>CM072995.1:299190634-300440634 GCA_037038555.1 Rhynchonycteris naso
GCATCCCAGTCTGACGCTCTATCCACTGTGCCACTGCTGGTCAGGCTATGATCTCTTTTAAAAAGTAACTCTGCTGTGATCTCTGAATGATTAATAGATGACTTTCCTCTTCTCATATTTGATTGTGACTCAGTGAAATTATGCTTGAGTTAGAAAGACTCTTGGCTGAGTTCCACAACTGAACTCAAGAGTTAGACTCCTTACAGATTTTCATAAGTGGTAGTCACCTCTCTGCATGAGTTGGTATGAAGGTTGTTGCTGATTTAATCCTTTGAGTGGTACCAACATTCATATATGTCTTCGTGCCTTCTGACCATCCAGAGAATGAATGGACAAAAATTTTTATTTTAAAAATGTGTAAGGCAACATTAAAAAAAGGCAAATATATGTTCTTCTTGTTTCCATAAATTGGTTATCAAACAAACATGATCTTAAGTTAATAAAACTGTAACTGTAACTAATTTCATTTTTTGAAAAAAAGAAAACTCACTCCTAGGGGTCAGCAAACATGAAAAAAAAGTACGTTACTCAAAGGGTTAAATTGTAGAATTAAAACCCACTTAGATGAATGACCAATTTTGGCCCTCCAAAATTCATTTCAAAGCCAGGATTATTTGGGTTGGATCACTGGACAATTACTGAGTAATTACTTAATTTACTTCCAACTTTGTAGTTTGCTCTTTAGACACTGAGTTTTTAGGCCATAAAAAGTTATTAAAAACAGACTGGGTTGGGTAATCAAAAAGTTTTATTCACTCCTTGAGACTTACTTTCTTCATCTGTAAAAAATGGGTGATAATAACTCCTGCTGTCTGAGTTATATACAAGACATATATGTATGTGTATACACGTATATTTATATGCAGAGTTATATTCAAGACATATGTATGTGTATACATGTATATTTATATGCAGAGTTATATGCAAGACATATATGTATGTGTATACATGTATATTTATATGCAGAGTTATATGCAAGACATATGTGTATGTGTATACATGTGTATTATTTATATGCACATGTGCAGTTGTACCTGTGTCTTATTTAAATAGATATTGTGTACTAAGTGCCCAGGGGTACCTGGCATGTGAGCTATCATAATCTCTATGCAGTGGCCCTCCGCTAAGATTTTCCCAAAGTTCTTCAGTCAGATGCCTAAAAACAGTCGGCTTAGCTTTGTGTCTCCCTGTTCTGGCATATCATTTGCATCGTTTTGCAGGAACCCACAGATTATGCAGGCAGCAATTAATCAGTTTGTGTCTACCATCTATCACCTAATGATATTCTTCCATAGTGTTCTTTGTTTAAGTTCTTTTTTTCTTACCTACTCTCATTGACTTGAATCTTTTATGGGAAGGGCTGAGATGGAGGGTTCAGTTTATTAAAAGGTTTAATTAAAATTAACTTGGAAACTTCTATGTTGAACACACCTTGTTGAATACATTTTCAAATATAAAAGTCTGTTTTCTGCCCTCAGACAGTTCCATGAATCTAGAAGTTTGTCTTTCTGCGATGATGGGAGCACTTGGGGTGCCTGGATCATCACCCTGAACACTGACTTGTCTTATACTGACCTGATAATATAAAAGCTGAAGAGTGGGTGTTGGCAACCTTTGACTTGTACCAAAGTTAGCATCGAGACTAAATTTTCTTTGGGTTTACTAGAACTGTTTCTTAGATAGTTGCATTTTAGGCACTCAATAAATGGTCATTAAATAAATGATAATTGTATCTTTGCTCCCCAATATCCTCAGTCCCTCATGTCATCTCTTTCTTCCATCTTCTCCTAAAAATACTTAATATAGCTTGCAAGGACTCCTAAAATATACAGAATGTCTGTTTCAGCCCGCCTGCTGTGTGGTCAACTGTGGTAGTCCTGCTTCTTTGGCCACCACTGATTGGACCAGGAATCGAGAAGTGGGGTGGGCAAAGTATTAGAGGGACAAAGCTAATCAGATTCTGGCTCCTGGGAGAGAGACAGTTCTCAGTGTCAGTTTGATATTTTCTTCCAGAAGTCCCCTTCTTGGTTTAAGTTAGTTTGAGTGGGTTCTGTTTTTTACAACAAAACAATCCCTGATCAAGGCTGGGCCTGACACATTTGGCTCTAAGTGTTCAAAGTCTGAATATGCAAAATCAGCTTATTTTTATACATTATATTAGTTACATTTTCAAATGTAAGTAGTGGGTCCAATTGTTAATCTGAAAAAAGTACAATATACAACTGAGTGGCAAAAATAAAATTTCAAAACACACAAAACAGTGTATTTATTTATTTATTTTTAGATTAATAATTTGATATTCTGTAGCACATTTATTTTGAACACATATTCATATTAGTCAGCATGTTATCTGAAAAGGAAACTAACATACTGCTTCAAAATAAGTTTTTTCTACATTTCCAGGTTTTTCAGACACCCTGTGGTAGCCAAGGTGAACATGAAAACTTCATTGTTATTATAGCTGAGAGTGTCATGAGCTATAAACAGACTCTAAGTAGTTATAGTCTATTTTTAAAACAGAAATGTATTCTGAATATCCTCAAAAAATCTCACTGTTCAACACAGTGAACATCCTCAACTACATTTTTACAACAGAACTAACTAACACAAATTTCATAGTACTATTTCTTGTGATACCTTCTAATATTGGCAGATGGCATCACTTCCAAGTGCAACTCAGGAAAAATGTCTTTTGGGGTAAGGGAACAGTGAGCATCAATCATCCTTTGTTGGCCTTGCTTTAGGTCAGTTTTCAATTCTTTATTCAATTCCTCTTAAGAAATATTTATTAAGTACCTGCTGTACATATTTTGTTAATTGCTAGGGTTGCATATGTGAATAAGTTAGAGTTCCTGACCTCACGGAGTTTACAGTTTGGCTGGGATTAGAGATATTAACCAAGAGATTACAACCATGACCTCCCTCCCCTCCAAAAAAAGCACCTACTAAGTGCCAGACCTTCTCCTGGACACTTACATCCATTATCTCTGTTAAGTAGGTCTTGTTTTACCCATTTTATGGTAGTGGTATTTATAGAAGTTAGGTCATGTAGACTTGAGGTTTGAATTCAAGTTTGCCTGATTTGATAGTCTAGAATCTTGTGGTACCTAATGTGGCAGCCACTAGCCATGTGTAGTTTATTAGTTTATATTAAAAGCAATACCTTTATCTCAATCACACTAGCCACTTTAAGTGCTCAGTAGCCATGTGTGCTACTGACTACTTATTGGTTAGAGCAGATATAGGACATTTCCATCATTACAGGAAGTTCTGTTGGTCAGCACTGCTATAGGCTTTTAAAGAGACTGCCTGAAGCTCATCTTCAGTATTCAGTGCTCAGAATAGATCTTCAAAGAGTCACTATAATTGACACTCTTTCTTTCCCTGAGCAATCAGAAGAGAAGCATCTGAATAGGAACCTACCCTGACGTACTCTTCAAAATATTGCTCACCTTGAGATGTAGGTGTTTGGAGGTGGACTGGAGGTTTTACTTGTAATGGAATGAAAGGACAATTAAATAAGATAAATTGTACCCTTCAACGTGAAGTCTGGCACATATTAGGCACTCAATAAATGCTAATATGATATTAAAGAATGTTGGAACATGGAATCACAAGGGCTAGATTTGAGGTCCAGTTTATCATTCTCTAAGCACATGGCTTGATTTACCATATTTTCCTATGTATAAGACTCTCTCATATATAAAACACACCTTAATTTTGGGGCCTGGAATTTGAAAAAAAAAAAGTATTACATAAAGTTATTGAACTCAAGTTTTATTCATCATAAAATTCATACAACTCCTCATCACTGTCAAAACTCCCATTCATTATCTTATCTTTATCTGTGTCTGATGACGAGTCACTGTCTTCAACAATGAGCACAAAAACAAGCGTGAAAAAGCAGGAAATGCAAGTAAAAATAATCTACAACCACAGTATAAAACATACCCAGTTTTTAGACCCCAAATTTTTTTTAAAAAGGTGCATCTTATATATGGAAATTTATATAAGTGAGCCAATTTCTCTAAACCCCAGTTTCCTTGGTGATAACATGGAGATAATATCTGATCTTCCTGTCTTGGAAATGTGTGGTGAACCCTATGAGCTAACAGATATGAAAGCATTCTGTTACATACAGGCTTTGTAAAGGAAAGTATTATTTCTGCCCTCCTTTGTTGCCTGAAAAAAAATGTCTGAATAATAAGTTTCTGATCTTGCTTACTTGTGATCTACCTTGTTCTTTTCCCGAAAGTAGAATCCAGAGAAGATATGGTTACTCGAGGGCCAGAATTAGATAAGATTCCTCAGTAGAAAAAGGAAAGAAAAACTGAAGGAACAGTGAGATCCAGAAGAAATCTTTGTGAATTACTATAACAGTCAGAGCTAGGGCTGCAGAGACAGCTGAGGTGTGTGCGCAGCAGACGCTTTCCTGTGTCTTGCATTCATGAGTCCAGATAGGTCTCACAGGAGGACTCTAAGTAGATCCCATTGATGACCTGTAACTGGTCAAAAGTCTGTGCACAAGTCCTGGGGAACAATGTGCCTCTGTCCTCAGCTAAACGGAGTCATCGCCTGAGAACCTGCAGGCATGCAGGAGAAACAGTTCACCTTAAATCTAGTCTCGTCCATTCCGGATGAATAGCAATGCTCAGGCCAAAGAGACTGATGTTTATGATCACTTTATGAGGAAGTTTTGGGTCACTTTCAAACTGTTAGGGCAATTCCTTTTTATCCACATCTGCAAATCACACTTATAATCCCAAAGTCAAGCTTCTGCTGCAGGGCGCTTCCCTACAGTCATGTGGTAAATAAAGTGTATCAGACTTTACCACAGAGCTAGTACAACTAAAGGGAATTATAATGAATGGGACATGGAGGGATATGGTCTTAAAGACAAATCTCCAAATGACTGTCCTCAAAGTGAATGGAAAACAAGAGCAAAACCCAGTCCTTCACAGGGGACCCCTCAGGAGAACATCCCAACTCCCAAACGATCTCTAGCTTCAAGTGGACCACATCCTCTTGGAGAAGATATTCTTTTTCAAAACTCCAAAGTGCAAAACACCTGATCCCTACCCTTTGGGGCTTTTCTGGTCTTAATATATGTCCCACCATCTCGGGGACATGTTGGAAATGCAGACATCCCATCAGATCATTTTGCAAAGTCTGAATTGTATAGTCTTGAATTAAGCCGAATTATTCAGGATGGGCTTTAACTGTCCCCCTTCAAAGTCTCTTAGTCGAGATGAGGTACACGTAGGCCTCCTGAGTAAATTCTGTGTATAACTGTTAAGACACTTGGACACACATTAACAACACATGAATATAGAGGAAATGAAACAGTTCTAATTATAGCATGACCCACTGAGATGCTCTTGTTGGAGACAACGGCAGAACACTATACTACTATGCAGGCTTTTGTCAGCCTCCCTAAATTCCTTTTCCTATGCCTTTTTGGTGTAGGGGGGGGAAATGGACCCATATGGCCATCTGCTGCTTAAAAGCCACCACTTGGCTACTTAAAATTTCTTGCCAGAGCTTGAAAATTAAAGTTGTTTGTTCCGTTTTTACCTTGGGGTATAATGTTGGTTTTCTAGGACTGCTATAACAAAGTACCATAGAATGGGTGGCTTAAACAACAGAAAATTATTTTCTCACAATTCTGGATGTCAGAAGGCTGAGGTCAAGGTGTCAGCAGTGCTGGTTGCTCCTAAGGCCTCTTTTTGTGGCTTATGGACAGCTAGCTGTCTGCTCCCTATCTCTGCACATCATCTTCTCTCTGTCTCTGTGTCCTAATGCTTTCTGAAAAGGAGACCATCATTTTGGATCAGGATCAGCCTGCTCTACCCTCATTTTAACTTAATTACCTCTGTAAAGACACTGTCTCCAAATATGGCGCTGTATTGGGGGATAGGACTACAACATATGAATTCTAGGGAGGGGACACACAATTTAGCTCCTAACCGGGGGCAAGATTAATTTTTAGTGTGTTGTGAAATCTTTGTACTGTTGAGAGAGGCAGCAGGAGTTGCTGTTATCTTCCAGCCCTAGTGACCCCCAGGGACATGGAAGGGTTGGAAAGGAAGCAGGATTGGAAAGGAGATGTCTATACAAACAGCCAACTTATTCTACACAGTGCTGAAGGACTAACCTTCCTACCTGCCATGTGTCACTGAAATCCCATTCTCTAAGAATGCCAGGAGATTCCCCATGACCTCTTTCTAACATCAATTTACACTGGGATAATGAGTTTAACTCTCCCTTTTTTTTCTGAAACAATGCTCTGCATACTATGACTCAATAAAAAGTCGTGAATAGCAGCTATTGTGAAAGGCTTTGGAATTAAGGGGCCTGGCAGATGCATACCCCCGGTGTACTGTTACAGAGGGGTAATTGACTCAGACTGTTCCGCAGGCATTCTGGAAGTACCTGCCATGTGCCAGGTGTTGTGCTAAATCTGAGAGACTCAAAGATGAATAAGATCAAAGTCCTCTGTTCAGGAGTCTAGTAGAGGCTGTAGAAAAGTAATTGAATAATTACCACACAGCATATCATAGAGGCCATAATAGTGTTAAACGCAGGCTGCTATAGGAATTCAGAGACCAGGGCAGGGGAGGAGGCCCGGGAAACATTTTCAGAAAAGGGGGTAATGACTGAGTGAATCCTAAAGACAAAAAGAAGGTAACCAGATGAAGTGAGCGCGGGCTGGTCAGGGATGGGAGAGTTCTCGGTGAGGGTGAAGTAACCATCCACAAGGTGGGGCCAGGAACACCTCGCTCAGAGCTGTTGTGAGAATTGGTGGTGAAAAGGTACATGTCTACAGTGCCAGCCCATCACAGGTGCTGACCCCCATGTTCTTCAGGAGGTGCACGCTGACCTCTCAACCCTGGTATTCCTTCCCCTCGTTTCCTCTTTGTGGCAAGACTGAGCTCTGGACAGAGCAAGTCTCCCCATAATCAGTGTGGGGTTGGAATCTGACAAAGATCATACCTCCTCTGCTGTGTCAAAACTGCCCACATTGTGTGCATCTTAATCTCAGAGCTTGCAAGTAGATTTGCCCCCTTTTCCACCTTTCCCGACCGCACACAGAGCATGAGGGAGTCCAGTGATGCAAACAAGAGCACACTGGAAAGCTCTGAATATGCTGGTGCATTTGCTGAATTAGTTTCTGCATAATAATTTCTATCACTGCAATTAGACTATGTAATTAAAAATCACTAATGTTTCATGACAGCCCACAATTGGATTTTGGGCTCCCCGGCTGGGTTGTGCTGGTATGGGTGGGGACACCACACACAGAGATATCTGTGCTGGGAAATGGTGTCTTCCTTCAGGGCGATTTACTAATAAGTAAAGTCTTCTCACCCTGGCCAGATGGCTCAGTGTATAAATCATCGTCCTGGCATGCCGAGGTCACGGGTTTGACCCCTCGTCACGGCACATCTGAGAAGCAACCAATGAGTGCACAACTAAATCGAAAATCTAAGTGGAACGAGTTGAAGCTTCTCTCTCTCTCACCCCCCGTTTCCCCAACCCTTCATCTCTTTCTCAAATCAATGGGGGAATTTTTTTAAAAAGTATTTTGTTTATATATAGCAATAATGACGCAAAAGAGCTGCTTAAAAAATAAAAAAGATAGTAAGGGAAGATAAGCTAAAAAAAAAAACCCCCAAACAAAAACAAACAAAAACCCTATCGATCACATAGAGAGCCTCAGTGATTGCTTTCCTTCTCCGGGAAGATTTTACCTCAGTCTGCACTGCTGAAAATTACATATACTAGTAAAGCTGGAGTCAAAACTGGTTTTCAGTTTATTTTACCTCCATTTGCCCCCTGTGTAAACAAGAAGCCACTCTGATTTCCTCAACTTAAGCTGTGTATCAGCTCCCAAGAAGCCAGGGTTTCTGTTTCCAAATGACACCGACTCCAACTCCAGGGCTAACAGATGAGAGATGGCAGGGATCAAAGCAGGCTCCTGGCCATGGAGGGACTCGCAGGCCGCACAGCCTGCTTGCGGGCCACACGGGGAGTTAAGCGGAGCCTGTAGCCAGACGCGTGCAAAGTAGCCAGGAGGAAAGGAACCCTGGAAGAAATGTAGTCCCTTGTCAGAAAAGGAAAAGAATTTTCCTCTGGCGTTGGAGAAGTTCTGTGTTGTGTGAAAGTAAATTAGGCAGAAAATTAGTTTTTGACAAACTTGACTGAAGCTGCGAAAGTCATTCTACCTAAGTTTGAAAAGTGATTGGAACTGAAGGTATTTTTTTTTAATGATTCTTTTTCTCTTCTTTCCTGTTTAAAAACAGATTAACCCGGGGAAAGAACAGGAATTCGGGGAGACTGAGTAGTGTTCTGATTTTTGTCCAATTGTGATGGGGAGTCCTATCTTTATATGCATGCCAACCCAATGCCCTCTTGGAAGTTCTCCGTATTCCGGATAGTATGTTGAATTTTCTATTATTTTTCATTTACAAATGTATCATGTTTATGGGTTAGATAGACTTTGTTACCAGTTTAAAGGAATACAAACATTACATTTAAGCTGTTGCATCTATGATTGTTTTGGTTATCTGCTGCCAAGTAAGAAAGCACTCCCAAACTTAATGTCTTAAAAACGGGTCATTATTTTCTTTAATTCTGTGAGTTGGCAGGTCAGTTCTTCAGCCCCATGCAGTGCTGTCTGGGTTGCTCATGCAGCTGCATTCAGTGGGCAGGTGGCTGGTGCCAAGAGGTCCATGAAGGTCTCTCTCTCATGGCTGGGGTCTGGGTGCTGATGTCAAATGGAGTGCCTGTTCTCCTCCACGTAGTGTATTTGTCCTCCATGGGTCTTATCCTCCAGGGCCGCTGCACCTCAGTAGGATAGTGTAAAGCCAGTAGTCAAGGCCACCATCACAGCAGCCTGACCCGTGCAGGTTCGCATTGGATTCGGACAGATGGCAATGAAACACCGGAGCCAAAAACTGGTGAGCCATCAACTTTAATTCTAGCTTGCACCCGGTGGGCAAGCAAACACACACACTGGGCTCCAAAACCCACACATTCAGTGCTCACAAAGCTACTGACTTATCCGAGTTTCCTAGAATCAAAGGTTTCTAGCTCACCAGACTTATTCACCTCTGTTTCCCATCTCCTCCTGCACAAAGTCTTAACAAACTGGCTTCTTCCTCAGCACTCTGCCATCTTGGCTACTTCTCCTCCACATGGCCTTAATCTGCTCTCTTCTCCAATACCAACCTCAAGAACTCAGGAACCAAGAGTGAGAGCAAGCTCCCAGGCTGCCCCAGTTTATAGCATAGAAAATCCAAACCCTTAATCCAATCTACAGACAAGAAAGTCTCTGATACAAAGCCACCCATCTGAGGCATAATGGGATTCCTCAGGAGAGTGCACCACCCTACATCATCCAATCAGTCAAGGGTGTAGGGAAGAGCTTACTCTTAAACTAAGCCTTAGGCTATAATGACCCGGCCTGCCCACAGCCTGTTCCAGAACACACATTAATATCAACAAACTTCCATGTGGGCAGCGCCATCTTTAACAAAGTGAGCATAATATATTTTACCTGCCCAACAGATAGCCTGGATTTCCTTCTAGCATGGTGAACTCAGAAAGCCAGACCTCTTATACGCTTCAGAGATAGCCCCAGAGCTGGCATAGTGTCACTTCCATCACATTCTGTTGGTCAAAGCAAGTGACAAAGCCAGCTCAAATTCAAGGGAAAGGGAAACGGACTTCATCTTTTGGTGGGAAAAATCAACGTGTACAGTTAGAATGGGGAAGAACTGTTGGTAGCCATTTTGGAGACATTTACCACAGCAGTGAAGTACTTCTTTACTTGATGTTTAACCATTTATTCCAGGAAATTGAGGATCATCAGTATGGCTGAATGAACTCTGAATAATCTGATGATGATCAAGAATGATAAACGGTACAGTTTCTATTTATTAATCACCTCTTTAATATGTGCTAAGAATGGTGTTAGGTGCATTATTACTAACTTCTAGGCAGCCACTCCGAAAGGGTGGTATTGTTATAGACAACTTACATATGAGAAAGCAGGTAAAGAAAAGATGTGGCTATGTCTAGGAGATTAAGTATAGAAAGAGATTTCTTAAATAAGACATTCAGACAATAGTGAAGAAAATGATTAATTTAAATGATATTGAAATTTACAACTTCTGTGATATTGAAGATGGATGTACACTATAATATAAGCAGCAATTTGGGTTATCAGTAAATCTAGAGAAATACACATAGGCATGAGGAGAAATATGAAAGGGTTTTGATATTAAAAAGATATTGGAAATAGCTTAATTGTTCCTCAGTAGAAGAATAGAAAAGGAAACCATAGTTCATTCATATAACATAATAGTACTTAGCAGTTAAAATGCATAAACTAGGTTTATATGTAGCAGCATAGATAAATCTCAAAATCATGGTGAGTGGAAAAAAAAGTAAGTGCAAATGGATATGCAGAGAATATCTTTTATGAAAAACTTTAAATTTAAGAAATGACATTGAACATTTTATATAACTACCTACATATGCAGAAAAGCATCAATATATACATTTAGGGGACTCCAATTGTATCTTTATGCTTTATTTCTTAAAAAGAATCTGAATTAGGCCCTGGCTGGCTGGCTCAGCAGTAAAGCATAGACACAGTATGTGGAAGTCCTGGGTTTGATTCCCAGTCAGGGCATACAGGAGAGGCAACCATCTCCTTTTCTCTCCCCCCCTTTCCCTTCTCTCTTTTTTTCTTCCTCTGCCACAGCCAGTGACTCAGTTGATTGATTTGAGCACATTGGCCCTGGGTGCTGAGGATGGCTCCATCCAGGCTCTGCCTCAGGCACTAAAAATAGCTCCATTGTGAGCATGGCCTCAGATGAGCATAGCATCAGCCTCAGACAGGGTTGCAGGGTGGATCCCAGTTGGGGTGCATGCAGAAGTCTGTCTTAAAAGATAAAAAAGAGAATCTGAATTAAATATAGTGAAATAGTAACGTGTTATATCTGGATAAGAGTATAACATATACTTTATTACCTATAATATTTTTCTTATGTTTTAAAAAGTTAAAGGTTTTAGAAATACTAAAGAATAATGGCAAAGCTGTGAGGTCCAGGTCACTATGAAAAATACCATTTGGAGGATGTAGATTACCTTGGAAGTTGGGGTTTGTGAAGTGGCCCGTCAGCCTTCATCCAAGGACAATTTCCTTCAGGCTTAGCCCTGGTCCAGCCGAGGCTCAAGCCACTTTCCTGCTTTCCCTTGACCTGCTTTCCTAAGTTGCCTTTGGGGATCCCCTCTGCCAGCAGAAAATGTGTCGAGACCCTGCTTGAATGTAGTTATTAATCCCAGATACCCAACCTCATTCTTATTTTTATTTTCATTCTTAGTCATTTGAAAACCAGAGATGAATGATGATGCCTTTGTTGAAAAAGGGGAGGAAGACTAGAAGGTCTTACTTCTTGAAAAGACTTTATGTTTTTGAGGTTTTGTTAGCTACATTGTGTCAGCAGCTTTTCACATTGAACCTGTAGAGAAAGCAGCTATTTTTATTCCCATGTTACCAATAAAGAAACTGAGTTTTTTAAGAGCTAAAAAGAACTTGGCCACGGCATCAAAATAATCAGTGAGATGGCTGAACCCAGAACCTTGTCTGAAGTCCCAGTTTAAGGCACTTTACAATACAGGGTGGGGTAAAAGTAGGTTTAGAGTCGTTTATATGGAAAATAATACAATTAATAAATAATAATGCAAGAATAAAGTTTGTGTTTCTCCTACTTTCAACTGTAAACCAATTTTGCTCCACCCTGTACAGTGAACCAAGTGCGGTGTGTGGTAATATAATACTATACTTATAACAAGAGAAGAAGAGACACAGAAACACACACAGGAGAGAAGGGCATGTGAATTTGGAGGCAGAGGTTGGAGCGATAAAGTTGTAACCAAGAAACAGTAAGGATTGCTGGGAGCTGCCAGAAGCTAGAAGACAGGTGTGGGGTCCTTCAGAGCCTCTGGAAGTATCAGTAGAGAATCAATCAACCCTACTAACACCGTGGTTTTGGACTTCGGGCCTTTTGAGCTGTGAGAGAATAAATTTATGTTGTTTTAAGCCACTCAGTTTGTAGTAATATGTTATGGCTGACTTAGGAAACTAATACAATTGCCAGGATTGAGGTGATCCCCATGGAGGTGATTCCTCAGGAGAACTGAAGGGCTAGTATAAGGATAGTGTTGGGAATGGATTCAGCTGCAAACAATAGAAACCCCATTCAAAGTGCCTTAAACAAATAGAGTTGTATTGACACGTAAGAAGGGGTTCTGAGATAAGCAGCCCAGGGCTTATGTAATTGCTCAGTGCTATAGGGGACCCAGGCCCTTCCCATATGTCCACTCTACCATCTCTAGCTTGTTGGCTCCTTTTGTCTTCATGTTTGTTGCTTCATGGTTACAAGATGGCTGCTGAGCCACTCAGCCACACTTCTGCATTCCAGGCAGCAAGAGGAAAGAGGAGAAAAGGGAGAATTCTCCTCCAAAATTACCAGCTGACTTCTATTAAGATCTGAATGATCAGAACTGGCTTATATTTTATCTGGCCATCTCAGCTGCAAGGAAGAAAAGTAGGTATTTGAATTTTCAGCTTTCCAGTATCTATAATAAAAGAACACAAATAAGAAGATGTTGACAGTTGGTGTTGAGTAAGCCATACTACAGTACCTCTAAAATGCCACTGTTTGGATCAAGTTTTAGGTCTGGCAACATATAACAAGAAAAAAAACAAAAAAATAGTAGTCTAAACACATAAGAGTCAGGATATAGGCAAGGTAGAGCTGGTATAATCATCAAGAGAGTAGATTCCCTTCACCATCCTGTCCCCCCTTCATCCTTAGTGCTAGCTTCTGTCATAATTAGAGACTCATAGTCCAAAATGGCTGCTGAAATTTCAGACATCATGGTTTCATTCCAGAAGCAGGAAGAATAAAGGGGGAAGGCAAAATAGCATACCTTGTTCAACTGTCCTTCTTTTGAGGAGTCTTCCAATCAGTATTTTCCATTATATCTCATTGACCAGTATTAGATGAAAAGGGAAAAAACATTGCTTTTACTGAATAAAAACAAGGCTGTTTCAGTAGGGAAGAAGAAGATGGATATTGGGTAGGCTTCTGACTCATAGGGCAAATAAGTTTCATCTAAGTGGCAATTTTGGCTTATTTGTAGTGATTTCTTAGAGCATTGTGTTAAAAAAGATTCCGAGGCAGTGCTCTGGGCTCAGTTGTTAGAGTGCAATGATCGATCGATCATGGGTCTTGATCATGGTCACGAGAATGGGGTATAATTATATTTGTACAAGTGCCTTGAATTTGCTATTCTTTTTTTTGTGTGTGTGACAGAGAGAGAGAGACAGAGAGAGGAACAGATAAGGACAGACAGACAGGAAGGGAGAGAGATGAGAAGCATCAATTCTTTTTTGCAGCACCTTAGTTGTTCATTGATTGCTTTCTCATATATGCCTTGACTGGGAGGCTACAGCAGAGCAAGTGACCCCTACTCAAGCCAGTGACCATGGGGTCATATATGTGATTCCACACTCAAGCCAGCAACCCTGTGCTCAAGCTGACGACCTCAGGGTTTTGAATCTGGGTCCTCTGAATCCCAGGTCGATGCTCTATCCACTGTGCCACTGCCTGATCAGGTGAGTTTGCTATTCTTAGATAAGAATATTTTAGCTAGTGAACATGGGGATTTAAGAAAAAACAAAACAAAACAAGAAAATATGCCCTTATATTCTTTTCTTTCCCTTTATAATGCCTGTGCATAATGTCTGGTGCCTTATGGTTACTGTGCAACAACTCATTGAGTGGGTTCCTCTTCCCTTGGAAAGAGTGAGAGAAACTCATTTGATGGTGACAGGGGTGATTGTGGGAAATGTACTTGTTTGCTAGGGCTGCCATAACAAAGTACCATGGACTGAGTTGCTTAATAGAAGAAATTTATTGGGGGCTAGAAGTCCAAGATCAAGGAGTCAGCAGGGCAGGTTTACTACTGAGGGCTTGTGAGGGAAGGATCTAGCTCAGGGCCCTTTCCGTGGCTTGTAGATGACCATCTTCTCTTGTGTCTTCACATGGCCTCCCCTTGGTGCCTGTGTCCAAATCATCCTCTTCTTATAAAGACACTAGTTGTATTGGACTAGGGCTCATCCTAATGATTCCATTTTAACTTAATTACCTATTCAGAGTCCCTCTCTCTAAATACAGACACATTCTGAGGTACTGGGGGTTAGGACTTCAACATATAAATTCTAGGGGGGGGAGAAAAGAAAGGGTTGTTCAAGAAGATGGTTTTCCTCTCTAACTGAAACCTGTTCCGTCTGACCCTTTGCACTGCAAAATAAGGATGTCTGCCTGTGTGGGTGCAGGGAATGTGATAGGTACTAATGCAGGAAGGTGGTACTCAATGCATAATGATTTTTTTAAGGTGGCTGAGGCTGTGACTGCAGCTATTCTATCTCCCTTTATTATTAGTATTTATTTATTTACTTATTTTAAAAAAATATATAACAAACTTTGCCCTCCTAATCATGGGACTATCATAAGCACATGACTCAGGCTTAGTCAGTTACAATATACCATTCTCTTGCCCTCAGCAACTGACCCATGTAGTCATGCAGCTCAAGCTGAGAGCCCTTCCCTGGAAATTTTCAATGATATTTGTAAGAGAAAAGTCCTCCTTCCTTAGGATCATTAAGCTAGAAGCTCATAAACCCAGAGCAGCCTGTGTCATGTCCCTTGCCATGTGGATAAATTCTACTGGCAATAAAAATGAATGAAGCCAAAATGCAGACAAGAGCAGAGATAGACTGTAGAGCACTGGTTCTTAAACTGGGTTCTATTGAACCCTAGGGGTTCGATGAGTCGGTCTCAGGGGTTCGGAGAAGCCTCTGCCGCGGAGGCCAGAATAAAGTAATACCGTAATTTGTTGTGAGTTCATGCACTTTGTTGGTTTTGTTCTTTGAGCAAGGTGATGTTCATGCACGGCTCATTTTGTGCACCAGTAAAAAAACATATACCTATGTCTTGAATTTGGAAAAAAAAAAATCATATTTTATTTATCACTAAAGAAGGGTTCGGTGAATGTGCATATGAAACTGGTGGGTTCGGTACCTCAAAAAAGGTTAAGAACAACTGCTGTAGAGGCAGAGTCTCCTGAGCATTTGAGTTCATGAATGTGGGTGTATCCCTAAGACCAGCTCCATCTTCACTCTTTCCATGACTATGGAAGCAAATGGGTCTCCTAGCTTAGGATAGTGGAGCTGGGCTTCCATTACTGGCAATCAAAAGAATCCAGATTGTAAGGGGAAAACAAGAACTAGGAAAAATTCCATATGACCTTTAGGGCTTGTGAGACAGGCACCCTGCTGTACACAGACAGGAACTAGATAAACTGCATCCTGCTGTAAACAGATAAGGACATTGCTCAAACCCACCTTACGAGACACCGCTTGGTCAAAGCAAATACCTAAATCCCCTGCCTCCCGCCCTTCCCTAAAAAGTAAATGTAAAGCCTGTGGCCGAGGCCACTATCACAGCAGCCCGACCCATGCAGGTTCACATTGGATTCGAACAGTCGGCAATAAAACACTGGAGCCACAAACTGGTGAGCCATCAGCTTTAATTCTAGCTTGCACCTGGCGAGCAAGCAAAAACACACACTGGGCTCCAAAACCCACGCATTCAGTGCTCACAAAGCTACTGACTTATCAGAGTTTCCTAGAATCAAAGGTTTCTAGCTCACCAGACTTATTCACCTCTGTTCCCCATCTCCTCCAGCACAAACTCTTAACAAACTGGCTTCTCACTCAGCACTCCACCATCTTGGCTTCTTTCCCTCCTCCACGTGGCCTTACTCTGCTCTCCTCTCTGATACTAATCTCAGGAACCCAGGAACCGAGAGAGCTCAAGCTACTGGTCTCTCCCATTTTATACCATAGATAATCCAAACCTTTAATCCAATTATACAAACAAGGAGATCTCTGTATAATGGGATTTCTCAGGAGAGTGCACTACCCTACATTATCCAATCAGTCAAGGGTGTGGGGAAGAGCTTACTCTTAAAGCCAAGCCTTAGGTCATAACAACCTGGCCTGCTTACATTACAGCCTTTCCCCCACACCCATCCCAAGCACAAGGGCAAATAGTATTACCTGGGTGACGGGCTTCCATGTGGGAAGCACCATCTTTAACAAAGTGAGCATATTATATTTTATCTGCCCAACAGTAAAGTATAAAAATGCTGAGAAAACGCTGTATGGCGCGCCTGGCAGCATACTTGCCTAGTGCCCGCTCGCGAGTGTACTAAACTCTTTTTCTTTTGTCTGTAATAAACTTTTCCTTCTATTTGTACTCCTGGTCCTAGAGTCTTAGTGGTGCGTCTTCGGTTAACACAGATAATTCCCCAATAGATGCAGTATAAACACTTTCACTGAACTTTCTATCTAATCAATGGGATAACTAATCACAGAGCAAAGACAAATATTTCTAAGTTTGTTTCTTGGGGATTCTTTTCAATTTATGGTTTTCCAATATTTTTATTTAAAAAATTATTGGTTTTATTGAGGTGACATGGATTAATAAAATTATATAGGTTTCAAGTAGACAATTCTTTACTATATCATCTGTATACTGTATTGTGTGATCACCACCCCAAGTCAATTCTCCTTCCATCACCATTTATCACCCCTTTATCCTCTTCTACCTCCCCTCATCCCTCTTTCCCTCTGGTAATCACCATGCTGTTGTCTGTGTCTATGAGGTATTTTATTTTCTTTTTGCTTAATCCCTTCACGTTTTACATCCAATCCTCACAACCTCCTCCCCTCTGACAGCTGTCAGTCTGTTCTCTGTATCTAGGGGTCTGTTTCTATATCATTTATTTTGTTCATTATATTCTATATATAAGCGAAATCAAGTGGTAGTTGTGTTTCTCTGACTGGCTTATTTCACTTAGTGTAATAATCTCTAAGTCCATTCATGCTGTTGTAAAAGGTAAGATTTCCATCTTTTTTTATAGCAAAGTAGTATTCCATTGTGTAAATGTACCACAGCTTTTATATCCACTTATCTACTGATGGGTATTTGGGCTGCATCCAAAACTTGGCTATTGTAAATAATGCTACAATGAACATAGAGGTGCATGTATTCTTTTGAATCAATGTTTCAAGTTTCTTTGAATATATTCTCATGAGTTTAATTGCTGGGTCATAAGGCAGTTTCATTTATAATTTTTTGAGGAAACTTCATACTGTGTTCCACAGTGGGTGAACCAGTCTGCATTCCCATCAACAGCGCATGAGGGTTCCCTTTTCTCCACACCCTTGCCACACTTGCTGTTCATTGATTTATTGATGAAAGCCATTCTGAAAGGTGTGAGGTAATATCCAACTGTAATTTTAATTTGCATTTCTCTGATGATTAGTGACACTGAGCATCTTTTCATACGTCTACTGGCTATCTATATATCCTCTTTGCAGAAGTATCTATTCAGGTCTTTTACCCATTTTTTAAATGAATTGTTTTTTACTTTTTCAGTTTCCTTTAGGTACTGAGTTGTATTAGTTTTATCATTGGTGAATGTGTTCTCCCATTAACTGTGTAGTGTTTTCATTCTGTTGATGGTTTCCTTTGTTGTGCACAAGTCACATTTGTTTATTTTTTCTTTTGTTTCCTTTGACTGAGGAGATATATCAGAAAAAATATTGCTACGAGAGCTATTCAAAATTTTACTGCCTATGTTTTCTTCTACAATTTTTACCGTTTACATTTAAGTTTTTAATCTATTTTGAATTTATTCTTATTATGATGTAAGAAGGTGGTTGTTGGGCAGATAAAATATATTATGCTCACTTTGTTAAAGATGGTGCTGCCCACATGGAAGTTCGTTGATATTAATATGTGTTCTGGAACAGGCTGTGGGCAGGCTGGGTCGTTATAGCCTAAGGCTTAGTTTAAGAGTAAATTCTTCTCCACACCCTTTACTGATTGGATTATGTAGGGTGGTGCACTCTCCTGAAGAATCCCATTATACAGAGACTTCCTTGTTTGTATAATTGGATTAAAGGTTTTGAGTCTATGCTATAAAATGGGAGAGAGCAGTAGCTTGAGCTCTCTCTTGGTTCCTGAGTTCCTGAGGTTAGTATTAGAGAGGAGAGCAGATTAAGGCCATGTGGAGGAGAAGTAGCCAAGATGGCAGAGTGCTGAGGAAGAAGCCAGTTTGTGCAGAGTTTGTGCAGGAGGAGATGGGAAACAGAGGTTGTTGGGCAGATAAAATATAATATGCTCACTTTGTTAAAGATGGCGCTGCCCACATGGAAGTTTGTTGATATTAATGTGTGTTCTGGAACAGGCTGTGGGCAGGCCAGGTTGTTGTAGCCTAAGGCTTAGTTTTAAGAGTAAGCACTTCTCCACACCCTTAACTGATTGGATGATGTAGGGTGGTGATGTAGGGAGGAATCCCATTATGCCTCAGATGGGTGACTTTGTATCAGAGACTTCCTTGTTTGTATAATTGGATTAAGGGTTTGCATTTTCTATGGTATAAACTGGGGCAGTCTGGGAGCTCTCTCTCTCTTGGTTCCTGAGGTATTAGAAAGGAGGGGAGAGTAAGGCCACGTGGAGGAGAGGAGGCAGCCAAGATGGCGGAGTGCTGAGGAAGAAGCCAGTTTGTTAAGAGTTTGTGCAGGAGGAGATGGGAAACAGAGGTGAATAAGTCTGGTGAGCTAGAAACCTTTGATTCTAGGAAACTCGGATAAGTCAGTATGTTGGGCAGATAAAATATAATATGCTCACTTTGTTAAAGATGGTGCTGACCACATGGAAACCCGTCACCCAGGTAATATTATTTGCCCTTGTGCTTGTAATGGGTGTGGGGGAAAGGCTGTAATGTAAGCAGGCCAGGTTGTTATGACCTAAGGCTTGGCTTTAAGAGTAAGCTCTTCCCCACACCCTTGACTGATTGGATAATGTAGGGTGGTGCACTCTCCTGAGAAATCCCATTATACAGAGATTTCCTTGTTTGTATAATTGGATTAAAGGTTTGGATTATCTATGCTATAAAATGGGAGAGACCAGTAGCTTGAGCTCTCTCGGTTCCTGCTATCCCCATTGCAGGGGACTCCCTGATCCCTTGACCTCCATGGGAAAAGCTGGTTTTCTGCTTCTCCCTTGTCTTCTCTTGTGGCTTGCCTGTATTGGTGAGACACCAATAAACAGAATGGCCTACCATCCTCCGACTCTGCCATTTCTTCACCGTCAGCCCGAATCCAATGGGAACCTGCATGTGAATGGCCACGATGGCGGCTCCTGGCCTTACACAGTAGTTTTGTGAGCAATAAATGTGTGGGTTTTGGAGCCCAGTGTGTGTTTTTGCTTGCCTGCCGGGTGCAAGCTGGAATTAAAGCTGATGGCTCACCAGTTCTTGGCTCCCGTGTTTCATTGCCGACTGTTCGAATCCAATGCGAACCTGCGTGGGTCAGGTGGCTGTGATCCTGACCCCAACTACTGGCTTTACAGAGGTGAATAAGTCTGGTGAGCTAGAAACCTCTGATTCTAGGAAACTCGGATAAGTCAGTAGCTTTGTGAGCACTGAATGAAAGATTGCCGGGTGCCGCCGATGAACGAATGAAGAGCCGAAACAGCCAAATGAGCAAAAGTCAGGCTTTATTGGGAGGACTCCGGGCGAGTTCACTGACCCTCGGATGTGAGTCTGTTAAGGCGCACCCGGGGAGGGTTTCTGGGTTTTTATATCTGCAGAGGGGGGAGGATGGTAACGGTCGACCGGTTTGGTGGGGCGTGCAGTTCATGGAACAGCCTTGGGGACAGACAGTTTCGAGAATTTGGGTGTGTGCGGTTTGAGCAAGATTAACAATATCAGAAAGCTCAGGGCCAGGGAGGGTTTCACTACCCAACCCAGAGGCAACTACCGGACATTCCTGGCTCTTTGGTATAGGGAGTGGGGTGACGTGGTCTTTCTGGCTGCTTCCTGCTGAATGGGGGCGTTGTTAGGGGAGGGGTAGGAAAGAGCCAGAGCAGTCCGTATCCGCTATGGTGGGCAGGGGTTGGTTCTGTTGCAGCATCATCTGGTTGACTGCTATCCTGGTGATTTCCTGAAATTGGGTCTGCAGGAAACGAAAAAGACAAGGAATAATCAGTAAGATTAGTCCAATTATAAAAATGGGTCCTATGAGTGGAGCTAATAAAGAATACTGGAGGAGTTCCACCAAGATGAGGCTTCTGATGAGAATTTTTGCTTCTGGAGCTCAGAGCTGAGTTTGTGGAGGGCTTCTACCCTGGTCTCTACAAGGCCGGATTCGTTGATGTAGTAGCAACATTCTTCCCGCAGGAAGACACAGGTGACCCCGTGCTTAGCCGTAAGCAGGTCCAGGGCTCGCCGGTTCTGTAATGAGACTTGGGCGAGAGAAGTTATTTGTCTCTGTAGGGAGGCTACAGTGGGGGTATCCGTATCCCAGACCTTAGGGTCGACTCCAGGTAGAAGCTGGACTCTGGGGTCTGAGTCAGGCCCGAGGTCGGGATCTGGCACCAGTGCTAATAGGAAGGCTTGCCTGGGGGAGAATGAAATGCTTGCCCGGAGTTTAGACAGAATGTCTCTCCCCAGGAGGGGAACTGGGCAGGAGGGTATGACTAGGAAGGAGTGAGAGAATGGGTGACCCTCAAATGGTAGTTAAGGAGGGTCGTCCGCCGTGGGGTAGAGGGTGATCCGTTGATTCCCATGACCGAGACCTGGGAAGGAACTGTAAGGCCCGAATGAGAGGGAAGGACAGAGTAGGTAGCCCCCGTGTCTATTAAAAAGGAAACAGACTTACCCGCTACCTGGAGCGTAGCCCTGGGCTCGGTGAGGGTAACTGGAGTCGAAGAGCCAGGGCCCCCTCAGTCGTCCATTAAGCCCAGCAGTTCTGAGACTGGAAATGCCTGGTTCTGAGCTCCCCGGCATTAAGGTGCCGGAGGCTGAGCCAGGGTTGGGCAGTCCGACTTCCAGTGGCCCATTAGTTTGCACTGTGGACAAGGCTTGGTGGGGGGCCTTGGTTGCGGACAAGCCTTGGCCCAGTGGCCCTCTTTGGCACATTTGAAGCAGGCGCCTGGTGGCATGCGCTGTCCTCCCTTGGAGGCTGGCTTTTTTTATCAGTTCCCCTACCGGCCGGAGGGCTGCTACCAAGGCTTGGGTCCGCTCCTGGCGGGTGGCTTCAGCCGTTTCCTCTTGGGCGTTAAACACTTTAAAAGCCATTTTTACCAGGTCTTGGATGGGAGTCTCAGGACCCTCCTCAGCCTTTTTAAGTTTCTTTCTAATATCCGGGGCTGACTGAGAGATAAAGTGAGAGGCTAAGACTGTGGCCCCATTGCGGGACCCCGGGGTTTAGGCGGGTATAACGAACAAGGAAGGGCCTCTTGAAGGCGGTTTAGGAAAAGGGCTGGGTTTTCTTCGGGGAGTTGGGTAATTTCCCTCAGTTTATCATAAGTTGCAACCTTGTTAGAAACTGCATCCATACCTCTGATTAAGTATTGGAGCATAAGGTTTCGACGAGGGATGTTGGACCCTTGGCCAGGTTGATAACTCCAATTGGGGTCCTCCCCGGGGACCGCCTCTGTGCCAAGGGGGATTTGGTCATCCACTAGATGGTCCCTGTCTGCCTGCTGTCTGGCGGCAGTGAGGATACGTTCATGTTCCTCAGGGGTGAGAGTGGAGGTACAAATTACTTTAATGTCATGCCAGGTCAGGTCATATGTCTGAGTCAAGTACCGGAATTCCTTAATGTAGGTTGAGGGGTCGGCCGAGAAAGATCCTAGCCGTTTCTCAATTTGTGAAAGGTCTTGGAGGGAAAAGGGGACATGTACCCTAACTAGGCCCTCTGCCCCAGCTACCTCGCGGAGAGGGGCGAGGACAACGGATGATGATTGGGGGCTGTGCGACCTGGTATGAGCTGCAATGGGAGAGGGGAGAGGGTTGGTGGGAGGTGGGGCAGATGGAACCAGAGGGGCGGAAGGAGCCGGAACCTGGCCCGGGTCTGGGGGGTTCTCCCAGAGGAGAGCCGGAGGAGGAGATAGGTGGTCGGGAAGGTCATTGGGTTGAGAGTAAGGAGGGGGTTCCTGGGAGGAAGCCTTGGGAGGAGGGAAGGTCTGGGCTAGAAGAATTTGGAGAGTGGAGCAGTAGGAGCAGAGATGGGGCGGGAACGGAGATCCCAGAAAGCCTGAATATATGGGGTCTCAGAGTCTTTTCCAGTGTGCCGGCAAAAAATTGTCTAGGTCCCGGAGGACGTTAAAGTCAAAAGTACCCATAGGCGGCCAGTGAGACCTGTTATCTAGGGTGTATTGAGGCCAGGCGACCTGTGACAGGAAGCGAGTTTCTTCCTGCAAAGTGTCTGAGTGTATCCCAATTTGGAAAAATTTTTAAGAAGACATCCTAGAGGAGTTTTGGGTCTATTTTGGATTTGGAGTTCCCCATAATTTGGCCGGCTTTTTGGTCCTAGGCGTCGGAGGAGAGAGAGTATAAGGGAGGCGTCCCTTCCAGATACCCGTCTCCCGACAGGAGACCTAAATGATAGGTCTCAGGACAGAGATAGGAGAGCAGCCGAAAGGCGTCCCTTCCGATTGAACCCCTATAAAGACTCCAGGAGTCGGCGGTTGGAGGGATTCTCGGCTCGGCTGAGTCTAGGACGAGAAACCCCAGTGGAGACGCAGGACCAGAAAAAGCGGAAGAGAAACCAGGTTACTCACAATTGGCGATGGAGGTCGTAGGGAACCCAGAGTCCAAAACGACGGGCGGCACGAGGCAAGGGGGAGAGAGGGGGGACTCCCGCCTCAGCCAGAAGGCCGAGGTGAGTCACAAAAAGCCCCTCTCCCGGGTTTCAGCACCAAATGAAAGATTGCCGGGTGCTGCCGATGAACCAACGAAGAGCCGAAACAGCCAAATGAGCAAAAGTCAGGCTTTATTGGGAGGACTCCGGGCGAGTTCACTGACCCTCGGATGTGAGTCTGTGAAGGCGCACCCGGGGAGGGTTTCTGGGTTTTTTATATCTGCAGAGGGGGGAGGATGGTAACGGTCGACCGGTTTGGTGGGGCGTGCAGTTCATGGAACAGCCTTGGGGACAGACAGTTTCGAGAATTTGGGTGTGTGCGGTTTGAGCAAGATTAACAATATCAGAAAGCTCAGGGCCAGGGAGGGTTTCACTACCCAACCCAGAGGCAACTACCGGACACTGAATGTGTGGGTTTTGGAGCCCAGTGTGTGTTTTTGCTTGCCCGCCAGGTGCAAGCTAGAATTAAAGCTGATGGCTCACCAGTTCTTGGCTCCGTTGTTTCGTTACCGACTGTTCGAATCCAATGCGAACCTGCACTGGCCAGGCTGCTGTCATGGTGGCCGCGACTCCTGGCTTTACATTTGGCGTAGTCTGTGGCAGGATTCGATACAGATTGGCATGGAGCCACCACCACCTTTGAGTGGTAGAGTAGAGGACTGGTTGCTGTTTTGGTTTCCCATAGCTGTTTTTTGGGGGACTGTAGGCTGGCTGACTTTTACAGCCATGTGTGAGGAAACTGAGAGCTCTATGAAAGAGGCTGCCCAGGACCTGCAAACCGAGCAGCAGAAGGAGCTGGAGGAAACATGGGAGAAACAGATGCTGACCCTGGAGCTGAAGGAAGAGCTGGAGGAGGAGGCTGACCAGGTTTGCAAGATTCACCTGAAAATGGAGCAGACGCTGGAGAAGGAATCACAGGTTCGTGAGTTGGAGATTGCCCTGGATGTTGTGGAGAGCCAGCAGCAGCATGAGGCTGGGCCTGAGGCCGGGGCCGGAGCTGAGGCCAGGACCGGGGCTGAGGCCGGGGTTGGAGCTGCAAGGCCTGCTGAGCAGAAGGCAGCGGTGGCCCGGAGATTAAGCCCAGCAGCAGGAGCTGGTGTTTTCAGTTCCTCTTTAGAGGATGAGGAGAATCGTGCTGGAGTTGCAATCCGCAGTCTCCAGAAGGTGAGAGCCCGGCAACAAGGAGTAGCTACGCTGCCGGTAGGTCTGCGATTTTGGGACATAGGGGTGGATGCCATCATGCTCCCCAGAGCAGAGATGGAAATTCTGACTGCCATGGCCACGTGCTCCTTTTTGGGACAGTGTACGAGCTGCCAGGATGGCAGAGATGAGGGGGGAGGCTAACACCCCATGTGTGTGGACTGATTTCCTGGACTGCGACCCGAGTGAGCACTGGCTCATTTGTTGAATGGACTTACGGATTTTGGACAATGTGAAATACCCTGACGGGGGTGAGGGGTGGCTTTGATGGAGGTTGTCCCTTGCCCTGGGAAGCCTTTCAAATGTCAAGAGAGAAGGCCGAGGACATTTTGCGCTTTTGGCAAAGTGCTCAGAGACTGGTGAAATGTATCTTTGTAATTGTTGAAATTGTATGATTTGTGCTATTGCTGTAATTTGTGTAATGTACTTAATTTCCTTGTACAGGGATGCCGGTGGTGTAGATTGTGGGTAGTAAAGTGAGCATAGGGGTGGATTGTTGGGCAGATAAAATATATTATGCTCACTTTGTTAAAGATGGTGCTGCCCACATGGAAGTTCATTGATATTAATGTGTGTTCTGGAACAGGCTGTGGGCAGGCTGGGTCGTTATAGCCTAAGGCTTAGTTTAAGAGTAAATTCTTCTCCACACCCTTTACTGATTGGATTATGTAGGGTGGTGCACTCTCCTGAAGAATCCCATTATACAGAGACTTCCTTGTTTGTATAATTGGATTAAAGGTTTTGAGTCTATGCTATAAAATGGGAGAGAGCAGTAGCTTGAGCTCTCTCTTGGTTCCTGAGTTCCTGAGGTTAGTATTAGAGAGGAGAGCAGATTAAGGCCATGTGGAGGAGAAGTAGCCAAGATGGCAGAGTGCTGAGGAAGAAGCCAGTTTGTGCAGAGTTTGTGCAGGAGGAGGTGGGAAACAGAGGTGAATAAGTCTGGTGAGCTAGAAACCTCTGATTCTAGGAAACTGGGATAAGTCAGTAGCTTTGTGAGCACTGAATGTGTGGGTTTTGGAGCCCAGTGTGTGTTTTTGCTTGCCCGCCGGGTGCAAGCTAGAATTAAAGCTGATGGCTCACCAGTTCTTGGCTCCGTTGTTTCGTTACTGTTCAAATCCAATGCGAACCTGCGTGGGTCAGGCGGCTGTGATAGTGGCCTCAGCCACAGGCTTTACAGTGGTCTAGCTTATTCCTTTCTTCTTGTTTTTCATGTATCTGTCCAATTATTCCAACGTTATTTATTGGATAGATTGTTCTTATCCCATTGTATGTTCTTGCCTCCTTTGTCAAATATTAATTGACATACAGGCCTGGGTTTATTTCTGGGTTCTCAATTCTGTTCCATTGATCTGTATGTCTGTTCTTATGCCAGTTAGGGTTCCCCAATTTTTAGCAAGCCTGTTTAGAGCAGTAGCTAGTCTACAATTAATGGCTGTTGGTTCTTAGGAGAAGATATCATACCTTTCACTGAGAAGATTTTTTAAGGAGCAGGAAATGGGATAGTATCAATATTAATTCATACTGGAAAATTATTAGGTGAGTGCCATTTAAATATTTCTCTTTAAAGTAACCTATTTGCTTTGAACCTTTAAAAAAATTATTATTCTTTTGCATTCCTCTGATGGGCTTCTAACATTGTCCAAGCCATGACTTCCCTTTCTGCTTACAAATGTATGATATTTAAGACACTAAAAAGCATTTACATTTTTAGATACGATGACCAAATTACATTTTAAGTAAAATATCCCATCTAAATTAGCACACTTCTCTCTGCTTCAAACAACATTTGTAGGAAAACTTCATATTGTGACTAAGTATGCAAATTCAAGTCTGGTAAGGAAGTGACATTGATAATAGCAGAGAACAGTGGCCTGACAGTCTATTTTCTCTCGTTGAGGTTTTGTTTGCCCTTTAAAGTTAATGAATTGCATGACCTAATAATAATGAATTGTACCTGCTTTCTGTCATAAAGCCTCATAAAGCATTTCACAATCAATTAGCAGCTCAGGGATGTCGTATTATTAGACATTTTGCAATACGAATGTATTCAGAGTTAATATAGAGTTGACTTTACTCCCAAGCAGCTCAGGGTGGGGTGGGGTTGCAAGCCCAACAGGCAGCCTTTGAAGTTGTAAGGAAAGCTTTCAATGTCTCACCAGCTTATTGGCAAGGTTTTCTTGCCCTCTTGCTTTTATTTTTCACATATTGCTTATCTCATTACTTAGGCATTGCCCATTAAATCCGGTGCTGGAGCTGAGGTCTGGTGTTCCTACTTCTCCAAGTTGCATGGCTACATTACCGCTTCTGATTAGATAAGCTAAATGTGTGTACCCAACCGAAGCAACGTCCAATACTGCATAATTACCTCGTATATTTGGATGGCACAAGCCAGCAAGCTGGGTGATTTCGGTCAGAATGGATTTTTAGGGTAAGGTCATGCTAGAAATTGTTCAAGACTTATGAGCCAAATCTAAATGTTCAAATGCCACTCACCTTGAAAAGCTGTTGAAGCCTTATACAATTAACAATTTGGTCATAACACTGGGTGACCTGAAAGATGATAAAATGATATGGTACAGTTTCTCTAAAACCTTGAGACGTTGATATTGCTCCAGATTTTCTGATTATACATATACATGGTATGTTTGTTTGAATCAAACGTTCTTGCCTTCAAGTGACAGAAAGGTCATGTTTTAGCAAACAGTAACAATGTAATAGACTGAATACCTCCCCACTATACTCCCCCAACCCCGCCACCCCCACCAAACCCACATCCTTATCTTTTACCTTATATGGAAAAAACCCAAAAAACAAAACCAAAAACCTTTGTACATTTGATTAAATTAAGGATCTTGAGATGATAAAACTCTCCTGGATTATCTGGGTGGGGAGTAAAAGCAATTTGCATCCTTATAAGAGGGAGGCAGAGGGAGAATTGACACAAATAAGAAGAGAAAATAAAAACGGCCACATAGCTAGAGACTATAGTAACACAGCCACAAGCCAAGGATTGCCAGTAGCCACCCGATGCTGGAGAGACAAGAAATGGATCCACCTTGACAGCCTAGGAGGGAAGTTCTTACCTCCTTTGTTGGCCCTGCCAACACCTCGATTTTGGACTTGACTCCAGAACTGTAAGAGAATGAATTTCTGCTGCTTTAAGCTACCAATTTGTGGTAACCTGGCACAGCAGACCCAGGAAACAAAAACAGTGAGATAAAGTGATGTAAAAGTAGAGGTGGATTTGATGGCGAGCACATGGGGCACAAGCCCTGGGCCCCGACTTCTGAAGGGCCCCACAAACCCAAACTTTACACTTTTTTCTAATGACACTGAGTTTGGTTTCATATGTGCAATTTTAACATGAACAGTACATAATATTTTTTATTTATTTAAAAATATGGTTAGCATGTATTTTTATTTTCCTTATCTCTCTTTATTTTTAAGTGGCCCAACATTTTCTTCTGTGCCCGGGGCCTCAACCGACCTTAATCCGCCTCTGTGTAAGAGACAGCTGTGCCAGATCTGCCTCAAGTTAGGAAGTCTCAAGAATGCAGCTATGGCCTGACCAGGCAGTGGCGCAGTGGATAGCACAGTGGATAGAGCATCGGACTAGGATGCGGAAGACCCAGGTTCGAGACCCCCAGGTCTCCAGCTTGAGCGCAGGCCCATCTGGCTTGAGCAAAAGCTCGCCAGCTTGGACCCAAGGTTGCTGGCTCCATCAAGGGGTTGCTCAGTCTGCTGAAGCCCGCAGTCAAGGCACATGCGAGAAAACAATCAATGAACAACTATGGCGTCGCAACGGCAACGAAAAACTAATGATTGATGCTTCTCACCTCTCTTCGTTCCTGTCTGTCTGTCCCTATCTATCCCTCTCTCTGACTCTCTTTCTGTCCCTGTAAAAAAAAAAAAAGAAAAGAAAAGAATGCAGCTATGGTCCATAACTGGGCTCCAAAAGACAGCCCAAGATTGATTGTTTGGGTCCAATAATGTTTAATTGCTAAAGAAATTAAGGCGAGTTTGAGACTTATGATAGAAGTTTTGGGACTTCTCCAGACTTGGAATATAGCCCACACTGCAGCCTGTACAATCTCTCCAGTTTGCTGGAGTGTGTGTATCTGTGTGAAATTGTTATATGCTAATGGTTTGTGGAGCCATGTATTTGATTTGGCTTTCCTTTAGCTCTGTTTTTTTGCCTTTATCTAATGGACCTTTATTCTGAGTTATTTTCTGTTTCACTTAACTGGTTTTTTGTTTGTTGGTTTGTTTTTTGCAAACTTCTTAGAGTTTTTAATATGGTAGAGACAACTAGACAAAAAATAATACTAAGCATCATAAATTAGTAAATCATATAATATGTTAAAGAATAATGAATGCTTAGAAGAAAAGGGAAAAGTATAGCTGAGGAATTGATATTAAACAAGACAAAGGGTGTTTCTAGTCATCCTCAATTATAAACTATTTCAGAACTTAGTAGCTGAAACTGATTTTTTATTATCTTCTATAGTACTTTATAGTAGTACTTCTATAGTGCTTTAATGGGGCCAGCTTTAGTTGGTTCTTGCTTGGGTTTCTCACGTGCTTGCTGAAAGATGTGAGCCAGGGTTTTTGTCTGGGCTGAAGGTCCAGGCTAGCTTCCTCTCATGGCCAGCAGCTGAAGCTCAGCTACAATTATTACTATTATTTTAAAGATTTTATTTATTCATTTTAGAGACGAGATTGAGAAAGAGAGAGAAGGGAGGAGGGGAGCATCAAGCATCAACTCCCATATGTGCTTTGATCAGGCAAGCCTGGGGTTTCGAACAGGTGACCTCAGTATTCCAGGACAAAGCTTTATCCACTGTGCTACCACAGGCCAGACTTCAACTGGAATTATTGACCAAAGTACCTGTGGGTGGCTTCTTCATGTTACTTTTCTTCTCCTTCTCTTTCTCCTCCTCTTGTTGGCGGCGGCTTCTTCTTCTTCTTCTTCTTCTTCTTCTTCTTCTTCTTCTTCTTCTCCTTCTCCTCCTCTTCCTCCTCCTCCTCTTCTTCTTTTTCTTCAAGACCCTTTAACATTTCATGTTATACAGATTTGGTAATGATTAACTCCGTCAGCTTTTTAAAATATGGGAAGCTTTTTATCTGTCCTTTGATTCTAAAAGATATCTTTGCTGGGTAGAGTAATCTTGGTTGTAGGTCCTTGCTTTTCATCACTTTGAATATTTCTTGCCAATCCCTCTGACTTGCAAAGCTTCTGTTGAGAAATCAACTGACAGTTTTATGGGAGCTCCCTTGTAGATAATTAACTGCTGTACTCTTGCTGCTTTCAGAATTCTTTCTTGGTCTTTAACCTTTGTACTTTTAATTATGATGTGTCTTGGTGTGGGCCTCTATGGGTTTATCTTGTGTGGGACTCTCTGCACTTCCTGGACTTGTATATCTATTTCTTTTACCAGATTAGGAAAGTTTTCCATCATTATTTTTTCACATAGACACCTCCGTGATGCAAATGTTGGTATGCTTGAAGTTGTCCCAGAGGCTCCTTATACTATCCTCACTTTTGTTGAGTTCATTTTTTTTCTGTTCTGAATAGCCATTTTTTGCTTTTTTATCTTTTAAATCTCTGATTTGATCCTGTGCTTCACCTACTCCACTATTGATTCCCTGTAATGTATTCCTCATTTCAGTTAATGTATTCTTCATTATTGACTGGCTCTTTTTATGTTTTCTAGTTCAATTTTTATGTTTTCTGTCACTTTGTTGACGTCCTCGCTAAGTTCTTCTCCTCATCTATTCTTCCCCTAAGTTCACTGGACATCCTTATAACCAGTGTTTTGAACTCTGCATCTTATAGGTTGCTTGTCTCCATTTTGTTTAGTTTTTTTACTGAAGTTTTATTCTATTCTTTTATTTGAGACTTTTTTTATAATCTCCTCATTTTGGCAGACTCCTTGTATTTATTTCATTATATATTTGGTAGAACTGCTGTCTCCTGGATTTGGTAGAGTGGACTTATTTATTAGGTGTCTTATATGGTCCAGTAATACAGCCTCCCATTCACCCTAGCTAGCCACTTCAGGTGTGCCCTACGTGTGGGCCGTGTGCACCTTCCTGTTGTAGTTGAGACTTGATTACTGTTGGCACATCTGTGGGAGACCAATGGGCTACAAAAACTGGCTGCAACCACTGTGGAGGATCAGCTATTCAGGGGCCCACCCCACAGAGCAGGACTTACTTTTGTGGGGCCCTGGTGCCCACTGAGTTATTCCCTTGAGTGTGTCACTTATGGAGGTGTTTGAATGGTGGTGCTTTGATGTCATCTGAAGCTGTTCACCATATGCACTGGCTCTGGGGCTTCTTAGGAGATGCAGGCCAAGGTCAGCCACTATCTGTATTCTGCCCTGGATTCCCCAGTATGAGTTAAAAAGTGATGTGCAGATGGCTGTTACTTTTGCTGGGCTTGGCAGTGCCCAGGAGTGGCCAAGCTGTGAACTAAGGCTGGCTGTCACCAATGCTAGGCCTGCAGCCACTTAGTGAGCAGTACAGGGCATGCTGAGGCCAGATGCTGCTTGTTTGAGAGATTTTAGGATACTATAAAGCATAAGCCAGCACAGACTGTTCATATGGAAAAGTCACTGGAAACAGCTTGAGTGGGCTGGAAGGTTGGTGGGGTGAGGTCTTAGGGAATCACCAGGGCTGGGAAAGTGATAGCCTGGTTGTTAGAAAGTCGGAGACTTAGATATGGCACCTGCCTGCTGGCTCTGTGGGGAGAGGGTTCAACAAAGGAGCAGTGGTCTCTGCCAGCACTTCTGTCTGAGAGAAAGATGCTCTTCCTGCTCTCTGTCTGATGCCAGACCATCTATTCCTCTCTCTATGCCTCTGGCACCTTTCAAGCTACTGCCTGAGTGCTGGAGCTCAGAGCAAGTGAGTCCATGTGTGAGTCTTTTAAGATGAACTGTCTGGGACTCCAGCAGCCCTTTGTCTCCCTCGGTCACAGTCCCTGATGGTTTTTACAGCAGGAAATTATAGGGACTTCTCTTACTGGCACTGGAACACTGGGCTGGGGTGCCTGGCACAGGGATGGAACTTCTTACTGTTCATGCAGCTGAGATATCTCTCCTTATTTTTAGCTACCATACATGGGTGTGGGACCAGCCTGTTCTACATCTCCACCACTCCTACCACTCTCACTGTGGCTTCTTTATATCCTTAGTTCTAAGACTTTTGTTCTTCTAGATTTCAGGCAGTTCCGAGTGATGGCTGTTCTGTAGTTGAGTTGTAATTATGATATGATTGGGGGAGAATGGGAGTACCACATTTACCTACCCCACCATCTTGACTGGAAGCCTCACTTCACTCTCTTTTTGGTAGGAGACTTCTTACAGGCTGACTCCTTAAATCATGCAACTGGATTATGAAAAATTATGAAACCCAGCATCTTTCTGGTCTTTTCAGGTAAAAATCAAAGTGTGGCATGCTGGGAACTTTGCCTCGTGGAAGTGAACATACTCCCCCCATTGGGCTGGTAAGTGTCAGTGCCGGTGGGGCAGCTGGAAGAGTACCTGGAGCTCCATGGAGAGAAAGTCCTTGGCTGTCCCTGGGCTGTGCAAGTTGAGCTATGAAATAACATGTCTACTGCACAGGAGTCTATCTTCTGACAAGAAACCCCCAGGGAAGCTCTGGGTGTGCTGCTCATTGTTAGGGGCTGGAGGAAATTCAGCCGAACAGAGCAGAGAGGTTCTGAGAACAAAGTGGCTCAATCTAATGAAGAGTGATTTCAGAGCTGACATCAGCCTGACAGGAACAACCAGGTCCTTATTATTCTCTGCTTTTGAACCTCAGTAGGAGAACTTGTCTACCTTTGATACTGGAAGACAATGCTTCATGTTCAAAGATTAAAACAGCTTTCTGGCTTATTAGAAAGAAATCACATGGGAATAGGTTTCACAGCCAGAAGCCGGGCTCCCTGGATAGAATGTCACTCTGAAGCAAGATTATCTCCCTTTTTCATGAATATCAAAAAGCCCCATGATTAATTCTCTCCATTAGAAGCCCCATCTCCCACGACTGTTAAGTTTAGCACTGAAACAATAGAGTCTGATTACCATCGTGTCTTGTGCCATTTAGACTTGAAGTGCAAAATGTGAATTTTTTTTTCTTTCACATCTTGTCACTCTAGATGAGGTTATACTTTGGAAGTGGAATTAGAAACAAAGCAACGGTAATTAGATTGGTGTCTTCCCTGGGACTAAAACAGCCCCCAGTGCCAACATTTTGATCAAAAGTATGTAATTAAAAGTTGCTTTAAGTGGTTACTAAATATAACCAGTTATGAAAAGTTGACAAAGAAGGATAATTTTAATATAGAAATTTAAAAAAGTTAGACACATTTAGAATATATGTAAAAGGCCTGATTAAACCTTTAAAATGAAGTCCCTTGGATGCACTGAAAGGGTTAGACTCCACAGTGTTTGCTTTTTTGTTTACATATAGCAACAATATAGTGTACACTGTATTTGCGAGACATGACCAGTTAATGCATACAAATTTTTAGGGAAAAAGAAAAGTTTTGTAACTATAGAAGGATGGTATTTTAAATGCTAAATTCTAATATGCTTGAATTTATCCCTTTTGCTAGTGCAGTGGTTCTTAACCTTTTTTGAAGTACTGAACCCACCAGTTTCATGTGCGCATTCACTGAACCCTTCTTTAGTGATAAATAAAATATGATTTTTTTTTCCAAATTCAAGACATAGGTATATGTTTTTTTTACTGGTGCACAAAATGAGCCGTGCATGAACATCACCTTGCTCAAAGAACAAAACCAACAAAGTGCATGAACTCACAACAAATTACGGTATTACTTTATTCTGGCCTCCGCGGCAGAGGCTTCTCCGAACCCCTGAGACCGACTCATCGAACACCTAGGGTTCGATAGAACCCAGGTTAAGAACCACTGTGCTAGTGTATTTATTTATTTAAAGATTTTATTTATTTTATTTTAGAGAGAAAAGAGAGATGTAGAGAAATGATGGTTGTGAGGGGATGGAACGGGAAGCATCAGCTTGCTTCCTGTATGTGCCTTGACTGGGCAAACCCAGGATCTCGAACTTGTGACCTCAGCATTCCTGGTTGACGCTTTATCCACAGGTCACTATCGTATTTATTTAATTATTTAATGTAATTGAAATATTGAAACATTTTAATTATTAGTTTTATTGTACATAAGATATTTATTGGTCAATTTGAGTATAATGTTTTGGTGGCGGAGGAGGAAGCGTCTAAGAGAGGAGAAAGGTGACAGCACAAAATGTCTATTTCTGCTCCCTAGGTGACATTTAGGTAAAGGCTCAATTATTTGCAAAACTATTTGAGTTGCAGTATAACTAGGGAGCTACCGAAATGCAGGAAAAAGACTTGTCTAAAAGGTTGAAAAAAAAAGTAAGTTGATTTAATAGAGGTGTTGGTAAGTTTAAAATAGTTTACACAATTTGTTAATGTAAGTTTTATTTGATATAACTGGACACACGACCTTTGATGGTCAAGCTCAAGGCCGCCTGGTTGTCCACATCCAAGCCCCCAACTGGAAAAAGCACTGAGGGAACCAGAGAGCACGGATGCGAGTCTAGCAGGTCCTCCCGGCTCCCCTTGGGTGACTGGTTGTTTCCTCACAACTGCACTTACCGTGCAGCAGACCCTGCTAATAATCTATGAAGCCAACCCTGAGCCTTCTTCTTTGCTTCTCTTAGAACTTAAAGAAGATATGGAACTTACCTGAAAACAAATAAACAGGCATAGAAACTTGTGATTGATATTCATTTTCCCTAAAGAGAAAAACAGCAAGCCGGGCCCTTTAAAATGTCTGAACAACCTAAGATAAAATGTTGCTAAATGAATTCACAGCCAGCCCCTCACATTCCTATCTTCTATTGTGAAATGCTTTGTGACTGTGGAAGATGTGGACAAGACCTTTATTCTCATTGGAGCAATGTGGGCTCTTTGTTTGGACTGATCCCATCCTGACTCTCAGCTCAACTGTGGTGACAATTCAGATTACTGTCCACAAGGTATTTGCTGTCTTTTTTGGCATTAGCAGTAAACTCTGTTTCAAGAAGCCCAATCACTTACGGGGGATAAGTGTGTAAAACATAATACCTACCTCAAGGAACACTGCATCTGCTTGGGAAGATTAGACACACACAGTGCTTACTGTCCACTAAAAGAAAGAAGGAAGGGAGGAAGGGAGGGAGGGAAGGAAGGCAGGAAGGAAGGCGGGAGGGAGGGAGGGAGGGAGGGAGGAAGGAAGGAAGGAAGGAAGGAAGGAAGGAAAGAAGTAAGGAAGGAAGGGCAGACTAATTTTGAAACAAAACCCATTACTCTCCATGTAATCTCTATTCATTATTTTGAAGTTGAATTACTTAACATTAATTTATTGGAGGTTCAATGCTCAATTTTTTAAAAATTAATAACTTAGTGCCTGACCAGTGGTGGAACAGTGGGTAGAGCATCACTCTGGGACATTGAGGTCCCAGGTTTGAAAACCCAGTTGCCAGCTTGAGCTCAGGCTCACATGGCTAGAGCACAGGTTTGCCAACCTGAGTGTGGGATCATCACCATGACCCCATTGGTTACTGGCTTGAAGCCCAAAGTTGCTGGCTTGAGCAAGGGGTCACTGGCTAGCTTGAGTGCTTCCCCACCCTGTCGAGGCACGTATGAGAAGCAATCAATGAACAACCAAAGTGCCACAACTACGAGTTGATGCTTCTCATCTCTCTCCCTTCCTGTCTGTCTCTAATGAACACAAAAACAAAAACCAACCCCCCCAAACAAACAAATAAAAAGGACCCAACTTAGCATTTTAAGAAACTATTTAAAACAGTATGTAATAATAATGAGGATTCAGAACATTACACTATCAATATCTTCATATTTATTTTGCTTCTGAAAATACCCCCAGCTTTTGTTATAAACAACAACAAAAAAAGTCTTTTCCCTCAAAAAGCTTTGCTTTTAACCATGTTCTCATCTGTATTGTTTGTAATAGCAGTGAAGTAACATTCTTGCAGTATCCATGAACATTTGAGTTTCTGAGAAGAGAAATGGAAAAGACCACTTCTCCACAAACCCTGGAGGAGGGGGCAACAGCTCAGTAGAGCTTGCATTTAGTTACACGGGAACACAAATGGAGACTTCTTGCAGTAGTGCCTTGTCTGTTGTTTCACTCTCTGCAGTTTCAGTTACCTGCTGTCCAAAAATATTAAATGAAAAATAGCAGAAATAAACAATTCGTAAGTTTTAAATTGTGTGCCATTCTGAGTAGTGTTATGAAATCTCGTGTGTCTCACTCCATCTGGCTGAAGACATGAGTCACCCATTGTCCAGCGTCTCCATGCTGTACACGATCCCCACCCTCTTGGTTATCAGATGCCCTGCTGTGGTATCACAGTGTTGGTGTTCAAGTCACCCTTATTTTACCTAATAATGAATGGCCCCAAAGCACAAGAGTAGTGGTGCTGGCAATTTGGATATGCCAAAGAGAAGCTCTAAAGTGCTTCCTTTAAGTGAACAGGTATGTATGTTTTGGAAAAAAACCAATAGTACATAGAGGGTATGGTACTATCTGAGGTTTCAGGATTTCATTGGGGCTCTTGGAACCTATCCCTTGGGTAGAAGTCAGGACTAATTGATGTCCATTCTCTGTTTTCTCCTTTAGTAGTTCTCCAACTCTGTTGAATGAGAAAGGTGCCAAACTCACAGCAGATCCAGCAGTAAAGGAAGATAGCTACAGATGTACTTAAAAGCATTTGATTAAAATACAATTCCTTAATACATTTTTTTGAAATGGTTTCAAATTTACAGAAAAAGGGCAAGAGCAGTAGTATAAAGGTCTCCCATATAGCTTTTACTCCATTCCCTAATCCCTAATTCTCTAATGTAGTATTAACATTTTACCACAATTGTCTTGTCATTCTCTCTTTTTCCATATATATTTATACATACAGGATTTTTTTTGAAACTTTAAGAATAAGTAGCAGATCTGAAGCCTCATTAGTCTCTAATACTTCAATGTAATATCCTAAAAGGAAAAACATTGTCCTATATAACCAGAGTATGGCCATCAAAATTAGGAAATGAAGACTGATAAACCCATTCAGATTTCTATGATAGTCCTAATTATGTTCTTTATAATTCTAGAATCAAACCCAAGATGACATGTTGCATTTAGTTCTTGTGTCTCTTTAGTCTACTCCAATCAAGAACAGTTCCAGTGGTGTGCTACTAAACTGGCTCACTGGGAGGGGAAGAAAAGCCCCAATTTGTAGTAGTTGCCAATTTTTATGGTGTAAATATTTCTATTCTGGCCAATTTTATGGTACCAACTTGATATCACTATCACTGAACTGCAGAATTAAGAAGAAATGCACGTAATTGATTTACATAAGTAAGCGAGCCAATACCAGCTGCCACTGACTACCTCTGTCCATTCTTGCACTTCATGACCACAATATAATTAAAATTTTTTTATTGATTGATTTTAGAGAGAGGGAGAGAGGAACATTGATTTGTTGTTCCACTTATTTATACATTCATTGGTTGATTCTTGTATGTGCCCTGAGCAGGGATTGGATCTGAACCTTGCATATCAGGATGATGCTCTAACCAACTGAGTTAGCTGGCCAGGACCACAGTATGATTTTTCAAAAGGAGTCCAGACCAGTTACTTTGTAGATAGATGTCTTTCACTTTTGGGTTGATTAATTCTTTCTCATATTTAAACTCAGTTTATTCACTTTATGGTAGGAATGCCAAGAAGTGATGCTGTGTTCTTCTCAGTGTATCATATCAGGAAGCACATGGTGCTTATTTGTTCCATTACTAGAGATAATAAAAGAGATGTGACATTCTTTTATTATGCCACAAGATAGTGTCTAATTAGTTTTCTCTGCTATAAAAATAAATGATAAGAATTGTATACCTTAATAAGCATTTTATTCAAAGATATTTTGAAGCTTCTTAACTATTCAGCTCCTCCTTAAACTTTTACTTGCTAGTTTTAGTATCCATTGCTGATTCTTTTTTTATTCTCCTTATGTGCAAAGCGGGGAGGCAGAGAGACAGACTCCTGCATGCACCGGACTGGGATCCACCTAGCAGGACCACCAGGGGTCGATGTTCTTCCTATTTGAGGTGTTGCGCCATTGCAACTGGAGCCAGTCTAGTGCCTGAGGAGAAGGCCATGGAGCCATCCTCAGCACCCAGGCCAATTTTGCTCCAAAGGAACCTTGGCTGTGGTAGGGGAAGAGAGAGAGAGAGAGAGAGAGAGAGAAAGAGAGAGAGAGAAAGGAGAAGAGGAGGGGTGGAGAAGCAGATGGATGCTTCTTCTGTGTGCCCTGACTGGGAATTGAACCTGGGACATCCACACGCCAGGCCAATGCTCTACCACTGAGCCAACTGGCCAGGGCCATTGCTGATTGTTGCTTGAACCAATTATTCTTATTATGATTGCCAAATAGTGATTATTTAGTTCCATCAAGCCTTTACAATTATTAGTTGTCATTCTACTACAAAGTGGAACCCTCTCTTTTCCCCAATTTCTTTACTTATATTTGTATGAACTCATGGATCCCTATTTTATTCATTGGGTTATAATTTGTTACTATTATTATTTATTTTGATGCTGAAACATTGCATATTTGGCCAGGTTGAGCCTCTTCAAGATGGTGCCTATGTTCTTTTGACAGATTCTCATTATTCTAGGATCAAGTTCTTACTTTATGACATCTTATACTTTCCCTGCATTAGCCCTGGAATTGGTGATTTTCTGAGGAGGCTTGGTTCCTTTGAGTAGAGAATGGTATTTAGCACCAATATCTGGGGAGTATGTGTGCTCAGTCTACTGGGATGTTTTTATCTTTTTATTTATTTATTTATTTATTTGGTATTTTTCCGAAGTTAGAAGAGGGAAGACAGACTTCCACATGCACCCAACTGGGATCTGCCTGGCATGCCCACCAGGGGGCGATGCTCTGCCCATCTGGGGCGTTGCTCTGTCTTGGACGGAGCCATTCTAGTGCCTGAGGCAGAGGCCATGGAGCCGTCCTCAGTGCTCTGGCCAACTTTGCTCCAGTGGAGCCTTGGCTGCGGAAGGGGAAGAGAGAGATAGAGAGAAAAGTGAGGGGGAAGGGTGGAGAGGCAGATGGGTGTTTCTCCTGTGCGCCCTGGCCGGGAATTGAACCCAGGACTTCCACACGCCGGGTCAATGCTCTACTGCTGAGCCAACTGGCCAGGGACTCTACTGGGTTTTTATTGCTTCTTGGCCTTCTCAGAGCTAGAAAACATATGTATGCACATGCACAATATACACACACATTCACACATGCATTGTGGTGGAACATGAAAATGTACCACTCAGATTCCTCTTCAAGGAAGGACTTGTTGCAGAGAGCTGCCTTGCCCCTTATCACACCTTCCTAGGGCAGCCAGTTTACCACCAATGACTGGTTGAGGAGAGTGAATAAAGACTGGTCATATTGGTACAATGAAGAAAAACTCTGATAGGCCATGTATGCTCCCAAGTGGAGTTGACCAAGACTTTTTGGGGCCTGGGTTACAGTTTAGTGTCTCCTTCTGTTCATTCCATTTCCTTTGACATGTTTTAATCACTAATATATATCCTATACCCCAAACCTCATCTCAGCATTTGCTTCATTGGAGAACCCAATCTGTACCGTGCGCGCGCGCGCGCACACACACACACACACACACACACACACACACACACACACATCTGTTTCCCATTTCTATATTTATAACTATATAATTTTGCATTGATATTTCAAATTCCAACCAATTACCATGGACTTACTCTGGCCTGCCCCTCTCCCATAATCATCAATATATTTACTTATTTTTTCCATCCGCTCTACCGGTAAGCTATCTCCTGATCAGGCAGAATATTTCTTCATCTCCAGCCTCGACATCCAGACCATGCTGGCCCTGCCAACCTCACTGGCAGCTGTGTCAGCTGAATCCTAGCACTAAACAAGGGGAAAGGAAGTCCAATTCATTTTATAAGATAGGAGATTATAAAATTTTATATAAATAATATATATTATTTGGTTTGAATGTACATTTCAACAGTAAATGAGGCCTATTTCCTTTTTACTGGTGACTAAGTTCTATTAAAAATGAAATTCTGTATTATAGTTCCGTCTTTATGTCAAATGGAGACAGAGTTTTCAGAATCAACATTCTGGCACCTATGATAGAAACGTCAAGTGAAGGCCCCAATTAAGATGTTGCATGTTAAAAATAGCAATAATTTCCAGTTGAGATAGAAAAGTCTGCAGAGAATATGAAGTTTAATCTGGCTTCTCTAGGATGTATTGGATTTGAATAAATAGATCAGAAATGGATCAGGGAAACGGAAAGATGGGACATATTGTCAATGAATAGGCAGAGTGGGTAAGAAAAGAGTATCAAGAGAAAGTGAGTACATCAATTTCACAGAGAAAAAGATTCATGTAGAGGGAATGAGGAACATAAACCAGGAAAGTTAGTTTGTGGAGGATCTTAACTATGCTTCAGATTTTACTTTGCAGACAATGGAGAGCTGCTCTTTCTCTTTTTAGCACAATAATGAAGATGAGTTTAGCAGCAGTGGTCAAGATGTATTGATGAGAGAGAGAGCAGTAAGCCACCCTGCAGTGGTTAGTGTTGCTGATAAAGGCACTGGTGGATCAGTCAGGGTTCAATCAAAGAAGCAGTCCCTTGATGAGTACTGTGGAATGTGGGTTTATTGTAAGAATATTGTAGGAATAGACCTTAACTATTGTGAGAGAAGTTATGGAAGTAAGTCTGGAAAGGGGAGTTAGTTGGAAGGTCAGAGAAAAGTCACTACTAAGTCCTTCTAAAGCGCTGGCGCAGGTGGCAAAGTTATAGATTTGGGGGAATCAGGGAATACATATGTGCAGCTTCCAAGGTAGGTCAACAAAGGAAAGGTGATAGAAACCTTTTTGGAAAGCTGTCATCTCTGTGTAGCTGCTGTTTATGTTGGTCTTCAGCTGGGCATCTAGTAGTGGGCCTGGGCTACTGTTAGTCATCAAAGCCAACAGTTGTGAAGAAGAGCTAACCATCAAATATGTGTCTGTCACTACTTCTAATCACAATCACATTCACAGAGAAATGGCTGCTAATTCACCACACCTTCTAAAACTTGCACAAAGTCTTTGTGTTACTCTAGGCTGTCTGGGAAGTAGAAGCAAAAATCCGGTTCATTTTGTGAAAGACTTTTATGTGATAGAGACAGAGAGAGACAGAGGGACAGATAGGGACAGACAGACAGGAAGAGAGAGAGATGAGAAGCATCATCTCGTAGTTGCGGCACTTTAGCTGTTCATCGATTGCTTTCTCATATGTGCCCCAACCGGGGGCTACAGCAGACCGAGTGACCCTTTGCTCAAGCCAGTGACCTTGGGCTTAAGCTGGTGAGCTTTGCTCAAACCAGATGAACCTGCACTTAAGCTGGCAACCTTGGGGTTTCAAACCTGGGTCCTCTATGTCCCAATCTGACAGTATATCCACTGTGCCACTGCCTGGTCAGGCTGTGAGAGACTTTTTAACGGAAACATCCAAGAAAGAAAATGTAGAGAGAGCCAGGGCAGGTGAGGCTGAAAGAGCCATCAGACTGTGATGCAGGTCTGATCCTGAGTGACGATGAAAGGGAAGAAAGAAAGGTTGGGTGGATCAGTGCAGTTGTAGGAGAGGTCAGCAGGGCCACTGGGGAGTCCTCAAGCCAAATCAGAGGAATGTCCATTAATAGCATGTCCCATCTCCTAGGTATGAGCCTACCTTAGTATACCTGCCACACTTAGCACACTTAGTCATTGGCTGAGAGTGATCCATGGCAAGTGTGACTTAGGTGCTTGTCACACTTGCCATGGTGGTGATACATTTCAGAGTGCAGCAGCTGGGGCAAGTCACCTGCACTTCCTGTGGCTAGAAATCTAAGAATCTGATTCTCTAGGCAACCACATTTTTCACTCAATCAAATCTTACCTAGAACCATAAGCATAATGGATTAAGTTCCAGCTTAACCAGATTGGCACAGTACAACACCCCCTCCCCCTCCAATTGGTAATAGTGGAGATGAGAGGAGCACTTGGGAAACGCCTCATGGAGGGAGAAAATGATGGGAGTTGGCAATTGGATGAATAAAGGAGAAAAAAAAAAGAATGAGATAAAAATGTACCTCATCCAGGCTGCTGGATAGCCTTACAAAAAAGAGGGAAGGAAGTGAGAAGCAAAAGCTGTTCTTGAGTAAAGCTGATGAATCCAGTTTTAGACATGTTAAAATGAGGTTCTGGAAGGACATGCAGACAGAACTTTCTAACAAGAAGCTGGAAACATGCAACTGGCTCTTGGGCAGAAGCTCAGGGAGAAAGATTTGATGGCTGTGCGAGTGGAACGGGGTTGAAAGGCGAGAGAATAAATGGGTTCTGAGAGACTGTAGAGAAAGAAGACAATTAATCCAGGCTTATATCCATATCTAGGTGAACTTTAGAGGAAAGGGACAGGAGGATCACTCTGAGATAGAAAGATATCTGAGAACCATGATCACAGAGTGCCACCAAGGCCATAAAATCTTAAGGAGGAAGACGCCAGCAAGGTCAATGCTCCAGAGGAGGCAAGGGATTGAAGACACAGCACAGATGCCATTAGATTCAGAATAAGAAGGTCATAAGTGGGCCCTGGCCGGTTGGCTCAGTGGTAGAGCATTGACCCCGTGTGTAGATGTCCCGGGTTCGATTCCTGGCCAGGGTACACAGGAGAGGCACACATTTGCTTCTCCACCATTAACCCTCTCCTTTCTCTCTAACTCTCTCTTCCCCTCCTGCAGCCAAGGCTCCATTGGAGCAAAGTTGGCCCAGGCACTGAGGATGGCTCCATGGCCTCTGCCTCAGGCATTAGAATGGCTCTGGTTGCAACGGAGCAGCACTCCAGATGGGCAGAGCATCGCCCCCTAGCGGGCTTCCCGGGTAGATTCCAGTCGAGTGCATGCGGGAGTCTGTCTCTCCACCTCTCCACTTTTCACTTCAGAAAAATAATAATAAAAAAGAAAGGTCATTTGTGTTTTTTTTGCACAAGGCCATTTCCAGTGAGGAGAGGAGGTGAAAGGAGATAGCAGGGCATTAAGAAATGAGTGGCAGGTTTAAAAATAATGTAGGCCACTCAAGCAGTTTTACCAACATCAAGATCAGGTTTTTCAAGGAAGCAGCTCTGAGCAGAATTATATACCGAGAAGGAGGAGCCAATAAAATAAGGACAAACTGACATATTAAAAAGAAAAAAATCCTGAAACAGCCTAGAGGAGTTCGGGGAAGGAGTGGTAGTGTTAGAAATAAGACACATATTTTTTTTCACAAATACACACCCAACCCCTGGCCCCGGAAGAGGAATTCCTGGCCCCTTCTATAGATTGTGCATATTATCCTTGTCCTGATTAACACCATGCATTTTTACTGCTAACAATACTTCATACACCAAGCATAAATTCACAAACTAAATAATATAAGTCACTTGGCTTATTACGTAGCTTTTGCTTATTAAAAACTAACTGCATGGAGCAATTAATAAAGAGAAATACCTTGCAACTCACTGGAAAAGGATCATCCATAGATGTCAGGGTTCTGGAATTTTATTCCTACATTAAATTTAAGGACATGGGGGCTTGTTAAACTGGTTTTTTATTTGAAGATTTGTGGAGTTAACATATTCTGAATGTCTTTGGCAAGATAATTTAAAGAAGAAAGTTTGTACATATCTTTCACGCAGGTGACAACATTCCAATGAAGTATTTTACAGAGCGCAGAACAGTCAATAGCACAACATCCACAACAGTCACGCATCTCTCTTTTTTTATAACAAGCATCTTGGTAATAGCAGGATAGCAGAGTGAATATCCTGCCACAATAAAATTCATGAAGTACAATCCATTTTATGAAATGCACATATAAAGACGTTCTGCTCTACTCTTTCTAAATTGCTGTCTCTATCCTTATGACTTATGGGATTTGGGAAATATTCTCCCGGTAATAATACTTTAAAATGCATCTCCCCTGCAGTATACCCATTATGGCGATTGAACCACATAAAATTTTTTTTAAAAGATAGCCTGCCTTATCTCTATAAGGATAATTATCTGTGGAGGATGCCGGGCTTAGAAGTAGCAGGGGAAAATGACTAATGGCTTCACTGGAGGACTGTCCTGGGTCTCAGCAGCTTTGTAAGAGCAGCTAGCAGTACATGCTGTCAAAATACATCAGGCAAATCAAAAGATTAGAGTCCCTCTCCTTTTATACGATGGAAAGGAGAGATGAATAAAGTCTGCACCCGGCATCGCTCTGATTCAGTTCTTTTCTCTGGGCTACTCTGCCAAGCCTTGCTCGCTGAGACTAACTGGGGAGAGGAAAGGTCTGATTTATGGAAGTTTTTAAAGAAATGCAATTTTAATACTCCTACGTACACATAGAAGCTCAAACCAGGTAGCAACTTTGCCAGGTGGGTGTTCTGGGAGGGGTAGTTTCAGGACTGGAGCTGACAATGATTTGTAGTTAACATAGTGACTATACACAGTGATGCTTTGAAGGGACCATTTTTAAGCACTTTTTAATTTATTTTTACTTTTCAATCTTCAATATTCTTGCAATTTTATTTACCCTAATTAGTAAACTTTTAGAAATAAACTTCAGTATGTTCTTATCTTCATGAATTCAAATTCAGTGGAACTTCAATAAAGAAGTTGTGTGTGTGTGTGTGTGTTTTAAGCTATTTTATTTTTAACCAAGAAAGGTAGAAAAGAAAACACCAAGTTATAGGCCTCAATGTCATGGAAGTTCTGAGGATGGGGACAAGGATGTAATTTCAAGGGAAGTAAACTGCTATTTTAAAAAATGTATGCCATGTTCCTCAAACTGAATTAAATAATTTTGTATTAGAAGCCAGGATTTCCAAATCTCAGGCCAGATATTCTTGTCATCTAACCTTCTACTCATATAATTCTTGAAATACCAAAATATGCTTCCACAAAAGACACAAAGAGGCTTGGGACCAGTTCTTGGGATAGAAGAGTAATCAGGGGTCACTTAGAGAGCAAACTCTCCTAGCTAAAATAAAGAAAATGGCCCAGAACAAAGCCAAACATAAATAATTAAAATCTGCCCCTTTCAAAACAAAAACAACAAAAAGACTTTGCATAAAATAATGAGCAAGGAAAACAGATGGCCTCAACTTAGCAAACTTAAACTTATGCACTTCTCTTATAATAGAACTTTTTGATTCTTCAATTAAAACTGAGTTACTCTTATATCAGACACAATTTTAACTAGCTCGAATGACTGGTTTCTTAGCCAGCCGGAGATTAGAAGCCACCTGTTCTGTTAGGATGCTGGTAGTGGCAGCTGTGGTTGCTAATAGAAGGAAGAGATGTGATCTAGTCTAGCAGACATCTAAACTCTGGTATAAAGTGCTTCAATAACCTCCAAGAATGTTTCTATATCACAACATACCATAGAAAAATGTGACCCTGAGCAGTTAAGAAAAGATTAGTTTTATGTCCAATCAGAGGTGGATTTAACAGCGGGCACACCAGGCGCACGCCCTGTGCCCCGACTTCTGAAGGGCCCCGCAAAACCGCAACTTTGCACTTTTTTCTAATGACACCAAGTTTGGTTTCATATGTGCAATTTTAACATTAATAGTACATAATATTTGTTATTTATTTAAAAATATGGTTAACATGTATTTTTATTTCCCTTGTCTCTCTCTCTCTTTTTATTAAGGGGCCCAATATTTTCTTCTGCGCCTAGGGCCTCAACTGACCTTAATCTGCCTCTGTGTCCAATGGACTCATGTTAAGGTGGGAAAAATATCAAAATTATCAAAAGGTTTGGAGTAGAGTTTCTACTATGTTTAAATTTTATTGATAAGGAATATTTCATTTGTGGCAAAGCCAGAAAAACACTGTTTTCTTTTTCTTTATTATTTCCCTCAATCATTTACTTGTTCATTACCATTACACATCCAACAAAATCTGATGTGGCTAAAGGGTTACTATATTAAGATAATAAGGAAATACTGTAGTTTCAGGTGGCCTGATTTACAATTAACCTGAAATCACTTATACAGGTCTAGAAAAACTCAAGATCCAAATACAATCTGAGGAAATGTTTCTCTGATGAAAGGGAAATGATTAATTTTGGAGTGTTAAAGAGAACCAAACTACAACCCAAGGCAGTTTTTTTTGAGAAGTCTGTAAGTGAATGAAAGCTCCTTGGCATTAGTGTCAATCTTGTGTATATAAATAGAGAAAAGTCATTGAAAGGAAAAAGAAACGGGAGACACAAAGAAGAGAAAAAGGAAGAAAACACTAAAACAGGAGGATGAGGCCACCACTCAAAAGCAATGCAAGTACTTATCGAGCTACTTGTAAGCTCAGGATAAAATAAACGTAACTGTGTCAACATAATGCGCCAGCCTAAGAAGTGCAGAAGACCAGCTTGAACTATGTCATAGGGCAAAGTTTAATTTTACTTGAACATTCTTTTTTAAAGTTCAGTTCTACATATGCATTCAGTTTTGTTCAACTAATTTATCAGACATTTATTGAGCCTTACAATATGGCAGACTATTTAGTCTATGCAGCCATTAAAACTGTACCTTAATAATTAGTTCCAAAAACCCTTGGAAGCGCACACTCATACACACACACATGCATACATTTTTATTATTCTTTCTTTTTCTCAAAACTGAAAGCCAGAGAAGGCAAGAGCAATTATAATAAAACTGGTTCAACAAAATAATGAAATTGGCTAACCTGCTCTTCTTTGCCTTTATGAAGTACCCTTCCTGTAACACCATTTAATATCCACATTTATTGAGCAATTACTATTTGTTGGACTCTAGAAAATGTGTTTTCAGACAATATTTTTTGTATCAGTTATTTATTTATGAATGAAAATATACATTGATTTAAGTGCCAGACTGGATGCTGGTATTTTATTAAATAAATAAGATAGATATATTTATAGTCCAAGGGTATAGTCTTTCAGTGATTTTTTTTTATTCATTTCAGAGAGGAGAGAGAGTGAGAGAGTGGGAGAGAGAGAGAAAGGGGAGAGGAGCAGGAAGCATTAACTCCCATATGTGCCTTGACCAGACAAGTGCAGGGTTTTGAACCAGTGACCTCAGTGTTCCAGATCCACGCTTTATCCACTGCACCACCACAGGTCAGGCCCAAGGGTATATAGTCTTTAAGTCAAATGTATTGCCTTTTGCAGGGATTTGCTTTTAAATTTTCTTGAAATGCACAACAAAGTGCTTTGAACTATGTCTGTATTCTATTCTCTTTTATTAAGTACCTAGGGAATTAAACTGACAAAAGATAGATTAACAAGGAATATACATATTTTATTGATTGATTGAGAGAGAGAGAGAGAACAAGAGAGAGAGTGAGAAGTATCAACTCATATTTGCTTTCACTATTAGTTGTGCATTGACCTTCTCGTACATGCCTTAATTGGGGCCATGCCAGTGTCCCCTTGCCTAAGTCAGCAACCTTGGGCTTTTCATGGCAGCGACTTTGTGGTTTAAGCTGATGACTTTTGGGATCATGAAGACAATTCCCCAGCTTAAGCCAGCGACCCCATGCTTACCAACCCATACTCAGAGCCAGCGATCTTGTGCTTTCCAACTGGTGACCTCAGCATTCTTGTTCTGTGCTTTATCCACTTTGCTACCACTGGTCAGACCACATTTTATTTGATGTTAATATTTAAATTTTTACATGCACAGAAACCTTCATAGAAAATAAATGAAGACCCAAAGAGGCAGTTAGATCTGGGGGCTTATGCCATTTTAACAAAGGATAATAAATTTAAAGAGAAGTGACAAGACAACAGAAAAGGGTTTGGGGCTTCTGAAGCAGTAAGTTGAGGGAAGGTCAATATTTGAAGAAAACTAATAGAAGATAAGGGTTATACTAGTAAGTTTTGTTTGTGCTGACCCATCTTGGTGGTGACTTTCTGTCTTCAGTGATATGGCTGTTCTCTTATTGGTACAGTAGAAAAGAGAGGCTTCACAAAGGGAAAATTTTAACCTGTTTATAAGCCACAGGGGTAGTGGGGGAGAAAACTCTTTCTGTGTTTGCTGCTTCTTAATTGCCTTCAAAATAATCCTTATGCTAAAGTAGCATATTTTGGGGTGATTCTTTTTTTTTATTTAAGTGAGAGGAAGGGAGATAGAGAGACAGACTCCTGCATGCGCCCTGACTGGGATCCACCTGACCACCCCCATCTGGGGCCATGCTCACAACTGAGCTATTTTTAGCACTTGAGGCTGAGGCTCCACATAGCCATCCTCAATACAGGGGCCAATGTGATCAAATTAATTGACCATGCCTGCAGGAGGGGAAGAGAAGTGGTAGGTGGAGAAGCAGATTTGCTTCTCCTGTGTGCCCTGACTGGGAATAGAACCCGGGACACCCATATGCTGGGCCCATGCTCTATCACTGAGCCAAACAGCCAGGGCCATTTTGGGGTAATTCTGATCCCCTTCAGGACCGTATTAGGTACTCTTGGACAGCAAGTACTATAGTTGGGGTCAGGATACTTGGGGCATGGAGACTGGATAGATGTAGACAACTTCCTCATCTGGATGAAGGAGTTAGGGAGGTAGAGGCTTTGGGGGGATTTCCTCCTGGGACAAATTACTGGTCATCTGCACAGTACTCTTCAGGTTTGCTGGTTTCACCTAGGCTAATGAACATGCCTTCTTATTTTAATCAAGTTTTAATTTGAGCTTCTTACACTGAACTCCCTGCTTCCATTCAGTGTTACACTCTTTCTTTTTGTCTCTCCTGTCTTCTCCATAACCAGCCCCCAGGCCTGGTAGAATGGATTTCCCTGGGCTGTAGGCTGACCTGATGACTGGTGGAGGTGAAAAGTGGACCCTGGAGATCGAACCTGTACTCCTCGGTCTATAGTTCAGTGACCCTGGGCAAGTTACCTAATCTCCCAAACTTCCGTTTCTTCAGCTATAAAGTGGCTCTAGTAACATCTCCAAATGTCTCTGGAAGAATTACAGGTATGTGAAACTTTCAAATAATAACTAATATTTTTTGAGCACTCGTGAAATGCCAGAAACTTTTCTAAATACATGACATATATTTATCTTAGTAAATCTTAAAAAAAAACCCCACAAATGTATAGAACAGAGACCATTCTTATCATCTCTTTATAGAGATGGAAGATGAGGGTAGGGGAGGCAGAGATGCTTGAGGTCAGTGGTTATGTAGGTGCTAGAGCTGGGTTTGGCATCTAGTCTATCAGCTCCCAGAGCGCTGGTTTATAACCACTATCTCTTTGGCAGCCAGCGCAGATGAATTTCTGTTTGAGAGTTCTCTAATGCTTGCCTCCTGGCTTCTGTCCCCTTCATAGTCAACAGTCCTTTCTGCCGGCCCCAACTGGACACTTAAAAATTGTGGCTCTGGCAGATGAAACCTGCCCCAAACCACCTCCCCAGGGCTGCCTCCTCTCTGCCCTATTGCACCACAGTAACAATTGCCAGTCCTGGTCACAGGCTAGCCATCTGCAGAAAGACTCCCAAGTGTCTGGAAAGCAAAAACTAAAGTGCACAGTGGCCTGGTGGTCAGACTCTCTGTCGCAGTTAGGACCCAACCCACATGCAACGAAACTGGTCTGATGGGTTTCCAGGCTCTGGGTTTGTTATCTCCAGATAGCTGTTCTGAAGTGTTTTAAGGCCTGTGGAGGGCAAGCCCAAGTTATTTTTTCTGTGTAGCGTGACGCAAAGAAACCACAAGGGACAAATTTTGGTTCAATATAAAGAAGACTTCTTTTAAAAAGCAATTAAGATTGTTTCTATCTATGGAATGGTTGACTCTCTTACAGGGATGGATTCTCTGTGGAAGTGTTCAGGAAGGAGGACTTCTATTCAAGGGCACTGAGTGGCATGGTAAGAGCAGCATGGACTTTGACATCGAACAGTGTCTGAAGCCCCACAACACTGTACTAATGGTGTGCATCAGGTGAGTTCCTTATCTTGCTGTATTTCCTCACATATGAAATGGAGAAGGTCTAGGGAGAGGGTTAAATGATATGATATGTGTATAGCGTTTTGATTGGTACCCACACAGGGAATTTGACAAATGGTGTTTATTTAACTCACACTAATAAAGACTTTCTCATGTATCAGACACTACTCCAAGTGCTTTGCAAATATTAACCCATTAATTCTTGTGGCAATCTTATGAGGTAGTACTGTTACTGTAGCTGGGTGGAATACTGGATGCAGTGATTTCTAGAGCCCTTTCCAACTCCGCGATTCTATGACACAGCTCCTGTGATGGCAATGCTAATAACAGATCCAGACGGCAGCCCTTGGTGAAAAGAACAGATGCTTGATGGGCTGTTTGATTATATTAGCGACCAACTTTCCTGATCCTAAGGGCTAAGCATTTAGATGAATGCATTCTCAAGTTTCATACAGCTCAGGGCCCATAAAAATACCCCCTAATCAAGCATTTTTCTCCCTTACAGACATGTCCATTAACAAATTTTTCCATTATCCTTGAAAGCATGCTCTGGCTGCCTGGAAAATGCTCTTCTCTTCCTCCTCCTCTTCTGCCTCCTCCTCCTCATCCTCCTCCTCTTCGACCTTCTCCTTCTTCTCACAGTTAATTGCTACCATGTATTTAATACTTATTTATGCCAAGATCCATGTTAAATTACATATGTATATGTGTATATACACATATAGATAGATGTATACACGCATACATATATACACACAGATTTGAGCAGCAGAGTGACAGGATCCAGTTATGTTTCGGTAAATTATTAAATATAGGTCCGGCATGATCTCATTTAGGCCCTTGCTTATTTACAGAGCTTCTTTACTGTGTCTGGGGTCTATGTCTGTGAGCTCCTGCCACAGCTAACTAAATAGCAGACTGAGGTTTTCCATGACAACAACGTCTCATTATTTAAAAGTAAAAAATGCTTCAAAATGAAAGGTGAAAAAACAAGATTGAAATAAAAGACAAGGCAGTCGGAGCATAGACAATGAACATGGCATCTAAAGAACCGAAGAAGCCATGAGAGACCAGGTCAGTGCAGGCGGGTAATTGTGTATTAGGATCAATGGACAGAGCTACATACACTTCTCCTAAGCTAACATTTTGGTTGGTGGATTTGCTGTGAGTAAATGCCTAAGTTTCTTCTTTTTCTGTTTTGTTTTGTTGTTGTTGTTGTTATAAAGATACATTTTTAAAACCACAGTGTTGCAGTGTTGGTGGTGGCGAGAATGAAAATGGCACCCGGTGTTAGTCTGGGGCGGGGTCAGACTGCACCTTCGTTCAGCAACCTCCATACTTGAGGAAAGAATTCAGAGCCAAGATTCAAAACACCAGAGAAAGTTTATTTAGAAAGTCACAGAGGCAGAAGAAATGGGCTTTAGGAAACAAGTTACAGAGGCAAAAGAAGGGGGGCTTAGCGAGAAAGAGAAACACGGCTGGGAGGGGAGGCGAAGGGAAAGGCACAGATGTGCTTCCAGGAGAGAGAGTGGCCCTGGGTCACTGAGGGCTTGTAAGGCTAGAGACTTTAGGGGAGGTCCTAGGGGAAGATCTCAATAGAATATTCATCAGCTCTCTAGGTATGTCCTTTCAGGGTTGTGGTCTCCACTAATTGGTTGGTTCCAGGCCAGGGGGTCCTTAATCAATGCAGCTGGTCCTGAGGTCAGGTGTAGGGTACCTTGTCTGGTTTTGCTGCTTTCTGTTCCTGGAGCTGAAACACAACTGAGGCCTTGCCCTTGCTTCAGCGGCCTTGTACACCTGCCCATTGTCCTTGCACACCTGCCCATTGTCCTTGCTTTGCCTCATGTCTGTCTAACTCTTGGCACAACAGGGACTCACAGCCCAGAAGGAAGGAAGGAACACAAAGAGAATCATTCCTTCTTTTATTCATATAATTATTCAACAATTATGCATTAATTTTTATTATGCTAGTTTGGGGTCCTATAATATAAGAGATTTGAAAAACTATAAAAACAAACAACTTGACAAAAGGATAAAGAAGGGGGCTTTGCTAAAAGGCTAAACAAAGTTGGTTGTTTGCTTAAGAAGACAATTGGAAATTTATTAGTCAATACCTTTAATTATATGAGGGGTTATTATAAATAATAGTGGTCGATTCTTTCTTTTTTATTTGCCAGGCAGAAAAAAAAATAAGAAAAAATTGGTTTCACCGACAGCAAGAAGAGTTTAGAGGCTATAATGGAACCTCATTATAGAATTAGCAGTCCACATGACTGGGCTGTGTTACCAGAAGACCTGGCCTTGTCATGGCTATGAGATAAGACACTTCTCAGCTTATTTTCTGTGGATCTCCATTACCTACCACATCACATACCCTCAATCTCAGTTCCAACAAGACAGGTTAATGGAGCTACCACTGCCAACTGCCTAATCAGCATTGCTGGACAGACTGCTGAGTCTAGATCTGACTCTTAACAGCCTACTTCCCAGGCTTCTGGGAGCCTGGATAGAGCAGCAAGCTCGAAATGAGGAGACCTGGCTGGCAGGTCCTGCTACACATGTTACTTTCCTTCTTTGGACCCCAGTCTTTTTATCTGTAGTATGAGCACGTTGGTCTTAATGCTAGTGGCTCTCAATCTTCAGTGTTGATGACAATCTTCACAATAAATGTTTTTTTAGGGGAGAGGATACACATTTAAAATCCAGAGTTTTACCCTCTTCCATACTAATTTTTATTTAGTATGGAGTGGGGTATAGGATCCAAAATTCTGTTAATTATTAAGTATCTGGTATAAGTGATCCTGGGATAGTGCTCTAATCTGCTAGGACTGCCATAACAAAATAACCCAGACAGGATGGCTTAAACAACAGACATTTATTTTCTCACAGTTCTGCAGGGAGAAGTCCAAGACTAAGGTGTTGGCAGGTTTGGTTTCTTCTGAGACCTCTCTCCTGGCTTGCAGGTGGCTGCCTTCTTGCCATGTCCTCACAAGGCCTTTCCCTTGTGTACATCTCCAGTGTCTCTGTGTGTCCTAGTCTCCTTTTCTTAGAAGGACACCAGCCAGATTGGATTAGGGCCCAGCCTAAGGACCTCATTTTAATTTAACCACATCTTTAAAGGCCCTAGCTCTAAATACAGTAGCATTTTGATGTACTAAGGGTTAGGACTTCAGCATGTGAATTTTGGGGGCACAATTCAGCTCCTAACAACCAGGTAATCTCTAAAATTTTACGACCAATCAGAGCTAGATCATATCTCTTTTCAGGCTCAGACTCCTTTTTGAGTCTTTTAATAAAACTATTGTGGGATTGCTAAATTCTTATTTTTATAGTCTATTCACTTCTGCAGCCACAGTTCCCAACCCTGGTCTGGTGACATCTGCCCTTAATCTCCTGGCTTTGATTTGTATTACCACCCTAGCTACGGCACCTGCCACTTGCCACCTGCCACCCCCACCTCCAACACTGATTTCTAATTTCTTATTTCCTTATTTATTTATCTGTTTTCTTATTTCCCATCTTACTCCCTTGGTAGAGTAATAACCTATAGAGTATATTTTGTTCCCAGCAGCACAGTGCCTGGCACAGTGTATGTACCCATCAAATATTGATGCACAGATAAATGACTGAGCAAGTGAGATGAGTTGAGATGACCTTTAAGGTCCTTTACAACTGTAGCATTCAATCACCTTTTTCCTCTTTATTCTTCCAGTGGGACAGTGTTTAAGGAACTTCTTCCCAGCCAGAGAAGAATAAATAAAACATGTGGAATACCTAACCACAATGATATCTACCTAGAGGCCTGACAGAGGTGAAAATGATGCTCACTTATCATCCTACTAATGTCTGGACCTAGAGTACCTGGACTGTACCTTTCAGAGATAGGTCAGAAACAGTTACTCAGCCAAGAATAAATGTCACACTTCACCCATGATGACTTAAGTTCTGCAGATGAATATGCGTGGGCCCACTACCAAGTCTGAGCATCAGGTTTCTTGATCTTCAAGATAAGAAGGACAAAATCTCTTATTCATAAACTTGGAGACTGAGACTTGCTAGGATGACATAAGCAGTTAAGCTTTTTCACTTTTGTAATTCTTTTAGGTTGATGGGAAAATGTTGGCATGTGTCAATAAAAGCAACAATAATAATGCAAAGTGCTAATAATACTAAGTGAAATTAGAATATCAATAACAGTTTAAACAGAGAGAAGCTGAAGTACCCAGGTGATGATAATCTCTGATTGGGTTGGGTCGACACAAAGGAAAGCTAGGTCGTGTCTTAAGGCTACAGAGGCAATATTTTTAGATATTGCCTCTCATGTATGTCTTCATTGAAGTACTGACCCCAGCCTGAGTTGACTACTTTTTCCTTTTATCTATTAAATTTGAGAGTAAATATTTGTTTCTATGTCATTCCGTTGACTACATCGATGGTTCTTTGAGAACAATGGTCACATCTTATTTATTTCTGCATCTTCTGCACCTGCTACATGGCCCTCAAAAATCCTTTACTGAATGATTAATTAACAGGGATATTTAAATACTATTAAATAGATATAACCAAAATGTTTTATGGCAGATTAGACTGAGACTCACAAATTCTGCCATGATCATTCAAATATATCCTGAGCTCAATGTCTTCATTTATAGAATTCTCAAAATCTTGCTTTTAACCTAAGGACAAAATTTCTTTGACTACGGAAGGTCAAGCATGTTTGGGGCAAAATGAAGCCCAGAGTAGGATGCCTTCCTGGCTCACCTCTGGGAATGCAAAATGGTTTTCAAATTATCCCAAGTCAGACATAATCAGGAAAGTAAACATATTGAAGGGAAGTCAAATACCTGTAACACAATGTAAAGCATTTAAAAAAATCAAATCCTGATCCAAATTATACACATTGTTGCCCCACTCAATAGTGTACATAATAGTAAATTGACTCTAGTTATTAATTCCAACAGTCCCATTCACTGAGAGATTGGTTTATAATAAAGAGTTATTTAGCTTCCAAGCTCCTGGGGCTATAGCCAAGAACCTGCCAGAGAGGCAGTCATGGGGAATCATTATTAACTATCCATCCAATTATTCCTCTCTCCCTTAGGCACAGCAATAATATATGCTCCAAAATTAATGAGGGAAAGAAGGATTTACTCATGCCCACCTCACTACTTTGGGTCCTTCTAACAGAGAGATTGTCCTGGCTTGGTAGCACAGTTTTTTAAGACACCTTCAGAGCTGCACAGAGATGTGCACCAGAGTAGGAAACTGACACAAGGTTTCTGCACAGGAGAAATGTTCTCTTTTTCCTCAGTCCCCTTTTCTTCTTCTGGCTCCCCTCTTCCCAACTACCCAGAAAAACGTTCCCTCAGCACTACCAAGATCTTGGTCTAATCTTCCTTACTGTGGCTTTCAACCAAACAGATTTTCTTTCTTTCTTTTTAAAAACAGCTTGGTGGAGATGGTAAAAGGGCTATGAAGGATCCTTGAGTGGAACAAGGCATTTTATCTATCTATCTATTTAAATTTTTATTTATTATTTATTTACTTTTGTGTGTGTGACAGAGACAGAGAGAGGGACAGATAAGGACAGACAGACAGGAAGAGAGAGATATGAGAAGCATCCATTCTTCATTGCAGCACCTTAGTTGTTCATTGATTTCTTGTGTGCTTTGACTGGGGAGCTACAGCAGACCGAGTGACCCCTTGCTCAAGCCAGTGACTTTGACCTCAAGCCGGTGAGCGCTCAAACCAGATGAGCCCGCACTCAAGCTGGCGACATTGGGGTTTTGAACCGGGGGTCCTCTGTGTCCCTGTCTGATGCTATAACCACTGCCTGGTCAGGCTCTGTTATTTATTTTTAAAGTGAGATAATGGGAGATAGACTCCAGCATGCACCCCAACCGGGATCCACCTAGCAACCCCCATCTGGGCCAGATGCTTGAATCAACTGAGATATCCTCAGTGCCTGAAGCTGATGCTGAGACCAACTGAGCTATCCTCAGCACCTGAGGCTAATGCTCAAACCAATCAAGCCACTGGCTGCAGGAGGGGAAGAGGGAGAGCAGAGGAAGGGGGTGGGGAGAGAAGCAAATGGTCGCTTCTCATATGTGCCCTGACTGGGGATCGAACCCGAGACATCCACATTCCAGGCTGATGTTCTATCCACTGAGCAACCAGCCAGGGCCAAGACTTTTTTATTTTTAATTGTGGTAAGATAGACATAAAATCAACCATTTTAACCACTTCCAAGTGTACAATTTAATGAAATTTAGTATATTCACAGGGTGCAACCATCACCACTGTCTCATTCCAGAACATTTTTATCACCCCAAAAGGAAACCCATATCAACTAAGCATGTCATTCCTCATTCCCTCTTCCCTGCAACCCCTGGCAGCCACTAATACGCTGTCTCTGTGGATTTGCCTATTCTGAGCATTTCACATTCATCTGTGTTTTTTGTGACCAGCTTCTTTTACTTAGCTAAGATTATTGCTTTTCAGTGCGTATCAGTACTTCATTCTTTTTCATGCCTGAATAATATTCCACTGTGTGGATTTACCACCTTTAGTTCATTACTTAATAAACATGTGGGTTGTTTTTATCAACCAACTTTTTCGAGAGTGTATCCCTTTATGCATGATCTCCACTTCTGTAATCTGATGGATCTGGCACCTGCCCTAACAAGAATAGCAACCAATAGCGACTACAGCCAGTGGTTATGGGAGGCTTGCCCTGTCCCAGCCACTGGGCACATGGTCTACAAGCATAACCCTATCTAATCCTCCTTGGGCAAAGGCTTGGGAAGGTTGGTTTAACACCAGGCAGCCCAGTGGAGGGCCCTGATTCTGGAATCTACCCCAGACTGCACTGGCTGTGTCTGTCCTGAGAGAGAGGCACTAGGTTCCAGTGTGCACAAGCACAGCCCTGTCACCAGCACTTGGAGGTAAATGTTATCATTGTCCCAATCTATATTTAAGGGTGGTGAGAAATAGAATCATAATTTATTCAAGAGTGTATATCTAGCAAAGAGGAAGAGACCAGGGCTTGAACCAAGATCCAACTGAATCCATATCCTCAACCACTACCCTCCCCTATCCTAGGATAGCACTGGAAAAGACATCATGGCTTCCTTTCTTCTTTCAAGATTATTTTTACACCATAATGTAAAGGATATATTTTATACTGTGACCCAGAACATAATGAACATCTATAACAAGTTTCATGAAACCACCCTTAACCTTAGTACCCGAAATGTACTTTTTCCTTCTATTTCATTTTTTAGGAAACACTGGTAAAGCTCCATAAAATTGATTTCTAACTGGTTATCACCCACAGTTTAAAAACCATGCCTGAAATCCATTTTATTTTCAGCCTTTATGTCACTTAACCTTTTTGTGACATTTGACACACTGTTGGATGGCTCTTTACCCTTTGAAACTCAATGTGTTTTCAGATCAGTCTCTCTTAGGCTCCAGAACACTGTTTCCAGCTTTCTTCCTGCGTCTCAGCCTAAATGTCTTACACGTGCTTCAAACATACAGGGGCTCAAAGCTGAACTCACTATTCCTTCCTTCCTCTTCACCCTTTCAAAGCTTCTCTTTCTCTACTTCTCCCTATCTCAGTTAACGCCCTCTCTACCTCTCTAATCTCTCAAGATATGTAAAGAATTTTACAACCAAAAGATAAAAAGGACATATGCCAATGAATAAGCACCTGAAAAGATGTTCAACACTATGTATCACCAAATAAACAAAAATTAAAAGTACAATAAAATACTATTATATACCCATAAGAATGTCTAAAATAAAAAAGACTGACAGGCTCTGGCTGGTTAGCTCAGTCGATTAAGAGCGACAGCCTGAAACAACAAGGGTGTGGGTTTGATCCCCGGTCAGGACACACACAGGAAGCAATGAATGCAGAATTGAGTGGAACAACAAATAAATGCTTCCCTTCTCCCTCCCCTCTCTCTCTAAAAAAAAAGAAAAAGAAAAAAAAGAAGAAGAAAAGAAAAATGAAAAAAAATTAACCCCTGGCTGGATAACTCAGTTGGTTGGAGCTTTGTCCCAGAGCACAGACATTATGCTGAATGAAAGAAGCCAGACACAGAGAGTGTATATTGTATGAGTCAATTTATATAACAATCTAGAAAATGGAAAACCAATTCATAGAAATCTTATCAGTGCTTATCTGTGTTGGAGACCACAAGGAACTTGTTTATTGACTGTAGGGGGTATAAGAGAACTGTTTGAAAAATGGCAATATTCTAGATTTTGGTTGTGGTTACATGGTATAGATCAGGGGTCAGGAACCAATGGCTCATAAGCCAGATGTGGCTCTTTTTGATGTCTGCATCTGTCTCGCAGATAAATTTTTAATAAAAAAAAAATAATAAAGTTAAAAATATAACATTCTCATGTATTACAATCCATTCATTTCCATTCTTCATGGAAATCCATTCTGCTCATGTTCATGGTTGTGGGTGGCTGGAGCCAATCACAGCTGTCCTCCGGGACAACACCAAATTTTTATTGGATAATGTGTAACGTACACGGGTCGTTGTGAAGTCAGGAAGTAAACTTCCCTCCTTTTGATCAGGTAGTCAGCTAGCTAATTGCAGAAACTCTTTTGACGAAGAAGATGGCTAGAAGAAAAAAAGATGAGGAGCATCGTACTTTTTAGCAGGAATGGACAGAGGAATTCGCCTTTGTGGAGAGAGCAGGTTCTGCAGTGTCTAATATGCAATGATAAAATTGCATCGATGAAACGGTCAAATGTAAAGCAGCACTTTGACACACCATATTACATTTGCATCAAAATATCCAGCAGGGGACAACAGAAAGAGAGCATGTCAAGAGCTACTGTGCAGAGTGCAAGCTAGTCAGCAGCAAGTTCATGTTTGGACCCAACAAGGTGACTGGAATTCGGCTAGCTTTACTGGTGCTTTAGCAACTGTAAGAAATGGAAAGCCATCCACAGATGGGGAGTATGCCAAAACATTCATGCTTGATGTTGCCAATGAACTTTTTGATGACTTTTTGGATAAAGACAAGATAACGAAACGAATAAAAGACATGACTCTGTCGGCAAGAACTGTTCACAATTGTACCATCATGACGGCAAATCAGATTGAGGCAACACAAGTGAAGGACATAAATGCAGCACCATTCTTTTCTTTCGCTTTGGATGAGTCAACATACATAAGCCATTTATCCCAGTTCAGCGTGATTGCAAGGTATGCTGTCAGTGACACACTGCGTGAGGAAAGTCTTGCTGTTTTGCCTATGAAAGAGACAACAAAAGGGGAAGATTTATTCCAGTTTTTCACTGAGTTCATTAAAGAAAAAAATCTACCGATGGATAAACTTATTTTGGTGTGTACTGATGGTGCTTCGTGCATGGTGGGGAAAAACAGAGGATTTGTAGCGCTTCTTCATGAACATGAAAAGAGACCCATCCTAAGTTTTTACTGCATCCTACATCAGGAGGTGCTTTGTGCTCTGATGTGTGGAGAGCAGCTTGGTGAGGTGAATGTCACTGGCCATTTGGGTGGTCAACTTTATTGTTGCCCGAACTTTATTTTTTTATTTTTATTTTTTGATTTTTTACAGGGATATAGAGAGAGTCAGAGAGAGGGATAGATAGGGACAGACAGAGGTGAGAAGCATCAATCATTCGCAACACCTTAGTTGTTCATTGATTGCTTTCTCACATGTGCCTTGACCGCGCGGGCCTTCAGCAGACCGAGTAACCCCTTGCTGGAGCCATCGACCTTGGGTCCAAGCTGGTGAGCTTTTTGCTCAAGCCAGATGGGCCTGCGCTCAAGCTGGCGAGCTTGGGGTCTTGAACCTGAGTCTTCCACATCCCAGTCCTATGCTCTATCCACTGCGCCACCGCCTGGTCAGGCTGTTGCCCGGACTTTAAATGATTGCCAGTTTAAAACACTGCTGGATTAAGTTGGGAATCATTATCCTGTTCTGCTTCTGCACAGCAATGTGCATTGGTTGTCAAGAGGGAAGGTGCTCAACCATTTTTGCAGCTTATCTGAGCAAAATCCGGACTTTTCTTGAAATGAAAAAGAAACTTTAAATGATCTCCAGCTTAAAACACTGCTGGATGAAGTTGAAAATAACTATCCTGGTCTACTTCTGCACAGCAATGTGTGTTGGTTGTCAAGAGGGAAGGTGCTCAGCCATTTTGCAGCTTGTCTGAGTGAAATCCAGACTTTTCTTGAAATGAAAAATGTCAAGCATCCTGAGTTAGCTAACCCTGAGTGGCTCCTGAAGTTCTGCTATCTCATGGACGTGATTGAACATCTGAACCAGCTCAATGTGAAAATGCAAGGCATTGGAAATACAGTCTTATCCCTTCAACAAGCAGTGTTTGCATTTGAAAACAAGCTGGAACTCTTCCTCGCTGACATTGAAACAGGTCGTTTACTACACTTTGAAAAACTGGGAGAGTTTAAAGATGCATGCACAGCAAGTGATCCTGCTCAACATCTTGATCTCCAGCATCTAGCGGGCTTCACATCTAATCTTCTGCAGTCATTCAAAGCATGCTTTGGAGAATTTCGTGAGTGCACTTGTCTTTTTCAGTTCATCACCCATCCACACGAGTGTACAGTGGACAGCGCCAACCTGAGTTACATCCCCGGTGTCTCCATCAGAGATTTTGAGCTACAAGCTGCTGACCTAAAGGCCTCAGAAATGTGGGTGAATAAGTTCAAGTCACTGAATGAAGATTTGAAAAGACTTGCACGACAACAAGCAGAGTTTGCGAGCAAATACAAGTGGGGAGAAATAAAAAACTTTTAATCTGCGGCCAGCTGATTGTCAGAACTTGGAATGCACTCCTCATCACATACCACACACTGCAGTGTGTGAGTATTGCTGTGCTGACAATGTTTGGCTCTACATATGCATATGAGCAGTCTTTCTCACATCTAAAGAATGTTAAGACAAACCTATGATCACGTTTAATGGATGGAAGTCTCAACGCCTGCATGAAGCTTAACCTCACCATGTATCAAGCAGACTACAAAGCCATCAGCAAAACCATGCAGCACCAGAAGTCGCATTAATGGTAAGAAGTACTTTATTCATCATCGGTTAGCAACAGCATAACAACGTTATTAAAAAGAATTCAGAGACTTATTGTACTTTAAAAGTGTTGGTCTTACATAAAATGCACACATTTACTTGTATTTAGTGTTAAACATATTGTATGACTCTCACGGAATTACATTTTAAAATATGTGGAGCTCATGGCTCTCTCAGTCAAAAAGTTTCCCGACCCCTGATATAGATGTTTGTCAAAACTTATCAAACCGAATACTAATAGATACATTTTTATTTTATATAAAGTTTATATTTATAAAATTAATTTAGATTATTAGAATTTATAAAAACTATTTATCCAATTCCTCTTTTTATTTCTATTACATCCTACAACTAATCAACTGTTCAATTCTCTTGACCCAACTTCAAACATGTCTCTAATGACACTCTCCTATCTCCTTCTCTATTGCCCAACCTTAGTTCAGGTCGTCAGTATCTCTTCCCTGCACCAAGGTGAGAGCCTCCTATTTTTCCCACTGCACTCCACTAACTGCAGCCAGTGTTTTCCTTCTCACCGTGGCTCCTAATTATATCCTGTTACTCAGTGAGTAATCCCACTGGCTGCTTTCTGTCTATAGGTTGAGGTACAGATTCATTCTTCCCTCCCTCCCTCTCTCCCTTCCTTTCTCCATCCTTCCTTCCCTCCCTTCCTTTCTTCTTTCCTTCCACAAATATTTGTTGGGAAGAGGCAGGCATCTAGCACACATGCAGAGCTATTTACAAACTGGTCTCTCTCAAGGCTCATCACTAGTCACTTTAAACTTTCACAACTCCACACCATTATATATTTTGTACCTGAACTTGATTTGTCCTTCGTGGCTCTCTCTTCCTGTTTATTTCTGCTTCTTAAAGATTGTCTCCTCTGTGAAGCTTTTCCCCACTTATCCAGGTAGACATAGGTGTCCAAAACCTTTTACTTAACCCTTACCACAGGGGTGCTCAATACCTCGATAGCGATCTACTGGTTGATCATGAAGGAAGTGTGGGTAGATCGCATGACATTAAAAAGACATTTGTCTTTGATTGGCATACAGGGTAGTCAATCTGACGTCTGAACTTTTGACACCCTACGCATGCGCATTAAACCGTGCTAACTTGTTCAGTTACATTGCTGCTTAGATAGCCTTCAATTTATTTAAACTAAATACAACAAAGGGTATAAAAATGAGTGCCGTAGCTGGTCCGAGTAAGAAGCTTAAAACCTACCACTTTCATACAGAATGGGAGGGGATTTTTTTCACTATGTCATATTCTAAGTGCGTTTGCCTCATCTGTCTGTGTGCCATTGTTATTCCAAAGAAGGGAAATGTGGAGTGACTTTTTCAGACTGTTCATAAAAACTATGACATTGGCTTTCCTCCGAAAAGAGAGCTGAGAAGGAGAAAGGTGAAAGAAGAATAAACAATATTAAATAGTAATAATAGTAATTTAAATAATGATAATATAGAAGAAATACATTTATGTTTTGCATTTTTATTGTAGGTAGGTCATTTTGACTTGGTCATCTTATAAGTAGCTCGCAAACTGAAAAAGTGTCGGCACCCCTGCCTTACCAGTTATTACTTCATTGTGTCTGTGAAGTCTGTTCCCCTTTCTAGACTGTGTATGATTTGATAGTATACTCTACCAGTCATACTTGTCTCTCGAACAGCCAATGTCATGGGGCTTGATAAATGTTTATTAAATTAAAAGAAACAGACACATATATTGGCCATGTTTCTGTTGATGATAAGGTTAACATAAATTTTTCTATTAGAATTAATTTTTTCCTCTCCTATACTCCTGTAATCTTTTATCAATGTCTCTTTTGTAATCATTTATTATTCTGCAACTAGATTGTGAACATTAAAACTTTTTGAAATACTTAAGGCACTTAGAAAAGTATAGAGAATAATAAAATAAATCCCCAGGTACCCGTTTTTGGTCAAATCTTAGCATTTTTGCTCTATTAACTTTAAATATTTTTAAAAAATAAATATAGCATTTATAGATACAGTTGAAAGCTCCTGAATGCCCCTTCCCAATGCCATTCTATTTCCTCCCTTTCAAAGGCTGTAACTATCTCAAATTTCATGTTTATTTGTGTATGTATGAATTCATAAACAATTTATGGTATTGTTTTACACATGTTTAAACTTTATACAAACTACATAATACTGCAGATATTATGATTCAAGTTGTCTTTTGTTTTGCTCAACATATTTTTAGCTTTATCTGTGTTGACATGCTACTCTAAATGAGCAAGTTAAAGAATATATGTCTACATAAATTTCAACTGGGCTAACTCTATATGAACAGAGATGTTATATTGTGCAATCATGATTCTTATAATTTCCCTGCCAAAATACATGACACCCCATGATTTGCTTTCTTTCTTTGTCTAATTACAGGATACCGTACCATAACACAGATATCTCTAAAGGGACAGTACATTATGAAATCAGGACCAGACATCTTTCATAAACTACAGAGATGGTCTAAGTCTACAAATTTGATACTTAACAAGGACAAATATAAGGTGCTGCTTTGGGGTAAAAAATAAAATCCAGTGGCACAAATATAGGATAGGGAGACACGGCCTAGAAGCAGAACACAAATAGAAAATAGAGTGGTTTGGTTGACAAGTAAGTAAGACTGTGAAAGGAAATGCTGGGGACAGCTACCATGATGGAGTCTAGGATGAGAAAGTTTGGTGATGAAGTGTGCTCCCTGGGCTGCTTGGACTCTTCCTGGAACACAGGTTTCAGTTTCTGAATGTGGAGCTTTTTCAAAAGAAAGTAGTGAGAACAGTTGAATGAAAAGGTATAGTTTCACTTCAAGAAAAGAAGTACCATCAGGTCTTGGCTGGACCACCACAATAGTCTCCTACACACTATCCTACAATCTCCCCAACCCCTTCTCTTTCCTACGCAGCTATTAAGTTATCTTTGCCAAAGGCATATCTGATCACACCAGATAGAAACCTTATCTTAGAACCCCTGAAGGCACCTATTATTCTTGGGATAAGGATAAATTCCTAAGGAGGCCCTGATCTTGTATTGTCCAGAGAGCTTCCCTCTCACCGCACAAGCAGCGTCTGCTCTCCAGTCCCTCCTTCATGCCAGTCTGTGCCTGGGTATCTCTTTCTCACCCTCCTCACTCCTCAATCTGGGGCAGGTGTCCTTACTAGTCACTCTTTTTTTTTTACATTTTATTTATTCATTTTTAGAGGGTGAGGAGAGAAAGAGAGAGAGAAGGGGGAAGAGCCGGAAGCATCAACTCCCACATATGCCTTGACCAGGCAAGCCCAGGTTTTCAAACCAGTAACTTCAGCATTCCAGGTCAACGTTTTATCCACTGCGCCACCACAGGTCAAACATATTCACTCTTAAAGAACTTTATTTTCCTCCTGAGTCTATTGATCCCTATTCCATATTAGACATTCATTTGTGTGATTGATTTGATTTATTTATGGCTTTCAGCTGGACACTAACTTCATGCAGGCATGGAGCATGTGAGTCTGTGTTTGCTTTTCCACATATGTGCGCCTTGCTCATAGCCATTCCTTCAAAAAATTATGTGTTAAAGCGTAAATGGACCCCTGGAAAATGGGTTAAAAAATAGATCTAAAGGATGATGCCAGCCTAGCTTCTAAGTCTTCAGTCAGAGAATCATTTTCTTTGAACGAACCGGACTCAAGAATACTAAATTGTAGAGGCATGTGCCTGGTTAGGCCAGGAAGCATATCACTCCCCAAAGGTTAGGACTTGGCAATTCCTGAATGCTATGCAGGAAGCCAGGTGTCTGCCCACACTTTTAAAAACATGGTAATACATTAACTCTCAAAGGTAAAGTCCAAGGACACAACCTCACTGTCAGGGCTGTCTGCCTGACTGCGGCTTTAATAGCCTCTTCTCTAAATGTGCACTGATGTCAGTGGGAGTTTCTCCTGCTCAGCATGTCTGACTCAGCCTCCACAGGGCAATTTGGAGAGGATTCAGCCTGATGTCGTTGCACCTGCTACCTGCTTGGGGCTTGAATGTAAAATTTAACCTTTATATATATATATATATATTTTTGCCATGATGTAATTTAACCTTCGTTTGCTATTACGTTTGTATTTTCTTCTATTTTATTATTTACAAACTATTAAATAAAAATCTGAATGTGCAGCTGGAACTGGGGGAAGGGAACCGAATCAAGTTCTTAGTCTTTTGACAAAGTTCCAAATGAGCACAGTTAAAGGTACAAAGAGAAATGTTTTATCACTTTAGAACACAAAAGAGGCTGCAGTATTTAAAGTTTTTAATGACTTTTTATTATTAAAATTTTTCTTAACCTTAAAAGTAAAATGTGTGACCTCATAAGATCCCAGAGAATCCTCACCAAATGATTACTCAGATCATTGTATTTTAATATGCTGTTTATAGAAAAGATGTCCTACCAGGTGTTCACAAAAAGTAGTCACATGAAACCCCAACCTTCACACAGAATTCTTTAAAATACAGCTTAGCAAGATATTACAGTGTGGTCTGAAATGTTTGCAAAGGCCTCAGGATGAACTTCTCCTACCTTAGTACTCTCAGTGTGGGCACACCTCAGTGTAGTGCTTACCAGGGCATCATGATACATTGTTTGAGCGTCTCTTTGCTGAGACTGTGAGCCCCTGAGGCTGGACTGCATCTCTTATCTATTTTTGACACACCTGGCTTCCGTCAGGGTGTCTGGCACATGGTTGGTACAGAGAGAACTGAAATTGGAATCAGAGAATTCTGTGCGCCAATCTTACTCTCCTGTTTTCAGACTTAAGGATTTAGGTAATCCCATCATCCTGCAAGATGGGAGTCACACATCCACACAGAACAGCTGTGAGAATGAAATGAGATGTGTGGCCTCCATGGTAATAACTTCTTATAAAGGATTTAAGAGCTTGGAAGCTGGGCTCTACCTTGTGTTAGCTGTGTGACCTTGAAGAAGTCCCATAACCTCTTTGAGCTTTGGTTTCTCTTTTTTTTTTTTCCTTCTTCTTTTCCAAGTGAGAAGAGGGGAGTTAAAGAGACAGACTCCTGCATGCAACCTGACTGGGGTATACCCAGCAAACCCCATCTGGGGCCGATGCTCTGCCCATCTAGGGCCATGCTTGCAACTGAGCTATTTCTATTGCTTGAGGCAGAGGCTCCACTGAGCCATCCTCAGTGCCTGGGGCTGATGTGCTTGAACCAATCAAGCCATGACTGTGGGAAGGGAAGAGAGAGAGAGAGCGAGAGAGCAGGGGGAGGTAGAGGGGTGGAGAATCAGATGGTTGCTTCTCCAGTATTCCCTGACCAGTAATTGAACCCAGGACATCCATGCACTGGGTTGATGCTGTACCACTGAGCTAACCAGCCAGGACCAGCTTCCCATTTGTAAAATGGAAATAATAATGTCACACCATCAGAGTGTGGTAAGGAACAGATTTTAGACTGTTGGAGTTAATGGACCAAAATCTAAACAAAGTCTAGTGACTCATACAGAGTTGCCAATCTTTTATTTTGCCAAGTAGGAATGCTCCAAAAAAGAAACTATCATTTACCGTCACTACAGAAAGTGTACTTTAACATGCCCAAAGTAAGAAGAGTTAATTTATTTAAATGAACATATCTTTTTAAAAAATGCTTTCTAATGTTTTTATTTTAGACCAGTGGTTCTTAACCTTTTTTGAGGTACCAAACCCACCAGTTTCATATGCGCATTCACCGAACCCTTCTTTAGTGATAAATAAAATATGATTTTTTTTTCAAATTCAAGACATAGGTATATGTTTTTTTACTAGTGCACAAAATGAGCCGTGCATGAACATCACCTTGCTCAAAGAACAAAACCAACAAAGAGCATGAACTCACAACAAATTATGGTATTACTTTATTCTGGCCTCCACAGCAGAGGCTTCTCCGAACCCCTGAGACCAACTCATCAAACCCCTAGGGTTCAATAGAACCCAGGTTAAGAACCACTGTTTAAGACTGATGAAAAGTTTATTTTGCTCCAGCACTAGTCCAAGTCCAGCCTCTGGAAACTGTTTATTATGAGGATTAAAAGAGATGATGTGTGTAAACAATGGAGCATAGAGCTTGGCACACAAGAAACTATAAATAAATATTAACTGCTGCCTCTTTAACATTATTTTTATTACCCTCATAAATTAAAATACTTAACTTTCATTAGAAGGTTTAATGAATGAACTCAGTGCCTGTTATGTTTGTAATTGGTGAAGCTGAAGAAGGAAAAAGTGGTCATCATATGAGTAACTGACCAGTGGCTTTGGAATAAGAATACGATTGTCAACATTCATGGAGGGCTTCCTACATTTCAGGTGCTTCTCTAAGTATTTTACATGGGTGATCTCATTTGTGTTTCATGAAACACACTTTTATAGATAAGGCAAGTGGTTTACAGAGAGGTAATGAAACTTCTTCCAGGTCACCTATTATGTAGTGAGGCTGGGATTCCATCATCATGATCACCTACCTGCCTTCCCATAATCAAGATAAAACATGATGAATTCCAATGTAAATGAAGATACTGTATAAATAGAAGTACAAGACAATTGAAAGAAAGGACAACAGACTGTGTTGTTGAACTAAATATGAGACAGTGAAGAAGAGCCCCAGAGTCCCATAATCATATCTGGCTCTATGTAAAGATGTCAAGTTCTAGAAATGTGTCAGAGATCATTTCAAGTGCATTTGAAGAATTTGATGTGTCAAAGGCTTGGCACATCCCCTTTATTTTCTGCTGGGCTTCTTTGGTTGGGTTTCCTGAAGTATGACTTAACTTTGATGGTGATGGCTGGAAGGAGTGAGGGGGGAGAATGGTTCTGAGTCTTGTTGTCAATCCATGGCATTGCTGGGGCAGCAAGGGGAAAGTGCTGGGAGGGCACCACGTTACAGCTGGGCTGGAGGGGAGATACCAGGCAGAGGGTATAGCCTGCCTGCCACTAAATCACTTGCGTGGAACCCAGGTTAATGATTCAATCTTCCTACGAAGCAGCCGCTGCTTTATTGCTTGGCACCAGCTCCATAGCAGGGGCCAAAAGCCAGCTTGGACATGGGCCTATGCAGAACATAATGAAACAAGAGGTCACATTTTTCCAGAGCTTCACTGCCAACACCTGGCCAGCAACCAGCTGAAACTGGCAGGAGTGGCCACCCAAACTTCCCTCCAGCCAAAAGCAGAGTAACTGGCTTCTTGGAGGTGGTTCGGTGTCAGCCATGCCTGGATTGTTCTTAAGCTGATGCTCCACAACAGGGACCCACAGAGGATGCAGCCAAGGTCCCAGCATTTTGGAAGGGGCTGCCAAATCAAGTTGTTCTTTTGAAGACCGGAGACCTCTCTGCTGGGTTGAGGTTAAGCCTCCAAGGTTCACCAGATGCCAAGTCACACAGGCTTTCCATTATCTCATTATTAATCTTGTTTCTTATTAACCTAAATGAACACTTTGCCTTGACTCCAGTGCCACTTGGCACAAAATTACATCCTCTTTGGGATTCAAATTGATAGCACTTTCTGTGTTTCAGGCATTGCTGTAAGCGCTTTCTGTGGATTATCTACTTCTCACAACAATCCTTTTGCAGCAATGACAGGCAGACAGAGGGAGGTGGAATAACTTGTTATGAGGCCACACAGCGAGTCTGCTTATAGCCTAGGTTAACTCCAAGGGCTAAGATTTCTAACCACACATATCAATACCTCTTTCCCACGAGGGTGGTAAAAAGAATTATTATTTAAGTGATAATGTCTCTGTTTTCTTCCCAAATGTATTACAAGCTCCTGGAGGGAAAGGATCATTTCTTACTAAGGTGTTTCCACAGTGTCTCAGTCAGCTTGGGCTGCTACAACAAACACCACAGATTTGGGCATTTAAAGAACAGGCCTTTATTTCTCATAGTTCTGGAGGCTGAAGTCCCAGATCAGGGTGCCAGCATGGTCAGGTTCTTGGTGAGGGTCCTCATGTACTCACATGGCCTTCTGTAGTGGGTACATAGGGAGAGGAGTGTCATCCTCTTCTTTAAGGGCACTTGTTAATCCCACCCATGAGGGTTCCATTTTCATGGTCGAAGGCCCCACCTCTTAATAACTCCTACCACATTGGGGGTTCAGATTCCTACATAGAAATTTGGAAGGGGATACATTCAGTCAATAACACATAGTATTCATTCATACATTTGGGAAACATTTATTGAGCACTTATTATGTGCTAGGGACTCTGCAAAGCATCTGCTAATACAAAGACAAAGAATCATCAGGCCTGTTCTTTGGGAGGTAATAGTCTTATGAGGATAATACCCAGGGAAGTACATGAGTTATTACAAAATAATCAAGTCTGCTTGGCATGACATATGCCATTCTAGGAGGGCTTAGCAGTTATGTATAGACTATTAACATTTTATTTTAGATGCAATGAATGAGAATGTTATTCTCAGATAAAATACTTCACTGAGTCCAATGGGTGTGGCATAATAAGAAATATATATTTGGTCTTTGTCCCCAGTTCCTGACACAGAGCTCCAGCATCCTTTGGAATTTCCTGAGTGATAGGAATGCTCGGAATGTTTTTGTTTCTATGAGATACTCTGGGTGGACCCCCAGATAGCTTCAAGATGGGGCGTATTGCCAGAAAGACCAAATCTTGATTAGAAGTCTGGAACTTTAAGCCCCTTCATCTCCTCTACGAAACTCTGCGGGGAGGGGATGGAAATTCAGTTGATAATTAATCATGCTTACATGAGGAAACCTCCATAAAAAACCCCCCAAGCAACAGGGTATCGAGAACTTCTGGTTTGGCACACACATCGACGTCCCCAGAGAGTGGCATGACCACACAGGGCATGAACGCTCCGTGTATCCTTCCCACCCCACCACTCCCTTGTTCTAGGCATCTTTTCCATGTGGCTGTTCCTGAATTCTATCCTTTATAATAAACTGATGAAAGTATGTAAATGTCCTCTTGAGTTCTGTAAGTCATTCTAGTAACTTATTAAACCTGAGGAGGAGGTTGTGAGAACTCCCAATTAATAGCAGTCAGTCAGACATACAGGGGCTTTGGGACTTGCATATGAAGTGGGGCAGTCTTCTGGAAATGAGCCCTTTAACTGATGGGATCTGACACTCCAGGTAGTCAGTGTCAGAACTGAATTGAACTGGAGGACATCCCGTTTGTGCCTAGGGAATCAGAGAATTTGTCAGTGGTTTTGGAAAACACCCCAGTAGCTTTCTTAAGAGAGTAACATAAATTTTGTCCATCATTAAACATGGACCTCAGAAGATACAAACATCTTCTGACAAAAGCATGTAGCAGGCTCAAAAGTGCATACAATTTCATTTGTATGAATTGTATTAACGTCAGCGTAAGAGATGGGTGCTTAAACATTTTATGCTGTCAAGTTCCTGCCCAGATTATTAGAAAGGCCTCCTAACTCATCTCCCTGCTTCCACTCTTGTCCTGCTCAAACCATTCATGTATTGAGCATCCACCTAGCACTCGACATGCTTTCTCTCAATCATTATGACAACCCCAGCTCTCCTGCTCTCTAATTTATACAGCAGCCACTTTGCTCCTTTCTGTACCACCTTCTCACCAAGCCCTTTCCCACCTCTGGACCCTTTGCACACACTGTGCCCTTGGCCCAGGATGCTCTTGTTCCAGCTCCTTTCATGACTGGCTCATGTGCGTCCATCAGGTGTCAATGCAAATGGTCACCACTTTGGAGAGAGTCTGTCTTTGACTATCCAATCTAAGCGTCTCTCTCCAGTTATGATAGCTTTTCCTACTCATGAGTCCTTATGCTCACATTTGTCTGTTTCCTCTCCTCGAACGTTCTGTGAGTTCTGTATAGCGGTTTACTCGCCAGTCTTGCTGATGAGTTTATCCCCAGTGCCTCGTGTTTGCAAGGAACAGAGGAAGTGATCAACATGCATTTGGTTAATGAATTGATAAATATGTCTTAAGAATATCAAGTTAATTAAGACTATCAAGTAATGTATGCCAAATAATTCCTATATATTTTTTTTGTAAGTAGTGACCACCAAATCATATCAACATTTTCAAATTAACAGGCCTGGTTTTCACACATGGCCACTAGAAGGGTGTGCATTTATTGGCTGAGTTATCACATGTAAAGCAGGTCAGGTGCACCATCGGGAAATACACCTAAGTGTTTCAGATGTAACCGGATGATCAGATGTGTAATTTCACATAGCTAATAACAGAGTACTATGGAAGAAGGAGCGACTAGCGGTCTGGGGCTGCACAGAGGGCATCAGGTGTGTGCTCTTTGGATGGGGAATGGTTTGGTGTGGGCTAGAGCCTGAGACAGATGAAGAGAGAGGATGGAGGGGTAAGGAGTGGCAGGAGATGAGTTTGAATGTTAGACCACAAATGATGGAGGAAGGTGCTAAACCCCATATTAAAGAGGACAGACTTTGTGCTGGAAGCCATTGCTAGCTGTGAAAATGGGAGAGGTCATAAGAAATCAGAGTGACCAGATTCATGCCACACAGAAGAGGGGACAGAGCTTGGAGAAAAAGGAGGCTGCAGGTAAGACATGAGGTCCTCCCTCTACTCCAGTGGTGCAAGAACGAAGGGGATACTGTGCACTGGGTTAGTGGTCGACATCTTTGCTTGGTAATGAGCAGATATTCAAAACATGCACAGCACACCATATGAACTGGTTAAAGGGAATTTAAGTGATGGGATAGAGAGTTATCCTCTACATTGACATTCCCAGTGTGATTATGAATGAACAGACAAGCGTTGTGTGTCCTTACGTGAAGGACTGTAGAGATGATGTACAGGTCAGTCACAAGATTAAGGAGCAGAAGGGCCTTCGGAGTGGACCTGTGCCCTTATTCTTTATTCTCACTGGTACGGCCCAGCTCTTCTCACCAGGGGCTCCTTCACATTCCCTGACTGTGCTGCCCACTCTCCCACCTCCAGAGTTTTGCTCTTTCTGGTCCTCAGCTCTCTTTTTCCCTATCCCATCTCTCCTCAGTAAAATTATACTCATTTTTCTTAGCCAAGATACAGTCATGTCTGATGCCTTACTTAACCTGGTTCAGATAAAATCAATTGCTCTACTCTGTACTCCTGTGTTATTTTCATGAGGTCTATTATGTAAATATGTATCGGGGCACAATTGTGTGATGATTAATAGGGGAGACTCTAAAACCAGACTGCCTGGGTTTGTTCTCGAATGACCATATAAGTTACTGAACCATCTTGGGCTTTAGTTTTCTCATCTATAAAATGAAGACATTACTAGCAGCTCTGATAATACACTCCATCTCACAGGGTTGTTGGGAAGATCTGATGAGTTGATACACATGAAATGCAAAAACAATCCTTGGCATGTACTAAGGCATTCAGAGCATTATCTATTTTCCTGCTCGATTGTGGGTTTCTGAGGGTAAAGAATATAGCTCTCATTCATCTCTGTAAGCCCAGAGCCTGGCCCAGAGCCTGACCCACTGGGATCCACAGAGAATGCTGAATTGAATGAATAAATGGATTACACAAATGAGGAAATGGTGGCTTAGGGGAGTTAAGGGGCATGTCCATGGCCTCACTGGAGCATGAACCCAGGGCCTTGTGAGTTCCAGTCAGTACTCCTGGGGTGGCCATTGAATTGCTCACCCCCGCCTGTGGAGGAAGCTGTTTCTATGTATGCCTTTAGCAAGGAAGACCCAGTGCATTTAAACTCACTTTTCAGGTTGTCTTTTATGACATCTATTATACAAGTGACATTTACAGTTAGAGAACATTAAAAAAATGTAAGTGTAAACTTCTGAAATTACTGTGATTTAGGGAATGATAGGTGTCATTTTATTCACAAGTTTTATGTATGTGAGTGCATGCTGTGGAATCTGAACAAAAGTTGTAAATAAACCTGATGAGTATGTATTTCGAAGATGAGGCATGATGGCAGAGTATGCCTTATCTTTCAAACATTTACTAAATGTGTGGTATTTCTAACAATTCAAATGTGAAACATTTCCTCACAATATTTCTTGGCCAAAGACACTGTGAAACAGAGGCATACTCATTACTTGGGTCCCTGATTTACAATCTCAGTTCCCTAAATGGATGTAAGGAAAGGCAGGAGGGCAAGGTAGGCTGGCTCCAATTTTCCTCTCTCAGAATTTAGGCCTCTTGTCCTCCACCTGCAGGAGTCTACCCTGCCCTGACTCTGGGCCAAGTTCTGACTTGGGGTGGTGGTGGGGTGGACTTAAAGGGTCCACATATATTGCAAGTTTGCTCTGCTTTTGGGTCCACTCTGATCTGGGCCCCACTCCCTGTTAGGGGAACCAGCTTGTTGATTTCCCTCTCTCTGTCAGGCTCTTGCATGCTTCATCTCATTTAATCCTCCCTCATAAGACTCTCATATGTGATGAAGCAGATCACCATAGAGGTTAAGTGACTTGACTAACTAGGATTCAAAACCCAGTGCATGATGGAAACAAACCAAATGCCCACTGAATGGTGCATAGACAAATAAAATATGTTATATTCATGCAATGAAATATTATTCAGTCATTAAAAAGAAGAAATTACTGTCATATGTTATGAGTTAGTCAGAATTCTCCGGAGACACAGAACCAATAGAATATGTATAATATATTAATATTTAAATATTATATATAAAATATAAGAAAGTAGCTCACATGATTATGGAGACTGAGAAGTCCCAAGATCTTTATTCTATGAGCTGGAGACTCAGGAGACCCAATGGAATATTTCCAATTCAAGTCCAAAAGCCTGAGAACCAGGAGAACCAATAGCGTAAGTTCTGGTCCAAGTCTGAGTCCAAAGACAGTAACAGACTGATGCCCCAGCTTGAAAACAGTCACGGAGAGTCAGAAAACAAATTCTCCCTTACTCATTCTCTCTGTTCTATTCAGCCCTTCAACAGATTAGATGAGACCCACTGACACTGAGGAGGGCAATAAACTTTATTCAGTCTATCAATTCAAATATTAATGTCATCCAGAAACACTCTCACAGACATACTCATAAATGATGTTTGACCAAATACCTGGGGACTGCATGGCTGAGTCAAGTTGACACATAACATGAACCATTACATACTATCACATGGATAAACCTCAAAAACATGGTAAGTGAGAGAAACCAGACACAAAAGGTAACATGTTTCATGGTTCCCTTGATATAAATACTGTATCCAGAATAGGCAAATCTATAGAAGCAGAAAGCAGATAAGTGGTTGCCAGGGACTGGTGGGAATGGAGCTTAATGGGTATGGGATCTCGATTTGGGATGGTGAAAATATTCTGAATCTGGATGGTGGTGATGGTTGTATAGCACTGTGAGTATACTTAATGCTACTGAATAGTAACTTCTGAATTGGTTAAAGTAGTAAATTTTATGTTATGTGTATTTTTCCACACACAAAAAATACAACGTGGTGAATCTGTCTTTGAAGACCTTGTTTTTCTTGTACAACAGGATGTGCTTCCACCTTGTCTGTGATTCTCAGTCCCTGTCTTATAGCTGGATCTCTGTGTGGAGAAAGCCCGGTTACTCAGCCCCTCCCCTGCAGGGGCTGCTTGCTTTTCAAGCCTCACCCCTCCACTTCTCTTCTTTTCCTGCAAAAGCTGATTGGAGCTTTGTCTTAGGGTTGCTACCTATGGTATCACTTATTCTGATTTCTGGCTGCTTTTAGCTCTTGGATGGCTGTTCCATCTCTCTGTGGCTCCAGATACAAGCTGCTTGTCTCAACTCTCATGTTCGGTCTGTCACTGTATTTCCATGGCCTGATGCTAGGCAGATTGTGCTTGCCATTTCAGGGAGCTGGTTAAGCTGACCAGTGTAGAGTTCTTGCCATGTCCTCTTCCCCACTCACCTTTAGTCCTTTCTCCACATGGGCACTTCTTTACTCATCTACCCTGCTGACTTACTTGTCTTGCTCTTTTGACTCCCTGTACCTGTCTGTCAAAGTGTTCCCAGAGTGACAATTAGTCTTCTGCAAAAATTGATTGAAAGCTATTCATTTTAGCCTTCTTTGCCCTTTCGCAGCTGAGCCCATCTTCCCAGAAAACATGTGGACATTACCCACCTCTCCTCTAATTAATCTTCCCAGCCTGCACATCTAGGAGAGCTGTCCCCCATCCCAAGTCCTCATCCTCTCTTGTGGATGTTTAATGCCACTGAACCCCTTCTTCCTGCCAACATACCACCTGCTCCCCCCAGGAGCCTTCAGATACCTGGAGACAGGGCAGAACCTGCTCATTTCCTGAATAAGCAGCCATATTTCATTTGCCATGACTTTTCCCAGAGTCCCCGCCTGAAGGATGATGTCATTCAACATGTAAAGGGGAAAAAAAGAGCCTTTTTTTTTTTTTTAAATCTTCCAGCTACAAAGGAAGCAAACTGGATCCAGCAGAGGTGGTGTAGTAGGGAGGAGGCCGTAGGTGAGGCAGGCTCTCCTGTGCAGGGCAGGCTGGGAAGGATGAGTCAGAGCCCCTTTGGGCTGCTCCAGGGAGAAAGAGAAGTGCAGAAGTGGGGAAATAGGCTCAGTGCTTCGTCCCGAAAAAAAAAAAATCAATCCCTTGCTGATGAGCAGGAGTATAATGAAGGGGGAGTCACAGGAGAGGGAGCACTGAGGTCAGAGAAGGCTTCCTGGAAAAGGGAGAACTTGAGCCGAAGATGAATGGGTGGGATTCGGAACTGGAGGGGAGAGGCATTCCAGGTGGAGGCCCCTAGTGACAAGTCAGGAGATGGAGAGCGAAGAAGCTTGGCTGAAGAAGAGTACAGAAATGTCAGAGAAAAGGTTGGAAAGGATGGTGAGCCGGGGACGTGGTGAAGGCTTGACTAGCTGCTGGACTTTGTATGACCTTGCGCCTAGGTTCTTTAATCCCCCTGCGGCTGTTATAAGGCCTTGTAGTGCTGTTCACAGAGTTCAGTGAGATATTTGATCTGCAGCCCTAACCGGTACTGGGCATTCACTGGGCCTCAGAAAGTGTCAATCCTGGTTCTCTCTCCTTGGGCTGAGCTGACTGGCCACCATCACCCAGGATGCTGTGTGGAGCCTGGGGGTTGGTGAGAAGGAAAGGAATTTCAAAGCCCTGGCAGAGGAGGGATATGAAAGTGTGGAAGGGGCTTGTGGAAGATGGATCTAAGCCTTCTCTGATGGGGGCTGACAAGGATCAAAAGCCTGAATGGGACACACTGAGGTCCCGGGTACTGGGTATGGTACTGGAATGGGAAGCTTTCAGAGATGCCTCAAACCCTGCTTGAAGCATTCAGATCTTGTTGGAAGTCGTTTCCAGAAAGCTGTCCAGCCTGACCAGGCAGTGGCGCAGTGGATAGAGCGTTGGGCTGGTATGCGGAAGACCCTGGTTCGAGACCCCGAGCTCACCAGCTTGAACGTGGGCCCATCTGGCTTGAGCAAGAGCTCGTCAGCCTGGACCCAAGGTCGCTGGCTCCAGAAAGAAGGTGCTTGGTCTGCTGAAGGCCTGCGGTCAAGACACATGTGAGAAAGCAATCAATGAACAACTAAGGTGTTGCGATGACAATGAAAAACTAATGATTGATGCTTCTCACCTCTCTCCCTTCCTGTCTGTCTGTCCCTATCTATCCCTCTCTCTGACTCTCTCTCTGTCCCTGTAAAAAAAACCAAACCAAAACAAAAAACAGAAAGCTGTCCAGGGCTACCAGGCAGTAGGGGCTGCCAGTTCGTAGTACCCCAGGCGGAAGCACAAGATGTAGGTGTAGAATGTAGGGACTCTACCTTCCCCTGTCAATCATCATTTCTCACTCCGCTAAAATTTAGTGGGTTTATTAAAACGCATCCAGGCAGAATAAAACCTAGTTTCAGGTTTAAAATATAGCTTGTCAGATCAGTATTTAGCGCTGTGTTTTAATATGCATTAAGTGCAAACCAGAATTTAATGTGTAGGCTAAGTAGACATTAGTGATTTCATAAGTGAGCTAAAATTGCAGTGTACCTGAGCAACTTGAGGGGAGGGAGGGTTGATGGGGAGAGAGGGAATCAAAATATCACCAAACCTCAAGATATATATATTTTTTATTCCCAGGTGAATTTATAATGAAGTTTCCCTCTTGCTTATTTACTATTTTTGTTAGTTTATTTTTGAGATAGAATTCACATGACATAAAGTTAAGCATTTTACAGTGTATAATCCAGTGACGTTTAGTGTATTCACAGTGCTGGGCAACCATCAACTCTACCTTATTCCAAAACCTTTCCTCACCCCAAAAGGAAACCTGCATCCATTAAGCAATCATTCCCACTATTAAGCAGTCACTCCTCGTCTCCCTACCTTCTAGCCCCTGGCAACTAGTGCTCTGCTTTCCCTGTCTCCATGGTGCTACCTATTCTGAATCAGTCCCTCACTTTGTTTTTAAATTTTGTTTATTGCTTTTGTTTTCTTTCCTGTGATTCACAGACACGTGTGCGTTCCTCTGGACCACAGGCAATGTCTGCTCCTTTGGAGGAATTCAGAGCTTGCAGTGCTGGGAGGCAGTATGTCAAGCTGGTGAAAGGAGAGTAACTACAGGATCAAACCTAGCTTTGCAGAACCAATACAGGTAAGCCAAGTGCTTCCCAAAGGGGCTAGTAACTTTTTTGTGTTATATAGGCCCTTTGGCAGCCTGACAAAACTCTTCAACCTCTTCTCAGAATAATTATTTGCATAAAATAAAGCATGCAGGATTACAAAGGGAGCCAAATACATTGAAATGCAGTTGTAAAATATTAAGTTACTTGATGGTCAAGTAATATACATATATACTTCTTTATTCATACATTGAATAGCAAGATGTAGCTGTGGGTCTGATAACACCCTAATTTTATAGCAGTGAGAGGAGTAAATTGTATTTTGAGATATCTACAACACTGTATTATGGTATAAAACTATCTGATTTTTATTGGTGGCAAAGGCACAGGTATTGCTAATAATACTGATTGTTGATTATATTAATAATGGAAAGGAACGTGAATGGAAGTTAGTGAAAACAAAGATAATTTTCCTTCAGCCTAGTTTACCTACACACCTTGATTAAGAACCCTTGTTCTGAGATCCATGGTTTCTAACCTATTTTTAGTCACAAATTTCTATGAGAATCTAATAAAAGCTGTTTGTAGACCATCTCGTAAAAAAACCCATTTACCTATACATACAAAAATTATATCATGTTTGTGGATCCCCTGTTGCTCATCCATGAACCATTTTCAAGTCCATGGACCCCAGGTTAAGAACTTCAGTTCAAGATGTACCAACAGCCAAAGGCACTGTACCACTTAGCATTTTTTGTCTGTAAATAACAAAATCGAACTCAGGAACCAGGCAGTTTTAGAGGGTCTTTGCAGCACAATTTTCTGAATAGTCTTAACTGTATCCTACATCTAGAATGAGCAACTCCACCTGTTGCAGCCTTATTCCCCTCTGATCATTGTCTAATATCTGAATGGCTTAGCTTGGGTCAGGTGCCCATCCCTTCACTGGGGGAAAGCTGGGTATCTTGGTTAGATACCACAATAGGCTCTGTCTAATGAGAAAGAATAACTTCGCAGAAGAAATTTGAGTTCCTAGTGCAATAAAAGAAAAAAATTGGTGTGGACATGAGGCAGACAAAAGAGAAAATAAAGTTTAGTTTAAGTCCTATGAAAAGTGATAGTGAGAACTGACTGATTTTTAAATTATTGTTATAGGATATCCCCTTTTTTTTGCGAGCGAGTGAGAGAGGGACAGACAAGGACAGACAGACAGGAAGGGGAAGAGATGAGAAGCATCAATTCTGCATCACAGCACCTTAGTTGTTTATTGATTATAGGACATACTTTCTGGGAACATTTTAGTGTTTCCAAAATCAGGATATGGCTCTCAGGATACATATGTGTACATCAAAAGCAGCCTTCTCCTCTCTCCCCACTTTTAGGAAGTAAACAGTTGTTATATCTGTTGTATCCTACAAGTTGAGGAGTCTTACACTGAGGAACTGTGGCCTTACAGAGTCAATCAAAGCCGTGCAAGCTTGAGGCTTGAGGAAGTGCTTCCACACCTGTGCTCTTCACGACATTTTCTTTTCATCCCTGCACTTCTAAAGCATACTTACTTTGTCTAATTTGGCTCTTATTTCACATCAGATGTTTGACACATTACTAAATGCTGTGGTGAAATTCAATTCAATTGAGCAGGTGTTCACTGGACAGTATCTACCAGTCAAGTTCTTTTCTAGGCACTGTGAGCCTTACCAAAACAGAATAAGACAGAGCCAAATGCTCTCCAGGAGATTACAGCTTAGGTGTAGTGACTGCATACACCCAGGAACCAGGGACAATGCTCCCCTGCAGGGCTAATCTAAGGGGAGTCAGACGTTCTGAGGGTAGAGTATGGGTTGAGTGGTGAGGGAAGAACCTGGAGCACCCCTGTCCTGTGTCTGTACCTGTTGAGGGACAGGACTCCCAGGACCCCTCTCTGAAAGTAATGAAACACTGAGAAGTTGCACTCCTGGTCATTATTGAAGAGACACAGAAGCCTGATATGAGGAGGGTCACATACCAGTGGGCTCCTCACTGGGTCAACTTCCATTCATCTCTTTGGTCTCTGCTTTCAAGTCACTCCCAGAAAGCTCTTTCCAGACCTCTCAATTTAAAACTAGGTCCCTCTTTAAAGCTTCCTAATAGCACCTTGTGTTTTCTTTCTTCAAAATACTTAATGGAATTTAAGTATTATATGTAACTATATATGTAAATATATATGTAATTACCATTTATTTTTCTCTCCACTGGTCTGTGAGCTTCTCCAGGGAGAGAAAGAACGGTGTCCTTTTTGCTTGCTTCTGTATCCACAAAACTCAGTACAGGCCTGTACACATGAGGCACTCAGTAAATATGGGTGGAGTTACTGAAGAGTCAAGTACAAGCTAGAAGCCATATCAATGATTTCTGATAATGATGCTCAGTTGCGGACAAGGACACAGTTGATAGGAAACACCTCTTGATGTTAAAAACATGCCAGACAGAAAGGGACATCTGCTACATGAGTCACCGATGAAGATCTTGAGAGTATGGATCTGAGAGATAAGGTAATTAATGTGCTGCTTTTTGGTTTGGCTTTAAAACCTATAGAGGACTATTTACAGCCCATGGAATAAAGGTGAAGATCCCTGCTCTGTTCCACACATACCGACTGGTGCACATTTAATGGGACCCAGGGGAATTATAGTGTTAGTGTTTTGTTTTTTTTTTCTCAAGCAAAAAAAACAACAAAAAAACCACCTCCAGAACTCTGAAAGGAGTTAGGCAAGCATGGAGACAGGCAAGTTAATGAAGCTCTGATTCCTCCTAAAATAGAAACTTAACATTTGCCAGCAGGGAGAAAGATGGGAAGAAATTAAGAATCCACTGGTGTTCTTGGCTTGAGAGTTTGCCTTAGTGCTGGCAGTGGGGTGGAACAGGACTTCCTATTCTTTCGCTGAAGATTTAAATTTCACCAAACCAGAGGCAGCGAGCATAAAAATCTTGGTTGAACTTTTTATTAGAACTCCAGTTTCATTATGCAAATGAAAGCAGAGATCTTAAAACATCTTCTTATATAAAATTTTACAGTTTAAGAAATTGGGCAAGGCTACTTATACTGTAGCATTGAGTAGTATCATTTGGCTCAGAGTCTTTTTGTTTAAAATATTTTATCTATATATATGATATTACTACCAGTGAGAAAAAGACATTTGTATTATAATATTTGATACTTAGGCAGTTTTTTCTGAGGAATTCACATCCCAGCTAAGTGTAGGAAATGGGTAGGCTAGCTTGTGGTAGAAATGTAAGTGGATGGGACTTAATGCTATACTACTTTATTGAATGCAAGACATTGGATATTTTCCATTCAGTTTAAGAAAAGTGAATTTCACCCTTTTCTTAGTTCCAGAAGGATCCTTCCACAATGGCGACTTCTGGAACTCATATCAGGTTTATTTACAAATAACACCCGTTGAGCACCTGTCGAGAGAAGATTGCCAAAGGAGTTCATTGTTTGACCACTGGATTCAGCCAGGCATTGAGTAAATCACTTAAACATTCTAGGTCTCAGTTTCCTTGCTGTGAAACAGGGATTAAAAACAATTCTCTTCTTAGGGAGAAATAGCTCTCCACCCTCATAGTGGAACAGTGTTGGTGTTAAGAAGGATTTGCCCTGCCAGAATAACACACACACACACACACACACACACACACACACACACACACACACACAGTCAATGACCAGACCTTAAGCACAGCACAGAGCTTGTTTTTCAGCTCTCTACTAACTCACCACCACAGATGCAGTCCTAGGAGAAGCCCCTTCAGCCCCACTTCTAACCAGGGGAGCTAATGACTGTTGAGTAGGTGTGAGGCAGAAAAGGAAACAGGCAGAGGCGGGCAGGTCTATATAACTATGTAACTAAGACCAGCAACAGGTCTACTGAGTCTGAAGAGCCTTAGCAGGGATTCCCCAGGTCTCTGAGAGCCTAATGTGGTAATTCCCCAGGCTTTCCAATCACATAGACCAGTTACCTTACAAAAACATTTAGGGGTAAAATTGAGGTTGCCAGTTTATAATTTTGCTAAACAATGAACAAAAACAAAACACCCAAGCTATAATATAATATTTACTGATACAGGAATGAAATACATTGCTTCACACTGCTCTAATAACCTCCCATTTTGGCTATGACTGGCAAAACCCTCTCCAGGAACCTGTGGCCATTGGCAGATGAGCCTGGTATCTCTGCACAGCTGAGCACAGACAGGCCCAAGGAGCAGGTTTGTGAATATCATTGGGGACCTCTGCTCCTGGCGTCTGCAGCCAGGCCACGACCCCAGCTTCAGTTTTGAGGGTTCCTACTTCAGCAAATGCCCTGAGGCTCTCTCCTTTTGCTCCACTCTTTATATAATCTCCCTCTAAACCAGCACAGCGCAGCACGGCACAACTCCATCTCTGACGGACAAGGTAGTGTTTCATTGTTTATCCTGAGTTGAGAGTCCTTGTCCTCTTCACAGAATCACACAGGGTCTCAGTGTGGTGTGTCTTCCACAAAGCTATACTCAACATATTCTTTTATTTTTCTTGTCCATTTCTACAAAGCTAATATCTTATGGATGAATCAGAACCACCAAGCCTATATTATTCTTTCATTCATTCAATAAATATTTATTGAGAGCCAATTACACACCAGTCTCTATGCCAAGTGACAAGGACATAATACTGGGCAAGCAAACACTCTACCTTCTATCACAGAAGAACAGCAATGAGAGAAACAAATAAATAAACATGTAATTATAAAATGTGATAAGAACAGGGAAAATCAGGAGCATCATGACAGATAGAGTGGTTAAGAAACGCTTTCCTGGGGAAACTGAGGCCTGAGGGATAATGTAGTGGACATTCAGTGATTTTGTCACCTTCAATCCACTTTCTCTCTGGGGAACAATGCTCTGATGATTACTTTTGTGGGCTTATATTCAAGGAGTCTCATTCTTCATAGGTTGGGGCATGTGACCAGCTAGGTCAAGCCAACTTTCTTTCAGGACGGGGAATCTTGGGTGTAGTGATGCAAGAACAGAAAAAACTGGAGTGGGCAGCGTGCGGAGTGAGGGGTAGGGGAAGACCAATGCTTCTGGAGGGGCCAGTTGCACCAGACCTCCTGGGACCAGATTGAGTATGGATTTATCTGAAATGCAAAGTAAAGTTGTAAAGATATTTTGAGCATGAGGATTCTTTTAGCAGCAACAAATGTCATAAAGGAAAAGTAGAACAACCCAATGAACAGGAGGATGAAGGACCTTAACTTGGTCATCCCAGTTGTGCTCTGAGCTGGATCCAGGGACCTATTAGGAACTTGTTAGACTCTTCTAATCTTAGCTTCAGTTTCCTCATCTACAAAATGAGGTGGAGGATTAGTTGATCTCTAACTTCCCTTGCTTATCTGATGTTTCATATTTATGGTGAAACACTGTCAAACTGGACAAGATATCCATCATTAAGGAGTTCATGAAAAAGTGGGAGAGATAAACACAACCAGCTTCCCTAACACCTGTTGTGTTTCAAGAAGTTATAATGTTTAAAGCACTCACAAGCCAATTTTGCCAGCTCATTGTCGTGCAGGCTGGCAAGGACTTTTAACAGTATGAAGCTTAGCAACCAATTCAACAAAATACTTTGAAAGAAGGCATTCTATAAAGTGGGATAATCTGCTAAGCTGTGACATAGTGACTTTAATTGAATGTTTCTTGACAGAAAACACAAATGAGTGTATTGACTCTTGGGTGAATTTCACTAAAATCTTGCAGTGTCTTTGTGTGACGTGTGTTTCAGTTATCTATTGTTATGAAACAAACCACTCAACATTTATGGCTTAACACAACAGCCATTTTATTGCACACAATTCTTAGGTTGGCTGGATCTCTTTTGGCTGTTCTTGCCTGGGCTCATTCAGGTGGCTGCATTCAACAGTGTGTTGGCTGGGGGCGGCCGCATCTAGGTTGCAAATCTCTCTCTGCCTGGCATCTTTCATCTTCAAGAAGATTGGACCAAGTTGTCTTATTTTCTTTGCAGAGTTCCAGGAGGACTGCACAAGTGCTCATCAACTGTTCCTGCTTTTTTAATTTTTAATTTATTATTATTTTTTTATTCATTTTAGAGAGGAGACAGAGAGAGAGAGAGAGAGAGAAAGAGAGAAAGAGAGAAAAGGGGGAGGAGCTAGAAGCATCAACTCGCATATGTGCCTTGACCAGACCAGTGCAGGGTTTTGAACTAGTGACCTCAGTGTTCCCAGGTCGACGCTTTATCCACTGCGGCACCACAGGTCAGGCCCCTGTTCCTGCTTTTGCCACATTTGCAAATGTCCCAGTGGCCAAAGCATGTCACATGGACGAGCCCAGTGGCAATATGGGAGAATGTAACTAACACTAAGGGCATTGTCGGTCAAATAAGTTTGTAAATATGATATATATGTTTGCTCACTTATAGTTTGTATTGAGTGTGGGGGACAGGCTGTAAGCAGGCCAGGTCATTATAGCCTAAGGCTTAGTTTTAAGAGTAAGCTTTTCCCCACACCCTTGACTGATTGCATAATATGGGGTGGTGCACTCTCATGAGAAATCCCATTATGCCTCAGATGGGTGACTTTGTATCAGAGACTTCCTTGTTTGTATATTGGATTAAAGGTTTTGATTTCTATACTATAAAATGGGGCAGACTGGGAGCTTGATCTCTCTCTCGGTTCCTGAGATTAGCATTAGAGAGGAGAGCAGAGAAAGGCCATGTGGAGGAGGCCAGGAGAAGCAGCCAAGATGGTGGAGTGCTGAGGGAGAAGCCAGTTTGTGCAGGAGAAGGAGATGGGGAACAGAGGTGATAAGGCTGGTGAGCTAGGAACCTTTGATTCTAGGAAACTTGGATAAGTCAGTAGCTTTGTGAGCACTGAAAGAGTGGGTTTTGGAGCCCAGTGTGTGTTTTTACTTGCTCGCCAGGTGCAAGCTAGGATTGAAGATGATGGCGCACCAGTTCTTGGCTGCATTGTTTCATTACCGACTGTCCGAATCTAATGCGAACCTGCATGGGCCAGGCAGCTATGATGGTGGCCTTTGCTACTGGCTTTACAGGCATCTATTCAGAGTATAATTCATTCAAGGCCATTAGTGTAACAGTGTTTGAACTTTCCTCTGAGGTATGGGTTGCAAGATATGTATGCAACTTTAACTTATAAATGATAGTGCTTTCACAAAGACAAAATATACTTGTTACTACTAGTATAAAAAAGCACTTGAAGTCACCTTATAAAGGGTTTGAATCCTACATCAAATGGTTCTGCTTCCTAAAATTGTCCATTAATTTCTAGCCGTGGCCTGGTGAAGTTATGTAGATAATAGAGGAAAAAGCATTTACAATTATAATGAATTAGAGCGATGCGCACTGCAGTACTGCCCCAATTTGGAATCTGAGGCTTGCTAATTTTATATTTAGCAGCTTCCATGCACCCCCTCCCACCCCTCTGCCCTAGTATGTGCATTCCTGTCTCCCCCACTGGACTTCAAACTCCTTTGAAGGTAGGAGTCTTACTCAGGTTTGCTTTCCTCACTCTCACAGTGCCTATAACACTCAGGAGATGTGCCCTAAGCGCTTGTTAAATAAACTGATTAATAGTTGCCTTTTATTAAACACATACATGTTCCAGGGACTTCACTCACAGACTGGATCACTGCTTCTTTATCAATGCCACAGATAAATGTTATTCTCCAGTTTACAACTGAGGGGAGTTAGTAAGACCAACCCTGCTTGATACCACTTTGCTGCTGTTTTATGTGTGAAGCAGGAAAGAGACTGGCAGAATTGAAAGGATGGTCTTGCTTGACCAGGCGGTGGTGCAGTGGATAGAGTGTAGGCCCGGGATGCTGAGGACCCGGGTTTGAAACCCCCAGGTCGCTGGCTTGGACCTGGGATCATAGATATGTTTGCTGGCTTGAGCCAAGGTTGTTGGCTTGAGCAAGCAGTTACTTGCTCTGCTGGACCCCTCCCCCCCCATCAAAGCACATATAAGAAAGCGATCAATGAACAACTAAGGTACCACAGTGAAGAATTGATGCTTCTCATCTCTCTCCCTTCCTGTCTGCCTGTCCCTCTCTCTCTCACACACACAAAAAACAAACAAACAACAATAATAAAAAAAGATAGCCTTGAGGTGTTGAGAGAAAGGCAAGAAAAGTAAGAGGCAGCAGCCTGCAGAGGCCTCAAGCTGTTCATTGCCTTTTCAATAAAATAAACACTTGTTAATTGAGAGGTTGGTCACTGAAACCCAGGAGGAAAACCTGCAGAAGATCCAGTTCTATAACTCTTACAAAAACCAAGAACAGCTGATTCTTGGGGGTGGGGAGAGAGAGAACTAGAGAGGCCTTGCACCCAGGGCTGGCCCTGTTGTGTGGGTGACATTCCCACACACACCAGGTTGTCCTCAGGTGAAACCGTAGGTAGCCATTATTTACATTTTGCCTACAGTTATTATCTACTAGATCAGTAATATATGAACAATAGCTACCATTTAGATGCTACAGTATACATGTGTGTGTGTAAAGTGCTTTACATACAATGCCTGATCTCAATTAATCCTCCCAACAATCCTATGAAGTAGATTTTATTAGTTTTAATTTACAGATGAGGTACCAGTACCCAGGGAGATAAGCTTTCCCGAAATTTCCAGCTTTTAAGTGGTGAGTCTAAACCCTAAATCTATTTAACTAAAACCTCTGGATGAGATTTAGCTGTGGGCCTCTTGTGGCTTTGGTGTTGGTTTGAGGTGAGTAATTGTGAATCCCATTTATTCAAGCTAAACTGTGCGTGTGTGTGTGTGTGTGTGTGTGTGTGTGTGTGTGTGTGTGTGTGTGTTTGTGTTTTATTTACAAAAATACAAATCCAGGTCAAGACATTTTGAGGTTTAAAAGCCCTACGTGGGTGAAGACAGGCAAAAAATCTCTACTCATTCCTTCACTCTTGCTTCCTCCTGAAGTATTTATTGCGCACTTCGGTATTCCTGGCAGGGCGCTAGGAGAGAGAATGGTGAACAGGTATGCTCCTCTAACCATCAGCTCCTCCCGATTTTACTGCTTCGGGGCCAAGGCATTCAGAGAAGCAGGAAACGTATCAACCAAGGGATGACTTCTGACCCGGCAGTGTGGGAGCCAGGGGAAGTGCGCCCAGCAGCTAGCTGATCAGGGTGGGCTCCCCCAAAGCAGAGGCACAACGAATCTCCCGGCCCTACGACCCCTGCTCGAAGGCGAGAGATGAGGCGGGGCCGGGGACCGGGCTGGTGGGGGGTGGGGGTAAGGGAAGACCCTCTTGGCAGGGGCCGAGGCCCAGCGAGGGCGCCGGGAGAATTAGGGTTAGGGCGAGAAGATTCGGCTTCCCGGCGGCAGAGGGCGCCTGGCGCTGCGGACCTGCGCTCCGGAGCCACAGGCGCGGGCGCCGAGAGGAGAGGCGAGGCACGGGGCGCGAGCGGCGGCGGCCACTGCCACGTATTCCAGGCAGTGGCGGCGGCGGCGCGGGCGGAGGTGAGCGGCGCGCGGCGGAGCGGGCGAGCCGGCGAGCGGGCGGGCGCGGGGACCCGCACCGGACAGGAGTGCCGGCGCCGGGACAGCGCGGTTCCCGCCACGCCGGCTCCGCCTCCGCGCCGGGCTGAGTGCCGAGGCCCGAAAGCCGAGCGGGTCCCGAGCGCAACTCGTGTGGGCTAGGCGGGCAGGGGCCGAGGAGACGCGAGCCCGCCCGGCCGTTGCGGCTCCGGACTCGGAATCCCCGCCGCCGCGGGGTCCGGGCCCCGACAGGGAAAAAGTTGGGGCGCACCGCGAGCCTGCGTGGGCCGGGCGGGAAGTGCGGGTGCCGGTGGACTCGAGGTCGGGAGGACGCGGTGAGAGGGAGTCCCGGGCTGGAGGTGGGGTGGCCGGGAGCTCCCGGGAGGGAAAGGCTGGAGATGCGGGTCCTTTGAGAGTGGCGAGAAAGGGGTGCGTGCGTTCAGGGTCAAGTGTCCGGCCCGGGGCGCTGCGGGTGAGGAGGGAGACCCCAGGGGGTGCAGCCCTGGGCCGCGGGGTAGAGCGCTGGGGAGTGGGCTTTGCCTCTTTCCTGCCTTTTCCGGGACAGACCTGAGAGAAGGTCAGGCTCCGAGTTGGGGACACCTCTGCAGTCTGAAGACCCGATGGGGAGTTCCTGTAAGGGGTGGGGGAAGGGAACGAAGCATTGCTTAGGTTGAGTACCGCCCCTCCCCATCTGCCACATTTACCTCCCAGACTGCAGTGCTTTTGTCCTGGTTAAGTTGAGGAGGGCCCCCTTCATGGGTGAGATATTTAGGGGTTCCAAGGTGAATAGGAATAGGCTTCAGGAAATCATAACCGTTGCGGGTATCTGTCTGAAAACAACTCTGACCACTGACCTCCCCCACCCCCACTCCCCCTACTCACCATTCCCTCTCCAGTACCACCAAGGTTAGATTTCCTGGGTCCCAAAACCTAGCAAGCACATCTGCTCACAGGGGTGTGAGTATCCTGAAGGGCGTATAAAACATGGCCTTTTATTCAGTCTGAGGTGGGTTATTTTAGAAACAAGTAGTTCTGGAGATGCTGGGTGCTTAATTAGAACAACCTGTGTGGTGCCCCTAGACAGTGGAGATGAGTCATGTTGGCTTATTTTTTTCTTCCCTGCATAAACTTTATATTCAAGACACAGGTATACCAGGTCATTTGTGACAGTTATAGAGCTTGAGACTCATACTGTAGGCCTTTTGAGCTCTAGTTGTAGTCCTAGATATATTAGCAGGGACTGTGACCTTGAATGAGTCACTCACCCTCTCTGGACCTCAGTTTCCTTATCTGTGAAATGGGATACAAAGAGAAAGTACTATCCAGTCTGATGGAGGTAGGAGTAGGTTTCTGAGGGAGACAGGTCTTTTTCCATGTGAGACTTAGCCACACAAAATCAACCTCAGCCTATTATAAAGAAATTAGGATAGACTTAAAACAGGAAGCAAGAATGATTGCAAAAAGCAAGACAAAATTAAAAACTAATAATAATTGGTTCTAGATTTAAGTATGAATACTGTTCTCATGCAGGCTGTTGGTACATATGGCTGTCCAGCTATCTTTAAAGTTTGTTTGCTGAAAAATAATAATGTATTTCACTTGTGGATCTGAATTTTTTGTTTGTTTTAACCTTCAAGCCTGATGTGGTGCTCAGTTGGACTGGTCTGATGCAGCCTTCTTGGAAGAACATCCTGGATCTCCCTTTGCCATAGTACTGTAGATTTCCTTCTGTCTGGCTGATTCTGGGATCCTAGGACCACCACACTTCTGTCATCTTTTTCATTCTGGCTTGAGAAGTGGTGAGCTGATTCCTGTTGCATATGACATTTCTGAGTGCCCAGGTTTCTTTGAAAGTGAGTAATTAATAGGCACACAGTGCTTTAGATGCAGGACATTAAAAATAGTTTAAGGTAATAACTGTCTACTCCATCCCTACTCCCAGACCTGGACAGCCTCTCACGAGAACTTCTGGGTGACCTCCTGGGCATCCAGATTTGGATGCTAAGGGTCATCACAGAGTTGAAATGACATGGCCAGGTCAAACAGCATATTAATGATCAAGCCATGATGTTAGAAGGAGAGGAGGATTTTTTGTATTTTATAACTGAGTGCTCCTAACCTTCTGTTTCTTCCATTAATAGTTTTTAAAATCCATATTGGGTTTGACCACGTCATTTTCAGTGATCCTTTTATGTCAGTTTCCTGGAAGCTGCAGTTAGTGGTCCTCTCTGGGTTTGAGGTAGTGGTAAAATTATATCCTCTCCAACAAGTAAGAGCTTGATTGACTAATTAGGTTGAATCTTTAAAATATACATAGTGTGTGTGTACATGTGTGTGTCTGGTGTATAGTGTAAATATATTTGTGTGTGTGTGTGTGTGTGTGTGTGTATGTGTTTAAATTTTGCTTTAAGGGCTATTAAGTTAATAAAAGTCATGATGCTAATAATAGCTACCATTTGAGCCCCTACCATTTATCAGGCAGTGTGAGGTGAGAAAACAGAGTTCAGAAAGGGCACAAGTCCGTTATAGCAGGCTTGTACAAGTTACTGTTGATCTTTGAAACCAAATAGCCTTTTATAACAGTGAAAAAGGAATTCTCAGCTATCCTACAGGGTTGTATTCTAGGGGCAGTGTGCATTATGAAGGCACCATGTAAACTGTAAAGAGTCCTCCATACCAGGACAGTATTTTAACATGAGCACTTACTTAGGGACATCGGAAGCTGTAAGTCTGCGGGTCTTAGTGTCTGTGTACATCCTGAGTCCATCACCTGGGCGCTCTGAGCCTGGTTTCTGCGTATGTAAAATTAGGATGTTATTTGCCTTATATTAAATGAAATACACCTGTGAAGTGCAGTAGGTGCTCAGTAATGGATGTTGTCCACCCCTTTCTCTCCCTTTGCCCACAGGCGTTGGGGATAATGGCATTGAGTAAGTTCCAGTAGGAATTGTACTCACAGGAAAAAGGCTTTTAAAGTACACTTTTGTACTTATGAATAATTAATTCTTCCCACTTTGCCTTCCCATTCAATCCCCTAACACGCAGTGGCAATTCCAGGTCCTGGAATTGTTATCTAAAAGGAGAGAAGTGAACAAAACCAGAAGCCGGAAAGGACATGCCTTTGATAGGAAGGTAAAGGTGAAGATAGCTAGTTGCCCTTGGCCCTTTTTAATTCATTTTATGAACAAGGAAAAGATACTGAATTTGGGGGTTTCTAGCTGGAAAGTGGTACTGAAAGAGCTAAAGCGTGGGTGGGTGGGACAGGGCAGATATGGACTGGGCAGGAGATGGAGGAGTTGAATCTGGCAATAAAAGCTGGAAAGTTTGGCGCAAGAGAAATCTAATGGGTGTAGGATTTGGCTAAATATGGGGTCAATTTCACTCTAGTCCTGTCAGTTTCTCTTGTGGGGCTGTGAGGTTCTTGTGTTCCAGGAGATTTTGATTAGTCGTGATGGTGTCATAAATGAGTTTCCATAGTAAGATGTATGCTGAAAAGGAAATTAAATTCCAAGAGAGTGTTTGTTGTGACTGATGCCAACGTTTCTGAGAATTTTATTAAAGATACAGTCAGCCTATAAAAGCACTTTGTAGTTCTCTGAAGATATTAATTAAAAATAGTTTTAAAAGATAGAAATATGTTCTTTGTGAGCTTTTGAAATATAATCCTCCTAAATCTTTGGAACAAAGGAAGTCCAAACAAAAATCATAGAGTTATGTAATTTAAAATATTTCCTGGTCCCAAAGTAGTGTTTTCCTTCTCTTCCCCTTCCCTTCCTCTTCTTGCACCATCTTGATAATTAATATTGGTTTCTTTCACATTTTGGAAACCTAACTTTTATGTTTATGACCCTTAGTTTTTAGATCTTGAGTGTGCTTTTTTCCTCTTGAATGAATTCATACACATTCATTAGGAAGCAGTAGTCCTAGTGCCACAAGATGGTTGGAGCACGGACTCCAGAGCCAGGTGAGGGGTAGGTGCCGTGGTGATTGCTCTCGCAGAGCTAGGCTTCCTGCAACTCGGGTTTAACTCCCGTGACTCCACAGGTTGATCTGTGTTATTCCCAGAGCACAGAGAAGGAAATGGGCACATTAACACACGTGTGCCCACATAGCGAGCCCACAAGTAGTCAGTGATTGGGTTGCCACCTGAATCTCTGAACTCCTTTGCCCCCGCATACTCTGACCAACAGGATTTCCCAGATCATCACCCTTGGAATGCAGGTAGAGGAAGCCAGATGCGGTACTTTCCCTGTAACCTCCCTACAGGTAACTTCCCTGCCGGTAAACTGACATCCAGGGCCAAAACCACTCTTCTCCTTTCCCTTAATGGTTGCCCAACTCCCACCCAGAGGCTCCCTATTTACCCCCACCTGTCAGAAAGGCAGGTGCTGACCTCTGCCTTAGGAGTCAGCCTGGCAGATAAACCCCAATAGAGTTTTCTTGCCTGAACTTGGATGTATTCCTCCTTTGGCCAACCTTTCAGTTTGTCTGAGTGTCAGCTGAGTTCTTTGTGACTCTGGAACCTGTGCAGGCAGAGGCCTTGCACGTCCGGCCAGGGTCGGACTCTGTCCTGTAGGCTGGGGTTTGTGTTAAGGTATAGAGGGTCAAGTCTGTATTTTAGAATTGGTAGCTCCATGGGGCTGTGTGGAGTGTGAAATTGGGATTCGAGGAATGAGTCCATTAGAGTAATGGCATGACAGATGGCAAGGACTTGAACTCAAGACTAAAACAATGGCCATGGTGATGAAGAAAAAGGGGGTGTGTCAGGGTGGAAGGCGCTCAGTGTCCAGCTACCCCCTGTATTGCAGATGCTAACTGTGTGGACTGAGAGCGATCTCTGTAGAAACCAAAATTGCCTCCTTTGGTTTCTTCTGACAGGGAGAAAAGTAAAACCTGAAAGGGCCTTCCTCTCTCCTTGCCCACTCCCTGGCCTTATTTCTGCCTTTCTGGGAGCATCTCCGAGGGAATTCGGGTTCCTCAGCTCCCAAGTAGGACATGCTGGTTTGAGCATTCAAGCAAAACAGAAAGCACTGAAGGAAACAAGCCCCCCCAAAAGGAAGATCCCTTGGGGTGTAGTTTCTACCCCTTTGTTTTCTGGTGGGCCCAGTGGAACCTCCCAGGGGTGTGATCCTGAGTTTTGCCTGTTCCCCAAGAGTGGATCTTCCTCTAGGCAGGGTTGACTTATCCTCACAAGCATGCAGGGACTGGCTGGGAGAAGGGAGGAATGTTGGGGGAGTTCACAGTGGTGGCCCCCTCCTCCCTGTGAGGAGGAGGTAGGACCACCCTTTCCTGAGGGGTGCAGTCTCTGGAGAGCCAGTCCATACTTGGGTGAACTGGATTCAGAGCAAGGGAAAATGACTAGTCTTGGTGGCTGATGTCTGGGTGTCCCCATCAGGAGGTACGGTTTCCATGTCAGTAATATGCTGGTCTCATGCCTTCTACTCTAGTGAAGGCCAGACTTTGTAACACACTTGCTGGGGCTTCTGTTTTCCAGACTGCATGATGCTGATGCCTCTCAGATGGATTGTTCTTGCTTGGCTCGGTTCAGTTGGTCAGGTTTCAGCTTTATTTGGGCTGCGTCGCCTTTTCAAGGAGGGTCACCTTTATTCCCAGGGTTACCTTTATTGGATTGCCTTCTTCCTGGCATCGTAGTTGTGAGCGGTCTCTGTGGTGAGTCACTGCAGAAGGCTCAGCTACCCCACTTTCTGCTTGGTGGTGCCTCTTTCCCTCAAGATCTGGCACCTCTTGGCAGCCCCGTAGCTGCAGACTGTTAAAACGCCCGGTGAGATGGGCACTAACAGGGTACCTGATTTAATGGGAAGAGAGCATTTCTGACTGGGGATATTGGCTGTCATGCCTGCCTCTTAAGCATTGCGTCCTAAGTGAAGCCCCTTTTGTTGTTCTTGTTGGTTTCTTTTTTCCTTTTTGCTCATGTTTACCTGCATGAGTGTGTGTGTGTGTATGTGGGTGTGTGTTTGTTTTAATTATTACTGGGAAGCAGAAAAGATACATATTTGAGCCACAGAAGTGGTTCTGCTGGCAAGCAGAAAGAATAGATATATATTTAGCTAGGGTACCACTGATTTCTCTCTCTTTTTTCCACATTGTTGCTGTTTTGTTGGCAGAACCATCTGATTTGTAGACTGCTTCAGTTTGGATTTCAGTAGTGAGTGAGAAGCGATGCCCCAGGCTGTCTGTCGAAACGGTGGGGGGACTCAGTGAGTGGGCTCAGGGCTGCCAGTCTTGGCTGTCCCCACCACCTGAGGAGTCTGGCACACGTGCCTTTGTCAGCAAGGTGGAGTTTGACCAGGCCTTTGCATTGACTGCTGGGAGCAGCTCTGGTGGGGACAGCAAGTGGCTTTCCTTCTGCTGTGGGAAAGAAACTTCTCTCTTAATCCTGGTTATCGCCCCCACCCCCTACCCCCCACCCCCATCCACATTCTATGGGAGTGAGAGGTAGAAAGTCCCAGGATAGTGAGTTTTGGATTTGCGGATTTGCGACTTCCACGGAGCTTTCCCAGAAGTTTTCCTTGCACTCCACATTTCCCTTCTCCCTGTTGATCTAGCTGGCTGTCCTCAGTGGCTTAGAAATTGGACTTGAACTTTATCAGTAACTCTTGGGAAGACCTGGGAGTGTGGTACCAAACTTCCAGAGTGCTGTGGTACTTTTACACCAGAACAAGACCCCTATTTTGATGGTGGTGGTGGTGTTTTTAACCAGTTCACTTGCTTTAAAAAAGAAATGATGTAGGTGGTACATGAATATGTTATGCTCTTAAGTCCCACACTCCCGTTTAAAGCATGCATAGTAGTACATAGCACATGGGAGGTCCCCTTCATCCGGCACCCCTCTTCACACACAGCCTCCCTGCTGGGTTCTCAGAGGTAACCAATTTTAGCAGTTTGATGTTTATTCTGAAATTGTCTTGTCTACCAGCCTGTGTAGACACAAGTACATCCAAGTTTTGTTTGTAAGCGTTGGTCTGGTGGCACCACATATAATATATATTCTTATTTTCTCTTTCCCGTAGTATGTCTTGTAGACCTTTTCATACATGTAGCTCTTCTTTCTTCCTTTGTCTTTTGTCTACAAAATATTTTATAGTATAGATAGATCATAACGTGTGAGGCAGTCGCCATTGATAGACATCTGAGCTGACTCATTGGCTTTGCATTATAACTTGCGTGCACAGTGTTATGCACACAGGCACGTGTTTCTCCGGAGTGGAAATGATGTGTCACAGGCTTACACATGGAAGCTGTTATAGCAATGCCCATGCTGTGCCCTTGGGCTGTACTGGTTCAAACCACCAGGATTATAGGAGGCAGCCCATTTTCTTGTGGGCTGCCATTCTTTTAGATGAAAGAAAAGGATTGGATTGAGTAGGCAGTTGCACCCATTACTGCTGAGACTGTGAAACTCTTCATTTGACCATTGGGTTGTAGTGGGCATGTCCATAGTAACCGTGGAAAATGGGGGAGCTGACTGAGCTCTTGAGGACCAAGATGCAAGTGTCATGTTGCCAGGGGTGGCCATGTGGCTCTGGTTTCATATTCACTTCATTTCTTCCAGAGGCTGGCACGCTGATAGAGCACTTTGATTTTGGAATAACTTGCCAGAGTATTTCTGCCAGCCTCTGCCCTGAGGAAGCAAGCACATGTGAACAGTCCATTGAGACCAGTCTGTTCCACGCTGCAGAGGCAGGGATCCGAGACCGGGGAGCTGAAGTGGGAGAGCGCTTGAAAACGGCCTGCCTGAAAATCAGATGCCTGTGTTTCTGGTACAGCTTCTGTGGCTGGGTGAAGCAGGATTCTGGGTGCAGTATGCCTTCCTTCCAGTGATGCGGTGATTGGTCCCCCTCTCTCCTGGTTTGTTAGAATATTGTGATGGTTTGTCCCTTAGCCAGGGTGTTTTTGGGAGAAGCCATGGTTTCTTAGAAGGTGTTCCAAGGATCTGCCCTGGTAAAGAAGGCATCTGGAGGCCCTCATGAATAGATGCCCTCTTTCCCCAACCCCAGCTGTCCCTGCAGGCTGAGCTGCCTAATGGGTTTGGGGAAGCTCTGGCTAACTGGATAGCACTGTCCTTTGCCTGCCATTCAAAGGAAATTAGAAGAGTGGTCCAGGAGGCTGCCCGGGGTGGTGAGGAGACTCCAGGGTCAGGCCAAGGTGGCTCCAGCTCCCACAGAGCACCTTGTGGCTGTGGGACTTAAACGCAGTTATTTTCTCCCTGTGCCTCAGCTTACTAATCTGTAAACCGGGAATAGTATCAGTACCTACCTCCCAGGGCTGTGGTGAGGATTCAGAGAGTAATGTTCATGAAGCTCTCAGCATGTTACCTCATAATACTCAGTAATTATAAGTCACAACTACTCTTATTTGTGTTCCTTTTTCCATAATAAACGTTGTTAAATGCACGAGTACCCATTATGTTTGCTAAATATGAAACTGCCTGTAATCTAGTGACTTTAAAGAGAGGAGCGAGGAGCTGAGGAGAGGCTGCTGGAATGGGTCAGGGCTGTGAGAGTGAAGGCAGAGGGCAGGGGGTGTGGCAGGGAGCCTTTGGGGAGAGGAATGAGGGCAGGTTTGATGTTCCCTCCTCACACCAGTCCTCCTGCTGTGAGACACCAAGGCCCCAAAGGCAGAGGCCTTTTCCTCTTTTAAGACAGACTGACAGCTGGAGGCCCCTAGCACGGGCTTGTCCCTTTTGTTTTTCTGAAGGCTGAGCTGGGCGCTGAGAGGTGAAGCGCCCCCACTAGGATGGGTCTGGCACCCTGCCTCTGTCCTCAGCTTGACTTCATCGCTCAGATTTCATTTTGCATGTACTTAGTAAGTGTCTGCTTGGTACCAGGTGCTATTCTATGTGTTGGGCATTTTGAATTGTATAGAAGAAGCATATATCTTGTTTCTTCTGGGATTTATTTTCCATAAGGGGTGACAGTAAGTGAAAGTCATGGTGTGTATACTCATTTCCTACGGGTCCTGTAACAAAGAGCCACAAAATGAATAGCTTAAAACATTGATTTTCAACCACTAGTCTGTGAAAGAGTTAACCACCCTGCTGGTGTGTGAAGATTGTAGAGTGATTATTGGGTCTATAATCTTCATACATCATCAGGTGGTTAACTCTTTTGTGGACCAGTGGTTGAAAACCACTGGCTTGAACAACAAATTTATTCTCTCACAGTCTGGAGGCTGTGAGGAAGTCTGCTCCCAGCCTGTCTCCTGGCCTCTGTTGGCCGTGGCATCCTTGGCATTCTCAGCTTATGCCACCCCAGCTCTGGTCTCCGCCTATGTCATCGCACGACCTTTTCCCTGTGTTTCTCCTGTCTTCTCATAAGGACCCCAGTCCATGGATTATGGCCCATTCTATTCTAGTGGGTCCTCATCTTGAGTAATTATATCTGCAAAGACCCTATTTCTAAATGAGGTCACATTCCTAGGTTTCAGGTGGACATAGCTCTTTAGGGGACATGATTCAGCCTAGCACAGTATGTGTGGTGGTGATTGCTGAGAAGCAGGGGGCGTGCTGGGGCAGAGGTGGGGGGGAGGTGTTAGAAGGTGAGCTTCTGTCTGAAGGAGGGGAATAGAGCCAGAGTCAACGTGTGGGGGAGAGCACTGTAGGCAGAGGGAACAGCAAATGCAGAGGCTTGGAAGTGGGCGTGTGCAACTCCTTTGTGTGTGTGTATGAGTGTGTGTGAGAGAGAGAGAGAGAGAAGAGAGTGTGAGAGAGAGGGAAGGGAGTCATGAGGTCCCAGAGCTGTGCAAGGGTCAGGGATCAGGTAGCGCTCTGCTAGTCCTTGAGAGGACATGAGCCTTGTACTGTGGTGAGATGGGGCTTCTGTGGCTGTGAGCACAAGTGGGAGCGAGGACCTTCTCATTGAGGGGTGTTTCCTGGGAGGGCACGTGCAGCACCACAATGGCCATTGAACATTGATTCCCCAAGAAACACATCTGAAGTAGGAGAAACATTTGCATAGAGCAGCTGTTGTTTTAGGGAACACAGACCTCCTAGAAGATGATGTAGAAAGAACTAGAAGAGCTAGGGAAAGACTACAAAGGCAGGGTCTGCCATGTAATGCGCCAACACTGCAGTCACTTTTCTTCAGTATTATCAGAGGTAAGTTTTATACTAAAAGTCCTTCAGCTGTAAATAACGTTTACTAGTAAAAGAAAAAAAGATACCCTCCTAGGTATTTTGCAACAACTGTTTCTCTGCAGTTTTTTTAAAAAATGTTAGTGCTTTGTTGACCCTGGCTCCACCGCCTTCTCCTGCCTGTTCTCTCTCCTAGATGCCTTCCCACTGTCCCCTCTCGCTCCCACACCTAAACCATAAGCGTGAAGGAGGGAAAGTAGGCAGGCAGGGGCGGCTGGGCCTGCCAGAACGTTTCCTCGGGGCCTTTGGCAGCCCTGCTGGAAGCTGCGTGGTCTCTCTCCCCCAGCCCTGGGCCTGCCTGGGGAGCACTGCGCCTGTGGTTAAGGAGTCTGTCACCCCACCAGCTTAAGAAAATTCCTGTGTGCGAGCATGGTGCGTTCAGCTCTCAGGATCCTCCTGTGCATCACGTTCCTGTCCTGTGAAGGGAGCCGAGTCAGCTCCCTTGGGCAGCAGGCTCCGTTTGGTCTCAAAACTACAGGGCGGGGAGTGGAGGGGTGTCAAAGGGCCTGTGCAGAGACAGCGGGGAGCGCTGACCAGAGCCCTCCGGCTCCTGCCCACTTTGACCCACAGTGTTAGGCAGTGTCGTTCTCTTGCCATCAAAACAGGCCTGCGATCAGAGTAGTCACTGAACACAAGAAGAAGCTCCAGGCAGTGGCTTGCCCTTAGCATACCTGCTCTGATGGCCTGAGGCCTGTGCCAGTTTGCTTTGCGTGGTTGCTGTGGAAATCATAATTTCTGATTCCTTGGTGTCAGAGCTGAAGGGAAATCTCCTTATCTGGCTGACATTTAATTTTCTTTTTGGGCCTCAAAGGGAAAGGGCCTGACACGTTTGTGATGAGAGCTGTGAGAAGTGGGCCACGGGTGGACCTGCTTTCAGGCCCTCTTTCCCTGCCTGCTGTTGCCTGCCCCATGCCAGGAGCAGCCCGCCAGGGGAGGCCACTGGTACCGCCGCCCCTCTGGGAGCACCGCTTTAGAAGATAATTATGTGTAAGCAGAGATGGAAATAAAATTCCCCAGCGCTGGGAGCCAGGAGCAGCTGCCCTTCTGAAGAATTTCAGCAACTGACTTTGGGCGCCACTCACTGTTTCCCCACCCTCCCCAAACCAAACACACATCCATACAAAATGAAAGTTGTGAAGACTGTGCCCAGCTAGAAAATGAGCATTAAAATGTGTTTCGGGAGATTGTAATTCCTTCTCCAGAGTTATTTCTGGGTGTGCTTTCCCCAGCATGTCAGAAGCACTTCCTGAGAGGAGCTGCCTTTGAAACTGCAGCCTGTGCAGTCTTCCTTGCCAGCTGACACGGGAAGTTTTGACTCACAGAGCGTCCCCAGAAGCCCATGGAGTCGGGTCTTGTTAGAGCCAGACGGAGCGCCACGTGTTCCCATTAAACAGCCTCCATTCCTGTGCCCAGGGTGGCCTTTGTTTCTGCGCTAACACATCCCAAGTGCTTACTGAATAAATACTTGTTGATGGGCAGGATCTACTGGATGTTGGCCCTCACAGTTTTTTTGCTGGGTTCCCTGCAGGCTGAGCTGGCTCAGAGCCCTGAGAGCTCAGTCTTCCAGCCCCATGTGGGGACTGGTCACGTTGCCATGGCCTTGGGGAAGTCATTTGGCTCCGTGGGCTTCAGTTGTCATCTCATCTTTAACCTTGGGGTGGATGACATGGTCCCTGTCTCCCCTTGAACCCCTTCTCCTGGTCACAGTGGAAACTCCTTGAGGGCAGTGGGTCCGTGAGCTCTTTGTCCTGCAGAGCCTGACACATGCTGACCTCCACAACCCCGCCCCCCATGGCCTTTGTCCTGCTTGGCATGACCTCCCAGAGTGCCTGCTTTCTGGGTGAACACTGGCGGGCATAGGAGTGACAGGTGTCCAGGAATTTGGCATAAATCTCCATCCTGGCTTTGGGGGCAGGCATCTCCACTTGGTCAGCGTGAACTTCTTATGGGCGAGTCAATTTTCATGCAAGTTTTTATTCTTGCCTTGAACAGAGTCTTTTATTTCTAGATGTTATTGTGAGAATAGTTTTTGTAGTTACTGGGAAGGCAAAAAGAATGTATCATGACTGAAAAATTGTATATAAATTATGTTCCAAATTTAAGAAATGTCTCTGCATGGGAAAAATACTAAAGAATTTAATATCAGTGGTTACCTCTGGATTTTTATATCACAGTAAATTTTTTATCTTGATAATTTTCAGCATTTTCTACATTGATCATGTATTATCTTTATATTAAAATCAAACTTAATTTAAATAAATAGCTACTTATCAGGATTTAACATGTGCTAGATGATGTTGAAAATTTGTCATTACAATAGCTTATTTAATCCTCACTATGACTCTGTGAGATCCTTTTTTAAAAATATGAATGATAACTTATTTTTTTATTGTGGTAAAAGAAGCAAACATAAAAGTTACTGTTTTAACCATTACATTCACTGTGAAATTATTTTTTAAAACTCCTTAATTTAAAAGTTAGGAATTTGAGACTTAGAAAAACAAAGTTGTTTACTTCAGGTCATAGAGATTAAGTAAGTAGTTCCAGAGACAGGATTAGAACCCAGGATGTAGAGACTCGGAGATCTGGATTCATTGGTTTGTCCACGCCCCATTCTCACCACTTGCTTGCAGAAAGCCAGTCGCTAGTACAGGTGTCGGGAACCTATGGCTCGCAAGCAAGATGTAGCTCTTTTGATGGCTGCATCTGGCTCATAGACAAATCTTTAATAAAAATAATAATAACGTTAAAATATAAAACATTCTCATGTATTACAATCCATTCATTTTCTACTGGTCATGTTCATGGTTGCGGGTGGCTGGAGCCAATCACAGCTGTCCTCCGGGACAACACCAAATGTTTATTGGGTAATGCGTAAAGTACAAGGGTCATTGTGAGGTCAGGAAGCAAACTTTCCTCCTTTTAATCAAGTAGTCAGCTAGCTAATTGCAGAAACCCTTTTGACAAAGAAGATGGCTAGAAGAAAAAAGATGAGGAGCATCGTACTTTTCAGCAAGAATGGACAGAGGAATTCGCCTTTGTGGAGAGAGCAGGTTCTGCAGTGTGTCTAATATGCAATGATAAAATTGCATAGATAAAACGGTCAAATATAAAGCGCCACTTGGACACACACCATACTACATTTGCATCGAAATACCCAGTGGGGAACAGTAGGAAGAATGCATGTCAGGAGTTACTGTGCAGAGTGCAAGCTAGTCAGCAGCAAGTCTGTGTTTGGACCCAACAAGGTGACTGGAATTTGGCTAGCTTTGCTGGTGCTTTAGCAATTGTGAGAAATGGAAAACCATCCACAGATGGGGAGTATGCCAAAACATTCATGCTTGATGTTGCCAATAAACTTTTTGATGACTTTTCGGATAAAGATAAGATAATGAAACGAATAAAAGACATGCCTTTGTTGACAAGAACTGTTCACGATCATACCATCATGATGGCAAATCAAATTGAGGCAACACAAGTGAAGGACATAAATGCACCACCATTCTTTTCTCTCACTTTGGATGAGTCAATAGACGTAAGCCATTTATCCCAGTTCAGCGTGATTGCAAGGTATGCCGTCGGTGACACACTACCTGAGGAAAGTCTTGCTGTTTTGCCTATGAAAGAGACAACAAGAAGGGAGGATTTATTCAAGTCTTTCACTGAGTTCACTAAAGAGAAAAATCTACCAATGGATAAACTTATTTCGGTGTGTACTGATGGTGCTCCTTGCATGGTGGGGAAAAACAGAGGATTCGTAGTGCTTCTTCGTGAACATGAAAAGAGACCCATCCTAAGTTTTCACTGTATCCTACATCAGGAGGCGCTTTTTGCTCAGATGTGTGGTGAGCAGCTTGGTGAGGTGATGTTGCTGGTCATTCGGGTGGTCAACTTTATTGTTGCCCAAGCTTTAAATGATCGCCAGTTTAAAACACTGCTGGATGAAGTTGGAAAAAATTATCCTGGTTTGCTTTTGCACAGCTATGTGTGTTGGTTGTCAAGAGGGAAGTTGCTCAGCCGTTTCACGGCTTTTCTGAGTGAAATCCAGACTTTTCTTGAAATGAAAAACGTTGCGCATCCTGAGTTAGCTAACACTGAGTGGCTCCTGAAGTTCTACTATCTCGTGGACATGACTGAACATCTGAACCAGCTCAATGTGAAAATGCAAGGCATTGGAAATACAGTCTTATCCCTTCAGCAAGCAGTGCTTGCATTTGAAAACAAGCTGGAACTCTTCTTCGCTGACATTGAAACAGGTTGTTTACTACACTTTGAAAAACTGGGAGAGTTTAAAGATGCATGCACAGCAAGTGATCCTGCTCAACATCTTGATCTCCAGCAGCTAGCGGGCTTCACATCTAATCTGCAGTCATTCAAAGCGTGCTTTGGAGAATTTTGTGAGCGCACTCGTCTTTTTAAGTTCATCACCCATCTATCTACACGAGTGTGCAGTGGACAGCACTGACCTGAGTTACATCCCCGGTGTTTCCGTCAGAGATTTTGAGCTACAAGCTGCTGATCTGAAGGCCTCAGACATGTGGGTAAATAAGTTCAAGTCACTGAATGAAGATTTGGAAAGACCTGCACGAGAGCAAACAGTGTTGGCGAGCAAACACAAGTGGGGAGAAATGAAAAAACTTCAACCCAAGGACCAGCTGATTGTCAAAACTTGGAATGCGTTTCCTGTCACATACCACACACTGCAGCATGTAAGTATTGTTGTACTGACAATGTTTGGCTCTGTGTATGCATGTGAGCAGTCTTTCTCACATCTAAAGAACGTTAAGACCAACCTACGATCATGTTGAATGAATAGAAGTCTCAACGCCTGCATGAAGCTTAACCTCACCACGTATCATCCAGAGTACAAAGCCATCAGCAAAACCATGCAGCACCAAAAATCACATTAATGGTAAGAAGTATTTTATTCATCATTGGTTAGCAACAGCATAACAATGTTATTAAAAAGAATTCAAAGACTTATTGTACTTTGAGAGTGTTGGTCTTACATAAAATGCACACATTTACTTGTATTTAGTGTTAAACATATTGTATGGTTCTCACATAATCACATTTTAAAATATGTGGCGTTCATTGCTTTCTCCCCCAAAAAAGTTCCCGACCCCTGCGCTAGTATGTGACTCTCCTTTGAAAGTTCTAGGGTTGGGATTTGTGTATTTGTCAGGGAGGTAGGTGATCAGCCTGGCTCAGGGTACATGCGGCTGACATGGGTCCTGCCTGTTGATGGACACCAGGGTCAAGGATTTATATGCCCCTGTTTTTGTTCAGAAGGTTCAAGTGTATGGGCTGCTGTGTTGGGAAAGGTTGTGTGTTAGAATTCTCTCTCTAGAAGGTACTCAATAGTGTGGTGCAGTGGGAAGAGCTGTGGCCTAGAACTTGAATATCTTGGCTACGTCAGGTCTGGGTGCACCTGGCTGGGTGATTTTAGAGCAAGGGCATGAGTGAGGTCTGTGCTTCAGTCCTGATTTTACCACCTGGTCAGCATGCTTTGGCCTCAATTTCTACATTTGTAAGTGGTTGATAAAAATGCTTTCTCTACTTGGCCTTCCACAATTGTAGATGATTATATGTCACAATGTGGGAGAAAAGTGCTAAGTAAATTAAAGGACTGTCAGGTAAATGTCTGTGATGGGGATTTTGAGTGTACCGTGGTGAGGGGCGACTGGAGCATCTGGGGCTGGCCTCAGGCCTGAGGAGGATGGACGAGGATATGAAGAGCAGCAGGTTTGCCTGGCTGTGGTTTCACCCTCAGCTTGCTCCCTTCACCATCACCTAGTTGCTAAGGTAGTGTCCACTGTCTACCTATTGGAATGCTCTGGGATTTACTGGAATGTGTCCCTGACAAGGTCCTTGGATTCACCCTCCCTAAGACCTGCATCTCCCCGGTGAAATGAATTGTGATGTTGGGGATCATTTTGTGGCTATGTGGTGGTTGAAAGTATACCGCCTTTTCCCCTGGTCTTGTCTTTCTTCCTTGCCTGTACAGCAGATATCACTCTGTTTCCAGTCTCTAATCTGAGTAGCCAGGTGTACAAATGGGCTGGGAGCCGGAGGATTCACTGGTGAGGGCATGAACCCACCTCGTCACAGTAGACATTGTGTTTGCTTCTCGTTGCACCAAGATACTGGAATATCAAGATCAAGAAGACAGGGGTCTCAGCTCTCACCCCACTGTACTGTTACACGGGAAGACACACAGACTCAGGAAACAGTTATGTGGTTAGGGATACTTAGCTTGAAAAGTTACTGTCATGAGAGGTGTGGCCTTCAATTGAAGTGAATGAAAATGTGTCTTGGGGCTAGGCTGAGGTAATGAATTGTTAGCGTGGCTTCTGTGACTCTTTGCTTTTCAAAAACACCACTTGAATCAGCTGTTTTAAAGCCAAGATTGTTTTTGAGTCATCATTGTTTCATTGCATGCTTCATCTGACTAAGGACGCCAGGGGTTCTGTGCAGGGCCCTGCTGACGTCAGCGGCCCCATCTCACCATCTACTTGTTTTTGGCTTTGAGAACAGTGCTCGAAGACTAAGTAGGTCATGGATGTCTATTCTGAACCGAGTGTGGCTGGGCTGCATGGACATTTAATTTCCGGATCAAATTCTGTTGGACTTGTTTGCCCAGAGGGTTGGCAGCAGTGCTCTCCCTTGGTCGTGTGGTGTATTTATAAAGTGTGAGGAGGGTGGGGGTAACGGCACTCCTGCTCTCTGTAGGAGAGCCGGTGGTGGTGGCGTGCTCTCAGAAGCCATCAGGAAATGGGGACTCTAGTTTGTTTACCCTGCTTCCTTGAATTTTCTGAAAATTGTTCATCCTCACTAACTTCATGAAACCTTTTCCTTTTAAGGAACCAAGTATGATTTTTACCCATCGGTAGTTGGCTTCTGCTTACATTAATAATAACGGCCAGTTGCTGAATTACTGTGAGTTTTATGTTCATTTTCTCATTTAAAGCTCACAACCTTGGAAATGGGTATTATGGTCGGCATTTTATAGGTCTACAAACAGAGTCAGAATGGTGCAGTAATTTGCCCACAGACCAAGTGTGCCAGAGGCAGGGGCAGAGATTTGAACCCAGATCCTTATGACCGGACTGCCTGTGCACCACATCATACAGGTCTAGGAGCCCTGGGAGTGGAAGACATCCCTGGCTGGCGGCTCCTGACCCTGGTCTGAGGTGAGATGTGAACTTCCTGTCTGAGGGGCCTGTGTGGGTGTTGGGGATGCAGGTCCCCAACTCACAGGGGCCTCTTTGTAGAACTGGAGTTGTGCTTTAGGCTCCTACCCTGCCTGATATAACTGGATCACAGAACTCTGTTTTCACCCATGGTTGGTTGTTGGATTTCCCCATTTCGCTATTTTTCTCTAGGTGTTCTTGCCTACGTCCTTGGGTGAGTTTGGTGAGATGGTGAGATTCACCAGCTAGTGTAGGTGGTGAGAGTCATTTTAGCCACCTCCTCTGTTTGCACCAGCTATTGACGCGAATGTTCCTCCTTCTTTAGTACGCCATGCTTGCCCCACATTTTTGAGGAGTAAACACAGGCTTTAGGTGGGTGTTTGCTGTGCCTTTCTCTATAGTCTCTTCCCCTCAGCTCTTTCCAGAGTGCTGGCAGCAGTGCTGCTGCCATGGTCCTGTATTCGCTTCTGTGCCACTCTCGGGTGCTTCGCACAGGGTTGTCTCACCCAGCCCTCCCAGCAGCGGTCACCCCGTCTTCCAGGGAGAGCTTCTTAAGGAACGTCACAGACCTGAGACTTAGGTTCCTCTGAAAGTTTCATAAAAAACACTGGAGGAGGTGTTTCTTTAAAATCAGTTGTATCCTGAAAGTGAAAGAACGCCCTTGCCGATCGCCGTATGTTCTGGCTGCTACACAATGGGGTTCGTGGTCAGGCGTGCCGGGGCCCGGCCTGGGCTCCCTCCCAGCTGTTTCCTCTCTGTCTGTGTCTATAAAGCAGGGGATAACAATAATATCTAAAAGAGCTGTGGTAAGATGTGAATGAGACAACGTATATGGGTTATTACTTTCTGTCTTTATTTTAAAACACTGTGACTTGGAGGTCACGGATCCCAGCTGCAGAAGCAGAGGCCTGAGAAACTCCTTCCTCCCCATAGGCCATAGCAACTGACCTCTCCTGCAAACTCCCTCCCAAAGCAAGAGGAGAGGACTAGGACAACGCACAGAGCACCGGAAAGAACCTTCCCAAGGTTTCCCACTCTTCTTGGTTTGGGGGTGGAGTAGCATGTGTTTGCTTCCTTTACTGGGAACCAGCGCTCTGGGAAGTCTGTGTTAACCATGTGGCCACTCTCAAGTGTACAGGCCCAGTATTTTAAAAAAATGAGGAACTACTAAAACAGAATTTGAGAAGCGAAGATAATTTTAAATGTGCATGTTGGACACATCAATACATTTATTAGCACATGTGTGTACAGTTACTATATAATTATCTTGAGACAACTTTAAAGTCTAAATTTCAGGCCTTTTGGCCTTGCCTCTCAGAGGGCTACTTAAGCATGTGGCAGATTCCATCTTAGTTTTTGACTACCTGATAGGCCTTCCATCCCATCCTGCCTCCAGTCTGGTAAATTTGAGACTAGACAAGTATGGGGCAACTTCCACAAGAACCAGGAAAGTAACCAGTGATTTAGGGATTCCGGATTTGTGTGTTTTTGCTATGTGATCTCGAGCAATTAGCTTTACTTTTGGCCTCAGGGAAGATACCCTCTTGTCAGGGAGGTCGGCCTGGAGTCACGAGACTCCTAATATTGATGTGGGTGCAGACAAAGATGCTTTTCTCCTGGGCTTGAGGCCTGGCCCGGTGGTGATCTCTAAACCTTAATGCATTAGGAATTAAAGTGGCAAGTTGTGCTTTTCCTATTAAAAGGATTGCAAATAGGATTAAGGACTAGACTTTTCATCATGAGCTGCTCTGTACTTGGGCTCCCAGCGTTCATTATACCATCGGGTACAATAAATTACCGGTACCTGTTTGCCTGTCCATCTGCCCAGCTTGATGGCACACTCTGCGGGGGCAGGGGCTTGGCCTTTGCCCTGTTATAGAATAGGCATCTCATTTGTTCTTGTATGTGGAACACAGCTGATTTCCTACATCAAAAATTTGAAGGCATTGGGATCACTTACATGGTAGAAAGAAGGCTGTGGGGTGGATTGTAATGCCAACTGTAGCTTTTTGTCTTTATTATTTTTATTACTATTAAAGAATTGGCTTCCAACTACCATGGGATGTTAGTTGGGAGTTGTGTGTGGCCAAGTGGGGCTGAAAGTCCCCCCACTTGCAGGCCTGTTCCACAAACCTGGTTCCCTTTCCTACCCCATGCCCATAGTGCCTCTGTTGAAGAAAACAAGCACAGGGGTTGAGTGGTATTCCTCCTATTTTATAGGCCAAGACCTGGAAATGTCACCAGCTAATGTGTAGGTGAGCCAGTCAGCCCTGGAACACGGGTGTGCGGATTCCAGGTCCCAGGGCCTCTGCCCTGACACATACCCAGCCATACAAATTTAATTAATCGCACAGCCCAAGAAACTTAAATTAGATGTAAAGATGAACTTCCTGACATTTTCTTTAAAAATTAAAGCTAAAACCAGGTATTCTAGAATAGGGCTCTTCAAGCTGTCATCCGTAGTCCGTAGTTACAGAATTAATTTAATGGGTTGACACATTAAAAAAAAAGAAAAAAGAGACAGAACAAAAAATACTCGTGTATCACACATGGTAAGTCTGTATGACTGTGTCTTCATCATGATGCATATATATTTCGGACTGTGGGTCATGGTAACAAGTCTTAGAGAGAAAGAGATCATGGTATAACTCAATATAGGTTAGATTGTAAAGTCCTTGGAGGCAGGGGTCTACTTTCTCCTCCTTTTTATGTTCCCTCCATCCTTAATCTAGTGCTGAGTGTCATAGTTGGTCTGTGGGTCTGGGAGAACTTCAGACTGGAAGAAGTCAGAATGCATCCTGCATTGTCCTCACAAGGAAGTGACAGTGGCGGTCTCCCCCATGTTTTGTGAGGAAAGCAGAGAGACAGCCAGTCCGTGATTGTTAGGAGTTTGGGCTTTGAAGTCTGAGGCACCCGGGTTTGAATTCTGTGTGCAACATCCAGATGTGTAACTACCTTAACCCTACTAAGCTTCGCTTTCTCCATCTGTAAGCTGGGAGTAACGGGGGCACCTGCCTCAGGGCTACTGTGAGGATTAGAAGAGATAATTCCAGTGAAGTGCGTTTAGCACAGTGCCTGGCACCTGTTAAGCAGCAGCCAGGAAGCGTTAGCTGCTGCTCTTGTTTTTACTATTAATATGAGCAATTAAGTGACTACGGCAGGTCCACTGTGGGAGGCACCTTCTAGAGCTCCAGTTCTGTGATGGTTGTAGATCTTGCTGAACTAGAAGCTCGACACTGCGGTTAGGTTGTTCAGTGAAAGGAAGTGGATGCTGCAGCGGATCAGGTGTTGGTGTGTTCAGGAAGACGATCTGGTTCTGTAGGTTAGAGAAACAGCGTCTCCCACATACACTGAGAGGTAGGACTATCATGGTGGAATCTGGAATATGCATGTCATTTCTCAGAGAAGCCAGGGGCTTCTTATTTAATCAGAAAACAGTTTCAATTTAATGTTAAGGTTTTGTGTTGTTGTTTTTAACGACCATGTTTAAAAAAGCACAACTGTTTCCTGAAACAGAACATAACTAGGAATATGATGAAACTGGTGATTTTGTGTGTGTGTGTGTGTGTGTCCAGCACAGTAATATTTTTAGTGGAAGGTTCAAGATCTGGTAAATACTGAGTTCTGAAATCACCAACTGGGCCTAGCAACACCATTGTCCAGTCAGTCAGTTATATGAAAATAAGTATGTGACAATTGAAGGTGCAAGACTCTGGACACTAGACACTGGACAAAATCTCAGAGGGACTTGGTTTTTGCCTTAGCGCCTAATGTTTTCAAGTCTGAGTCTGCTCAGTCCTGTTGTCTAGACTCAGGACTTTTGAGCCTTTTCCCCCGGTTAACAAAAGTGTTTTTTTGTGTGTGTTATATATATACCGTAGTGCTGATTGTTTTTTGTATCTTGGGAAGGAAAGGTGGTAGACGCTAAAAATTATCTCATGCTAGAGTTTCTGGTTTATACTTCAGTTGAACATGTGACTTTCTTGTTTGGAAGTGGGCAAGTCTGACGGTTATGAGTACAGAATTAGCTAGACCAAGGCTTCCTTCTGCCCACGCTGCGTGTTTCCTCCTTTTATTTATTTTCTCAGCTTTATTGGTGTATAATTATCAAATAAAAATTGTATGTATTTAAAGGCTACACATGATGACTTGCTACAGGTATACATTATGAAATGATTACCACAATCAAGTTAATTAACACGTGCATCACAGCACTTAGTTACCACTTGATGTACATGTGTGTGCGGTAAGAACATGTAAGATCTACTGTGCTAGAAAATTCCAAGTGTGCATTGCAGTCTTATCAATTATAGTCACCACGTTGTACAGTACATCCCAGAGCTTACTCATCTTATGACTGAGAACTTATTCACCTTATAACTGGAAGTTTGTACTTTCTTCCATCATCTTACTGTTCTCCACCCCGAGCCCCTGAAAAACCACCATTCTGTTCTCTGCTTCTGTGGATTAGACTTTCGTAGATTCCATCTATTATGGACATCATACAGCTTTTTTTCTTTCTTTCTGTATCTGGCTTATTTCACTTAGCATAATGCTTTCCAGGTCCCTCTGTGTTGCAAATCTGCCTGTGCTTATATAACAAGCTGTGTTTCTCTGGGCAAGTTGCTTAACCTCTCTGCACCCCATTCTGTGAAATGGGCTAATAATAGTACCTTATAGTTTGTTGAGGCTTAAATGGAATAATATATGTAAAGCCCTCATTGTCATGTCTGCTCATAAGCTCTTCAGCACATGGAAGCTATCATTATCATCCTCATCAATGTTATTAGTGGAAGGCTTTCCAGGAGACCAGGATTATAGACCTGGCTTTGCCATTGTTAACAATTGGTCCTGGATATATTGCTGAACCCCTCTGAACCTCCTCAGTATTATTTCTCCACAGCAAGGAAGTCGCCCAGATGCTCCAGCCGCCTTCTGGTTTGAACACTGCTTCAGGTGCCGAGCGTTAGGTTTCTTGCCAGGCCCAGGGATGTGATGCTGGCTGCCAGGAGGGGGGAGTCTGTTTGCTGTTCAGGACCTGTACCCCTCTGCTGGATGTTGGTCCTGATAACCTTTGTTTTCCTTTCCTTGATTTTATATTCTCAGCATTTCTCCCTTTAGCCCCTGCCAAATGACTCTTCATGCTTCTGTGTGTTTTTTCTAGTGTATTCAAACCACAGGTGTGCCTGGTGGGCTGGCCTTAAGTCTCAGTTTGACAGAGCCTTGCACATAGGGGGTGTTATTTAGGGAGACCACATCACTTTGCTGTTGGTTTTTAAATCATGTCTGTGTTTGTCCTTAGCACATTCAGCCCAAGCGCAGAGGGCTGCCTGTACCTGAGACTGACCAGGGACAGTCACTCAGGAGAAAGGAATGACTTTTTTGATTCATAATATGCTACCTTCTCACTTTGTTTCCTTTCTGGCCTTGGGCTTCAGTTTGAACTTTGAAGGGCGGACCAGGGTTCACCTCGGTGTAGTTCTGCGTTTTGCGTGTGCATCTTGGGTAGCCGCCACTTTCGCCAGGAGTGAGGTATGAGCTCATCTCAGGCCTGCTGCTGATATTTCAGGTTATCATCTTGTTCTCTGGGACGGGCCTGCAGGATGAATGAATTGACTTGTTTTCAGCCCATTTCCTACCTAATTGAACACCTGCCCAGAGAGTGCTGCCAGGACACATGCCTGTTACCTGATTTGCCAGCCGTCCCTGTCATGTTGGTGTCTCACTTGTATCAGAAGAGTCAGTTTTGTCATTTGTAGTTGGCTTACTATGTCTTTCAGAGAACTGTTTTATTCCTCACTTAATTTAAAGGTGCTGATGTGTCCTATTTTGGTACAGTCCCTCTGTGTTCCCATCTTGTCAGTGTCCTCCTAGTTAGCATCACCAGTGATTGGCAGCCTCATAAACGCTGCTGAAACACCAGGTGCAGAGAGCGGGGATGTGTGCACCCCGGACTGGTTCTCGTGCTTGTCTCGCTGTCCCCTGGGCCAGACTGAGTTTCTCGCAACTCATTCTTAAAGTAATACTCATGGTTTAGAGCTGATTAGTGATATTCTTTTAAGGGATGGGACATAAAATTGTTTTTTGTTTGTTTGTTTGTTTTAGTAAGACCTTGCTTATTTCAAATAATTTTAGGTTCATAGCAATATTGAGTGAAAGGGTATGGAGATTTTCTACGTATCCCTTGTCGCCTCATGCATAGCCTTCCCCATCATCATCATCCCCTATCCCAATGGTACAGTTGTGAAAACTGATAAACCTGTTGATGATTGTTGACACATCATAATCATCCAGAGTCCATAGTTTACACTAGGGTTCCTATAGGTTTGGACAAATGTGACATGTATCCATCAGCACACTATCACTGCCCTGAACATCCTCTGTGCTCTGCCCATTTATTCCTCCCAACCCCAGTGCCTGGCAACCTCAGATATTTTACTGTCTCCATAGTTTTGTCTTCCCCACAGTGTCTTGTAGTTAGAATCATACAGTATGTAGCCTTCTGAGATTGGCTTCTTTCACATAATATACGTTTAAGCTTCCTCCATGTATTTTTATGGCTTGATAGCTTATTTCTATTTAGTGCAGAATAATACTCCATTGTCTAAATGTACAACTCACCTTTCTTTATCTATTCACCTTCTGAAGGACATCTTAATTGCTCCCAAGTTTTGGCAGTTCTGAAAAAAGCTGCTATAAACATCTACGTGCGGTTTTTATGGGGACAAAAGTTTTCAGATCTTTTGGGTGCATAACAAGAAGCATGATTGTTGGGTCATGTGGTAATAGTATGCTTTGTTTTGTAAGAAACAGTCTGATCGTCTTCCAAAGTGGTTGTACCATTTTGCATTCCCACCAGTGAAGAATGGGAGTTCCTGTTGTTCCACATCCTCACTGGCATTTGGTGGTGTCAGCGTTCTGGACTGTGGCCATTCTCATAGGTGTGTAGTGCTAGTTCCTTTTAATTTGCATTTTTTCTGATGACATATGATGTGTGGCAAGATTGTTTTTTAGAGAGTACTGGCTTATTTTGATGCTGGAGACGTACGTCATTCCAGAGAGAAAAATGGTTTTACTAGAAATGAGAGCCAGAGCAGAGAATGCAGCCTTCTCTGATAACAGCTATATTGGTTCAGGACCTTTGTTGGGACTTCTCAGCTGTTTTCTTTGGTTCAAAGGTCTCTTAGACAATAATGCGGTTTTTAGTGGAGCCCTGTTATTAAAAATGTTGTAGAGACACAAAAACCCTTGTTAATTATTTGGTAGAATGCATATTCTAATTTTCTTTTCCAAGGGTTCTTGGCCTTTTAAAAAGAACTATCCTGTTTGGGTTCTTTCTGCCTAGATTTGAATTTATTCAAAAATTAGCTGTGACTAGAAAAAAGTATTTTTTAACTTCTTTGAGCTTACTTTGGTTTTATACTTTGCTACCAGTTTCCTTTTGGATTTTCTTTATAGAGTCTCATATTTTAAAAGTATTTTAAAGGGTTCCTCAAAAAGTAAAGCACAGAACTACCATAGGAGCTAGTGGTTGCACCCTAGTTGTATTTGTGAAGGAGTTGCAAACAGGGACTCTGATCTTTGTGTACAGATGCTCACAGCAGCACTGTTCATAGTTCTAAATGGAAGCAACCCAAAATGTCCATCAGTAGATGAATGGATACACAAAATGTGATCTATCCATACAATAAAATATTATTCAGTCATAAAAAGAAATGAAGTACGGAAATATACTGCAAGCTGGATAAACCTGGAAAACACTATACAATATGTGAAAGCCAAACACAAAAGGGCACATATATGATTGCACTTGTATGAAATATCCAGTGTAGGTTAATCCGTAGAGACAGAACACAAATGAGCAGCTGTTTCCTATAGGGGCTGGGGGCAAGGAGCACAGGGATGGACCACTTAATGGTATGACTTTTCTTTCGGGGTGATGAAAATATTTTGGAACTAGATAGAGGCAGTATTTGTACAAAGTTGTGAATATCCCAAGTGCCACTGATTTGAATACTTTACAGATGGTTAACTTACGTTATATGAACTTTACCTCAGTTACAAACATGTTTGGAAGAGGTAGTGCCAATGTGTGTTTTTGCCAGGGAAACAGTACAAGAGTTACTCTCCAGAGCGGCACTCGAATGTGGGAGCATCAGGGAGCGTGCAGAGCCCTTGCGGAGCTGGGAGCTGGCCTGGCCCCTCATCCCTCCCCGGCGCTGACGGAGGTCCCACCTGTCCCCTGAGAGGACTGCCCTTGCTCAGCTGTTCTTTCTTCTGGGTGGGGGTTTAACTAGGCCTTACAGGGTTTCTCTGAGCGTGAGGTGGGTGCCTCGTTAGAAAGTGCTTGCATACTGTAAGTGTTAATTATTAACCTTTATCTCTGGTCTGTGGAAGGAGAGACTGAAAGGGGCTCCAGAGAGAAGCAGATGCTGGAAATAGAGAAATGGGGGTTGATCTCAGCCATCCAGGTTTAGGTTGGACCTTTGAGAAAAGGATGAGAAGATTCTGTTTCTTAGATTTCTTTTAGAAGTCACTATAGGCATGTGTAGCCCGTGCAGCCAGTGGAAGCCAGCTCCCGCCCGCTGAGGCCAGCAGTATTTGTGGAGCACCTAGGGCAGTGCTGGGCCGGGAGGCCTGTGGGAGGGATGCTCTGTAAGGTAGTGATGGGCAAGTGTCCCACCCGTGTCCCTTCTCGCCCCCTGCGTCCTGTGTTTGCCTGTCCTCATACCTGAGGTGTGCCTGTGTCTTGTCAGCCCTCCAGTCTTTGCAGGGAACAGAGCTGCTGGGTTCATCTTTTTAGACTGGTGTTGTGCTTCTGATTCTGCTGTCCTCAGAAGGGACTTTAGTCCTCACCTGGGCCCGGATGAGCCCTCTGGCAGAGTAGAGGCGTAAAAAGACTGGGACCTAAGGAGAGGCTCCTCACTCAGCTGGGAGGGCAGAGGGGGCGTGGGGAGGTAGGGAGGTTGAAAAGGCTTTCGTTGATGAGGAAATAATCATTTTATTTCTTAGCACAGAATCGTAGTGTGAAGAGATCTGATTTTAGGATGTCACTGGGATGAAAATGGGTACATTGATCTCTCCCTTTTCTAATTCTGTTTTGCACTCAACATCTTTACTGCATAGTTAGCATCTTATTGCATACTGGTGGTTCTTTACTATTGTTACTCACAGTTTAGTGCCCAGGTAATGGCAGCCGTGGAGTGAAAGATGAAGAGCAGTGGCTTAGCACTAGTGGGTGCACAAGCTCTACTTACTTTGCTACTTATCTGCCTGGCCCCCTTCCTTTTGGAGCTGCCCCCAACCCCCTGTGGGGAACTGCTTCTCCTCCTCCCACTAGTCTCTAGTCCTGCCAGGTGTGCTTCCTGACCGGTTCCCTGCGCCAGAGGTGGACTGTGACCTGACTGCGTTAGCCAGGGCCACCCCCATTTTTGTTTGTTTGTTTGTTTGTTTTTAGTGAAAGGGAAGAATTCATTGAGGCTCTGGTGTCTCAGACGCCACAGCAGTAATTGCCACCCTGTCATAGGGTGTCAGGATGGGACCTTTCCCTGCCTCTGTTTCTGCAGAGCCACAGGCGCAGGGCATCCTGTGTGTGCCAACGCAGATGTGAGGCAGCCTCCTATGTGGAAATAAAGAGCAAGAGCCCAGAACTGGTTTTACCACATTTGGACCCCCTCAGCCATATTAGAGATAGTAAAGGGGGGTGGGGAGGGGTTAGACTGTGGAGGGAGGAGAGCACTTAATGGAGACATGTCTTTGGAGAAGCTGCTTCTGTCCCCATGTTCCCACCATCCTCTTACTCAGCATAGGGCTGGGGGTGGGAGAGAGCACAGTCGACTTCATTTCCAGCCCATCTCCCTGAGGTTTTGAACTTCAAGCCCAGGAGCCTTTTCCTCCGAGGCGAGGGAGCTGAGGAAATGGGGGTCTGGATCTCAGGTGGCCAGGTTTCCTTTCTGGAGGGGGAAGCTGGGCTGCCCTGAGGTCAGAGGAAGCCACAGGCAGAGAGAAACCCAGAATGTGATCATCAGGGGGTCCTCCGCTGCCCACCGCCCTTCCTTGTGGCAGTTTCTTTTTGCCTAGGCTAATCGGGGTGCTTTGTTTTGTCCCTTAGAACTGAGGGTCCTAAATAATCCATGTTGTGACCTTCAGAGACTCACTGACTTCTCTTAGTCTTGTTTTTTTTATCCCCTATGTGTACAATGGGGTACCCCTAATCTCTTCACATTACTGAGATGTTCAGATGAAGTAATCTACGTGAAAGTTTTCGGGGGACTGGAACATAGGAGACGGGGAGCTATTACCAGCTTGGCTTATTTTGCTAACTACCTGACTTGATATGAATGTTCTGAACGTTGTTGGTTTCTTAGTTTTATTTAAACATTCTTACAGAAACAGATGATGTTTTTAGCACATTCTATTTTTTTTTAAGAGTTAAAATAAGTTTGACCTGACCTAAGTATTTTTAGGAAATGAATGAATGGGTCTTGATAAATTATGGCCTTTTTCAAGCCTAAAAAAGGCTTTCTCTGAGTTGAACTCTAATTATGTCTTGCTGAACATTGAATGCAGATTTCATATCAGATGGGCTATTCTCCAGGCTTCTGTGCCAGGGAAAATGGTGTTAAAATTTTTAGAGCGATTGCACATTTATTTGGATTTGGAATTAATTAGCCTTAGGTTTGAGTATTCCTGATGTTGTTTCTTATTATCCTGTGTCATCTTTGAGCCGTTGTTTTCTTATCTGTAAAATGGGAATAATAGTCTTAACCCTGCAGATTCAGGATTATATGATGTATTTTAAGTCCCAACTATGTCTTGTATATGGTATGTGCTAAATAAATGTAGCTGCTACTATTAAAAATAATAGTTTCAATGGAATATACAGATCATGTATCCTAGAATGGCAGAGGGTTGGAAAGGAGGAGGCATCCCAGAGTCCTAGAGAAGGCTTCAGTGATAGAAAATGTAACAAGGGAAGGGGAAGGGTGTAGAGAATGAAACATTTAAAGCAATCTTTGGAAGAGGCCAAATGATATATATACATTATGCCTCATTTTCCTGTTTTCTTTTCCCTCTGTCTTCCTGATTCCATCCTAGACCTGCTTAATGCTTCTTATCATTTTGGTGGAGACTCCTATCCTTCACATATTTCAGAGTTTAACACTGTTTTGCAGACTCGTTTTTCCTTCTGTGAATAGTTGTTATTTGTTGGCCCACACCCTTAAATCACCAGAATTCTCCTAGCAGATTTAACCTCCCCTCCCATTTGCTCTTCCTTATCTTAGTTTCCTGCACTGTAAGTGGCCTTTTTGAAGTTTTATCATGTTGAATGTTGGCTGTCAATTTAGCAGATGTTCGTTGAGCACCTACTACTGGCAGCCGTAGAGCAGTGCGCTCAGGAGGCCTGAGGAGTAGTATTAATAAGATGGGTGGTCCCTGCCTTGAAGCCACTTGCTTAGTAGAGGAAACAGATGGGCAGACAGACTGTAATTAAATGTGTCTAGTGCTTTATTTTGGTTGGATAAGGAAAGACATTTGGCGGGAGCCCCAAATCTTCGAGCCCTCCATCAGCCTTGCTGCTGTGTTTGATTCCCAGAAGCTGTCTGCCTCCCCGAGCCGTCTACAAACATACATTCATCAGTTGCTACTGTTCTGATGTGAATATGGTTCCCTGATGGTGAAGTGCTTAAGTTTCTTTTATCCCCCCACCCAAAATCCTCCTCCCGGCAAAAGGTCTGGGTGGAAAGTCTAGATCTTGAAGTTTGATCTGTTCCTGTCTTCCCACAGACTTATACCTGCTCCTCCCCCAGGTTATCCATCTCATCAACCACGAGCTGGCGTGTACCTCTGCCCCACCCCCCTCACCGCATTATCGTTATTCACCAAGTCCTGTCAGTTCTGTCTCCTCATTGCCCTCTCCCAGGTCTAAGTTGTCATCTCCAGCTGTAGGTCATGACCCACGTTACTGGGTTCTGAGATTAATTTAGAGGATCTTTACCAGCGTTATAAAAGAAAAAATAAACAAAAGAAATAAAAACTAGAATGAAAAACAGTGAAATGCATGTAGTAAGGTTGAGTTTTATTTTATGACATTTTTATTTGTGTGCACTAATAGTTGCACAGAAAAAGGTTATTGCTAAGCGTTTTACACATGTTGACTTATTTATCTCCCACAAGAACCTGTGCAGTAGGATCATTAGTTATCCCTGCTTTACTGATGAGGAAACAGGCTCAGTGTAATTGAAAAACTGGCCCAAGGTCACAGAGAATACCATTGCTCCAGCCCACCACTAGCCCAGGCTGGTACCCTGCCTCTCACAGACTGTGTGTGTGTATGTGAATGTATGTACTGGGTTGCAAGGTAAAATGCCTTTCTTATTCTGCAAGTTGTGATAAAAAAAGAAGTTGGAAAGTTTCTTCTTGATAGACATCTGTACCTTTACTGTTACCCCTCCAAAGCTCTGAGCTGCAGCCACAGTAACCTTTCACAATGCCAATTAGATGGTGCTTCTCTGTAGCAGGAGCACTCTCTTAGGAGAGTGTGCAGTCTGTGTGGTGACTGGCCTGTGGAGCCTGGTCCCTCTTGGCCCTGCTGGCCCTTTGAGCCTCGCAGCTCACCCTGTCTCACAGGCTCTGAGACCCCTTGAGTCCTCTGAATGTGCTTCCGTGATCTCAGGCTCAGGCCCTTTGTGACCTGCGCCCATGGTGCCCTGGACTACATTTCACAGCATGCCCTATATCTATAAAGTAATCGTTCCTTGTTCAGTTATGTCTGTCTGGAGTTGGAGCATATGGACTAGCTTAAACCCCAACCCCAAGGGCAGTGTCTGGCATGTCAGTCAGTGAATGCTTACTGGGTATTCCATTGGCTATTGCTGCTGGACTAAAGGGGTCCATTTGCTTGTGCACATCAAAGCCCAATAAGACATGAATAAGAGCTTACAGGAAAGAAAGGTTCATTTTTAGGCACTGGCTCACACCCAGAGTCACAGGTGAGCTAATGCTCAAAGACCTAGCTCTTAGATGGCTTTCAGGAGATGGGTTATATAGGGAAAAAAAATAATCCTGGTGACTAAAGGGAGTTAGGGATCGTGCTCTGTACTGATTGGTCATTGCTAGGGTAGGGCGTCATTGGTCATTGCATCTGGTCCTGGTGCCAGCCATGGCATCTCTTCATCTGGTTTTGCTGCTTTTCTATGTCTGAAGTTGAATCTCAGTGGAAACCTAGATGTTATCTTTAGTTTGATGGAAATTTCTGTCTCTGTGGTCCACAGACCCAAGGCTTTGTTCTTAAGATTATTTGATGTGGGTCAGGACCTCATTGTCCTGAGGGTTTAATGATAAGGGAGTGGACATGCAAAGGACAGGGAGGCAAGTGAGTCAGGTGCTGGATGAGGCCAGTCTGAATCAAAAGGAAAGAGAAAATTATATTAAAGAAATGAAGTGTCTTTGTGAATATACTATGAATGGTGAAAAAAGGCAGGAGTCTCATTTTGGCCAAATTGATTATATAAAAATATTCCTTACTCTTCTTTTCTTCCTATCTGACCTTTCTAGAAAGCAGTTCTTTAATTAGCCATGTTTATTTTTATAAATGGGTCAAAATCCTTTTGAGTGGGTGTGTGTGTTTATGTGTGTGTGGTTATTTTTTTTATTTTTGGTTATCTTTTAATCTACTGGGTTCCCAATGTACTGTTCTAACTGGATGAAGAACTGCTGGCCTACATCTGTTGGGCGGGACCTCAACTCCCTGTGGGGGGCACTGTGGTCTAGTGAGAACCCTAGACCCCAGATCGAGAGATAAAGGCTCTGACTATACCACTTCTTTGCAATTTAACCATAACACAACTTCCTGGTTCATAAAATGGGGGTGATGATAGTGTACCCACCTACCTCCGGGCTGATCACTATAGTCAGAGGGGATAAATTATGTGAAACGTATATGACATAACAGTTGGGTATTCAGAAAGGTAGAGGTTTTATGCTTTCGTTTTTTCTTTTTTCTTTTTTGGGGGGGGTCTCCTTGTGCATGACAAGATCCCCATAGACCCCGTGCTATCAGGCCCAACCAAAGTCAAGGGCACTTCTCTTATCTGTTGAATGTCTGTAGTCCTGGGGCAAAACCATGTGAATTCCTTATCCAAGTTAACATATTGGTGATTTTCAAAACATTGATATTTGACCTTGGGGAACTTCCTGGTGATAACTTCTATTATACTTTGGCCCTGAAATTATGAGTACACTGATAATACTTGCAGCTTTTGTTTTTATGGGGGGCATCTGTCATTTACCAGAGTGTCTGTGATACATGATCTCTTCTCCTACCAACTTTGTGAAGTAGGTAGTGGACTCCACGTTTTATAGAAGAGGAGACTGGGGCCAGGAAAACTTGCCAAAGTCTTTTAGTTGGTGATCTTTGTAGGACATCATTGTCATTTTAATTACAGCTACCCTATTGTCTTTTTGTTTGTTTTTTACTTAGAAAATTACTGTAAGCTCCTTGAGAACAAGTTGTAATAGTTGTCCTTTTGTCTGTTCTGTGACGTTTGTGTTCTTGATTGGTGTAATCCAGTTCTCCCGGGTGAGACACTTGTTGAGGAGGTCTGGGCGCCCAGGTTAAGAGCTCCTGTTCCCATCCTAGACTCGATAGGGGTCTCCAGAAGTGCTTCCTGCTCCATCTGTCCCCACCCCCAGTGGTGGAGTGCATGCTGATTGGATGGAGTGCGTGCTTTAGAAATAGGAGTTGATTTCCTCTCTTCTCTACTTCTTTTTACTTCTAAATGCACCTGTTTGTCTTCTCTGGGCTGCATTAGGTTTCTCTCTGTACTGCTGCAGTTTATTGCTCTTTGCTGGCTCCTTTATTTTTGTGTTTTACGCTTGCCTGATATGCATCATGATTTTGGCATCTTTAGATGTTTAAAGCCCCACACTTTGTTACTGATGACTTTCCTGATTTTGTAGAATTCCATTTGGTTGCAAGTCTATTTTGCAAGACCCTGCTTATTTTCCTTCCGTAATTAAATTTTAATATTTTTCTGGCCCTGATCTTATTTATTTATTTACTTTTATTTTTAAATTTATATATGTGTGTGTGTGTGTGTGTGTGTGTGTGTGTGTGTGTGTATATATATAGATAGATATAGATATATAGATATTTATTATTTTTGTGAGAGACGGACGGAGAGAGAGGAGAAGCATTAACTCATAGCTGCATTCACTAATTGTTTCTCATTCATGTGTTGACTGAGGAGCTTCAGCTGAGCCAGTGACCCCTTGCTCAAGCCAGCAACCTTGGGCTTCAAGCCAGTGATCTTGAGGCTCAGGGCAGTGACCATGGGAGCATATCTCTGGCTCCAAGCTCAAGCAGGCGACTCCATGTTCAAGCCATATGAACCCGTGCTCAAGCTGGTGACCCCAGGGTTTCGAACCTGGTTCCTCAGCATTCCAGTTCTATACTCTATCCACTGTGCCATCACCTGTCAGACTGGCCCTGCTCTTTCATAGAAATTTATATTTCATTTTTGGGATTGTAATAGTGGACCTTCAGTGCCCGACAGTTTGATTTCTAACTGTGTTCATGGAGAAGAGGGTGCCTTTATGTGTCTATGCTCTTTCTAAAAAGCAAGGCTGTACCGTTTTGATGCTCCACACCCTCCACTGGCTCTTGTAAGGTCGACTTTGAACACTTCATCACAGTGTGGGAGACCACTGCTGCCCTCTCTCTGCTGCTTCATCATCTCACTTCTGTCACGACTCCCTGTCTTCATATACTTAGACCAGCAGTTCTCACACTTTTCATTTAAAGACTCCTTTAAAAATTGAGAAGGTCTCCAAGGACTTTTGATTATGTGGATATCTAGCAATATTTACTATATTAGAAGTTGAGATTGAAAAGATTTAAAAATATTTATTCAATTAGGTAAAAATTATCAAAATTCATTATACATAATAACAAATAACATTTTAAATAAAAATAACTATATATTTCCAAAACAAAAACACCTAATGAGAAGAGTGACATTGCTTTACTATTTTCCAGATCTCTTTAATGTCTGCCTTAATAGAACACAGCTGGATTCTCCTAAATGCTTTTGCATTCTTTTTGTTGCAGTATGTTGTTGGTCAAACTATACTGCTCACAAAAATTAGGGGATATTTTATAGCTTCATATTCATTTTGAAATATCCCCTAATTTTTGTGAGCAGTATATATGAAGAAAATACAGTGTTATAGAGACATGTAATTGAAAAAGCGTAGTATTTTGCTAACCTTTCAATTCATTATGGGTGGTCTTTGAAACTACTACATCAGAAGCTAACAAGAGATAGTTTCTTAAAGGTTTGTTGTAGCATAGAATCTGCAATCATATCAACAAACTTCATGCTTTGTTACATTAAAACCTGTAGAATATCTTGCACTTTGAAATGCTCTTTTACACATTTTGTATCATCATGCATTAGTCATTTGGGCAATACCACATTTATTGATGTCGCTATCATGCTCATTAGAAGTTATTAAGTATTGGGAAGCTCACAGTGGCCAATGTAAGTTTTTCAAAATTTTAACTTTTGCTTGAAAGCTCATTTTTTTTTCTTTAGCAGCAAATACTATCAGTTTTCCTTGAAGTAACAAGCTTGCATTATTAATTTTTGAGAAACTGTCTATGAATACCCAGAGCTGAATAGCTATAGTTTTTCTGTGAAAGTTGCATTCTATGAAAAAGAGCGGCTAAGTCAGCTCACAGCTCCATCACTCGCGTGTCCTTTTTCCCCGGCCAGCTTCATGCTTTGGCATGCAGCAGAAGCACTTCAGAGTGCTTCCCGTTCTTTCATGGGGGACATTAAAAAGATGTCTACTCAGGTGTCAATATTTAATAAAATTAATAATTTTTATTGCTTCATCAAGGACATTCTTAGGTGAAGTTGATTTTTTAAAAATATTGTTTCATTATATTGGTTTTAGCGAGAGATGAAGGGGCGGGGGAGGGCGGTCAGGAACATTGATCTGTTTCTGTATGTGCCCTAGCCACAGATCGAACCTACTACCTCTGCACTCCAGAACAACGCTCTAACCATTTGAAGTATCTGACCAGGGTGACTTTTTCTTTAACTGTGAGTGTGCGACAATGGAGAGCACAGTGACTACTAATGCAATCAGATACCTTGGTTCTTGCTAAGGTGCCAGCAGTTTTACCCACTATTACCTCTGCACCATCAGTGCAAATCTGAACACAGTTGAAGATAGTTTTGACCCCTAGAGAGGGTCTTGGACCCTACTCTGGAAACCACTGGATAAGACCAAACTGTCTTTAGTCATCAGCATACACTCGATTCCCTTGCCTCCCATCTGCCTAGTACACTCATCTCACCACCCCTCCATCCTTGTGTGCGAGTGTCCATGTATACACATACATGTATAGGTATGCATGCATCTGTGTATATATATAAGTATGTCGTGTGTTTGTGTCTGTCACTTGAGTTAATACCAGTTGTGCTGATCACAAGGATCTCTTCCGGCAGACTAGATGGTGAGCTAGGTTTCACATTTATCTTGGTGTCAGTAGTGCTAAATATCATGCCTACTAAATGTTAACTTGTTAAATGTTGGTTATCTTCATCATCATTTTATCATTATTGGAAGGGCTTAATTAATGTTTTTTGAAAAAATGAAGTTTGGGTTAGTATTTTTCTGGGTTTCCTTAGAACATGTTCTCTGATGCTAGTAAACATTCGGCATGGAAGGGCACCTGTGTATCACTGGATTGGGAATGTTCAAACAGCTTTTTAATTGAAGTGCTTCCCAGCTCCGTTATTGTATAATATGTATATACTGTGAATCCTTATGGAAGGCTACAGAATATAGTATGTATTTCCCAAATTGACATACACGTGAACCTTCTTTTCTTGGCATGGCTCTTAGGTTCCTTGGAATTTTCTTTGGGAAAAAAATCATTTAGCCTGGCTTCTTAGGTGAGGAAATTTATTACCTGTGTTTATTCATGCATTAATTTATTCCTCAACTATTTAATGAGTATCTGTTAAATTTAGACTCTGGTAGATTTAGGCACACAATGATACAATGGTGAGGAAAAAAACTCAATATAATTTTGTAGGGAGTAGATGGTTAAAATGGGAGATGCAAATATTCATAAACTGCTCACCTGAAATAACAGGTGTTGTATCAGTGGGATGTGGGAAATAACACCGTGCTAATGCACTTACTTTTTGTTTCTTTCATTTCAAAGCTCTACCAAGTGTTTAGGTATTCTTCTCAGTACTTGGCCACTGCTGGCATCCCTGTTGTCCAAACAGCTAACAAAGATCCGTAAAGATGTGGGCCATCTGCTCACCAACATTGTCCGAGAGTATCTTATGTTAGAGATAGGACCTCCAAAAATCTGAACCAACCTCTCTTAGTGCCTGGCACATAGTAGGTGCTTTGTATATGTTGATTGACTGAACAAAGAATAAATAAACCTGCTCAGAAAAATTTGAGACTGAAGGACAAACGCCACACCGTGGTCTTACCACCCCAGTGTCCAAATTCATACTGTACAGAGTGAGCTGAATAAAACCATGTGACACGATTTCATGCTCCACTACTCTGACCTGGCTGGTTTTGGAGGGAACCAGAGATTCTTTTCCTCCCTACAAAACAAAACACAAAATGCACAGTACTCTCTGTTTTGATCCAGTACTGCTCATACATTGGGGGAAAATTTTAATGCACTCTTCACATGAATATGTTTAATCAAAGGACGTGATGTGGATACAATTGGCCTTTGGTCTTCTGCCTGCCTGGGTTGGTGATAGTCGGAGGGTTTTGCAGCCAGAATAGCTTTGGAGTCAGGACTCGGTAAGAAGATTAGTCAGTGTTTAATTTGATGTTTCATTCTGAGAAGTCACCTACAGAGAAATCAAACATTTACATAAACCAGTGCTTCTGGTTCTTGGCATGTGGCCTGCACCACTCACCCTGGGCTGGAGGAGCTCTGGGAATGCAGAAACACCTCCCCTTGTTCTTTTCCCCACCGCCACGTGTAGAAACAGGGACAGGGACAGGAAAACATTTACTGGCCCAGATTACCCTCTTGTTTCAGAGCCTGAAAGTTCTTTAGCCACATCATGTTCCTGCCAGAGTCTGAAAACTAACAGTCTTGAAAGAGGCCAGGGATTGAGTGGAGTCACTTAAAGAACAGCACGCATCTGGGTTGCTAATTTTTCAGGTGTTGCTCTGAGCTTGAATTAAGAATATTCTCAGGGAGTTTTGGTTCTCTTGATTTCTAATTTTTTTGTGATTGAGTTAGAGTCACAGAAATATCATGAGTTGCTAATTAAAAAAAAATAATTTTCTTTGTATAAGTAATTCACACTGTAGACTTTTGGAAAAATATCAAAAGCCATAATGCTGAAAATTACTCATAATTTTAGTATTCAGAGATAATCACTTACAAAACATTTTGTTGTATTTGCATGTATTTTTATATGCATAATTAAGATCACTGTGTATAAGTTTTGATTTCTACTTTTTCTATTTAGCACATGAATATTTTCTCTTGCATTGAGAACAGTGCACTGTTAGAGCTTGTATTAGTTTTTTTTTTGTGACTGCTGTAATAAATTTTCACAAACTGGGTGACTTAAAACAACAGAAATTGATTCTCTCACAGGTCTGAAAGTCCAGGAATCTGAATCAAGGTGGAGGCAGGACTGTGCTCCTTCTGGAGGCTCTCAGGGGGATCCATTCTTTGCCCCTCCTAGCTTCTGGGGGCTGCTGGCATTCCTTGGCATGTAGCCCCATCTCAAATATTTGTCTCTGTTTACACATGCCCTTCTTGTATATATGCGTGTGTGCACATGTGCGTAATCGCCCTCTCCCTCTATTGTGAGGACACTTATGGTGGCATTTAGGGCCCACTCAGAAAAAGATACCTCTTTATCTTAAGATTCTGAGTCACATCTGCCATGATCCTGTAACATTTTCCCATTCCAGAGTTAGGGCCCGATGTCTTTGTGACTATTGTTCAGCTAGTAGTAGGGTCCAAAAGCTTGGACTTTGAGTGGGCTTAAATCCCAGTGCTGTCTCTTAGTAGCAGAATGGCCTTGTGCAAGTGTCTTAACTCTTGGTTGGTTCCTCCATTTTCTAATCTGTAAAGTGGGAGTAATAATACCTACCTGGTATTATTATAGTTTAGCTGGTGTTATTATAGTTATTTTAATTAAAAATTTCTTTTGTAAAATGTCATTTTAATGGCTGCATAAAACTTTATGACTCTACTATAATTTATCTAATTACTTCTTTTTCTTGGCTATTACGTTTATTTCCAGTTTTATTTTTTTATCTCACATAGAACACTGCTGCGGATGTATTTGAGCGTTCAGTCTTGTCTCCATGTCAGATTCTTCCCTAGGGAAGAGTTCTGAAGATGGAATTATAACATCAGAGGGGGTGTATAGTGTTAATCCACTTATAAGGATTTGCCAAGTTGCTTTCCAGAAAGATTGTGCCTATTTTACTCCTACAAGTAGTTGAATGATGAGAATGCCCATTTCACTGTGGCTACTCCTATATCAAGTGTTATCATTTTAAACATTCTCAGGTATTTGACATGATTTGCCCTTTAAGGCTGCAATGTAACAGCAGAGGAACTCAGCATAGTAGTTCTTTTTTTCTTTTTATTTTTTTTACAGGAACAGAGAGAGAGAGTGAGAGAGAGAGGGATAGATGGGGACAGACGACAGGAACAGAGAAAGATGCGAAGCATCAATCATCAGTTTTTCGTTTTGACACCTTACTTGTTCATTGATTGCTTTCTCATATGTGCCTTGACCACGGGCCTTCAGCAGACCGAGTAACCCCTTGCTCAAGCCAGCGACCTTGGACTCAAGCTGGCGAGCTTTTGCTCAAGCCAGATGGGCCTGCGCTCAAGCTGGTGACCTCAATCGAGGTTTCTAACCTGGGTCCTCTGCATCCCAGTCCGATGCTCTATCCACTGCGCCACCGTCTGGTCAGGCCATGGTGGTTCTTTAGGCAAGGACGATTCATGCCAGGCAAGAAAACTTCTCATGAGAAATTAAATCTTTGCTTTGTTAAGTCTCCAAGTGTTTCCTCCATTCTGTCATGAAGCCTGGAAACCCCTGAATGTTCTTGAGGATACAAGGGGGGGAGTGTTGGGGGAGAGGATATGTTAGTAGTGGGACAGTCCTAGGTGGTACCCAATGATTTTAATTAAAAAGTTTTGTGTGTGTTTTTGAACTTGAGCATTGGAAACTTTGAGCATTTTGCGGGATAAAGGAGGCACACTTAACCAGAAAACAGAAATTTAATTACTTCACAACTAAAAGCCATGTGAGGGACAGGAATAAGGGGTCTGTGTGGGGACAGCTCGGCACCGCCTGCCAGATAGGTGGGAGAGCAGCCTTGGGAAGGGCTGAGGGAACAGTCTGTGCCTGCTCTTTGTGCCCCTGCCATCTGTCAGCCCCCTGTCCTTTCTGCCCATTGCCACGTGGCCTTGTCAACGTTGGCCTCCGGGTTGCAGAGGAAGAGCAGGCTTCAAGCTGAGTGGAAGACAGGGTGGTGTTTTCTCCTCAGTGGTGACCTGATATAAGTGTATAGGGTGCACCACGTACAACTGGTCACACACGAGTTCAACAGTACCCAAACCAGGCATAATGGACTAAATGGTAGGTCTAAAGATGTGTTCAGATAATGTTAACTTAGTCAATAAAAGGGTCTTTGTAGATGTAATTAAGATAAGGATTTTGAGATGAGATCAACGTGGATTGTCTAAGTGGGCCCAAGTGTCATCACAAGTGTCCTTACAAGAGAGAGAAAGAGGGAGATTACACACACACACACACACACACACACACTCACACACTTTCACACTGCAGTGATGGAGGAGCAATGGGGCTATAAGTCAAAAAGTGCACCAGCCACCTGAAGCTGGAAGAGACAAGGAAGAGCTCTTCCCCAGAGCCTCTGTAGGGAGTGTGGCCCTGCCGACACCTTGAATTTGGGCTTCTGGCCCCCAGAAACAGAACTGTGAGAGAATACATTTCTATTGTTTTGCACCACCCAGTTTGTGGTAAGTTACTACAGCAGCTGCAGCGAACTCATACCAGTCTGTGCTCCATTCAATAAGACAGTTCCATGATCGTGTACTGGCTGGGTAGCAATATCATATACATAAAAGCTTCATAGATTCTCAGTTTCTGTACTTATCTTGTCATGAACCAGTAGTGGAGTTGGTAGATGACGCTGGTTTGCAGACCACCCTTTGAGTACCACTAGTCTCCCTCCCTTGTTTTGAAAAGGAAACCGAGGCCCAGAGAGGAAGTGATAGGACTGCAATTGGAGCATGGGCGCCTCTGCAGCTTGGGATGGATGGACAGGATGTGGTGCCAGCCTCTTGGGGGCCGAGTCTGAGGTGAGCAGGCAGGAGCCACCCTGCAGCTTGTGCTGTAGGCCAGCTGATGTCCCCATCACTATTCTGCACCCACTGAGCAAAAGTTGAAGCTCCTGCCAGCCCCGGTAGCAGTGAGCTCTTAGAAAGCCCAGAAACCGGGGGAAACTTGCAGCGAATGAGCCGGCAGCAGCAGGCAAAGGACCCTGTCAAGGGTAAAGGTCAGCTTGCTGTCAACTTCATTTTCATCTGACTGCTTCAGTCCTGTGGTTTGGGTGTTATTTTTTTTGTCCAAAGCCCAATTTTAACTTTCTACATTTTCTGAATGGTCATTAATTTAGAGAATGTGGGATTAGACTATAATCATCTTGACTCTTATGCTGCTTGAATAAAGTTCATCCAACTTCACTTGGTTATTAGGGCCCTGGAAGAACTTTCCCCTTTCCAGCCCTGCCTCCCACTCCTTCCTTTCACACACCTGCATCTCTGAACTTGACCAGAATCATCACTCCCTGGAAGAGGGGACTAGAAGTAGTTAGTTTCTTAAAGCTCTACAGTAGGGCAGTTCCTGGTTGACCAACTCAAGCACCAGTGAAAACATATGGCAAGGTGATAGTGGGTATAAATCTGTGAAGAGCTAAGGAAAGAAACCAAAATAGTCTATAAAGGCAACAAAACAGCTGGTACTAGACAGGAGCATCTGGCCTACTACCCAGCTTGGTTGAACCACCAGGTCTAGCAAGGCAAGACCAAAAGAAAAACCAGCCAGCTGAGTCCCGCACTGATTGCCGACCCACTTAACCATGAGAAAATAAAATATACACTGTTTAAAACCAAAAAATGCAGCACAATGCATCAAGACTTTGAGTTATTACACTTCTTATTTTAGTAACAATGCTCATTGTACAGTTACTCAATTATTTCTTGCTTGCTGTGGGTGCTTTTCAGTCTCTCACCTTTGTATTTTCAGTGAAATTCTTATTTATTTTCTTTTGTTATTTATGCTCATATTAGGAGCCCCTTTTCTTCAGTATCTGGGCTTCCATCCTAATATTTAATACCACTGGAATTTTATGAGTTATTTATTTCCTGGGTCTGTTCTCTGCGTCTCACACATCTCAGATATGGGGCAGTAGTTCTGAGGCCCAGGTCATGTTCTCTCATCTTTTATTTTTTTCAAGGCTTTGTTTCAGAAGTCTCTTTCTTCCCCCTCTACTTTTTTTTCTTAGTTCTGACCCTGGATCTCTTATTCTTAAATCAGTAATTTTCAGTTGCAGGAAACAGAAATGCCCTCATGCCGACTGAAGTTAGTAGACAGTTTGTGGTAGGAATCTCAGGAATTTCAGTGAGCAAAGCTTGACCAACCTGCTGGGAACTGGAACGGGGAGGCCTTCTTACTCCTGTGTGTGTGTGTGTGTGTGTGTGTGTGTGTGTGTGTGTGTGTGTGTTTGAGTGTTTGAGTCAGTGCTCACCACTCTCTGCCCAAGTGTGCAAGTCTTTATTCTCAAATGAGGGAGGAGGGCAGCAGTGTGGCTGGTGATGGTTAAGTTTTCATCCCCAAAGCAGTCAGTTGGGGGAGGGGACCCATATGAGACCTTCTCAGCATGGAGTTGGGGATGCCCCCAAAAAGGATGCATTGAGGGGTAGCCCCCCCCAACCTATTATACCTCTTCTTCTGATTTCTCAACAGGAATAACTCAGGTCGCCTCTACTGGAAACTGGTTTGCTGAAACTATTGAAACAGCAGTTCTTGAAGTGAAAAAAGGTAACTTTGTATCAACTGAAGTGCTCTTGTAAGGGATACCCCGGTGGGGAGAGGTTACTATCCCTGCTTCCTCAGACCCGCCTAGTTCTGTGTATAATAGTTTGCCCTCCCCTCTGCCTAACCGTGGTCCTCCTCAGCCTTCAGGGCCTCTCTCCAATGCTGCCTCCCTGAAAATGAAGGCTTTTTGATTCCCTCCAGCTGCTAGTGATTTCTCCTGCTTTTGAAACCCCATAATACTGTCTCCTTCTTACTGCCGTGTATTGTAATGGGCTTGTGTTTCATTTGCGCCCCGCCTCTGACTGCTCTTCTCCCATGGCTGCACTGAGTCTGGGGGCTCCCCTTCTGTGACTCCCCATCCTGGCATCTCCATGCTTGATTATAGTTGCCTGTTTGTGTGCTTTTTCCATAAGTTCCTCGAGGGCGTACCTGAACAGTGCCTGGGACACAGTAGATGCTCTGTAAGTGTTTATGGAGTGAGCAGTGAGTCGGCTTCCCCGATAGACCGTCAGCTCTTGGGCAGGTTCCCTTTGCACCTCCGCCACTCCCTCACTCCCAGACTGGCTTTGTTCTTTGAGCATTCATCAGAAATTGCTGATCTTTTCTAGTTGTCCTTTGTTTTGTTTTGTTTTTTTAAACTTTTTAAAAAATTTTTTTAATTTTACTTTTATTTTTTATTCATTTTTTAGAGAGGAGAGAGAGAGAGAGAGAGAGAGAGAGAGAGAGAGAGAGAGAAAGAGGAGGAGCTGGAAGCATCAACTCCCATATGTGCCTTGACCAGACCAGTGCAGGGTTTTGAACTGGCTGACCTCAGTGTTCCCAGGTCGACGCTTTATCCACTGCGCCACCACAGGTCAGGCTCTAGTTGTCCTTTGTTTTGACTGTTGGTGAAATGAAGCTAATGGCAAAGATTTTGTATCTGATTTTTCTTTCTCGTGGTCAGTTTGGGCCTATGTTAAGAGCGATAATCCAGAAGTCTGAAGGGAACGGAGGTGACAGGCAGATCAGGAAACCAGTGACCGTGGGAGCATGGCTTCCAGCCTGCCTCCACCTCCCTGTGGCTGGTGTTGAATGGGCTTATGCAAGGTCCAGTTTTGGTCATGCTGGGTTGTGGCCCCTCCTATCTGCTGGCATCCATTCGCTTGACCTTGCAAGTTCCTTCACTCAACGGACAGTTGCATGTTAACCTACCTCCTTGCTCCAAACCATTTTGTTTTAAATGAGTGAGTCTGTAGTTTTCTTTTTTCAAACTCTTTTTTTAAAAATATATTTTATTATTATTAATTTTAATGGGGTGACACCAATAAATCAGGGTACATATGTATAATGAAAACATCTCCAGGTTATCTTATCATTCAATTGTGTTGCATACCTGTCACCCAAAGTCAAATTGTCCTCTGTCACCTTCTATCTGGTTTTCCCTGTGTCCCTCCCCTTCTCCCTATTCCACTCTTCCCTCCCTCCCCCCCTCCTATAACCACCACTCTCTTGTCCATGTCTCATAGTCTCACTTTTTCAAACTCTTTACTGTACTTGTTAAGTATACCAAAGACATTCCTTCCTAATTCTACCAGTTTTCTTGGCCCTCATCCTCTTAGAGGACTTGTCCCAGCCTTTCCTACTTAGGAGCAATTTTCTTGTATAGCTATGGAGTTCTTTCCTTTCACAGGGCGCCCCGACAACCCCCACCAGACTGTCTTCTCCCGCTGGTCCCAGCAGACAGGCAGGGCAAATGGTAGCTGCTCGTTTTCAGTCAAGAAACAGTCAGCAGCTTGGTGTCCTGCATGAGGTCATGTCATCAATGTGAATGGAGTTGGATTTTTCTCTCCCCTGCACCATCTTGGTCTTTGCCCTGGAAAGTCACTGCTGCCATCGCAAAACCTGAGGACTCTGTCTCTCACCTGTTTCTTACAGGTCCCTTTTAGGAACCTAGGGTCCCTTTTAGGTACGGGAGTCTCTGTCTTCTATTGGGTGATGCAGTCTGACCCTGGTGTTTCCCCTACCTTCAGTCAGGATGTTTCTTGAAAAAGTAGCTATCTGTAGATAGCTTCCTTCCAGTCAGTTCTGTAAGTTTTATTTTTGTTAGAGCTTATTTAAATGCAGGAAATAGAATTAATTTATATTAATGCTGCCCTGTCTTATTCTATGAGTAAACGGGAATACGCTTAATCTAGCTGTATGCAATGATGCTCTTTTTCCCCTCTCCTTTAAAGAATTGCTAACGGTTCTATCAATCAAGGCAGCAGTGCACAGTGCTTTATTGCCATGTGGAATTGTTTGGTTAACTGTGATTTTTTTTTAATGGCTCAACTTTTAATTAGAAAGCAGATTGTCGAATGACATTTTGATTTGTCCTTTGATGGGGGAATTGGAAAAGAGACTCGTCATGATAGGAAACCAAGTTCTAGTACAGAAGGAGGCATTAGCTTAAGAGCAGGATGCGATTCCAGCGAGCCATTGTTTTCCCAAAATAGGCCATCTTCTCTGGTCTTTTTGTTCAAAGAGAGAGGACCCTCTTCTGCAGGTCTAGATACCAAGAGCCTTCTACTGATACTGCTTGAAAATGTCAGGATCAAGACATCAGCAAACCTGTTATGATGCTTGTAATTGAGAGAATTGGCTGTATTTATTACTTCCCATTGTGGTGTGATGCAAATACCACTTTCCTGTTAAAAGTAACTGTTTTCTTGGCCCCAAAGCTGGTATTTGTGTCGTTACTGAGGGTCATCATACAGGCAGCCTGCATGTGTCCTGGCCAAGTTTGGCACCTTGGCTGGACATGGGAGCATCCTGAGAGCAGGTCAGGAAGGGTCAGCAGGGAGAATGGCCCCAGGCATCCATCAGCCCACATGTTGTCTCTGGACGTTGCAGCACTTTTACAGCAGGTAGCAAACTTGCGCACCTCAAACTTAGTGAGCCCACATGCTAACTCTTGGTCCGCTTCTGCCACAGCCCCTCTCCAGACTTCCCGCTCCCATCTCACTAAGGTGCACGGCTGTTAACATGCTTTTTCAAACCAGAAATGGGAACCTTTCTCTTCCTTCAAATCGTCGAGTCCTAGCGATGCTTCTTAAGTTCATCAGCCACCCTCCACATCTGCCTCCCAAGTCCAGCAACACTGTCATTAGCCTCAGTTACTGCAGAGGCCTTTGAACTGGCTGTCCTTTCCACTTTCACTCCAGTCTGTTCCTCATTTTGGACACAGAGAGATCTTTAGAAATACTTGTCATAGCATTTTGTTTCCTTTGTTAAACCTGTTAATTACCACCTCCTGCACTTGGGTGAATCCTGTACCCCAGCATGGCCCATGGAGAGACTGCACGATCTGGGCCCAGACCTGACTAGAACCCTCACAGCATTGTTGACATGACACTGAAGTGGCTTCTAAGACAGTTCTCCCTTTCACTGTTGACTTCCTTGGCAGATTGCAATAGCTTTGATTTTCCAAATGTAGCAAAAGAACTGTTCAGCTCACAAAGATATACTTAGAATGAATATGGTATTCTCAGAAATCGTACAAACCCCAGAATATCAACTCTTACAATACAGAGATGGACCACTGTTTCATTTAGAACATGAATAACTAAATAACCAATATGATATAAAAATGTGTGCAACATTTTAGCTTAGGAAATCATGAATGAAACTTGGTTCCAGATGGGTAGAAGAAAAGATGGACTTCCTACAGAGGAAGAAAGAAAAACACTAAATATTAGTACATAGCTTTCCTTTTTTTTTTTTTTTTTTTTTTTTTACAGGGACAGAGAGAGGGATAGATAGGGACAGACAGACAGGAACGGAAAGAGGTGAGAAGCATCAATCATGAGTTTTTTGTTGCTGTCGCAACACCCTAGTTGTTCATTGATTGCTTCCTCACATGTGCCCTGACCGTGGGCCTTCAGCAGACCGAGCCACCCCTTGCTGGAGCCAGCGACCTTGGGTCCAAGCTGGCGAGCTTTTGCTCAAGCCAGATGAGCCGTGCTCAAGCTGGCGAGCTCGGGGTCTCAAACCTGGGTCTTCCGCATCCCAGTCCGACGCTCTATCCACTGCGCCACCACCTGGTCAAGCCACAGCTTTCCTTTTTAAACACATATCTCCTATTCTGAAACCTTCTTGCTTGTCTTACCTTGTTCTTGAGCTGTGCTTTTGTGGGTTTTTTTGTGGAACCATGTATACACAAACACATACCTGCAACAGAAATCCTGACTTAGTTGAGTGATACTCTCCATTCTCTTCAGGCCTTTATTCAAGGTAATGAATGAATAAGAAAACTGAAATTTCAGATGCACTATGGCCTCATATTAAGACAAATTTCTATGATCTTGAATTTGAAATTTTTTTATGGTACCCAGATGTGGATTTAACAGTGGGCACATTGGACGTGCCCCCTCGGCCCTGACTTCTAAAGGGCCCCACAATATCCCAACTTTACACCTTTTTCTAATGACACCAAGTTTGGTTTCATATGTGCAGTTTTACCATTAATAGTACATAATGTTTTTTATTTATTTAAAAATATGGTTAACATGTATTTTTATTTTTCCTGTCTCTCTGTTTTCAAGGGGCCCAATATTTTCTTCTGTGCCTGGGTCCTCAACTGACCTTAATCTGCCTCTGATGGTACCTGTTTGGTGGGTCACTGATGAGTTACAAGCAAAGATTGTAGTAGGAATACCAGGCACTACACCTTAACATAGTATGGTGCGCACCGTGGTAGAATTGGTTAGGAGTCAGCATGGTGCGCACCGTTGTGGAGTGGTTAGCAGGAGTCAGGGAGCATGGTGCACACTGTGGTGGAGCTGGTTAGCAGGAGTCAGGGAGCATGGTGCGCACCGTTGTGGAGTGGTTAGCAGGAGTCGGAGCATGGTGCACACCGTGGTGGAGCTGGTTAGCAGGAGTCAGGGAGCATGGTGCGCACCGTGGTGGAGCTGGTTAGCAGGAGTCGGAGCATGGTGCACACCGTGGTGGAGCTGGTTAGCAGGAGTCGGAGCATGGTGCGCACCGTGGTGGAGCTGGTTAGCAGGAGTCGGAGCATGGTGCGCACCGTGGTGGAGCTGGTTAGCAGGAGTCAGGGAGCATGGTGCGCACCCAGGTGGAGTGGTTAGCAGGAGTCGGAGCATGGTGCACACCCAGGTGGAGTGGTTAGCAGGAGTCAGGGAGCATGGTGCGCACCCAGGTGGAGTGGTTAGCAGGAGTCAGGGAGCATGGTGCGCACCCAGGTGGAGCTGGTTAGCAGGAGTCAGGGAGCATGGTGCGCACCCAGGTGGAGCTGGTTAGCAGGAGTCGGAGCATGGTGCACACCGTGGTGGAGCTGGTTAGTAGGAGTCAGGGAGCATGGTGCGCACCGTGGTGGAGCTGGTTAGCAGGAGTCAGGGAGCATGGTGCACACCGTGGTGGAGGTGGTTACCAGGAGTCAGGGAGCATGGTGCGCACCCACCATGGTAGCAGAAGTCATGGAGCACAAGAGGGGGGCCTCACTCACTTTGGGGACTAGAAAGTCACGAAATGCTTTCAAGAGTATGTGACCTTTGAGATTGACCTTGAAAGAGGTGTTTGCCAAGTGGAAGGAGAAAGAGATGGCAAAGGCATTTCAGACAGCTGCATGGATAGAAGCTGGGGGTCAGCAGGAGTATGGCATCCCAGGTCACTGCCTGGAGGACTGCTGTGTCTGCATCCTGGAGGGCCTGGGGTACGGTGGGGCTGAAAGGCAGGCAGGGCCAGCTCCTGCAGTGAGACACCCCTCTGGAATTTTACCCTGGGTCCTCACTGACTCCATTGTCTTTACAGCAGCACTTCTGTTGGCTTCGTCTCCACTTCAAGGCTTCTCCCTAGGACCAGGAGAATGGTGTCCGATTCACACATACAAGTCCTTTTATCAGTTTCTGCAGGGGTGGAGCTCAAAATTCCACAGACTTCCAAATTTAAGGTGTGACTACAGGCCACCTACCAGTAGTCACAAAGACGTTACAAAAGTCCGTGAAACATGATTGTTGTTAAATGACTGCCCTCCCAGAGTGTACAGACGACTCTTTCATATTTCACTATGAGTTCCGCGACCTCACCACACTCAGCCGGGGTGTGTTCGGGCTCCTGTGGAGCATGGACTTACACAGGCCTTGTAGTTCCTGGAGATCTTGGAAAGGGTACTACACTGCCATCTTGAATTGGTGACATTTTTTTTTTTTTTTTTTGGTTAGGATTCTAGATATTTAACTATCCATAACATGACTTTCTAATTGTTAGTTTAGCATGATTTGATTGGTTGGTAACCTTGAAGTGTGAAGTGATGCATATTATAGCAGGGGTGTGTTTTGGCTGAAGAATTTCTATCAACTAGGCTTTAAAACACATATGAGGTTTAAATGAGCCACCCATGCCCCTCTGTTAAAGAAGATGTGCACCTCTCGTACCTCTCCTACGCTCACGCCTACAGGGACTCCTCGTGATCATTACTGCGTTCTGTTTTGCTGGTAAGGGGAAAGTGTGTGAGATGGGGAGGTTGTGGCATCCTTTGGCCTACCATCATGGGCAGTGATTTGAGAAGGATTTAGAATATCTGTACCTTTTAGGGTGCAAGAAAGTGCTAAGGTAAGGTCGTGAAGCACAGGTTAGGAGGTTGTTCTATAACCCTCTTGAATGAAGATGAGGGCCTGACCTAGTGGTGGTGGGCACGGCGCCAGGGGGGAATGTTTGGGAGATATTTCGGATAAGGGACTGGGAGGACTTGGGGAACTGTTTGATGTAGGAAATAGGGGAGAGGGGAAGCGTCCAGGAAACCCCCAGACATTAGTAAGAGTAACAGACTTTTCTCATTCAGTAAATACTAAACCCCTGGTAGGGGAGGTGGACGAAAGATGATTCACTCTTTAAACAGGAAGAATGGAAGAAGGGCTATTTTAGAGGCATAAGTGTTGGCAAAAAAAAATTAATTTTGACTAAGGAGATCAGGGGAATTTTCTCAGTAGCCAGAGTGTATAAGGCCAGCCGAGATGAAAAGAGATGGTCACAGGCACTCACTGACTTGTACTGCTACATGCAGATGGACAGAAGTATGACTGCTTGACATGATGTAGGGACAGGGAAGGGCTTGGCACACAGGCCTGAGAGGTCAGCCCAAGTTTGCACTGTATTTGTGGGATCTGGGGGCCACTGAAGGTGTTTGGTTAGAGGACTAAGATCAATGCTTGGTTTAAGTCAAGCTATTCTGTCTGAAGACTGAGGAATCCAGAGGCTGAGATACACATGGGTGAGAGACATTGAGGACCTCAGTGACAGCAGGAAGAACATGCAGGCTTGGCTTTGGGGTGTGTGTATGTCTTTAGCATTTATTTCATTTGGAAGTGGGGTGGGATATGGACTCTGGAGTCATTGTGGAGGGAGATCAATCAGCCCCTAGAACAGTGGTTCTTAACCTGGGTTCTGTTGAACCCTAGGGGTTCGATGAGTCGGTCTCAGGGGTTCGGAGAAGCCTCTGCCGCGGAGGCCAGAATAAAGTAATACCGTAATTTGTTGTGAGTTCATGCACTTTGTTGGTTTTGTTCTTTGAGCAAGGTGATGTTCATGCACGGCTCATTTTGTGCACCAGTAAAAAAACATATGCCTATGTCTTGAATTTGGAAAAAAAATCATATTTTATTTATCACTAAAGAAGGGTTCGGTGAATGCGCATATGAAACTGGTGGGTTCGGTACCTCAGAAAAGGTTAAGAACCACTGTCCTAGAACCTATTACATGGGAGTGTGGTGGAGGAGTGAGGGAAGGTGGATTTGAAGGTGACTTGGAGACCTCTCCTTGCTTAGGTGACTGGGTTTGCCTTAGCAGCAGTGGTCTTTGGGGACCTCTGGGCACTCCATGAGCCTGCAGAATGGATTACTGGCAAAATCAGTAAACCTCGTCTTCAGTGGTTGAAAGCCTTCTTGTTCTGTGCCCTTTGCCCAAACCATTTGTATTCGTATTGACTATTGTGCATTTGGTAATCCAGTTTAAGATTTGTCAAAAAAAAAAAAGGTGGCATTTAAAGTAAAGCTCACATATTTATCATTTAGTGACAGACTCAACTTCAGCAGCCAAGTTCATTGTCTGATGGGGTCATTCTCCTCCCCTCCCCCAAGTCCCACCCTGTGGAGACTCTTTAGAACATAGACAAGCTGCTCTGTAAATGTTCAATAGCAGCTCAGTTTACTGCTGGCTTTTTGCAGAATATTTTAATTTTGGCAGCAATCAAGGACTATAGTGAAGCGCAGATGAGAGGCTCTGAGACACTCACCAGCATGGTTGTAGAGTCCTTTTTGGATTGATCTTCTGGCTTCCTCTGCTTTTCTGCTCACGTACCAGACTCTCGCTGGAAACTTTTCCTGCCTGCTCCTGCCGCAGGGCCCCTGCCCTCCTCTTCCCTGCCAGGGCCACCTTCCCCCAGTCAGCTCCAGGCTGGCTCCTGCTTTTCCTTCAGGCCTCTGATGTGGTTCCTTGTGACACTTTTCTGTATGAGAGCATGTCCCCTATCTCTGTCACCTTGTGCTGCTTTGTCTTTCTTCATAGCACTTTACTGCTTGACACAGTACATATGTATTCGTCTGTCTGTCTGCCTCCCTCTACTAGAACGGGTGTTCTTTCGGAGCAGGACTTTGTATTGTTCATTCATTACTCCATCCCCACAGCCAGGACTGGGCGTAACACACTGTGGTTGTCCCGCATTTGGTGAGCCAGTGACTGACAGATGGCGCCTTCTGTTAATCAGCCTGCGTATTCACAGCAGCTCCTCTGTGCCCAGCATGTGGCAGGCGCCTGCTCAGTCCCTGACGGAATGAATGAATTGGTGAGTGAAGGACTGCGATTCGCTAGTCTCCAGCGCTGTAGAATAAAGGAGTGGCTGAGCGAGCTTGCCCGCCTCTTTCTGAGACTGACCCTCTCCATGGAGAGCCCCCAGCGTCCTTGTTTGAGAAGGCCCAGATGTACATTCCTTGGTGAGTGAGGTTGCGTGTATTTGATAATTCAGTCAATCCCTCACTCTTTCTATCTCAGTATGTCTGCCGTCAGCCAGGCTCTGTAATTAACTTGCTGTAATTTAGCTTAGAGATGAATTTTTCATTTTAAAGATGCCACAAACAACCGCTGCTTGTGATATCCTGGAGAGCATGCCAAACAGAACATGAGAACTGTGTTATGTGTGGAGGAGAGAAGGGGCGGTTAGCTCGCGCCCAGCCGCGGAAGCCCATGGACAGACTGAGGAGTCCAGCAGGGCTGTGGTCCTCTGCTCCCGGATGCTCCCAGTGTGCAGGCAGAGCCCTGTAGGGAGGGTGCACATCCTCACTGGGAGTCACATTTCACCCAGAGATCAGGGCAGTGGGGGGGAAGATAACATTTAGAGAATATTAAAACAATGTGGATGTTTGTTAGAGAAGAATTCAACAGAGCTTAGTGGCTAAGAGCAGGGCTCTGGAACCAGACTGTCTGGGTTTGAATCTGTTCCACCACTTTCTTGTTTCGTGGTCCTGGGCAAGTTACACAGCCTCTCAACACCTCGTTTCTTGCGTCTAGGAGGGGAGCCTGACTCGGGGCCTGTGGCATGGGGATGTTGTCAGATTTCACTGGGAGTCGCTGCAGCCTTTCACAGTGCCAGTCACATCAGAAGGGCTAATGTTATATACCATGGCTTGCCATTTTAAGATAAAAGAGGAAGCAAATGAAATTGTATTCTTGCAGTGAATCCGCCTCAGACCTGGCCTCCAGGAATGAATGTTCACTCACTTCTGCCATATTTTAGATGGAAAAGTGAACAAAGCATCGCTGTAAAAACAACCGACACATATGATTGGCTAGTGTGCATGTTTTTACACACTTCCCCCCAGCCTTGGCTTGAGTTGTCACAGAGTTGAACCGTTACTAACAATGTGATACATTAAAGATGCTTACTTTCTGTCCCTGCTGTCTTAAAGTACCTAACTGAATCGCAGACAACGCCTACAGGTGTGGGTAAAGATTTGCCAGTTAAGGAATGACAGTGGTTAGAAGAGCTGTGACTTTCCTGAGGGCTTTCACACACAGTCTTTCCATTTTATTCTCGCAATCACCTGTTGATTATCAAGGAAGAAAGGACTGTCAGAGTGGAAGGAGACCTCAGTGACTCTGGGTCCATCTCTGTCGTCTGATTCCAGAAAGCCTTTTACAACGTCCCATCAGTCTCTTGGTTTCCCCTGTAAATAGAAAGCTCCTTCCTGAGGAGATAGAAAGCTCCCTACCCCCAAAGCAGTCCAGTCTGGCTCCCTGTAACTTCTACCCGCTGGTTCAGGTTCTGTCTTCCACAGCATAACTAATTCTGGCACTTCTTCAACGTGTAATTTATGTTCTTTAGGGTATACAGACCTCTCTACCTAGTTTTTCCACTGCTTTTCCTGGGAACATGATTTAACCATTTAGTAGCCCACGGAGGGTCTTCTTAATCTACTGTGTTTATCAACTGCAGGCCAAGCCCATGAACTGATTGTGAAATCTCTAAGTGGATTGCCACTGGAAATGTTTTCCCAATGAAATAAAATAGGAAAGATTATCAGAGTGTGTTGCACCTAGTAAGCTACATATTACCTTGTAAAACTTGTGGTTTCAGTTTGTGTGGTATGCGCTGCTGTTAACCATATCTGCATTATAACCGTTTTTAAAGCCATTGTTCTAGACCTTCTTACAGGACTTTTAAGTTACTTCATTTCTATTTAGTCGTCACCTTTGTACTTTCTGTGGTTGAACTTGCTTCAGGTCAGCTAGTTAAAAAGTAAAGTTGCTGTGCTGGAGGTTGGATCACTATTAATTTTTAAAATATTTATTGATTTTAGAGAGAGAGGAAGGGGGAGTGAGGGAGGGGGGAAAGAGATCAGTTTGCTGTTTCATTTATTTATGCATTCACTGATTGATTCTTGTATGTGCCCTGACTGGGGATCAAACCTGAAAGATTGCCGGGTGCCGCCGATGAATGAACGAAGAGCCGAAACAGCCAAATGAGCAAAAGTCAGGCTTTATTGGGAGGACTCCGGGCGAGTTCACTGACCCTCGGATGTGAGTCTGTGAAGGCGCGCCCGGGGAGGGTTTTTGGGTTTTTTATATCTGCAGAGGGGGGAGGATGGTAACGGTCGACCGGTTTGGTGGGGCGTGCAGTTCATGGAACAGCCTTGGGGACAGTTTCGAGAATTTGGGTGTGTGCAGTTTGAGCAAGATTAACAACTGCCAGACAGTTTGAGTAAGATTAACAACTGCCGGACAGCTCAGGGCAAGGGAGGGTTTCACTACCCAACCCAGAGGCAACTACCGGACATTCCTGGCTCTTTGGTATAGGGAGTGGGGTGACGTGGTCTTTCTGGCTGCTTCCTGCTGTATGGGGGCGTCGTGAGGGGAGGGTAGGAAAGAGCCAGAGCATTCCGTTTTCACTATGGTGGGCAGGGGTTGGTACTGTTGCAGCATCATCTGGTTGACTGCTATCCTGGTGATTTCCTGAAATTGGGTCTGCAGGAAACGAAAAAGACAAGGAATAATCAGTAAGATTAGTCCAATTATGAAAATGGGTCCTATGAGTGGAGCTAATAAAGAATACATGGAGGAGTTCCACCAAGATGAGGCTTCTGCTGAGAATTTTTGCTTCTGGAGATCAGAGCTGAGTTTGTGGAGGGTTTCTACCCTGGTCTCTACAAGGCCGGATTCGATGATGTAGTAGCAACATTCTTCCCGCAGGAAGACACAGGTGCCCCTGTGCTTGGCCGTAAGCAGGTCCAGGGCTCGCCGGTTCTGTAACGAGACTTGGGTGAGAGAAGTTATTTGTCTCTGTAGGGAGGCTACAGTGGGGATATCCGTATCCCAGACCTTAGGGTCGACTCCAGGTAGAAGCTGGACTCTGGGGTCCGAGTCAGACCCGAGGTCGGGATCTGGCACTAATGCTAGTAAAAAGACCTGCTTGGGGGGAAAATAAATACTTGCCCGGAGTTTGGACAAAATGTCTCTCCCCAGGAGGGGAACTGGGCAGGAGGGTATGACTAGAAAGGAGTGTGAGAATGGGTGACTCTCAAAGGGTAGTTAAGGAGGGTTGTCCACCGTGGGGTTGAGGGTGAGCCATCGATTCCCATGACTGAGACCTGGGGAGGAACTGTAAGGCCCGAATGAGAGGGAAGGACAGAGTAGGTAGCCCCCGTGTCTATTAAAAAGGAAACAGACTTACCCGCTACCTAGAGCGTAGCCCTGGGCTCAGTGAGGGTAACCGGAGTCGAAGAGCCAGGGTCCCCTCAATCGTCCATTAAGCCCAGCAGTTCTGAGACTGGAAATGCCTGGTTCTCAGCTCCCCGGCATTGAGGTGCCGGAGGCTGAGCCAGGGTTGGGCAGTCCGACTTCCAGTGGCCCATTAGTTTGCATTGTGGGCAAGGCTGGGTGGGGGGCCTTGGTTGCGGACAGGCCTTGGCCCAGTGGCCCTCTTTGCCGCATTTGAAGCAGGTGCCTGGTGGCGTGCACTGTCCTCCCTTGGAGGTTGGCTTCTTTGTCGGTTCCCCTACCGGCTAGAGGGCCGCTACCAGGGCTTGGGTCCGCTCCTGGCGGGCAGCTTCAGCCGTTTCCTCTCGGGTGTTAAACACTTTAAAAGCCATTTTTACCAGGTCTTGGATGGGAGTCTCAGGGCCCTCCTCAGCCTTTTTAAGTTTCTTTCTAATATCCGGGGCAGACTGAGAGATAAAGTGAGAGGCTAAGACTGTGGCCCCATTGCAGGACCCCGGGTTTAGGCGGGTGTAATGAACAAGGAAGGGCCTCTTGAAGGCGGTTTAGGAAAAGGGCTGGGTTTTCTTCGGGGAGTTGGGTAATTTCCCTCAGCTTATTCTAATTTACAACCTTGTTAGAAACTGCATCCATACCTCTGATTAAGTATTGGAGCATAAGGTTTCGACGAGGGATGTTGGACCCTTGGCCAGGTTGATAACTCCAATTGGGGTCTTCCCTGGGGACCGCCTCTGTGCCAAGGGGGATTTGGTCATCCACTAGATGGTCCCTGTCTGCCTGCTGTCTGGCGGCAGTGAGGATACGTTCATGTTCCTCAGGGGTGAGAGTGGAGGTACAAATTACTTTAATGTCATGCCAGGTCAGGTCATATGTCTGAGTCAAGTACCGGAATTCCTTAATGTAGGTTGAGGGGTCGGCCGAGAAAGATCCTAGCCGTTTCTCAATCTGTGAAAGGTCTTGGAGGGAAAAAGGGGACATGTACCCGAACTAGGCCCTCTGCCCCAGCTACCTCGCGGAGAGAGGTGAGGACAATGGATGACGATTGGGGGCTGTGCGACCTGGTATGAGCTGCGATGGGAGAGGGGAGAGGGTTGGCGGGAGGTGGGGCAGATGGAACCAGAGGGTTGGAAGGAGTCGGAGGGGTAGAAGGAGCCGGAGCCTGGCCCGGGTCTGGGGGGTTCTCCCAGGGGAGAGCCGGAGGAGGAGATAGGTGGTCGGGAAGGTCATTGGGTTGAGAGTAAGGAGGGGGTTCCTGGGGTGAAGCCTTGGGAGGAGGGGAGGTCTGGGTTAGAAGAATTTGGAGAGTGGAGCAGTAGGAGCAGAGATCGGGGCGGGAACGGAGATCTCAGAAAGCCTGAATATATGGGGTCTCAGAGTCTTTTCCAGTGTGCCGGCAAAAAATTGTCTAGGTCCTGGAGGACGTTAAAGTCAAAAGTACCCATAGGCAGCCAGTGAGACCGGTTATCTAGGGTGTATTGAGGCCAGGCGACCTGTGACAGGAAGACGAGTTTCTTCTTGCCAAGTGTCTGAGTGTATCTCAATCTGGAAAAATTTTTAAGAAGACATCCTAGAGGAGTTTTGGGTCTATTTTGGATTTGGAGTTCCCCATAATTTAGTAGTCCTTTGGACCCCTACGTGTCGGAGGAGAAAGGATATGAGGGAGGCGTCCCTTCCAGATATCCGTCTCCGGACAGGAATAGAGGAGCGAGTGAAAGGCGTCCCTTTCAATCGGAACCCCTATTAAGACTCCAGGAGTCGGCGTGGGGAGGGCCTCTCGGCTCGGCCGAGTCTAGGACGAGAGACCCCGGCGGAGACACAGGGGTCCAGTGAGACAGAGAATTGAATTACTCACGGTTGAAAGTCACTCTCGCAGGGAACTCCGAATTCAAAGTGACGGGCGGCACGAGGCAGAAGGAAAGAGGAGGACTCTCGCTCCGGCCTCTGGGGGCCGGGGTGGGTCACAAAGCCCTTCTCCCGGGTTTCGGCACCAAATGAAAGATTGCCGGCTGCCGCGGATGAACGAACGAAGAGCCGAAACAGCCAAATGAGCAAAAGTCAGGCTTTATTGGGAGGACTCCGGGCGAGTTCACTGACCCTCGGATGTGAGTCTGTGAAGGCGCGCCCAGGGAGGGTTTTTGGGTTTTTTATATCTGCAGAGGGGGGAGGATGGTAACGGTTGACCGGTTTGGTGGGGCGTGCAGTTCATGGAACAGCCTTGGGGACAGACAGTTTCGAGAATTTGGGTGTGTGCAGTTTGAGCAAGATTAACAACTGCCAGACGGTTTGAGTAAGATTAACAACTGCTGGACAGCTCAAGGGAGGGTTTCACTACCCAACCCAGAGGCAACTACCGGACAAAACCTGCAACCTTAGCCTATTGGGACAATGCTCCAACAAGCTGAGCTACGTGGCCAGGGTGGATCACTGTTAATTTAACTCTAAATAATTCTCTACAAAGAATGGCAGTGGGCTGTTGGGGTTAAATCAAAGGCCCTGCTTCTGCCTCTTTCTCTACTATTCTTTTGTGAGCCGAGTGGGTGCTGAGCCCCCCAGGAGCTTTGTGTAATTGTAGGGCGGGTCCTGGAAAGCCAGTATTTCCTCAAGGCTGAAAGAGCCTCCTTTACCCTGGTTCTCGGAAGGAGCATGGTGTGGGCACCAGCCTGCTCTCACACGGGTTTCTTTGTTCTCCGAGACAAGCAGCAGAGGTATCATCTTGGCCTGACAAATGTGACAGTAACTGTAACTTTGAAAAGGGAGAGGTGTGGCTTGGTGGAAAGAGCAGACTTGAGCGTCTGGCTGAGTCTGTGAATCCTGAAGTCTGTGTGTGCGCTACGGGTGGGACCCCTGGGCAGGCCGCCTGCGCTCTGGGGACAACAGCTGTGCTTTAGGGCCAGGTCCTGTGCCAGGCACTTTCTCTGTCATCTCATGGAGCCCTCACATCGTCTTTCTCCCGCTTGTCATACAGGCCTGACAAAACCCCTGCACCACTTACATCCAGCATCCCCCAGACCGCCCCTGCCCTTGCACCTGCACGACTCACCTCCCGGTGAGATCTGTGACCTCTGAGACAGGGGCCCTGTGCTGTTGTGGTGACACCGCAGTCCTCTGATGAATTTGTTCTCCCTGGACAGCTATGTCATAGCTTCTCTCTGTTGACTTCCAGCATCTCCCTTGTTCCGCCTTCTTAGTTGGTGACTCTCTTTCCATTTCACTGAGAACTTGCACAAACTCCTACCTCCACATTGGGACCCGGTCCAGGACCAGCCCCAGCCTGTGCTTCTCTCCCCGTCAGTTCCTTTCCCTTCCCTCTCCTGGCCCGTTTTCCCCGATAATGCACACAGTCTGTGACCACCTAAACAAAGAAAACACTTGTCCTCATTTTAATTCTGATCCTATTTTTATAATATAGTCATGCACTAGCTAACAGTGTTTTCGGTCATTGGCAGACCACATATATAACAGTGGCCCCATAAGATTATAATGGAGCTAAAAATTTTCTATTGCCTAGTGATGTCATAGCCATTGTAATGTCACAGTGCAGTGTGTGACAATTGCCTGCAGTGTTCAGTGCAGTAACACACTGCTCAGGTTTGTAGCCTTGGAGCAATGGGCTACACCATACACAGGCTAGGTGTGTAGAAGTGCACACTGTGATGTTCTCGCAGTGACGAGATCACTTAATGACACACATCTCAGAGCATACTCCCATCATTAAGTGACACATGACTGTAATGATGATAATGACGGATGTTGATGCCAGCTAGCACTCACATGGTATTTAGTATGTACCAGGCATTATTCTCATGTTTGTTAGGTACGATTATTGTCCCCATTTTTCAGATGAGAAATCTGAGGCACAGAAAGATAAAGTGACTTGCCAAGGTCACAGGCTGGTAGATGGCAGAACTGGGGTTTCGGCGTGGACTGTTGGCCGTCGAGTCCTGCCTTGAGAGGAGCTGCCTGCTTGTGGTCTCATCTCTGCTCCTTTCCACACCAAGACCAGTTCAGATCTTTGCCCCCTCCTCCCTCTCCACCAAAACTGTCCTGTCAAGCCACCGATCACCCACATGTGGCCAAATCAAATGGTCAGTCAGCTCCTTCCTTACAATACTTTCTGCATTTGCCTTCTAAGACAGTGTACTCTCCCTGGTTTTCTTTCTTTCATATCTGTTTAGTCTCTTTGCTTACTCCTCCTTGCTTCCCAAGATCTAAACATTAGATTGCACCAGGCTCTGCCCCTTCTGTCTGTGCTCACTGCCCAGCCTCAAGGCTTGCATTGGCCACAGTGCCCACGCTCCGTCCGCAGCCCAGCTCTCCCCCTGAACCAGACTCATTCCTCCACTGCCTGCTCCGTGTTGGCCGCTCTGCTACAGACGTCCAGTAGCATCTCAAACTTGGTGTGTCCCAGCTCCCCTCTCCCAACCCTGCACCTTCCCCACTTCCCTGTATGGCACCTCCTTGCTTCCACTTGCTCAGGACACAGAGCCTTTAGTCTGTTTTCTTTCTTCATACTCCAGTTTCAGTTTGCTGTTGAATCATGTTGACCCTACTCCCTTCAAAGTGCACTCAGTGTCTGACCACCCTTCACCACATCTGCCCTCACCCTGGACCAAGCTCCCCTGTCTCACCTGAGTAATTCATTAACATCTTCACTGATTTCTTGCCTCAGCCTTTGCCCTCTCTTGTGCGGCAGTGCTCTTTTTATTTTATTTTAATTAATTAATTTATTTATTTTTACAGAGACAGAGAGTCAGAGACAGGGATAGATAGGGACAGACAGGAACAGAGAGAGATGAGAAGCATCAATCATTAGTTTTTCATTGTGACACCTTAGTTGTTCATTGATTGCTTTCTCATATGTGCCTTGACCACAGGCCTTTAGCAAACCGAGTAACCCCTTGCTGGAGCCAGAGACGTTGGGTCCAAGCTGGTGAGCTTTTTGCTCAAGCCAGATGGGCCTGCATTCAAGCTGGTGACCTTGGGGTCTCCAACCTGGGTCCTCCACATCCCAGTCCGACGCTCTATCCACTGCGCCACCGCCTGGTCAGGTGGCAGTGCTCTTTTTAAATATAAGCAGAGACCCCTGGTGGCCATCATTTTACCCTCTGGCTCCTCCCATCCTGATTTACCCTCTAACTGCTCCCTTCTGCCCTTTGCCCTCTGCCTGCCCTCTGCAGTGCTGCTTCTCAGATGGCTACCTCAGGGCCTTTGCATATGGCATGCACTCCTGGAAGTTCTTCCCAGGAATCTGCAGCCTGTCTTTCTCATGAAGCCTTCCTTGACTGATTACTCTAAATTGACAGCCTCTGTAACCCCCCTCCCTTTATTTTCTCTATAGTACATAGTTTCATCTGACATGTGTCCTATTCATTTGTTAGTTGTCTGTCTCCCCCATTCCCCATAAACTGCATTAAGGCAGCACTTTGCCTGTCTTGCTCGGAGCTGTGTCCCCACTTTATGTCCCCTGATATTCAGTAGATTCTCACACAGTATGTGAAGAGTAGATATTTTTATAGAGAGCACTCAAAGGCATGACAGGTTAAGTAACTTGCTCAGGCCCACAGATTCTAGTAGTGCCAGGAGGGGGACTGAAGCCCTGACTTGGGTTTAATTGCTCTGTATTCTCCTTTTTCCTGTTAAATAAGGACAGTAGCACATAACATGCAGGGTTGCTGTGAAGACGAAACGGATGCACAGGAAAGCACTTGATAAACCCCGTGTGCCCAAGGAGTGGTGTCTAATTTACTGAGAGCCCTGGCTTTTTAAGCATTATTCAGCAGCCCCCAAAGGCTCTTTCATGTTCTTGGGCTTTCAGTTAGGAATAGCTGATACTGCTGCCAGCAAATCACCTGTTTTCCTCTTCCTTCTGCCCTTGGTGAGAGAAGTAAGTGCATGTGTATTTATTTGTCTGTTGGCTTCTGTCTCTCTGGAGCTCTGATCCCCCTGCTAGCTAGCCGTCAGGTCGAGAGCTCTCCGGACCTCTGGCTGGTCAGCAGTAGCGGGAGCTCATGTGTGTGGCTGTCATTGTTTGTTCATGTCTGTGTTCCCCGGGAGGACGCTTCTGTTATCAGCAGGTGCTGAGCGGGTGTCAGGAGTCCCATCCTGTACAATTCTCCTGGCAGCCTGCTGTCCCCCTGCCCCCACTCTCTGCGGCAGACTGGAGTGAAGCCATCACAGGCCCATTACGGCTCTAAACCCGGGACATAAAAGGAAGCCAGCACACTTGATGAGCCGCAGAGCTGCTGCTCTCTCTCAAGCACACGATTTATGTTCCTGAACCCAGGGCAGCTTCCTGGGCTCATGGCACAGGGCGGGGAGCAGTTCAGCCCTTCTGTTGCTCAGGTTAAAATAGTGACGCAGCTACGAGAAGAGGTGGTAGAGGTCCTCCCACACAGTTGTGTGTTATTTGTTTGAGTTGCTGATTTTGAAGTAGGAGAAAAATACAGCCATTTTCTTGGAGCACCTTAAACTGCCTTTTCTAAAGACAGGAGAATTGTGGCGCTTCAGGAGAAGTGAATGGCAGTGAGAGTATGAGGGCAGCCTTTGGCCTTCATCCCTGGGGTGGTCTTCCAGTGGAGCCACCACCTGAGCTCCGTATCTGTACTCAGACTGATTGTGTGGATGCAGTTGACACAGTCCACAGCTGCCTAACAGTGTCTCCAGGTCAGGTCGCACTCTACTCAATGGGCCCTCCTTCAACAGCCTGTGACATCTTGGTGCCTCTGGCGGCAGCCTAACCCCCCTTGAACTCAAGCTAGATGTGGGGGCATCTTAAAGCCAGGGCAAATGCACAGCCTGGAGTGGGCATGTAGAGATACCTTCCAGGAGTCCGGGCAGGTGTGGATGTGAGGGCCAGGCTTACTCTGCTGCAAGGGGAGACCAGCTCAGGAGGTCCCTGCTTCCTCTCACAACCGCCCTGTGTCCTCAGCTTCCAGAGCTGATGGGCTGGAACCAGCCATGGACTCTTGATTCTGCATTCCATCATTTCCAGGGGATGTGTTTCCATGGGACTGCCCAGCCACCAGGAGACTCTGTCTGGGGTAGGAGCAGCAGTTTCTGAGCTAGGTTTGAATCCCAGCTGCACTGCTCACATGCCACCTGAGGCATTCTGTAAGCCTCAGTCCCTTGTCTGCAAAATGGGATGAAGGCCGCAGTCAGGATTTCATGTTTGTAGACTGCTTTGCACGGAAGCCTGATAAGTAGTGAGCCTTCAGGAAGTGACAGCTGCTGTTCTTAATTGTGGGGTGACTGGGAGGCACAGTGGGGTCACACAGAGAAATGCTTTGGAAGTGGGTTTGAGCTCAAATCCTCATCCTGTTCATGCATTAAATACTTAATGAGTGCTTATTAAGGATTTTACATAGGGGTTGGTACTGGGTTGGTTGCCTACTAGTGTTTATTCACAGGCAAGTCACCATACTTTTCTGAATTTCGGTTTCTTTATGCAAAATACAGGTGAACATACCAATCTTGCACGACTGTGTTGAGAGTGAAATGAGCATTTATAAGTGGTAGGGTGGCTAGTTTATTTTTTCTACTATAACTTTACCTACTCTACTATAGAATTTATACTCACTCTATGGTTGATACATAAGATGAATTTCTTTCCTTAAACTATTCAGAAAGGTAAGTGCAGCTCTCTGTTCATTGCAGCATAACTAATAATAGCTAACATATTGAAATAGCATAAGTGTTCATCAGCAGATGAATGGATGGAGAAGATATGGTACATATTATATATACAATGGAATATTATTCAGCAGTAAAAAGAATGAAATCTTGTTATTTGTGACACATGGATGGACCTAGAGAGCATTATGCTAAGTGATGTAAGTCAGAGAAAGTCAAATGCCATATGATCTAACTTTTGTGTGGAATCTAAATAAACAAAATAAATGAGTAAACAAAACAAAACAGAAGCAGGTCTACAGATACAGAGAACAAGTTGATGGTTACCAAAGGGGAGGAGCTCGGAGGATGAGAATTTTAAAAAATTAGAATTACCTAGTGATCCAGCAACTTCACTTTGGGTATATGCCCCAAAGAGGAGAAAGCAGCGTTTTCATAAAACATACACCCATTTTAAAAAGTGGGGAACAAGTTTTGGAATGAGATTTTCTGGATTTTCATCTCAGCTCCATTATTTGCTAGCCTAGTAGCTTTAGAAGTTACCTAGACGTTATTGTGCTCAGTTTCCCTGTGCACAAAGTGGGAAAATAAAGTAAAAATATAACAGGTGAAACTATATATGTTATCTTATCTCACTCAGTATATATCTAAAATATTATTTTAACATGGAATCAGTATAAAAAATCTAATGAGACATTTTACATTCTTTCTTTTTGCACTAAGTCTTCAAAATCTGGTGTGTATTTTACCCTGAAAAACAGCTGAATCAATGTGGACCACGGCCACATGATAAATGCCACATGTGGCTTATGGCTAGTGGCTAACGGGCTGTGCTGGCTTAGCAGGTCTGGGGTATGGGAATCGGGTATTATCTGTCTAATCCTAAACCTTTCCTCCATAACTGGAACCAACCTCCTTTTCCCATCAAACCTGCTCGGCAGCAGATTGGTGACTCTGGTGGTTCTGAGCAGGGAAGAGAGAGAAAGCAGGGGTTTCATCATCTCTGTGGGCTGTGTGATGCATCTCCCGGGATGGGCCTGCCTGGACAGCAAGGGGCTGTGTGCCATTTATTTATTATTTTAAAAAATTAGGAAACGTTTTTCAATTATCATTGGCATACGATATCGTATTTCAGGTATACAACAGAATGATTATAGACATTTATGTAGCTTGTGGAGTGATCCCTCTGGTAAGTCTGACACCGTCTGTATGCCATCCGCTGAGCGCCTGGTGTGGCCTGTTCCACCAGTGTCCTAGATACTTCAGAGCATACACTTTTTAAATTTTTTTTTTTCAGTTACTCTACAAAGTAGGTTTTCTTATCCCATTTTACAGAGGAGAAAAGTCAGGACATGAGAGATTTAAGTGCCTTGCCCAAGGTTGTACAACTAGAACTGGCAGAGCTGTGGCTAAACCTGATTTCACACCCTTGTTCTTACCTCTGCTCCTGCTGTTTCCCTAAAGAGTCCAACACTGCATGTACATAATGGTTTCTAAGTTGGAAAAAATACACATAAAGAATTTAATATTTGTGCGCATATATATATATATATATATATATATATATATATATATATATATATATATATATATATATGTATACCTATATAGAAAAAGACTGGAAAGCTATCAGAAAAATTATAAATTTAAAATGGTTCTGTCTGAAAGGATGTGTTTCCACCTCCCTTTCTGTCTGCCTCCCTGCCCCTGCCCACACATACGGGGGTCCTTTGGACTGTCCCAGTGCTGTCTGTTTCTGTGAGTGTTGATGGAGGAGGGGCAGAGCCGCTGGAGTTGCATTAGAATCATGTGGAACTCCAGTGTTTGTAAAGTCTTCTGTTTTTCTGGTTGGGAGGCTAGAGCCAGTAGGGTGGCCAGACAGCAGTGGCAGCTATAAAACTGGGACTCATCTAGTGTTTTCTCCAACCTGCCTGGGTTGCTTGGGGCGGGGGGCAGGGAAAGAAGCCAGACTGTGCCATGTGAGCTACATCTCCGCCAGGGCTGGTTTTCAGTGATGTGGCCCCAGCGTGGGTGAAGGGCTGGGCAGATAAGTGGGGCAGGCACAGAAGGAGAGGGCTATTTAGGCTTTGGGATCAGGCAGGTGTGGGCTTGACCTTTGCCTCTGCTATTCCCTAATTGTGTGACAGTGGCAAGGCTTTGGATTTCCCATCTGTAGAACTGGGGTTCACCTTAGCCTGGGCTCCTTACTTTGGAATTCAGAGATCCACTGGAGCCAGCACCAGTTAAATGTGGCGTCTATTGTAAGATACAGAAACACGTCAACATAACGTGGCACTTAAGGGCTGCACTAGGAAGACCCCTCTCTGAGTCTGAGGGGTCCTGCTTTCTGCTCCTGTTTCCTCTCTTCTCCGTGGCTTCCTTTAATGCACATGGCATCAGGTGGCTTCCATGGTGCCTACATCTGCGTGACTGTCCAACTCCAGTGTCCCTTTATGTTTCTTAGTTTAGATTTCTGAAATAGAGGCTCTTGGTCCAACCACACATTTTAAAGGTCCTGGCAGTGTCTGGATGAACCACCCCCGGCCCAGTGGGCTGAGGCCAGACCACTCGGTAGGTGGTCCTCAGCCCCTTTAGGAGGAGGTGGGACCTGGATATTAAGCATCTGAGAACATCAGCCATCAGGGCTGGTGTTTCCCGCCTATGTTTGCTTTCTCACCCTCCAAGATGGCCATTTTAAGACTTCTCTTTACTCAGGCCTGCTTCCCAGGTCCCCAGAACTGAAGCCGAAGCCCTTTCCTGCTTCACTGGGAGAACAGAAGCCTCTTGTCCTGCCTCCCCTGTTCCCTTCTCCACTCACCCCCTGTTGGGTGCAGCGTTGTGCCTTGGCTTCTCTCAGAGGCCTTGCACTTTTGTGCCGTCAGCTTGCTCCTACAGGTGTCCCCTCTTGTTCCATCCCTGGGACGCTCAAACACCCTCTAGTTTCTCTCAGCCCCACATGCTCTCGCAGGAGAGCTTCAGGCCGGTTGTCAGAGTGCTCGTCCCAGTGTTGGCATGCGAACCATTTCCCACAAGGCGTTACAGAACCAGGGTGCCCAGAGTGCAGACCCGCTGGATGCTGCGCTTCGTGGAGTTCAGCTGACATTTTATTCTTTTCATGGCAAAATGTTCTCAATGGAGGAAGCCGTGTGTTCATTTACATTCTGGCACGGGCTTCTCTCCCCTCAGACAGTGGCTTCCAGCAGCCCCTGTTGGAGCAGGCTTCGTCGGAGCCCTCGCCTCTCGCTCCGTGCAGTTACTTGGGGCAGGTCCCCACGTGGCAGAATCCAGCAGCTGCTGCTTTAGCTTCCCCTTATCTCAGTAGAGTTTTAAAGCGGTGCTCTTGCCTCTCTGGGGCCTCAGGTCTCCTCGTCCTCTTCTCCTTCACTTGGCTCTTCTCCCTGGGCTCCGTTGCTGCTTTCCTCTACCTGTCCTCTGCCTGTCAGGTGCTGCAGGGCCCTCACTGGGTCCTTTTCTCCATTGGCCTTGCCCTTACTGAGGTCACCCCTGACGATTTCCCAATGTAGGTCTTCTGCCCATACTGAGCTCCTGACTCATTTCCTCATCTGCCTCCTTGATATTTCCATGGCGGTGGCTAATAGGCACCCTCACACATGAGTAGGTGTGAACAGAGCACTTCATGATCTTTCTCAGGTCCACCCCCAGTTCTCCTTCGGCTCATGATCTCTCTCTCCTTCTCCCCATTCTCTCTCTCCTCCTCCCGCAGCCAGTGGCTCAGCTGGTTTGAACATTGGTCTCAGGCTCTGTTGATTTAGCATCAGCCCAGACAGGGGTTGCCAGGTGGATCCTGGTCAGGGCGCATGTAGGAGTCTGTCACTCTTATCTCCCTTTCTCTCACTTAAAAAAAAAAAAAGACCTGACAGGTGTAGAAACCAATTTTCCTTTTTAGACCTTTCAAAGAACTTCAGACATACCTGGATTCAAATTTAGGGCACATCCCTTACTGGCTAAATGGCTTGGACAAGTCACCTAACTTCTCTAGGCTTCAATGTCATCATCTGAACTATGAGAACAACTTCTCTCACAAAGGATTACATGTATGTGGCTCTCTACCCACCCTCAGCAAAGCAGTCCAGGCTGGCTGACCACACAGCCGGCTTCCCTCCCCACCACTCCTGCTTTGTAACCCTGGGCAGAGCTCACAGCTTCTCTGAGCCTTCCCTGCCACCTGGAAGGAGGCAATGACAGTGCCCCGTGCTCCTCACAGGACCAGGGTGCGGATGAGACAAGAATTGGGGCAGAACAGTGCTTGCATGAGAAGTACTTAACCCACAGTGGCTGACACTACTGGAAGTCTCCCTGGAAGCTGGTGAGTCAGACAGAGCAGGCTCATTACCCCCAGTTTAGAGATGAGAAAACCAAGGAGCAAGAGGAAAAATGTCTTGTCAGTGGTCAACCAGTCTGTTAATACTATCAGTGGCTTCTGACAGACCAATGGACAGTATCCCTCGTCCACAGCCATAAGCCACGGTCCAGTTTCTCCCTAGTACATCTTCATAAAATTGTTTTAAAAGACACAAACCATTATTAGCAGTACTCTGATTTATAGCCATTTCCCCCTGAAGTTAATGGTTTGTCAGGCCTGTGAAAAAAAGGAGGAGTCCATCATGGCCCCTTTAAAGGGCCCCTCACAGGACTGACCACAGGTGGGCAGCACCGGGGACCCGAGGTAAGAAGGGCCCCGGCGCTCTGGCTAACAGTACAGGTCCTGGCTTCCACCCTGCTCCTCTAGTGCTGTCTGCATCTTCTCATGTATGTGCGGCTGATATCCAAAGACAGCAGCCTCCATGATGACCAGCTCTTGACATCTGTAAAAGCCCTGAGTTGTTGGCAACAGTGCAGGTTTAGTTAGGATTTAAAAGACAAACACCCTGGTCTGAATGCCGGGTTCCTCATTGGGCTAGTGTGGGTGGCCTTCCTTTTCTCAGTCACCTGTGGTGTGGGCCATGGCCCAGTGCTCTCCCAGGGGCGGAAGTCAGGCAAAGCCACTCTGATATGACAAGTGAGAGGGAAAGGGACCAGCTAGGACAAAAGTGGAGATGAGCAGCAGGCAGGTGGAGTGAAGGATTCAGGAGAATGACAGGAGGTGAACCTGCAGACAGTAGCAGAGGCCAGGTCATCCAGGGGCTCAAAGACCATGGTAAGGAGCCGGGTTTCATTGTAAGAGCAGCATGAGGCACACAAGGGCTTCACACTGGAAAGTACGTTCTATCTGTCTGTCTGTCTATCTATCTATCTATCTTCTTTTCCAAATGAGACGAGGGGAGATAGAGAAACATACCCATATGCATCCCGACCAGGACCCACCTGGCAACCTGTCTGGGGCTTATGCTCTGCCCATCTGGGGCCAGGCTCACAACCAGGCTATTTTTAGTGTCTGAGGCGGAGCCTCCAAGGAGCCATTCTCAGCGCCTGAGGCCAGTGGACTCAAACCAGCTGAGCCATGGCTGCAGTAGGGAAAGAGGGGAAAGTCGGGGGAGAGGGGGGAAGAAAGGGAGAAGAGTGAGGAAGAGGGAGAGAGGGGGAAGCAGGGGGAAGAGAGAGAAGGGGGAGGGAGAAGTGTGGAGAAGCAGATGGTTGCTCCTCCTGTGTGCCCTGACTGGGAATTGAACCTGGAACATGCATATAGTGGGCCAACACTCTACCACTGAGCTAACGGGCCAGTGCCGGAGGTGCATGTTTTAAAGAAGTTCTCTGTGGTTGGACCAGTCCAGTTACTGCACAGTGGGCCACAGGGATGAAAAGAGAGGCTCTTAGAACAGGCCAGGGAGAGAGGGGTGGCTTGGGGGGGGGTGTTGATGGAGAGGAAGAAGTCAGGTCATATTTTGGGGTATAACTAACAGGACCTCCTGACAAATCAGACATGGCCCATGAGGGAAAGAGGGGGCATTACTGTTGGACCTAAGGTTCGGAGTGGGAGCAACTGGTGGGTGGTGAGCATGTGTGCCCTGACTGAGGATCGAGCCCAGGATGACTACACGCCAGGCCGATGCTCTGTCCACTGAACCAACTGGCCAGGGCCAGTTTGGTCTTAAAAAAAAAAATAATAGCGGGTATTTTTAAACCCTAATGGAAATTGTGAAATTGCCTAAATGGGACTGCCTTGAACTTTAATGTTTGTTTTTGGTAAGCATTACATCATCCCAGTGTAATAATATGAGTCATTTTGTATCATAAGAATCTCTGCTTGTGGATAGTACAACAGAAGTTCTGGGATGAGAGGAGTGGCAAGAGAGTAGGATCTTTCTACCAATAGGAAGGTAACATATACACCTTTCCCAATGCAGAATTCACATTCCACATTCTCCCACTTTGCATGGTCCCTCAGGCGTAAATATCATCTTCCTCATTAGGATGGCACAGGCCACCCACTGCCCTAGGACAAAACTGAGCACACAGTATCTTGTTACAAAAGCCTCTTTGTTGAGGAATATCGGCACACACTGCTCTTCTGCCTCTGAGAGCACCTAGCTCCACTTGACTTTCCCAGGGTATTACCATGGACACTTGTCTTATTTTCCTGCCCATAGCCAAGGCCCACTGCTCACTATATTTGGAAAACCCTCCATCTACTATGGAGGTTGGAAGGCTGGGCTGTGGGCAAATTGTGCGCCTAAGCTCTGCTGGTCGCATGCGCAGGAACTAGAGATTTCACCCCGGGGTCAGTGACAGCAGCTGTATCTAGTTTTGAAGGGTAGTGGTGGTGGCCTCAGGGCCTGCGCTTCCAGTGGCCAGGTGGTGGTACCGCCTATGGCATCCTGTGGCCTGTGGTGCAAATTGGGCTCTGATCTTGCTCATTTCCTGAATCTGGTGCTCTAGCTTCTCTGGGGATCCCATGATTTCAGTAAAATCAGTTTAAATTGGCCAGAGTGTAATTTTGTTGCTTTAGAGCTAAGAATCAGACTTGTATGGAGCTGCTGCTCTGTAGTTATTCACAGGTTTTATTCATCCCTAGGCCCCTGATAGACCTGCTTCCCCCACCCGAGCACCCACCCCGGGCCACAGACCTTACGAGAAACCTCGGGTGACAGGTGAGGTGGGTGGCAGGACTGCAGGCTCAGCTGTCTCCATTTATTCTCTCACTCAGATTCCACTCAGCCTGCCACAGTGCACCCCGAGACAGTGGGTTTGTGAGGATAGAACGGTCTTCCACGTCTTCCTCAGCTCCTCCAGCAGTGCCCTGCGCACAGTGGGTGCTCAGGGAGGGTGGCACAGATGGGCAAAGGAACCAACAGAAGATGGGAGAAGTGGGTGCCTCTGGGCCTCTTCAGTCCCTGCAAGGCTGCCCTGGCCTGAGATCAGGCATCTGGGCAGGATGTCAGCCACATGCCTGAAACCTGCAGGTTGTCTATGGCTCAATACTAGAGTGTGGCTGGGTAGATGGTGGAATTTAGAGCAGCAGAGTGAGTAAATAGAGCCTTTGAAAGGAGAAACAGGCCCCCTTTCCTCTGAGCAAAGGCAGTAAAGTTAGTGCTTTGGTGTCAGGGCCCACGCAGAAAGCAGTCATGCTTATATGGTCTCAGGGCCTTTGCTCAGCTGCCTGTGGAGTTGAGAGGTGCTGTCACCGCACAGCAGTGACCTGTTCACGGTACACCTGTGCATGCCAGCTGGGACACGTGGATGGAGGTGTCACCCTGGGGGATAGCCAGCTTCCCCCCCCACCGTCCACTACTTAGCGGGGCTGACCTTTGCTTTGTGACCTCTACTATTCTGAACCCCTTATAAGTTGCAGATGTTTTTCCTAGTTTAACATTCACCTTTAACTTCATTATTTCTTTTTCTTTTCACTCCATTCGTTTTTGATCATGGTTCTCTCTACAGGAGGTTGGTTCTTCACCTTGACCAGAGGAGTGTGGCCCTGTCTTCAAAACCCTCTGTGGACGTGCCCTTCTAGCGTCCCCTCAGGAAGATGCGGCAGCTCAAAGGGAAGCCCAAGAAGGAGACGTCGAAGGACAAGAAGGAGCGGAAGCAGGCCATGCAGGAGGCCCGACAGCAGATCACCACCGTGGTGCTGCCCACGCTGGCCGTGGTTGTGCTCCTGATCGTGGTGTTCGTGTACGTGGCCACGCGCCCCACCATCACTGAGTGAGCGTGGAAGGAGTAGGAAAACAGAAGAAAAATGGCTTTCATTGTCAGAGATTTTCCTGATGCTGAGCTCCAAGCAGGAGCACCTGTCTTCTCTGGTCTATGACTTGATTAAAGTTTTTCCACTTTTCTTGGGAGGGAATAGGGAGCGTTTTATCAGTGAATGTGCCATACACCTTATGGTTGGTCCACTTCATGTGCCTTTCAGACTTCAAAGCCGCGTGTGTGCATGTGTGCGTGCATTTCTCTTTCTCCCCTGAGGTCCACACGTAGCTCTGCCTGGTGAGAAGAGGCCTCTCTTGGTCATGAATGAGTTGGAATCAGTGCTCACCCCACCCCCATTGTTTTGAACATGACTCTTCCTACATGTGTTCACAATTTCCAAAGGGACTGTATTCTCTGTGCTTAATGTGATTTTAAATATGTCAATTCAAAAGGGAAATATTTATTTTTTGAATAAAGGAGATAATAGCCTTAACTATTGGATGTTTATCTTGTTTCGCCAGCAGACAGCCTTGCTCTCCAGAAAGGAAGGCCTTGTCTGTCCAAGAGCTCCCTCTAAGGGCCTGGCCCCCTTCCCTTTACACCTCCCAGGAAGCTTCCTGCACCCTCCTCACTCCCAGGGGAGAGTCACTTCCAGGAAGATGGTGCTTTTTGACTGCATCATTTTTAGATTTGAAGAATCTTGAGAGGGGCAGAAAGGGCGTGTTAATTGGTCTGTTTTAGCAAAATAAAAGTTCCAATTGGCATGTGACAGCAAGCGCTTTTTATACCACTTAGCAAACAGCAACAAAGAAGTGGTCCTGGAGGGAGAGGTCAGGTTCGGTTCTGTTTCTGCTGAAAGGATGCAAATTGTTGGCAGTCCAGCGGAGTTTTTGATGCAAATTGTCCATGCCGGCAGGGTTGCTTTATTGTGTTCTAAAGACATTGTTAGCCCTGTTCCAGTTCTGATTGAGCAACCCTATTTGAAGTCACATTGATGGTGAGTGCTCTGTCTGTCCCTCTGTCATTGCCGACTACAGAGAGGTGTAGGGGGAGGAGAGCTACTCTAATCTCAGAGGCTGGCCAAGCTGTTACTGAGTCTCTGAGGAAGGCAAGCAGCTGTGGAAAGGAAGGATTCCAGCTGATGCTCAGAGACGCCAGGACCAGAAGGGCTGACAGGGCTCTGGACCTCTGCTAGAGCCAGCTCGGTGGGAGATAGCACACCCCCTTACTCTTCCAAGTGCTGTGGCCCAGGAAGGAGATTTCCTGAAATATTTATCAAATGCAGAGGCTGCTTACATAAAGTTCCGCTCAGATGTCTATTTTCCTCCCCTCTACTTGGTTCTCTTAGATACTATAAGGCCAGGGGCCACTGCCATTGTGGCCATTCACATGCAGGTTCTCATTGAATTCGGGAAGACGGTAAAGAAACAGTAGAGTCAGAGGATGGTGGACCATTCTGTTTATTGGTGTCTCACCAAGACAGGTGTAAAGCCAGTAGCCACAGCCATCAACACAGCCACCTGGCCCATGCAGGTTCAGATTTGATTCGGACAGACGGTAACGCAGTGGTTCTTAACCTGGGTGGGTTCGATGAGTCGGTCTCGGGTTTGGAGAAGCCTCTGCTGCGGAGGCCAGAATAAAGTAATACCGTAATTTGTTGTGAGTTCATGCACTTTGTTGGTTTTGTTCTTTGAGCAAGGTGATGTTCATGCACGGCTCATTTTGTGCACCAGTAAAAAAACATATACCTATGTCTTGAATTTGGAAAAAAAATCGTATTTTATTTATTACTAAAGAAGGGTTCAGTGAATGCGCATATGAAACTGGTGAGTTCGGTACCTCAAAAAAGGTTAAGAACCACTGTGGTAATGAAACAACGGAGCCAAGAACTGGTGGGCCATTAGCTTTATTCCTAGCTTGCACCTGGTGGTCAAGAAATACACACAGTGGGAAAACATTTCCCTTTCCATTGAGGGCTCCCAAAGCCACTGACTTATCCAAGTTTCCTAGAATCAAAGGTTTCTATCTCACCAGCCTTATTCACCTCTGTTCCCCATCTCCTTTCTGCACAAACTGGCTTCTCTGCCATCTTGGCTGCTTCTCCTCTCCTCCATGTGGCCTTTCTCTGCTCTCCTCCAGCATGGGCTCCTCTGCCCCATTTTTATAGTGTAGAAATCAAAACCTTTAATCCAATATACAAACAAGGAAGTCTCTAATACAAAGGCACTTATCTGAGGTATAATGGGATTCCTCATGAGAGTGCACCACCCTACATCATGCAACAGTCAAGGTTGTGGGGAAAAGCTTAAGTCTTTTAGGCTATAATGACCCTGCCTGCTTACAGCCTGTATCCCACACCCAGTGCAAACTATAAGCGAGCAAACATATATATTATATTTTTACAAACTTATTTGACTAACAACAGGCAAGCCACAAGAAAAGCCAAGGGAAAAGCAAAAACCCGCTTTTCCCGCGGAGGGCAAGGGATCAGAGAGGAGAAAGAAAATCCTACCGCACCCCTTAGTTGGTGGGGGCAGAATCTCTCTTCTCCTTCAGCTCTCTCTTTTCAAAACTTTCTGGTATGAAAACCTCTCCTCCAACAAACTAGCAAAGCAATGGCTCTTCCCAAGCAGGAAGGTAATTTGCAATTTCACAGACCACAATACCTGGCGCTGCCCAGCCCTCAATGCAAACTATAAGCGAGCAAACATAAAAATCATATTCTACAAACTTATTTGGCCAACAGATACTGTCACGTGCGCAGCACACTGGGGTATGCTGTAGCACAACAGGAGACAGGCTTTAATCCAGATCATTGGGCTTCCGAGTTCATGCCCTTAATCATTTAGATCACCTGTTAATTCTGACACCCTCCACATCACACTCCCAGCTTACAGAAACCTTTCTTGCCTGGGTGAGTGAACAGCCCCCACCTGGTAATAGTGGAGATAAACAACCTTAGACTCCATCTTTTGCCAAACAGACTGTGACTACAGCCACCCACCGCCCCACCCCGCTATCTTAATATCCTGCCTAGTCGTTGCTAGCTCTGTAGGGGAGGAGCCACGGCCTTACAGCCGTCATGGAGAATGATCTGTTCCCCTGGCTCCTGAAGGTAACATTTCGGTATTCTTGCGCAGGACAGTTTGGACATGGTGTGAGAAGAGCATGAGCTTTGGGAATCAAATACATGGGAATCCTAACTCAGCTACTTTCTAGCCAGATGACCGCAGTCAGGCTCCAGAATCTAAGCAGCAGCTGCCCCACATCCATTAAGTTAAGTTCATTTTATTATGTGGAGGATGTTAGGAGGATAGGCTGAAATAGGAAGAGCGCACGGCATTGTACCTGGTGCGTTTTAGGTGCTCGATGGGTGGTCATTTCCTTCCTTCTTGTCAGTGTTCACTACATACAGGCCCGCCTCCAGGGCTTTCCTGCCAGACTGACTCCACACCCCACACTGTATGCTAGATCCTTCAGATGTCTCTGGGTCTTATTTCCACCCACTGTTTTCCTCTCTGTTGTCTGTCGGGAGGCCTAGTGCATTGGAACTGGATTTTCAGGAGAAGGCTGTTACAAGATGGGTTCGATGAAAGCAGACTGCACATGGACTTTTAAAAGTGAATACCACTTTAACATGAGCCACCTCCTGGGCAGGGATGAAATGCCAATTTACTGTGGACTTGCTGAGTGGAGCTGAACAATTCTCAGGGTAAACAGTACTCTCATGTGGGTGCACTGGGTAATTTTATAGAGACATCAGCTTCCAAATTATTCCCAGTAATTCAGTGGCTTCAAGGCAAAACTGAATAATGTATTAGCAGTTTCACAGATAGTCATGCTGGGGTTGTGCTGCAGGATATGGGGCTCTTGGCTTTCAGAGTCCTCATTACCAAAGCTAACAATTTTTTGAACAAATTTCAAAAGAGGAATCAGGTTAGCAACAGGAATATGAAACCACTGTCATTCGTTTAAAAGGTGTCACTTGATGTGTTTTAAAAAGTTATCATACCAAGATGTCATTGTGTATCTGCTGGTTCTGAAGCCACCAGCTTAATTCCTTCTTTGTTAGTTCAAAGACAGGGCAGCATCCTTCACGAGGCAGGAGGAAGAAAACCTGCACCCAGACTCACCTGTAAATTAGAGAGGGTAACACCTTCCTCGGGGTTGTGTTAGGCAGGATAGATAGCGACTAGGGTAGGAAAAGGGAAAGGGATCACATAGGGATTTATCTCACTCACTGAATAAAAGACTAGGCAGTCTTAAGATCTGCCAAAACAAGATTACCAGATGCTCCAACAGCTCTGCAGTGACGCAAAAGAGGGAGCCTTAATATGTCAGTCCTGATATCCAGGGAGGAGACCCTTGAAACTTACAGCTAAAAGCATATAACCCTTAAAACCCCTAACAAGCAGGGCAGGGCACTCAAGCCAGCTGTTTCCAGCTTGTGCGTTATGCCAAATGTTTTCTTCTAATAAAGTGCTTGCTTTGCCTGCGTGCTGCATTTTGTCTCGCCTGAATTCTTTCTTGTGAGCATGACAAGACCCGAGAAGGAGAAGCCTCCCGGATTTGAGTCTTCCCTGGAGACAGTTGTTAGAAAGATTAAAGAGATAATTGCCCTTCCTTTTCCCCAAAAGGATTTCACATCATTTGCTCTTGAAATTGTGGCTTTTCAATACCTTTGTGGAAGTCTACTATCATATGTGTGTGTATTTGTATATGTGTGTACACAAATATATATTTGCCCTTTATATCTCTGCATCAAGTGTCCCCCATGGTCTGTTACCTGACGATGTCTGCCTTTGAAATTTATTTTTTAGGAACCATCCATGTCTAATTATGTTTTCTACAATATTTGCCAAAGACTTGCTTAAGCATTGAAAATGTGACACACAGCCCTGGCTGGATAGCTTGGTTGGTGTAATGCCAGCAGCCGAGGCCAGGCAGGTCCACACTGGATTCGAGCAGACGGCAGAAAAACTGCGGAGCTGGAAATTGTTGGGCCATTCCGTTTAATCAAGTCTCACAGTGGCGGATAAGCACACAGGCAGGGGAAACCACATCTCAGGCAAACAGTAAAATGGCCCCTCACCGTGGCGGGCAGGCAATCCACTCATCCGCAATCCCCCATCTCGCATCTCTCTCAAGCCAAGCACCCATAGCCTGATACAGGCTGTGCACACGTGCTTCTGCCACCCACGTGATCATGCACTAATCAAGCAAAGTGCTTGCAGCTGGTAAACCCACGAACAAGCCTAACAGAGCTGCCCCACAGTTGGTTAGAGCTTCATCCTGAAGTACAGAGATAGCCAGTTCAGTCCCTGGTCAGGGCACATACAGGAACAGATGTTCCTGTCTCTCTCCTGCCCTCTCCCTTTCTTACTCTAAAATCATATTTTTAAAATGTGACACACAGTCTTTGGATCAGGGAAATATATGAGTAGCTTTCTCTCAGTCTCCAGAACATATGTGCTAGAATTGGTCAAGGGTTTGCACATCCTCCAGATTCCTCTGATACTCTCCGCATGCTTCAAAGATCAAGGAAGAGCAGCTGTGCACTAAGTTTTGCCTCACATACTCTGTCAAGCCTAATTTTTTCTTATGTGTCTTTTTGTACTTCGGTAGTCAGTCTACCCTCCTCTATTCTACTTTCTCATTATTCTATAAGCATGTTTCTCTGATGTTAGAGTATTTCAGTTGGGCCATCTGTATTAGCTCCCTACCTGCCAGTTCAGTAGAAGGGAGCTGGTCTTTTCAAAAAATTTTAATCCCCTGAGCTGTTGGTTAATAACTCAAGGATTATAGACCAGAGTGAACATGTGGATGCTCATTAATGCTGTGGTGAAGGATCTTTCTGTCTCCTTCATTGTTCACTTCCCTGTCGTTGTATGAAGGTCATCTGTCTTTGAACCCTCCTAAGACTGCAAGTCTTCTCTAGCCTGTGAATATTCCTTGGCCATTTGATATAAGGCACAGCTGGCCCCACACTGATCACTCAGCCTTTCAGAAAGAGTATTAAGGCTTTGGGATTAGGCCTTCCTCCCAAGGCATAACTCGTGTGGATTGGAATGAATTAAAGTCTACGATGAACTTCTTTTTCAAGGCTCTCCACCTTGAAATACCTCTACCTCCATTACTGGCTCAGTTGAAGGTCTGTCTATCTACTTCATCCACCCAGATTCTCTAGAGACATTGAAATTCCTTGCCTCATACAATCTTCCTGGGTTGGATTAACAAATATACAGTGTGTCTGTAAAGTCATCGTGCACTTTTGACCAGTCACAGGTCAAAAGCGCATTGTGACTTTATGGACACACTGTATAAAAGACATAACAATATCTATAGAAGCTATATTTAAAGCAAAAGTATACTAAAGATTGAGAATTTTAAAAATGAAAAAAAAAATGTCAGGCAAATTGAAAAAATGCCATGGTGGCAATTTTAACATGAGCAAAACAATTACAATATAAACATGACATCAGGGGCAAAGAATAATACATACCAGTAACAATAACAAATGATATTATGAGCATGGATATGTATGTTGCTAAAAATATAGCCTCAAAATGTACAAAACAAGTGACTATGGACAGAGTAGAAACAGATTTAACTGTTTTAGTTGGAAATTTTTAAGATATACCTTTCATGAAAGTATAGATCAAACACCTGAGAAGAGCAAAGATATAGAAGATTTTAATGATAAAATCAATGTACTTGATCTAGAAAAGAAATATAGGTCATTTTACTTAACAGAGAGCACTCAATTAGCTTACAAATCTTTTAATTTGATGGAAAATATAAACCTACAGATTCAAGAAGTTCAACAACTCCAAGCAAGATAAAATACAAAGAAAATCACATGAGGGACTTCAAGGTCCAAATGCTGAAAAACAAAAATAAAATGTAGTGGGGACAGAAATCAGGCCTCAAACTTCTCTTCTATATCATTTAGCACAATGCTGGCAAAATTCTCAGGAGGGAAAAGCCCAACCCAAGGCTTTTTTTATACTGTTCCTTTCTATAATGTTAAATATTTATACTGCAACTATGTGTGTATAACTGTTCTTGGCAATGGAGATACACCGATAAGCAAAACAGACACATATTCTTGTCTAGGTAGTAGACATTCTAATGAGGAAATGTATCAAACTACCACTTATATATGAATGTCCATTTATGAATATGAAAAAACTAAGAAATATATTTCATGAACATGTTATGAAGAAACTACAAGAGGATAAAGGCTAATCAAGAGATAAATGGATAAACTACAGCCAAAGGATTTGCTATAGGATGAAGACAAGATAAATTGTGGAAGTTATGGTTTCAAAATGCTGTAACAGACATTGGAAGTAAGAGGAGAAGGTAGGAGGTGGCATAAGTATTCTGACTTCTTGCTCTGCTATTATTAGAAGTAAAAATTACTTAAAGTTGCTATTATGCTTTCTAAGGGTAAGTACTGAATGAATAAATAGAAATGACATAATCAGCTAATTTAACAGAGGGTGTATGAAGGAGTAAAAGCATACTATTCTTTTGTCATTGCTCAAATACGGTGTCAGTAGGTAGAAGCTAAAGTAATAGATGGTTAGTAAAGGTAACCATTTAAGGTGAGACAATCAAAACTTTAAAAATGACCACAGCACATACAGGAGCAAAGGAAACAAGTCATCTATCTGAAGTTACTTTAAAGCGTCAATGGAAGTGAGTGTGTGATATAAAATATGGTGACAAGAACAAGACCAAAGAGCTGTTGTGTCTGTAAATGTACAAATGGCCAGGATAAACTTAAAGAAAAAGACTCAAATTGGATTATAAAGGAAAATGGAAGGTTATACCATATACAAAAAAGATGCATGTTAAAGTGATTCCAAACAGCTGAAAGTAAAAGGATGGGCAAAAGTCTATCAGCGACACAGGTAGAAAACAACAATAACATTCAAGGAGTGCTGAGATGAACATTCACAGCTTTCAGAACTTACATCTGTAAACGTAAAAAGTGAAATTGAATAGGCAAAAAAAAAGGAAGCAGTATTCACAAACCCACAATTAAAGTTAAAGGGGGGCAAAAAGTATAAAAGAGATAAAGGACATAGAATGATGAAGTAGATAATCACGATGAAGACCTAAAAAGTATGAAACGTACAAAATGATAAAATTTTTATTTTTTGATTATTAATTGAGAGATAGAGAAGCAGAGATACAGACTCCTGCACGCAGTGACCGGGATCCACCCAGCAAGCCCACTGGGGGGCGATGCTCTCCCTCTCTGGGGCTGTTGCTCTGTTGCTCAGCAACCAAACTATTTTAGCGCCTAAGGCAAGGCTACGGAGTGATCCTCAGCGCCTGGGGCCAGATAAAATATTTTTAACAGTAATTATAGGAACTTCAAGGAGTGATAGACAAAAACATAGTAAATGAAGACTTTAGTGTACCATTTTTCAGGCCATTACAGAGCAAGTGAATAAGGGATAAATATTTAGAAGACCCAAACTACATCATGAAAGAAATCTTATTCATCTATGTTAAATTATGTCCCTAAAAACAGGCTGTTTTTTTAAAGTTCCAGAAACATTCACAAAAATTATTTATTTACTTATTTAATGTTTTCCCACTTTCTTTAAATCATGAGCTTTTTAAGATGGGAAGGGACCTTGTTTGTCTTGTTAGCCCCATTTCCCCAGGAACTAACAGAGGTGAACAATAAATATTTTTGAATAAGTGAAAAAGAATATAAACAAAAAATACAAATGGCCAGTAAGCCCATGGGTATGGGGTGGAAGCACAACTTTACAAAGATGTTTCTGTTCAAATAGTAATAGAATACGTTTTTACCTATCAAATTGGCAAAACTTATGAAGTAACCACGCTCTAAATCCTTAGTTTATATACTGTATATAAATGCATACCTAGATAAAGTGTCAACTCAAACAGCATAGATAACACAAATAGTTCTTTCCAGTTTCTAATCCTTTCATGCAAACATCCAAGGTGAGCCATGATCATTGGAAAATGTGCTAGTTGTGTACATCACATCTTAATGTTCTCTTTATTTCATGGGTGGCATGGCCCCAGGCAGAATGGCGTATCACCCCGACAGCCCCATAGCAGGGCTGACCCACTCCTAAACGGCCCCCAGGAGCTGAGGCTTAGTTCTTCTTGCCCAGCACTGACAGTGGCCCACTCGTCAGCTCCTGGTCTAAAGAAAGAACCCAGAGGGTTTCCCCAACCCTGGCTGAAGGCAGGTGATCCTTAGGAGAAGGGGTCTTGGTTGAGGGTCTCAGGTTTAGTTGGAGGGAGAGGTTTTGTACTAAAAAGATAGGCCTTTGGTGATACACACATCAAATGTGAGATCCCAGCCTTTTCCACACCTAGTCCCTGAAGGAGTATACCCTTCAGACAGAAAGTAAAGCATCTTCTCCAGGTAACTTAATAGGGCCAGGAGAAAAGACTTAAAGACATTAACATTGTGGGATTCTCAGAAAAGTGATCTATGTGAATTAGCCTTCAGTAAAGACCTGGGACAGTGAAACTCTACCAAGCCTCACCACAGGCACAGAGCTTTACAGTGCCCCACCCATATAGAATCAGCTAAGGATCACAACAGGCTAACATAAAGAAAGAGTTTAAAAGCAATGTAAAGGAACCAGAGACTTTATCGAATGACTGAACAATGATCGGTGTATTGGATTTATGTAGATTTTTCTAATATGAATGTGTGAAAATAGGTGTTTTAAATATGGTTTAAATTTTTTTTGTGTGCTGCACAGTGGTCAAAACTGAGATTGCAAGTGGAAATATTGAGAAAGTTAGAACCAATCTATACAATTCAAACAGAAACCTTTTTCAAGAAACAGTCATATTTACATGGCCCACACAGAGCTGATTAAAACAGACAACAACTTCCAGGATGTAGTGAGAAGCCAGGATGTAGGGAAGTAAGAGCAGTGTGCAGCAGGGGCAGGTGAGCCCACCATGCTGGTGTGAAAGCAATAAGAGAAAGAGGGCTATGAGGATTCCAAGTGCAGAGGAGGTTACCTCCTCACTGCTCCTACCCCTTCGTGTTAGGGTTGGGGGTGGACACATGTCCCTTGGACAACCACTGCAATCATTACCAGACGCAATGACTGAAAACACCATTTTAAGACCTCTGTGTTACGTTCTCTGTAAATTTTTAGCTTCTTAAACACCATTGAATGAATTTAGAGTGTTTTTTGGTGTTTGCTTTAGACGACTAAACTACTACAGCCTGTGGACCTAATTCAGCCTGCCACCTGTTTTTGAACAGAGTGCTAAGAAAAGTTTTTTTGTTTGTTTTGCTTTGTTTTGTTTTGTTTTATGTGAGAGGAGGGGAGATTGTGAGGCAAACTTCCATATGCACCCTAACCGGGATCCACCTGGCAACCCCATTTGGGGCTGATGCTTGAGTAGCGAAGCTATTTTTAGCACCTGAAACTGATGCGCTCCAACAGAGCTATTGTCAGGGCCATGCTCAAATCAATTAAGCCACTGGCTGTGGGAGGAGAAGAGGACGAGAAGAGGGAGAGGGAGAAGGGAAGAAACAGATGGTCGCTTCTCTTGTGTGCCCTGACTGGAAATCAATATGCTGGGCCGACATTCTATCCACTGAGCCACTGGCCAGGGCCAAAAAGTTATTTTTTAAAATTAAACTTTTTATTTTGAGAAAGGGGTAGATTCAAATGCAGTTGTCAGAAGTCATACAGAGAGATCCTGTGATCCTTTACCTAGTTCCCCCAAAATTAACTTCCTTAGACCTACAGTACAGTGTCTTTGTGTGACTAGGGTGTCGGCATGGGCAGTGAAGGTGCAGAGCAGAGCACCAAGAGGATGCTCACGTGTTCCTTCCACAGCCTCTCCTGCTTCCTGAGTGTGCCCACTCCCTCATTGTGTATGGCAACTGGGAATCTGGTCTCTATTTCTGTAATTTTGTCATTTTAAGAAAGTTATATAACAAAAGGTAGCCATTTCAGTTTAACTTTCTCCAATCAGCATAATTCTCTGGAGATTCCTCTAGGTTTTGTATGAATTAATTTGTTTCTTTATTGCTAAATAATATTCCATAGCATGGATGTACCACTTCTTGTTTTAACCTTTATTTTATTATTAATTTTAATGGGGTGACACCAATAAATCAGGGTACATATGTACAATGAAAACATCTCCAGGTTATCTTATCATTCAATTGTGTTGCATACCCATCACCAAAAGTCAAATTGTCCTCTGTCACCTTCGATCTGGTTTTCCCTGTGTCCCTCCCCTCCTCCCTGTTCCACTCTTCCCTCCCTCCCCCCATCCCATATCCACCACTCTCTTGTCCATGTCTCATATTCTCACTTTTATGTCCCACCTATGTATGGAATCATGCTGTTCTCAGTTTTTCTTTTTTTCTGATTTACTTATTTCACTCCGTATAATGTTATCAAGGTACATCCATTTTGTTATAAATGATCCGATGTCATCGTTCCTTATGGCTGAGTAGTATTCCATAGTATATATGTACCAAAGCTTTTTAATCCACTCGTCTTCTGACGGACACTTGGGCTGTTTCCAGATCTTCGCTATTGTGAACAATGCTGCCACGAACATGGGGGCGCATTTCTTCTTTTCGAACAGTGCTATGGTGTTCTTAGGGTATATTCCTAAAAGTGGATAGCTGGGTCAAAAGGCAGTTCGATTTTTAATTTTCTGAGGAATCTCCAAACTGTTTTCCACAGTGGCTGCACCAGTCTGCATTCCCACCAGCAGTGCAGAAGGGTTCCCTTTTCTCCACATCCTCGCTAGCACTGATTCTGTGTTGTTTTGCTGATGAGTGCCATTCTGACTGGTGTGAGGTGATATCTCATTGTGGTTTTAATTTGCATTTCTCTAATGATTAGTGGTGTTGAGCATTTTTTCATATGCCTATTGGCTATCTGTATGTCCTCTTTGGAGAAATTTCTATTCATGTCTTTTGCCCATTTTATGATTGGGTTGTTCGTCTTCCTGGTGTTCAGTTTTATAAGTTCTTTATAAATTTTAGTTATTAACCCCTTATCAGATGTGCTGTTGAATATGTTCTCCCATTGTGTGGTTTGTCTTTTTATTCTGTTCCTATTGTCTTTAGCTGTGCAAAAACTTTTTAGTTTGATATAGTCCCATTTGTTTATCTTGCATTTTATTTCAGTTGCCCGTGGAGATAAATCGGCAAATATACTGCTGCTCCAGAAGTCGGAGAGCCTGCTGCCTATGTTATCTTCTAAGATGCTTATGGTTTCACGGCTTACATTTAAGTCTTTTATCCATTTTGAGTTTGTTTTTGTGAATGGTGTAAGTTGATGGTCTAGTTTCATTTTTTTGTAGGTAGATGTCCAATTTTCCCAACACCATTTGTTAAAGAGGCTGTCTTTACTCCATTGTACGTTCTTTCCTCCTTTGTCAAATATCAGTTGTCCATAAAGCTGTGGGTTTATTTCTGGGTCCTCTGTTCTGTTCCATTGATCTATGTGCCTGTTGTTATGCCAGTACCAGGCTGTCTTGAGTATAATGGCCTTATAGTAAACCTTGATATCTGGAAGAGTGATACGTCCTGCTTTATTTTTTCTTTTTAAGATTGCTGAGGCTATTCGTGTTCTTTTTTGGTTCCATATAAATTTTTGGAATATGTGTTCTATATCTTTGAAGTATGTCATTGGTATTTTAATTGGTATTGCATTGAATTTATAAATTGCTTTGGGTAATATAGACATTTTAATGATGTTTATTCTTCCTAGCCATGAGCACGGTATATGCTTCCACTTGTTTGTATCTTCCTTGATTTCTTTTATCAATGTTCTATAATTTTCCGAGTACAAGTCCTTAACCTCCTTGGTTAAATTTACTCCTAGGTACTTTATTTTTTTGGCTGCAATAGTGAAGGGGATTGTTTCCTTAATTTCTTTTGCTGACAGTTCATTGTTGGTATATAGAAATGCCTCTGATTTCTGAGTATTAATTTTATATCCTGCCACCTTGCTGAATTCATTTATAAGGTCCAGTAGTTTTTTGACTGAGACTTTAGGGTTTTCAATATACAATAATATATCATCTGCAAATAGTGACAGTTTTACTTCTTCTTTTCCAATTTGGAGGCCTTTTATTTCTTCTTCTTGTCTGATTGCTGTAGCTAGGACTTCCAGAACTATGTTGAATAAGAGTGGTGAAAGGGGGCATCCCTGTCTGGTTCCTGATCTTAAGGGGATTGCTCTTAATCTTTGTCCATTTAGTATGGTGTTTGCTGTAGGTTTATCGTAGATGGCCTTTATCATGTTAAGGAATGATCCCTGTATTCCCACTTTACTGAGAGTTTTGATCATGAATGGGTGCTGGATTTTATCAAATGCCTTTTCTGCATCTATTGAAATTATCATGTGATTTTTGTCCTTCCTTTTGTTTATGTGATGAATCACATTGATTGATTTGCGAATATTGAACCAGCCTTGCCTCTCCAGAATAAATCCCACTTGATCGTGGTGTATAATTTTTTTCATATATTGCTGGATCCGGTTGGCTAATATATTGTTGAGAATTTTAGCGTCTAAATTCATCAGGGACATAGGCCTATAATTTTCTTTCTTTGTGTTGTCTTTGCCCGGTTTAGGGATCAGAATTATGCTCGCCTCATAAAAGGAGTTTGGAAGTCTTCCTTCCTCTTGAATTTTTTGAAATAGCTTGAGGAGGATAAGAGTTAGTTCTTCTTTGAATTTTTGATAGAATTCACTTGTGAAGCCATCAGGCCCAGGACTTTTCTTTTTTGGGAGTTTTTTGATAACTGTTTCGATCTCATTTGTTGTAATTGGTCTGTTTAGGTGTTCTGATTCTTCCAGATTGATTTTTGGAAGGTTATATGATTCAAAAAATTTGTCCATTTCACCAAGATTGTCTAATTTTTTGGCATAGAGTTCTTCATAGTATTTTCTTACAATGCTTTGTATTTCTGTTGTGTCAGTTGTTATTTCTCCACTGTCTTTTCTAATTTTATTTATTTGAGTCCTCTCTCTTTTTTTCTTGGTGAGTCTAGTTAAAGGTTCATCAATCTTGTTTACCTTTTCAAAGAACCAGCTTCTGGATTCATTGATCCTCTGTATTGTTTCCTTAGCCTCTATGTCATTTATTTCTGCTCTGATCTTTATTATTTCCTTCCTTCTACTTGTCTTGGGTTTTATTTGTTGTTGTTTTTCTTGTTCTTTTAGATGCAGGGTCAGGTTGCTTATTTGAGCTTTTTCTAGCTTCTTATGATATGCCTGTAGTGCAATAAATTTCCCTCTCAGAACTGCTTTTGCTGTGTCCCATACATTTTGAGTTGATGTATGCTCATTATCATTTGTTTCTAAAACTTTTTTATTTCTTCTTTGATCTCATTGTTAATCTATTCATTATTTAATAACATGCTATTTAGTTTCCAAGTGTTTGAGTATTTTTCAGTTTTTCTTTTGTGGTTAATTTCTAGTTTCATGGCATTGTGATTAGAGAAAATGCTTGATATGATTTCAATCTTAAATTTATTGAGACCGTTTTTGTGTCCTAACATGTGGTCTATCCTAAAAAATGTACCATGAGCGCTAGAGAAGAATGTATATTCTACTGCTTTAGGGTGAAAAGTTCTGAAGATATCTATTAAATCAAGTTGATCTAGTGTCTCCTTTAAGTCTGCTGTTTCTTTATTAATTTTCTTTCTTGAGGATCTATCCAGTGTTTTTAGAGGGGTATTGAAATCCCCTACTATGATAGTATTGCTGTTAATCTCGCCCTTTTTATCCATCAAAGTCTGCTTTATGTATGTCGGGGCTCCTATATTTGGTGCATAGATATTTAGAATAGTTATATCTTCCTGTTGAATTGTTCCCTTTATCATTATGTAGTGTCCTTCTTTATCTCTTACTACAGCCTTTGTTTTAAAGTCCATTGTGTCTGATATAAGTATTGCTACCCCTGCTTTTTTTTCATTTCCATTTGCATGAAATATTTTTTTCCATCCTTTTACCTTCAGTCTATGAGCATCTTTTGTTTTAAGGTGTGTCTCTTGTAGACAGCATATGTATGGGTCCTGTTTCTTTATCCATGCAGCTACCCTATGTCTTTTGATTGGATCATTTAATCCATTTACATTTAAGGTTATTATTGATATGTAGTTGTTTATTGCCATTTTATTTTTTAAAGCTGTTTTCTTCTTTTGCTCTATTCATTCCTCCCTTTAAACTGTTCACAAGAGGCCCCTTAGTATCTCTTGCAGAATTGGTTTGGTTTTTATGAATTCCTTCAGGCTTTCTTTTTCTGGGAAGCTCTTTATTTCTCCTTCAATTTTAAAGGAGAAATTAGCCTTGCTGGATAAAGTAGTCTTGGTTTTAGGTTCTTGTTCTGCATTACTTTGATTATATCTTGCCATTCCCTTCTGGCCTCAAGTGTTTCTGTTGAGAAGTCCGATGTCATCCTTATGGGGGCTCCTTTATAGGTGATAGCCTTTTTTTCTCTAGCAGATTTTAAAATTTTTTCTTTATTCATTAGCTTTGGTATTTTAACTATGATGTGTCTTGGTGTAGATCTTTTTGGGTTTCTGTTTAATGGAGTTCTGTGTGCTTCTTGAACGTGTGGAGTGTTTCCCAGCCTTAATTTAGGAAAGTTTTCTGCTATGATTTGATTGAACAAAGTTTCCATTTCCTGTCCTCTCTCCTCTTCTTCAGGCACCTCTATGGTGTGAATGTTGTTTCTCTTCATGTTGTCACAAAGCTCCCTTAGAGTTTCCTCACATTTTTTAAGTCTCTTTTCCTTTTTCTTCTCTGCTTCTGTGCCTTTGTTTGTTGTGTCCTCTAACTCGCTTATTCGATCCTCAGCGTTATTCATCCTGCTTTTAATTCCTTCCATTGTGGTCTTCAGTTCTGATACTGTATTTGTCATTTCTGTCTGATTCTTTTTTATTATTTCAATTTTGTTTTTTATACTTGTTATCTCTTTATTTAGGTGTTCATAATGACTATCCATTGTTGCTCTAATATCTTTGAACATCCTAACTATCATTATTCTAAATTCTGCTTCTGGTAATTTGGTTATATCTGGTTCATTCAGGTCCTTCTCTGGGGATTTCTCTTGATTCATTTGGTTTGTATTCCTCTGCCTGTCCATTTTTTCTGTGTATAAGCAAGTTGTGGCCACTGGAGTCCAGTAGATGTTGCCTTTGTGTTCTCTAGGTGTGGTCTGTCTGCAGGCCCCTCACCCCCTCTGCTAGTGCCTAGGGTGGTTGGATATGAGCGTTGCCAGCGCCGGCTCACTGTGGCTTTTGCTGTACTTTCTCCCTCTCCTCTGTGGGAGGGCTGTCACTCAAGCCACAAATCTTAGCACCAAGGGTAGAGGTGAGCACCTTTGCTCAGCTGCGGACCCAGCCTATTTCCGGACTTCCGCCCAGAACCCTCAGTCAGAGCCTGCTCGCCACAGTTTCGAGGGTTGGGCGGGGCTTTTGACGTGCTCTCAGCTGTGAGCATTTGCCCGTCTGGAGATTTAGCCCCGCCCTTGAGGCCAGGGCCCTTCTGCGCAGGGTCGGAAACCAAGGGTTATTGGGGCGGCCGTGTTTGCTGGCTTCCGCTCAGCTGCGTACTTCCACTCGTCCCGGACTCTACCCCGCACCTGCGTTCGGAGCCCGCTCATGCACGTATGAATGCAATCCACAGTTTCTCCGGCCGGGCGGGGATAGTAGCGTGAGCTCAACTGCGAGCTTCCACTTGTCTCGGGGTCTAGCCCGTTCCTGCGCTCAGAGCCCGCTCGCGCACGTATACTGGCCAACCGCGGTTTCTCTGGAGTGGGGGTGGGGCTGGTACCGCGAGCGCCTGCCCATCCCTGGTCCTAGCCCGGTCCCCGTGGTCAGGCCCGACCTGCACAGGGTCGTAGAGCAGATTTAGCCCGTTCCTGGCCTCCCGCTTTGTCCCCATAAGTGGGGTTAAAGGCGGGCCCGCAGCTGCCGGTCCGCTCTCACGCGTCCCCTCTGACCCTCTGGGCTAGACCGAGCTCCCACCAACTTGGCCTCTTCCCACGCCGACAGAACCGCTTTCAGCGTCCTGTCGCCCCAAACCCTTAAGCAGCCCTCAGCAGAGTAGGAAGGGACCTAATACTCCACAATGTAGGCCTGGGAGCTCCCTCACTTGTTTCACAGCTCAAAACTGTCCAAACGCCTCTTCTAGGCTCTGGGACTGCAGGCTGGGGCTTGGTTCCTGGGACCCAGGTCCCTCCCTCTCCGCCAAACCTTCCTCCTGCCCTGCGGGTCTCTCCGGGCTGCCATTTGCTCCGGAGAGCTGGGCAGCCCTCTTCGCGTTTTCGCTATTCCTACCAGTCTCAATGTGGCTTCTTCTGTGTTCCTTGGTTGAAGAGTCCACTTAGTTTAGTTCAAAGTTGGTTTATCCAGATGATGGTTCTTTAAATTGAGTTATAATCCACTTTGCTTCTGGGAGTTGGAAGTTGGTTCGTCCGCCTACTCCGTCGCCATCTTGCTTCCCCCCCTAGTTTCATTTTTTTGCAGGTAGATGTCCAATTTTCCCAACACCATTTGTTACAGAGGCTGCCTTTACTCCATTGTATGTTCTTTCCTCCTTTGTCAAATATCAGTTGTCCAAAAGCTGTGGGTTTATTTCTGGGTCCTCTGTTCTATTCCATTGATCTATGTGCCTGTTCTTATGCCAGTACCAGGCTGTCTTGAGCATAATGGCCTTGTAGTAAACCTTGATATCTGGAAGAGTGATACGTCCTGCTTTATTTTTTCTTTTTAAGATTGCTGAGGCTATTCGTGTTCTTTTTTGGTTCCATATAAAATTTTGTAATATGTGTTCTATATCTTTGAAGTATGTCATTGGTATTTTAATTGGTATTGCATTGAATTTATAAATTGCTTTGGGTAATATAGACATTTTAATGATGTTTATTCTTCCTAGCCATGAGCACGGTATATGCTTCCACTTGTTTGTATCTTCCTTGATTTCTTTTATCAATGTTTTATAATTTTCCGAGTACAAGTCCTTAACCTCCTTGGTTAAATTTACTCCTAGGTACTTTATTTTTTGGGCTGCAATAGTGGAGGGGATTGGTTCCTTAATTTCTTTTGCTGACAGTTCATTGTTGGTATATAGAAATGCCTCTGATTTCTGAGTATTAATTTTATATCCTGCCACCTTGCTGAATTCATTTATAAGGTCCAGTAGTTTTTTGACTGAGACTTTAGGGTTTTCAATATACAATATCATATCATCTGCAAATAGTGACAGTTTTACTTTTTCTTTTCCAATTTGGATGCCTTTTATTTCTCCTTCTTGTCTAATTGCTGTAGCTAGGACTTCCAGAACTATGTTGAATAAGAGTGGTGAAAGGGGGCAACCCTGCCTGGTTCCTGATCTTAAGGGGATTGCTTTTAATTTTTGTCCATTTAGTATGGTGTTTGCTGTGGGTTTGTCGTAGATGGCCTTTATCATGTTAAGGAATGTTCCCTGTATTCCCACTTTACTGAGAGTTTTGATCATGAATGGGTGCTGGATTTTATCAAATGCCTTTTCTGCATCTATTGAAATTATCATGTGATTTTTGTCCTTCCTTTTGTTTATGTGATGAATCACATTGATTGATTTGCGAATATTGAACCAGCCTTGCCTCTCCAGAATAAATCCCACTTGATCGTGGTGTATGATTTTTTTCATATATTGCTGGATCCAGTTGGCTAATATTTTGTTGAGAATTTTAGCGTCTAAATTCATCAGGGATATAGGCCTATAATTTTCTTTCTTTGTGTTGTCTTTGCCCGGTTTTGGGATCAGAATTATGCTCGCCTCATAAAAGGAGTTTGGAAGTCTTCCTTCCTCTTGAATTTTTTGAAATAGCTTGAGGAGGATAGGAGTTAGTTCTTCTTTGAATTTTTGATAGAATTCACTTGTGAAGCCATCAGGCCCAGGACTTTTATTTTTTTGGAGTTTTTTGATAACTGTTTCAATCTTATTTGTTGTAATTGGTCTGTTTAGGTGTTCTGATTCTTCCAGATTGATTTTTGGAAGGTTATATGATTCAAGAAATTTGTCCATTTCACCAAGATTGTCTAATTTTTTGGCATAGAGTTCTTCATAGTATTTTCTTACAATGCTTTGTATTTCTGTTGTGTCAGTTGTTATTTCTCCACTGTCCTTTCTAATTTTATTTATTTGAGTCCTCTCTCTTTTTTTTCTTGGTGAGTCTAGTTAAAGGTTCATCAATCTTGTTTACCTTTTCAAAGAACCAGCTTCTGGTTTCATTGATCCTCTGTATTGTTTCCTTAGCCTCTATGTCATTTATTTCTGCTCTGACCTTTATTATTTCCTTCCTTCTACTTGACTTGGGTTTTATTTGTTGTTGTTTTTCTAGTTCTTTTAGATGCAGGGTCAAGTTGCTTATTTGAGCTTTTTCTAGCTTCTTATGATATGCCTGTAGTGCAATAAACTTCCCTCTCAGAACTGCTTTTGCTGTGTCTCATACATTTTGAGTTGATGTATGCTCATTATCATTTGTTTCTCGAAACTTTTTTATTTCTTCTTTGATCTCATTTTTAATCCATTCATTATTTACTCTCATGCTATTTAGTTTCCAAGTGTTTGAGTATTTTTCAGTTTTTCTTTTGTGGTTAATTTCTAGTTTCATGGCATTGTGATCAGAGAAAATGCTTGATATGATTTCAATCTTCTTAAATTTATTGAGACCGTTTTTGTGTCCTAACATGTGGTCTATCCTAGAAAATGTACCATGAGCGCTTGAGAAGAATGTATATTCTACTGCTTTAGGGTGAGAAGTTCTGAAGATATCTATTAAATCAAGTTGATCTAGTGTATCCTTTAAGTCTTCTGTTTCTTGATTAATTTTCTTTCTTGAGGACTTATCCAGTGTTGTTAGAGGGGTATTGAAATCCCCTACTGTGATAGTATTGCTGTTAATCTCGCCCTTTATATTCATCAAAGTCTGCTTTATGTATGTCAGGGCTCCTATATTTGGTGCATAGATATTTATAATAGTTATATCTTCCTGTTGAATTGTTCCCTTTACTATTATGTAGTGTCCTTCTTTATCTCTTACTACATCTCTTGTTTTAAAGTCCATTTTGTCAGATATACGTACTGCTTCCCCGGCTTTTTATTTCCATTTGCATGAAATATTTTTTTTCATCCTTTTACCTTCAGTCTATGAGCATCTTTTGTTTTAAGGTGTGTCTCTTGTAGACAGCATATGTATGGGTCCTGTTTCTTTATCCATGCAACTACCCTATGTCTTTTGATTGGATCATTTAATCCATTTACATTTAAGGTTATTATTGATATGTAGTTGTTTATTGCCATTTTATTCTTTAAAGCTGTTTTCTTCTTTTGCTATATTCTTTCCTTCCTTTAAACTGTTCACAATAGGCCCCTTAGTATCTCTTGCAGAATTGGTTTGGTTTTTATGAATTCCTTCAGGCTTTCTTTTTCTCTTTATTTCTCCTTCAATTTTAAACATTAGCCTTGCTGGATAAAGTAGTCTTGGTTTTAGGTTCTTGTTCTGCATTACTTTGATTATATCTTGCCTTCCCTTCTGGCCTCAAGTGTTTCTGTTGAGAAGTCCGATGTCATCCTTATGGGGGCTCCTTTATAGGTGATAGCCTTTTTTTCCCTACCAGCTTTTAAAATTTTTTCTTTATCCATTACCTTTGGTATTTTAACTATGATGTGTCTTGGTGTAGATCTTTTTGGGTTTCTGTTTAATGGAGTTCTGTGTGCTTCTTGAATGTGTGGAGTGTTTCCCAGCCTTAATTTAGGGAATTTTTTAGCTATGATTTGATTGAACAAAGTTTCCATTTCCTGTCCTCTCTCCTCTTCTTCAGGCACCCCTATGATGTGAATGTTTTTTCTCTTCAGGATGTCACAGAGCTCCCTTAGAGTTTCCTCACATTTTTTGAGTCTTTTTTCCTTTTTCTTCTCTGATTCTGTGCCTTTGTTTATTGTGTCCTCTAACTTGCTTATTCGATCCTCAGCGTTATTCACCCTGCTTTTAATTCCTTCCATTGTGGTCTTCAGTTCTGATACTGTATTTGTCATTTCTGTCTGATTCTTTTTTATTATTTCAATTTTGTTTTTTATACTTGTTATCTCTTTATTTAGGTGTTCATAATGACTATCCATTGTTGCTCTAATATCTTTGAACATCCTAACTATCATTATTCTAAATTCTGCTTCTGGTAATTTGGTTATATCTGGTTCATTCAGGTCCTTCTCTGGGGATTTCTCTTGATTCATTTGGTTTGCATTCCTCTGCCTGCCCATTTTTTCTGTGTATAAGCAAGTTATGGGCCCTGGAGTCCAGTAGGTGTTGCCTTTGTGTTCTCTAGGTGTGGTCTGTCTGCAGGCCCACCACACCACCCTCTGCCGCTGCCTAGGGCGGTTGGGTATGGGCGTTGCCAGTGCCGGTCCACTTCGGCTGTTGCTGTGATTTCTGCCTCTCCTCTGCGGGAGGGGCTGTCACTGAAGTCACAAGCCTCAGCACCAAGGGTAGAGGTGAGCACCTTTGCTCAGCTGCGGACCCAGCCTGTTTCCGGACTTCCACCCAGAACCCGCAGTCAGAGCCTGCTCGCCACAGTTTTGCAGGTTGGGTCAGGCTTTTGATGTGCTCTCAGCTGTGAGCCTTTGCCCGTCCAGAGTTTTAGCCCTGCCCTCGAGGCCAGGGCCTTTCTGTGCAGCATTGCAAACCAAGGTTTATTTGGCCGGGCATGTTTGCTGGCTTCCGCTCAGCTGCGAGCTTCCGCTCATCCCGGACTCTTTCCCGCTCCTGCGTTCGGAGCCCGCTCATGCACGCAGGATGGCAAACTGCGGTTTCTCCGGCCGGGCAGGGCTGGTAGCGTGAGCTCAGCTGCGAGCCCGCGCCCGTCCCTGGTCCTAGCCCCGTCCCCGTGGTCAGGGCCGGCTTGCACAGGGTCGCAGAGCAGATCTCTGCCCGTTCCTGGCCTCTCGCTTTGTCCCCTGAGGTGGGATTGCAGGCGGGCCCGCAGCCTCCGGACTGCTTTCGCGCGTCTCCTCCACCCCTGCTGGGCTAGACCGAGCTCACACGGGCTTGGCCTCCACCCACGCCGACTGAACCGCGTTTCAGCGTCCTGTCGCCACCATACCCTTCAGCAACCCTCAGCAGAGTAGGAAGGGCCCTAATACTCCACACTGTAGGCCTGGGAGCTCCCTCACTTGTTTCACAGTTCAAAACTGTCCAAACGCCTCTTCTAGGCTCTGGGACTGTAGGCTGGGGTTTGATTCCTGGGACCCAGGTCCCTCCCTCTCCGCCAAACTCTCCTCCTGCCACGTGGTTCTCTCTGGGCTGCCGTTTGCTCCGGGGAGCTGGGCAGCCCTCTTCGCGTTTTCGCTACCAGTCTCGATGTGGCTTCTTCTGTGTTCCTTGGTTGAAAAGTCTACTTAGTTTAGTTCAAAGTTGGTTTATCCAGATGATGGTTCTTAAAATTGAGTTATAATCCACTTTGGTTCTGGGAGTTGGAAGTTGGTACGTCCGCCTACTCCGTCGTCATCTTGCTCCTCGTTTTATCCTTTTATCTGTTGAAGGATATAGGTTTTGTTTCCAGTTTGGAGCTATTATGAATAATAATGCTACAAACATTCCTGGATGAGTTTTTGTGTGTGTAAACATGTCTTCACTTCCTTGAGATAAATGATAACCGGTGCAATTCCTGTCAGAAGGTAAATCTGCTGGACTTGGCCAGAGCAGTGGCCCCACTTTACAGTCCTATGCGTGATGTGATCCAATTCTCTGTTTTTGCCAGCATGTCGTATTGTCACTGTTTTTCACTTTTAGCTATTCTGATAGGTGTGTGTAATGGTTTCTTAATGTGGTTTTAATTTGCATTTCCCTAATGGCTAATAATGTTGAACATTTTTTTATGTGATTATTTGCAAGCTGTATATTTTCTTCAGTGAAATGTGTCTTCATATCTTTTACCCTTATTCTAATTTGATTGTTTATTTTTTGCTGTTGTGTTTGGAGAGATTTTTATACACCACTCTAGATACTAGTTCTTTGTCGGGCATGTAGTTCGCAAATATTTTCTCCCTGTATCTTTTTCAATCTGTTAACAGGACCTTTAGCAGAATAAGAGTTTTTCATTTTGATGACTTCCAATTTATCAAGTTTTCCTTTTATGAACTGTGCTTTTTCTTTTATATCTAAGAACTCTTTGCCCAATCCTTGGGTCTAAGCTTTTCTCCTATGTTTTTATCCTAAAGATTTTATAGTTTTACATTTAACTCCATGATCTAGTTTTGTATAATTGATTTTATAATTTGTTCATTACCGAAACAAGTTCATTTTTGTATAAAGTATATGTTTTGTAAAGAGACCTTGTATACAGAGCGTCCCCCAAATGCCAAAGGAGCAGAGAGGCCAAAGAACAAGGCAGACAAGATTGGTTTGTTGGTTTAAGGAGTTTTAATAGGGAACTTACAAAAACACGTGGATACTCACACCATTCACGCCTCTCTACCCCAGGCTACCTGTTTTATATCCTCTGAAGAAGTGGACATACCTGCTCTTAAAGGAATGCAAGGGTGTTCAAGAGGGAACAAAGGGACAAGATACTGGGGGTTCAGGTGCCAGGGCGAGTTAAAAGATAACACTGAAAGTGCCTTTCCCCAGAGAAAGGACTGATGGTGAAGGAAGGGTTAATGGTAGTTCTGATTAACCTGGAGTCCCTGTACACATTCCAGGTCTGCCTGTGGAAGTGGGGGAAGGTGTCAACAGTTCAGGTAGATTAGTTTTAAAATGGAGTCAGTTTTTGAATATGGAGTCATGTCTCTCTCTGCATGGTATGATACTTCTATGTCTTATGTCTTCTTTGCTTTCCCTATATATTATAAAGTCTTAACATTGGGTAGATTAAATCCTTTTTATTCTATTTCAAACTTGTTGTAGTTATTATAATTCCTTTGCCTTTCAATACAAACTTTATAATAATCTTGTTTCTCTCTACTGAGAAATCTTGCTGACATTTTGATAGGACGTGTGTTAAACCTATACATCGATTTGGGGCGGACTATGTTGAGTCTCCCAATTCATGGTATACCTTTCATTTATTTAAATCTTCTTTGATTTGCTTCATTAGGGTTTTAACGTAAAACTCTGCACATTTTTCTTACATTTACACCTTCATATTTCATTAGTTTGAATAATTGTCAATGGCATTGTAGTTTAAATTTCAGTGGCCGTGTGTTCATTGCTGGTATATAGAAATAGAACTGATTTTTGTATGTTTATCTTGTATCCTGCTAGGTTGCCACACTCATTAGTTCTAGGAGTTTTTTTTTAATTTGTTTTGTTTTTATATATTCATTGGGACTTACTACTGGACAGTTATGCTATCTATAAATAGGGAGAGTTTTATTTCTTTGTTTCTGATCTATAAACCTTCTGTTTCTTTTTCTCCACTTAGAACTTCCTGTACTGTGTGGAGTAAAAGTGATCAGAATGGACAGACACCCTTTTCTTATTCCTGATCTTAGGGGGAAAGCAAAGCATTCTGTTTTCCACCATTAACCAAAATGTTATCTATAAGTTCTTTGATAAACGTTCTTTATCAAACTAAGGGAGTTTTCTTCTATTACTGTTTTTCTGAGACTTTTTTTATTCATGACAGGGTGTTCAATGACGTCAAATGATGTTTCTTCACTAATTGATATAAGGTGATTTTTCTGCTTTAGTCATGTCTTCAGGTGCATTACATTGATTTTTGAATATTGAAATATTCTTGTATCTGTGGAGTAAATTTCACTTAATCATGGTGAATGCTTCTTTTTATATGTTACAGAATTTGTTGATGTTTTATTAAGGATTTTTACATCTGTGTTCATGAGGAATATTGGTTCACGTTATTTTGTGGGTTTTCTTTTTAGATATTGTCTTTGTCTAGTTTTGGTTATCATGGTAATTTAGCTTCATGAAATGAATTGGGAAGTATTCTATTTTTTTTTTTTTTTGCAAGAGATTGTATAGATTTTATATTAATTCTTATTTAAACTTTTGTTAAAATTTTCTAGTGAAACCATCAGGGCCTGGGCATTTTTTATTTTGGTAGTTTTTAATTTATAAGTATAATTTCCTCAGTTTTAGGGCTATCTAAGTGATCTAGTTGATATTGGGTGGGTTAGGGTAATTTGTGGTTTTCAAGGCCTTGGTCCATTTCAACTTTGTTGTCAAATAAATATTTTTGTTCATAGCATTCCCTTGTTATCACTTAGATATTTTTTTTCCTGCAGGATATCCTCTATTTCATTCCTCATACTGGAAATTTGTATCTTTTTTATTTGTCTCTCTTGCTAGAGATTTGTCAATTTTATTGATTTTTTTCAAAGAATCAGCTCTTTCTCTTATTGCTGTTCTTCATTGCTTTTCCACTTTCAATCTCATTGATTTATTTTTTTAATTTTCTTATGCTTGCTTTGGATTTATTTTTCCTCCTTTTATTCTAGATTCTTGAGAGAGGAGCTTAGATTATTGATTTGAGACTTTTTCTATTTTTTAAATGAATGCATTTAGTGCTATAAAGTTCCCTCTTGTCATTGCTTTAGCAGTTTCCCACAAACATTTATATGTTATATTTTTATGTTCATTCAGTTCAGTATATTTTTATACTTCTCTTGAGACTCTTCTTTGACTCATTGATTTCTTGGAATGTTATTTAGTTTCCAAGTATTTGAAGACTTTTCTGTTATTCACTTCTAGTTCTTTCTTTTCCTATTTTTGATTTTCTAGTTTCATTCTGTTATTAATATCTAGTTTGATTAGATTATAGTGATAGAATTCACTCTATTTTTTTTCATTTCTTTAAATTTGTTGGGGTTTGTTTGAATACTCTTGATATAATATGTCTTGGCATATGTTCTAAGGGCACTTAAAAATGTAAATTCTGCTTTTATTGGCTAGAGTAATCTATATATGTTTATTAAATTTTGTTGGTTGATGGTATTACTAATTTTTCCCCCTATATTCTTGCTGATATTTGTCTAGTTCAATCAATAGATGAGACAAGGGTGTTGAAGTCTTCAATTATAATTGTAAATTTATTTCAACTTTTGTTCTATTTGTTTTATATATTCTGCAGTTTTGTTTTCTGGTATATATGCATTTAGGATTGTTTTTTATTCTTGGTGGATTGACCCTTCTTTTATCGTTACATAATGTCCCTCCCTGTTTCTGGTAATTCCTTTGCTCTGTGATAGTAACATAGCACTCCTTCAACCTGCCGATATCATTATATTTGAAGTGAGTTTATTGAAGACAGCATATTGTTGGGTGGTTTATTTTTCTTGTGTGTGTGTGTGTGGGGGGGTGCTGATTCTTATCTTCTCTGCCATTCACTGTTTTTTTCTTTTTAAATTGGTATATTTAGACCATGTATTTTGAATGTAATTATTGATATATCAGGGCTTAAGTTTGACATTTTATTTATTTTTATTATTTTTGTTTTAAAATTTTTTATTTACTTTTTCCTGCCTTCCTCTTGGTTACTTGAACATTTGTAAAAAATTCTATGTTGATTTATCTATAACATTTTTGATTTTCTATGTCTATAGCTTTTTCATTGATTGTTCTAGGTTATATTATATATGTAATAACTTATCATAATCCTTTAGTGTCATTTTTACCATTTCCAGTGAGGTGTAGTAAGCTTCCCTCCTTACTGTCCCTTTACTCTGCCCTGTTTATTACATAATTATAAATTTAAAATATAACATAATTATAAATTAAATATTAATTTTACATATACTTAGAATCACATAATAAAGTATATTTTTTAACCATCAAACATAATTTAGAAAACAAAAGGAGAAATTCAGTCTACTGTAACCATAGTTTTATTATTTCCTGTGTTTTTTATTTCTCTCGATATTCCAAGATTTCTTCTTTTATTTATTAATTTTGTTTAGATAACTCTTTTAGCACCTCCTTTTGAGTAGATCTAATGTTGACAAATTCTCTTAGTTTCCCTTCATCTAAGAATGACTTGACTTCCTCTTCCCTGAAAGTTATTTTCACGGTGCATAAAGCCTAGATTATAGTGCCTTTTGTTCAGCTCTTGAACATATTGTGCCATATACTTCTGGTATCCATGGATTCTGATGAGAAATCTTCTTTAATTAATATAGTTTTCCTTTTATAGGTAAAGTGTTGTTTCTTTCTTGCTACTTCCAAGAGTTTTTCTTTTTTTAAAATTTTTATTAATTTTTTATTTATTGTGATTACATGGATTCAAGTATCCCAATTGAATATAACTACCTCACCCCCACCCCCGTGTCTCTTTTTATACCCCTTTGTCCCCCTCTCCCTTTCTCCCTCCCCCCTTCCCTCTAGGATTTGCTGTCCTGTGATCTATATCTCTGTGTTATGTATATATAGTTTCATTAATCCCTTCACCTTCTCTGATCCTATCACCTCATCCCCCTTCCCTCTGACAGCTGTCCCTCTGGTCCCTGTGACCCCGCCTCTGCCTCTATTCTGTTCCTCAGTTCACTTTGTTCATTAGATTCCTCATATATGTTAGATCATGATATTTTTCTTCCTCTGCCTGGCTTATTTCATTTAGCATAATAATCTCCAGGTCCATCCATGCCATCACAAAAAATAAGATTTCATTCTTTTTCACAGCCATTTAGTATTCCATTGTGTATATGTACCACTGCTTTTTAATCCACTCGTCCTCTCACGGACACCTGGCCTATTTCTAGGTCTTGGCTATTGTAAACAACGCTGCAATAAACATGGTGGTGCATGTCTTCTTTTGAATCAGTGATTTGGTATTCTTAGGGTATATTCCTAAAAGTGGGATAGCTGGGTCAAAAGGCAGCTCTATTTTTAATTTTTGAGGAAACCCCATACAGTTCTCCACAGTGGCTGCACCAGTCTGCATTCCCACAAGCAGTACAAGAGGGTTCCCGTTTCTTCACACCCTTGCCAGCACTTATTGTGTGTTGATTTGTTAATGAGCGCCATTCTGACAGGTGTGAGGTGTTATCTCATTGTGGTTTTAAATTGCATTTCTCTAATGATTAGTGATGTTGAACATTTTTTCATATGCTTATTGGCCATTTGCCCTCTTTGGAGAAGTGTCTGTTCAGTTTTTTTGCCCATTTTTTAATTAGATTGTTTACCTTTCTGGTGTTGAGTTTTAGAAGTTATTTATAAATTTTGGTTATTAACCCCTTATCACACATATTGATAAATATGTTCTCCCATTGTGTGGGTTGTCTTTTTATTTTGTTCATGGTGTCTTTTGTTGTGTAAAAGCTTTTTAGTTTGATATAGTTCCATTTGTTCATCCTGTCCTTTATCTCACTTGGCTGTAGAGATAAATCAGCAAAAATATTGCTACGAGAGATATCAGAGAGTTTACTGCCTATGTTTTCTTCCAAGATGTTTATGGTTTCACAACTTACATTTAAGTCTTTTATTCATTTTGAGTTTATTTTTGTGTATGGTGTAAGTTGGTGGTCTAGTTGCATTTTTTTGAATGTATTTGTACAATTTCCCAACACCATTTATTAAAGAAACTATCTTTACTCCATTGTATGCTCTTACCTCCTTTGTCAAATATCAATTGATCATAAAGGCATGGGTTTATTGCTGGGTTCTTTGTTCTGTTACATTGATCTAAATGCCTATTCTTATGCCAGTACCAAGCTGTTTTGAGTGCAATGGTCTTGTAGTATAACTTGATATCAGAAAGTATATCTCCCACTTTATTCTTTATTTTCAAGATTGCTGAGGCTATTCATGTTCATTTTTGGTTCCATATAAATTTTTGGAATATTTTTTCTATATCTTTGAAGTATGCCATTGGTATTTAATAGAAATTGCATTGAATTTATAAATTACTTTGGGTAATATAGACATTTTATTGATGTTTATTCTTCTTATCCATGAACATGGTGTATGCTTCTACTTGTTTGTATCTCCTTGATTTCTTTTATCAATGTTTTATAATTTTCTGAGTACAAGTCCTTTACCTCCTTGGTTAAATTTACTACTAGGTACTTTATTTCTTCTTGTTGCAATAGTGAAGGGGATTGTTTCTTTCCTTTCTCTTTCAGAAAGTTTATTGTTGGTGTATAAAAATGCCACTGATTTCTGAATACTAATTTTATATCCTGCCACCTTGCCAAATTCATTTATCAGGTCTAGTAGTTTTTTTACTGAGACTTTAGGGTTTTCTATGTATAGTATCATATCATCAGCAAATAATGATTGTTTTACTTCTTCTTTTCCAATTTGAATGCCTTCTCTTTATTCTTCTTGTCTGATGGTGTGGTTAGGACTTCCAGAACTATGTTGAATAAGAGTGGTGAAAGGGGGCAGCCCTGCCTTGTGCCTGATTGTAAGGGGATTACTTTTAATTTTTTTTCATTGAGTATAATGTTGGTCGTGGGTTTGTCATAGATGGCCTTTATCTTGTTGAGGTATGTTCCCTGTATTCTCACTTTGCTGAGAGTTTTGACCATAAATGTGTGCTGGATTTTATGAAATGCTTTTTCTATATCTATTGATATTATCATATGATTTTTATCCTTCTTTTTGTTTATGTGATGAATCACATTTATTGATTATTGTACCAGCCTTGCCTCCCCAGAATAAATCCCACTTGATCATGATGTATGATTTTTTTCATGTATTGCTGGATCCAGTTTGCTAATATTTTGTTGAGAATTTTAGCATCTAAATTCATCAGGGATATTGGCCTATAGTTTTCTTTCTTTGTAGTGTCTTTACTTCGTTTTGGAATGAGGATTATGCTTGCCTCATAAAAGGAACTTGGAAGTCTTCCCTCCTCTTAAATTTTTTGAAATAGCTTGAGAAGGATAGGTGTTAGTTCTTCTTTGAATACTTGGTAAAATTTGCCCGTGAAGCCATCTGTCTGGTCCAGGCCTTTTGTTTGCTGGGAGTTTTTTGATAACTGTTTCAATTTCATTTTATTTATTGTAATCGGTCTGTTCAGGTTTTCTGCCAAGGTTTTTTTTCTTAAAGTTTTTAGAAGTTTGACTGTAATATATCATAATGTGTATTTCCTTAAGTTTATGCTATTGGTATTTGCTTAGCTTCTTGGAAAATTTTCAGGCATTATTTCTTTGAGTACTTTTTTTACCCTTGCTCTTTTCTTCCTTTTCTAAGACTCCAATGACACAATTGTTAGGCCGTTTGTTATAGTTCATATGATCCTGAGATTCTATTGTTTTGTTTTATTCATTCTATTGTCTCTGGGTTGTTCAGATTGGGCAATTTCTGTTGCCATTGATTGCTTTCTCTGTCTCCTCCAGTTTATGTTGAGCCTACCACTGAGTTTTTATTTGCTATCAAGTACAGTTTTTAGTTCTAAGATTTTCATTTGGTTTTGCCTTCTATATCTTTGCTGAAACAACTCTGTATTTTCATTTCTCGGTATGTTTCTAATTGCTTGCTAAACACTTTATGATGGCAACTTTAAATCTTTGTCAGATAATTCCATTCCAACATCTGTGCCATCTTAGTGTTGTCCCCTTTTTATTGTCTTTTCTGATTTAACCTGAGATCTAGGACATGTGAATTTTGATTGAAACCTGGACGTTTTGGATTTTATATTATGAGACTCTGGATCTTATTTAAATTTTGTGTTTTAATGGACCTACTCTGACAAAGTTCAAGCCAGGAAGTAGCATGCAGCAATACATGAAAAAAATCATACATCATGATCAAATGAGATTTATTCTGGGGAGGCAAGGCTGGTACAATAATCACAAATCAATAAATGTGATTCATCACATAAACAAAAGGAAGGATAAAAATCATACGATAATATCAATAGATGTAAAAGGCTGCCAGATGGTAGCCTTCTCTGACTCCACTTTGATGGGAAATTTGGGATGAGGGAAGAAATCCAGGCTGGTGTGAGTGGGGGCCACAATATTTTTCTCTTGTAGTTGGCTGAATCAGAGTACTTATTGTCTAAAAGTTTTCTACCTTACTCTGCTGTCTCTTTCCTTGTCTTTTGCCTAAAGAGAATTGGTTTCACTGGGACTTTTTGTCTGCATCACTTGCATTTCCAGGTTGTCAGCTTTTTCAGTGTATTAGTTTGTCAGGGCGCCTGTAACAAAGTATTACAACTGGGCGGCTTAAACAACTGACCCCAAATTTGGGGTGTCTTATACATCTCACAGTGTCTTCAATGGAATAAATGCATTCCTCCAACATGAAGCTATTTGTTTGGTCAATAAATCTTAGATTTTCTTAAGTGCTTATAGTTTAATATTTAAGAAATGGTGACTGAACTATATGTTTATTTTCCAGACTCTGAGACTGCACTTGGCTCATGTTTGTTTAATCTGTTTGTTTTGTTCTTGTTGTAGTTCACTTTTTTAAACTACTGTATCATGATATGATTGACATACAAAAAGCTGTACATATTTAAGCATCCAGCTTGATGAATTTGGAGATAAGTATATAATCGTGAAACTAGCGCCACAATCTATGCCATAAACATATTCATTACCTCCAAAAGTTTCCTCCTTTCCTCTTTATTTTTATTGTTGATTATTTCAGAACTTCATGTCTGTGTATATATGCGTATGTGTATGTGTGCATGTATGTGTGTGCATGTATGTGCATATGTATGTATATGTATATTTATTCTCCCAAAATTCTTGAGTGCAACTCTTGTTAATAGAAACCTCTGGTTATAAACTAAACTTTATATCTAGCAGACTTTAGTCTTGAAGCTAAAGAGGTGTTTTAGTTTAGTTACTCATAATATTTTTCTTATTTTTGGTGACAGAGACAGAGAGTCAGAGAGAGGGACAGATAGGGACAGACAAGCAGAAATGGAGAGAGATGAGAAGCATCACTTCTTCATTGTGACTCCAATAGCTGTTCATTGACTGCTTTCTCATATATGCCTTGACTGGGGCACTACAGCAAAGTGAGTGACCCCTTGCTCAAGTCAGGAACCTTGGGCTCAAGCCAGCAACCTTGGGCTTCAAGCCAGCGACCTTTGGGCTCAAGTCAGTGACCATGGGGTCATGTCTATGATCCCATGCTCAAGCCAGCAACCCTGTGCTCAAGCTGGTGAACCTGCACTCAAGCCAGATGAGCCTGCACTCAAGCTGGCGACCTCGGGGTTTCGAACCTGGTTCTCCGCATCCCAATCCAATGGTCTATCCATTGCACCACCGCCTGGTCAGGCTGATTACTTATAATTTTATTCCTCAAAATCATTTGAGAATGACTCATCAAATATTTTTTCTCAGCCAAAAGATATGTTTGGAATTGAGAATGGTTTTAGCTGAAAAAGTAGTTACTTTTTGAACATTTCCCTCAAGGTGATGAAAATGAGAAATTTCAAAGCTACAATATTCTTGTTTTCAGAAACAAACAAACACAAAAAAACAAAAGAAATTAAACCAATGGGAACAATAGCTCAATTTGTTTCTGTTTTATCATTTTAATGTATACAATTTTTTGATGAAAAGAGATCTATTGTGCACACCTCAAGTGCAACATAAGTCTACTTAGTGTGGACACTTTAACCTCATATAATAATTTTTTAGGCAGTCCACCATATGTGATGAAAGACATACTGACCAGATAATTTAAACACCTAATGTTTTATTTTGTGTGAAGCACACAGAGCCAAATAAATTTTATCTCTGATGGGTTCTTTGTTTGGGGAGCAACCATACCATTTCTCGTCAGTAAAAAACATTTAGGAAATCACATATTGTGTTCTTCTTATCTAGCAAAGGTCTGGATTAGTTGTTGGCAGTCAATGTCAAAACAAGCATGGTTCATTCTAACCCCTTAGATTCTTGGGCATTTTGGCATTCCTCTCCTTAGCAGACAAGGGAGGAAAGTGTATCCATTTAAACCATTTGGTACAGCCTCTGTCAGTAGGTGCCTTCCCAAGAGGGTTTATCTGTGAACACCATGCTGTTTTTTGTTTGTTTGTTTATTCAGTGAGAGGAGGGGAGAGAAACAGACTTCCACCTGTGCTTGAACAGGATCCATCAGCAAGCCCACTAGGGGGTGATGCTCAGCCCATCTGGGGCATTGCTCTGTTGCTCAGCAACCGAGCTCCTGTTAGCACCTGAGGCAGAGGCCATGAAGCCATCCTCAGCGTTCTGGGCCAACTTGCTCCAGTAGAGCCATGGCTGCAGAAGGGGAAGAGAGAGAGAGAGAGAAAAGCGAGAGGGGGGAGGGTTGGAGAAGCAGATGGGTGCTGACACTCTACCACTGAACTGGCCAGGGCCCATGCTGGGTTTTAAGGCAGTGACTCTTCATGGACTTAAAGGAAGGAGACCCTGGTCTGCGAGCAGTATCCCTGCCCTCCAGGCAATCTCAGGTCTGTGAGAAAAGTAACTTGGTTGGACTAGGGCATACAAAAGTGGGTTGTTTTTAGTGGTCACTCTCAGGGGTGGAAGGGTCACTTTAAAAAGCCCTGATAGAAGCAGTGTGGCCTAGCGGAAGGAGCATGGACCTTATTGCCCTGCAGTCTGGCCCTTTTCCACACATCTGACCTTGAGGTAAGTCATGTAGTCTTTTAGGTCTCAAAATAAATTGGGCCTAATTCTTACTTTAAAGAGTTATTATAAATGTTAAATTGAATTTAAAAGTCACAAATCACTGAAACTGACTAAAGAAGAAATAGAAAATCTCAACAGGCCCATAACAAGGAAAATATTGATTAATAATTTTGCTATGAAGGAAAGCCTCAGCCCAGATAGATTCACTGGCAAATTCCACCAGACATTTGAAGAAATAATGCTAGTTCTTTACAAACTCTCTCAGAAAATAGAGCAGGGGAAAGTTCCCAGTTCATTTTGTAAAGCGAGAATTAGCTCTGATATCAAAGCCAGACAAAAGCACGACAAGAAAATTACAGGCCATGATCCCTCATGAATATAGACACAAAAATCTTCAATAGAATATTAGTAAACCTATGGTGTCAGATGAGTACTAGACTTATCAGAGGTATTACTTTGTAAGTTATATAAATATCCAACCACTATGCTGTATACCTGAAATGAATATAACACTGAATGTCAACAGTAATTGAAACTTTTAAAAAATTTTAATTAAAAATAAAAATATAGTACATCTCTTATTAACAGCAAAAAAGAAGTACTAAACTAAACCCAGCAACATATAAAATATATTATACATTATGATTAAGTAGGATTTATCCCAAGAATGTAAGATTAGTTTATCTAAAAACAAATCAATTAAGTCTACTACAGAAACCACATGATTATCTTAATGGATGTTGGAAAAGCATTAGACAAAATCTAACACCCAATCATTAAATTTCTCAACAAATTAGGCATAGTAGATGGGAACTTCCTCAGTCTGATAGCATCTACAAAAATCCTTAAATTAGCACCTTAACTTCATGGTGAAAGATTGAAACCTTTCCTTTAAGGTCAGAAGCATGGCTACTGTCACTGCTTCCCTTTAACATTGTACTGGAGATAACTAGTGCAACCAGGTAAGAAAAAGAAACAAAATGAACCCAGAACGGAAAAGAAGAAGAAGATGCTGTCTTTATTTAAAGACAACATGATCTTGTATGTAGAAAAATTTAAAAATCAGACACTACTAAAATAAATGAACATAACAAGGTCACAGAATACAACAACAATATATAAAAATCAAATTTAATTTCTACATATTAAGAATGAATATTATAATAACGAAATTAGGAAAAATTTCATTCACAATAGCACTAGATAGAACAAAATTTTTAGGAATAAATTTAACAAAAGAACTGCAAGATTTACACATTGAAAACTGTGCGACATTTTTAAAAGACAATGAAGAAGAGCCAAATAAATAAAGAAATAATTCACGTTCACTGATTAATTGGGAGACTCAAAATTATTAAAATGGTAATTTCTCCCCAAACTGTGGTTCAATTTGGAGAGAATTGCCATTTTAATTCTTATCAAATCCAGCATGTTTTTTTCTTTTGTTTTGTTTTGCAAAAATTGAGATGGGGACAAGCTCATCTTAAAACTTATGTGGAAATAGAAAGGGTCCAAAATAGCCAAAACAATCTTATAAATTGGAGGACTTATACATCCCAATATCAAAACTACTACAAAGTTCTAGCAATTAAGGCCCTGTGGTACTAGCATAGGATAGACCTATGCCAGAATTAAGAGTCCAGAAATAAGCCTTTATTTTTATAGTCAATTGATTTTTCAACAAAGGTAGCAAGACTATTCAATGAGGTAAGAATGGTCTTTTCAAGAAATGGTGCTGTGACCATGGGATAGCCATATGTGAAAAGATGAATTTAGACTCTTATACCATACAAACGGCTTAACTCAAAATGGATCATTAACCTGATGTAAAATCTAAAATTATAAAACTTCCAGAAGAAAATAGAGGAGAAAATATTTGTGACCTTGAGTCAAGAAAAAATTTCATACATATTGTGCCAAAAGCATGATACATGAAAGAAAAAATTGAGAAATTGTACTACATCAAAATTTAAGATATATAGCTACAAAAGACACTATATTTAATTTTTAAATTGATTTCAGAGAGAGAAACATTGATTTGTTGTTCTACTTATTTATGCATTCAGTGGTTGACTCTTATATGTGCCCTGACCAGAGATCAAAGCTGCAACCTTGTGTCTGGGGATGACACTACCAACTGAACTACCCAGCCAGAGCAAAAGATAGTATTAAGAAAATGAAAATATAAGCCACAGACTGGGAGAAAATATATGTAAATCATATACCTGATAAAGGATTTATTTCAAAATATGTGAAGAATTCTTATAACTCAATAATAAGAAAAATTATTATAAAATGGGCTAAAGATTTGAGTAGCTATTCACCAAAAAAGATATGTGAATCATTAACAAGCACACAAAAAGATGCTTGATATGATTAGTCATGACAGAAATGCAAATGTAAACTAGGATGAAGTATACCACCTCACACACACACTGAAATGTTACATAATCAAAAAGATATCTAATAATAAATATGGGAGAGAATATGCAGAAATTAGAACACTTATACATTGCTGGTAGGAATGAAAATGGTGCAGCTACTTAAGCCATACAGTTTGTCAGTTTCTTTTAAAAGTTAAACATAAATATACCATGTGACTCATAAATTCTACTCCTAGGAATCTAACAGCCATTAAAACCTCTACATACAGACTTGAATGTAAATGTTCAGAACAACTTTATTCATAATAGCTGTCAGCCTGGAAACAAAATGTCCATCAGTTGGTAAAATGGATGCATAATATGTCATTTATTCATATAGCAGAATACTATTCAGCAATAAAGAACACAATATTTATACATGCTACAATATGAACCACAAATACATACCAAATGAAAGAAGCCAAATGCAAAACCTCACATATTATAGGTATCCAGTTATATGAAACATCCAGGTAAATCACAGAGACAGACGTAGTTTAGCAGCTGCCTGGGGTTGGTCATGGGAACAGGGAGTAACTGCAAATGGGCACCAGGGTATCCTTGGGTGATGGAAATGTTCCAAAATGGGGTTGTGGCAGTGGTTGCGCACTTTGTAAATTTAGTAAAAATGATAGAATTATACCCTTTAAATGGGTGACTTTTATGGTATGCAAATATTTCTTAATAAAAGTGTTAGAAATTAAGTTTATTAGAGTGGCTGGTACATGGTCCTCAATAAATGATAGCGTTATTCTTTTTAGTTTTATATATATATTTTATTATTATTAATTCCAATAGGGTGACACCAATAAATCAGGGTACATATGTACAATGAAAACATCTCCAGGTTGTCTTACCATTCAGTTGTGTTGCATACTCATCACCAAAAGTCAAATTGTCCTCTGTCACCTTCTATCTGGTTTTCCCTGTGTCTCTCCCCTCCTCCCTATCCCACTCTTCCCTCCCTCCCCCCATCCCTAACCACCACTCTCTTGTCCATGTCTCATAGTCTCACTTTTATGTCCCACCTATGTACGAAATCATGCTGTTCTCAGTTTTTCTTTTTTTCTGATTTACTTATTTCACTCCGTATAATGTTATCAAGGTACATCCATTTTGTTATAAATGATCTGATGTCATCATTTCTTATGGCTGAGTAGTATTCCATAGTATATATGTACCACAGCTTTTTAATCCACTCGTCTTCTGACGGACACTTGGGCTGTTTCCAGATCTTCGCTATTGTGAACAATGCTGCCACGAACATGGGGGCGCATTTCTTCTTTTCAAACAGTGCTATGGTGTTCTTAGGGTATATTCCTATAAGTGGGATAGCTGGGTCAAAAGGCAGTTCAATTTTTAATTTTCTGAGGAATCTCCAAACTGTTTTCCACAGTGGCTGCACCAGTCTGCATTCCCACCAGCAGTGCAGAAGGGTTCCCTTTTCTCCACATCCTCGCCAGCACTTATTCTGTGTTGTTTTGATGATGAGTGCCATTCTGACTGGTGTGAGGTGATATCTCATTGTGGTTTTAATTTGCATTTCTCTAATGATTAGTGAGGTTGAGCATTTTCTCATTTGCCTATTGACCATCTGTATGTCCTCTTTGGAGAAATTTCTATTCATTTCTTTTGCCCATTTTTTGATTGGGTTGTTTGTCTTCCTGGTGTTGAGTTTTATAAGTTCTTTATAAATTTTAGTTATTAACTCCTTATCAGATGTGCTGTCGAATATGTTCTCCCATTGTGTGGTTTGGCTTTTTATTCTGTTCCTATTGTCTTTAGCTATGCAAAACCTTTTTAGTTTGATATAGTCCCATTTGTTTATCTTGCCTTTTATTTCATTTGCCCGTGGAGATAAATCGGCAAATATACTGCTGCTACAGATGTCGGAGAGCTTGCTACCTATGTTATCTTCTAAGATGCTTATGGTTTCACGGCTTACATTTAAGTCTTTTATCCATTTTGAGTTTGTTTTTGTGAATGGTGTAAGTTGATGGTCTAGTTTCATTTTTTTGCAGGTAGATGTCCAATTTTCCCAACACCATTTGTTAAAGTGGCTGTCTTTACTCCATTGTATGTTCTTTCCTCCTTTGTCAAATATCAGTTGTCCATAAAGCTGTGGGTTTATTTCTGGGTCCTCTGTTCTGTTCCATTGATCTATGTGCCTGTTGTTATGCCAGTACCAGGCTGTCTTGAGTATAATGGCCTTATAGTAAATCTTGATATTTGGAAGAGTGATACGTCCTGCTTTATTTTTTCTTTTTAAGATTGCTGAGGCTATTCGTGTTCTTTTTTGGTTCCATATAAATTTTTGGAATATGTGTTCTATATCTTTGAAGTATGTCATTGGTATTTTAATTGGTATTGCATTGAATTTATAAATTGCTTTGGGTAATATAAACATTTTAATGATGTTTATTCTTCCTAGCCATGAGCACGGTATATGCTTCCACTTGTTTGTATCTTCCTTGATTTCTTTTACCAATGTTCTATAATTTTCCGAGTACAAGTCCTTAACCTCCTTGGTTAAATTTACTCCTAGGTACTTTATTTTTTTGGCTGCAATAGTGAAGGGGATTGGTTCCTTAATTTCTTTTGCTGACCGTTCATTGTTGGTATATAGAAATGCCTCTGATTTCTGAGTATTAATTTTATATCCTGCCACCTTGCTGAATTCATTTATAAGGTCCAGTAGTTTTTTGACTGAGACTTTAGGGTTTTCAATATACAATATCATATCATCTGCAAATAGTGACAGTTTTACTTCTTCTTTTCCAATTTGGATGCCTTTTATTTCTTCTTCTTGTCTGATTGCTGTAGCTAGGACTTCCAGAACTATGTTGAATAAGAGTGGTGAAAGGGGGCATCCCTGCCTGGTTCCTGATCTTAAGGGGATTGCTTTTAATTTTTGTCCATTTAGTATGATGTTTGCTGTCGGTTTATCGTAGATGGCCTTTATCATGTTAAGGAATGATCCCTGTATTCCCACTTTACTGAGAGTTTTGAGCGTGAATGGGTGCTGGATTTTATCCAATGCCTTTTCTGCATCTATTGAAATTATCATGTGATTTTTGTCCTTCCTTTTGTTTATGTGATGAGTCACATTGATTAATTTGCGAATATTGAACCAGCCTCGCCTCTCCAGAATAAATCTAACTTGTTCATGGTGTATGATTTTTTTCATATATTGCTGGATTCGGTTTGCTAATATTTTGTTGAGAATTTTAGCATCTAAATTTATCAGGGATATAGGCCTATAATTTTCTTTCTTTGTGTTGTCTTTGCCCGGTTTAGGGATCAGAATTATGCTCGCCTCATAAAAGGAGTTTGGAAGTCTTCCTTCCTCTTGAATTTTTTGAAATAGCTTGAGAAGGATAGGAGTTAGTTCTTCTTTGAATTTTTGATAGAATTCACTTGTGAAGCCATCAGCCCAGGACTTTTCTTTTTTGGGAGTTTTTTGATAACTGTTTCGATCTCATTTGTTGTAATTGGTCTGTTTAGGTGTTCTGATTCTTCCAGATTGATTTTTGGAAGGTTATATGATTCAAGAAATTTGTCCATTTCACCAAGATTGTCTAATTTTTTGGCATATAGTTCTTCATAGTATTATCTTACAATGCTTTGTATTTCTGTTGTGTCAGTTGTTATTTCTCCACTGTCCTTTCTAATTTTATTTATTTGAGTACTCTCTTTTTTTCTTGGTGAGTCTAGTTAAAGGTTCATCAATCTTGTTTACCTTTACAAAGAACCAGCTTCTGGTTTCATTGATCCTCTGTATTGTTTTCTTCGCCTCTATGTCATTTATTTCTGCTCTGATCTTTATTATTTCCTTCCTTCTACTTGTCTTGGGTTTTACTTGTTGTTGTTTTTCTAGTTCTTTTAGATGCAGGGTCAGGTTGCTTATTTGAGCTTTTTCTATCTTCTTATGATATGCCTGCCTGTAGTGCAATGAACTTCCCTCTCAGAACTGCTTTTGCTGTGTCCCATACATTTTGAGTTGATGTATGCTCATTATCATTTGTTTCTAGAAACTTTTTTATTTCTTCTTTGATCTCATTGTTAATCAATTCATTATTTAATAACATGCTATTTAGTTTCCAAGTGTTTGAGTATTTTTCAGTTTTTCTTTTGTGGTTAATTTCTAGTTTCATGGCATTGTGATCAGAGAAAATGCTTGATATGATTTCAATCTTCTTAAATTTATTGAGACCGTTTTTGTGTCCTAACATGTGGTCTATCCTAGAAAATGTACCATGTGCGCTTGAGAAGAATGTATATTCTACTGCTTTAGGGTGAAAAGTTCTGAAGATATCTATTAAATCAAGTTGATCTAGTGTCCCCTTTAAGTCTGCTGTTTCTTGATTAATTTTCTTTCTTGAGGATCTATCCAGTGTTGTTAGAGGGGTATTGAAATCCCCTACTATGATAGTATTGCTGTTAATCTCACCCTTTATATCCATCAAAGTCTGCTTTATGTATGTCAGGGCTCCTATATTTGGTTCATAGATATTTATAATAGTTACATCTTCCTGTTGAATTGTTCCCTTTATCATTATGTAGTGTCCTCTTTATCTCTTACTACAGCCTTTGTTTTAAAGTCCATTGTGTCAGATATAAGTATTGCTACCCCTGCTTTTTTTTCATTTCCATTTGAATGAAATAATTTTTTCCATCCTTTTACCTTCAGTCTATGTGCATCTTTTGTTTTAAGGTGTGTCTCTTGTAGACAGCATATGTATGGGTCCTGTTTCTTTATCCATGCAGCTACCCTATGTCTTTTGATTGGATCATTTAATTCATTTACATTTAAGGTTATTATTGATATGTAGTTGTTTATTGCCATTTTATTCTTTAAAGCTGTATTCTTCTTTTGCTCTATTCATTCCTCCCTTTAAACTGTTCACAAGAGGCCCCTTAGTATCTCTTGCAGAATTGGTTTGGTTTTTATGAATTCCTTCAGGCTTTCTTTTTCTGGGAAGCTCTTTATTTCTCCTTCAATTTTAAACGTTAGCCTTGCTGGATAAAGTAGTCTTGGTTGTAGATTCTTGTTCTGCATTACTTTGATTATATCTTGCCTTCCCTTCTGGCCTCAAGTGTTTCTGTTGAGAAGTCCGATGTCATCCTTATGGGGGCTCCTTTGTAGGTGATAGCCTTTTTTTCTCTAGCAGCTTTTAAAATTTTTTCTTTACCCATTAGCTTTGGTATTTTAACTATGATGTTTCTTGGTGTAGATCTTTTTGGGTTTCTGTTTAATGGAGTTCTGTGTGCTTCTTGAATGTGTGGAGTGTTTCTCAGCCTTAATTTAGGAAAGTTTTCTGCTATGATTTAATTGAACAAAGTTCCCATTTCCTGTCCTCTCTCCTCTTCTTCAGGCACCCCTGTGATGTGAATGTTTTTCTCTATGTTGTCACAGAGCTCCCTTAGAGTTTCCTCACATTTTTTAAGTCTCTTTTTCTTTTTCTTCTCTGCCTCTGTGCCTTTGTTTATTGTGTCCTCTAACTCGCTTATTTGATCCTCAGCGTGATCCATCCTGCTTTTAATTCCTTCCATTGTGGTCTTCAGTTCTGATACTGTATTTGTCATTTCTGTCTGACTCTTTTTTATTATTTCAATTTTGTTTTTTATACTTATCTCTTTATTTAGGTGTTCATAATGACTATCCATTGTTGCTCTAATTTCTTTGAACATCCTAACTATCATTATTCTAAATTCTGCTTCTGTTAATTTGGTTATATCTGGTTCATTCAGGTCCTTCTCTGGGGATTTGTCTTGATTCATTTGGTTTGCATTCCTCTGCCTGCCCATTTTTTCTGTGTATAAGCAAGTTGTGGCCACTGGAGTCCAGTAGGTGTTGCCTTTGTGTTCTCTAGGTGTGGTCTGTCTGCAGGCCCCCCATCCCCTCTGCCACTGCCTAGGGCGGTTGGGTTTGGGCGTTGCCAGCGCCGGCCCACTGTGGCTTTTGCTTTGATTTCTGCCTCTCCTCCGCGGGAGGGGCTGTCACTCAAGCCACAAGCCTCAGCACCAAGGGCAGAGGTGAGCACCTTTGCTCAGCTGCAGACCCAGCCTGTTTCCAGACTTCAGCCCAGAACCAGCTGTCAGAGCCTGCTTGCCACAGTTTCGCGGGTTGGGCAGGGCTTTTGACGTGCTCTCAGTTGTGAGCCTTTGCCTGTCCGGAGCTTTAGCCCCGCCCTTGAGGCCAGGGCCCTTCCTTCTGCGCAGGGTCGCAAAGCCAGGTTTATTGGGCCGGGCATGTTTGCTGGCTTCCGCTCAGCTGTGTACTTCCGCTCGTTTCGGACTGTACCCCGCCCCCGCGTTCGGAGCCCGCTCGTGCACGTAGGATGGCAAATTGCGGTTTCTCTGGCCGGGGGGGATTGTAGCGTGGGCTCAGCTGCGAACTTCCACTTGTCTTGGGGTCTACCCCGTTCCCACGCTTGGAGCCTGCTTGCGCACGTATAATGGCAAACCGTGGTTTCTCCTGCCAGGCGGGGCTGGTAGCGTGAGCTCAGCTGTGAGCCCCCACCTGTCCCTTGTCGTAGCCCGGTCCCCGCGGTCAGGGCTGGCTTGCGCAGGGTCGCAGAGCAGATTTCTGCCCGTTTTTGGCCTCCCGCTTTGTCCCCGCATGTGGCATTACAGGCGGGCCCGCAGCTTCCGGAGCGCTTTCGTGCGTCCCCTCCGACCCTGCTGGGCTAGACTGAGCTCACACCGGCTTGGCCTCTGCTCATGCGTACAGAACCGCATTTCAGCGTCCTGCCACTCCAAACCCTTAAGCAACCCTCAGCAGAGTAGGAAGGGACCTGATACTCCACAATGTAGGCCTGGGAGCTCCCTCACTTGTTTCACAGCTCAAAACTGTCCAAACGCCTCTTCTAGGCTCTGGGACTGCAGGCTGGGGCTTGGTTCCTGGGACCCAGGTCCCTCCCTCTCCGCCAAACTTTCCTCCTTCCACGCGGGTCTCTCCGGGCTGCCGTTTGCTCCGGGGAGCTGGGCAGCCCTCTTCGCATTTTCGCTATTCCTACCGGTCTCAATGTGGCTTCTTCTGTGTTCCTTGGTTGAAGAGTCCACTTAGTTTAGTTCAAAGTTGGTTTATCCAGATGATGGTTCTTAAAATTGAGTTATAATCCACTTTGGTTCTGGGAGTTGGAAGTTGGTACGTCCGGCTACCTCATCGCCATATTGCTTCTCCTCGATAGCATTATTCTTTGAGGATGTGTTTCATCTTCTGAGCTCAGACTCGATGCCCCGGAGGGCGAGGATGAGAAGCGTTAACAGCTAGCACTTACCTGAGTACTCACTTCGTTCCGAACACCTTGCTAACCATGTCATGTACATGACCTCCTGTGATCCTCACAACAATCCTCTGACACAGGTAGTATTAGTATGCCTGTTCTACATTTAAGAAAATGGAAGGCAATGCATAAGAACCCCAGCCCCCCCTCAGCTAACCTGTCCTAATGTATTGAGAACCGTTAAGGCCTAAGAATTTCTCGTTTGGTCCTGGGGCCAGCTAGGTGGCTCTGGGCATCTCTTCATTCTATACTTGGCCCTGCTGAATCTTTTCAGGTTTGAAACCTTACTATTCGAGATTACCTGGCGGTTCAGCTGTGTGATAAGATTGTTGGTCACTATAATGGTAATTATCTGCCTAACCCAGGCTCACATTTATCCTTATTATAAGACTGTGACCTCTTTCCCCATGTTGGAGGATGGTAATGTGTTCCATTTCTGAACACTGCCTGGGTGACTTCTATGACATGGGCCAAAGTTTCTGCCTTACCTCTTCTCTGGGAGGTCCCTGGAGGTCATAAAAACTATTCTCCAGGTTTCCCCCTCAGCTAGAACTCAGCAGGCCCATGGTCCACTCATTGTCATCTTTGGGCCACATTGCAGCTTCACTGTAGGGTGAAAGCGTTTGCAATATTTTATCGGTTAGGACTTAGCTCCTGGTGATGCTTTAGTCTGTGGGGTTCAAAGGGTTGGGCAGAGTTTCAGTTGCTAGTTGGGCTTTAAGTCCTTGGGTGCAAATCCCTATTGTACTTCTACCACATAGCTCGGGTCCTGGGGTGCTTAGGGTTTGTTAGCTCTAACCGTTAAGCCCATGGCTACTATTTTGTATTATATTTTTATTCAACATTAGATGAAACATAAAAGGAGTGTGTAGATGCTCAGATGGTGTTACATGAGGTCAAGTATGAGTAAAAATCTCCCCCTCACCCACCAGCACTAAGACAAATTCACAGTTTGGGCACTTTTCTGTAGCTGACAGTTTGGTACAGCTAGTATTTTGTCATTGTACTGTAAACTACCTCAAACATCCTCTACTCTTTGCCTTTGCTAAAGGCATCCCTCATGTTTGGATTCAATCCACTCACCAATCACTACTTATCCAAGAGCTCCCATGACCAGGGCTTGGGCTAGGTGCGCAGGGGAGGCAAAGAGCCCAAGACCACTCCTCTCCTAGGAGTTTTCAGACCAGGGGGAGAAGCAGGAACATACACGAAGAGGAAATTTACATTAGTTGAGGTTACAGAATAGGGAGAGGATAATTCCACATCATGTTAAAACTGCGGTTGATTCTTGATTGCCTGGGTAAGATCAATAATGGTTGAGGCATATAGCAGGGCCCTAGACAAACCCATCTCCAGGGCAGGCCTCACAATCAGGTTGTGGCAGCTGCTTAGCTCTGACTGCTCTCCCAGACTGGGATGGGTCAGTCAGAACCTGAGTTGGGCTGAGTCTCAGGATGATGGTAAGGAGATCTCTCTAAGATCCACTTAGTCAGAGCAGCTCTGGTGACAGATAATCAAGACCTGTCTATCATTTTGTTGTAACTGAAATTTGGGGGTTACCTGTGATTTTTCAGCAGCTCTCTCACCTGCCCCCAATTTGCTTAAGTCCCAAACCAGTTATTATGCTACTGGATAATTGAGAAGTAAAAGTATGTATTTAAGCCATTATGAGGCAAAAGTTAAGTCAAAGCACACACTCCTCTTTGAATTGACTTCCAGTGCTCTATGGCCTGGTGGGGCTTTCTCCTGTTCCCTTGCTTATAAGAGCAGGAGCCAGGCATCGGAAGTCAGGCATTTCTGCTTCTTGCTTACCATGATTCTAAGAAGTTTCTTAACAGCTTGATTTCCAAGAATAAGGACACTAGCCTTGCTGACTTCACAGGCTTGTTTTGAGTTGAGATGAATAATGCTATGTGAAATGTTTTTGCAGGAGTAAAGAACTATACAAATCCACCTGGTCAGTCACCCAAAGTGAACAGGTCTCTTCATTTTTTCACATAAAAGTGGCACTTGTTACCTAGACATCTTGACTCACTTTTCAGTGGACTGAGGTTTAATTTCTTTCAAGAGAAAAAGAACCTATAAAAGCTACGGGACTTCCCTTGAGTAACCATGGGATTTTTCACAATCTTTATATCAAACATATTTTTTAAAGAAAGAATAGTAGATCACCATGTGTGTATATTTGTTACTTGAATTTTATTGTTCACTACCATACTATTACTGTTCTATAGAGATTTGAAATATTTACAATCAGTCCATAGATTTTTGCATTCTTTTATTGAAAACAGAGGTATACAAAGGAGAATGTAACAACAGCAATACTTTATATTTTCTTTATCTCATTCATGTCCATGAAATAATTAGTATTAACAGAAAAGCATTAATATTTGGCACATACATTTTAAGTGTGCAAATAGCTCATTCCATTGTGTTGAAACAGAGAGACATTACAGGGATGAATGCAGAAATAGTAAAGCTACATCTTATTTTTTTTACTAAAAGAGTTTTAGGATGCTTACATAGCTCAAAATACTTTATATTTTTTATTTTTAAAAATCCTTGAGTTTTCCAGCTGCTACACCTGAACAGCACTTGCTTCTTTTATATTTGGAATCCAGGGCTTCCTTTTCCCTCATTTGTGTTGTTACAGAGGAAGCGGGTTTTCAGTGTACATGATTCAAGTAGGAAATAACTGTATATTTAATACTAAAATATGTGTAGACTAGGAAAACAGTTTTTTTAGAGTAGTGATGCTTATAGCCAAACAATTTATGTTAATGCAGAAATATAAACAGCTTTATCAAACAAAATACTTACTATTTTCTAGCTGCCTTACAGAAACAATTTACTCAAGAAAATAAAACACTCTCAGTTTCATTAATCAGCTCTGTAAATATTTTGCCAGAGCCTTTTTTTCTTGGGATGGGGGAAACAAAAAGAAAAGTTTAAAAGCTCATATGTGTCTGTTTTGTTTTAGCTTGGTGTATTTATTAAGAGTAAATTCTGTGTGTCTTTGCAGTTCATCGATGTGAGTATTGAGAAGTTTTTCAAGTTCTTTCGCTCGCTTCTCTTCCTCCAGAAGGAAATGCTGTGCAGCCAAGGACGCCGGGAAGGAGAGCCCTGGGGGAGACTAAGGGCAGAGAGAAGTCAGGTGACGAATGTGCAGGCAGGCCCTCTAAGTCCTCCTGTTTCGCAGCATTCTCCCTGACATATTGTCAAACATGGGACCCTTAATGAAATATAGCCCTACCCCTGAAGCTGGAATCCCTCTAATAGGGCAATGCAGTCTCTAATGAAATCCTGAATATCACAGCCCCGTTACATTACAAAGCTCTAGAAATGAATATTAGAGTGTCCAACTGCAAATGCAAGGACCACGTAATTACCATGAAACTTACTTAAAATGTACTGCAATAATTTGCAAAGCCAATGATTTACATGTGAAAACAGGCAACCCTAAAAAGCTGAAGTAAAGATTGTACATAGTAGAATGGTGCAAAGAAATCGTACATAGTAAAAAATTAAGAACTGGCTTTAAAAGGAGGCTCATTGCTGAGGAGCACTGGCTGCATGACCACCCCCACCCCCCACCCCCCACCCCCCGGGATGGGGTGGTAGGTAGAGAGAGTGGCTTCCAGGTGGGGAAGGCCACAAGCTAGGAGGGATCTGGTTTGTCCAATTGCAGCTGAGAGCACCTCAGTGCTGGGCCCAGTCGCACCTGTATGTGATCAAGAAGTGCTCAACTAACTGTGTGTGATCTGGTCAGTGCTTACCTTTACACACCACACACACACACACACACACACACACACACACCCTGTGTCTGAGGAATAAAGGGTAATATTAGATAATTTTATAGCACTCACTCAAAATAATTTTAAAATAAGTTAGGAAAATTTGTACTTAATTTTTCTAGTTCTGTGGTCCCTAGACACCTCTTCAACTGTTGTTTTATTGGGAACAATAGGACTTTATAAAGGGCTTGAAAAGTCAATAGTTTGTATGCAGGTGAACCTTGGTATAGGAAGGTTTAGTTCACAGGTCTGGCCTCTGCCAAAGTGTGTGGACCGTGGCTGCTGGTAGTGGGGCACTGTGCACCTACCCAAGATGCAGCCCAGCATCTCGCCTAAAGCAGAAGAACAGGGTTTTGGGTACCTGGTGTGCTGTTGTTGATCTGGCACAGGTATTCTTTTTAATGCTCAGTAAGGAGCAGGGCCAGAAGCAGTTAGCATTCATGAGGGCTAGACAACAGTACATGCCTGTGTCTTTGCCCCAACATTATGTGTTATGTTAATGATGCTGTCACAATAAATTCTGAAGGAGCCTGGACCATCTGGACATTCCGAGGACTCCAGACAGTAAGGCATCAATCATATATTAGCATTAACATCATGCTAAGGCCTGATAAACAAGAAGTGGGGAGCATAGAGAAAGCTTAGCAAGACACATGCTCCAAAGAGTAAAAGACAAACCCCACAAATGGTTCAGGGACTTGACATGGTGATTTTAGGTATCCAGTGATATGGACCACATCAACATGTCTCCTCTTAAGCACAAATGAATGTATCTTTCATTTCTTAGCACTACAAAAGAAGCACAAAGCTTGATAGGTCTCTTCAGGTTTTGGAGGTAGTGTATTCCACTCAGGTGGAATAGTCTAACTCATTTATTAGGTGACACAGAAGGCTGTTTTTATTTTACTTTGTTTGAGCAGGGCCCAGAGAAAGAAAGGGGTACAACAGGCCTGCTATTTGGGCTAAATGACTTACTAGAATAATCTCTGGCAGAGAAAGATGTCATATGGAGCCTCTAGCAAGTATCAGTAGGAAAGAGTTGTTGCAGACCCTTAAGATGCTGGAGTGAGACCGTGCCATCTGCAGCAATAAACTGTTTACTATTTGCAAAAAAGTTCCTGCCATGCTAGTGAGCCTGAGTTGGGACAGACTATGTCAGAAGTGGACAGGATGACTTGATCTGGCCTCTTTCCTTGTCCATGCCAATGGACATTATATATGGGCCTAATAGCATATTCTCCCTTTCAAGAAAGTTAATCTAGCTACTGTTGCCATCAAATGTCTGATCAACTTGCAGTAAAGACTAAAGCTGTCTTCCTAATATGCCACCATCCCTCAAGGAGACAAACCAGTCTCTTGGTGGCAATTAAATCACATCAGATCCCTTACATCTTGGAAAGGGCAATATTTTATCCTTACCAGAACTGACATGTATTCTGCAGGTTTGCTTTTCTTGTCTTGGCCAACACCACTATCACTCACAAAGTGACTGATATAGTGACATGAGACCTAAAGGAACCTACTTTACAGCAGAAGACCAGGGGCATGACCATGGTACCCACTGGTCCTACCACATACAGCACCATCTAGGGGATGCTACCTGATAGGCCTCCATAGGCACAGCTGAGGCATCAGCTTGGAAATGATATCCAGTAAGGATGGGCTGTCCTTCTTTTGGACATGGTAGAGACGTTAAACCAGCTGCTTCTGCTTCTGTGTTTCTGACAGATAGAATACATGGGTCTGGGAACAAAAAGGGAGGAGGTAGGAATGGCTCTACTCTCAATCACTTCTGTTGACCAACTTAGAGAATTTGTGCCTTCTGTCTCTGTATTTTGGGGGCTCTGTTGGTTTACAGCAGGGGAACCTCCACCAAGAGACCTAGAAGAATCGCAGTGAACTTAAGGCTCTGGCTGGCACCAGACACTTGGGGCTCCGACAGGCCAGAGGCACAGGAAGGAGGTACTATACTGGCAAAGGTAACAAAGCCCTATCGTCACAAAGAGGTAGTATGACTTCTACTACATAATGGAAGTGAAGAGAAATATGTTTGGTACTTAGGTAATCCACCGAGGAGGTCTTTCGGTACTCTCATGCCTACTTTTAACTAAATGGCAAAACACATCCTGATAATCGTGGAAACCAAGGGCTCACCCCACAAGGTGAGCCACCTAGACCAACAGGGGTGCCAGCTGAGGGGGAAGGGAATCTGGAAAGGGTGAGGAGATGGTGAGTATTCGTCATTGAGACCAATTACAGCATCAAGGGATGTAGTGTGTCCCACTAGCCCTTCTCTTATAAGTATTCCCAGAAATTATGACCAGCCAGAGTCTTGGAGAAGCTATGCCTGAAAGGAACGAACAACATGAAATGAACATAGTAGATTTGAGTAGTTCGAAAAGTAGACTATAGTGGCTGCTGGTGGTGCCCTACTCAGATCCTCTTCACCAAGCCGGTGCATTTACCCTGCAGCACTGTGGTGCTGACTGCTAGCTCACAGGTGGCCACTTCTTTGGACCTGTCTTCAGCTGAACTGGAGCCTCTTGCCTCATCTACCAAGTTGCAATATCTGCTTTAGTCCATTCATCTCAGAGGTGAGACTGATTGACATAGGCACACAATGCCAGACTTCTTGTTCCCACTGCGGGGAGCCAATTCTGTTGTGCAATCCCTGCTCCAAACTCCTGATGAGACCAAGCTATGCTAACCTCTAGCTGAGACTTCATTCTTACTTAGCTTCTCTTCCCTCCCCTTGTCTGCTTCGCTCACTCTTCTGCTGAGAATACTCTCAATGAATCACTTTCACAAGAGTTTCCATCTCAGAATTGAGGGAAACTGACTGACCTCAGACAGGTGACTTCCTAGATTCTGGCTTGAGTGACCAGGTGATATCAGTGTCACTTATGGAGAAGAGAAAACAGTAATAGGCAATAAATAAATAAATAAATGTATAAAGATTTGAAAGCAGGAAAACAAACTCATTTTCTTGATTTCGAACACAGAAAAATTCAAAAGCATCTACAGGACTGGAATACATGTGCAAGTTCAAATGTGTAGTTCCATGGGGAAAAGGATTGAGAGTCCTACCTAGTACCATATACAAAAATTAATTCCAGATGTACATCTAAATATGAAAAATAAAGAGACAAAGCTTCCAGAAGAAAACATAGCATAATATTTTAATAACTTTGGAACAGGCAAAAGTTTTAAATAGGATACCTTTAGGTATTAATATTTTTAATATTGACTATAAAGAAAAAGATTCATAAGTTTTCATATATTAAAATTTAGAACTGTGGTCATCAAAAAATAACATTAAGTGAAGAGCAAGTAAGAACGGGAGAAGGTGTTTGCAACACATATACAGTACTCAGTAGAGAGCTTATACCCAGATTATATAAAGAACTTATACAAATTAATAAGAATAAAGTAAAGCCAATAGAAACTTGGGCAAAAAGATTGAACAGACACTTTATAGTGCAGGATATCAAAATGGTAAAATATATGAAAATGTGCTCAACCTCATTAGTCATCAGAGAAATAAAAATTAAAACCACAATAAGATATTACTAATCACTGGCCATAAAAGCTAAATTTAAAAAGATCAATCACTATCACCTGTCTGGATGGTCCAGTGTATAGAGCATTGGCCCAGCATACAGAAGTCCTGGGTGTGATCCCCAGTCAGGGCACATATGAGAGGTGATCATCTACTTCTCTTCCCCTCCCTTTCTCCCTTCTTTCCTTCTTTCTTTCTTTCCCTCCTGCAGCCAGTGCCTCAATTGTTTTGAGCATGGCCCTGGGGCCTGAGGATAGCTCGTTAGTCCTAATGTCAGCCTCAGGTGCTAAAAATAGCTTGGTACTCGTGCTTTAGCTCTAGATGGGGGTTGCCAGGTGGATGACAGTTGGGACACATGTGAGAGTATGTCTCTCTATCTCCCCTCCTTTCTCTTAAAAAAACAAAGGTCAAGCACTACCAAGTGTTGGAAAAAATATAGAATAAAGAAAACCCTCACACATTTCCCATTGAGGAGTTACTGGCTCAGATAGTTAGGAAAGCAGCTTGGCAATATCTCCTGATGCTGACCTTACGCATATCCTATAACCTAGAAATTCTGCTTAGGTATATACTCAATGGAAATTATACATGTGCACCAAAAGACACATATAGTGATTTTAGCAGCATTATTGGTAATAACCTCAATCAGGACATAAATGTCTGTCAACAGTAGAATGGTTCAATTGTAGAATCATTGCACGTAGTATTTATAAACAATGGAATACTATGGAGTAACAAAAATGGATAAACTATAGCCATGTAACACAATATGGATGATCAATCTCATAAACAGTATTGAGCAAAAGAAGCCTGAAACAAAAGAACACATATAGTATGATACCATTAATATTAAATTTTCAAATGGCCACAACTAAGTTGTGATGTTAAAAGGCAGGATAGTGGTTATCTTGGGAGCAAGTTGAAGGAGTGATTGGAGGGGGACATGAGGGGAGTTTCTGGAGGTCTACAACTGGTAGGTACATTGATGTGTTTCCTTCGTGATAATTCACCAAGCTGTTTAGTTCTGATTTGTGCATGTTTCTCTGTGCATGTCAGAGCAATAGAAAAGGTTTTCTAAACAGGTACCAAAGATCACTTGTAGCTCTTTAAAACTGAGAGATCCTTGACTGCTCATGGAATGTCCAGGGAAGTGTCCCAAGAACTTGAATTTTTAAAAATGTCACTGTAATTCTGACCTGCACTAGCGCTGAATAACTATTGCTTGAAATACTTCATGAAGCATTATAGATGTCTTTTCCTTCTGTAGATAGGCATGGCCAAATGACTCAAGCAGCAACGTGTTTTTAAACAACTATGTACACATCAGAGTATTGGTATCAGTGTAAGAGTAATCACCAAAAAGGAAAAAAAAATCCAGCAACCAGCAACTTACCAGTGGGAATACTTCTTCATCACTAACCAAAGGGCTTGTCATTTCTTTCATTTGAACTTGCAAAGGTGCCAATGAAGATGTTGCACTTCTGTTTGGCTCACTGTCTTGGCTAAGTCTAAAAGACAAGGAATGGTTGTTATTGCTGCTACCAAGGACACCTGTTTGCTTATATAGCTAAGATTTTAACTTCTCTGATGTCTAACGGGGAAAAACCCTGGTGAAGGGATTAAGTAAAAACAAACAAACAAAAACCCCTTATAGACCGAGACAACAATATGGTGATTACCAGAGGGGAAGGGGGGTGGAGGAAGTAGGAGAGAGTAAAGGGGTGATAAATGGTGATGGAAGGAGACTTGACTTGGGGTGGTGATCACACAATACAATATACAGATGATATAATATAGAATTGTAAACATGAAATCTATATAATTTTATTAACCAATGTCACCCTAATAAATTCAATAAAAAATTCCCAACCTGGAGCTGACAGAGGCAAAAGGAAAAATAAAATGCTATGGAGTAGGTGTGAAACTGGAGGAAGGGGTCTAAAACAAAGAAATGGAGAGGTGAAGACATGTAAGCAACAGCAGATGGAAGTGAAGGGGCTGCCGAGATAATGGTCCAGTACAAACAAACAAGAGCAATAAAAAGTAAAAAAAAAAAGATATTTCTTTAGAACCCTGGCTGGATTGCTCAGCTGGTTGGCGCATCATCCTGATGTGCCAAGATTGTGTGTTTGGGGGAGGTGTCACACCTCCTGATGTCAAGTTATACTACAAGGCCATTGTACTCAAAACAGCTTGGTAGTGGCATAAGAACAGGCACATAGATCAATGGAACAGAACAGTGAATCCAGAAATACACCCATGCCTTTATGGTAAAGGAGTTAAGAGCATACAATGGAGTAAAGACAGCCTCTTTAACAAATGGTGTTGGGAAAATTGGACAGGTACATGCAAAAAAGTGAAACTAGACCACCAACTTACACCATTCACAAAAACAAACTCAAAATGGATAAAAGACTTAAATGTAAGTCATGAAACCATAAACATCTTGGAAGAAAACATAGGCAGTAAACCCTTTAATATCTGTTATAGCAATATTTTTGCCGATTTATCTCCAAGGGCAAGTGAAAAAAGGATAAAATAAAAAAATGGGACTATATCAAACTAAAAAGCTTTTCTACAGCAAAATACACCATTAACAAAATAAAAAGACAACCCACACAATGGGAGAACATATTCACCAATATATCTGATAGGGGGTTAATAACTAAAATTTATAGAGAACTTCTAAAACTCAACACCAGAAAGGTAAACAATCTAATTAAAAAATGGGCAAAAGAACTGAACAGAAACTTCTCCAAAGAAGACATACAGATGGCCAATAAGCATATAAAAAAATGTTCAACATCACTAATCATCAGAGAAATGCAAATTAAAACCACAATGAGATACCACCTCACACCTGTCAGAATGGTGCTCTTAAACAAATCAACGCACAATAAGTGCTGGCGAGGATGTGGAGAAAGGGAACCCTCCTGCACTGCTGGTGGGAATGCAGACTGGTGCAGCCACTGTGGAAAACAGTATGGCGTTTCCTCAAAAAGTTAAAAATTTAACTGCCTTTTGACCCAGCTATCCCACTTTTAGGAATATATCCTAAGAATACCAAATCACTGATTCAAAAGAAGATATGCACCTCCATGTTTATTGTAGCGTTGTTTACAATAGCCAAGATATGGAAACAGCCCAAGTATCCATCATTGGACAAATGGATTAAAAAGCAGTGGTACATATACACAATGGAATACTAAATGGCTGTGAAAAAGAAAGAAATCTTATCATTTGTGATGGCATGGATGGACCTGGAGATTATTGTGCTAAGTGAAATAAGCCAGGCAGAGAAAGACAAATATCATATGATCTCACTTATATGTGGAATCTAATGAACATGGTGAACTGAGGAACGGAATAGCGGCAGAGCAGACTCATAGGGAGAAGGACAGCTGTCAGAGGGAAGGGGAATAGGATCAGAGATGGTGAAGGGATTAGTGAAATACACACACACACACACACACACACAGAATCAGATAATAGGACAGCAAATCCCAGAGGGAAGAAGTTAGGGAGAGGGGGGCAAAAGGGGTTTAAATAGAGACATGGGGTTGGGGGGTGAGGGTGTTATATTCAGTGGGACACTTGAATCCGTGTTGACAAAATAAATTAAAATTAATAAACAACAACAACAAAAAGGTTGTGTGTTTGATCCCAGGTCAGGGCACATACAAGAAGCAATGAATGAATGAATGAATCAGTGGAACAATTAATTGATCCCCGCTCCCTTTCTGTCTCTCTAAAATCGATCAATAAAAAATATTTTAAAAAGACATTTCTTTAAAAATAATTTTCCTGATGAATAATTTTTAATCCACTTAAAAGACTTAGAATGATTGATAACGAAGAAGAAAACTTTGTACAGTAATTGTCAAACATGTCCTGCTATCCTTACTGTCTACACTTCTTCCCTTTCTGTTTTACTTTTGTATCTTTGCCACTTAATTAAAAACCGTGAAGCCAGTTTGAGAAAAATCTCAAAACAGCTAACAGTGCTGCCCTTGACAGTTCTGAATAGATACTTGTTTCCTATTTTTTATTTCACTTAACCTCACTGGCTTTCTTAACAGAATTATACTTTTTAAAAATTCTAGAACAACTCTTTGTAAATAATAATTCTCATTCTTATAGGAATTAATAATTTATGCCATGTTTTCAATTTACATCATCTCCTAAGTGCCTCCACACTGTTGATCTTGAGCAGGTGACTTGATCTTTCTGTTACTTTAATGTTTTCATGGATTAAAAAGGTTGCTATGAAAACTGAACCCCACAATTCAGAGGAAAGGCACAGTACAGAATTTGTTGTTTGTGCTAAAATGTAAAGAAGAAATTGCGACTGAAAAAAATACCAATGAGATTTAAAATTTTGGTTTGCTGACTAAACAAATGAATAATAAAACAGAAACAAATCAATTTACCCTAAAATTGTACCCAAAATGTCCTGATAGTATTGGCTGTTTGGGACTAAATAAATATCTTTCTAAGCATTAATTTATGAAAACGAGGTTTAAATTTAATAAAAATCACCAAAGACCCTGAAAACATAAAACCCTTTCAATTTAAGATTATTTATTTTTACTATTAATTCAAATTCTTCATAGGTATTGATCAACCATTTTCAAAGGTTTCATATTTTAATTTCACACAATTCAAAAGAATTTACATTATTTTTTTCTGTTCTTGTCCAAAGACTATCCAATAGACTTGCTTCTTATTATGCGAACATTTTCAAAGCTATGCATACACATAGCAATAAAAGTTAAATGAGGCATATGTAAATTAGTCCATAAAAACAAATACAACATGTGTTCCGTTTTTACTTATCTTGAAATACCTCCTTTTTTTAAATTTGTTCTCCCAAACCACAATTACTATGGAAACAAAACAACAAATTAAACTGAAATAACACAGTTTATGATGTGCACAATCAGCTGAAACATCCCACAATCAAATAGAATGATAACAATTGCATTGTACTTCTGCATGGGATCTTCAGCTGGACCTTTTGAATGAGGCTCCCATCTACACGTCAAAGCACGGTGGGGAAAGGAAGATAATGATGGAAGTGATTCAAGAAATAGGCATCTCTTTGTAACCTCTATTACACAGAGATTTTGAGAAAAGTATTATTTGTCCTAAATTATCTAAATAATTGTCTCAATTATCCATTTTCCATTGGATGTAGAGATACAGTTTTATGGTGTTAATTACTAAAATTTATATAGAAACATTCTTTTTATTGTAAGACCAATAAAATGTAAAGATTGAAAGGAAAGACTACATTATGAAGTAAAGTACTTTTGCTTTAAATTATCTTTATGTCTGACACATTCTTCTTCAAGAATACAGCGTTTCAAATACTTCATAAAATTGCCCTGCATAGAATGCTAAGTATGTCAATTTAAAAACCATCTTAAAAATTATTTCAGAAGGCTTTTAATACCCCTCTTACAAGCTGGTCTGTTCAATGATCTTTTCTATAGGCAATATTCCAAGGCCTCTGCCTACTTTTGCCAGGAGAGAGAATCAGATTACTGTTGGGGAGAACTGTACCAACTTGAGACCTGAGTTTGGGGAGAACTGTATCAACTTGAGACCTGAGTCTGGGGAAAACTGTACCAACTTGAGACCTGAGTCAACTCCTGGCACAGTTCTCAGGGCTGTCTGACTGTCCATCTACTCCTGGCCCTTTACTGATTTCCCCCAGGCTATTGGACACTGTCCTCAGCATGGAAGAGGAGCCCTTCACAACTATGCTAATTTAGCTGCTTCCAGCCTTACCTCCTAACACTTCATATAATGCTCCCTGATCTATGGACTGCTCATTTATTTCCTGGCCTAGAATTGTCCAGCCTGCTCTGTTTTGCTCCTTATGGGTAACACCATGGTACAAAATTTTGTCAACTTACTTCATTTCTAGATGACTGTTCCTTGACCAGGGATCCTGTGACAGTGGTATGACAAACCTGCTGACTTTGTGGTTTTTTAGTATTAGAAACTTTTAATTTATTAACTAGACTTGAAGCAATTTTAATGATTAATGTTTATGATTGTTAAAATTTTTCCAGTTCATGATATAACTTTTAAAACCATAAATTCACATTTAAAGTATGTATCTTAAGTAGAGATAAAACCCTATTTATTACAAAGTTGAGTTGTCATTATAATTAGTTATATATTAATAGTTTCAGATATCACTACTCCAAATTAGCTCGTAAATTATTCTAAACTTCAAAACTCTACTTAAAATACTTTAAAAATCTTCAGTACATCCTCATCCAATTCAATTACATTTCAGTCATAATTTTTTTTTTAAGTGAGAGGAGGGGAGACAGTGAGACAGATTCCCACATGCACCCTGACTGGGATCCACCTGGCAACCCCTGTCTGGGGCTGATGCTCTAATCAACCAAGCTACTTTTAGTGCCTGATACTGACAGGTTGGACTACCTGAGCTATCCTCAGTGCTGGGGCTGATACTTGAACCAAACAAGCCACTGGCTGCAGGAGGGTAAGAGAGAGAGAAGAGGGAGAGGGAGGGAGAGTGAAGCAGATGGTCGCTTTTCCTGTGTGCCCCGACCGAGAATTGACCCTGGGATATCTATACGCCGGGCCAATGCTCTATCCACTGAGCCAATCAACCAGGGAAGAATTCTTTCAAAAACTTCCAAATGACTGTCTTATTAGAAAGCAAATCCTTTGTAACATCCTAAAATGTTTCACATTTTAAGTGGATGAGCAGGAAAAACTTATCACTTTTAACAGGAATGAAATACGAACAACAAAACATTGAGTTGCTTCTGAGTAGACCAAAGATTATTTTAACAAGGTAATAAAAATCTTTTTTAGTTAAAAGCAAGAAGTAGCTAAAAGTTAGACTACAGGCTTTAAAATTTTGGGAATATTATCTTCTTATATTTTTACCTAAAAGTTCTTTCCTTTTTCAAATAATTTAATAAGACCTTTTCGCATCAGCCATTGATGCATAATATAACATGTATTTTTGGATTTTTTATGTCTAACAAATATATATATAGCTTTTACTATTTGACTTCACTGAGCTGTGCTGTGAGGAAAAGAAAGAATATCTCATTTTCCACTTGCTAAATTTAATGGATATGTGCTTTCTAGTTTCCACTGGTGAGTTCACAGTGTCCTTGCATCTGAACAACTATTTCCTCATAGTGGCTTTTATATGGTAATAATTTATTCAGAACATTTGAAATGCTGTTTCTTCTTAAAAACCAGGTCACTGGAGAACACTGAAATCAGACAAAGCATTAAAACAAATTTAATGAAACTTTCAACAAACGAGACTGGGAGGACACAGGCTTTGCAGCCAGAATACTAGTCCACACTGCTTATTAAGATCATATCCTGCTGAGCATTTTACCTCTTGTACTGCTTTCTGTGTCCCCTACTGCCTTGTTTTCGCTGGTTACTTTTAACACATTGTGTACTGCTTAACAAAGAGAAAAAAGGGGCAATCCAAACAATAAAATACTTAAAAAAAATAACAAACCCGTCTTTTGTTTAAACAACAAAACCTGGTACCTTCACTTAAGTCTTTCAAAGTTATTCCAACAGCAAGACTAGGAAACAGTGTTCTGCACCTAATGGGTGCTCTATATAGACCAGTGACTAACATCCATGGGTAGATTCTTTATAATATTGTTAGGGGCCTGCTTTTCTCTTACAATGAGAAAACTGTACACATGGGGTCATGATTTGACCCATGGAGAAATGAATCCACAGAGTAGGGAAGCCCTTTGTGAAGGGTTTATTCTATATTATAAAATATATTCTTCCACCCAAATCAAGTTTAGACCCCTTTAAGACAGATTTTCAGTTATAGTGGTAAGCTAACATGGGCGCATTCATCAGAGAACTGGCCCCATGACCATCTCAGTGACCTCTTTCCCCCTCCCATACTGCTCCCCCCACCCTCCTCCAGAGCACCCCACCACCAGTGCTTTTTGGGGTAATAACTAGTTTTCCCTCATTTTCTTCTTCAAGCACTTGAAGAGAGGGGATTAATTTAGCATTTTTGAGTGGTTGCTGTTTCTTGCATCAGATTAGGATATATCCTAATACATATAGGGCTGAAGTGGTCGCAAATAGAAGAGAGCTGTATTACATCCACAACAATGATGAACAAGTATTCATTGTAGCACGTCCCTTGGACTTATGGATTACATACCTGAACACTGGACATGCTTAGTTACAAAGATGAGCCTGGCATTGCCTTGCCCCACAGGACTATCTTTGAGGAAAAGTCAGATCAAACATTTATCTATCTGTCCAAACATGCTTTTTAGACATTGCAGATTATGGAAAAAGTATTAATATTATAAACAATAACAATTTTATTAGTAATAATACCAATAATAATGGCTAACATTTAGAAACTACTATATTTGTTTCATAAGAAACTATGTGTTTTCTCCTTATAATTCTCACAAAAATCTTTGTCAATTGAGAAACTGAGGCTTATAAAGGTTATGTAAATTTCCCAAGATTATATACATTATTTTATATAAAAGTTGTATGCAAGGCTTTTGTGCTAACTCTGCTAAGCTTCTGAGCAAAGACTGTTGAAGTTGGGCCTGAACCCAATTGTTATTTCAACATTTTTCAGCACCATGGAGTGTTAATTAATCTGATACCAAATACGTTTGGGAAGAGTTACATACCACCTCCCCCCCCCCCCCTTCTTGGACACTCACAGAGACATTAGCATGTTAGGAACAATCAACTGAGATAACTCACTACCTTCGGACCAGCCGAATCATATTAATAACTCAGAGATCCCATAGAAAAGGATCTTGTTTGTTTTACTGAGCATTTTCCAAGTTTAGGAAAACAGTAAAAAACCTCCAGAGACAGTTTTGACTCCATAAATATTTTATGGAAGTTAAATAAATTAGTCTAATTTTGTGGTTGATATATGTTTACTTAAATTTTGAACTAAGACATTTTAAAAAGCATCAAGATCATGTGGACAGCTGATAATGATTTTCCATGTACTTCTCTTCACTCAGAGAAGATCTCTGACACCCCATTGGTTATTTTCCCCATGGATAACCAGTGGTTTGTTGCTAATGTTGGTGTCAATATAAAGTGTGTTGAAGTTAAGTCAGAAGTAAGTATAAAATTTCTATATTTTCTATTTTGTTTGAAAATATATGTAATATTAATATCTAGGTTTTCTGTTCCTATGACATAAAAGGAATATATATTTGTATATTTTGTATACCACATAGTGAATAAGAATGCACTGAAGTGATTAAAATGTACTGTAACACGCTACCCATTTCACTGTTATGCTTTGAAAGCTATTGACAACACCTAATTTCATATAAAACAATGTTCCTACGCTACTGTATTACCACTATAAAATTTAAACTGAAGAGAATATGTGTAAAGTTATAATTTGAATTGTTTAAAAATAAATTTCGACGAAATGTTTATACATTTCTATACTTATATAATGGAGTCAGCATACCTATCTTCATTTTTTTCCACTTTTATTTGGCCGTGATAGGCATACCGTCCTGTGTCTTCATAGGCATTGTGGTTGGCCCATGCTGACTGTCCACTGGCATGAAGTTTTGCGAGGTCATTCCGGAGCCTTTCATTTTCATACTCCAGTTTGTTAATAGATGTGTACCTTGAATGCTCCCTGTTAGTGCAGTCCATACTCTAGAGAAGAAAATCAACCATCACTGAAAAAAATTGTCCTCGTAAGTGTTGCATATTTTCTGAACATTTGGACTCCTGTGCTGGAAAGGCCCTTTCATTCGAGTGATGTGGCTCTTTCCTTGTGGACCACCTAAATGCCATTTCTCCCGCTCACATCCTCAGGACACTCAGTGACAGTGGCCCCTGAACACATTGCAATAAAAGCAATGCAAACACTACTGCCCATGTTCCGATACAGAAAAGGGCTCACTCACTGTATTCTCCATGTCTAGAGTAAGTTTGCTATATTTAAGGGTTTTTTTTTTAAATTTCTTTTTTATTTATTCATTTTAGAGAGGAGACACAGAGTGAGAGAGAGAGAGAAAGAGAGAAAGGGGGGAGGAGCTGGAAGCATCAACTCCCATATGTGCCTTGACCAGACCAGTGCAGGGTTTTGAACTGGCAACCTCAGTGTTCCCAGGTGGACACTTTATCCACTGCACTACCACATGTCAGGCCATATATTTAAGAGTTTTTGTGTTTATACAATATGCTTTCTAGTGTTAATAATGAACCAGAATTAACATAGATTTCAATTTGAAATTATTTCTTATTAAAATAATATATGCCATTATAGAAAAGCCTATATTGATTCTCAACTGTTGGGTGATATAACAAATTATATACTAAATCCACATAACTGGGGTCTGATTCTGGACCATTCTAAACAATGAGCTAACAGCCGAGATTGTGCCAGTACCACACAGTTTGAGCAATGTTGCTTCATGATAAAGTTTTACTAACTGGTGTGGGCCACCCAATTTTAAGGTCTTTAAAAGAGAATAAGAAGCTTGACCAGGCGGTGCTGCAGTGGATAGAGCGTCGGACTGGGATGCGGAAGACCCAGGTTCGAGACCTTGAGGTTGCCAGCTTGAGTGCGGGCCCATCTGGCTTAAGCAAAAGCTCGCCAGCTTGGACCTAAGGTCGCTGGCTCCAGCAAGGGGTGGCTCGGTCTGCTGAAGACCCGTGGTCAAGGCACATGTGAGAAAGCAATCAATGAACAACTATGGTGTTGCAACAGCAATGAAAAACTAATGATTGATGCTTCTCATCTCTCTCCGTTCCAGTCTGTCCCTTTCTATTCCTCTCTCTGACTCAAGAGAATTAGAAACATGTTTAAATTACAAAATGAGAGGTTTTGAGCAAGGAGAAAAGATCTCTGATGCTGTTTGAATTAAATGCTGTAAGAACTTTCCTAGGGAGAGTCTGAACTTCTCAGTTTTAAAAAAACACGATATATTCTCACATGAAAAAGCTTTAAATGACTCTACATAGTCCTTTCTAGTCCTATGATCTGAATGTCTGTGAACAATGTCGTTACTAATTAAATAATAGTTCTCTACTGTCAGAAGGGTAACATTTTAGTATAAAAAGAGGTACCATGTACCTCTTTTGAAGCTTCCAATTTCTGTGGTTAAAAGCCTGCAAGACTATGAATGAGTGTGGCTTAGAACTTTAATTTTGAAGTTTCTAAATTTAGGTATTAAACTTCAATATGTATTAAACTCTTTTACTTATTTGTTTTATTTTTTTGCTTCAAAAAATAAGCCTTTGTACTACATTTTTTGTTTACTGCCTAATGTATAATAGAAGTTTATAAATCTTTAAAAAGGTCTCACTTTTGAATGATGGGAAATACTCCAGGAAGTCAAACTTGCCCCAAATAATACAGACAGGGTTATATGCTTATAGGTCTATTGACTATGGTAACCTTTGAAAAGGAAAGACCATTGAAGGTATTTCTTTGCTTGGTAAGCCCTTGCTTGTAGTATATCTCAACAGTTGTTCATTTGAGATATACCAGTGCAGATAAGAGTAATCAGGATCTGCTTCAAGACAGAAAGAACTGTTTGTTATAAAATTAGAACAGAATTACGATAAATATAGAAGAGGCAGAGTCTTACAAGACTTTGCCATTCATAAGGATAATATTCATATGAGCAGATCTGGTTTGAAAATGTCATGGAAAAAGATTCAGAATTTTACTTCTAAAAAGATATGTACTATTCAAAATGTATAATTATTGATGGTCTGCTGCTCAATTACAATTTTATTTAAGCTTTTTCTTATAAAATTAGACTTTATCTGTGACTTTTTTTGGCCTAGTATTAAAATAATTAAGAAGAATAGTAACAACTTATTAACAAGGCCACAATTTCCTAAGTGTTCCATAATTAAATACGTGTTATGAGCATGCTCTGGAAGAATTAGACAGCTAATGCACTTACATGATTTACATTTAAAAACACTCCATTTTTGTGGACAACAGTGTTTTTTTAGCTCTCTCATTTCATGTTTTTCTTAAATACTTCTCTAGAAATTTCAGGAATATATCCTCTGGTACATGGTTATTATGTGAAAATAGACATAGATTAGATTCTATCTCTGTATTTCTGATGGTTTGTTTTATAGATCTTTTATCTCAATTTTTTTTCTTCAAAAATTTAGGGTTCCATAGTTTTAATCTATTTGTTTATTCTTGAAATGGCAAAACTTCTGGTGCCTATTAACCTGGACACACTAGCATTAAGCAAGTTGAACTAGTGAAGTGTCCGAATAATAGTATTTTGTACATGCACCTATTCTTTTAAATTCATGTGTGTTCAATAATAGCAGGCTAATAAAGCATTTCTACAGGACTGGCTTTAATCATGTTTTATGGTTCATCCACTGATTTCCAGTTTGTAAATTAATGTTTTAGATACTTGGTGAGGGTACTAATTTTTATGCTATTATTTTATCTAGCAAACTTTATGGGTAGCAAAAGGCAAGTTGGTGTTAAAATTTACCATAAATTCTGAGTTCTGATTAAAGCTGATTTTAGGATACTTTAAATGAAAGAAAACATAATAAATATAACTACAGGTCTAAGTAAATATGGAATCACAAAAATTATCATGCGGACTCGGTTCTTTGTTAGCCAACCAGGAGCAGAATAAAGGAAAACTCCTCACTTTTCTCCATGCAGTTAACTGTTTTCACAAATCCAAGGAAAACATCTTTTTCAGAGCCAAGAGCCTCTTACTAGCTCTGTTACTGTTTGAAGAATCTCACTGAGATCTATGGAAAGCTTACACATAGTGGTCAGTTCCACCAGTACTTCCTCCACAGGAGGATGGGAGCTACTGCAGGCTCCTGCGTGCTGTTGTCAATGACTACGTCCAGGGCTGCTATTCCTGCCATTGGTGGGTGGCTTTTTACAATTTTCTCTCCCTAAGTATAAATTAGCAGGGAGCTTCAAAGTTAGTCAAACAGAAAAATTCTCAAAGCTCTAGTTATTTAGAAATAACCTACCTTAATATTAGTAATTCCACTTGTCTAGAAAGTAAAAAACATTATTATTTGAATATTATCCAAATACAATGCATTTTAGAAGACCTAAAAATAATGATTTAAATATTTTGTTTCTTTTTGCTTGAGGTATAATTGCAGCACCAATGATTTAATTCTGTATTTATTCATTCCAATTATTTCAGAAGGAATTAACCAATTATCTAACTATGTAATTAACACATAACAGATAGTTTTCTTCATGAAATCTCTCAACTGAGTGCTAAATAAGTGACATAACAGATTGTAAAATTTTAAAGAGGAAAGAATTATACTTTATTTGTAATTTAATAGATACAAGATTTTTCTCTTTGGAGAGGTTTATTTCAATTACACTGGGGAACAAAATTTTTGTTGCATCCACAAAAACACTTGTTCTTACCTAATTCGTGTGTTCTGATCGCAAATCTGACATTAGTTTTTATATGAAAGCTACAGTTTTTTTGCAATTCAGGATTTCAGGTTTTCATTTTATTGTAAAATTTTCAACATATAGTTTAACATAATGAAGTAAAATGTCTTCTTAGGCATCATCTTTGTGAAAATATAATAATTTATATAATGCAGTAAATATACTAATACACTAAAAGATATGATTGCATCAGAATTTGTCTACAATTTTGAAATAGAACATATTAAAACTTATTTTAATCATAAAATTTGCGCAAAACTTATTTAAATTCTATTCAGGTAAAAATTTGCATTTGTAGCTCTTGCGTTTGTGTACTTGTTGAGGACAATCTTGTTTGATGCTCCAGCAGTAGTCTGCCATCATATTTCTGTCCAATCACCCCTGATAATGCTCTTCCATCATCTTCAGATCTTGATGAAAGTGTTCTTCCTGCTTATCACTAATAGCTCTAAGATTTTTGGGAAACTTATCAAGGTGACTGTTCAGGAAGTGAATCTTAATGCTCATATTACATTCAGTGTCACGGAAAGCCAACAGCATCCTTTGAACCAGAAGTTCATAGTTTTCTGCTTTTATGTTTACAAGAAAGTTCTTTGTAACTGCCACAAAGGACTGCCATGCTGCTTTCTCCTACTTATTCATTTTCCTGGCCAATTCTTTGTCACGTATGAGGGTTCGAATTTGAGGTCCATGGAATACACTGCTTTTATCTTCTCGAAAGACAAGACAGGAAAAGCAGAAATAATATGTTGAAAGCATTCACTTTCTCTATCCAAAGCTAAACAAACTGCTTCATTAAGCCAAGTTTGATGTGAAGTGGGGGAAAAATGATCCTGTCTCAATGAACTATAGGTTCATTCACAATATTTTGCATCCCTACTTCCAGAGCTTCAGGTTTTGGCCACTCTTTTTGTGTCCAGTGTTTCTCCCGAGCTCGGCTGTCCCACAAACACAGAAAGCAAGGATACTTTGTTAATCCTCTCTGTTGTCCTAGCAGGAAACCTACCATTTTAAGATCCACACAAATGATCCAGTTATGCTTCTCATACTTCAGAAAGTTGAGGACAATTTTTATGTCATTATAATCTTCTTGCAGATGAGCTGAATAACCAATTGGAACTGCTGCATAAACATTACCATTGTGTAGGAGAACACATTTCAGACTCCATTTAGAGCTGTCAAGAAATAGCTACCATTCTGTTGAACTGTAAGTGGTAACACCTAGCTGGCTGAGAAGACTACTGATATCATGACAGTAAACAAAGTGTTTGTCTTCTGGAAAAAAGTCCACAAAAATTTGTTCACACTTCCTGAAATGGGATACTTTAGCTGACAGGTGAAGTACATTCTTTTCTTAAATCCTTGGAGGCTAATAACTCAGTTGCTTTCTTTGATAAGCCCAAATTTCTTACTAAGTCATTCAATTTGGTTTGGCTAAACTGCTGAGGGGTTAATGACTGTTTGGCATCAGAAGAAGACCCTTCAGATTCTACAACCATTTCCTCATGCATCTTATCAAAATACACTTGATCACCATGTTCACTTTATTCGTCCTTAGAAGAAATAAAACCATTAAAAACTGGAACCGGGAGTGTCTCAGAGTGTAGGATAGGTCATATTGCCAAAGGAACATTAAGATATGTGATCAAATGCCATTTTTTCATGCTGATGCCCTTTGTATGGATCAGACAGAAATAACAGTCACTGCTATGGTTCTTAGGTTCACTCCAAACCATGGAAATACCAAAAGGCATGCCTTTCGTTTTCTTTTTGTTCAGTCACAAAGCATTTCCTCACAATTATGACAGACCATATGAGGAGCCCAATTTTTGTCTTGATCGCCAAGGGGAACTTGAAAATAGGCAATATATACACGTGTCACAAATGATAAAATATTGCGCCTTTGACACTGAAATGTGTAACAGCCACATATAGAACAGAGGTGTCAGGATTATTCTTACATTTATGCCTACTTGAAGAAGCCATAATTCAATCTTAAAACAAAATAAGAGGGTGTTTTTATCAGATAATCATTATTTACATTTAAAAACAATAATTATGTAAAAATGATGTTTGTAAAACATTAATTGCCTTGTGGTTATGGTCAATCCAAGAGTCGTTGCCCTTTAACTCCAATTTAAAAACCAATGCATGCCATTAACTGTAACAAAAGGAAATTAAAATTGCATAAAAACTTGAGCATGCACCAAAAAACAGATTTCAGATTTGGAATTAGCGATGCAGAAATATATAGAAAAAGTTCTAAAACCTCATGCAACAGAAAATAAAAAAAATTGTTCCTCAGTGTTATCAAAGTCAATTCTGAATCATCACATACAAAAAAATAGAGATCAGTTATAGAGTCAACATTCCATATAAATTCTAACCATACATTAAATATATATGATTAAATACTAATTTAAGAAGTATCACACTGAGGGCCATACTTCAATGCTATTCCATTTTATAATATTCAATTAACCAATCTTTAAACAAATAAATACTGTATGTGCTAAGTGTTACAGAAGAAATTAAATATCAGAGAGATACCTTCCCTTCATGGAAAATACAATAAAAATTGAGTAGATTAAACTAATATGTATAAAAAAATAATGAATAATAGAAAGTATAATTGTGTGTTAAATTATGTTGCACCAAGTAGGAAATCAAATGCTTTTTAATCAATGAACAGTTACAACTATTTGAACTGAGACCACGTAGGAAGTGAGATAAAACCAGGCTTTGTTCTCTCTTTAATCATATTAACAATGGCTTTCATGATAATTTATTCATGCCTCTTAGACTACAGGTGAGATTCATAAATCCACAAGTACTTATTGAGTCTTACCAAATCCTGTATGAAGAAAAGGTATAAAATATAGTTCACTTCTTTTCTAAAGAATTCTATGACTGATGAGACAAAAACACATATACATACAAAAATTAAAAAATAAAAGACTTAGTGCTAAATTTTGATAACTAAGCGTGTGAAAGTCAAAGGAAGGAGAATAGTGGGGCCTACACTAGTTAGAGACAAATTTATGAAATTCATAAAATTTAATTTAGGTTTATAAATCCAAAGCCAATACTTTAAAACACTAATAAAATAAATAATCCCCTTGTGTGTCAGACTTAAAAAAGAGAGTGAGAGACCTAAACTATACAAGTTTAGGAGTAAGAAAGAAAAATAAACACAGAATACAGAAGAGATAAAAAGAAGTATAAAATATTACTTTCTTTGATAATAAGGAAACAAATTGGAATGGGTAAACATTTCCAATACAGTATCAATTACACACAAAAAAACTAAGAAGGGAAATTTGAATATACCAAATGCCATAAAAGAGAATGAAAAGGTAATTTGAAGATTTACTTCATTGATATTTCAGTGTCCAGATGGTTTCACAGCTAAATTCTTTCTAACCTTTAAAGAACTGATTATTTCCAATATTATTTAAACTTTTTTCCATCGTAAAGATGGAAAGCTCCCAATTTGTGTTATAAAGCCAGCATAACATTGAAACAAGTAGAAAAAAAGAAAATTATATACAAATCTCATTTATTTCTCTTAATTTCTAAATAAAATATTGCCACATAGAATCCAATAATATATAAAAATTCTTAGACTATGGCTGTATGGCTTGAATTTTTCCACTCCCCCCCCAAAAAAAGACATGTTGATGTTCTAACTCCTATCACCTCAGAATGTGACCTTATTTGGAAATAGGATCTATATAGAGGTAACCAAGTGAAAATGATGTTATTGGGGTAAGCTCTAATCCAATTATGACAGGTGTTCTATACAAAAGGGAAATCTGGACACAAGAAAGACAAGAGAGATGATACAAAGAAATGGAAAGAAGACAGGATTGGAGTGATGCATCTGTAAGCCAAAGACTGCCAAAGATTTCTGGCCAATCACTAGAAGCTACAGTGAGTCAAGGAAGAACCTTTCCTTGCAGGTTTCTGAGGGAGCATGGCCTCGTTGACATCTTAGGAATTCTAGCTTCCAGAGTGTGCAATAAGTTTTATGTTGTTTGAAACTACCCAGTTTGTGGTACTTTGTTATGGCAGCTCTACTTACTGAATACAATGACCAAGAAGGTTCATTCCAGGAATTCAAAGGTGGATCAATATTAGGAAATATCTGCTAACCATAGTTTATTACATTTCATCAAATTAATGAAAACTACCTGTTGTCATATATACTGAAAAGGCATTTAAAAAAATTGACAGCAAATCTTAACTTTAAGTAAAGAACAAATATTATCTCAAACAGTAAAACACTGAAATAATTTCATCTAAAATCAGGAATTAAGACAAATTCATCAATAATCACTATTATTTAATATTTTCTTGAAGAATATTATTATTTAACATTCTTTTACATTATGACAAAAATAACTAATATGAACAATAGAAAAAGAATGAAACTTTCTGTTAATACAGTTGTATATCTTAAGAACTTAAGAATCTCAAGTAAAATTCACACTACAATTAACAGCTAATTTAGCCTTTTTTCTGTATTAGCAGTAAGTCCTTACATATGGAAAAAGGAAAATGTCCCACTTACAACAGTGACAAGAATTATAATATACTTGAGAAAACTTAAAATAAAGCACATAAACTATACAAAGAAAATTGTGAGCTCTTATTGAAGAGTTAAAATAAATGAAGAAATGAAAAGGCATGTCATATTCTTGGACAGGAAAATACACTACCATAAAAATATCAGTTCTGCCAAAATTAATATATAGACTTAATTTTAAACAGAATCCTACAGGAAATTACCAGGAGAAACTAGATAAATTGAGCTTCACGTTGGTATAAAAATTTAAACTAGTTTCCTGTTTTTCTATGACATGAAAAATTACAATTCAACTATATTAAGGACTTATATGAAAAATGTAGAAATCTTGGAAGAAACACTAAAATTATAAATACTGTTTAGGCATTGAAAGAATCTCGTTATTCAAGGAAGAAAAAATTCAGATTCTATAAGCAAAAGATATATATGTTTGACAAAAGTTTGAAACTTTTTAATGGCAAAAGAATTTGTAAATAAAATTATAAACAATAAATTTAGAAAAGTGCTGTTATAAATTGACAAGAAAAGGACAGCCCAGGAGAAGAATGAGCAAAGAATATAACTAATTCATAGTATATTTGCAAATAAATATAAAAAATATGCACACTATAGTCAAGGAAATGCAAATTCAAGTACTATTGAGAAACCACTTTATACCAGTCAGACTGACAAAAAATTGAAAGAGTTGTAACATATACTTCTGGTAAAGATAAAAAGAAAAGGTAGAAATATAATTTGACAATAAATGTTTTATAATTAAAACATACACATTCTTTGAATCAACAATTCATTCTTATAAAGTTATTCCAAGATATATGTATAAGGATTTTTTACAGTATTATTGTGCAAAGACCTAGAAACAGAGTTGAATTAATTATGAATGAATTAATTCTGAAAAATAGTTGAACAAATTTTGTACATTCACATCATGTGATATTATAAGCCATTATACAAAATGAAGTAGATCTAAACCAGTTGACTTGTAAGGATTTGCAAATATTGCTGAGCGAACTAAAATAAGACACAGAAAAGTCTGTATCATATAATCCAATTAAAAAATTAAAATCCTTAAATAAGTATATATGGCTACATACATATTCATGTATGTATATGTGCATGTATTTATATATGTATATATAGTCATACACATATATGAATTCATATATATGAAAAAGTATAAAATGTTACATATTAAATAAAATGTTATCTGGTAGATGGAGTAATGAGGTGGCATAGAGAAATGGAAGAAAGGAGAAAAGGAGAAGCAAGTAAAAAGACCACTAAAATCACAAGTATGTAAATTATGACTCACTTTATTAAAAATTATATATATTTTACCTAAGTATGTACTTTTTCCTAAGATATTAAAAAAATCAAAAGACATTTTTCTACTGATTTGTAGAGATATTTATGATATATAGTCAAAAGAAAGTTTAGAAAAATGTATAGTATACATTTATTTTGGTAAAAACACTCGACTCATCCCCTGTATATGTGTACATGAGCAAAAGAAAACGTTATAGAATGCTACACCAGATGTCTTGGGAGTCCAAACTAGAACTGAGGGGAGAATTAGGAATCATTAACTGCTTTACACATCTTCATTTTTTTTTCTTGAAAAGAACAAATAAACGAACAAAGCTAAATGCCTACAAGAGCCAAAGTGAACCATGCTCAGTGGGGGCTGTGAAGATGTAGAATACACACATAAAAACATTTTTAACTTGTTTGTTGATTTGAGAGAGAGAAAAAGTGAGGAAGGGAAGAAGGAAGAGAGACTGAGAGAAAAGCATCAACTCGCCTTCCACTTAGTTGTTCCATGTAAGTTGTGCGCTCATTGCTTCTTGTATGTACCCTGACCAGGGGTTGAACCCATGACCTCAGAACACAGGGACAATGCTTTATCCACTGAGCAACCTGCCCAGGGCAAAACATTTTTTTTTAAACACAAAGGTTTTGTGAAAGAATAACGATACTCATGAGGGCAGGATCCAATTTAACTTTTTGTGTGTCCAGTGTTTAAAAAAAAAGTTCTAGGTGTCACAGAGATTTTATGTGACAGAAAGGGAAACCACATATACTTTACTTTTTATCCATCTACAGTACTCCAATCACAGGACCCATAACCAGGCTCAAGGAAGAAGGCAGAATGCTTCCAGAATGCTTCTATCCTTTGATGCTAATATAGATTATTATGAGAACAAGTACATACTATTACAGAAATACAGTTTCATGGCTTAAGCAGGAACTGTGGGGAAGCATAATCCAACGTCCTCATTTCACAGTTGAGAGTGAGGACCTGTTAGGCAATTATCGTATCATCTCTTACCCTTTCCATTCCATGAATAGTGGAAAAATCTTTTATTTCAGAATTTTTGTTCAGAGAAAATAAGTGATAAACAAGTAACAATGATATTTCATTAGTTCAATAAATAAGCATTATCCTATTCAACTGTTAAATTAAACAGTTAAAGGAAAGGCACAGACCTGTTTAGGATGCCTTGTGTAAACCTGTAGAGCCACTGGTTAAAACCACAATGTCAGTTCTCAATCATTCATTTACTCATCCTTTTTATTTAACCAATATTCACTGAACACTTACTCTACCCCTGATGCTGTGAGGTACTGGTGTTACAGATATTAGCAAGAGTAGGACAAGTCTCTGTTCACCATCCAGTGGGGAAGTGAGATGCTACAAAACAAGTCAGACCAAAATACAAAACAAGTGTGGATGGAACACTTCATTCTGACTGGACTTTTAGGGGCGGTTTCATCGAGGGGAAGGTTGACATTGAGTCAGGTCATGTAGGATATAGGATTCTGAAGCAAAAGCAAGAGCAAAAGCAAGAAAGGAGCATGTTTGAGGAAAAAAGCAGAATTAAACCCTAAATAAGAAAAAACAAGGCAGACAACCAGAAATTTAAATGTTTCAGCCTGAAGACAAAAGTTAATTCAACCAATGTGCAAGATAATTTGCCACCCTGTAGGAAAAGCTCAGTAAATAATTCTGACCAACGAAATAATCTCTGTTCAATTTACTGAGTGATTTCATCATATTACCAGGTACCGTCGAGGGTCTAAATCTCCCATCATTCCTTTTAGATGTGTGTTTTCAGTTCTGAAAGCTTTATATCTCGTATCTGAGACCTGAAAGGAGGTGAGTAGGTAAATGTGAATGTAAAATTCATAATAAAAGTTCATAATTTTATTACAATTACTTTTATATTTTTAATATAAATATTTTTTTTCTTTTTTTAATTTGGTGACAGCGACAGAGAGGACAGATAGAGACAGACATGAAGGGAGAGAGATGCAAAGCATCAATTCTTTGTTGTGGCGCCTTAGTTGTTCATTGATTGCATTCTCATATGTGCCTTGACGGGGTTGGAGGGTTGGCTCCAGCAGACCAAGTGCTCAAGCCAGCGACCTTGGACTCAAGTTGGTGAGCCTTGCTCAAACCAGATGAACCTGCACTCAAGCTGGTGACTTTGGGCTCAAGCTGGTGAGCCTTGCTCAAACCAGATGAGCCCACACTCAAGCTGACGACCTCAGGGTTTTGAACCGGGGTCCCCTGCGTCCCAGTCCAATGATCTATCCACTGCACCACCGCCTGGTCAGGTTTAAATATTTTCTAAGTGTAGTGAAGGGAACTCCTTCTTGGCATGATTGTCATAAAGCAGGTCTTCTCATTTAGTTCGCCTATTTTTGGTAGACCCCACTTTATACTCTTTTCTGATCAGTGCTAAGCTAAAAATAGATAACTTATAATAATGACTTATTTACATTATTTCCCAATTACCAAATTCCTTATCTCACTTCAAATTTCTATTGTAAGCAAATTATCACCAGAAAAATCACAATTTTAAAAACACATTTGACTAACATTGTCCATTAAATTTCTTTTCTACCTGATTAAGTTTTACAATATGCAAATATGACTTTCCTGTTTAATTTTGTTCTTTCTGATATTCCTGCCAAATTTCCTGAACACAGGTCAAGCTCAACATTGTTCTTTGGTGACTGCTCATAATTTATTTTTTCCCCTTACTTCTTCTACTTGACAATATTTAGAACACAATATCTTCCCTCTTTATTTATTTAGGATTCACTGCTATATAGAACACTTCCCATAAAAACATTTACTTTAGTAAATTACAAAATATATTCTCCTTGATAGAAGCCTAAAAATATGTAAGAATATAATGGTGAAAAAAAAATTCATAATTCAGCTACCCAGATCACTATCAACATGTATAAAATATATTTTCCTTTATAGGTACAACCAGTATCTATCCCATCTGTGCTGCTTTTTTTGTGCATTGTACAAATTAATCAGTTTAAGTCTTAAAGTTGGCAAAGGCTGAATCTTTTCCTGTTTTTATAATACACAGGTTTAAACAGGCAATATTACTTCTAAAATTACCCTCAAATGCCTTGAAAGTTATTAAAATCCTCTAGATTTGGGGTAAAAAAAAAAGCAGATAAATCCTATGCTTTGAATAGTAGGTCATCAGTTTGATGATTAGTCAAGGATTAAGGGAATTTCAAAATAAATAGGAAGGAAGGGAAAGAGGGAGAGAGGGAGTGAGAAAGACTTAGAAGCTACTTGCACTATTTTCACAGCAGAATGTTATATTTGCTGTTTTTCTCCCATAAACTATGCTGTGCATTGAGTCAACGTTTAGAAAATATGAACTAGTTTTCATGTTTTAACATCCATTTCTTAAAAACAATTAACGATTTAGACAGGGGAGAGGGAGAGGGGTGGGGGAGGAGTGGGAAGCCTCAACTTGTAGTTCCTTCTAGTATGTGCCCTGACCGGGTGCGGTGACCTCAGCGTTCCGGGTCGAGCTTTATCCCTGCACCACCACAGGTCAGGCTCAACGTCCATTTTTAAAACCCTAAAATAAATATATAAAATGGGGGTGGGAAGTATCTAGGAAAGACTAGAATAGAGGCTTTTTAGAAAAATAAAATGTTAATGGAAGAAAACTACAGAAAACAAATTCAGGAAGAAATCATTGACTATGGCATACTGTGGGAGGTGATCCAACTATGGGTCACAGGAAAATTTTAGGGTGAAATTTAATGAAATTTGTGCTTTCAGTTCTTTGCCTGGTTCTTTTTTTCTATGACACTTTGCAGTATCTTACAAAGGTTTACGTGACTCCACTAAGCATTTCTGGGATGCTGGACTCAGAGACAATGCAGGGAAATGCAATGCTCAGGTTTGTCTGTAATGAAGGCTACTCTGCACTGATCAGGAGTGACCCGGACAGATGCTGTCCTGCCCGCATCCATACCTGTTGTCTGGCTAACATTTTTTCTTTTATTTCTAACTCCATTTTTAACTGTCTCTCCAGAAGGGCAGCCTTCTTCATGATGGTTGCTATGGTCATCTCCTTCTGATGAAGCTCTTCTGTGAGGTCCGAGATTTCATTCCTCATCCTTTCCTGCTCAGAGCCATGCTGTTCTCCCTCCTGGTGGACATGGCTTTTGATCTGTGGCAAACAGAGTCCAGAGAATATTAACACATCTGTCTCTTTATACAGCAGCTCAAAGCTTTTATTAGCCATGATGTCTTCTTTTCCTATCTTAAAACTTAAGCAGGCCCCATCTACCCTCCTTTTCTGATCAGTGCTAAATTAAAAACAGATAGCTAAATTAGTGATTCATTTACTTTTATGCTTCCAATTTCAGATTTTCATTTATTTATTTATTTTTTGTGGCAGAGACAGAGTCAGAGAGAGGGACAGACAGGGACAGACAGACAGGAAGGGAGAGAGATGAGAAGCGTCAATTCTTTGTTGTGGCTCCTTAGTTGTTCATTGATTGCTTTCTCATATGTGCCCTGACTGGGGGGCTTCAGCAGACCGAGTGACCCCTTGCTCCAGCCAGTGACCTTGGGCTCAAGCTGGTGAGCTTTGCTCAAACCAGATGAGCCCACGCTTAAGCTGGTGACCTCGGGATCTCAAAGCTGGATCCTCCACATCCCAGTCCGATGCTCTATCCACTGTCAGGCAAATTTTCATTTATTACTTCCATTTTCTATTGTACATATATCATCACCTACCCCTGACACTAATAACTACTTTGGCAAGAAGGTGAAAAAAGTATTATCAAACGTTTTCCTGCAGCTTTATTGAAGTATAATTGGTACACAAGAAGACTGCACATAATTCACATACACAATTTTGTGAGTCTGGACCTACATTCGTGCGACTGGTGACATGATCAAGGCAATAATCATATCATTACCTACAAAAGATTTTAGTGTCCCTTTGTTGTTTAATCTGTGTGTGTGCATGTGTATGTGCGTGTGCATGCACATGTGTGTGGCAAGAACACTTAATATGAGATCTATCCTCTTAAAGTTTTAAGTGCTCAGTACCTCGCCGTTAACTCTAGGTGCTGTGTTGTGCAGCAGACCAGGAACTTACCTTGAGAAACTGAATTCTCTACCCACTGAACCACCTCTCCAGAGTGGTGTGGGAGAACACTGAGCCCACAACCCAGAGTAAGCCTTTTTTATGGAGAAAAAAGTTGACTTTGAGAAAGTAAATATTTGCTCAAAGTCATGGTTACAAACTGGCAGAGCTAGGACTAAAACCTAGGATTCGTGGTTTTGATTTCAGTGTTTTGTTTTGTTTCACTAAACTGTGCTGTACTTTTTGTGAATAAACATTATGTTTTTTAGAGTCATGTTATAATACATTTCAAACTTAATGTGTCCATGAAAATGTATCACCTCCTCTCTGTAGCCTGTGGAGGCTCCTACTCTTACCCTTAGCCCAGCCTTCCCTGTTAGGAACCTCTGGATCACCTTGGACTCCTCCCTTCCCTCATCCTCCCAAATCCAGTCAGGCAGCAAATTCCATCTCTTCTGTGTGAGTCTCTCTGAAATCTCACCCCTTCTCTCCATTCCTGCTACCACTGTCTTAGTCCAGCCTCTACAGATGGTACATCTTTCTAAAGATCACTCACTGTCTCTAATTCTTGAGGTTTAGAGATAAAATATGCAATAATTGATCTAAAAAGAAAAAGTCATAGTCCATTGGGGGAAACGGAAAATTAACAATACAACACAGTGTAGCAATCGGTGTCAGCAGAATGTAGTGGAGGCTGTAGGAGTGGAGGGACTCTTAACCCAGCCTGGGGTGACAGGAAAGCACTACCAGAGGAGAGGGTATCAGACCAAATGCTGAGGGACAAACAGAAGCCAGATGGAAGACAGAGATGGAGAAGGGCTCCCCGGCACAGAACACAGCTAGGGCCCAGGGGTGAATGAACACTCACACTCGGAGGACCCAGAGGAGTCTGCAGTGGCTGGGACTGAGTGTGCTGTGAGAAGGAAGGTGGAGAATTACATGGAGGCCATCTACAAAGAGATGGATATGCACTGACCCCAGGGCACTTACTTTTTCCCCCATTGATGGCAGTTGAGGTAAGGGAGAGAGGGGATTGGAGAAAGAGAGAGAAAGCATCAACTCATTCCATTTAGTTGTGTACCTAGTGATTGCGTCTAGTACGTGACCTGACTGGGGTCGACCTCGGTGCCCCTGGTGGACACTTTATGCACTGAGCTACCTGGCAGGACCCCCAGGGCACTTGTAAAATATACTTTTTAAAAAATTTCATCTGTAAACATTTCAGGATATATTTCTAAAAGAATAAGGGTATTTCCCTCCCCTTCTAATTTGATAGGACATCTAAGTTGTTCTGCAGTTGGTCCCAATCTGAATTTTGCTGTCTCATCTCTGAGGTGTAGTTTATACATATTTTCTTAAAATGGAACTTTTAAAATGTAAAAAAAATTGAATATGCTATTGTGAAAATGGGGTAAACTATTTTGTTATTTCCACAACATTTAGTTATTAAAACAACAGGCTATACTGCAAAACTTCCTTCTAAATTAGGTTGATTTGCCTAGCTATACAGTGTGTCCGTAAAGTCATGATGCACTTTTGACTGGTCACTGTCAAATGACACTGTAAATGACTTTTGGCTTTATTAAAAATGTCAATTTTATCACAAATAAATGACTAACAATAGTTCAATGTTGAAAAAAGAAGATACACAATACATGGCTCTTGCTGGTTTTATTACAAGAGAATAAAAATGTTCTCCACAAACACTTCCTGGAAGCTGTAGTTATTTATACACAATTCATCTGTTACCTTTCTCGCACTGCAAGGTATTATCTACAGGCCTCCAAGAGCCTATAAAGAGATTTGTGCCTTGTATTCTCTCTTTCCATATCAAAATTGTGCAAAATCAATATATTCCTTATATAACTTAAAGTTTTATTACTCTTTCTAAACCCATTAGGTTAAGAACAGTGTAGCTATACTTTCAGTGGCTTTAATCAACATTTTATCATAATGCATTCACTAGGGACACCATTAAAAAAGTTTTAAAATTGTATTTTTAAAAACCAGTAAAATCGAGTTTATAAGATTATGTGAAAAATATAAAGAAAATGATGATTAATTCACAACACCTTTTCTACACACTTAATAGTTGCCTGACAGTCAACTCTCTGGGAGACAGGATTTATCTTCCACATCATCGTATTTCCTACAAAAATAAGCAGAATAGCAAATGGTCCTACTAGATGCTCAAGAAATGTTTGGTGAACTTATCCAGATAATAATTGAAGTTACGACCCCATAAAATTATGGGAGACCTTTGCCTTAATATTCTCTAAACATTTATTTTCACTTATTGTGTGTCAGGCACTGTGCTAGGCACTAGATGATAATTCAAAGCCAAACCCAGGTCCTTCCTGATTTTAACAGTTGTTTAGATTATATAGCATTGAATATTCTGTGTGATTGTTAAGTGTAAAGAACCAGAGAAGTGGATGATAGCCTTGCTAAAGTCATGGAAAGAAAGCTACCACTGGATTTTTCTAGGGGGTGGGGAGAGAATGTGCTTTTCCTAGGAGCTGAGGCCATGCAACCAGGTCTTATCCATCCCTGTATTTCTAGCTCCTGAAAGAGCACTTGGCACATGTTAGATGCTCAGGACAAAATGTGGGTGCAGCCCTTAACAGCAGCAGCCAATGTTTACTAGGTGCTTCCTCTGAGTTAGGCAGGCTTTTCCTAAGCACTTCACATGCATTATTCTATAAATTTTTAACTTAAGGGAAGAGTATGAACTCTGAAGCCAGACTGCCTGGATTCAAATCTGGCCTCCGCCACTATTAGCTATATAACATTGGGGAAAATTATACCTAATTTCTCTGTGCCTTAGTTTCCTCTAAAAAACATTTTTTTTTTTTAACAGAGACAGAGTCAGAGAGAGGGTAGATAGGAACAGACAGACAGGAACGGTGAGAGATGAGAAGCATCAATCATTAGTTTTTCATTGCGACACCTTAGTTGTTCATTGATTGCTTTCTCCTATGTGCCTTGACCGTGGGTCTTCAGCAGACCGAGTAACCCCCTGCTCGAGCCAGTGATCTTGGGTTCAAGCTGGTGAGCTTTAGCTCAAACCAGATGAGCCCATGCTCAAGCTGGCGACCTCGGGGTCTGGAACCTGGGTCCTCCACATCCCAGTCCGATGCTCTATCCACTGCGCCACCGCCTGGTCAGGCTCCTCAAATATTAATAGAGGATAATATTAGTACCTTATAAGATGGTTGTAAACAATAAATGAATTAGGATTTGTTAAGTCTTTAGAACAGCTCCTGGCACATGGGAAGTGCTATGATTACTCACTTAATCCTCATCACGACCTTATGAGGTAGGTACTACTTATCTTATCTCCATCCTAGAAATGGTGACCCTGAGCAACTTACATACACAACTTCCTCAAACTCATGTACCTAACATGTGGTCAAGAGCCCAAGTCTGTGGTCTCATACATCTTGCTATAAGCTTATTCTCATGAAGCCACAGGCCCTCCACGTTCATAGGTAGTCTCCCTGTGGCAGAATAATGTCCAAAGTTTGTGGTTTTTATAGCAGCACACAGAAGAAGGTCAGTTTTAGCAGCTTGAGGAAAATATAGAATGAGAATGAAGGGAGTGAGCAGGAAGATCCCCTTCCCCCTCCTATTTAAAGACCAGATATACCAGGAAGAACGGAGCTCATTGTTTTCCATACCTTGTTATATTCTTTGTCATGATTTGGTTGATCTGGGCTCACTGAAAACAGCTCTGCACTATGCCTTTCTGATTCTTTAATAGAAGGTGAATAAGATGGGTCAAGTCTACAAATTCAAATGAGTAAAAATTAAGAATAACTTGATGAATTATTAGGACTATATTATTAATTTAGACATTGTAGGTTGCAGAGATAGACTATTTGTTGGAAACATTCCTAGGTATAGAAATCACAAGTTATACTACATTCAGATCCCATAAGTATTTACATATTTAACTGAGTACAAATCAATTTAGTGGGAAAAAAAGGTAGGAATTACTATGAAATTTCAATTATATATTAAAAAATGGCAGAATACTGGGTTTGCATATATAGATAAAATTTTCAATAAGAAGAAAAGACTGTCTTCTATAATTATAAAATAAAAATAGCTTAGGAACCCATTAAAAAAGGGAAATACACCAGAGTTGCTTCCCCATCATGGAAAGAAACTATGTTAGGAGAAGTCTGAGGGTAGAAGTCACTCCATAAAAGTGTTCCAAAATGATTGAATCTGACAGTCTGCTGGAGTAAGCTCAAATACATCTATTCTTTGACTGTTCAATTTATAAAATGGAATTGCAACCACATATGGATACTAGAGAGGAAAAGCAGAGAACTATAGTAGTATGAAAAGTACAATTTCCACAGGATGCTTGGGGAAGTATATGTAGGTATGTTTACATCAGGGAATTTGGTAAAATGAAAGTCATTAAGGCAGGAAGAATAAAAATAGCTGGGCAAGGAAAGCAGTATGCTTTCTTACTAATCTGGTAGAGTTCAGAGCTTTAAGGAATGTACCCACTTGTAAGTAAGTACAATTTTAGCTTTCCAAAGAACTTTTTAAAAGGTTCCAGAAATCAAAAATTCTAATCACATAAACAAACAAAATAAAATCTGAGTAATAATAGAAAAATAACTAATGAAGAGATTAAAAATAAAGGGCTTTTTAAAAGGTATAAATTAATAGTGATATCCTTGAGGTACATGTGTTTAGACTGGATTGTTGTTTTTTTATTCATTATTAAATATATATTAAGTGTCAGAGACAAAATATATTACAATATACACTACTATAATGTCCTCCAGGAAAAAACATTGTCAGTATTTTTGTGTATACTGTCTTCTTTTTCCTATGCATATGTATAAATAAACATTTCCCATACAATTAGAATGCACTGTACCCATTGTTTTTCAGTCTTCTTCTGTGTTTTTCAATCAACAATATATTGTATTTAACCTACTATTCTCCTAAAACATTATTTCAAGATCAGTCTTAAAATTTTCTTATTTTCTATGATTTGGAAGAGGTGAAAATGAAATTTCCTTTTTTTACAATTATTCTGAAGCAGTTTCAGGGAGTATAATGCTAAACTGAATGGTAAAAACTCATGATAATCTTATAAGTTTAAGTAAGTGAATAAAGCAGATATAAAACTTCAATATGGACAGGTTCATAGAAATGAACAATAATAATACTAATGTAAAATGGTAATATAAATATATAAAGGGACTATTATTTGTCATGTAGGAAAGGAGTATTGAAATTATTTTTAATAACTCTTAAAAAATATATCAGCCCAAGGGTTTCTACAACTAAAAAAGCTAACAAAATCTTAGCTTTTATTGAGAAAAGTTCTGATAATAAATAAAATTATTACAATGGTACTGCTATAAAACTATTTTAAGTCTACACTCAGTAGTCCAGGCTGCTTCACCTTAATACATCTATGAAGACAAAACAAAGTCCAAATAAAAGAAACCAAAATAATATTAAGGGCAAAACTACATTCATATAAGAACAAAGTAGGATTATAAACTTTCAATGGGAAGGATGAAGGCTGAGAAGACTATGCCCAAAGTTTAAAATAAAGATGGAAGCTGTAAAAAGTTAAATATCTGTTCATAAAATCTCAGACTGCTAGAACTGAGTAATACACTCCAAGTGAGAAAGATATTGTTTGGAGGACAAAATAAATACCAACTTAAATAAAGAATGGCAACTAGGCATAATGAAAGAATCGTGTTGGCTGCATCTGTGAATAACTGCCAAGACTTCAGTTTAAATCACGTTTTGAAGGAAAGTTGGCAAAGTTTGGAATTCAGTATTGGCCTTGTAAGATAGCTCCATAGAAAGTACCTACAACACTCTTCATAAAACCATGAGACATGGTTGAATGGTTTGCTCTCCTGGAAATTTATGGTTTTAGGCATATGCATTCTTTGGGTGAAGACATTTCTCATCAACTTGCTACACTGGAACAGTGCCTTGCACATAATATATTTCTAATAGATTTATTAAAGCTTGGTGATAATGATACATAGTTTGTATACAGAACACTCAATCATGCTGACTAATAGGCATCCTACCATCCTTGGTGAGATACACAAGAATTTTTATTTTCAAAAAATTCTTTCATAATTGAGATTTGGTCATTTTTAAGAATGTAATTTGCCATTAGTTGCAAAGGGCAGACATCAAGGACATGCTAGCAAGTACCACAACTTTGAAGAAATAATTATTATCTTTAAAACAATGTAATCATCTTTCAAGAAAATATCCCTCACCACATGGCTATTCAATTTTTAAAATCTTATCATTGGTCTAGCATTGGCCTTCAGATTTGAGAAGGATTCAAGTTCTAATGAGAATCAGAGCATCAGTGAATGGTTGGGACAGTCACAGCATCTATTCACAAGCACAAACACTTAATAATCCTCAGCAGTCCATTTCCTTTATGGCCATGGAATATGCAGTATCTGTCTGATTTTAAAAGAGGAAAAATTATGTTCTAATAAAGTCCTTAATGAAACTGACAAGGTGGTCAGTGCGGAGGCCAAAATAAATACAAGATTTATAGATGAAAAGTTAATAGGTTTACAGGCAATCAAAATAAAAGCATTTCAAAAGCATGGAATAAATCATATTTATATTTATATATCATTAAATACCAGCTCTATGGTTTGTTTCAACAATATCCTGAGGAGTAAAATTTCTAAGAAAATTTCTAAGTTTAACATATAAGTATCCATAAATCAGAACATAAAACAATTTTCTAGGTAAGTAAATATATTAATTTTGAAGATAATGTAATCATTAACTTTATTTTTAATATCCAATATTTCTAATAATTAACAGCATGTTAATATAAAACAAAACTTAATTTTAGTTTCAAATATAAAACTCTTAAAAGTCAAACATCATGTTTTGAGCAATTTCTCTCTAGCTGCCGAATATAAAGAATATACCTTTTCTTATTTTCTTGAGCATTTTGACACTCTCTGATTTTTAATAATTCTCTGTGCAACTGCAATCGTTCCATTTCTATAATTCTCAAGAGATCGTCACGTGACTGTAACTCACTTTTCACCTCTGAAAGTCCTGCTTCCATGGCCTAAATAAAAACATCAAAAATTTTTACTGCTCATATTTGGATATCAGGATGTATAACAACACACTTAAAATTGTTTAACACCTATGAACCAGCTTAATTTCAAATGAACTGATGATAGTCCTTTGCTGGCTGTGTCTCACAGAATTTCATTCCTTCATTCAGTCAACAGATATTTACTGAGCTCTTATTATGTACTTAACACGTGACACGGACAAAAAATCTGTCCTCAGTGAGCTGACAGTCTAGTGGTAATGACAAAATCAAATATGGCCACGCTGTATGTAACTTTGAAAGGGGGACACATAAAAGTATGAATAAAATATTAATGCTTAACATTTGGATTAATGCAAGTAACTCCCTATTTAAACTTGATATAGCCAAGAAAAATTTAATTTTAAAGCTGGTCAACAAGATAAATTATAAATCATGGTTCCACTATTGCCCAACAGCAGCCCTATTTTAGCTGTAAGTAGAAACAGAGTGTTTTATTTTGTTAGGAGAGACTTTGGCAAGTTTAAAAGCCGTCAAGAGAGGGGGGCGGTAATAGTAATGGTGTCACCTGAGAAGGTGGGTGGGACGGGTCCCACAGCACAAGTGGGAGTATTGTGGAAGCACAAGTGGAAGCAATAGAGAGTCCCTCCCTTTTGCAGTAGGAAAGGAAAGGAAGGAAGGAAGACAGAATCTAGACAAGTTTAGGTATTTGGATATGGGGAGATAAACAATGGCTATCAGTGGCTTTAATTTTCCTTGTGAAGACAAAGCCAACATCAGATGCTGATGGTGGAAGGAGAGGTGGAGGTTTGGGTTTGGGAGTGATTTTTGAGAATGAAGAAGGTTTGACATGGCCTGCGTTGGGAATTGGAGTTAACTGATTGGAGCAACACAGTAGAATTTTAGGCAGTGTTGCGTTCTTGTTTGAGGTTGTGACCATGACTTGTTGAATGATTTTCTCCAACAGTAGTTGGCTAGACTTTGGGAGAGAGAAATGGCAGAGTCCTTCCATATCAACAGATATCTTCCACTGAATTATACAGGGATACTAATATTTATTAAGTGTGCCTGACCCTGTTCATCAAATCCATTGCCATTTTTATAGATGAGGAAGTTGAGGGCCAGATTTAATTCAAAGTTATACAGCTCATAAGTGGCAGGCTTTGAAATAGAAATCCAGATCTTTTGCTTACTAGTCTAGTTAGAATATTCAAGACATAAAAATAATTTGTTTCATGCAAAGTAAGTGAACCAAACCTATAACTTAATAGCAAAGACAGAGTGGGGTGTTTTGCAGACAGAAGGTTCCTCTGCTGATAAAGTCTGCAGAAATCACTACAAGTATTTTTGTTTGTGTGTGACAGAGACACATAGAGAAACAGAGAGGGGGACAGATAAGGACTGACAGGCAGGAAGGGAGAGAAATGAGAAGCATCAATTCTTCACTGTGGTTCTTTAGTTGTTCAGTGATTGCTTTCTCATATGTGCTTTCACTGGGGCACTACAGCAGAGTGAGTGACCCCTTGCTCAAGCCAGCAACCTTGGGCTCAAGCCAGCAACCTTGGGTTTCAAGCCAGCAACCATGGGGTCATGTCTATGATCCCACGTTCAAGCCAGTGACCCTATGCTTAAGCTGGTGAGCCCATGCTCAAGCCGGTAACCTTGGGGTTTCGAATCTGGCTCTTCTGCATCCCAGTCTGACGCTGTACCCACTGTGCCACCGCCTGATCAGGATACATTTTTCTTTTTTACACGGACAGAGAAAGGGATAGATAGGGACAGACAGACAGGAACGGAGAGAGATAGGAAGCATCAATCATCAGTTTTTTGTTGCGACACCTTAGCTGTTCATTGATTGCTTTCTCATATGTCCCTTGACTGCGGGCCTTCAGCAGACTGAGTAACCCCTTGCTCGAGCCAGCGAACTTGGGTCCAAGCTGGCGAGCTTTTGCTCAAGCCAGATGGGCCTGTGCTCAAGCTGGCGACCTTGGGATCTCGAACCTGAGTCCTCCGCATCCCAGTCTGACACTCTATCCACTGCGCCACCGCCTGGTCAGGCACTACAAGTATTTTTTAAAAGTCATTTGTTTGATAATTTAAAATATATATTCAATAACAGATTTATTCAAATATAATTCACATACTACAAAATTCATTGAGAGTATACAATTCAGTGGATTTTAGTATATTCACAAATTTGTGGAAGCATCACTATTAATTAATTCCAGTACATTTATATTACTCCCAAATTAAACCATATACCCATTAGCAGTCATTTTTCATTTTCCCTTCCTCCCAACCCCTGGCAATCACTAAGGTATGGTCTATTGCTATGGAATTGCCTTTTCTGGACATTTCATACAACTTAAATTATATACTATGTGGCCTTTTGTGACTGGCTTTTTTCACTTAACATAATGTTTTCAAGGTTTATTCATGTTGTAGCATGGATTAGTACTTCATTCCTTTTTATTGATAAATAATATTGAATTGTATGTATTATTCCACATTTTATTTATTCATCAGTTGATAGACATTTGGGAGTTTCTTCTTTTCAGCTATTATGAATAACACTGCTTTGAAAATACATGTACAAGCTTATATAAATGGATATATGCTTTCTTATTCATTAATTCATATCCAAAAATTTATAAAGCCTAGAAATATAATGGTGACAATATAGAACATAACATTCCCAGATAAACTTTTCTACCAAAGCCTTAGACATTATTATCCAGGAAACCTAGAGACCTGGGTTCAGTGAAGTACCTAGTCACAATATTTTAGCCCTAGAAGTTTCTGGCTGGCTTTGAAATATAAGAGTATATTCAAATAGGTGATTTATTAGACTTGTTCAGATAAAGATTTGTTTGGATAAAGTGCCTATTTCAAACAGTGAGATTTTTAATATAAAGTTAAATTTTTAAAATAAAATAAATGTGAAACAATAATTTAGCAAGTAGAAACACAAATTAATTTGATGTGAAAGTCATCCATTGCTTTGCCCAACTGAAGAAGGCACTATCTGAGCTCCCTGCTTTGCAAACTGCTACCAGACCTGGGTCAAGCTACCGTGCAGCAGCATGTGGAAGAGGGGGCCTGCCTTCCCTCGGTGAAGTGGGCACGAAAGGTCTCTAACTCCAGGCCAGTGAAATTTAGTGTCGCTGTGGGTACAGATAACTGAAATGCTGTAAAATGTAATAATAATGGAGTCTATTTGTTCACTGTTAATAAAAAAGTAAGTATAAGAATGACACCTGAAATTAAAATTAAGAAAAAACTTATTTGTGATCTAGCTATACAAGTATGAGGATTTATGTTAAAGCTGAAACTATATAATACAAATTAATAGTGATTATTTGATACATTTTCCTAATATAATAAATATGCAAAAGTTTTTATCATAATTGACAGCAGTGTGTAAACTGATTATTTTAAAAGAGGCTCTGTTGATATTTTGATGAAGTGAGAGTTGTGTTTTGACTTATGCAATAGCCTTTTGAATTCAATGTTAATAATATTGAGTTGACCTAAGAATTAGTGAATGTAACTTAGATATAGTTTTGAAATTGGCGTGCTTTTGCATAAAAGTTAAATCAAGGAGGAAGGAGAAGAAGGTGAGGTGAGGGGAGGGGCACAAAGAAAACCAGATAGAAGGTGACAGAAGACAATTTGACTTTGGGTGACGGGTATGCAACATAATCAAATGTCAAAATAACCTGGGGATGTTTTCTCTGAATATATGTACCCTGATTTTTCAATGTCATCCCATTAATATTAATAATAATAAAAATAAATAAATAAATATTTTTAAAATAAAAAGAAGTTAAATCAATTATTTTCAATGTGGATGCAAATATTCAGGAAAATTATTCTTTGGTATTTGGGACACTTCCAAGTTTGTTTGGAGCAACTTGGGTATATAAATTTACTTTTTAAGCCTTGAATCTTATGAACTCTGAGTACAGATAAGGTATTTCTGATAAATACTTAGCATCTAAATTGAGATATGCTGTAGTAAAAAATACACACCAGATTTTGAAGACTTAGCTCAAAGAGAAATATAAAATATCTCAATAATTTTTATATTTATTACATGCTAATACTTTAATATATGTTGTGTTGAATAACATATATTGCTATTATATATTAATTTCAGCCAATGCTTATCAATTCTTTTAATGTGGCTACTAGAAAATTTTAAACTATATATGTGGTTTGCATATGCGGTTTGCATTTTTGGACAGTGTTGTTCTAGTACTCAATGGCAAATTTACAAGCAAACCAAAAAAAAGGTCAAGGTTTTTTGGGCATAGATATTTGAAATAACTCAGGACAATTTATTTGTCATTAATCTCCAATGAGAAATTGTGCATATTTCACAAGTGTGACTGTGGTGCAGCATGGTAATTAATTATATGCAATGAACCTGGCCTGTGCTGGTGCAGTGGATTGAGTGTCAACCCGGAACACTGAGGTCACTGGTTCGAAACCCTGGGCTTGCCCAGTCAAGGCACATGTGAGAAGCATCTACTACAAGTTGATGCTTCTCACTCCTCCCACCGTTTCTTTCTCACTCTCTCTCTCTAAATAATCAATAAATAAAATCATTAAAAAACTAAAAAATAATTTTAAAAATATGTACAATAAAATTTATATTTATACTGACACATTTCAAAGTTGTAGAAGGACAGAGGAGAAGATGTGATTTATAAGAAAATTTAGATGCACATGGCATTAATACGTCTTGTAAACTAAAGAAAATTTTATATACAGTAAGTGACAGTAATTCAAATTGAAGTGGCTCTTTTTAAATTCATGTGTAAGATGTGAAACACTGTCATAGGACAGTTTTGCAAAGAGAAAAGAGAAACTTCTTTCTAACTACATGCACTGGTTACAATGATTTACTTGTAATTATTCCCATTTCGTAAAATACAAATTTAGTAAAACAAGCTTAAGGCCCATCTGTTTAGTTAGAAATTTGCCTAACGGTTTGAGTGAAGTGATTTTAAAGCTTCAAATTAGCTACCAGATGGTAAATAATTAATACCTTATCACTTAATATTTATTCTAAAGCAAAAGAATGAAGCATAAGTAAAATTTGGAAATAAAATAGAGAAATGTTCAAATTAAAGCATTATTTTCAGTATTTTTTCCTACATGCATCAAAAATAGTGTTTTCCTGGGAGCAGAGCTCTTATCTCAAATGTTTTGAACCAAATTACTTCTCAAAAGTCTTTTCATTAGAATTAAACCTTGTATGTGTGTGTGTGTGTGTGTGTGTATGTGTGTGTCTGTGTGTAACGTACTCCAGAATAATTTGGTTTATTTATTAACACATGCAATTCTTCTGTAAAATGTAAAAAAAATTTTTTTAGTTTTAATTTAATAATGCTACTAGATCCAAGGATAACTAAATTATTTTTTAATGTACATATATTTGTTAAAATAACTTTGTAAATTTTCTCACAGGAATTGGTGGACAATAAATCAATAACTAACAGTCAAATTAAAATGTATCAATAACTATGGAAAACATCACAAAGTAGGTTTGGAAAATTACTGGTAAGAGAGGGATGGGTGGGGGGAGGGGAGGGGCACAAAGAAAACCAGATAGAAGATGATGGAAGACAATTTGACTTTGGATGATGGGTATGCAACATAATCAAATGTCAAAATAACCTGGAGATGTTTTCTCTAAACCTATGTACCCTGATTGACCAATGTCACCCCATTAAAATTAATTATAAAAAAAATTACTGGTGAAGGATTTGAGAAAAAGAACATCTCAAAATTTAAAGCAGTTTTTCAACCTCACCTTATTTCCATTTTGCTCTGGGTAATTCTTAGTTTGTGCAGTGTAGAATATTTAGCAACATCTGTGGCATCTACCCACTAAATGCATTAATACCCCTTCCCCTTGTGGTGCCAATTAAAAATGTACTCAGGTATTGCCAAGTGTCACCTGGGGAGCAAAATCACTCCAGTAGAGAACCAGTGACTTAAAGGAAAATTATCACAATTAGAAAATTAATAGTTATTTTATAATTTTTAGTATAAATATCAATAAAAATATATTTTACAATTATATTGACTTCTTTTGTTTATATATATTCAAGGACATTTAATAAGTTATTAATTACACTAATATATGTATACATAAGAAAAAGTCAAAGTGGGTAACATGGACTTTTCCTTAGCCCAGACAAGCCACAGAGCCTTAAGAGTATGTGTAAGGCGCTGGAAGTTTGTATAAATCTTGGGTGGAAGTGTGAGTCACATCCTGTTGATCTTGGGTCAGGAGGGTAAGTCAATTAAGTGATATTGCTAAAGGACAAGGTGGCCTTGGCCATCCGGAGGCTTGAGCTCTCTAAATTCCTGATAGATGTTCAGACTTTGAGGTTGTGCTCTCTCTCTTCTTGACAGTAGGAGTGTGCCAGTGGGATAACTGTGAGTAGCACAGGTTCAAGACATTTTTTGGAGAGAGAGTGAAGATTATAATAGAAATGGGAATTTAATATTAATGTTTCTCAATGTACACTCTTTCTCTATTTGTAACCTTCTTTCTTTTAACAAGATTCTCCAACTTACTTCCCTGAGAAGTATAAGTGATCGAGTCCCAAGATGTAGCAAGATGGGGTTGCTGATGGAAAGCATTATGAAGAAAAAGTCAGTCATGCTTCCTAGAAAGGGAAACAGAGGCTCTTTCTAGAATAAGGGGTAACAGCAGCGATTTCTAGTCTACAAGAGAGTCAGAGCCCCAAAACTGAACCTTAGCCTATAAATATTCTTGGATGCTATAATAGGCCCAAACAGAATTCTTTTGGGGTTAAGAGAAACTGATGTTAGTGAAGAAGCTGAACCTAACTGAAGGGTAGAACCAGGCTTATGAAATATGTTTCAGGCAAACAAAAGATTTCTAGGGATCAGAGACCAAACCACTTTAAGAAGAAACAAAGAGAACTCCTTAGTTTGTGTGGGATGACCTGAAACCTGGAGAGAATATTCAGGAAGCAGCCAGAAAAATAATCTCTGTATTTGTTTTTTGTGATCCTGGAGCGGACTCCAGCAGCACAATGACAGCTGTGTAACGTAAATTTAAGTTGTCTTTAAATCAGGGCCAGAGTCCTGACCAGCGGTGGCACAGTGGGTAAAGCGTCAACCTGGAATGCTGAGGTCGCCAGTTTGAAACCCTGGGCTTGCCTGGTCAAGGCACATATGGGAGTTGATGCTTCCTGCTCTTCTTCCTTCTCTCTCTCTCCTCTCTCTAAAATGAATTAAAAAAAAATTTAAAAAAACCTGAAAGAAACACATGAAAAAAACCCAGGGAGATGAATGGGAAGCAGCCTCTGAGAGGGAGGGAGTACATTAGAACACCAGCAGTCATGAAAACCCAGCTTCAACAGGAGTGGGTAGGCTGACAGGTGAGCTAAACACTAGAAACCCCCTAGTCAACCTCCAGAGCAAGAGTAAAGGCTAATCTCATTTATATTACAGGGAAGCCAGAGGCAACATCAATACCTTTTCTATGCCTAGAAAATGTATGGCTTTCTCGGTGTTTAGTATTTGTGGTTTACCTTTGTTTGTTTGTTTACATCTGTATTCTAATTTGTATTAGAATAAGAAACCCTTCCCAAACAAAGCTGGACTTTGGGAAGGGGGAGATGTACTCCTCTTTGAAATGCCACGGAATAGGAGAAGCTGGGAAGGTTGTGTTCTGTGCCCTTGCAAACTGGGGGAAAGGGGAATACAGCAGAGTAGCTGCTGCAGAGAAAGAAGTTAAAGGACTAATCCCGTATATAATCCCATATATTACATAGCAGGGTGGGGCAATGAGGAGCTGGCCCTAAACCAGGGGTCCCCAAACTTTTTACACAGGGGCCAGTTCACTGTCCCTCAGACCGTTGGAGGGCCGGACTATGAAAAAAACTATGAACAAATCCCTATGCACATTGCACATATCTTATTTTAAAGTAAATAAACAAAATGGGAACAAATACAATATTTAAAATAAAGAACAAGTAAATTTAAATCAACAAACTGACCAGTATTTCAATGGGAACTATGGGTGCGGATGCATCCTGTGCCCCTCTCACTGACCACCAATGAAAGAGGTGCCCCTTCCAGAAGTGCGGCGGGGTCGGATAAATGGCCTCAGGGGGCTGCATGCGGCTCACAGGCCGTAGTTTGGGGACCCCTGCCCTAGACTAAGCAATGGCCCTGAAGTTTAAGTGAAAGAAGATCCAGAGGTGGAACATCTTAGAGAAATGAGTGAAAGTCTGCTCAGATAGTGACCGGAAGAAGTTTGGGGAGAGAATAAAGTGGGACAAAGAAATGGGCCAATGAAGGAAAGAGGCTTGAATGTTTGGATGTGGGAAATAAGACCTAGAATGGAAGATAAAACCAGAGAATGTCTCAAGTGACTGGGGTATTCATGAATAAGAAAAAAACATATATTTAGTAAAGAAATTGATAGTGACCAATTTTGATGAATGCTGTATAATCTAAATGGTTGCAAAAGTAGAAAGACAAGATATTTTAAATTAATGCTTGGAAAAACCATCTATCACATCCCTCAATGTGGAAGGTAGCAAAAAACAAACTAACTCCAGGCTACTGTTTGATGAATGATTATGGTAAGGTTAACAGTGAAAAATCACAGGGAGTGACCCCCCTGCTTCTCACTGAGTTTATTAGAATGTTGATCCCTTAATAATTTCCTGGATCTTCAATCCAGGATTCCTGCAAGTCAAAGAGGCGCAGAGTCAGAGAATGACTAGTAAGGACAGAGGGGATGTGGGGTTGAAGGCTTATTATGGTTTTAGGTTTAAAGCTCTGTAAGTGACTTCTCTTATACTGCACTGGCGGTACGCTACCATGATGCCACTGAAGAACCGAAGTGCACTCTAGTGGGGCAAAGTTGCTATGGGGTTAATGAATTTGCCCATCAAGGGAGAATCAATTAGAGGAAATAATGAACTGAATTTACACATGTAATATACAATTAGCTTTCTAATCCATATACCTGTTGAGCTATCACACAAATCATGGGCAATGTCAGTTGAAACACATTTACCTGGCACTGTCTTTGGTACATTTTCAGTTCCTGTAAGAGCTTCTGATTTTCATCTTGTAACTTATTCCGGCTTAATGCCATTTCACTCACAGCTGATTTTAATTTCTCAATAATAAATTCATCTCTGTCACTCGTTTCACAACTAGGCTCCGGTTCACACATCAGCTGAGGAATTTCAGAGCTGCTGTCTTCTTCTATGTACTGTTTTTTACCACTTAGTTGAGTTTGGTAAATTTGTGCCTGTTTCTGAGAAATATAAAAAATGTGTCAATTAAATATCATATTTAAGTTTCATAAAGTTCAAGAATAACTGAAAAGAATTAGGAAAAACATCTTTAAATATATTATTAGACAACGAAGCTTTTCTCTTTGTAATCCAGTCTTGTATTTATTCCAAAATCTCAATTTTAGATGTCATAAAGAGAAAATATATTTGTATAACTTCAGAGCAAGGATGTAGAGTAGGTTAGGGCTCCTGGGGTAGGGAATTCTTATTCACAAGAAAAAATCTTGAATATATAAAAAGAGGAAAATTATAGATTCAATTACATAATAGTTGAAAATGTCTTGGGACTTCTGGTCAAGATGGCAGCCTAGGCAAACACAGTATATCAAAATTACAGCTAAATTACAGAACAATCAGCATCCAGAACTGCCTGACTTCTAGCTGAATAGAAGTTCTACAACTAGGGAATTAAAGAAGAAGCCACATCAAGACTGGTAAGGGGGGGGGGCAGAGACAGAAAAGGGCTGGTCCCACACCCACATGTGGCTGATAAAAATTGGGAAGGCCATCTCAGTAATGGAAGTCTCCCCTGAGCAGCAAGAGGTCCCAGCCCTACTCTAGGCCCCCCAGACCAGGGGTCTAGTGCCATGAAAAGAAGTCCCCATAACTTCTGGCTGTAAAAACCATCAAGGATTAAGGCTGCTAGGGTCCTAAGAAGTTTTTCTTAAAGGACCTGTGCATGGACTACCTCAGACTCACTCCCTCTGAGCCAGGGCAGGGGCAGCAGGTTGAAAGGCACCAGAGACATATGGGGAGGAACTGAATTATACAGTATCAGCATGAGAGTGAGGGGCCGCTTTCTGCCAGATAGAAATGATGGCTTTTGATGAGCCGTACCCTCACAGAGACAGCAGGCAGGTGACATATCTGAGACTTCATCAACATCGATCACACTGGTTGCTCCACCTTACTGATTCCATGAGGCCCTACCAACCCAACTTTCAGGCCCACCCAAGCTGTTTCCCGTAGCTTTTCCATATGAATGGTCTCTTTTGGTACATGATTCAGATTTTCCTTAATCTCTCAAATAAGTAGCATCTTACTTCTGTGAGCCCCATATCTTTTTGCTAAGTGGCCCCAGACCTGGCACTGGCAGCGGCTGGCCTTGGTTCACAGTTTTGCCACTCCTGGGAACCTCCATGTCCAGACAAGTAACAGCCATCTGCAAATTGCTTTGTAGCTCATGCTGGCTGGCTCCGGGCAGAACATAGGTGGTGGCTGACCTTGGCCTGCACCTCCCAGGAGGACCCAGAGCTAGCACACACTGTATACAGCTTCAGATGACATTGAAGACCATGACCCAACCATCTGCACAAGTGATACACTCAAGGGGCAGACTCAGTGTACACCAAAGCCCTGCTGATGTAAGTCCTGCTCTGTAGAGTGGGCTCCTGCACAGCTGATTCTTCATAGTGGCTGGAGGTCAGTGATTGCAGCCAGTCCTTGAAGTTGATCAACCTGGAGATAAATCCCTCCCATTTATATGCCAACAGCAATCAAGACTCAACTACAAGAGAAGGGTGATCAAATCGTAGGGGCGCACCTCAAGTGCCTAGCTTGGATATTCAGGGAAGCTCTGTCACTGGACCCTACAGGACACCTAGTATATTAGGCCACTCTACCAGCCTGGGAGACATAGCAGCTCTACCTAAGACATAGAGTCAAACAAAGGAAGGCTGACAAAATGAGGAGAAAAAGAAATATGTCCCAAATAAAACACAGAACAAATTCCAAAAAAAGAACTAAACAAAATGGAGACAAACAGTCTACTGGATGCAGAGTTCAAAACACTAGTTATAAGGATGCTCAATGAACTTAGTGAGAACCTCAACAGCATCAAAACCAGGACCAGTCAGAAATGAAGGCTACATGAACTGAAATGAAGAGTAAAAAACAGCAGAGTAAATAAAGCCAAGAATCAAATCAGTGATTTGGAATATAAATAAGCAAAAACACTCATTCAGAACAGGAAAAAAAAAAAATCCCAAAATATAATGAGGATAGTATAAGGAGCCTTTGAGACAACTTCACGCACAGTAACATTCTCATCACGGGGTTGCCAGAAGGAGAAGAGAGAAAGCAAAGAATTGAAAACCTATTTGAAAAAATTACAGAAAACTTCCCTAACTTGATGAAGTAAATAGACATACAAGCCCAGGAAGCACAGAGAGTCCCCAAAAAGATGAACCCAAAGAACCCCACACCAAGAAACATCATAATTAAATAAAAAGGGTTAAAGACAAAGAATTATAAAAGCAGCAAGAGAAAAGCAGTTGGTTATCTACAAGGAAGTTCCCATAAGACTCTCAGCTGATTTCTCAGCAGAAACTTTGCAGGCCAGAAGGGATTGGCAAGAAATATTCAAAGTGATGAATAGCAAGGACCTTACAACCACAATTACTCTTTCCAGAAAAGCTATGATTTATAATTGAAGGACAGGTAAAGAGCTTCCCAGGCAGGAAGAAGCTAAAGTTCATCACCACCAAACTAGTATTATGTGAAATGTTAAAGGGTCTCCTTTAAGAAGAAGAAGGAAAGGGAGGAGGAAGAGGAGGAGGAGGAGGAGGGGGAGGAAGAAAAGAATAATAATAATAATAAATGTGAATAATAAAATGAATAAAATGACAATAAACACATATCTATCAACAATTGAATCTATAAAAACAAAATAAACAAACAAGTAGAACAGAAACAGACTCATAAATATAGAGAATATTTTGACGTTGCCCAATGGGAGTGTATTAGGGAAATGGGTAAAAAAGGTGAAAGAATTAAGAAATCCAAATTGGTTGTCATGGAATAGTCATAGGGATGTAAAATACAGCATAGGGAATATAGTCAATAATATTCTAATAACTATGTATGATGTCAGATGAGTACAAGGTTTATTGGGATGCTCACTTTGTAAGTAATGTAATGTCTTATCACTGGGATATACACCTGAAATTAATATAATAATGCATGTCAACTGTAATTGAAAATAAAAGAAAATGACATCCAACACGTGCACACACGTGCACACACAGAAAATGTCTCTATGACCAAAAGTATACAAAATGACACAAAACAGTTAGACTGTAGAAAAAAAGTTGTCAGCTCATAAAACAAGGGTTAATAATTGCTCATGTACAAAAACTTTACACATCAATAAGGAAAAGACAACACAAAGGCAAAATGCGCAACATTTATGAAAAGACAATTCACAGAAGAGAAAATGAAAAAGGCTAAGAAGCATATGAAAAGATTCTCAGTCTTCTGAGCAGTCAGAGAAACATAAAGCAAATCAAGCAAATTTTATTATCAGTTCATTAAGTTGGTAAAAATCAAAAGACTGTTAATATTGTACTCTGGTGAGGGTATGGGTACCTATTCATGAATTGTAAATTACTATAACCTTTTCAAAAGTAATCTGCTAGTATTTATTAAAATTCTGAATGGACATATCCTATGGTTCAGCAATTATTTCTACAATTTTTATCTAACAAAAAAAATGTACTGTTTCTTAAAGATATATATAAATGGCATTGTTACAATTTTGTAATGACATAAAAATGGAAACAATCTGAATGTATATCAATAAGAAAATAATGAAAAGAATTATAGTATATTATATAAGATTATATTATTATAGTATATTATATAAGATATATATTATATATCTACTATATACTATAAAATACTATGCAGAATTAAGTAAAATTTTATGTAGTAACTCAAAAGGATATTTATGGGTTATTATTAAATAAAAAACAAAACTTTTAAAGAAAAATATGCAACTTCTACACAAATATATGTTTTTACATATTTGTACAAACAAAAGAAAAAGTAGTAAAGATAAACACCTGTTAACAGTGTTTATATTAAATAGATAAAAATAGAGTAGGGGTTGAGGCTATTAATTTTACATTACATTATTTGTATTGTTGAATTCAGGGAACATGTATGACATATAATTCAATTAATTTAAAGAAAGAGTGAAAAATAAGTATGTCAACCAAACAATAGTTTCTTATTGGCTTTAATGAAAATTCAAAATTCCTTAGCCAATCATTAAAAGCTTACTACAATCAGCATCCAATTCACTATACTTACCACCTACTACTCATCTATAGCTCCCTTCCACATTGACTCCCTGCCAACTGACTCATTTTCCATTTCCAGAATTTGCTTCTCTTGCCTCGGTGACTTTGCCCATGTTTTTCCCACCACAGCACATTCTCTCTTGTCTCAAAACATATCCATTCTTCAAGGTTCAGTTCCACCCCTACTGGCAGATGTTTTCTGGCTGAGCCCAAATTTTTCTCTTACTCCTTTGACTTCTAAAAGGATTTTGATCCTTTCCATTCACTTTGTCATTATAATCTGTAAATCAGGACATGTATTATCTTTGTGTCTAGGCTGTCAAGTTCTTGAGGGCAAGGAGCAAGCAACACTAAACTTTCTGAGCGACTTCCACATAGGCATGCAAAAACACACACTATTAACAATGGACACTTTTAATATCACCATCCTTGGAGACACGTAGACTAAACTCATCATTATCAATATTTCATGCACTTAGGACTTTAACCAGTGTCGGACCTACTCTGGTTATTTTCTATTACTTGGCCTTTTTATTTGTAAAACGATTTCATGCAGAATGGCAAAGATAGTAATATTTAACCTCTAATTTCTTCTAATTTAGAGGATAGTATTAAAGTACCTGAAATTGATTACACTTCTCAGACAATAATTTTTGTTGAGCATCTAAAGAAACCAGATGAGTCTGATACAGTATCTCTTGCTTATCCCATTCTCTTGACTTTGCTCTAAATTCCTTTTAAAAAAGTAGATGAACAAACATAAATTTGAGAAAATTATTGAACAGGGCTCATTTCATTTACACATCTTCATTCTGAGAAAAAAATAAGCGCTCTTTTACCCCATTAGAAAAGCGAAAAAAAAAAAAAAAGCATTAAACCACCCATTTTAAATTAATTACTAGATATATCTTAGTTTTTACTATAAAAATATGGAATTTGTAACTTAATATTTGTATAAAAACTAAGCATTTTGTTAAAAATGAAAAAAATCTCATAACAAATGCTGATTAGCAATAAGAAAGTTTCAAACAACCTGCATCTGGTACTTCCTTTTGACTTCCTGAGCTAACACCAGACGTTTCTCCTCTTCTTTCATTCTATATGCTCAGTCACCAAACCTGTTCCTTGTTTTTTTATGGGATGGGGCTTGGACTGATTTAGTGACTGTCCCTGTGGCTTTCAAAGATACCGTCCAAGGTGAAGCCAGTATCAAGTCATTCTGGGAAACAGAATCTGGGTCTTCATTTAGGCAGTACCAATTAGGCTAACCTGGGGAAGAAGTGGTAGAAATAGCTTGATACAGCATGCTCAGTTCTTCTAGTTTTTGCTCATAACTTGATATGGACTTGGGAATACCAAAGAAGACTTCACTGCTCCTCAGTTTTGCCGAGGGCTAGCCACTGTATCTTATCTTCCTGTCCATGCCGTAAGCAACTTTGTTTTTAATAAATTTATTTTTTATTAAGTGAAAGGAGGGGAGGCAGAGAGATGGACTCTCACATGTGCCCCACTCAGGATGCACCCTGCAAGCCCAATGGGCGTGGAGCTCTGCCCATCTGGGGTGTTGCTCCATTGTTCAGCAAGCGAGCTCTTCTTAGTGCCTGGGGCAGAGGCCACGCAGCCATCCTCAGTGCTCAGGGCCAACTCACTCCTATGGAGCGATTGGTGCAGGAGGGGAAGAAAGAGAGAGAGAAAAGATAGAGGAGAAGAGGTGGAGAAGAAGATAGGTGTTTCTTCTGTGTGCCCTGACCAGTAATTGAACCTGGAATATCCACACACTGGTCTGATGCTCTACCACTGAGTCAACTGGCCAGGGTCCAGGCTGTAAGCAACTTAAGGTAAGGACTATGCATTTCATTATCTTTGTATTCCTTATAGTGCCTGACTAAATGCCAGACATCACTTATATTCCATGAATATGCAAGCAGAAGTATTGTATTAATTTAGTACTTCCTAGAATTTAAACATTTCTCACTAAATTTTGCAAAGAAAACAAAATGCTTGGAAACAAACTCTATAGCTACTAAGCCTTTGACTATCTATTATTGCATATAGATACATGGCATAAATAGATTGGCGTTTTCAATCATCAATTCAGTAATTTTTATTAAACACATAGTGCCCACCAAGTACTGCAAAGCGAAGAAAATTTCAAAATGTTCAGTGATTAAAATTTTTTTTTAAGAAAAGAATCAAGGAATATGTAATACATTAGGGAAGTGTACATGGAAATAAATAATTTTACAGGACAAGTGCAATATAGTGTCACATAAAAGCCATGCAGAGGATGTTGTAATTATTTAAGCCATCCCAATATGTCAAATTCGAATAGTTCATTTGGCCACAGTGAGTAGTGTTTTGGAAGAGGGATAAAATGGCTGAATTGGTTATGCTGGAAAAGAAATATACTTATATAGAGAATGAAAGCTATACGTTGTTTAAAATTAGAAAAATATAGAGTTTCATGTTTTCTATAGAGATCTGATTTTAAAAAACACGGGGAAAATTTTATTTTATAAATCCACAAGTTCCAAAACAGTCAGTGAAGAAAGGCTATAAAACAGGAGGTTTTTTAGTAACTTAAAGGTGACCTGAAACTGTGTGGTGGTAATAAGGTTGGAGAAATGTGGAATGACCCCCTTGTAAAATATATAATGATACTTCACGATAAATAGACTACAGTTGACCCTTAAACAATATGGGTTTAAAATGCAGGGGTCCACTTACATGTATTGTTGTTGTTTTCAATAAATACTGTAAATATACTTTCTCTTTCTTAAATTTTTCTTAATAATTTTTTTCTCTAGCTTTAAGTGTAAGAATGCAGTATATAATACAATAACATACAAAATATGTTTATCAACTATTTATGATATCAGTCAAGTTTTTGGTTAACAGTAGGCTATTAGTAGTTACATTTGAAAGAGTCAAAAGAAATACATGAATTTTTGGTTGCATGAGGTAGGGGACCAACACTCCTAACTCCCTCGTTGTTCCAGGGTCAACTGTATGTTAAGATAAACTGACAGTTTATTTAAAGTTATTGACTTTGATTCTGACATTCAACAATTTAAAATTAAGTACATGAAAACAGTGTCCTTAGTAATAGTGACAAATTTATAAAACTTAGTTCTAGTAGAAAATAGGTAACATTTCAAATCAATCCAAGACATAAAAATTGCTATTTACTTTTAATCTAGAAAGGAGTCTTTGGAATCAGAAGTCAAAATGTGGGCAAGGTTGACTTATACAGTTCATATTTTTCAGATAATACTAATAGTTAGCAACACCCACCCCAAAAATTTCAATCTTGAAAATAATTATTCCCCAGCATGCTTTAGGAGGAGGCAGGGACATGAATCTCAGTCACTTACAAATTCTGCAACAGACAGAAAGGAGGCCAAGCAAGGCTAGAAATGTGTGTCACAGAGATATCAGCAGAAGCTTATAACAGTCCTGGTTTCCAGGTCTTACAGATGTATCAGTTTAAAAATCAGCGAGTGAACACTAAATATCCAGTACTTATGGGGCCTGAAGAGACCTGGAAAGCTTTATAAGGATTTTTGTAGAAACTGGAGGTGTCCGCCAAGGTTCCAGAGGATCAGTGCACTACTTGTTTAAACCTCCAGCCTAAGTTCTCCATGATTGGAAAGACTTTTCTTGGTCTTTCAAGTTGAGAGTGGGTTGAGGTTATTAAAATTAGAGTTTCTAGTGGGAGCTACATTATTTTATTTATATATTATTTTACATATTTATATACACACATATTTTTAATTCCTCTACTAAAATATTGAGAAATGGAACAAACATTTCTTTAATAATTACTGCAGGTCAGAGACTCTACAAGCCTCTACCTAGAAGATAGTTTTAACATTTTATTATGAAAATTTTCATAGTTACATAAAAGTAGAGAGTATAACCAACCTCCACACACCCTGCTCCAGTTTAACTACCATTGAGTTAGTCTATTTTTATTTCACCTTTTCTTCAAATAAAAACAGGTGCATAAAGTGCTTCCATAATTATACAGATTAAACTGTATCTATATAGTGTGCTTTAAAATTTTTGTACAAATACAAACATATTGTCATATTTTGTGACTAATTTCCACTATAATTTTATGCTCTATTTTATGTAAATATTTAATTTCCTAAGTGTAAAATGTATATACACAACATACTTAATATTAATTTAAGGCTTTTCTGTCTGAACAATTTATATGTATGTGGTTTTTCCACTAAACCCCAAGAGAGTCAATCAACTGGATGATCAGCGGCTTGACTTCTGCATTTTCAGTGAAAGCGTATGTGTATACAGTGTGCATCTTTAGCCACCTTCCGTGAGACCAGTATATTTCTAAAGCCAGTCTAGTTACACCACTGCAAGAGCCAGGGGGTCATGCAAGCCAAATTTTCCTAGAGGGTCAAACTTAGAGATAGTAATTTGTATTTAAAAGTGTATTCATTATTCAGTAGAATATAAAATTTTCAGAAATTTAAAAACTAAAACTCCAAATTTCAAACAAAATTATTTTAACAGACTGGTTTTAGGGCTATGATCCAAGATTCTTTTTTTCTGTTTTTATTTTTTTTTAATTCAGTGAGAAGATGGGAGGTAGAAACAGACTCCCACATGCACCCTGATTGGGATCCACCCCACAAGCCCACTAGGGGGCAATGCTCTGCCCATCTGGGGCACTGTTCGACAGAGCTCTTCTTAGCACCTGAGATGGAGGCCATGGAGCCATCCTCTGCGCCCAGGGCCAACTTCTTCCAATTGAACCATGGATGCAGGAGTGGGAAAGAAACAGAGAGAGAAACAGAGAGAGAGAGAGAGAGAGAGAGAAAGAGAGAGTGAGAAATGAGAGAGAGAAGGAGTGGAGAAGCAGATAGGTGCTTCTCCTGTGTTCCCTGACCTGGAATCAGATCCAGGACATCCACATGCCGGGCTGACTCTCCACCACTGAGCTGACCCGCCAGGGCCTTCTGTTCTTAAAAATACTTAGGAGGAAAATTTTAAGAGGGACTGTTAATTGAAGAGTAAGGTAATAAAGTATAAAACCAGACAATGAAAATTAGATAAGAGAAAGGGGGAGATAAGAGACAGTAGACAATGGAAAGGGGAAAACCTGGACTGGAATATAAGGAATAAGAGAAAGGAACAGATCTGAGATTCCTAAGAGGTGCCTACCTGGGTGATTGGGAAGTACAGAACAATGTCAACAAAGTAGGAAAAAAACCCTAAAATCATTGCTAGGGTTTGGCAGGAGCTGGGGTTTAGGGTGAAAGAAAATGAGTGAGATAAAGTGATAAGGTGTAAAGCCAGTAGCTGCGGCCACCATCACAGCTGCCAGGCCCGTGCAGGTTTACATTTGATTCGGACAGATGATAATGAAACAACGGAGCCAAGAACTGGTGAGCCATTACATTTAATTCTAACTCACACTCAGCGGGCAAGAAATACACACAGTGGGAAAACACTTCCCTTTCCATTCAGGGCTCCCAAAGCCACTGACTTATCCAAGCTTTTCTAAGATCAAAGGGTTTCTACCTCACCAGCTTTATTCACCTCTGTTCCCCATCTCCTTCTCTCTGCACAAACTTGGCATAAACTGGCTTCTCCTTCAGCACTCCACCATCTTGGCTGCTTCTCCTCTCCTCCACATGGCCTTACTCTGCTCTCCTCTTTAATGCTAATTTCAGGAACCGAGAGAGAGCAAGTTCCAGGTCTGCTCCTATTTTATAGTGTAGAAATACAAACCTTTAATCCAATACACAAACAATCGGAAGTCTCTGATACAAAGTCACTTATCTGAGGCATAATGGGATTCCTCATAAGAGTGCACCACCCATGTCAAGCAATGGTCAAGGGTGTGGGGAAAAGCTTAGTTTTAAAACTAAGCCTTAGGTTATAATGACTTTGCCAGCTTACAGCCTGTCTCCTACACCCAATTCAAACTATACGCGAGCAAACATATATATCATATTTACAAACTTATTTGACCAACATAAGGGTCAACTGGAGGTCATTAAAAAAACTACTGAACAGCAATCAACCTGAATAACAAACTGGAGTCTAGCTGGAGAAGTCTCTTTTTAAAAATTTTCCATTGATTTGAGAGAGAGAAGCATCAACTCATTTCACTTAGTTGTTCCATTTAGTTATGTACTCACTGATTGCTTCTCATACATGCTCTGACCAGGGTTCAAATCTGTGACCTCTGGTGCTCCAGGTTGATGCTTTAGCCTTTAAGCCACCTGGCAAGGGCTGAAGAGAAATCTTATAACCAAGGCTTTATAGAAGAAACCATATCAAGACTGGTAGCAAGGGTGGAGATATGAAAAAGGCTAGGCTCACTCACACATGCCATAGCTGAGATTCCAAAGGTATATCTTAGCTGCAAAGGTTACCCGGAGAAGCATGGGGTCAAAACCCAAAATAGTCTCCCCTGTTCAGAGTATCAGAGCCTGGAAGAAGTACCCACATAACATCTGGCTATGAAAATCAGCAGGGATTCTCTCCTCTAGGGAGAGACAGGAGTCTGCTAGAGACACAGACACCCTCTTAAAGGGCCAATGCACAAAATCTTGTTCACAGACACCCTGAGCTCCAGAAGAGGGAGAGCGAAGTGGACTAGAGTCATTTGAGAAGAGAGTGGGATTTGTAGCTCTGGGGAGAGCTGAAGGGACAGCTACCAGTCTACCTGTGCTTAATCATTCTACCATCTTGTAGAACCATCTTTCTTGGATGGAGCACTACCCTCCTTATGGCATCAGCTTGAAGAAAAGCAAAAGCCCCATCCTCTGGAGATTGTAATCTGATGAGGAAGGAGTAAACTGCTGGGCTGGGCTGTAGAGATTTAGGCAGATTTAGGGGGTGTCAGTGACTAGGATGTGTGACTTTGAGGCAGGGGCCATTCCCCCCACTTTTCTGTGAACCTGACTGGCCCCTCCCCATCTCAAGAGATCCATTAGCCCCACTCTCCAGGCTCCCAGCAGCCCCAAATTTCTGACTCCTGGTGGTTCTGCTTTGCTGAGGTCTTGGAAGAATCCAGGACAGACTGAGTTGTGTGGCTCTGGGATGGGGGCTACTCTCATCCCAGATCACAGCCCGTCTCCCTTTCTAGGCGGCCAAAATGGGAGGCAAAGGAACATGTCCCTAATGGAAGAACAAGAGAAATGTTCAGAAAGAGAACTGAATGAAAATGGAAGCAGGCAAATGAATAAATACAGATTTTTAAAACATGGATTATAAACATGCTCAAGAAACTTAGTGAGAAGTTAGTAAAGTTAGCAAGACCTTCAATAAAGAGACAATATGCATAAGGACATAGAAACAGTAAAAAGAATCAGTCGGAAATAAAGAATACAGTATCTGCAATGAAGAATACACTTGAAGGAATGAAGAGTAGGTTGGGTGAAGCTGAGGACTGAATCAGTGATTTGGAAGACAAAGTAGCAGAAAATACCCAATTAGAGCAGAAAAAAAGAATTTGAACAAACAAAAGACTTAAACAAAGCATTTCATAAAATCCAGCACCCATTTATAATTAAAACTCTCAGCAAAGTGGGAATAGAGGTAACATACCTCAAAGTAATAAAGGCCGAATACAGCAAACCCACACCTAACATCATACTCAATGGGCAAAAACTACAAGTGTTTCCCAGAAGACTGGGAATAAGACAGGGATGTTGGCTTTTATTCAACATTGTACTGGAAATTCTTTAACCATAACAATCAAAAAAGAAGAAATAAAAGGCATTCAAATTAAAAAGGAAGAAGTAGCCCTGACTGGATGGCTCGGTTAGTTAGGGCATCATACTGAAGTGTGGAGGTTGCTGATTCAGTATCTGGTCAGGGCATCTACAGGAACAGATTGATGTTCCTGTTTCTCTCCCTCTCTCCCTTTCTCTCTTCTCTATAGTCAATAAGTATTTTAAAAATTAAAATAAGGGAAGAAGTAAAACTGTCATTATTTGCAAATATATGATACTGTATATAGAAAACCCTAAAGATTCCACCAAAAAAAAATACTAGAACTGATAAATAAATTCAGTAAAGTAGCAGGATACAAAATAAATATTTAGAAATAAGTTGCATCTTTATACACCATAATGAACTATCAGTTAAGGAAACTAAAAAACAATCCAATTTACAATCGCATAAAAAATAAAACCCTACAAATAAATTTAACTAAAGATGTAAAATACCTGTACTTGGAAAATTATAAGATACTAAAGAAAGAAATTAAAGAAGGTACAAATAAGTGGAAGCAGGTGTTCAAAGAATTAACATCATTAAAATGTCAATACTATTGAAAGCAATCTATAGGTTCAATGCACTTCCTATCAGGATACCAATGGCATATTTCACAGAACTAGAACAAATATTCCAAAATTTTAAATGGAACCACAAAAGACTCCAAATAGCCACAGCAATCTTGAAAAAAAGAAAAGTTGGAGGAATCACACTATCTGAAATCAAACTATATTACAATGTCATAATAATCAAAACAGCAGGGTACTCACATAAAAACAGACTGATAGATCAACGGACCAGAATAGAGAGCCCAGAAATAAATTTATGCCTTTTTGATTAATTAATATTTGACAAAGAAGGCAAAAATATACAATGGGGTAAATATAGTCTATTCCAGTGATTTTCAACAGCAGGTCTGTAGACTGGTGCCGGTCCACCGGAAATTTTGTGTTGATCTACATGTTGGTCCACAAAAGTTAACCAACCTAATGTTTTGTTTGTTTGTTTGTTTGTTTATTAAGTGAGAAGTGGGGAGGCAGAGACAGTCTCCTGCATGCACCCTGACCAGATTGACCCTGCAAGCCCCTATCAGGCTATGCTCTGCCCAGCCGGGCTGCAGCTCTGTTGCATGGTAACTGAGTTATTTTATAGCACCTCAGGCCTGAGGCCATGGAGCCATCCTCAGTGCCTAGAGCCAACTTTGTTCAAACCATTCGAGCCATGACTGCAGAAGGGGAAGGGAGGGGTGGTGGAGAAGCAGATGGTTGCTTCTCCTGTGTGCCCTGACCAGGAATCAAACCAGGAACTTCCATACACCAGGCTGATGCTCTACTGCTGGGCCAACCAGCCAGGGTTAACCAACCTAATGTTGTATGATGGTCTGTAATCATACATCAGCGTGGTTAACTAGTTGGGGACCAACATGAAATTTCTGGTAGACCAGCCCTGGTTCATGGACCATTGAAAAGCACTGGTGGATTCAATAAGTGGTGTTGGGAAAATTGGACAAAAACATGCAAAAATGAACCTAGACCACCATCTTATATCATACAAAAGAATAAACTTAAAATGGATTAAAGACTTAAATGTTAGACTCAAACCCATAAAAATCTTAGAAGAAAATATAGGTGGTAAAAAATGAAAAGACAACACTGAATGGGAGAACATATTTGTCAATGATACATCTGTTAAGGAGTTATAAAATACTTATGCAACTCAACACCAAAAATCAAACAATCCAATTAAAAAATGGGCAGAGGACCTGAATAGGCACTTCTCCAAAGGGTACATATAGATGGCAATAGACATATAAGATGCTCAAAATCATTCAGCATCAGAGAAAAGCAAATTAAAACCACAAAGAGATATCACCTCACAACTGTCAGTATGACTATTGTCAATAAATCAACAAACAAGTGCTGGTGAGGATGTGGAGAAAAGGAAACCCTCTTGTACCATTGGTGGGAATGCAAATTGGTGCAACCTGTGGAAAGCAGTATGGAGTTACCTCAAAAAATTAAAAATGGAACTGTCTTGTGACCCAACAATTTCTCTTTTGGGAATGTATCTGAAGAAACCTGGAACACTAATTTGAAAGAATATATGTACACTTATGTTTACTGCAGCTTTATTTACAATAGCCAAGATTTGAAAGCAGTTCAAGTGCGCATCAGCAGATGAGTGGAAAAAAACTGTGGTATATTGACACAGTGGAATACTACTTAGCCATTAAAAAGAAAAAGAAGGTATCAACAAGACAGGTAATAAAAAGTGTTGGAGAGGCTGTGGAGAAAAAAGGAACCCTCATCCACTGTTGGTGGGAATGTAAAGTTGTACAACCATTATGGAAGAAAGTATGGTGGTTCCTCAAAAAACTAAAAATAGAATGAACTGTATGGACATCCCAGGTTCAGTTCCCAGTCAGGACATACAAGACAAGCGACCATCTGCTTCTCTCCCCTTCGTTCTCCCCCTGCTCTCCCTCTTCCTCTCCCACAGCCAGTGGCTCAATTGGTTTGAGCATTGGCTCTGGGCGCTGAGGATAGCTGGGTTGGTCCAAGTGCATCAGCCTCAGGCACTAAAAATAGCTCAATTGATTTGAGCATTTGCCCCAGACCGGGGTTGCCAGGTGGATCCTGGTCAGGGTTCATGTGGGAATCTATCTCACTATCTCCCCTTTAAAAAAAAAGAAGAAAGAAAAAGAAAAGAATATAACATTGAATGAAAGAGGGTACAAAATCATTTTTTCAGCATTATCCAAAGTCTCTTATAAGTATAATTTAGATAGAACCCCACTTATGCATAGAAAAAGATCTTAAAGGGAATACTCAGGATAATATACCATGATTATTTTGGGGGTGGTGGGTTTGTGAATTGTTTTTATGTCTTTTTATTTTTAAAACCTTCTACAGTAAATATTCATGAACCCTATTATGGGGAAAATAAAAGATTTATTAGATATTCACTCTAATAGACCCCAGGGATGTCCTTCAATTTCACTCAACATCTGCAGTTTCTTTGAACTTTTTTATTTCTCTCCAAAAATGCTGATATGTGTACAGGATATATAAATCAAAGTGATGTTTTAATTCACTAAGTGCCTGAAGGGAAGGTGCACTATGGAAATATATTCAATGAGAAGTTCATCTGTAATGGTGTTCATTACCACAGCTGCACACACCATTGTGCACCCTGGAGACAAATAGCCCACCACCACCACCACAGTAATCAATCTTTAAAACACACCAATAAACTAAGAAAATATAGCTCACCTCTAATTTCTGGTTCAAATTACTCAGTTTGAAGGGTATTTCTTCATTGAAGTATGATGACTCTTTTTGTCGAAATTTATTTTGTTTCATCTGGTGTAATCTCAGTTTTTCAAAGCTATTAGTTAGTTTACAAAACTGTAAATAATAAAGAATGCTAACATTTTACTATTACTGGTCATTTCTAACTTGATTTCACTATAGTTCTCTTCCTTTATACCTCTTTGAAAATTTAAGTCATGATTAGAAAATGTAGTAGAGCTTAAATGTTTCAATTAGTGAAGACAGAACCAGGTATTAAAACTAAATTATTGAAGTTGAACACAATTCACCTTTTATGTAAATTTCAAATTCATAAACTGCACAGTTAAAACAATCATTCACTTGATAAATGCGGTGTTCAGTTTTGTTTTAAGCATACGTTGCAAAGCTTATAATTTAAAGAAAAACACAAGTTTTTTCTTAGTTTTATTTAGTGCCATCTTGTGCTGATAATTTTAATTTCAGTATCTTAATCTACATAAAATAACCAGATTATACTTTATTCAAGAAAACCTAAATACTTAATTCAAAAGACAAAAACAGTATAAATGATTTACTCATTCTAACATTAAGTTTAAATATAAAAATTGATATATTTTTCTTACCAATAATTCTTTTTTATAATTTAGATTGTATTTTTTTTCCTGTTTCTTTTTCTGTCAAATAATAGATTAAAGCAGCATGGTCTATCAAAATCTGTGAGGAAATTTCTATAACTTTAACAAAAGTTTTTTGTTTTTATTTTCTATTTGCAAATAATTATAGATTCACAGGAAGTTATAAAGATATTATTGAGAGGTTCTATAGCGTCTTCATCCAGTTTCTCCCAATATTTATACCTTAATGAACTATGGACAATATCAAACCCAGGAAATTGGCATCAGTACAATATATGTGTATTGTTCTATGCCATTTTTTATCACATGTGTAGAATTGTGCAACCACAGTCACAATCAAGATTCAGAATCATTCCACCCTTGCCGGTTCAGTGGTAGAACGTCAGCTGGGCGTGTGAAAGTCCTGGTTCAATTCCCGATTAGGCCACATAGGAGAAGTGTCCATCTGCTTCTCTATCCCTCCCCTTCTCAATTTTCTCTCTCTCTTTCTCTTCTTCTCCCCTCCTGCAGCCAAGGCTCGATTAGAGCGAGTTGGCTGAGAATGGCTCCATGGCCTCCACTGTATGCACTAAAAATAAAATAAAATAGGTATGGTTGCAATGGAGCAAGCACCCCAGATGGGTAGAGCATCACCCCCTCGTGGGTTTGTTGGGTGAATCCTGGTCCAGTACATGTGGGAGTCTGTCTCTGCCTCCCTTCCTCTCACTTGAATAGATAGACAGATATATAAATAAATAAATAAATAAATAAATAAATAAATAAATAAATAAATAAATGATACAGAACTTCCATCACCACCAAGATCTCCCTGGTACCTTTATAGTGACAATCATTCCCCTTATCCTCCACCCCTAACCCCAGGCAACCATTAATTTCTTTTCTATCTCCATATATTTCATCATTTTGAGAATTTTATAAAATAGACTCAAACATTATGTGACTTTTTGAGATTGGCTTTTTTCACTCAGCATAATGCCCTTGAGATACATGTATGTACCAATAGCTCACTTCTTTTTATTGCTTAGTGTAATTCCATGGTATGGATGTAACCACAGTTTGCTTAGCCATTCACATATTGAGACATTTTACTTATTTCCAGTTTTTGGCTATTAAGCTACAGACAATTATGTCTACTTTATTGGATATTAAGTAGTCCTTTCTGCTTTCTTTTTTCTTTCTCAGATAATTTTAAAAAGTGAGACATAATTCACTTACCATAAAATTTGCCTTTTAAAATATATAATTTATTGGTTTTTCAGTATATTCACAAAGACTGTGCAATCATCACACTATATAATTTCAGAATATTTTCATTGTCATAAAAAGAAATGCCATACCCATTAACAATGACTACACATATCCTCCTTCCCCAAGCGCCTGGTAACTACTAAAATCCACTTTCTGTCTCTATAGATTTGCCTATTTTGATCATTTCATATTAATGGAATCATCCAATATGTTGTCCTTTGTATTTGGCTTCTTTCTCTTAGCAAAATACTTTCAAGGTTCATCTCCGTTATAACATGAATTGATAAATACCTTCATTCCTTTTTATGGCTTAATAATATTCCATTGGATAGATGTACCACTTTTTGTTCATCCATTCGTCTAGTTATGGACACTTGGGTGTTTCCAGTGTTTGGATATTGTGGGAAAGTGCTGCTATGAACATTTGTACAAGCTTTTGTGTGGGTATATGTTTTTATTTCTCTAGGATATATATAACTAGGAGTAGTATTGTCAAGTCATATCAAACTCTAAATTAAACTTTTCAAGGAACTGCCAAACTGTTTTTCAAAAGTGGCTAAATCACTTTCCAATCCCACTAGCAATGTATAGGGTTCCAATTTTTCTGTTTTCTCATCAATACTTGCTATTGTCCATCTTTTTGGTGGGTGAAGGGGTATTTCATTATAATTTTGATTTGCATTTCCCTAATGACTAATGATGTTGGCCGTTTCCAGTGCTTATTGGCCATTTGTATATCTCTTTTGTAGAAATGTCTATTCATATCTTTGTCCATTTTTAATTTGGTCATTTGTCTTTTTATTTTTGACAAGTTATTTTTTAATTCTGGATACTGGTTACTTTATCAGAGATATGATATGCAAATATTTTCTCCCATTTTGTGTGTTGTCTTTTGACTTTCCTGATGGTGTCCTTTGAAGCATAAAAGTTTTTCAATTTTGATGAAGTCAGGTTTATCTAATTTTTCCTGTGCTTTTGGTGCCAAATTTAAGACACCATTGCCTAATGCAAAGTTAGAAATATTTACCCCTAATGTTTTCTTTTAAAAAATTTCCAGATTGTTTTATAGTTAGCTCTTTGATCCATTTTGAGTTAATTTTTGTCTATGAGTTAGGCAACTTAATTCTTTTGTAGGTGCATATTCCGTTGTCCTTTTACTTGTTGAATTAGTCTTTTTCCATTGAATTACCCTGGCGCCACTTTTGCTTTTTTTTTTATTAAATTTGCCTGGTCTATATTTTCTATTTCTACTTTCAATATACATATATAGTTATATTTGAAGTGAGTTTCAGGAAAAGAGCATATAGTTGGGTCATACTTTTTAAATTTACCCTATCATTTTTCATCTTTTATTTATTTATTTTTTATTTAAAAATTTGTTGAATTTATTGGCATGGCATTGGTTAATAAAATTATATAGGTTTCAGGTGTACAATTTTTTTTGTATTTTTCTTAAGTGAGAAGCGGGGAAGCAGAAAGGCAGACTCCCAAATGTGCCTGACTGGGATACACCCAGCAAGCTCACTAGGGGGCGATGCTCTGCCCACCTGGGGCTGTTGCTCTGCTGCAACTGGAGCTGGTTTAGTGCCTGAGGTGAGTGAGGCCATGGTGCTATCCTCAGCACCCAGGCCAACCTGCTCCAGTGGAGTATTGGCTGCTGGAGGAGAAGAGAGGTAGAGAGAAGGGAGAGGGACAAGGGTGAAGAAGCTGGCGGTCACTTCTGTGTACCCTGACCAGGAATCTAACTGGGACATTCACATGCCGGACCAATGCTCTACCATTGAGCCAACTGGTTAGTGCCTCAGGTGTACAATTTTAAAATACACCATCTGTATATTATATTGTGTATTCACCACCCCAAGTCAAGTCTCCTTCTATCACTGTTTATCCCCCCTTTACTCTCCTCCAACTTCCCCCAATCCCCCTTTCCCTCTTTTAAGTGTTTTGTTTGTTCTCCATTTTACTTTTTCCTGTTTTAGCTTTCCTGTCTTTCTCTGGGTTATTTCACTATTTTTTATAATTCCATTTTAATTTACCTATAGTGTTTTGAATATATCTCTTTGTATACCTTTTTTAGTTGTTGCTCTAGGTATTATGTTATATATACATTCATTGTTAATACAAAAGTCTACTGGTGTTGATTTTACCAGGTCAAATGTAGTATAGAAAGTTTACCTTTACCTCTATGTTCCTTTACCCTGATCCATTTATAATATTAATGTCTTAAGTATTTCCTTAACATACATTAAAAACCACATTAGACATTGTTTTAATTTTTGTATCAGCTGTCAAACAATTTAGAAAACTCAAGAGAAAGAAAGTCTATTGTGTTTAACCATGTTTTTAGTCTTTCCAGTGTTTTTTCTTCCTTCCTGATGTTTCAAGATTCTTTATAATTTTCTCTCTGTGAACGGAACTCCTGCTAGCCATTCTTTTAGTGTAGGTCTAACTAACAGATTCTCTTAGTTTTCCTTCATTTGATAATGCCTCAATTTCCCCTTCATTCTGAGACATAGAATTTTTGGACATAAAATTTTGGGTTGATATTTTTATTCTTTCAATAAGTGAAAAATGTTTCACTTTCTTCTGGCCTCCATGGATTTGGATGAGAAATCTGTTATCTGAATTGGTTTTTACTCAGAGGTAAGATGTTATTTCTGTCTTGCTGCCCAAGATCTTTTCTTTATCTTTTAGTTTTCAGAACACTGACTATGATGAGTTCTTTTTGGTCTAGCTTTCTTCGGGTTTATCATCTTTGAGTTTCACTAAGATTCTTAAATCTGTAGGTTTATACCTTTTGCTAAGTTTTCAAACTTTTCAGCCATTACTCAGTCAATACTTTTTCATTCCCACCTTTTTCTCCTTCTGGGACTCGGATGACACCAATTTTCATTCTTTTCTTATAGTACTACGTGTCTCTGAGGTTAATATTCTGTTAGTGTATTTTCTTTCTTTTGCTCAGATTGCACAATTTCTATTTTGCTATTTTCAAGTTCATTGATTGTTTTCTCTCTCCTCCTCTTTCTGCTTTTAAGCCCATCTTTTGAATTTTTTTTTTTTTTTTTTTTACAGGGACAGAGAGAGAGTCAGAGAGAGGGATAGATAGGGACAGACAGACAGGAACGGAGAGAGGTGAGAAGCATCAATCATTAGTTTTTCATTGTCGTTGCAACACCTTAGTTGTTCATTGATTGCTTTCTCACATGTGCCTTGACTGCGGGCCTTCAGCAGACCGAGCAACCCTTTGCTAGAGCCAGCGACCTGGGGTCCAAGCCTACGAGCTTTTGCTTAAGCCAGATGGGCCCGCACTCAAGCTGGCGAGCTCGAGGTCTCGAATCTGGGTCTTCCGCATCCCAGTCCGATGCTCTATCCACTGTGCCACTGCCTGGTCAGGCTGAAAAAATTTTCTTAGTTAGGTTATTGTACTTTGAAGTTATAAAATTTATAATTGATTGTTCCTTATAGTTTTATGCCTTTGCTAAAACTTCCTAATCTTTCATTTGTTTCAAGTATGTTTATAAATTCCTCATTGAAACATTTTTATACCAGCTCACTTGAAATCCTTGTCAGATAACAACTTGGTATAGGCATTACTTGATTATCTTTTCTCATTTAAGTTGAGATCTTTCTGGTTCTTGGTATAATGACCCATATTTTATTGAAACACATTTTGGGGTATTGTGTCATGACAATTTAGATTTTACTTAAATATTGTGTTTTAGCAGTCTTCTTCAGATCATGTTCCAGTAGGGAAAATGGAATGATACCTTATTACTTCCAGCTGGCAGTAGAAGTCAAGGTCATGGAATTAGTTAGTAACCAGGGAAAGGTGTTCCTTATTACTACTGAGTGGGAGAGGGACTTAAGGCTTCTCAGTCTTTTTTTTTTACTCACACCACCTTGATTGGAGGGGCATAGGTGCCTTGTTACTGCTTCTCACATGGCCTTCAGTGATACTGTACTGAGGCAAAGTAGCCTTGTTTCTACTAAGGGGTGGTGAACATCTTGATTCTTTTTTTAGGCTTCCCCAATACCATACCAGAGAGGAGGAGGAGGAGGAGGAGAAGGAGGAGGAAAAGGTATGCCTTATCACCTGCAGATGGGCATAGAAACCCAGGATCTTCACATCGTCTCCACTAATACCATGGGTTGGGGAGGTCTTTGTTAATGCCCAGTAGTAATGAAGTTCCTGGCTCTTCACTCAGTCTTTGATCTCTCCCAGACAGGGGTGGGACATTGTGGGATTTGGTACATCATAATAACCTGGTGAGGGTGGAAACCTAGGCTGTCCACTAAGACTCTGCTGGTGGGTTAGGCTTGGGGTTGTAGTCATTTTTTTGAGGTGTTTCACTGGAGTAATCATGTTTAATCTTAATAGGCTGTCTTTTTGCTGGTCTTTTGGCTGAAGAGAGAAGGCTTTCATCAGGGCTCTTTTTGTTTGTGCCCATTAAAGTCTAGGTTGCTGGCTTCTCTGTTATCGATTCTGGGACATAAGAAGCAAATAGAAATGCCAGAGAACTCACTGTCATGTTGTTCCTTGGGTCCCAAGATCCTAATTGATTAATTGATTGTATCTTCTCTCTACTTCTCAGAGTATTCTTAAATTGTTTTATAAATAATGACCAGGATTTCTAGTTGCATTTAGCAGGAGGAATAGGGAAAAGTAAATTTACTCCATCTTTTCAGAAGTGGAAATTTTATATATATATTACAGTTTTCTAATGGTTAGAAGGAAAATAAAATATACCCCTTTAAAAAAAAAGCAATTTCTATAAGAAAGCTTTGACAGAGTTGAGTTATTCAAGGCAGAGTGCTGTAAGGTATAGCCTTAAAATAGTTTAGGAAAATGAAATTGTAAATAAGCCAGGAATTTCAAAGAAGGAAGCAGTAGAGTAAGCTAGCAGCAACAAGAGCATGTTTGCCACAAAACAGCATTCTCTGGTTAGAAAAATGACACATTACTAGTTATTATGCAAACCAAGTCAAGTACATAGTACTTTTTTCTCTTTGTTTACCTCCTTCACTCTTTCTTTGTCTTCTGCTCTCCCTCCCTAATTCTCTTTTTCCTTTCTTGTAACCAGAGGAAAAAAGAGAAGCAGAAAATGACAGTGGAGGCAGATGGCTGTTCTCTCAACAATAAGGGAGTGTTTCCAAAATGAATTACATGTTTATAATGTTTACACTGTAATGCTGTACTACAGTTTTAATAGATTTTGGTTTGAAAAATAAGGGTTCAGAGGTCAAATAAATTTGAAAAATGATGAATTAAAAAGACTAAATGCATATGTTTAAAGTAGGAATTCTCACAGCCTGTAATATGCTTCTTTACACTGTGAATATCCAGGAAAAGAGGAGTCAACAATTCCTAAACTTTCGGTATTAGCATTTCACAGAACAAATTTCTGTGAAATTGCCATAAAGTTATTTGTTGGTTAGCCAGAAGCCAAGCGAAGCATCAAATAGCAAGGATTCATATATTAAAATGACTGCACAAAACCTATAAACAAGGCCCCAAAAACGTTTTAACAACAGGCATAAAAAATGCCATAAATTAAAAATTTTGTCAGTATGACTGAACTAAAATATAGTTTAGAGATCTTACTTAACTTGTATCTAAATTCCTATATATTTTTGAACTTATTCTGGATCGTGATCTCTTTGTTTATACTGAACAATAATAGTACTTTAATATTTATTTTGCAATTGTAGAGCTTTATCTTTATAGAAAATGCAAGGTTGATTGACTTTAAGTGTTAAATGCTCAGTCTTAGCAAGGTAAAATCATAAAAAGTTTCATAATTCAAGCTACTACCTAGTTGTAGCTATTTAAATTGAAGCAAAATGTCTAAGACTTAAGAGCTAGTCTTATCAGATATACTTATTATATGGCATCAAATGTTTCATATTCCAATACTTATGGCTGGTAACCTCCCTAAAAAAGGTACTTAAGGAGGAGCATTAAATACTTTGAGCTCCTTTAACTATATTATTTATGAAATCTTTGTATTCTAAAAAAGTTGGTTGTAAAGTATCATTTCATAATCAAACCATGTTTTCCATTGATTCATTTACTAAGCTAAGCAAGGATATATCATCAATTAGACCTGAGATACTCAGATGATTATTGCCCTATGTGTCATTTGTGTAAGGGAGAGAAGACTGTTTGCTTGTCAGCACAGTGGAGATCTATACAGGGATAAATAAGAAAGAAATCAATATCCTTCTCATCACGTATACAGAGCCCTGTCATTTCTGAAACAGCCTACCAGTAACAAAATAATAAAGCCCAGTTTTGTTCCTTCAATTATCTATTTCATAATAGCAAACATGCATATTTTAAATTGCCACAGAAAAAAGAACTTCCCCATTAGGGAGTAATGTCTACAAAAAAGTAATTTATTTTTTTACTGTTGTTTTTGTTCACATAGCTATTTATTACATAATTTATTAACAAGACACTTGATAGAAAGTGTCAGAGTAGCACTGTGCTAACAGTTAAAGAGATACAGAGCTGACAATCTAGTAAAAGACAAAATCAATACATATAAAACAGTGAAAGACAGGGCCAAACATATAAACTGTAGTTAAAATATAAGAACTTTTGCTCATATTAAAAACAATCCATTTTAATAAAATGAACACAATTCTATAGGTCAAAACATATATCAAAATATGTGATATTAAATAAAAGTCTCCTTACTTGAGCTTTTAGAGTTTGTAATTGTCCTTCATAATTCTGAGTCATTGCTATGTTACATTTTTCCAGACTGTCCAACTTCTGTTTAAGTAATCCCACCTGCATTAAGAATAAAATTTAATTTTGATTTTACCAAATTTTGCTTGACGAAGTTAAAAATGTGCAAAAGAGGGGTACAATTCAAATAAAACTGCTGTACCAAGCCAAGAATAAATATTTGTACTGAAGTGCTTAAAATAGCTATCAATTAAATTCACAAAAACCAAACATTGTTGGCACTATTCCACTGGGTACAAATCAGGACAGTATAGTGTGGAGGTCTGACAAAAGATTCTTATCACCATCTCATTTTAAATTAAGGTTTAGAATTTACTTTGCATTATCTTTTTGGCAAGCTGTGTTATTGTTACTTGGGCAGAACCTCTATCTACAGACTCAGCTCTTATTTTAAGTTCCACAGCCTTCAATGGGAGCTCTGCTTTGGTAGGACAATGGAATAATTGTTACATTTTAATAAGAACTAACATATTAAAAAGAAAAATGTCTAACAGTAGTTCTTAGGAATTTGGCTTAGAATTTGTCTGTGTAAAAAGCAGGTGAGGCACCTGTTTACACATCTATGTCATTACAGGTATGGAAGTCAGATAATAGTCCCTTGCATATACACTGTGAAGGGAAACCAGAAGCCAATAAGTAAGTTAATGATGCCAAACAATAAGATAGTTAACTATGCCAAAAACTAAGTTCCAGTGAGAGGCCAATAAAGGTGGAAAAGTGGCTGCTGTACACATTGACTGATGATGTTTCAGCATATGATTAGTAAGCATTCCTCTTTTGCCTTGCACAAAAGAAAAAATCAGACACAAAAGTGCACCCTAGGTAAAGCATATGGTTGTTCTGAACTCCTCTGTGGGCCTGACAGCACTCATTCATTCTGGTGCAACCTAAGCAGCCTCACAGAGGCCGAGGACACGCGTGCAAATGATGCCCAGGTATACACACATATGCACACACACACCCTTCACCAAACTCTTGACATTTCACTTCTTTCAGGAAATATTTTTCTAGTATATTAAAAAGTGCAGATGCTCTTGAACTCTGCCTTGTCCAGGGATCCAGCTTTGACAACTATAAACTTGTTTCTACAGAAGCAAAAGCACTGCCATCATTGCTTGCCAACCGTATTTATTTCACATACATACTGAATGTTTGTTTGCTTTTCTAGATGACATTGATACCATATTTCTGTCTGATCAGCAAACTGAGTTTAGGCTCTGTCACTTATTCTGATAGAACACATTTTGCACTTCTGGCAGAATTTCAAGCAATAACTGCAATTGCTGATGCCTCATAAAAACTATGTGTAATAAAAACATAGCCCATAGATTAAAGACTCTTTATAACAGTCTGAGGAATTAATAGTTGACAGTACCTCTTGACCCTTCTGATCCAAACAAGTCTGTGCATTTGCCAGCTCTTGATCCCGGATATCTAATCTTGTCTCCAGAGCCCGCATCTTTCTTTCCCAGTCCAATTTTTTGTTGCTTACCATGATGTCAATTTGTTCCATTAATTCCTGAAGCTCGGCCTCCCAAGGAGAATCTCTGCCAATCGTAGAAAAGTAAAATACATTTTTAAATGTGAGGACAAGAAAATTTACATTGCTCTGAATAAATCATTAGTTCCTCAAATTGTTCAATTATGTAAATAAGAAATAGTCTAAAAGTTGATGTTAAAATTTAAAATGAAACCTAAAAGTTAACTTCAGATCTAACAGTGTATATAAATTAAATTTTTAAGTGACATTTTCATACTATAATGCAACACACTAATAAAGTCATTGTCCATATCTCTTCTTAGTGCAAGTGGTAGCACAAAGGTCTGCCTGAACCAAGTTTTGATTTAGACAAGGAAGTTCTAAAATGAAAACATATTGTGTGGGTTATATCTGATATAATAAGTTTGCAATAAAAGATAGCTAAACAAACAAACAAACAATATGTTTAGAGCATACAAATTCTAAGGAAAAATTCTAACTATGAAAAATGATTCAGTCCTGGTCGGATGGCTCAGTGGACAGAGCGTCAGCTCTGCATGTGGATATCCTAGGTTTGATCCCCCATCAGGGTATATGTGAGAAGTGACCATCTGCTTCTCTACTCCCTCCCCCCCTTCTCTCTCTCTTCCCCTCTTGCAGCCAGTTACTCAATTGGTTTGAGTGTTGGCCTCAGGTGTTGAGGATAGCTCTGTTGGTCCAAGCGTCAGCCTCAGGTGCTAAAAATAGGTCAATTTATTTGAGCATAGGCCCTAATGGGGTTCCCAGGTAAATCCTGGTTGGCGACGTGCTGGAGTCTGTTTCTCTACCTACCCTCCTCTCACTTAAAAAGGAGGGAAGAAAGGAAAGAAGGGAGGAAGGGAGGGAGGGAGGGAAGAAGGGAGGACAGAAAAATGGTTCAGTATTCTTACATGTGAATATTCATGTACCTATGTCTCTCATAACTCAAGGAGATCTGATGGCAGGCAAACTGGGACTTCAGTTGTACCTGCCAGGGATGGAAGAGCAAGCCCTGTCAAGGTAGGACCAGAATCAAAGGTACTATCTTGGCTACTGGGCTGCTTCTTCAGTAGGAGAACTTAGTGTGATATGACTGGTGTCTGTTTGGAAGAAATCTGATCAGGCAGGTATGGGCAAAGGAATGGAAGTCTTTGGAAAATGGGGATAGTATGAGAGGCTCTGATAATCTGTTGTATTTGAAACAAAACCCATGGTGATAACTAGAATTACAGAGAATGAGAACTGGTGAGAAGAAAGGTTGCTAGGTGCTTCTAGGGCAGGGTTCTCTTTCAGAGAAGATGAAGCATTTCCCAGGGGCCTGGCATAATGTTATTCAGACTGGATAAGTAGGTAGCTACTGAAGCCTCAAACTTCAGTCAAAGGAACACACACATGTCCATATCAGAAAAGCAAGTTATTTCAGTACCCATTCAATGGTGTGAAGGGGCTTCTGATATATTTGTGACACTGTGGGGAAGGCAGGAGGAGATGCAGATGCAAAATGACATTTCCTTCATTTAGTTTTACCAAATCAGAATTTTTAGGTCTATTATGAATCATCTAACATTTAAAAAAAAACGAGGCCCAGTGAGGTCAAAGTCAGACATTAATTAGTGGAAGAGCCAGAACTAGATCGTAGGCAGATGCTTCCCATCTTAAGCTCCTTCCTGTATACCACACAGGAAGAGACATAGCACTTTGAATAAGAACTTTCTTAAATTATATAATACAAATTAGCTTCATTGCAATAGACTTAGAAACAGAAACTAGAACCCAAAGAACTTAGAATTTCTGGAATCACTTTATAAAATACTCAGGGTCAACCTGAACAAGGGATGTTCCTGTGAATTTTTTATTCAACAGCAGAGAGGTTTTAAATACAAAGCACCATCCTGAAGTCTTCTAGCATTCCAGGGCTAAGGCTCAAATTTTCTCAAATTTTACTTAAAATGAAAAGCAAATCTGAGGAAAGAAAGTACTAATTCTTCTATAACAAACTCAATTGAATTTTAATTGGAGTTACGATGTGGGAGAGAAACAACAGAACAAAAAGTGTGGTTTTCACACCATTTTCTTTTTCATCACAACATGTATCACCCTTTACTGTAAATATGTTTTATTTTTTATGCAATATAAGCTCTGAAAGAAAAGGATTATATCAGTCTTGTTCATCACCGTCTCACCAGAGCTCAGCACAGTGCCTCAGTACATAATGGAGGCTCAATAAATCTTTGAAAAATGCACAAATGAGTTCTTTTTGTCACTATTTTCTTGGCATGCAGGAATGCACCATGCTAATGAAATTAAAATATAGGCCTAAAGTGTGGCATAAAGTAAGCTGCTCAATCAATATTGTTAAATAAATGAATGAACGGTTTATTTCCTGATTCTGACTATGCTACGCAAGTTATTACACTCTTGGGATGGAAGGACTTTTACAAGTCATTTAGTCCAACTCCCCACACAGTGTCTGCATATCTTCCACAAATGTTTCTTAAGAGAATCATCTGTCATATTGCAGCCACCAGATTCAGCAGGTCTAGGACAGGGCCCAAGATTCTGCATTGGTACAAAAGATATAAAGTGGTTATGGGGCATGTCAAGTTTTTTTTATCTGTTTTGCAATATCGTTGCCAAAAGGTCACCTAGCCTATGTCTGAGTTCTTCCTTTAGCAGAACTAAGATTGCATCTAGATAGTCTGAGTTTTAAAAAGTTTTTTTCTTAAACTGAAGAACTTTTTTCATCCACTGGTCCTAATTTGATCCACAGGCACTATTCAGAACAAATGCTTTTTCAAAATAGTCAATGTTACAGTACTTGAATATAGTAATCAATGTGATGAATGCAGTTATCAATGTATGTCCAGATTCTTCCGAGTCTTCTCAACATTCAGAATTAGAGACTGGACATTAACTTTTACAGCAGTAGTCTTAGAATGGTTAGGATTTGGTAAATGACTGACAGCTTCCTTAATTTTTGCCCCTACATCTATCTCAGGATATATTGGAGAAAGCCAAATATGATCCCCAAATCAATCAATCACACAGGATACCCCACTTCTAATATTCTGCCTCCAGCGTCTCTGTGCCAACAGCCTCCAAGAGCATACCTGAAGCCTGTTATTTACTATAGAGCTTTTCCACTCCCCTGCCTGCCTTTGATTCTCTGCCAAACACAAGTGACGGTTGCCGACTCCCTTGCTCTAGCAAGCTCTAAATTAAAAAGGCTTCATTTGTTCTCATTTGAAGGGACTTCTTTTATTTCCAGAAGTATCTTTATTTCCTTCAACTGCTCACAGAGATATTTTCTTTACCACTCACTACTTAGCTTACTGCCTGAAAAATACTAGATACTTAATATACATGTGTTGAATGAATGGAAAATAAATGACAACAGTAAGATTTTCAGGTCCTTCATAACCCAGGTGGCTCTCCTCTGAGCAGTTCCTGTTTTTCAATTTCCTCTTTGAAATATATCACTCAGAACTTTAACATAATACCCTAGGTGTGATCTAATCATGTGGCAGAGGGACTCTCACATCCTTTGTTTTAGGTGCTATATACTTTTATCCAAGCGGATGAAGATCAGCTTTAAATTGGGGAAGGGGAAGGACAAAGCAGTGCTATCATACCATTTCAAGGTGCTTTTATTTTTATCTAAACACCTATTTCTTTTTCATACATGCTATGAGTGAAGCCGCCCAGCTACTATCTTGTGCTTATTTAGTTTTTTGGGGGTGTACCAAGGGCAGGTCTTTATATTTATTTTTATTAAATTTTAGCTTGCCAGTTTCAGCCTCTCAATGTTGCCTGTCATGACTGGTTTTGTAATGACGCAAATGTTCATTAAGTGGGTGCTGTTCACGCGTAAATTGGGAAAGACAGAGGCACAAGACTAACTGCCTGTGAATAGACAGAGATTTACAAGGCAGGTAAAATAAGAAACTGGTGAACACATGCCACTCTTGGGGAATAGAAATGTAGGGTCCTGGATACAGACTTGGACAGTGTGGGCTATCGCAGGAGCCCTCCTAAAGGAGGGAACGTCTGAGCTTATACAGTATTTTGGTATCCTGCTTCTGTGAGATGATATTCATTATACCTCCCAGTTCTGTGTCAGCTGAAAATTTGGTGAACATTACTGGTTATATATACAGGTGTTTTTACATACAAGTGATTGTAAAATGTCATGAAGGGCAAGATGGAGGGCAGAATGTTACGGCATTCCACTACCAAGCCCTTCAGAATGACAGTGATCCAGTGATTATTTTTCTCATAATCAGATTCTAATCCACTTAATTAACCTAACTATTTTTTTCTTCTACCCTTCCCCCTGAAATGCCATGAAAGTCTCTGCGAAATAGCATTCCAAAGCCGGAATACAACTTTCCATATGTTCCCTGCAACCAGCACATTAGCCTGCAGGCCAGACTGGCCTGGGACAACTCTGTGGTCAGGGCGCCATGCTGCATCCCTGCGGTCAGGCGCATCCCTGCGGTCAGGCGCGCCCATGCTGCGTCCCTGCCGCTACTCCCTCACCAGGGTGCTCACAAGCCACGGGTACTCTCTCTCAAACTCTTACATAAGATTTAGTCAAATTCATTTGTACATCAAACTCATTTGTCAAATTTAATATTCCCTGTAGAAATTCAATTGTCCCATCTTCTTGCATCTCTTCCATTCTACAGTTTTCTAGAGATTATAGTAGTAGATGCTCAATAGCATCAATATTTGCTCCTAAATCTAATGACTTTAAAATAAAATAAAAAGGGCTTAGTTAGCCCTCTTCTCAGTTCTGGGCACTAAAATTTTTATATTTTCATTTCTTCCTTTAGTCAAATGCTAACTCTATGCTAACTGTTTTCCTGAGCCCTCTCTCATGGATCCTCAAACACCCCATCAAGTTGGTTATTATCCTGATTTTAGAAAAGTTGACTGAGGAGATAAAAAGAAGAAAAATCCCGAGTCTCCCAGCCTTGGGGACTGGGTAGATTGTGTCTAATGCACTACACTAAGACATACAGACCGTGGCCCTACTACTTATTATACTTATCTTTGGGGGCAATTCACAAGAGAAGGGTCCTGGGGGTCAGGCCAGAGGTCCCAATGCCTTAAACCAGAGGGAAGGGGGCGTTCTGAGACTCACAGCGTGATACATCAGTCTGGTGAGCCTACATACAGTCAAAATATCAGAATACCAAATTTGGAGATAAAGGGGAAGCAAAATAGAAAGCTGGTGACAAAAATTGAAATGGTAGTGGCGAGTATGTTGGGAGGGGGCAGGGAATGGAATGTGGAGAAAGTCATTCAGAGTAAATAGAGCTGGTGTAAGATACATAGATCTATGTGTCACTCCAGAGCGACACATATTAACATAATGGGCTTACAAGCAGATTCTTTTTCCTTTTTTTTCAATTGAGAGGCGGGGAGATAGTGAGACAGACTCTGGCATGCAGTCTACCCAGCAACCCCTGTCTGGGGCCAATGCTCATATCAACCAAGCTTATTTTTAGTGCCTGACGTAGATGCTCTCTCAGACCAACCAACCTATCCTCAGCACCTGGGGCAACGCTTGAATCTCTCAAGCCACTGGCTACAGGAGGGGAAGAGAAAGAAAAGGGGTAGGGTTAGGGGGAGAAAAGCATATGGTCTCTTCTCTGTGTGCCCTGACCAGGGATTGAATTTAGGATGTCCATATGCCAGGCTGATGCTCTATTCACTGAACCAACTGGCCAGGACCACATGCACGTTCTTAAAAAGGCAAATCTTCATCAGACTGGTAGTTATGATGATCATATGATCTGTTATTGAAACCAAGATAATTTTGAAATCAAAAAGTGCATTAATAATAATTATGCCAGGAAAAGGGATGTAAACAGTGATTGTTCTGAGAAAACTAGGATATAGCGTCAGCCTACCCATCACCAATCTGGAAAATAGAAGTGGATAAACAGGTTGGTAAAAAGAAAAAAGACGGACATGCAAAAGATAATCTGAATAGAAATGGATCTTCAGTTTAGGAAAGAGGAGATTTAAAGGACAAATATGGAAGTTGTCATGGAGAAAGGGGAGGGAGAGAAGACGGGAAGCACAGAGAAAGGAGTAGAGGAAATTACTTTGTGCAATGTGGAACAGTCTAAAAAATGAGTTTCCAAAGGTTAATGAGCAACCATATTGCCTTAACCTTTGCAAAATAATTTAATTTAACTCATTCTAAAATGTACAAATGTATATTTGTCTTAGTGATATTATTGTATATTTAGCTATACTAAATATAATTTAACTTTTCTGGGGTGGCTCACAGGCCCTATTCTGTACATCAAATACTGTGTAACACCAGAAATATAAATAGAACCGAATAGGATAGACTCCAAGAGAAGTCCCAGAACCACTCTGGTAGACATGTCTGTGATTCAGCCTGCTTTGGTCAGTTGTCTCCTAAAACAGTAAAGTGAAAGATTTATTACTTTATGACTTTTAGGCCAAGTTTCAGGGTTGCCCTTGTTTAAAACTATCTATTGAATTATAGCTAAAAGTAGGTTTTCCTCAAATACTTTCCTTGTTGTCCAAAAAATGTTATTTACTTTATTAGTGTTTGCTGGCTTAGCAATATTACAACTCTTATTTTTGCTGCATATTTGAGATGGTGGCTCATATTCAGTTCATTCTTCTCTCTCATTTGCAATAAGCTTAATGTTGGGGTGCGGAGGAGGCATAAATCCCACTATCCCCCAAAAGCATGTTTAAATGTACTTAGAAAGGTTTTATTCTGAAGCCTTCATCACCATCATCAAAGAAAAACATTTATAGAAATAAGATGCAATGTGATAGCTTCCAAGTCTTATCAATGTTTGTCAGAATTCTACGTACATACAAATTTAAAGTTTCCTTTTTTATGTTCTAAAAAATTGGAAGATTTGTTAAACTTTTTCTATACTAACTATTCACATTCTGAGTAATATCTTGGTTCATAGACTGAATGAGGTTAAGAAGGCAGTGAGATATCAGCAGACACTGACCTTCTTTCTTCAGGGTGATTTTTATAATTATCTAGAAGTATAAGTAACTTCACTGTCCTCATAAATTTATGTATCTGAAACATATCATATTAATACATATAAATATATGAGTTAATAATAATAAACAAATGTTTATCTATACAAGTAGTGTGAGTTCTATAAGCCAATTGCTAGGACAGTTAAAATTACCTCTTTCTAAAAGGTCTATTTGATGAGAGATTGCAGTGAGGATAGTCATTTTACCATTTTTTATTTAAAACTAGAGCCAACTATCTCACTGGAGCCTAACAGCAAAAAAATTAGGCAAACATTGATAAAATCTGTTTTTCCAATGCTAGAAAACTAAGAAATATTCTATTTCCTAAACATTAGAATTTTCTAATGAACCTTCTACAGCCAGCTTGTTCTGATAACTTCCAAATCTGTATCTTATTCTCATCTTCTATGTGACTAGTTGCCTACACAACATTCGTCCTTTCATACTAACAGAGCTCTGAAGTTTTCAGAGTGGAAATGTGTCCAGCTAAAAACACAACTACATTTCCCAAACTCCCCTGGAGCTGGGCATGGCCATGGAACAAAATGGGGTCTCTGAAATGTAATGGAAATTACTGTGAAACTATTTAAAAGAGGGACACAACAGTTGTTATTGGTGTTCTATACATTCCTCAGTTACCACTCCAAGGTGCTCAGCCTGATGGTTAGTGGACGGCTCAATTAGTCTCTCAAAGGAATTATTCCTGTCCTTCCCTCCTTCCACCTTCTTTCTCTCCTTCCCCCTCCCTCCCTCCTCCTTCCTTCCCCTTCCTTCCTCCCTCCCTCCCTCCCTCCCTCCCTCCCTCCCTCCCTTCCTCCCTCTCTCTCTCTCCTTCTCCCCTTCTGTCTCTCCCAGACTTCCCTCCTTCCTAGTTTCCTTCCTTCCTATCTAAACCAGTCACTGAATTCCTACAAACACTCAGCACTGTGCTCACATTTCAGGATCCACATATCAGGCTTTTATGCCAGGTCTACTTCACTTTTCTCCTTCAGAGAAACAGGAACTAGAACTTATCAAATTTGATTATTCTGAAGAGGGGTAGTGTGGGTAGGTGGCGACAAAATATGATGGAGGGAGAAGAATGAGGTATAGTCTGGGCTATTCAGCAGGCAAGAGAATCAATCAAATTAAAAAGAATATCAGTGTGCAAAAAAAAATACATCACTACAACTTATTAAACTGCCAATATATTGACTTATCAGAGAATTTTTTTATAAACTATAATTGAAACTGTATTTAACTCATAAGAAACTGGGAAGTAAAGTTGTGATTATCAATGAATATATTTCAGAGTTGGAAAGGACACCTTTAAAAGGATGCACACATAGAAGAGCAGTGCTTCGAAGGATTTTTCTGAATTCAGGTGCGAGAAGTTATGCTTCAGTATTTATCTGCTTTGGTTCTTTGAAAATATGAGTTTCATAGCAGATAAAAAATTTGGCAGATCATGTAGCAGTACCTAGATTTTTAGGAAAGATTTGGCAAGATTCAATGAATGAGATCAATGGTTGAGATGTAAGTCACAGAATAAAAAGAAAATGATTCAGAAGAGAAAAATGAGACTTTCTGGTTGAAGATGGATAAATACACATATTTAGTTCCTTTCCCAAATCCTACTAAAATAAAGCAAGGGATATTTTTAATCTATAAGGTTAAAGCTACAAGGACAAAAATGGTGGGAGCAGGCAGTGGAGAAAGCCCAGAAGCAACTCAAATAGGTATATCTGGAAGTAGGAGGCTAATACTGGATGGAAGTCCAACTTATACCCTCCAATTGGGAGAACTGAGAAGAGTGTTTTCTGGCTCCGGTCAGCCTGAGACAAATCACTGATGGAAACTGGACTGATGATCATACTAAGCGTGTTAACTAGCCCCATCACGTACATTGGAGCTCTTTGTCAGTTTCTGACTCTACCACTCTTTAAATAGGAACAAGCAGTCAGGAATCACAGTCATTTGAAGAAAGTTACTTGCACAACTAGGTTAAATACAAAACCACTTTTGAAAAAAATTGTGTAGAAAGAAGAAAATGTAAAAAAAATTATAATTATGATACTAGAGTTTTTAACTCCGGGAAAAACAAAATATTGTACAAGAAAGGAGACATAATCACAGTATACTATTTGGTTCAGCAGTAAAGATCATTCATGAAGTCACTACAAGGCAAAGAGAATGCTGACCCTACCAAAATCATGATGTATTGGGAGAATGGAGGAATCTCAAGTGTGACTGCGTGTGTTCATGCATGTGTGTATGTGCGCACATGTGTGTGTGTGTGTACGTAGCATAAAAACCATTGTGGACGTCAATAAATAATGCCTTAAACTGAAAAATCAAGAAGTAGCAATGTAAGCATGTTGTTTAGAGATTCAGAGGTAAATACCAAAATAATTAGCCAGAAGAAAGTGCCTCTGGAGAGGGAACAGGAGATTGCTGTTTTTGGTAACTGATAAAGAATCAAATAAGTTTTTAAACTTCATACACGTATAACTAGGTAAAGTAAGATCTGGATAAATGTTCTTTCAGTTAGAAATGATATTTTAAAGAAGTAATCCATCATATGTGCATCCACTTATATAAGGAAATTAACATTTTTATAAAACAACTCTCCTGAATTTGTACATTTTGGAACTTTATGTATGTATTTCATTGACCCTAGCATTGCTCAGTGCATCTGTGGAATTACCATTTAGAAATGACCTTCAGAGATAAGTTTATTAAATATATGTTTTAATAACCTTGAATATATTAGACTGTGTAACACCATGGCTGGTGCCTCTGCCTGAGCCCTCAGGGAGAGGCAGCTGCATGGTAGTTGGTGGGAAGATTTCTCTGGAAAACCTAATCAAATTCTCTTTCAGAGCAGCAGAGGCTAGCAGTGAGGCTGTGAAGTTGTTAGGGCTTGGGGACAGGCACAAACTGAAGGATGTAGAGAAATATACCAGAGTCATACTCATTAGAATAACTGATTGTCAGGAAGTTGCTATAAGAATCAAGAGATAATTTCAAACAATCTTATTCATAATTTTAATTAGTCAAGGGTATATTGCATTGATTTAAAAAAGGAATTTAGAATGTAAAAGAAACAACAAAATAAACAAACAAAAATGTTCTTGGAAATAAAATCATGGTCGCCAATACCACAAATAAAGATATTAGTAGAGGCAGATATGAACAGAATACAACCACTGCTGAAATAAAAGTGAGAAAACTCAAAAAATTCCTCTATAACATAGAGTAAGAAAGACAATAATGGAAATTATGAGAATAAAGGAAAAGCTCTAGGTGTCCTAGGAGATGAGATTGAAACATGATGGTGGAGACTTATTAATCAATAAACAGAAAAAAATGTCACTGAGCAGAAGATCTCTGAATCCTTAGAGTAAAAGTGTTTTTCAAATGCTGTGAAAGATTATTAAGAAAGGATCCATACCTACAAAGTTATCCTGATAAATTTTTAAATTCCAAGAATAGAAAGAAATCCTATAAGCCTCTAAACATTAAGAAAAAGAAGAAGAAAAAACACCCTGAAAGGAGGGTGAGCTGGCACTGGCCTCATCTGTAACACTCAATTCTTCAGACAATGGGGAATAGCGTTACCAAGTCTGTGTTTAAAAGTAAAATTAAGACATTTGGACATGTAAGAAGTTAAAAAGCATTCTACTCATGTTCACTTTTATTTTCTTTAGAGAGAGAGAGAAGCAGGAAGAGAGAGGAGACAGAAACATCGAGCTGGTCCTCTATGTGCCCTGCCCTGACCGGGGGGTCTAAACAGCAACCTCTGTGCTTCATGACAATGTTCCAACCAACTAAGCTGTCCAGCCAGGGCACATGTTTATGAAAAGATTACTTAAGAAATACTTTAGTCCAATTAAATATGATATAAAACATGTTTTAAAAGTAAGAACAGAAAATATTTTGTATATAAAATAATAGTAATAAAGCAATCAAATTTATAGCTGTTAAAAAGGATTCTTAAAAGAGGAACAAAATGACAATTAACATTATCCTATATGTAATAATTTATATATAAATTAATAGTACCCAGGAACTAGAAATCCAGATGATTTCTTGAATGTAAGATAAGAGAATAAGGAAGTAGAGGCATTAATAAAGGTTAAGTCTTATTAAGGTTGAGAGAGGTCAGCCCTGGCTGGCTGGCTCAGTGGATAGAGTATCGGCCTAACATAGAGACGTCTCAGGTTCAATTCCCAGTCAGGACACACAACAGATTGGACCATTTGCTCCCCACCCCCTTTTCTCCATTTTCCCCTCCTACAGCCAGGGGCTCAAATGGATTAAGTGGCTGCCTCAGGTGCTAAAAATAACTCAGTTGACTCCAACACTAGCCCCAGAGGAGGGTTGCTGGGTAAATCCTGGTCTGTGTGTCTGTCTATCTCCCCTCCTCTCACTTAAAAAAGAAAGAGAAAAAGAAAAAAGGAAGTAAGGAAGGAGGAAGGAAGAAGGGAAGGAGGGAGGGAAGGAAGAAAGAGAAGAGAGAAAGAAAGATGAAAGAAAGAGAAAGAAAGAAGAAGGAAGAAGGTTGAGGAAGGTCAAAGTTACAGTAAAAAGTCAATAAACCAGGGGTCCAAGGGAGACAGTGGTTAGTCTGCCCACCCTAGTTGATGTGAGTCCGGTCATAAAGTTCCCGCAAACCTTTGATAAACAATATATATACACACACACACACACACACACACACACACACACACACACACACACGTTCCTTGTCTCATGGGGAAGTATATAGTGTTTTTGTAAAACTCAAAGTCAAAAGCAGAATTCCTCTAATGATTAGCATGTCTATATGCAAGATAAACAAAAGCTACTGAACAGTGGCTTCAAGTCAGAAAGGCAGAGCATTTCACTCTGTTACAATCTCCCCCCACCCCCTTTGTTGATCATTCCTCAATCTTGAGGAAAATAGGGCATCTGGGTTCAGGTTCCATTAAGAGGGAGAATTAGCTTTAAGATGGAGTCAAATTTGCCTACCCAATGTGCCCCTCTTCTCTGGCTCTCACAGTCTCACATGGCTACCTCTTCCATAATGGTCCCTGAGCCGTAGACCGTAGAGAGAGCATTCTGGATGTTCAAGATAAGAAATAAAGTATAACTTTTGTTACTGTGTCCCCGGGGACCCAAACTGTGATGACCTGACCACCACACAAACACTCCCTTGTTCAGCTAACAAGTAATCTAAAATGATCCTATTGTTTAAGAACCCACAGGCCAAGGACGCTAAGGGGCACATGATTTGCTCAGTGAAGTGGGTGCCTAATCACCCACTTCTGTAAGGTATACCCCAAGTGGGAAACACATTTTCTAACAGTTTCTTTACCATTGTGAGGGCATCAGTCCAGGGGAAAGCTTCAACTTATCCAGAAAAAATACACACAAAACACAAAAACAAGACCATATTGATAACCTGAACCAAGTGACAGCTGAACAAAGTCCAGCTTCAATGTACCATAGTGGATGAAGGAATGTAAAAACAAAAAGAAAAACAATAACCCCAAGAAGCTGGGTTAAATCAGTGGCCATCTTGGGCTTCTCATAGCCCTGACAATTCCTTTAATTTATGATCATTGTTTACACATTTTAATTTCCCTCATTTAGGAGCGGATTACTGCTATGTTACGATGTTACGAGAACATCGGGCTGGCAAAAGCGTGGCAGTGAGGGGTCATTTTTTGCAAAAATAGAATAGATCTTATCCACATGTGCCACGATCTGATACTCAGGTTTAGTCATTTTAGTGTGTCACTCAATTTTGATTACAGACAATCTTATGTCAGGACATCTCACATTTCTAGCAATTTCATCTGTATTGCTGGAACATTTATAACATATACAACATAAGGCTCAATGTTATTTTTTATTTGACAATGCTTGCTATATAATTTCAACACACAAAAAGTAGCCTAATTACTTTGATACTTCTCTTTTGTAAGGAGAGAAATCAAATCTTTTGATGTGTTCCAGAGCCCTTCTGGAATACCTTAGTTATTCCTAGGACTCTATTTAAAATTTAAATTTTTCAAAATTTTAAGTTTTGGGAAAAGTTTCAAAATACATAAAAAAGTTTAAACATGGTACTTTTTAAAGGTCAATAAATAGATCATTTATTCATTCTATAATTATGTTCTGGGCATATACTCTAAGAACAAATAAAAAGGACAAATTCACTTAAGTGTGATTTTCTTTTTTTTTCTTTTCCAAGTGAGGGGAGGGGAGATAGAAAGACAGACTCCAGCATGCATCCCAACCAGGAACCTCCCAGCAACCCCCATCTGGGACTGATGCTCTGCCCATCTAGGGCCATGCTTGCAAACAAGCTATTTTTAGTGCCTGAGGAAGAGGCTCCATTCATGGAGCCATCCTTAGCACTGGGGCCAATGGGCTTGAACCATTCAAACCATGACTGTGGGAGGGGAAGAGAGTGAGATAAGGGGGGGGTAGAGAAGCAGATGGTCACTTCTGTATGCCCTGGCAGGACTCAAACCTGGGACTTCCACATGCTGGGCTGATGATCTACCATTGAGCCAACTGGCCAGAGTCAAGTATGACTTTCAATTAGAAGAAGTTTAGGTTATGATGGCACAGGTAAAACACCTATAATTGGGAGAAATCATGGATAAATTAAAATTGAACCCTGCTAAAACCCAGATATCAGAGAATAATGATTCACCTGCATTTTAGATGTTAAAACAGAACACCTTCGGCCTTTGTACTTTCTATTCCTGCTGTCTGGAACTCTCTTTACCCAGATATAATCTCTGCTTAAATAACATTTTGCCAGATAATACTTGTTTAATCACCCCATTCACACTCTATTCCTCTCCTCCTTAGCTGACTTTATTTTCTTTATATCACTGTATGAAACATGTTTGTATATGCCACCATCTTTCCCTCTAGTGTTTTGTGGAGCAGTGGTCTCTATTTTGTTCACTGCTGTCATCCTGGTGCTTCCTCCAATGACTGGTTCATGGTAGACTCTAGATAAATATTTGTTAAATGAAGGCTGCTCCACAAAACACTACTGTGTATGTAGGTGACATGGTTTAATAACTACATAACAAATCCTTGATGAATGATGTCTGATTGTCTTCATGATCTAGATTTATACATATTTCTCAATAGCATGTGCAACAGAGATAAAGCCAACCTAGCACAGGAGACCATGGTGGACAATGTCTGGTCCTATGTCATTTTTGTGACAATTGGAGCAGTTCTTGGTGGCAACTTCTAGTAATTCCCATTCACTTCTGGTTTGTAATTATGTTGTACCCAAACAAAGTCTATAGTTTCCTACCAAACTCTAAGTTCTTTAAGGTCTGTTTCTTAATGATCTTTGTATAAACCATAATGCTTAATGTTGTGCCTGGCATACATTCAATACTCCATACTTTTGACCAAAAGAATGAATAAAGAGGAATAGGAATGGAGTGATATATGGTACCCAACCTTAGGTTTCAGACCTTCAATCTGCATCTTAGCTTTCCTTGCCAAGCACCTACTACCTGCTTAATCCAGAATCCTAACCTGGCTCTGCTATGGATACTAGGCAGGCTGCTTCCCACATCTCACTGCCACCCACTTCCAAAGTAGCAAAGAATGCAAGGATTGGAGCCAGACGTGTCTGAATCCCACCTCCTCCACTAACTAGTTGTATATTAGGGGAAAGTTCCTGCCTTATTCCTATTTTTTTTCTACGTTTCTTGGCTCAGTGTGGCAGAGGCTGCTAACTGTCCACCAATATCCATTATTTTTATTATAGAACTTCTAAGCTTTAACTGGTTTTATGGCTGTCCAGGTAGAGACCACATTTTCCAGACTTCCTTGTAGCTGACTGTAGCTCTGGGACTAAGCTCTGGCTAACGGGAACTGAAGTGAGGCCTACCACTCCAAAGTCATTCTCCTAAAAGGAATGGTTACTCTCTCCTCTTTCCCTTCCCCCTTTCCTCTAACAGGATTACAGTCACGATGATGGGAGCTGGAGCAATCACTTTGGGCCCAGAGGTAGAAATCATGTAGGAGGAGAGCAGAGCTGCTCTACCAGCCCTGCTCTGTTTAGGTTGGGACTTGTACATAAAATGGAAATGCACGGCAATCTTATTTAAACCACTATATTTTGGGGTCTCTTTGTTACAAGAGCTTAGATTATACTCGAACTAATATGCGCAATTTCTTAGTTGTGAAATGACAATACTGCCTAGCAGGACAGGAGGAGTATGCTGTAGGACTTAAAAAAGTGATAACCAAGCTTGTGCAGCTTTCCTCTAGCCTGATGTCAAAGTCATGGTCAGAACAGAAAAACTGAAAGTGAGACATCTGAAGGGGTTTGAATAATGCAAAATCAGTCATAGTCAAGATAGGCACAATAGTACCACCTCCCACCATATCCCCTCCCTGCACTCAGCTTTGAGGTCAGATAGTAGCTAGTTAGCTAATTAAACAAGAGGAAGAGGGACTTCTGTAGTGCTGGTGGCAGGGAAATGGGTAGGGGGACAGATATTTATGGAAAGAAATTTAATTTTTTTAACAAGAGAACTTGACTTAAAAAAAATGTTGAGCTAAAACCAGCCCTGAACTTAATTTTTTTATGATGGCAAATGCTAAACAAATTCTATTCCTTAATCTCTTCATAAAACTTTTGGTAAAATATCCAGTTCTTGTTGCTGTTTCAGAAGCTAAGTCTGTTTTGAGGTGATGTGTAAGCGTTGCGTTCAGCCTTAAGGACAAGTGTGTGGGGGGGTGCTTAAACATCTGTGCAGCATGAAAGGAGATAGCTGGCCAGGGGCTGCCACACCGTGGACACCCAGGAACATGTGGGGCCTGTGTGCGCATCCATCACCCTAACATTCTAAAAATCTCACCAAAAGTTGGAAAATGTTGACTTTCTACTGCAAATCCATAGTCAAAGTTGGAGACTCAAACTATGGATTCTCAAAGTAATTTAAATTTCCCTCTACCCTTCTCACCCAAAGTGGCATATCCTTTTGTTAACACTATCATGAGGGAGTTTCTGGCAGAGTTTAGTACTAACTTATTAAATAGAAATTTCTTAGCACTTACCCCATTGTATTATGGTCTTGGGTCTCCATGTCGAAAAACTGCTGCATCTGATTTATATTTCTCAATATTTAACCTGTAAGGGGGAAAATGGTTTAGGTTCCTAAAATGCTAACATTTATTAACCTATAAGACAAGACAATTTTGCTTTTGGGAAACCATTTACTATGAGCTTTTCTGAGTGTTGCTCTTGGTTCTACAAAATGTAGAAACTTGCACGTGTGTGTGTGTGTGACTTTCCATGCATTTGACCTTGGCTTAGCGATGACTCAAAGGAGCACTGTATACGAAACAGCTTGGTGCCAAGTACATGACATCAATAAAATAGAATTCCTATTCAAGAGGAGTTCCAGTCAAATGCTCTCAGACTTTCCTTTTTTATTGGTTCCCTAAAGGTTTGCCTTTATTTGAGTAAATTCTGTATTTGGCCCTTTCTGGGTTTTGTTAAGAGATTTATGACAAAAAGACTAGAATTCCCTAAAAATAGAAATCTGAAAAATTCTTCAAAGGCTCTGTGGGCACCTGCTTACCTTTTGAGAAAATAGGGGTGTTAGTACTTACATAAAGTAAAAAGAGAAAAATGCTTTTCCATAAAAAAGTTTTAATTGGAAACCAATCTACAAGGATAAATGGACAAAGTGTTGAAAAGGACTTCTTCAACTCTTCTAAATTACTGAATAAAAATCATTTAAATAGCATTCAAGGTGATAGAAAGAGGAGAAAAAACCCTGGGTTCATGACACCCTCAAATCAAAGTATTTAAAAAGAGACCCTGGGCCCTGGCCAGATGGTTCTGTTGGTTGAAGGGTCATCTTCCAGCTCAGAGACTACGGGTTCAATCCCCTGTGAGGGCATATGCAGGAACAGATCCATGTTCCTGTCTCTCCCACCCAACCCCCCACTTCCTCTCTCGCTAAAAATCAATGTTTAAAAAGTGACAGAGAGAGAGAGAGAGAGACCCTGGAATTGTATGTGGAGAGAAGAGCAGAGGTGGGAAAAAAATGGACAGATGAATACATTCATTTGTATGTCCTCAAATCCCTTACTTTAACATCAGGGAAACTGAGCCTAGTTTCCAAAGCTAGATGATTTGCCCATGGCCACACAACTAGAATATAGACCTACTAATTATAGGGAGAAGCTCTGCTGTGGATTCCGCAAGGGCTGTTTCAGCATCCTAGGATCTCTCCACCTGCCGTGCTCCCTAGTCGTGAACCCCGCCACCTGTCCCAACCCTCGCAGGGCTCAAGGCCAACCTCCCTGGGGTAGCCGGTCTGTTGGGGTCCCCTGGCCTTCCTGGGGAAGTCGGCTGATGGAGAGAGGATATGGGGGCGAGGCGTGGCCGGGCCGGTTACCTGCGCTGCACCTCGCCACACTCCCGGGAGAAGTCTGAGGCCCCGAGAGCAGCGACGCTGGGGTCACTGCCCGCCCGCCCACCTGCCCCGCCCGCTCCGAGGGGTCCCGCCGCAGGCTGCCGCGCTCCCGCCGCGCTGCCTGGGCAGTTACTGCCTCACCCTCCGACAGCCACTGGTTGTCATAGGGACGCAGCCGCCCGCGGTGGGGTGGGGTGGGGTAGGGTCCGGGACAGACTGGCGGGAGGCTGCGGCGGGAGCGGCCCCGCGGAGCTCGGCGGCCGCGACAAGTTGCCCCGCGCAAGCGCATCATCGCTGTCCCACAATTTTACGTCTAGCGTCTGCTCACTAGATGAAGGGCTGTCTGAGACGACATCCCGAGTCCTTGCCTAGTTGTGGCTCCCACTGCCTAGCCCGGTGTCCGGCACCCAACGAGGGTCTGAGAAATATTTGCTGAATGGACGAACGAACAAACAAGAGAAGGAGCAAAATGTAAACAATGGGGGGGAGGGCGGAATCTGCACCCAAGTTTCCAAAATTTTCCTTGCCCTTCCCCCTCTTCTACATTTGAAAACGTATGAAAAAGAAATAGACTTGGGGTAAGAAGAGCTGCGTTTCTATTCACCAGAGAATCATCCCGTGGGAAGAGCTGGGTTTCCCTAAACAGCGTTCAGTGCACAGCTGCTCTGGTCGCCTGAACAGCAACTGTACCTGTCGTTCCCATACCACGCTCTAGGTCCCTCGAACATCTCAGCGAGTGAGCGGAGCAGACGGTCTTGCCTCCCTTTTAGGAAGAAGGAAGTAGCTCCTGAGTGAGGTAGAACCCAGAATGGTTCCAAGTTCTTTTTTCATTTTTCATCAAATTCCAAGAATAATTGATGACAGGAGCTGTGTCTCACAGCCCTGATTCCGAAAATATGAAAGAAAGAATGCGCACATGTACGTATGTGCGTATTATATACTGAGTGATATTTTTAAGCACTTGACTTTTGTGTCTGGGAAATATTCTTGCGTCTCTTTTAGAAACAGAATTCCTTCCCAATACATACAGTCGATTAATGTTTAATTTCTAAAACCTTTTATTTGCATTCCACTTTCATAACATTAATAATTTGCTACTTTAATATGACTATCATTTTTAAACCAATGGCAATCCCTCCATTCAGGGAAATTCAAATGAATTTCAGAAAACCATTTGCTGTTTCTTGACAAATGGGGTTTCATAGATGAACTGTGTAAAAGCAACTCAGGTTATTATTTCTAATAAGTGTTTCATAGCTCTCATATTATGATTGAATGAAGAAAGAGAGTAGTCGTTTTATCTTAACTTGAAACTTGCCATTATTCTGAAAACTTTAGTCATTTGTTATTCTTGTCTAAACTGAATGGGTCAATGTATTTATTCTGATCCAAGGAAGGGAAAATGGAACTCAGAATGAAATTTTATGAAGTTTCAGGATGTTTGATATCACTCACAATGTATAGCTCTTTACCATTGATAAGTACTTTCATATCCATTAATTCCTTAGATGCTCAGAAGCACCATGTGACAATAGTATAACAGGTGTCAGAGCTTCTTTTAAGCAGATTAGGAACCTAAAGTCTAGAGAGAATAAAAGGATTTGTCAAAGATGACACATCTAGTTCAAGTGCAGCTAAGAACCTAAATCATCTTACTCCAAGTTCAGTGCTCTTCAAACCATCTCAAATGTTGAGTAGGTTTCTTTAACAGTCAGAATCTTGCATAGGTAACTACAATACATGTGTATTTAAAGCCATGTTTTCACAAGAAAGAATGAATGTGGTGGGCAGGGCTTGCAAAATGTAAGTATGTGAGAGAACATATATTGTAATGGATTTTAAGAAAACTAAATATAGCCTGACCAGGCGGTGGCGCAGTGCATAGAGCGTCGGACTGGAATGCGGAAGACCCAGGTTCGAGACCTCAAGGTTGCCAGCTTGAGCATGGGCCCATCTGGATTGAGCAAGAGCTCACCAGCTTGGACCCAAGGTCGCTGGCTCCAGCAAGGGGTTGTTCAATCTGCTGAAGGCCCGCGGTCAAGGCACATGTGAGAAAAGCAATCAATGAACAACTAAGGTGTCCCAACGGCAACGAAAAACTAATGATTGATGCTTCTCACCTCTATCCGTTCCTGTCTGTTTGTCCCTATCTATCCCTCTCTCTGACTCTCTTTCACTGTCCCTGTAAAAACAAAACAAAACAAAGAAAAAAAAAACAAAAAAAGAAAACTAAATATAGAGTAGATCCCCCCCCCCCTTCAATTTAATAGAAATAAAAGCTTTCATTTCAAGATGACACTTAAGGCTTAAAATGCAAATCCCTGCTTGTATCCCCACCCCTAAAGTAACTGCATCAGGAATTTACCCTGAAACATACCTATTATTAAATATTTTCAGGTGCAATTAATGAAGAAAGTAGAAAATTCCAAAGTTTAAGGAAGGGGACGAGTGTGACCAGGGTGCTGGTGAGAGCTTAGTTGTGAAAGAGAATTGGAGGACCTAACAGTCTCAGAATAAGATATAAAGTATAATCAGGAATGACCAAAAGTATATGAAGCAGATATGGTTGAGTAATGAGGAAACCTAGCAGGAACACCACAGAAACACAACCACAGAAGCTTGGATATTGTAATCAAACAAAGATTATAAAAAATATAGATAGTATGTTTAAAGCAATAAAAGACAAGATTGAAAAAATCTGCAGGAAACAACATAAAAAAACTGGCATATTTGAGAAGAAACCAAGTGGAAATTCTAAAACTAAAAAAAAAATTACTAATAACCCAAATTAAGAACACAACAGGTATGTGTAACAGTATACTTGATACAGGTGCAGAAAGAATCTGTAAACTGGAGAACAATCAAAAGAAATTTTTCAGAGCATAGGGAAAAAAATAATGAAAATGTTTTAATATGTAGGTTTTACAACATTAGTACTATATATAAAATTATTTGTTGTTAAGAAAATAAAAATAGATGATATTTATGAAAGTAGTACATGTCCTGGCATATAGTGGGTACTGAACAAGTATTTGTCAAATTTAAAATAAAAAAAATAATAATATGACTATTTTGCAAATCATCTTTGTCACTTTTTATAATTTTCATTTCTTGGTTAAAATGTTCAAGCTTCTCTTTCAGTTTTTAAAATATATTCATCACAGTCATTTTCTATTTTGTGTTTTCCAGTTTCAATCTCTGGAATGTTTGGGATTCACTAGTTCTTATTAGTGGCAGTATTGTCTTGTTTTCCCTGTGTTTTACAATATTTGACTATGAGATAAATTTTTGGGTGGAGGCAACTTTATTTTTTACATATTTGAGGCTAGGTTGAGGTTGGAGTCTTGCAGGAAAGATTTACATTTGCTTTTGAGAATTGCCTCAATGCATAACCAACATCACACCACTTTACATTAAATTCTTCCCTGGGTACTTATTCAGATAGTGAAGATAATAAGAATGAATAAAAAATAAGTATTAGGGTCAGTTTATGATACAGATTTCCAGAGAGAATTTTCCTTCACCTAGTGCCAAAGTCAAGATGGGCATGTTTTCTGCTGTTTCACTTTTAGAACTTTTAAAAAAACATATAAGCTTTTAATTTTAGAATAGTTTTAGATTAACAGAAATATTGTGAAGATAATAGAATTCCCATATATGCCACATCCAGCAGCCCTTATTATCAACATCTCATATTAGTATGTTTCATTTGTCACAATTAATAAACCAATGCTGATATAGTATTATTACTAAAGTCCATTCTTTATTCAGGTTTTATTACTTTTTGTTGTTGCAGGATCCCAGCCAGGATAGCACATTATATTTAGTTATCATATCTTCTTAGTCATATCTTAGCTGTGACATTTCTAAGAATTTTCTTGTTTTTGATGATCTTGACACTTTTGAGAGGTGATGGTCAGATATTTTGTAGAATGTTCCTTAATTGGACTTTAGTATTTTTCTCCTGACTAAACTGTTATGGGTTTGAGGGAAGAAGATCATAGAAATAAACTTTTATTTTTATTATATTATATCAAGTGTACATATTATCAACATGATTTATGACTCTTGATGTTGATCTTGGTTACCTGGTTGAGGTAGTGCTGGTCAGATCTCTGCACTGTAAAGTTTCTCTCCCTTCCCTTTCCAATCTATACTCTTTAGATGGAGTCATTATGTACAAGCCCACTGTTAAGAAGTGGTGAATTATACTCCATCAGCATCTCAAGGGTAGAGTATCTATATAAATTAATTAGAATTCTTTTGCATAGAAGATTTGTCTCATTTTCCCATTTATTTATACCAGTATAAATTCATGGATATTTATTATATACTTTGAATTATTAATTGAAAGCTACTTTATTTTGTTTCTCAAATTGTTCCAGCTTTGGCCATTAGGAACTCTTTCAGTTAACTCTTATTTCTCTTTGCTATATCCTCCTAATTGTGGGTTATACTTTTCTTTTTCTTTTTTATTTAGCACTTTATTACTTTCTGGCATTATAAGGTGTCCCTGGCTTATCTTGAATATGTATAATTCTTGCTCCAGTCCTAGAAAATATTTCCAGGTTTCTTTTATTTAGAAATCAATTAGAAACCAAATTCTGGACACTAGGTATGCTCATTGCTACTTGTGTATCATTGATTCTAGGCCCTCTTAGCCAACAAAGCAAAGAAATGTATGTCTCTATATAACTAAAAATTTTCCAGATCTAATAAAAGGTACCACTCTACAGATTTAAGAGACCCAGTGATCCCAAAGCAAGATAAATTTTTAAAAAATCGCTGTGTAAAACAACCAGAAAAATACAGATTACCTTTTAAGAATGGCAGTTAGATCATAGATGATTTCTCAATAGCAACAATTAAAGTCAGAAGATGGTGGAATAACAACTTCAGAATATTGAAGAAAAATTATTGCTATCCAATTATTTAAAACCCAGTGAAACTATGTTTTAGAAATGAGGTTGACCCTGGCCAGTTGGCTCAGTGGCAGAGCTTCAACCTGGTGTGTGGATGTCTTAGGTTCAATTCCCACTCAGGGCACACAGGAGAAGTGACCATCTGCTTCTCCACCCATTCCCCTCATCCTTCTCTCTCTCTCTCTCTCTCTTTTTCTTTTTCTCTCCCGCAGCCATGCTCAAATGGTTCAAGCAAGTTGGCCCTGGGCACTGACCATGGCTTCACAGCCTGCCCCAGGAGTTAAAAATAGCTCAGTTGCCAAGCAACAGAGCAGTGGCCTCAGATGGGCAGAGCATCCCCCAGTAGGGGGCTTGCCTGGTGGAACCCAGTCAGGGCACATGTTGGAGTTTATCTCTCTGCCTCCCCACCTCTCATTTAAAAGAAAAAAGAAAGGTTAATTTTTAAAAATTATCTTTCAAGAATGAAGTCACTAATTTAAGGACATTCTACAGGATATATTCTGTCAGAAAGAAAGTGATTCCCAGATAAAAGGTCTGATATGTAAATAGAAATGGAGTACAAAGAAAATAGCAAATACTTGGGTAAACTGTTTTTGTCAATTTTATCTTTTCAGAGACCAACTCTCTTAGTTTCATTGAACTTTTCTATTTGTTTTAATTCTTTATTGTTTATTTCTACTCGGATCTTAACTATTTCCTTCCTCTATTTTGTGTTTTGTTGGTCTTTCTATAGTTCCCTTAGATGTAGTGAGAGTGTTTCTTCAAGATTTTTCTTGTTTTTTGAGGTAGACCCAGACAGCTCTGTACTTTCTCCTTCGAACTGCTTTTACTGTGTCTCATAAATTTTGAAAAGTTGTCTTTTCATTTTCATTAGTTTCAAAATTATTTTTTATTTTCTGTTTTATTTCCTCTTTGATCCATTGGTTAGTAGCATGTTGTTTAGTCTCCACATATTTACGTTTTATCCAGCTTTTTCCTGTGGTTGATTTCTGGTTTCATGCCATTGTGGGCAGAGGGGGTGCTTGATGTGACTTCGGTCTTCCTGAACTTACTGAGGCTAGTTTTGTGGTCTAATATGCAGTCTATCCAGGAGAATGTCCCTTGGGTAATTTAAGTGTGATTGGTGTATAAAACAAAATACTATGGTCTAGTAAGGTTAGGGAGATAAATAGACAAAATATTTACAATAATAATATGTAAGGAGGTATTAAACAGAGATACAGAGTTCTGAAGTCCTGTGTTGTTGAGGAAAAGGGTAAAGGTCTTAATTTACTTTGGATATAAGACTAGATATATTAAGTTTCAATCTGAGAGGGGAAAAAATGAAATAAAATCCAAAGACAGGAAGAAAGAAAGAAAGAAAGAAACCCATAAAACTAATGACAAAAAAGAAACACAAAATAATATGGTAGCTTGAAACCTGAATATGTCAACAGCCACATTAATTGTAAGTAAACTTAAAGTTCTCATTAAAAATCAGAAACTGTAAAAAAAAAATATATGTATCTATACTAATTTCTAATATGTAGCCATTTGTATCTTGATTATGCTAAATAGGAGTTCCCACTGCAGTCTCCACCTCTAATCTGTTATACACATACACTATTCTAGCCTCCTGCCTTTATAAATTCTTACTGCAACAGTAGAAAACTGGCTTCCGCCATCCACCATCTAATTTACTTAATTATCCAACTGTAGTATGTAGGTATAGTAGTATTAGAATTCCCACTAGAAATGGGAAACAACTTTATTGATTAGAGTACAGTGCTTATGTGCAGTTAATTTTGCCTCTGGTCTTATAGATTCTATTCATTTCCAAAGCTATCTAGTCAGTACCTTGTACACCCATCTCTTTCAGTGAGGTTATTTCATATACTTATCACACAATTAGATTCTTTTGTCACATTCTGTCTTCCATCTTGGGATCCTCCAATCTACTAAGTAAATTTTTTAAAAATTTGAATGCCTTCAGATTTACTCTTTGTGCCTCATTTACTTTTATAGTTCCTCATGTACTTACAGGACCTTGTGGGATACCAGGTTTATGCAGATGTCTTCTGTTGGAATCTCCACCTGGGCGGGTCCTGGGCTTCTATCCTATTACCTCCTGCATGGTAGCCACTATAGGATAAGCAGAGCACTCAGGGCAAATCTGCTTTTAGCATTCTCTCCTTTGTTAGAGATTTTGCTTTCATTTGGGTTTTAGAATCTATGGATTCCATTTCTTCATTCCAACTCAACAGTATATGTATATTTTATGTAATATTTTATTTGTTTAATGAGTATTGTTCAGATATCTAGTCAAAATACTGTCAGAAATAGTATTCCTTTCTATATTATTTAATTTTTTTTCACATTCTATTATATATAAATGTCTTTAATTTCCCTCAGCTCTTTATTTTTGGGAATAGAAGGGTGAAAATTATGATTGGGTTAAATAATAATGATTCAAGTTCAGACTCCCATCTGCTATAAATTGTGATGTTAGTGAAAAATTAAAAAAACTCAATATAGCCATTTATATTTTTAAAAAAGAGAATATGGCTTTAAAATCTATAATTCAGGATTTTATATTAAAAAATTCAATTACTGTTATTTTAATATTAAAATCATTTTAATTTTGTTGAAATAAATGTCTATGGATTGAGAATTGCTTCCAGTGCATCTCTGAGAGTGCTGTTTTCTGGTTAACATGTAGTTGGCTGAATAAAACTCAGCTAGAGATATATGAAGAAGTACTTTAAATAAGTGTTAATGAATAAACATTTTGTCATCACCGTGAGAGACTGCAGTACCTATTTTAGGGAGATACCAGTGTTTTATCCATTTTAGTGTTGCCTTTCAGTGATCATGTGGAACAACATGCAGATGGAAGAAAAAAGACTAGCAGGACTCTCATTACATAGGTTTATGTTGCCACCACTAAGTCTCTTGTGTTCCTTGTGTAAAGCATGCTAGCATTGTTGCTGGTGCTACTGAGTATGAGTTGTTATGCCTATAATAAAACACTATTTTAGGAGATAGCCAAGTTTAGCATTGAAGGAACATGAGTTTGCCACATTCAATAGGAAAAATATAAAACCCAAACTTTTTTTTTCCTTTTCCTTTTTCTGGATGCCAATAATGAAAACTCTGAGAATTATATCAGAAAAGGAAGAAGTGAAATGTTGTCCCATGAACTCTTGTTCGTGGTGCCCTCCTTACTGTGCTGTTCATCCCCACGGTTGCTTTCTACAGTACTATGATTTCTTATAAGATTTGTTAGAAAACAACTTTTGACAAGTTAGGGGAGTTATCTTCTCTTAAAAATAAATTTACAATACACTGATGAAACATTTTGGAATGTTACCTAAAAAGTGTACTCTCCTTCAATCTGTGGTGACCTCAATATCCAGAAACCTAAATTATTTCTGAAAGTTTTAAATTGCTTCATGAAGAAGGCATCAATCTCATTATCCTGGCGTTGTGTTAAAATTCATTATGCAATCCTATTTTTGAACTGATTGAGAGAATTTTCTCAGCTTGACACAAATTCTTTGATGGTAGAGACTGATAATCATTGTGAGAAGAAAACACATTTTCTTTTCTTTTCCTTTTCATAGTTAAATGTTTTGGTTGCATTTTCTCTTTAACTGGGTATAAGTCATTTACCCATTGATGGCTGAATTAAGTTTGTAAACCATGAAGAAAAATGTTCATTCTTCTGAAAAGAGAATCAGTAGCTGTATGCAGTGCCTTTCAGGATGGAAAAACATGTAATTTCGATGCTCATCATTTTAAATTGTGAAATTCTTTTCTTGAGCCCTCCCTTTTCCTTTGAGCATACAATATGGGAAAACAACTCTACAAATGATTTATATCTAAGAAAGTTAACTGGGCATTATAAGAAGAATATGAACTTTGAATTCAGACAAAGAAGAGTTTGAATTCCAATTCTATTGTTTACTAACTATACAAATGTGTCTCACTTATTTAATCTTACTAAACATTAGTTTCCTAATTTCTATAGTGGGAAATAACAATACTTATAAGGCTGTAATAAATATTAAATTAAATCAATTATGTATATAATGCACTTGTCACATTGTAGGTACCCAAGAATAGTTGGAATTAGCATCATTATATTATTGTTACTAGTATTATTATCATAATTATTATTTGTTATATAACTATTCTGCTATGTTGAAAATATCAGAGAGAAAAAAATATATGGCCACCTTCAGAAACAAATTAGCTTGAACAAGTTTTTTTTAAGTGTCACATCTTTTTTTTTTTTAATTTTTATTTTATTCATTTTAGAGAGGAGACACACAGAGAGAGAGAGAGAGAGAGAGAAAGAGAGAGAGAGAAAGGGGGGAGGAGCTGGAAGCATCAACTCCCATATGTGCCTTGACCAGACCAGTGCAGGGTTTTGAACTGGCGACCTCAGTGTTCCTAGGTCGACACTTTATCCACTGCACCACCACAGGTCAGGCTAGCTTGAACAAGTTTTAAGATAAAGAGCTTAGTTATAGAACTCATGAATGAGAATGAAATAGTGATAAAGGGGAAGGAAAGAGATAATTAAATTTATTGGTTGCTAAGGTTACCCCCCCAATTAAAAGTCAGTTTCTTGGGGTTAAATCAAGACTTTCTGCATATCTGAATTTCAATTCCATTATTTATTCAAAAACTGCAGGTTTATGTAACATGAACTATATGTTAGGCATTGTAGAAGAGGAAAGACTAGGCAGGGCTCCCCAAACTTTTTACACAGGGGCCAGTTCACTGTCCCTCAGACCGTTGGAGGGCCACCACATACAGTACTCCATACACTGACCACCAATGAAAGAGGTGCCCCTTCCGGAAGTACAGTGGGGGCCAGATAAATGGCCTCAGGTGGCCGCAATTTGGCCCGTGGGCCTTAGTTTGGGGACCTCTGGACTAGGGGATAAGAAATGCAAAGAAAGTTTTATTTGAAGTAAGCAAGGTGCTTGAAACCATAAAAAAATATGCTTACCCTCACTGAAAGAACTATAAATTGAGAAAAATTTCAGATGCTTTTATACGGTTGAAAAAAATTAGAAAGACATTTCAAATTGGCAAAGATATATAGACACTCTCATCTAATGTTAGGAAGAACATAATTTTTACATTATTTGGGGGAGGTAATTTCACAATATCTAAATTTAAAATGTGTCCCTACCAGATAGTTCAGTTGGTTACAGTATTGTCCCCAAAGGTTGTGGGGTCCATCCCTGGTCAGGGCACACACAGGAACAGATTGATATTTCTGTCTGTCTGTCTCTCCTTTCCTCTCTCTATAAAATCAATGAAAAAATATTTTAAAAATAAAATGTGCATAGCCATAAATTTTAATTTTAAGAATTTATCCTACAGAGAAGAAAAAAAAGATTTCTTTTAATTTTAATTAATTTTAATGGGGTGACATTGATAAATCAGGGCACTTATTTCCAGGTTATTTTGACATTTGATTATATTGCGTACCCATCACCCAAAGTCAAATTGTCCTCCATCACCTTCTATCTGGTTTTATTTGTGCCGCTCCCTCTCCCCTCCCTAACCTCTTCCTCCCCCTGGGTAGCCAGTACACTCTTGTCCATGTCTCTGAGTCTCATTTTTATGTCCCATCTATGTATGGAATCATATAGTCCTTAGTTTTTTCTGATTTACTTACTTCACTCCGTATAATGTTATCAAGGTCCATCCATGTTGTTACAAATGATCCAATATCATCATTTCTTATGGCTGAGTAGTGTTCCATAGTATATATGTACCAAAGCTTTTTAATCCACTTGTCCTCTGACAGACACTTGGGCTGTTTCCAGATCTTCGCTATTATGAGCAATGCTGCCACGCACATGGGGGGCGCATTTCTTCTTTTCCAACAGTGCTATGAGGTTCTTAGGGTATATTCCTAAAAGTGGGATAGCTGGGTCAAAAGGCAGTTCAATTTTTAATTTTTTGAGCAATCTCCATACTGTTTTCCACAGTGGTTGCACCTGTTTGCATTCCCACCAGCAATGCAGGAGGGTTCCCTTTTCTCCACATCCTCGCCAGCACTTATTCTGTGTTGTTTTGCTGATGAGTGCCATTCTGACTGGTGTGAGGTGATATCTCATTGTGGTTTTAATTTGCATTTCTCTAATGATTAGTGATGTTGAGCATTTTTTTATATGCCTATTGGCCATCTGTATGTCCTCTTTGGAGAAATTTCTATTCATTTCTTTTGCCCATTTTTTGATTGGATTGTTTGTCTTCCTGGTGTTGGGTTTTATAAGTTCTTTATAAATTTTAGTTATTAACCCCTTCTCAGACGTATTGTCGAATATGTTCTCCCATTGTGTGGTTTGTCTTTTTATTCTGTTCTTATTGTCTTTAGCTGTGCAAGAACTCTTTAGTTTGATATAGTCCCATTTGTTTATCCTGCTTTTTATTTCATTTGCCCGTGGAGATAAATCGGCAAATATATTGCTGCGCCAGATGTCGGAGAGCTTGCTGCCTATCTTTTCTTCTAAGATGCTTATGGTTTCACGGCTTACATTTAAGTCTTTTATCCATTTTGAGTTTGTTTTTGTGAATGGTGTAAGTTGATGGTCTAGTTTCATTTTTTTGCAAGTAGATGTCCAATTTTCCCATCACCATTTGTTAAAGAGGCTGTCTTTACTCCATTTTATGCTCTTTCCTCCTTTGTCAAATATCAGTTGTCCATAAAGGTGTGGGTTTATTTCTGGGTTCTGGGTTCTGTTCCACTGATTTATATGCCTGTTCTTATGCCAGTACCAGGCTGTCTTGAGTACAATGGCCTAGTAGTATACCGTGATATCCAGAAGAGTGACACCTCCTGCTTTATTTTTTCTTTTTAAGATTGCGAGTCTATTCGTGTTCTTTTTTGTTTCCATATAAATTTTTGGAATATATGTTCTATATCTTTGAAGTATGTCATTGGTATTTTAATTGGTATTGCATTGAATTTATAAATTGCTTTGAGTAATATACACATTTTAATGATATTTATTTTTCCTAACCATGAGCACGGTATATGCTTCCACTAGTTTCTATCTTCCTTGATTTCTTTTATCAATGTTTTATAATTTTCCAAGTACAGGTCCTTAACCTCTTTGGTTAAATTTACTCCTAGGTACTTTATTTTTTTGGTTGCAATAGTGAAGGGGATTGTTACCTTAATTTCTTTTTCTGACAGTTCATTGTAGGTATACAAAAATGACTCTGATTTCTGAGTATTTATTTTATATCCTGCCACCTTGCTGAATTCATTTATCAGGTCCAGTGGTTTTTTGACTGAGACTTTTGGGTTTTCTATATACAATATCATATCATCTGCAAATAGTGACAGTTTTACTTCTTCTTTTCCAATTTGGATGCCTTTTATTTCTTCTTCTTGTCTGATTGCTGTGGCTAAGACTTCCAGAACTATGTTGAATAAGAGTGGTAAAAGGGGGCACCCCTGCCTGGTTCCTAATCTTAAGGGGATTGCTTTTTTTTTTTTGCCCATTTAGTATGATGTTTGCTGTGGGTTTGTCATAGATGGCCTTTATCATGTTAAGGTATGTTCCCTGTATTCCCACATTACTGAGAGTTTTGATCATGAATGGGTGCTGGATTTTATCAAATACTTTTTCTGCATCAATTGAAATTATGTGATTTTTGTTCTTCGTTTTGTTTATGTGATGAATCACATTGATTGATTTGCTAATATTGAACTAGCCTTGCCTCTCCAGAATAAATCCCACTTGATCATGGTGTATGATTTCTTTCATATATTGCTGGATCTGGTTGGCTAATATGTTGTTGAGAATTTTAGCATCTAAATTCATCAGAGATATTGGCCTATAATTCTCTTTCTTTGTGTTGTCTTTGCCTGGTTTGGGGATCAGAATTATGCTTGCCTTATAAAAGGAGTTTGTTTGGAAGTCTTCCTTTCTCTTGAATTTTTTGAAATAGCTTAGAAGGATAGGAGTTAGTTCTTCTTTGAATTTTTGGTAGAATTCACCTGTGAAGCCATCAGGCCCAGGAGTTTTCTTTGTTGGGAGTGTTTTGATAACTGTTTTGATCTCATTTGTTGTAATTGGTCTGTCTAGGTGTTCTGATTCTTCCAGATTGATTTTTGGAAGATTATATGATTTAAGAAATTTGTCCATTTCACCTAAGTTGTCTAATTTTTTGGCATAGAGTTCTTCATAGTATTTTCTTACAATGCTTTGTATTTCTGTTGTGTCAGTTGTTATTTCTCCACTCTCTTTTCTAATTTTATTTATTTGATTCCTCTCTCTCTTTTTCTTGGTGAGACTAGGTAAAGGTTCATCAATCTTGTTTACCTTTTCAAAGAACCAACTCCTGGTTTCATTGGTCCTCTGTATTGTTTCCTTAGCCTCTATGTCATTTATTTCTGCTCTGATCTTTATTATTTCCTTCCTTCTACTAGTCCTGGGCTTTATTTGCTTTTGTTTTTCTAGTTCTTTGAGATGCAGGGTCAGGTTGCTCATTTGAGCTTTTTCTAGCTTCTCATGGTATGCCTGTAGTGCTATGAACTTCCCTCTCAGAACTGCTTTTGCTGTGTCCTATAAATTTTGACTTGATGTATGCTCATTATCATTCGTTTCTAGAAACATTTTTATTTCTTCTTTGATCTCATTGTTAATCCATTTGTTATTTAATAACATACTATTTAGTTTTCAAGTGTTTGAGTATTTTTCAGTTTTTCTTTTGTGGTCAATTTCTAGTTTCATGGCATTGTGATCAGAGAAAATGCTTGATATGATTTCAATCTTTTTAAATTTGTTGAGTCCACTTTTGTGCCCTAACATGTGGTCTATCCTAGAGAATGTACCATGAGCGCTTAAAAAGAATGTATATTCTACTGCTTTAGTGTGAAAAGTTCTGAAGATATCTATTAAATCGAGTTGATCTAGTGTATCCTTTAAGTCTGCTGTTTCTTTGTTAATTTTCTTTCTTGAGGTCTATCCAGTGATGTTACTTAGGTATTGAAATCCCCTACTATTATAGTATTGCTGTTAATCTCACCCTTTATATCCATCAAAGTCTGCTTTATGTATGTCGGGGCTCCTATGTTCATTGCGTAGATATTTATAATGGTTATATCTTCCTGTTGAATTGTTCTCTTTATCATTATGTAGTGTCCTTCTTTATCTCTTACTATAGCCTTTGTTTTAAAGTCCATTTTGTCAGATATAAGTATTGCTACCCTAGCTTTTTTTTCATTTCCATTTGCATGAAATATTTTTTTTTTCATCCTTTTACCTTCAGTCTATGTGCATCTTTTGTTTTAAGGTGCATCTCATGTAGACAGCATATGTATGGGTCCTGTTTTTTTTTTATCCACACAGCTAACCTATGTCTTTTAATTGACTCAGTTAATATATTTACATTTAAGGTTATTATTGATATGTAGTTGTTTATTGCCATTTTATTCTTTAAAGTTGTATTCTTTTTTTGCTATATTCTTTTCCCCCTTTCAACTGTTCACAACTGGCCCCTTAGCATCTCTTGCAGAATTGGTATGGTTTTAATGAATTCCTTGAGGCTTTTTTTGTCTGGGAAGCTCTTTATTTCTTTTTCAATTTTAAACATTAGCCTTGCTGGATATAGTAGTCTTGGTTGTAGGTTCTTGTTCTGCATTACTTTGAATATATCTTGCCATTCCCTTCTGGCCTCCAGTGTTTCTGTTGAGAAGTCGGATGTCATCCTTATGGGGGCTCCTTTGTAGGTGATAGCCTTTTTTTTCTCTAGCAGCTTTTAAAATTTTCTCTTTATCACTTAGCTTTGGTATTTTAACTATGATGTGTCTTGTTGTAGATTTCTTTGAGTTTCTCTTTAATGGAGTTCTCTGTGCTTCTTGAACGTGTGAAACATTTTCCAGTCCTAATTTAGGGAAGTTTTCTGCTATGATTTGATTGAACAAAGTTTCTATTTCTTGTTCTTTCTCTTCTTCTTCAGGAACCCCTATGATGCAGATGTTATTTCTCTTCATGTTGTCACAGAGCTCCCTTAGAGTTTCCTTGACGTTATTGAGTCTCTTTTCTTTTTTCTGCTCTGCTTCTGTGCCTTTGTTTATTTAGTTATCTAACTCGCTGATTCGGTCCTCAGCTTCTTCCATCCTGCTTTTAATTCCTTCCATTGTGGTCTTAGTTCTGATACTGTATTTGTCATTTTTGTCTGATTCTTTTTTATTATTTCAATTTCCTTTTTTATATTCGCTATCTCTTTATTTAGGTGTTCGTAGTGACTACCCATTGTTGCTCTAAGCTCTTTGAACATCCTAACTATCATTATTTTAAACTCTGCATCAGGTAGTTTGGTTATATCTGATTCATTCAGGTCCTTCTTTGGTGATTTCTCTTGATTCATTTGGGTTGCATTCCTCTGCCTACCCATTTTGTCTGTGTGTAAGAAGGATTTGGCTACTGGAGTCCAATGGGTGTTGCCTCTATGTTTCCTTGGTGTGTTCTGTCTGCAGGACCCCCACCCTCTCTGCTGTTCCCTGGACCATTGCGTATGGGTGTTGCCGGGGCCAGCAGGCGCAGGCCTGTGCTGCGGTTTCTGCCTCGCCGCTGCGAGAGGGGCTGTGTTCTCATGCCAGGCTCTATAAGCCTCAGCCGGTTTTGGCCTTTGCCCCTCTCCCATGAGTGTGATTGCGCACCACACTCAGGCCACAAGCCTGGGTACCAAAGGCAAGGGTGAGCACTTTTGCTTAGCTGCAGGTTCCTGTCTGCCAGTTCTTCTGGCCAGGAGAGGCTTCTCTTATATGCTCAGCCACAAGCCAGGCTTCTGCCCTGCCCCTGCAAACCTCGGCTCCTCAGCTGGGCTGCTGCTGCGCACTCAACTGCCAGCCCAGGCTTCCGCCCCACCTCTGTGGGCAAAGCCGATTCATGCAGGGCTTCAAGCCTTGTAGGTCGGGTGAGGTTGCGCGCCCCCTCGTCCCTGCCCAGCAGCGGATCTCTGCCCAATCTGGGCTACCGCTTTTCGCCCACAGGTGGGGTCACAGGCAGGTCCGCAGCCACTGGACCACCTTCGTGCGTCCCCTTCGCTCCCGCTGGGCTAGACTGAGCTCACACCAGCCGGCTTGGCTTCTGCCCCTGCCTACAGAACTGTGCTTTTGTGTCCCACCACCCGCCCTCCAGCAAGCCCTCAGCAGTGTGGGTGGGGGCGCTGCAATTCAGAACCTAACACTCCATACTGTAGTCCTGAAAGCTCCTTCCTACTAAGTGACTGTGCTCTGATTGCCGCAGGGGAGCCTGTTTGGCTGGTGTCCTGCTTCTCCTTGCTGGTTCCAGGGGAAATATTGTTTCAGATTTGGTGAGTGACTCAGCCCAGTGGTTAGGGTGGCTGTCCCTCAAAGCTTTCTCTCTGGGACTTTCAGACCGCACTCTCTTCCCACTGCTCCGGTCCTCTCCTTTCTCCCTGTCTCCCAGAGTCCGGGGTGAATGGTTGTGAGAGCTCGGTTGAGCTAGGTTTTCTGCGCCATCTGTTTAAGAAGAATCCTGGGTCTGAGACTACTGTCCTTTCTCACAAACAGTATCCTAACCTGTTTCACAGCTAAATACTATCCATACGCCTCCTCTAGGCTTTGGGGCTATAGGCTGGGGCTTTGTTCCTCGGACCGAGGTCCCTACCCTTATGCTAGTCTCTCTCCCTGCCACATGAGTCTCTCCAGGTTGCCTTTTGCTTCTGGGAGCTGGGCAGCCCTTTCTGCGTTTTTGCTTTTTCTACCAGTCTCAATGTTGCTTCTTCAGTGTTCCCTGGTTGAAGAGTCCTTTCAGTCCAGTTCAATGTTGGTTTATCCAGATGATGGTTCTTAAAATCAAGTTATAATCCACTTTGGTTCTGGGAGTTGGAAGTTTGTACGTCCACCTACTCAATCGCCATCTTGCCCTCTCTAGTAGTTTATTTCTCAAAAAAAAAAAAAAAAGATTTTATCCTACAGAAATAATATGTTGAGAACATGAAGATATACATACTAAGAGGATTGTTGAAGCATTGTTTATAATTGCGAAAAAGGAATGTCAGAAAACAACAAAATAGTACATTAGTCATGTATTGCTATGTAACAAATTATCTCCAAAATTAGTTGTTCAAAACAACGAAATGTATTATTGTACAGCTTTTATGGATCATGCATTTGTAGCATATCTGCATGATTCTGGCTCAAGGTCTCTCATGTGACTACAGTTAAGATATTGGCCAGGATTGTGGTCATTTGAAGGCTTGTCTGGAACTGGGGAATCATCTTCTAACATGGCTCACTCACATTACATATTTCCTGAGAGGACCTCAGTCCTGCTGCACATGAACCATGTGGACCTGCCCATAAAGCTGCTTGAGCATCCTAATGACATGACAGCTGGCTTCTCCCAGAGAGAGTGATGTAGGACATAGTAAGAGGAAGCTCCAATGCCTTTTTGGATCTAGTTTTAGAAGCTACACACTATATACTTCTACTATATTCATTAGCACTAAGTCACCAAGTCCAGTCTCAACTCAGGTGGAGGCAAATTAGACTCCACTTTTTGGAGAGAAGCATTTCAAATAATTTGTGTCTGTATTTTAAAACTATTTGCACTTGTTCTCTGGTCACAAATTATTAAAATCCTTTCTATATGGAAAATATACACTTCTCACCCAAACCCTATACCTTCCCACAGCCTCAAGTCTCAACACTTCACAGCATCAGCTTAAAGTCTAGACACGTGTCATCTTAATCAGATCAAGGTATGGATGAGGCTTCTCAGATGTCATTTCTTTTATTTCTTTTTTATTTTGTAACAGAGACAGAAAGAGGGACAGATAGGGACAGACATATAGGAAGGGTGAGAGAGAAGCATCAATTCTTTGTTATGTCACCTTAGTTGTTCATTGATTGCTTTTTTATATGTGCCTTTACTGGGGGGCTACAGCAGAGCAAGTGACTCCTTGCTCAAGCCAGTGATCTTGAACTCTAGCCAGCGACCTTTGGGCTCAAGCCAGCTACCAGAGGGTCATGTCTGTGATTCCATACTCAAGCCAGTGACCCTGTGCTCAAGCTGGGGTCAAGCTGACAACCTTTAAGTTTCAAACCTGGGTCTCCTGTGCTATCCACTGTGTTACCACCTGGTCAGGCTCAGGTATCATTTCATAAGTGCAGATCCTTGAGTTCAGTTCCTTCTATCTCCAGCCCTGTGAGATAAAGAGACAAGTTGTTTGCTCACATACACACCCAACAGACATATATGGAACAGGCATAGGATAACCACTTTAGAGATTTTTCTTTAAAACGAGGAAAAATTGGAGGCCTAAAGTAATCACTGTTATATAGCAATTCTGAAACCTACTTATGCACATGTTAGAAGTTTCTTGCTTTGAACTCAATTCTACTCCTTTCTAGGAACAATTCTCCATGGCATTCTGCTCTACCCTTTGGGTTCATGGTTCCATCTTTTGATTCATCCTTCTTTGCCTGTTTTAGATCTGTGTAGTTTTCTCAGTAAGATTTTGGCTTGCACATGAGCGTGCGTGTGCATGCGTGTGTGTGTGAGCACACAATATGTGTCTCCTTCAGTCTAAGCTGCTAGTGTTTCTTTAATGATAATTATTTTTAGAAACTTCTTATTGAAGTTCACTTCATTAAATGTCCCACCCACAAATCCCTTCAAGGTAAGTTCTCTATCGTGGCCTTCTACTGGAATATGGAAGGACAGTATCCCTAAGCTTCTTTGAAGTTCTATTGCTTGACTAAACCATTCTGAAACCTAGAAAGATCTTATGCTTTATGAGGTCGTAAACAAGATCTTTTATAGCTACACCCTTGACCATATTGCTAGACCATGTTTTCCTGGCAGTGACCTAGATTTGATCTTTGCTGGGAAAGATTGAAATTTCTTCATTTTAGCTTTGTTTTCCATCTGGGAAGGTTAGGAATTTTCAGAGGCATCAAGTTCTGGCTTCTCTGTGTTTAGCAATCTTTCCCTTCATTTTTCTCTTTCCTCTCACATTTTCTTATAACCAACAAGAAAAGGTGCCGGGTAGCACCTCCAACACTTTTTCTGGAACTCTCCTTAGCTAAGTCATTTGGTTCATGTTCTACTTTCCAAGTTAAAACAGCATTACTAAACTTTCTGCTACTGTAAAGCGAGGGATCCCTTTACTCCAGTTCCTAAAAAGCTTTCCCTCTCTTTCCTGCAAGCCCTCAGCCTCTGACGCCCTGTGGCTACAGGTTTCCGTGCCCAGTTTCATTAGGCTTTTACTACCACTCTTCCTCAAAGCCCTCACAAGTGAAGAAGATAATTTTTCATTCCAGAGAAAACATAACATTATATAAGAAAAGAATGTAATAAAGCACTTGGTCCAGGTAAAAATAATGTTTACATAGATGGACTAATGTAAACCCAAATATTAATCTATGAAAAAATGTGACACAGCTATCTACGTAGGTGGATGAAGGGGATGTCTTTGTGGTGTTCAGGGGAGTGGGATCTGTCTTTAACAGCAGGAAATGCCCACTTAACAGTGGGGAGTGCCTACTTAACATGTAAAATACAAAATACAAGATAGTAGGATAAACTTGCTCTTTAGAAACGTGAAAGCCATGGTAGATATTTGTCATTTCTTTGCAAGCTGTCCAGCACCTTTTGAACAACATCCTATTATTTTGGGGGAATTTGTTGCCATATGTACCCTGTTTTCTCAAAATAAACCCAGAAAATTCTGTTTCTCAGTGTCCTTTGCAGCTAACACAAACACCTGTGACCTGAGCTCCACCACCACACTCACATGAGATTTTGACTTCAATGTGAAGAACAGGTGGAAGGTGGTCCTGTACAGGAAACATTTGACTGGTGAGTGCTGTGACAGCATCATTTAGCTTTGGAGGGGGCCATAAGGGTGAGTTTCAGAGCAGAATTAGAATCAGTGGGGCTAGTTGTGGTAGAATGTGTTTCTTTTTTCAGGCAGTTCTGCTGCACGGTTTTAACTGTCATTCCTGGAAGCTGGGTATCCCCGTGAGCTATTCAATATCTGGAGTCAGTCTGTTGTTTACTACTAACAACCGTAAGAACTATAAAGGCAAAAACCAAAAAAGTAACTCAAGAAGTTCAAATGAAATATGTTAAAAAATAGGCCCTTCCTGAGTGGCTCAGTGGATAAAACACCTACCCAGGGCTCAGAGGTCACAGGTTTAACCTGGGTCAGGGCATATAGGAGAAACAATCAATGAGTACACAACTAAATGGAATTAAGTGAACCAACAAGTTCATGCCTCTCTCTCTTTCTCTCCCTTCCACTTTCTCCCTCTCACTCTGTCCCTTTCTCTCTTTTTCTTGAATCAATGGGAAAAAATGTTTAAAAAAGTACTAGCTTCCTGGCTTATTTCACTTAGCATAATACTCTCCAGATCCATTTATGCTGTCACAAAAGGTAAGATTCCTTCCTTTTAATAGATGAGTAGTATTCCATTGTGTAAATGAACCACAGCTTTCTTATCCATTCATATACAGTGATACTTTGGTTTTCATCAATAATCTGTCCAAAAACAATTGGCAAAATCCAAAACCAGCGAAAACCAAGGCAAGTATTTCCATATGAATCAATGTAAATCCAACTAATTTGTTCTAGACACACCAAAAACACATTTTATAGAGAATAAATATAGTGTTTAATACTAAAAACAATAAGAAATTAATCTAAAATGAATATAAAAGACTAATGTAAAGAATAAATGAACATTTAACATGGCATTTACCTTTCTGAAGACTCTTCTTGGAGTATGGAAGACTGCAAGGGGGGGAGAGAGAGGTGCAGATGTCATTGTTTGGAAGGGGAATCCCCCTCCATAAGGACCTTAGGTATCAAGGCACTATCTGGGGTCACTTCCCTTCTTGGTCTTTTGGCACTAGGACCAGCTTCAGAGTCAGTGGACCCATGTCACACAAGAAAGCTGTCCAAAGAGGTCTGTTTCTGCCACTTCTTTAAGATTTTCCTAAAATGGGGCAAGACATTATCATTAAACAAGCTTCCAACACAGCCTGCAACAGCTTTGTCTGGGTGATTTTTCTTCACAAACCCTGACCCTTACTCCACATTGAGAAGATGTCCTTAATCTCTAAAAAAGGCACATTCTTCCCTGTCTCTTCCTCCTTATCTGAAGCAACTTCTTCATCAGCCATATGTTGCACTTCTAGGTAAAGGTCTTGCAGCTCTTCTGTGGTGAGTTCTTCACTGTGGTTATCCACCAATTCTCCCACAGTCTCACCACTCACCTCCACACCCATGGACTTCCCCAAATCAACAATTGACTGCACATGTGTAGGGTCATCAGGGGAAGACTCAAACCCTTCAAAATCTCTCTCAGGCACACATCCTGGCCATAATTTCTTCCAGGTAGAGTTCATCATTCTGGATATCACTCCCTGCCAAGCCTTATCTAAGAGGCTAATGCAGTGGTTCTTAACCATTTTTGAGGTACCGAACCTACCAGTTTCATATGCACATTCACCGAACCCTTCTTTAGTGATAAATAAAATATGATTTTTTTTTCCAAATTCAAGACATAGGTATATGTTTTTTTACTGGTGCACAAAATGAGCCATGCATGAACATCACCTTGCTCAAAAAACAAAACCAACAAAGTTCATGAACTCACAACAAATTACGGTATTACTTTATTCTGGCCTCCACAGCAGAGGCTTCTCCGAAACCCTGAGACTGACTCATCGAACCCCTAGGGTTCGATAGAACCCAGGTTAAGAACCACTGGGCTAATGCAATTGAGAATGTTGAAATGGTTTTTCCAGAACTTTTTAAAGGACAATTCTGTATATGATGTCACCTCAAAGCACATTTGAAACATTGTTTTTGTGTACAGTTTCTTGAAATTTGAAATAACATTCTGGTCCATGGACTGGATGATTGGTGTGGTATTAGGAGGCAAGAACTTCACTGTGATAACACTGAATGCCTCAAATGATGTGTCTTCCAAATCTGGAGGATGTGCAAGAGCATTGTCCACCACCAGAAGGCACTTAGGGGACAACTGATTATCCTGGAGGTATTTTTTCACACTCGGGCCAAACTCTTCATTCATCCAGTCAATGAAAATTGACCTCGTGACCCATGCTTTCTTGTTTGCCCTCCACATCACACACAATTTATTTTTAATAACATTGTTTCTGCTAAACACTCTAGGAGTTTCTGAATGGTACACCAGTTGTAAGGGCTTCAATTTATAATCACCACTGGCATTACCATACAACAAAAGTTAGCCTATCTTTCATAAGTTTATATCCTGGCAGTGCCTTTTTCTCCTGTGTAATGAATGTCCTCCTTGGCATTTTCTTCGAAAAGAGATCAGTTTCATTACAGTTGAAGACTTGTTGGGGGATGAATCCTTCAGCCTCTATGTAATCTTTAAATTTGGACACAGATATTTTGGCCCCAGACTTGTCCGAACTTGCACCTTTGCCGTGCCTAGTAACATTGTGTATGCCAGTGCGCCTCTTGAATTTTTTGAACCAGCTTCTGCTGGCCTTAAAATCACTAAGTACACTAGCAATGGTCCCAGGCATTTTACTAATGAGATCGGCATACAACAGTCTGGCCTTTTCACATATGATGGCCTCTGAAACAGAATTGCCATCTAACTGTTTTTTTTGTTTGTTTTTTTTTTAAATTTTATTAAATTTCTTTTTATTTATTCATTTTAGAGAAAAGACACAGAGTGAGAGAGAGAAAGAGAGAAAGGGGGGAGGAGCTGGAAGCATCAACTCCCATATGTGCCTTGACCAGACCAGTGCAGGGTTTTGAACTGGCGACCTCAGTGTTCCCAGGTCGACACTTTATCCACTGCACCACCACAGGTCAGGCGCCATCTAACTGTTTTTGATTGATCCAAATTAATAATAACTGTTTGACATCTTCAATTGTTTGCGATCTCTGTTTCATTAGCACATACACACCTTTGGCTACATTAGCCTCCTTTATTGCTTCCTTTTTCACCACAATGGAACTTATTGTGGTTGGTGACTTCCCGTATATGCGGCCGATTTCCGCAATCTTGAAGCTGCTCTCGTATTTTTCAATGATTTCCTTCTTCAACTTGATCGTGTTCCTGGCTTTCTTCTTCAAAGGGATGCTGGCTCTGGAAACTTTCTTTGGTCCCATGTTGGAGCTAAAAGGAAAGAGTTAACTTATTAGCAAGGGAAACACTTAACAGGGACAATGAGAATAGAGTACATGTGATTTTATCTTACATGAGTTAGGTACATTTTGAAACTGAAAAACGCAAAATAAACATATTACACTGAATACTGTATGCGCAGTAATCACTTACATGTAATTGTAGTATTAGCACTCACAATCAATAAGAAAAATCACAAGAACACTGGAAAGCAATGGAATTGTTTGGCTAGATGAACTGGGTTATGCTCACAATGCCACACTGAGCAGGAGAATGCCTGGGTTGCCCTTTGTTTTCACAAAAATAGCAGTTAGGTCATGTGAGAACGCTGACAAAATCTGAGGCAACTGACGAAAACCAGACAAATTTTTCACAGAAAAAAATCAACAAAAACCAAAACCAACGATAACCGAAGTCAGCGAAAACTGAGGCATTACTGTATTGATAGGCATTTTGGCTGCTTCCAAATCTTGGCTGTTATAAATAATGCTGCAATAAACATAGGGATGTATATTGTCTTTAAAATTAGTGTTGCAGGCTTCTTTGGATATATTCCCAGAAGTGGAATTGCTGGGTCAGAAAGAAGTTTTATTTTTAATTTTTTGAGGTAACTCCATACTGTTTTCCGCAGTGGCTAAACCAATCTGCATTCCCACCAACAGTGCATGAAGGTTCTCTCTTTCTCCACATCCTCACCAATATTTGTTGTTTGTGGATTTATTGATGATAGCCATCTGACAGGTGTGAGTTGATAACTTATTGTGGTTTTAATTTGCATTTGCCTAATGATTAGTGATGGTGAGCATCTTTTCATGTGTCAATTGGCTATGTGTATGTCCTTTTTGGAGAAGTGTTTATTCAGTTTCTCTGCCTATTTTTCAATTGGATTGTTGGGTTTTTTTGTGTTGAGTTTTATAAGTTCTTTATAAATTTTGGATATCAACCCCTTATCAGATATTACATTAGCAAATATGTTCTCCCATTTAGTGAGTTGCTTTTCATTTTATTGATGGTTTCCTTTGCTGTAAAACCCTTTTTAGTTTGATGTAGTCCCATTTGTTTATTTTTTTCTATTGTTATCTTTGCTATAGGAGATAATCAGAAAAAATGTTGCTCTGAGAAATATTCGAGATTTTATTGCTTATATTTTCTTCTAAGATTTTTATGGTTTAGAGTCTAACATTTAAGCCTTTAATCCATTTTGAGTTTATTCTTGTGTATGGTGTAAGGAGGTGGTCTAGTTTTCTTTTTTTGCATGTATTTGTTCAATTTTTCCAACACCATTTATTGAATAGATTGTCTTTACCCCATTGTATATTTTTGCCTCCTTTGTCAAATATTAATTGACTATAAAGGTGTGGGTTTATTTCTGGGCTTTCAATTCTGTTCTATATGTTTATTTTTATGCCACTACCATACTATTTTGATAACTATGGACTCGTAGTATAGTTAGATATCAGGTAGTCTGATTCCTCCAAATTTGTTCTTCTTTCTCAAGATTTCTGTTGTTATTTGGGGTCTTTTGTGGTTCCATATAAATTTTTGAAATATTTGTTTTAGTTCTATGAAATATGCCAACAAATACCATATGATTTCATTTATATATAGAATCTAATGAACAAAATAAATTAACAAAAAAATGGAAACATACTCATAGATACAGAGTACAGACTGACAATTGTTACAGGGAAGGGGGTGGGGGACTCAGTGAAAAAGGTAAAGGGATTAAGCAAAAAAATAAAATAAAAGGCAGAGACACAGACAAGAGTATGGTGATTGCCAGAGGGAAAGTGGGTTGGGGAAAAGCAGAAGAGGGTAAAGGGGCGATAAAGGGTGAGGGAAAAAGACGACTTGGGAAGGTGAACACACAAAACAATATATAGATGATGTATTAGAGAACTGTACACCTGAAACCTGTATAATTTTATTAACCAATGTCACCCCAATAAATTCAATTAAAAAAATATAAGTTGAAAAAAATACTGACTTAGAAAAATGAAACTGAGGAGTAAGTGAGGTTGATTAGGAAGCTGCTTTTTTATTATAAGCCTTTCTGTTGGGTTTTGTCTTTCTATGGGGCTTTCTAGTTATGGCTATTGACTTTCTAACTGTATATACATATATATATATATGCATATATGTTTGATTAAAATTAAAATTTAACTAAAAGAAATAAAACAAAGAGACATTAGAAACTATATTTTGGAGAGTATAAATGCATCTCAGAGTCATTACCATTCTTTTGTCTGTGGCAAACATTACTAATTGTTAACAGCTCTTTTTCCTTCCAGAGCCTAGAAAGAGATCAACAATCCTTCCCAATATCAATTTCAATGTTTATCAGAGTTGACTCTTTATATGAAAACTATTTGCCATTTTGACCTAAGAGGAAATCATCTCTTATAGGCTTGGCCTTGATTTACTTATTTATTTTGAGAGAGAGAGAGAGAGAGAGAGAGAGAGAAACAGAAAGGGATTGAGATGCATCAACTCATAGTTGCAGCACTTTAGTTGTTCACTGATTGCTTCTCATATGTGCCTTGACTAGGGGGCTCAAGCCAGCGACCTTAGACTTCAAGCCAGTAATTTTTGGGCTCAAGCCAGTGACCATGGGGTCATGTCTATGATCCCACGGTAAAGATGGTGACCTTGAGGTTTTGAACCTGGGTCCTCAGTGTCCTAAGCTGATGCTCTATCTACTGTGCCACGACCTGGTTAGGCAAGTCCTGGATTTTCTAATTTAAGCGAAAGCAAGCCTAGAACCTGTTTTATAGTGCAATGAATTAAAACATGTATTCCAGCCTACCTAATTCTGAGAAATACCCTAATTAAAAGATGTAAGTAAGTCATAACTATAGAACTCTATCATTCCAGTGAAATTGCACCAGTTGAAAAATGCCATTTAGGTTCCCAAACTCTAAAATGAAGGAAGATATACTTTGAAACTTTACAGTACTATGACTAATAGAATTTAATTACTTGAGAGTTTTCAAAGTAGCACAAACAAGTCTACTAGTAATATTGGCAAAACACTTTTACAAGAAAATCATGTTCCTTGTAGTCAGTGTATAGTTAATTTACATTTGGAGATGAGGCTATCATTACAACATGACAATTTAATGACATTTGAATAGCTTTATAAAAGGGATTATTTAAAGGAAGAGAAAAAAATGCTTTGTGATAGAAAAATAGAATACCAGACTTATCTGGACAACCTTTACCAGTCATTTGCAAAGACTTCTTGGCACCCCTTTATCATAATTTTCAACCTTTTTTTTTCATTTCTATTACTACAGCAGGGGGATTATTTGTTCTGTGACAAAAATGAGTTTCTGTGTAAGATGCAAGGAGCATACTTAAATCTATCAAGCACAGCAGCTGTTAAAATCTCCTGGCACTTTTCAGTGGCACTTTTATATTCCTTGCAATTTGACTGTCTCTGCCTCATCTTTATTTTAATCACATTGGATAGTGTACAAGGGCAAAAGTTTATAGCTTGAATTTTATGGCCCACAAAATCTCAGAGGATGTTGTATCTCAGGTCCTGTAGAGAAAGACCTAACGGTGCATAATAAATGAAATGTGGGCCAGTATGGGTAATGGTACAATGTTAGACAAGGCATCAGAAAACCTAGGGCCTCAAATTTTGCAAAGCTAGTGGATTGACTTTGAGTAATTCACTTACCCTCTGAATCTCATCGCTCTCATCTGTAAAATGAGGTGATTGGGTTTAATGATCTCTACTATCTTTTCTCACATTCAAATTCCTTAATATTGATGTGGCACATTTGACTTTTTTAGGATTTCTATGGACAAGAGTTTAAACATAAAAGGTATGTAGGTAAGGTGGCCTATATTCTCTTAGGGAAACCCAAAACAGCATGACCAGTGTTAAGATCAATGCCAGGAAGTGCAGTGTACATACAAATCCATTTGGGCAGTTTTAGGTTGCTATGATTATGTATAGTCAAGAAAAGGTATTAAAAAGCTGAGTTTCACTTAGAAAATATCTCTGAAGGGACTATCTATGCCAAAAATAAAGCTTCAAGAAATGTGAAACAGCCTGACCAGGCGGTGGCGCAGTGGATAGAGAGTCGGACTGGGATGTGGAAGACCCAGGTTCCAGACCCCAAGGTTGCCAGCTTGAGCACGGGCCCATCTGGCTTGAGCAAAAGCTCGTCAGCTTGGACCCAAGGTCGCTGGCTCCAGCAAGGGGTTGCTCGGTCTGCTGAAGGCCTGCAGTCAAGGCACATGTGAGAAAGCAATCAATGAACAACTAAGGTGTTGCGATGGCAACGAAAAACTAATGATTGATGCTTCTCACCTCTCTTCGTTCCTGTCTGTCTGTCCCTATCTATCCCTCTCTCTGACTCTCTCTCTGTCCCTGTAAAAAAAAAAAAAAAAAAGTGAAACAACAAAATTTCTAAAGATATGAAGTGATTCATGTCTGCCTTTGTTTGTTTGTTTGTTTGTTTGTTAATGGACAATGTATAAAAAGGAATACTTTCTTGGTAAGAATACCTAACTTGGTTGAGTAAGATATTGGATGGCAATTCATATCACAGCCTTAGCCTTACCTCACAAATTTGGGGAAATTATTTTTTCTTTATTTTTGGTTCATTATCAGTTAAACTTTGAAGGTTCAGCATTTACATGTTAGTACTTTATAAAGGAACATAATTGAGCAGAGTGGTTAGGGAATCAAGGTGATAGAGTCAGACAGAACTGGATTTGGACTCCAGCTCTCTAAGCCTAGTTTTCTTCTCTGTAAGGAGAGAGCATATCTGTGGTAGAAATATTTCAGTTTTGCCTGACTGGCATTTTTTCAACTTCTTTTGGAACCCCTCCTTCCTGTAGAGACTATCCTGAATGTGATTAGTTCAGGTAGGGGCTGAAACCAGTTAGTTCTATTTACATGGTTGGGTATGACATGGGCCTGGCACCCACATTACCTTTCTCCCTTATCAAGTGCAACTTCAGCAATAAGCATATGACCAAAGGCAATCAGACAGTTCTCTGGGATTTTACTCCCAGAGCTATGGGGAAGGTACTTCCATTCTGTTTGAGTTACTAAGGGTTTAGAATATAAGTTTGAGTCTAATAAGGAGACTTTGGAGAGGTAGAGGGTAAGATAAGGAGAGGGATGTAGACAGAGATTGAGCTAGAGGTGAGGATAAAGATGGGAAGGGAATAGAGTTAGGGAGAGAATTTGGAGTACTGTTGAAGAAAGGGATAGAGATGGATTGAGGAAAGGCTAGGGATGAGGATAAAGTTAGAGGCAGAGTCATAAAGACAGCATGTCAACAGGTTTGTTTGAGCCTGGATCCAGCTAAACTACTACCCTTAAGTATTTTAGCTCATGAGCCAATACATTCTTTTGCTTATACTACACTGATTTGCAGTCCTATCACTTACAACTAAAAGAGCCAGAACATAATACTTAGCTCACAGAGTTAAGACAAACATTAAATAGAATAAAGCATGTAAGCCACTTACCACAGTGATTGACAAGGCCAAGTTGCCACTGTAAGATGGCATTAAGTATACAGTAGCCATTATTAAGACTAATTAAACATAAAATACTCATTTATACTTATATGCTTTTTTTTATCCTAAAAAGATTTAAGATGGAGAAGATAAAACATAAATTAAAACAGTATAATATAAAGTTCTAGTATGGTTTTTAAAAAATCATTGAGACTTTTTGTCACCTAGGCACCTAGGAATTAAAGCTAAGTGATTAAAGTAGGGGAAATGTTTCCTAATGGAATGGGTGCCTAGCCGAATCATTCATTTATTCATTCATACATTCATATTTTTTCACTTAGCATACATACGTTGAGAGACAATAATGTGCTTGTTACAAGATATACAAGAAAAAAATATCTGGGTTCTTGCTTCCCAGGAACTTATAATTTAATATGGAGATAAACATACAAAGAATTTCAATACAGTTAGTTAACCCAGTGCAGGAACATATAAGAGAAAGGACACATGAATTTTCTCTTGGAGAATCAGGGAAGATTTCAAAGAGAGGGCTGAGTGTTTGAGTTGAGTTTCTCAACTTGTTGAACACAGGAAGACCTTTTAGACCGAGAGAACAACCATGAAACTGAAGAGTGAGGAAGCCAGGCAATGTTGCTGAAACATGGAGTTTGGAGGCTAGGAAGAATGCCAGATATGAGGCTGAACAGAAAGGCAGTCACCTTATGTGTTGAGGAATTAGACAGTCAAGAAATGACTTTTGGAGCATAACACATACATGGATGGCAGGGCTCAGAGCAGGGGATGGGAGGCACCAAGGGCAAGTGTAAAAGAAATGGCAGAACACTTTTATCAATTATGATTCAGTTTGCCTGCATACACAACAGCAGAAAAAGCAATGTCTTGAACAGGATAGAGGTTTCTTTCTTTCTTACATAAAATAATCTGAAGATAGCCTAGAACTGGTGAGGTTTCCCAGTGGTTAGAGTAAAAGGTTCATTCCAGGTCATTCTGTGACCCTCACTCAATATTGCACAAGATGGCTACCAGAGACCAAGCCATCAAGTTGGTGTTCCAGGTAGCAGTTTGGTGGAAGAGGTCCAAGGAATGTCCATTTATGTCTCATTGTCTAAAATGAAGTCATTCCACACCTATCTGCAAAGGAGACCGGAAAATGTGTATCTGGGTGGACAGCAATGTATGCAGCTAAAATCCAACATTATCTTACTATAGAGGGGATAATATGGGTTGTAGGAAGAAATCAGCAGTCGCTGACTCAGTACTGGAGGTATGGAGCAACATGGCAGGATAACCCTAAGAATGAAGCAGTCTGTCACTGCTTAAAGGGAGAAAGCAAGAACAGCTTCACGAGCACAGGCAACAGCAATCCCAAAGACCACATCCGTTCATCGATAGCATACATGCTGTGTTCCAGAAGAATCTGTATGCCTATGCACATACACACACACTTACATGTACGCATTACACAATGGGTCAAAAACTGTCCTACACTGCTAAATAGTTCGGGCACAGAGAGTAACAATATATATGAAGTAGACTCGTCAATTCTAAAATTCAGATTATCTGGCTTTCCCTTTAATATTGATAATAATAAAACCAGAAACATCCTTATAAACATTTTTAAACATAAAATGTTGCTATGCTCCTTACAAAAAGTTTTCAAACTCAGGGGCATTGAATATTGTAAAATGCCAAAGGGTTTTTGGAGATTTGGAAATTTTTAAGAAATAAGATTTAAATATTTGAGGTGATAGCTAAACTAAATATAGCTATTAAGTTACTGTTTTGGACATTGTGTGTATCTGTCAGTCAGAGACTGGTTTTCAGATTCTCGAGAGACTGGGTCATTAAAGTAAATATTCCAGAGGATTTTAGCATCAGCAAAGGACAAACTAGTGACATCTATAACACTGTTAGATTTCCATCTATTCCAGGACTTGTTGATGATACACGTGGGGTTATACAGGCACTACTTCAGAATGAGTTGTGGGAACCATTAATTATCTGCCGACTCACTATGTGAGGAGGACACATGCCAGGTGTAGTTCAGCAGATGCAATTCCCAATTTACTAGAATCATGTCACAATTCATTCACATTATGGCAGCCTGGTATTCAAAATCTGCTTGCAACTAGACAAACAGATGCTGGGTGACTGCTAGGTAAGCATGTTTCTCAGGGTAATAAATTATAGCTAGCAGGTTGCTGGAAAATTAATTTATTCCTGATCTGCAAGAATCATCTGGAATTGTCTCTGGGCATCCATGTCAAAATCTTGAAGTGCTAGAGAATAGACTAAAATGAAACTCCCAGGCTTGCCAGGATTGACAGAGCATCCCACATTGGATGCTAATATACTGTAAAGCATGTGCTAATGGATTACGAATGGTGTCATAGAGTCTTTGCACGTTGTCATATTAATTCAAGGTCTCAGCATTCTAAAAATGCATTTTCAATATGATTCAAGTGTATAAATATTAAGGAGGCATTAACCTTTATCAAAATGATTTTTTCTTATGTTAAAAAGTTCAAAATTCAACATAAGGCATACAGTTTGACTTTGTTGTACAGCGGTTGATGAGAAGAACAGTATCCACCCCCCAAATTATTCATGTAAAAACTGTGAAACTTTTCATTTACACTTCTTTGATAATGTCAGGAGTGGGATGCGAGCTGGGGGAAAAAGAGAAATATTGCATGTAGTAAGAAAAGAGTAAATTGAAAGACGAACATGCTGCTTGTCATCTTTGAGCACAGAGAATAACAAAAACCTGCAGGCACTAAATGAAATGAGCCTTCCGGAGTTTTCTCAGCCTTGACATCCTACAGAGTTTGTGTCAATTTGGAGTCACTGATGCAAACATTTTGTTCAAATACTTTATTTGTTTTCTAGCTGTATGGCACCAAGAAGAATGTTTTCAAGGTCAGATGAATATTTTGATAAGTCAGCATGTAGGATTTCATAAACCAACCTCCTTGAGGCTGATCAGAAACCTTGGTGAAGCAAATTGGAGTTTAGCTCAAGTTCTCAGTTATACATAGCTATCAATTCCCCTTAAAAAAACACTTGCTCTCCAGTGGGATTTGTAACCAAAGTTAATAAGTTCCAGCCTCAGGATTGCCCAGACCAGAAAATAAAATTGTAAAATTATTTATTTTTGTCTTACGCTCTTAGACTCTTCAATCTGGGTTAGCATAATGACTGCTGCATCAGCCTCCACACCATCAGGGCAACAATCACGTTGAACTTGTTCCCTCTAATGTCCCCATTTTCTGGCATAGTGATTAGCTCATAGCAGGTACTTAATAAATATTTGTTGAACAAAAACATATATAGATATTGAGGATCACATGATTAAAGCTATATGAATTAACTTAGGAAACATCTCAGGGAGTATTAAACAGTAATTAAAATCTTATATTATGACCCATGTCCCAGAAACTTCTAAAGGGACTTGATAATATCGAATATAGTAAGCTCTCATTTTGTAAAGAATTTCTGTGCTTTTGGACTTATATACAAACAAATAATGGGAGTACTTATCAATTCTAGACTGCAGAAAATAAATCCAAGTTGTAGCTGCTTTCTATATCCACGCTGATGTACTCTGTGGGGGAATAACATAAATTGTGGGTCACTTTGTGATTATATAAACCATTCTAATGGTGTAGAATATGTTTTATCCTACATTTTTATCTCTTCCATTTGGAAAGGAAGTCAGTCCTTTCATGAAAGCCTGCACAGCAGTATGAAAGGGCACCATTAGTGTGGTTATAGCACTGAGGGGCTTTTATTCCCTATAATATGGGACAACACTTCAGTGCGGGCATACTGCATTGAACTCTGATTAGAGTTGCTACAGATTTATTTGGGAGAGAAGGCAAAGAGTGAGTGATGATTTTACCTCTAAATAAAAGCAGAGTAGGACAGCTAGGCTGATATATATCTTTATTTGAGCCAACAATTGCCTCCCTCCTTCCATTCCCAAGTACTGCCATTAACAATCAAATCGATTTTGTTCTTTCCTAGTTTGTAATTCTAAAGAATGTCTTGTTATTTGCTAGAGTAGCTCCTAAATTGTGAATGTTTAATACTTAATACAATTTGTAAATGGTTGCTCTGGCACTGACTGCTAGTTATCACCCACTGTGTTATATAAATGAGCCAAAGATGGTCTCGGGTATGGACCCCTAGGTTGTTTATTACTTCACTAAATGTTGAGATCTATTAGTTCAAAAGCCTACCAGCATCAAACTCAAAACTTTATATAGCCAATTATTTTAAAAATAGCCTAAACAGATATATTTTTAGTCATTTGGAGCCTACCTGCTTTGCATACCCTGTGAAACCTAACTCCACATTTGCTGGCCATGGATAAGACAGAGCTTGTGGTTATATGACCCCAAACTATTAAGGCCCCCTGTAGCTCTCTGACCCAGAGACGTATGAGCTCTTCACATAAGCCCCCTCTCCAGCCCTTCCCTCCCCTCGGATTTCCCTTGCCCTCTTTCCCTTCTGGATAGAGGCCCCCACACTACAGCCTCTGGCTATTTTTATGCAGTGAGGGACTTCCTCTCTCATGCAACCATGTCCAAGCACTATCCTTCTGAGGACAAAGAAGAAGATAGCCATTTATGAACAAGAAAGCAAGCCCTTGCCAGACACTAAAGCTGCCAGAGCCTTGACTTTGAACTCCTCAGAATCCTGAACTGTGAGAAGTAAATGTTTGTGGGTTAAGTCCATAGTATTTTTGTTATAGCAGCAGGAACAGACAAAGACAACAGTCTTAGTCTGCAGCCAAGGCTCAGAGAAGTGGGAGCATAAGGGATATTTGGGGACTAGTAAACAAGCCGACTGATTGAGTCATGGAATACATTCAGGGAGGGATTGAGAGAAAAGTATTTGGGTCACATTATAAGGCTCTTGAACACCAATGTCCTAAATGCCATTGATTTTGGCCAGTAAAGGAGGGTCCCTGAAGGCTCTTGAGTGAGACAGTGATGTGATGAGAACTGTGTGCCCACAAGATTTACCTGGAGACAGTGTTAAGTCTAGTCCGAAGAGGGGAAAGAAAGAAGCTTAAAAAGATTTCACTTCAGAGGCTTTACAGTAATCCAGCAAGATAATGAAAATCTGAACTAAAGTGGTGGCGGAGGAGATACAATAGACATTCAGAGGCTATTGGTCATGTCTCCGATCATGCAGAGGCTGCCATCTTCAGTGTTTCATTTCTATTGTTATCATTGATGTTATAGGTACTCGGAAGCAAAGTGGTATTGCTTATAGCATAATACTTCTTCACATTGAACACATCAAAATACTCACAAAGAGATCTTGAGCTCCCAGAAATACACAGAGTACAAAGGTAATTTACCAACGTGGTAAAATTAAATACTTTAATAGAATTAAAACAAAATGGTTAACTAAAGAGCCTTGTTGGCTAGAAATGGCAACCTCCCATAAAGACAGTCAATTAAAAATGAAATTCATAAGTTCATTTGTTGATTTGGTGGTATTTTCCTGTAAAATACATTTATTTTTTTATTATTTTTTTATTTTTTACAGGGACAGAGAGAGAGAGAGAGAGAGAGAGAGGGATAGATAGGGACAGACAGACAGGAGTGGAGAGAGGTGAGAAGCATCAACCATTAGTTTTTTGTTGCTGTTGCAACATCTTAGTTGTTCATTGATTGCTTTCTCACATGTGCCTTCACCGTGGGCCTTCAGCAGATGGAGCAACCCCTTGCTGGAGCCAGCGACCTTGGGCCCAAGCTGACAAACTTTTGATCAAGCCAGATAGGCCCGCTCTCAAGCTGGCGAGCTCGGGGTTTCGAACCTGGACCTTCCGCATTCCAGTCCAACGCCTGGTCAGGAGTAAAATACATTTATAATTGTTTTTTTCCCCCAAAATACTAGCTTAATAAATTAATAAAATTGAAGTTAACTATTTCACCAGGAAGAAAATAATTAAGCAAAGTAGACTTCTGCAATGTATGTGAAGCAATTATCTCAAATAACATTAATTGCTCAAGTACTGTTAATAGTGGCCAGACAATTGGAACATTAAAATTGCAACCACAGCCTGACGAGGTGGTGGTGCAGTGAATACAGCATCAGACTGGGACTCAGAGGACCCAGGTTCGAAACCTCATGGTTGCTGGCTTGAACATGGGCTTATCTGGCTTGATTGTGGGCTCATCAGCTTGAGCATGGGATTGCTGGCTTGAGTGTGGGATCAAAGACATGACCCTATGGTCATTGGCTTGAGCCCAAACGTTGCTGGCTTAAAGCCCAAGGTTGCTGGCTCAAGCACAAGGTCACTGATTGAGCAAGGGGTCACTTGCTCTACTGCAGCCCCCTGGTCAAGGCACATATGAGAAAGCAATCAATGAACAACTAATGACACTAAGGAGCCACAATGAAGAATTGATGCTTCTCATCTCTCTCCTTTCCTGTCTGTCTGTCCCTATCTGTCCCTCTCTCTGTCTTTCTGTTTCTGTCACAAAATAACAACAATATAAAAATAAAAACACAAAACTGCAGCCACAAAGGAGAATGGTTTCCAAAGTCACCTTTAGGTGGCAAATAGCATTTGCCTAATTACCGCAGATCTCATAGATATACAAACAATTATTGTAGAATAATATGAAAAATTTATGCCACCAAATTTATCAATCTAGAATAAATGGATAAATTCCTAGAACAATACAATCTTCCTAGACTGAATCATGAAGAAGTAGAAAGCCTAAATAGATCATAAGCAGGGAGGAAATAGAAACAACTATCAAAAACCTCCCAAAAAATAAAAGTCCAGGCCCAGACGGCTATACTAGTGAATTCTATCAAACATTCAAAGATTTGGTTCTTATTCTACTTAAAGTCTTCCAAACAAATGAAGAAGAAGCAATATTTCCAAACACATTTTATGAGGCCAACATAACCCTCATACTGAAACCTGGCAAGGACAACACAAAAAAAGAAAACTACAGAACATTATCTCTAATGAATACATATGCAAAAATCCTAAACAAAATACTAGCAAATCAAATACAACACATTAAAAGACCAATTCACCATGATCAAGTGGGATTCCTCTCAGAATCATAAGGATGGTTCAACATACATAAAACAATTAACATAATACACCATATCAACAAAACAAAGAAAAAAACCATATGATCCTATCAATAGATGCAGAAAAGACATTCAATAAAATACATCATTTATGTTTAAAGCACTCAACAAAAAACAGGTATAGAAGGAAAATATCTGAACATAATAAAGGCCATTTATGAGAAATCATCAGTTAACATAATATTAAATGTCAAAAAACTGAAAACTTTTTCTCTAAAATCAGGAACAAGACAAGGTTGCCCACTCTCTCCACTCCTATGCAACATAGTGCTGGAAGTTCTAGCCATAGCATTCAGACAAGAGAAAGAAATAAAAGGCATTCATATTGGGAAAGAAGAAGTAAAAGTTTCACTTTTCGCAGATGATATGATCCTGTATATAGAAAACCCCAAAGACTCCACAGAAAGGCTATTAGAAACAATAAACCAATACAGTAAGTTCACAGGATACAAAATTAATATACAGAAGTCTATTGCTTTCTTATATGCCAACAATGAAACTTCAGAAAATGAACTAAAAAAAAAATAATCCCTTTTACGGTCACAGTAAAAAAAATAAAATACCTAGGAATAAACATAACAAAGTATGTAAAAAGACCTATATAATGAAAACTACAAAAGCATTGTTAAAGGAAATCTTAAAAGACACAATAAAATTGAAAAATATTCCTTGTTCTTGGATAGTAAAAATAAATATAATTAAAGTGACCAAAATACCCAGAGCAATATACAAATCTAATACAATTCCCATCAAAATTCCAATGTCATTTTTTAAAGAAATGGAACAGAAATCATCAGGTTTATATGGAACAATAAAAAACCTGAATAGCCAAAGTAATCTTAAGGAAAATAAAAAAAGAAAACTGGGGGCATTACAATTCCTGACTGCAAATTATACTACAGAGCCATGATAATCAGAGCAGCATAGTATTGGTAGAAAAATAGACACTCAGTCCAATAGAACAGAATAGAAAACCCAGAAATAAAACCACACATTTATGGTCAAACTGTCTTTGATAAAGGAGCCAAAAACAAAATGGAGAAAAGAAAGCCTCTGCAACAAATGGTCCTGAGAAAACTGTAAAACCACATGCAAAAGAATGAAACTCAACTATAGTTTGTAACCTTGTACTGAAATTAATTCAGAATGGATCAAAGACCTAAATATAAGACCTGAAACAATAAATTATATAGAAGAAAACATAGGTACTAAACTCATGGACCTTTGCCATAGAGAACATTTCATGAATTTGACTCCAAAGGCAAGGGAAGTGAAGGCAAAGATAAATGAATGGGACTACATCAGACTAAGAAGCTTTTGCACAGCAAGAGAAACTGACAACAAAACAAACAGACAACCAGCTAAATGGGAGATGATATTTTCAAACAACAGCTCAGATAAGGGCCTAATATCCAAAATATACAAAGAACTCACAAAACTCAACAACAAACAAGCAAACAATCCAATAAAAAAATGGAAAGAGGACATGAACAGATACTTCTCCCAAGAAGGAATACAAATGGCCAATAGATATATGAAAAGATGCTCAACTTCACTAGCTATTAGAGAAATGCAAATAAAAAGTACAATGAGATACCACCTCACACCTGTTAGATTAGCTTGTATCAACAAGACAGGTCATAACAAGTGTTGGAGAGGCTGTAGAGAAAAAGAAACCCTCATTCACTGTTGGTGGGAAAGTAAAGTAGTATAACCATTATGGAAGAAAGTATGGTGGTTCCTCAAAAAATTAAGAATAGAACTACCATATGACCCAGCAATCCCTCTTCTGGGTATATACCCCCAAAACTCAAAAACATTGGTACATAAAGACACATGCAACCCCATGTTCATCGCAGAATTGTTCATGGTGGCCAAGACATGGAAACAACCAAAAAGCCTTTCAATAGAGGATTGGATAAAGAAAATGTGGTACATATACAGTGTGTCCGTAAAGTCATGGTGCACTTTTGACCGGTCACAGGAAAGCAGTGCACCATGACTTTACGGACACACTCTATACTATGGAATACTACTCAGCCATAAGAAATGATGACATAGGATCATTTACAACAATGTGGATGGACCTTGATAACATTATACTGAGTGAAATAAGTAAATCAGAAAAAGCTAAGAACTGTATGATTCCATACATAAGTGGGACACAAAATTGAGGCTCATGGACATAGATAAGAGTGCAGTGGTTACTAGGGAGAGGGAAAGGGAGGAGAGGGAGGGGTAGTGGGAGGGGAGAGGCATAAAGAAGCCAAATAAAAGGTGATGGAAGACGGTATGACTTTGGGTGATGGGTATACAACATAATCGAATGTCAAAATGATCTGGAGATGTTTTCTTTAAATCTATGTGCTCTAGTTGACCAATATCACCCCATTAAAATTAATTGTCTAAATAAAATAAAAAAATAGCATTTGCCTATAGTTTTAAAGGGTTGTTCACCCCCTCTGCATTCCTTTGTCTATTCCTTTTCCCCAAAATATGTGGGAGTCCTTTGGCTCCTGGAAAATCATCCCGCTTCCAGGGAAGAAACAAGTCACCTATGCTATGCCAATTAGCGCTTTCCATCACCCCATGTTCCCATTTGTTTTCCATCACCAAGGGTTTCCATTCCCACAGGGAATGATTCAGGAGTCATGACCTGGCACAGGGCATCTATGGATGATCACTAGCTTTTGCTTTCTAACAACAAACATTCTGACTTAACTTGACTAAAGTAATAACATTTATTTTCTTTTACAATGTCTGAAGATGGAGCAATCCTAGCCATATCATGATAAGGACTTGGGTCTCAGTTTTGCCCTTTCCATGACTTGGTATTGTCCCCAAGATGTTTTTCCTCATGACCATAAGAAGACTTCCAGAAGCAACTAGGGAGACACACATTTAACTCCCACCAACCAGGTGAAATGGAGAGAAAATCTCTTGCTCTTTGATGCAGCTGGTCTCATTCAGATCATATACTCAACATGAACCAGTAACAGACCAGAATATTTCACTGATTAACTTAAGGTTGGGTCCTGATTCAATCATTGGTAAAAGAAATAAAAGTACTACAACTGCGTTTTACTACTCAGGATCAATGCAAGGAGCTAGATAGAGCTTGGATGGATACCCAAAAAAGAGCAATGTTCTCTTAGGAACACTTGTAGCAGTGTGGAGAGAAGAATGCTGGCACAGAGAGATGTTAAAATGCATGTACCAACTGGGACAACAGCATGGTCAGTGAGTTGTAAACAGGTTACTCTGCAGAAATATCAAAGTAGGTCGCACAGATGTCAGGAAACTGATTAGATGGGTCACTCCTATCAAGGACTTAAAATGGTAGAAGGTAGAGATAAAGAGATGATCTGATGTGAAGGATTTATAAAGAAAGAGATGCTGGTGTCCTGTGTGTCTTGAGCCCCCATCCTAAGGGGGCAGGGTGTCTACTCTTAGTACAAACTGAGTGAGAGGGGCTGCAAGGGACTCACTTGGGCAGCTTGTTTTCCCATGCAGTTAGAAAGTCAATGTGGATGTGTTTTGACTCTTGTCCTGGAAATCTAGAGACTGGAGCTGGGGTGGTGAGCTGTTTTGGTGGCGGAGTGAGGGGGTGGGGGATTGCTGTACTTTTATTTGTTTGTTTTTTTATCCATTTTAGAGAGGAAAGAGAGAGAGAGAAGGAAGGGAGGGGCAGGAAGCATCAACTCCCATATGTGCCTTGGCCAGGCAAACTCAGAGTTTTGATTTTGCCACCTCAGCATTCCAAGTCAAGGCTTTATCCACTGTGCCACCACAGGCCAGGCTTGCTGCTACAAATGGACCTGCACTCATAGAGTTTGGGGACAATAAGGTGAGACCTTGGTCGGGGTGTGGACTATGTGTGTGGACTTGAGAGGCAGTAAGAGAGCCATATTAGATCTTTTTGATATAGGATCATGGGGGGAACAACAAGACCTCAACATAATGAAGCTGAAGTGGTTTGTCCATTCCATAACTTGTAGAAGGAAGTATCTGGAAAGCATGCATTTGTCCAGATCACAGACACCACAGGCGAAAGACTACTGCGTATTGAGATCTCTACAGAATCCCCAAACTAAGTCAAACTTAAATATCTGCCAGATCCAGAAATTGTGAAATCATCTTACCACAGTACTGGTCAAATAAAAACTCTCCCCTTTCCTTTCCAACCTCTCTGGTCTCCACTGGCACAGGGATCATAACCTGGAAAGCAAGCTGGAGAAAGAAGAGCAGGAAAAGAAGGCAGGACCTGGTAGCAAGCTCTAGTATCATTTTGGAAGGGGAGAAGATTTTAAATTTAAACCAAGTTTAAAGAGCATTTTAAGTAATTTAATTATGACATGACTTTTGAACTCTGTATTAGTTAAGAGAGACCCAGAAATAGTCTTTGCATGAGTTTCTATCCTAGAACCACTTGACTTTGGCCATGATTGACATGAACAAAAGAGAGAGCCTGTGTCATGACTTTCAATAATCAGGAAGTGACCAAAATCTGGGACCTCTGCTACAGCTGCCTCAAAAAAAGAGAAGAAAAGAAAAAAGAATCTTGATAACTGTGCTTACAAAAGCAGCAACAAAAGTGTGACCTATTGTGTACAAAGTTGGCTTCCTCCTAAACTGGCACATGGGTCTCTGCCCAGGAGAATCTAGATGAGGTGTAGAACTCGAGCTGAAGTGGGTCTGAGTGGTAGTCCAGGCTATCTCGGTTCAGGCATGCAGCAGGCACAGCCCATCAGGGTGCGCCATGGAATCGAGGAGCCCACTGGCAGTATCTGCCACAGTGCCTGCACCACACACCTGGGGCGTCTATATCCTGAGTATATCACTGCATGAGTGTGTTTATTCATGAGATAAGTTTATTAGAAAATTGCTTTACAGCCTTCCTGTACATTTGGCAGCCAACCACTCACTGACATCCAGAAGTGAACTACAGATCCAAGTACCACAAAGGTGTACCCCTTCATTGTCTCCGGCTAAGTGGCCACCTTTCCCTAACCCTGCCCTTTTCTTGAGAAATGAAGCTTCTCCCCACAGGCTTCATCAGAACCTGTTCACATCTTACCCATCCTTTGGGGTCGCCTGGAAGTATGACCTCCCCCAAGAGCCTTTCCTTGGCTCTGAGTTCTCTCTTTTCTGTGATTTCCAGCCAGAACATCATTTTAACATGCAATTGTTTATACATTTGTTTATTCATTCATCCATCAATGTTTAAGGACCCCATACAAGGTACTTTGCTGGTTGCTAGGTGGTGATTACGACAGGCATGGCTCCTGTCTTTTTAAAGCTTCCAGGCTAGTGTGGAGTAGACAGGCATTAAGCAAGGAACAAACGTGTAAATATAGAATTATACACTGGGGAACAATTTCTTTTCATTTTCTGTTGCATGAGGTTTTAGAACTTTTTCTATATATTTCTGCACTGCTGATTCCAAATCTGAAATCCGTTTTTTGGTGCATGCTCTAGTTCAGTGATTCTTAACCTTTTTTGAGGTACCGAACCCACCAGTTTCATATGCGCATTCACCGAACCCTTCTTTAGTGATAAATAAAATGATTTTCTTTTCCAAATTTAGTTTTGCCGGTGCGAGACTACAGTTGCTCAACTTGGCATTGCATATCATGCAGATAGGACACTGACTTCATCTCGTTCCGTGATACATGTGAATCCATGTTGTACATATTTGTTCGACCACTTTCTTTTTTTGCTCGACATATTTAGTATAGATTAAAATATTAAGAAAGAAACCACACGACGTACAACTACAACAGCCGTTGACTACTGCGTGCACTAAATTCTCCACAGCACTGGTTGGCCAAGCAATGTACCATGATCCTCTGCAGCAAGTGATGGCCAAGCGGGGCGTGTCATCAGGACTTTACACAAGTGTGTCTTTATCTCTGCAGCAGAGGCTTCTCTGGACCCCTGAGACTGACTCGTTGAACCCCTAGGGTTCGATAGAACCCAGGTTAAGAACCACTGCTCTAGTTATACAACTTTAATTTCTTTTTGTTACAGTTAATGGCATGCATTGGTTTTTAAATTGGAGTTAAAGGGCAATGACTCTTGGATTGAATATAACCATAAGGCAATTAATGTTTTACAAACATCACTTTTACATAATTGTAGCTGTTTTTAAATTTAAAAAATTATCTGATAAAAACACCTTCTTATTTTGTTTTAAGATTGAATCATGGCTTCTTTGAGTAGACGTCAATGTAAGAATAGTCCTGACACCTTCTGTTCTATATGTGGCTGTTACACACTTCAATGTCAAAGGTGCAATATTTCATCATTTGTGACATGTGCATATATTGCATATTTTCAAGTTCCCCTTGGTTATCAAGACAAGAACTGGGCTTCTCATATTGTGTGTCATAATTGTGAGGAAATGCTTTATGACTGGACAAAAGGAAAACACAAAGGGATGCCTTTTGGTATTCCCATGGTTTGGCGTGAACCTGAGCACCACAGCAGTGACTGTTATTTCTGTCTGATCCATACAAAGGGCATCAGCAAGAAAAAGCGGCATATGATCACATATCCTAATATTCCTTCAGCAATACAACCTATCCCACACTCTGAGACACTCCCGGTTCCAGTTTTCAATGGTTTTATTTCTTCTAAGAAAAAAGAAAGTGAACATGGTAATCAAGTGTATTTTGATAAGATGCATGAGGAAATGATTGTAGAATCTGAAGGGTCTTCTTCTGATGCCAAGTAGTCATTAAGCCCTCAGCAGTTTAGCCAACTCAAATTGAATGTCTTAGTAAGAGATTTGGGCATATCAAAGAAAGCAGCTGAGTTATTAGCCTCCAAGGATTCAAGAAAAGAATGTACTTCACCTGTCAGCTAAAGTATTCCATTTCAGGAAGCATGAACAAATTTTTGTGGACTATTTTTCCAAAGACAAACACTTTGTTTACTGTCATGATATCAGTAGTCTTCTCAGCCAGCTAGGTGTTACCACTTACAGTTCAACAGAATGGCGGCTATTTCTTGACAGCTCTAATCGGAGTCTGAAATGTGTTTTCCTACACAATGGTAATGTTTATGCAGCGGTTCCAATTGGTTATTCAACTCATCTGCGAGAAGATTATAATGACATAAAAATTATCCTTGACTTTCTGAAGTATGAGGAGCATCACTGGATCATTTGTGTGGATCTTAAAATGGTAAGTTTCCTGCTAGGACAACAGAGAGGTTTCATGAAGTATCCTTGCTTTCTGTGTTTGTGGGACAGCCGACCTTGGGACAAACACTGGACACAGAAGAAGTGGCGGAAACATAAAGTTCTGGAAGTAGGGATGCAAAATATTGTGAATGAACCTATAGTTCATTGAGACAGGATCATTTTTCCCCCACTTCACATTAAACTTGGCTTAATGAAGCAGTTTGTTCAGGCTTTGAATAGAGAAAGTGAATGCTTTCAACATATTATTTCTGCTTTTCCTGTCTTGTCTTTCGAGAAGATAAAAGCAGGTGTATTCGATGGACCTCAAATTCCAACCCTCATATGTGATGAAGAATTGGCTAGGAAGATGAATAAGTAGGAGAAAGCAGCATGGCAGTCCTTTGTGGCAGTTACAAAGAATTTTCTTGGCAACAAAAAGGCAGAAAACTATGAACTTCTGGTTCAAAGGATGTTGTTGGCTTTCTGCGACATTGGATGTTATATGAGCATTAAGATTCTCTTCCTGAACAGTCACCTTGATAAGTTTCCCAAAAATCTTGGAGCTGTTAGTGATGAGCAAACTACTGATGGAGCATCAAACGAGATTGTCCTCAACAAGTATACAAACACTAGAGCTGCAAACGCAAATATTTGCCTGAATAGAATTTAAATAAGTTTTGCACAAATTTTATAATTAAAATAAGTGTTTAACATGTTCTATTTTGAAATTATAGACAAATTCTGATGCAAGCATATCTTTTAGTGCATTAGTGTATTTACTGCATTATATAAATTATTATATTTTCACAAAGATGATGGTAAGAAGACATTCTACTTCATTATGTTAAACTAAATGTTGAAAATTTTACAATAAGATGAAAACCTAAAATCTTGAATTGCAAAAAACTGTAGCTTACGCAGAAAAACTAATTTTGAGATCAGCACACTCGAATTAGGTAAGAACAATTGTTTTTGTGGATGCAACAAAAATTTTGTTCCCCAGTGTTATAGCATGTAATAAGAGGTATGGAAGTGTTGAGAGGGTAAATCAGGTGTCTACTTTAAGTTGGGTGGTCAGAGAAGGTATCCCTGAGAAAGTGAAATCTAAAACCAAAAGCACAAGTATGGACTAGTCAGGTGAACAATAGGAGGAAAAACACACCAGGCAGAAGGAATTATATATTTATAGGCCTTGAGTCAGGAAAGAGATCAAAGCATTTTAGTAATTGAGAAGACAGTATGTTTGGGACATTGCGGCATGAGGCAGGTCACAGGAGTGGGATAAAGAAAGAAATATAGGTAGAAATGTGGGGGCCTCCAGGTCGTGTTAAAAACTCGAGATTTAAAGGTAAGTATACTAGAAAATTTTTGAAGGGTTTATGGCAGAGCAGTAATATGAACAAATTAATGTTTTAAAAGAATGCCCTAGTTTCTCAATGGATACTGGATTGCAGAAGGGCAAGAATAAAAGAAAAGAAACTATGTAGAGAGCAATGGCAAAAGCAAAGAGAAGACATCACAGTGGTTGGCTACTAATGGCAGTTGCAGGGAAGACAGAAAGAATGGTTTATAATTGGGATCACAAGCTTTATGTTTTTTATGCGTGCCAGGCATTTTGCTTGGTGGAAACCAATAGCTTTACTCAGTAAGTAAACATGATGAATCAATAAAGTAGTTAGTTAATTAATTACCTGCTGTTTTAATCTTTTAAAAAGAGGAGCTGATCTATAAGGTTAACTGGGTCAAATATTTCACAACAGCCGAGGAAGCAGTTACATAGACACATAGTCAATCTGGTTTGTTTGTTAAGAAGATAAGACTTGTTACAAGAGTCAATCTTGTAACTTGGGCCTTATTAACATAGAGTTATAATACAGAGTTAACTGTACTAGGTTAACTACTAATGTCATGTCACCAATACTCCTGCTGGATGGCTCCAGGAACACATAGCCTTGGGAACCAGACACAGCTACTATTGCCATGGCCACCATTCATCCCCAGATGGCTTTAGGCCATCCTTGCTTCTTCACAATGTTGGTTTCTTACTCAAAATCTAGGGTGAATTTCTGAGATGAACTTAATGTTAGTAGAGTGTAGCTCAGGGGCTCATGTCCTTGAAAGGTGGAAAAGCGAGATCCAGGGTTGGGCAGGCTGTGCTTCCAACGCAGATTTAGAAAGTGCAGACTTTTCCAAACATAGAAATAGGATTTAGATATTGAGATCTTAGAAAAGATGGACAAATACCATGTATTATCATAAAATAAAAAGAAACATTTAGTACTAAACTGTAAAAGAGGGTAAATGCCAGCATACAGGGAAGCCTATTAATGGATAGTTTTGTATTGTTTTAATGGAAAACTCTCTGTATTGTTCTTACTGTTTTCTCTTCTTTATTCATGGTAAAACTTTGCTTGAGGCAGTTTGGACCACAGAACTGCTTTGGGAGCTGTTGGGCAGATAAAATATATTATGCTCACTTTGTTAAAGATGGCACTGCCCACATGCAAGTTTTAAGAGTAAGCTTTTCCCCACATCCTTGACTGATTGGATGATGTGGGGTGTTGCACTCTCATGAGGAATCCTCCCATTTTGCCTCAGATAAGTGACTTTGTATCAGAGACTTTCCTGTTTGTAGATTGGATTAAAGGTTTGGATTCTACACTATAAAGTGGGGCAGACCGGGAGCTTGCTCTCTTTTGGTTCCTGAGGTTAGCATTAGAGAGGAGAGCAGATTAAGGCCACATGGAGGAGAGGAGAAGCAGCCAAGATGGTGGAGTGCTGAGTGAGAAGCCAGTTAGTGCAGAGAGAAGGAGATGGGAAACAGGTGAATAAGTCTGGTGAGCTAAAAGCCTTTGATTCTAGGGAACTTGGATAAGTCAGTAGCTTTGTGAGCACTGAATGAGTGGGTTTTGGAGCCCAGTGTGTGTTTTTGCTTGCCCGCCAGGTGCAAGCTAGAATTAAAGGTGATGGCTCACCAGTTCTTGGCTCTGTTGTTTCATTACCAACTGTCCGAATCTAATGCAAACCTGCACTGGCCAGGCAGCTCTGATGGTGGCCTTGGCCACTGGTCTTACATTTGGCATAGTCGGCAGGATTTGATATTGTTTGGTATGGACCCACCACCACCTTTGAGCGGTGGAGTAGAGGAATGGCTGCTGTTATGGTTCCCCATCACTCCTTTTGGGAACCATAGGCTGCTGACTTTTACAGCCATGCATGAGGAAACCAAGAGCTCTGTGGAAGAGGCTGCCTGGGACCTGCAAACTGAGCAGTGTAAGGAGCTGGAGGAAATGTGGGAGAAACAGATGCTGACCCTGGAGCTGGAGGAAGCGCTGGAGGAGGAGGCTAACCAGGTTTGCGAGATTCGCCTGGAAATGGAGCAGACACTGGAGAAGGAATCACAGGTTCGTGAGTTGCAGATTGCCATGGATGTTGTGGAGAGCCAGAAGCGGCAGGAGGCCGAGATTGAGGCTGGGGCTGGAGCTGCAAGGGCTGGAGCTGCAAGGCCTGCAGAGCAGAAGGCGGCGGCAGCCCAGAGCTCAAGCCCGGCATTGGGAGCTGGCATTTCTAGCTCTTATCTAGAAGATGAGGAGAATTGGGCTGGAGTTGTGATTCGCAGACTCCAGAAGGTAAACGGTGGCAACTGCGGTGGGAGGATGAACAGACATCCTGGGAGCCAGGTATGCATCGCCAAGTGGCCACTGAAAAGGCAGGGAGTGCCTGCTAAGCTGCTGATAGGTCAGCAATTTGGGGACATATGGGTGGATGCCATCATGCTCTCTGGAGCAGAGATGGAAATGCTGACTGCCATAGTCACGTGCTCCTTTTTGGCACAAGGTAAAACCTGCCAGGATGGCAGGAAAGAGGGGGGAGGCTAACACCCCATGTGCGTGGACTGATTTCCTGGACTATGACCAGAGTGAGCACTCGCTCCTTTGGTGAATGGACTTATGGATTTTGGACAATATGAAATACCCTGATGGAGGTGGGGGTGGCTTTGATAGAGGCCCTCGCCCTGCCCCGGGAAGTTTTTCAAATGGCTAGAAAAAAGGCCAAGGACATTTTGCGCTTTTGGCAAAGTGCTCAGAGACTGGTGTAATGTACCTTTATAATTGTTGAAATTGTATGATTTGTCATGTATTTGTAATTTGTGTAATGTACCTAATTTCCCTGTACAGTGATGCTGGTGGTGTAGATTGTGGGTAGTAAAGTGAGCATAGGGATGGATTGTTGGGCAGATAAAATATATTATGCTCACTTTGTTAAAGATGGCACTGCCCACGTGCAAGTTTTAAGAGTAAGCTTTTCCCCACACCCTTGACTGATTGGATGATGTGGGGTGGTGCACTCTCATGAGGAATCCTCCCATTTTGCCTCAGATAAGTGACTTTGTATCAGAGACTTTCCTGTTTGTAGATTGGATTAAAGGTTTGGATTCTACACTATAAAGTGGGGCAGACCGTGAGCTTGGTCTCTCTTGGTTCCTGAGGTTAGCATTAGAGAGGAGAGCAGATTAAGGCCATGTGGAGGAGAGGAGAAGCAGCCAAGATGGTGGAGTACTGAGGGAAAAGCCAGTTTGTGCAGAGAGAAGGAGATGGGAAACAGGTGAATAAGTCTGGTGAGCTAGAAGCCTTTGATTCTAGGAAACTCAGATAAGTCAGTAGCTTTGTGAGCACTGAATGAGTGGGTTTTGGAGCCCAGTGTGTGTTTTTGCTTGCCCACCAGGTGCAAGGTAGAATTAAAGGTGATGGCTCACCAGTTCTTGGCTTTGTTGTTTGATTACCAACTGTCCAAATCTAATGCGAACCTGCACTGGCCAGGCAGCTCTGATGGTGGCCTTGGCCACTGGCCTTACAGGAGCCCACATGTGTGGTGGACATGGGCTTTGGATCAGTGGACTTTACCTTTGCATTTCAGCTCAACCACTTAGCAGTTGTACAATCTCAGGTAAATTAAATCTGAGATTTAAGGTCATCCTTTGTAAATGGGGATAATAATTCCTAACTCTTGGAGTTGTTGGGGGAATTAAATCGGATAAGGTATGTAAACATTTAGCAGAAAGCCCAGAATACAGGCCAGGGTAACTGCTCCCCTTCTGTCTTACCATCTTCTGTAACAGTGCCTGCATCCTGCACTAGAGCACTTCGCAGACACGAACTGAGCTACTAATATTCATTATTTAATCTCTGGTATCTAGTACAATGCCTACATAATAAGTCCATAAAAATGCTTAGTGACTGCTCGCAAATACACAAGTAGCCCTTACTTAGAGTATTACTAGATATGTAAGTAATAATGTAAAACACATGACATCATTCTTACCACAGAGTAGGTATCTAATATTAATACGAGTTCCCAACTTTAATTTCTATTAATAGACAACTGGGTTATTAGGTTTGACCCTCCTTTATAGATTTTTTTAAATTGTGGTAAAATAGCTATAATATAAATTGCCATCTTAACTACTTAAAAATTTTTTTTAATTTAGAATTAAATGGGGTGCCATTGGTCCATAAGAATATATAGGTTTCAGGTAAACACCTCTATAGTATTTGAACTATTAATTGTGTTTAGATTAGTGGTTCTTAACCTAGGTTCTATAGAACCCTAGGGGTTCAATGAGTCGGTCTCAGGGGTTTGGAGAAGCCTCTGCCGTGGAGGCCAGAATAAAGTAATACCGTAATTTGTTGTGAGTTCATGCACTTTGTTGGTTTTGTTCTTTGAGCAAGGTGATGTTCATGCATGGCTCATTTTGTGCACCAGTAAAAAAACATATACCTATATCTTGAATTTGGGGAAAAAATTATATTTTATTTATCACTAAAGAAGGGTTCGGTGAATACACATATGAAACTGGTGGGTTTGGTACCTCAAAAAAGGTTAAGAACCACTGGTTTAGATATTCAGTTTAGTGCTATCACATACACTCATATAGTTGAGCAATCATCACCAGCATCCATTTCTAGAACCTTATTTTTTAAATTTTAAGGTTTTATTTTTTAGAGGAGTTTTAAGTTTACAATAAAATTGACTGGAAGGACAGATTTCTCATGTGCTCCCTTCCCTGCACATGCATAGCCACCCTCACTATCAACATTACTCACCAGAATGGTACCTATTTATTTTAACCAAGGATGAACTTACATTTATACATCATAATCAACTGAAGTCCATAGTTTAGTTTAGGGTTCACTCTTATGTTGTGAGTTTGGACAAATATATAATAACATATGTTGCCATTATAATATTATACATTGTATTTTCATTGCCCTAAAAGTCCTCTGTGCTCTGCCAATTCATTTCTCCATCATCCCCACCCCCTGCCACCCTAATCCTGGCAACCACTAGTCTTTTTATTGTTTCTGTACAGGGTGGGGCAAAAGTAGGCTTAAAGTTGTTTATGTGGAAGATAATATAATAATTAATAAACAATAATACAAGAATAAACTCTTTACTTCAAGTATTCATAACTGTAAGCCTACTTCTGCCCCATGCCGTAGTTTTGCATTTTCTAGCAGGTCTTATGGTTGTAATCATACAGTAGGTAGCCTTCTCAGATTGGCTTCTTTAACTTAGTGATATGCATTTAAGCTTCCTCTTTGTCTTTTCCTGGCTTTATAGTTCTTTTTTTGTGTGTGTATTGAATTATATACCATGTCTGAATGTATCAAAGTTTATTTAACCATTTGCCTACTAAAGGACATTTTGGTTACTTCCAAGTTTCAGCAATTATGAATAAAGCAACTATAAACATCCATGTTTTGGTTTTGTGTGGACATGAGTTTTCAACTCATCTGCGTAAACACCAGGAATGTGATTGCTGGGTCATATGGTACAAATATATTTAGTTTAGTAAGAAAGCTCCAAGCAATCTTCCAAAGTGGCTGTTCCATTTAGCATGCCTATCTGAAATGAATGAGAGTTCCTGTTGCTCCACGTTCTTGCCAACATTTGGTGTTGTCCGTGTTCTGGGTTTCAGCCATCTAATAGGTGTGTGACATATATGGAGCATCTTTTCACACACCTATTTGCCATCTCTGTATCTTCTTTGGTGAGGTATCTGTTAAGGTGTTTGGCACATTTTTAAATTGGTGAGTTTTAAATTAGTGAGTTTTAAGGTATAGTTTATATAGTTTGGATAACAGTGCTTTACCAGACATGTGTTTTATGATTATTTTCTCCCAGTCTCTGGCTTGTCTTCTAATACTGTTGACAATGCCTTTCACAGAGCAAAAGTTTCTAATTTTAATAAAGTCCAGATTATCAATTATTTCTTTTATGAATTGTGTCTTTGGTGTTTTATCTAAAAATGTAGTACCATACCCAAGGTCATCTAGGTTTTTACCTATGTTATCTTTCAGGAGTTTTATAGTTTTGCTTTTTACATAAATGTCTATCTGTGATCCATACTGAGTTAATTTTTGTGAAGAGTATAAACTTTGCTGATACATTTTTGTGATGTAAATGTCCAGTTGTTGCAGCACTGTTTTATAAATGGGCCTTTGTTTTATAAGCCTTGCATTCCAATGGGGATAAGAATTCAACGTCTTAAAATTTGAGCTAGGGAATCTGAGGAATGCCCTCTTATATAAACAGAAACCTAAAGGGTTACATTCTTAAAGTAAAGCTTTATAGTCATCATCCTGGCCTCAGAGGTACATCTACCATGAAGTTAATGAAACTTAAGCTTTAGGAGTCTGTTGGTCAAATAAGTTTGTAAATATGATATATATATTTGCTCGCTTATAGTTTGCATTGGGTGTGGGGGACAGGCTGTAAGCAGGCAGGATCATTATAGCCTAAGGCTTAATTTTAAGACTAAGCCTTTCCCACCCTAAGTGACTTTGTATCAGAGACTTCCTTGTTTGAATATTGGATTAAAGTTTTTTATTTCTACACTATAAAATGGGGCAGAGGAGCCCATGCTAGAGGAGATCAGAGAAAGGCCACGTGGAGGAGAGGAGAAGCAGCCAAGATGGTGGACTGCTGAAAGAGAAGCCAGTTTGTGCAGAGAGAAGGAGATGGGGAACAGAGGTAAATAAATAAGGCTGGTGAGGTACAAACCTTTGATCCTAGGAAAACTTGGATAAGTCAGTGACTTTGGGAGCCCTGAATGGAAAGAGAAGTGTTTTCCCACTTTGTGTATTTCTTGCCTGCCGGGTGCAAGCTAGGATTAAAGGTAATGACCCACCAGTTCTTGGCTCCATTGTTTCATTACCATCTGTCCAAATCAAACCTGAATCTGCACAGGCCAGGTGGCTCTGATGGTGGCCATGGCTACTGGCTTTACAGACTCTTCGTTTATATTAACCTCTTCTAAGGCCTTTGGAAATGTTTAAAATTGAGAATAAAGGAAGGTTTCCATATTCCTAAGAAAAGCTTGGTTGTTCTGTAGCCTTAGTAACAGGAAGCTGTCAGAACAGGCTTCAAACTCCTGTTCAATAGATCAAGGACAACTTGTCTCAATGAATGCCCTTTTGAAAGTCATCCACTCACTTCTGAAAACCTGCCAGTCAGAGACTCACTCCAATGAACATGCCTCTCAATGTCAGCCAGTCAACAAGGGTCTCACCCAGTAACAGCATCCAAAGATGATGTCAATCCAGTTGTCCCCTGAAAACCACCAATGCAGGAACTCTGCTCTTATAGATCAGCAGTTTGCTGCACTAGGAGAAGCTCTGCCTGATCATCACAGACAATAAATTCAGCTCTCTATGTGGGTGTGTCTGTGTGTGCGCGCATGTGTGCCCTTTCTTTCAAATATGGAGTAGTGGTTTCATTCTTTGACAATGTGATCATATGTTTTTGTAAAGTTTGCAGAAGTAAAATATTTTGACCATGAGCAGATAAGACTGCAGTCTCTCTCGAGTCTTATTCCTCTTCTGTCAAGCTTCATCCTGTGTTGAGGCTTTGAGTGGCTATGTTCTTAATATGGCATAAAGTTGTGGTAATGCTCAAACCCTAGGGCTATGTTGGGCAGATAAAATATATTATGCTCACTTTGTTAAAGTAGGCGCTGCCCACTTGCAAGTTTTAAGAGTAAGCTTTTCCCCACACCCTTGACTGATTGGATGATGTGGGGTGGTGCACTCTCATGAGAAATTCTCCCATTATGCCTCAGATAAGTGACTTTGTATCAGAGACTTTCCTGTTTGTAGATTGGATTAAAGGTTTGGATTCTACACTATAAAGTGGGGCAGACCGTGAGCTTGGTCTCTCTTGGTTCCTGAGGTTAGCATTAGAGAGGAGAGCAGATTAAGGCCACGTGGAGGAGAGGAGAAGCAGCCAAGATAGTGGAGTGCTGAGGGAAAAGCCAGTTTGTGTAGAGAGAAGGAGATGGGAAACAGGTGAATAAGTCTGGTGAGCTAGAAGCCTTTGATTCTAGGAAACTCAGATAAGTCAGTAGCTTTGTGAGCACTGAATGAGTGGGTTTTGGAGCCCAGTGTGTGTATTTGCTTGCCCGCCGGGTGCAAGCTAGAATTAAAGGTGATGGGTCACCAGTTCTTGGCTCTGTTGTTTCATTACCGACTGTCCGAATCAAATGCAAACCTGCATTGGCCAGGCGGCTGTGATGGTGGCCCTGACCACTGGCTTTACAGGCTATATGTATATAAAATCACAATATTTTTAAAAATGCAAATCAAATTTTGACGAACTATGCAGGAAGGATGACCGAAAGTTAGCAAAATATTTTTTATTATTAGCTGCCTGACAACCTAGAACAATATACCCAGTAAAAAAACCTTCTAAGAATAAGAGCAAAATATATTTGCAAACAAAGAAAAACAATTTATCACAAATATAGAATGAATGAAGAATAAGTAAAGGGAAGAAATATGGGTATATGTAAAAAAATATTAACTGTATGAAGCTTTAATATTATAATCTATTGGGATTTTTAAGTAAATTGATATATGAAGCAACCACAATATACATATTGGAATATGTTCAATTGAGTTATAATGTTCTAAAATCTTTGAATTATCTAGGAGGTAAATAAAGGTATTGATTACTTTAGACTTTGATGTATACATGTATTGTGTGTATAGTGTAGTTTGTGAAGCAACTCTCTGCAATTGAACTTTTTGAGATAAGAATTTATTATACTATCCAATATAGTAGCCACTAGATGCATATATCTTTAGAGCACCTGAAATGTGGCTACTATGACTAATGTACTAAGTTTTTAATTTTATTTAATGTTATTAATTAAAATATAAATAGTCACATGTAACCAGTGGCTACTGTATTGAAGAATACAGTTCTAGGTTAACCATGAACAGAATAGAAATTAACTGTATAAATTGAAAAGTAGTAGTAGAATAATGAAATAAAAGATTCTATTGATCAATAAAAGATAAGAAGGGAAGGAAGGAAACACTGAATAAGAAATATACTTTAGAAATAAATTATATTTCTAAATCCAAATATATCAGTAGTTGTATTAATTATAAATGACCAAAAGAAAGCAGTTAAAAGGCAAAGATATTCAGGATACTCTTTTCATGGAACACATCTAAAACTTAAACTAAACTTTTGGGAAAATGTATACTTTGAAAAATTATCGACTAAAGAAGGCTGGTGCAGGTCTATTATGGCAAAACAACTATGACCAGAGTGGACAATTTTAATCCACTTATTTCAATAAATAAGCCAACATATAAACCAGCAAATAGAAAAAACAAGAATACAGATTTGTAAAATATAATGTACAAACTAAATTTAATCAAAGGATATAGAACACTGAAGAATGCTATAGCTATTAAATGTTAATATAGGAATTTTTATGAAGAACTTCATACCAATAAATTTTAAAATTTAGAAAAGCGGGCAATTTCTAAAGAAAAATATGTTACTATCTTTCCCTAGATGGAATAAAAGTAAAAAACTAAATTTAGACGTGTGATAAAAAATTTCCCACAAAGAAAATTGCTGACCCAGATAGCTTTTTCCTTAAATATCTACCAAACATTCAAGAAAAAATAAGTTCAATCTTACATGAGATTGAAATTTTAAAAGAGGTTGCACTCCCCTATTGTTTCAAGAGATTAGAAAAACTTTAAAAAACAAACAAACAAAAAGACCCTTTGAAACCAAAATCTGACAAGGAGAGTATGAACAAGATAATTACAGTTCAATTTATGAAGTAAAGATAGATGTAAACAAAAATAAAATATATAAAAGACAAAATATTATTACCAGATTGGTTGATATCAAGAATGAAAGATTGTTTAATAAAAAAATTTCAATCTAATGTCACAGAATATCACTTCACTTGATCATCTTAATAGTTGCAGAAAAAGCATATGATAAAATTATTTTTCCAATCATGTTGATTCTGTTAGTAAGTTTATATAATTTATGATTTTTCCTCCTAAGACTTCTGAGATTGAAAGATAACTTCTGATAAAGAATATTCTGATAAGGAATAACCACAAAAATCTTCAGTAAACATCATACCTAATCATTAAAAGCTTGTCTTTGAAATCAGAAATTATACAAGGATGCTGCTATCAATACTTTGTACTACAGGTCCTGCGAGAGCAATTAAACAAACAAACAATGAATAAAAACATAGATTTTTAAGGATGAAAAACTGTCACTATTCACAGATAATATGAACATATACCATATGCACTAAATATCCAGAAAAATGTACAGAGCAGTTATTAATAAGAAAACTTAGGAGGTAAGTTGCATATAAAAATCTACTTTCAAAATCAATACATAACAGCAGTGGGACCATAGAACAGCCCAACTGTCTATTAATAACAGAATGGATAAATAAATTATGCTATAGGCATACAATAGCTTATATACAGCAATAAAAATGAATGAATTATAGATATACATGCAAGTTTGTAGATGAATTTTACATACAAAATGTTGAACAAAAATATAAGACACAGAAGAATTATAACATACATCATGATTCTGTTTATATACAGTTCAAAATCAGACATAAATTATGGTCAGTGTAAGAAGCTAGTATATACTGTGGAGTTCCATTTATATAAAAGTCTACTGAAGGTCAAACTAACCAATAGTGATCAAAAGCAGATTAGTGGTAGCCTGGTGCTGGGATTGGGGCTTACTGCAAAGGGACATGAGGAAGCTTTTAGGGGTGATGGAAATTCTACATCTTGACTGAAGATGGTGGTAACACAGGTATATAGACATTTGCGAAAGTTCACTAAACTGTATGCTTTTAAATTGTGCATTTTATTGTACACAATATATATGATACAAAAATTTTTTAAATAGGTGCAGTGTTAAAACTATAAGGAGAGTAAGAAACAGATTATTTCAAAAGGCAAACCATTAGTTTCCTCCAGAGAGAAATACATAGGGGGACTTCTAGAGTTTTCGTAATGGTCTATTTCTTGACCTGAGTGGTGGCTATGTCAGTTTAGCTTTATAGTTTTTGTTAACCTGTAAACATATATATAAGTAAGTATGTGTGTGTATTGTGAAATATATGCACAGGGTACAGTTAATGATTCATGTTAGCAGTGATTATGTTGGTGGGAGATCCAAAGCAAATTTTTCTTTCTTTTTTTTTAATTAAATGAATTGCTTCATCAAGTATGTTTACACATTTCTTTAAAACCAGGATGCCACGTGCCTTATTTAAAAAGTATTTTGCTGCATATAATTTCCAGTGCTGACTACAAGAGGAGTTTCTCGAGATTCTGAAAAGACTCAAGAGAGGTTTGACACCCTTATGAAGTAAATTAGAGTCCGTTTAATATGGTGTGACTCTCAGATGTATACTTTTCAGACAAGTTTTTTCTTTATGCTTTTGGTTTTGATGATTACCATGTTTATATTCCCAGAAATTGACATTTCCCCCCTCCATTAGTTAGTTGGTGACTTTACCAGTTGGGTAAGTTAGACTATGCTGTGGTTAAAAAGAAAGAAAGAAAGAAAAATCTCAGAGGATTTATAGGGTACATATTATTGCTCAGTCATGCCAAGTCCCCTTTTGGTCTCTGTGTCTCTGCAGACAGCTGTGCTCCATGTGATGCAAGGTTACCATTCTGGGCTGCTTCAATGTCAGTCAATGTCAATGTGCACTTCCATGATCACCAGTGTAGGTTAGGGGGAGAGTAAGCTGAACAGTCAAACACTGGCAACAAAATGCTCCCACATGGAAGTGACTGTGCCATATATTTCATTGGCTCATGCAAATCACATGCTTATTCCTACCATTAAGGAGGTCCAATTCTCCTCTAAGCCCGGGAGGAGAGGAGAACTCATATATTAGGAAGCAGCATAATGTCCACCATAGTTACATATCAGAATATGGCCAAAGTAAATTTATATTTTGTAAAAATGAATTGAGTCCCACTTGAATGAGAAGCATATTGATAATATACACTTTGGAATTTATGAAGCATTTTCCCAACATATTTTCATTCATTTATATAGAAGATATTTTGAACACTGTTTATGAGCCAGGTACTAAGCTAGGTACAGAATGTGTGGATAAGATGCAGGCACTGCCTTTCTGCATGATGATACCATGTGATTATTGCAATATAAAAGCCTGAATGGGCACCATGATGGCTGAGAAGAGAGAGTTCTCAGCACCAACAGGGATTAAAAAGATAAATTTTTTACATGAAGTGATACTTACTTAAGCCAGTGTTTCAAAAGTAAGTAGGAATTTTAAGGCAAATAGGATGGGGAAAAGGTAAAGACAATTTTGGGAGTGAGAAAGGTATGGACAAAAGCACAGAGTTGTCTTGCAAGCTCTTCCTAAACTCCCAGGTATTAGGCATTTAACATTCTTCTAATTTCATAGATAAGGACACTGAGGCAGAAAAAAGGAAATGATTTTCTCAGCTTATGTACCTAACACAAGACAAAGTAGACCTTAAGCCTTTAATTTCAAATCCCTCGTTCTAAACATTTGTCATTATCCAAATAAAACACACATTTTAAAGTAATGGACATATATAATAAATTCAAAATATCTTAATCATATTAATGCCTGGCATAAAATGAATACTTAATAAAGGATGGTAAAATGTAAGGCTCTAGTAGACTCTGTCTTATATGCATAAGCTATTTCTGCTCTGTATGGGTAGAAATCATGCCTATCTATTGTTTTTTATTAAGGTATGATTGACATATAACATTATATTGGTTTCAGGTGTACAGTTTAATGAATTGATATTTATGTGTATTGCAAAATGATCACCATAAGTCTAGTTAACATTTGTCACCGTATGTGGTTATAATTTTTTTTCTTGTGATGAGAACTTTTAAAATTCACTCCCTTAGCAATTTCCCAATATGCAACACAGTATCATTAACTAGTCAACATGCTGTAGTTTATGTTCCCATGATTATTTATTTTATAACTGGAAAACTTTACCTTTTGTGTCGCTTTTTATTTCCCTGATTTCAAGCACAGTTCTTATACATTGCAGGTTCTTTCTAAGCATTTATTGATGGAAGGAACAGAGAGAAGATAGGAGGGAGGAAGGAAGGGGAAGAAAAGGAGAGAAGAGGAAAGAAACAGTCTTCAAGTCTTTATCCTTCTGCCAGGGGGGAAAGTTTCTCTGATATATCTGATCGTTAAAATAATCTTTTAGTTTGCATTCATAGGACTTCCATGTTTTTGTGTGCGAGAGAGAGTCTGTTTTTCACTGACAGAAGTTAGGACATAGATGTGGGTGACAGATTAAGATCCCAGTTTAGTGCTTGGAACATGGTAGGGTAGACCTAAGTGTGGGTTAAATGACTGAATGGCAAAATCATGTCTGTCATTACTCATCTGAAACAACACATCTGTGTGGTTTAACCTTCAGAGACTGGAGATTTATTACACATTAGCAATTACTTCAAACATTGGAGATTAATGAGGCATGAGAGATTACTCCAGACTTTAGTGATCTCATGAGCTTAGTAAACATTGCAAGCTTTTCAGTCAATATTGAAAGGTCTGATGGGGCCACAGCAGACCTTTTGTATAGAAACTCTGGTTCTGCCCCACTGTGGGTCTGCTCCTTTCACTATGAGAGAAGATTCAGAAGATGGTTTGGGGTGATTCACAGCAGTACTTATCCCAGCGGTTTATCAATAGCTCCAGTTGGCCACTGTTAGGATTAACCACTTTTGTGTGGCTCTTCAGAGAGCTTTGCTGCTGAAAACATGGAAGCTAAAACGCTACCTGTCTATCCATCAACAATGGGTTTTAGGAACTTACTAAGCACCAAAGAGAATATTAATAATCTGAAATGGCTACTAGAGAAACAAACAGAAGGCATATTCTTTGCTCTGAAGAATGGTGCAGACCAGATGAGAGAATATAACAGAATAATAAAAGAGATCTTTCGAGTACCAAATAGTTGGATAAAAGGTCTACAAGAAGGGAAAGCCCACAGGGCACAAGGAGCATCCAGGAAAACTTACTAGAGCAGTGGTTCTTAACCTTTTTTGAGGTACCAAACCCACCAGTTTCATATGCACATTCACTGAACCCTTCTTTAGTGATAAATAAAATATGATTTTTTTTCCAAATTCAAGACATAGGTATATGTTTTTTTACTGGTGCACAAAATGAGCTGTGCATGACCATCACCTTGCTCAAAGAACAAAACCAACAAAGTGCATGAACTCACAGTAAATTATGGTATTACTTTATTCTGGCCTCCGCCGCAGAGGCTTCTCTGAACCCTTGAGACTGACTCATCGAACCCCTAGGGTTTGATAGAACCCAGGTTAAGAACCACTGTACTAGAGGAAGCAGGAGTTGGGATGGCTGGGTCTTTCCTCTGGACTCCTGTTATCTAGGCATACAATATTTCACCCCATGTGAAATACACACATGTATTCCTCAGGAAATTATTCATGGATGGCTCACTCTGCCTAGAATACTTTTCTTCTACTTTTCTGCCTGGCTAAATCCCTCTTCAGGGTTCAGCTCAGATATACAATAGTTTCCTTTTTCCGAGACTTCCCCTGCTCCTTCAGCACCTGGGCAAAGGTCAGCCACTCCCTACTTTGCACCACAGCATTTGTATGTGTCTATAATGTGGTACCAACCACACTGGAGTATAACGAGTTGCTCACGTGTCTGATTTTCCACTCCACAGTTCCAGATATGTCAGGCGCTCTCAATAAATATTGTTTGTATGGGTGGTTGGATAAATTAATTAGAGAAGATCTTTGTAACGAGAGAGCAGTGGGAGATCTAGTAAGATGGGATCAGACATTGAAGAGCCTTTTAAAAGATAAACCAAAGGAGGGTAGAAGGAAGGAAGGAGGGAGGGAGGGAAGGAGGGAGGGAGGGAAGAAGGAAAGAAGAAAAGAAGGAAGAAATGAAGGAAGGAAGGAAGGAAGGAAGGAAGGAAGGAAGGAAGGAAGGAAGGAAGGAAGGAAAGAAAAAAAAGATATGTTTAATATTAAGGTAAAAAATTGGAGCTGGGTTTTTATTTAGATGAGCCAGTAAATAAAAGCCATCTATACTCTCACTTAGAGATATCTACCATTAACATTACCTGTGTGTTCCCAGCATTATCTGCATATAAACACACTGGCAAATTTCCCTACAATTTATGTTCCCACTCTTCATGTCAGAGAGTGTTCAGAAATCCAGTCAAGCAACAAATATTTATAATGTGCTTAAGAATTTCTGTCTTATAGCAAAAAAAAGACATTATCCCTGCCTTCCATGGATTTTACAAGACAGTGGATAAATCAGCATCTAAAAAATTAAATTGTTAAGTAAGTGACTCAGATGTGCAAAGATTCATCTCCACCTTTGATCATTGACACTGGGTATAAAAAATCTAGGGTCAAACACCATTTCTATCATTTTAATAGCTTTAAAAACTTAGACAAATCACTTAACCTTGTCAAGATAACAAAGCAACAAAGCAACTATACTTTATAGTGACTATTACCCTATTTTTAAAATTCTATCAGGGTCTATTACCCAAAAAATAAAAATTAGTACTTTAAAGAAAGAATTGCCCTGGTCAGCACCTCGGTAGATAGGGCATCAGCCTGGCGTATGAACATCCGGGTTCGATTCCCGTTCAGTGTACACAGGAGAAGCGACCATCTGTTTCTTTCTCCCTTCCTCTTCACCTTTTCTCCCTCTTCCTCTCACACAGCCAGTGGCTTGATTGGTTTGAGCATTAGCCCCAGGAGCTGAGGATAGCTCCTTGGAGTCCTTCAGCCTCAGTACTTGAGCACCGACCCCAGATGGTGTTGTTAGGTGGATTCTGGTGGGGGCACATGAAGGAGTCTGCCTCGCTATCTCCCCTTCTCTCACCTGGAAGGAAGGAAGGAAGGAAGGAAGGAAGGAAGGAAGGAAGGAAGGAAGGAAGAAGGGAGGGATGGAGGAAGGAAGGAAGGAAGGAAGCAAGCAAGCAAGCAAGCTTGATGTCAGATTGATAATGAGAGGGAGAAAGGGGAAGGAGTGGAAGAAAGGGGATTCCAAGATTTTTGGTGTAGGAGATAAAATGGATTAAGGTATACTGTAGGAACATGAAGGACTCCGACATGCTCCTGTAGGAGCAGAAGCCCTCTGCGTTGCACAGTTTTTAGAATACAAGAAGGGGTCAGATTATAGATTTGCTTTAGAAATTTTAGATTGCTTTGCTGGTTATAAAAAAATATTGATTTGTTTTCATTGAATACTAAAAGCAGTTGTTGGTAAGGTGAGGAAGGGAGAAGGGAGAAGAAAGCTGAGTGGGTGAATGGGGCAGAGCAAGAAGACTTCTAAGGGCCTTCAGATCCTGAGTAGATACTGATAAAATCCTGAGTAGCAGCTGATAAAATTACTACACTTGGGAGTCAGGGCTGGACCTCAAGACATTGTTTACAAATAATAACACATCTAGTTGGCAGAGACACGCTGACCAGATTCAAAATTGTCAAAGATCATACAACTAAAACATGTGTAGCTCATTGCCAGACCTCACCATCTGGAGTAGACTAAGTTATGTTTATTTTACTATAGTTTTACATTTTCCTTTTATAATTTTGAGATAAATTTAAACTATAGAAATACTGTAAACTGACCATTACAATTATTTTTGTTGTATTTTCTTCTTTAATAGATATCTGTACATATCTTTTAATTATCTGACAAATAATGCAGAAATCACAAAAATTGGAAATGACCTGGGCCTCTCTTGCTTTCTAAGCAGTCATGGAGATCTGCCAAGCCACTGTGATAAATGTCGCCAAGAGGGACACTAAGGATGAGGAGAGGATAGCATTTTCAAAAGACTCCAAGAGAATCTCTGTTTTTGTCATACCTTGAAAGTTATAAAAACAAAAATGCAGGTTATTTTCACTTACTACTGAGCAAATGTTTGTCTTCAATAAGGCAGGTCACAGATGTTTGTTGAGAACCTTTTATTTATATGCCTAGAAATTTGGGGGAAAAGAAATTAGAATACATGGTTTTCTATTTTCAAGCTCCCAATCCAGCTGTGGAATCAAAATTTATATCCAGGAAATTATTAGGAAAGAAAATAGATAAATCCTGGAAGTCTCTCAGGATGCTATTTATTTTTCCTTTCATGGTTAAAAAGGCAAGTTTGTAAGAAAGTCTTTAATTATTTAAAGCCCAAACCATATATCCCAGGCTTATGATGCTAAATGCATCCCATTTCGGCATGAAATGGGATCTTCCTGAACAATGTATAAAACACTAAGTGCACGCCATGTTCATTGTTCCTTCAGGAGAAAAGATGGTTCCTTATATCCAAAGTTACCAGAATTAATGTTTTGTAACCGTTCCTGCCCAAAATTGATTGAACAAGAAATCAGGGTCAAAGGTAATTTTTAAGAGCTGAACATAGTAGTAAAATCTAGATATTTAATGAGCACTTATTGTAAGTCAAGCACTATGCTAAGGCCTTTACTTTTTTTTTTTTACAGAGATAGATCAAGAGTAAGAGAGAGGGATAGATAGGGACAGACAGACAGGAATGGAGAGAGAGGAGAAGCATCAATCATCAGTTTTTTGTTGCGACAGCTTAGTTGTTCATTGATTGCTTTCTCATATGTGCCTTGACCGTGGGCCTTCAGCAGAGCAATCCCTTGCTCAAGCCAGAAACCTTGGGTCCAAGCTGGTGAGCTTTAGCTCAAACCAGCCCATGCTCAAGCTGGAGACCTTGGGGTCTTGAACCTGGATCCTCTGCATCCCAGTGCAATGCTCTATCCACTGCATCACTGCCTGGTCAGGCAGGCCTTTACTTGTTTTACTTAACCTTCACAACAGTTCCATGAGGCTGGTAGGAATATCATTAAAAGCATCTTTTCTTTTTCTTTGTATTTTTCCGAAGTGAGAAGTGGGAGAAGGGGGAGTGAGGCAGACAGACTCCTGCGTGCGCCCAACTGAGATCAACCCAGCATGCCCACCATGGGGCTATACTCAGCCCCTCTGGGGCATTGCTCCGCTGCAATTAGAGCCATTCTAGCGCCTGAGGCAGAGGCCATGGAGCCATTCATCCTCAGCGCCCAGGCCAATTTTGCTCCAATAGAGCCTTGGCTTCAGGAGGGAAAGAGAGAGATATAGAGAAAGGAGAGGAGGAAGGGTGTAGAAGCAGATGGGCGCTTCTCCTGTGTGCCCTGGCCGGGAATTGAACCTGGGACTTCCACATGCTGGTCTAACACTCTACCATTGAGCCAACCGGCCAGGGCCTTCAAATGTATCTTAATAATAATATGCATATAGTTACAGAGATACCCTGACAAGATGCAAACAGTTATTAATAAACACCCAACACTAACCATGTGTCTAACAACCAGCTCACAATAAGACAAAGGCTTCATAACTGGTCATACATCACAGGCTAGTGAGTGGAGTTGCTGGGGCTTGAATCGAGGGTCTTTCTGCCTGCCTGACTCTAGGAGCCCTTATTTTTAGCCTATTGCCTGTGTGGTTACCTCATTCACTTAATAAGGATACTCCATATTTTATCAGTATGATTCAATCAAATCCTTTCCCTCTGAAGGATATGTTGAATCTGACACTTATTCAACAGAGAGAAGGTGGAAGCCACAGAAATAGGAAAGGAGTCAAGATAGAAGAGGCTTAGGAGAATAAGCTTCAGTAGGAACCAGGAAGGCTGAGATGATGGCTATGTCACTAAGGCTAAAGCAAGGTCACAGAAATGCTGGACACGCTAAATGACCCTGAAATATAGTCAACATTTCAGCTCTATTTAGGCCTGATGGTGTGACATTTCCTCTCTGGCCCTTGCTCCAGAGCAAACATAACTAACATGGAAATGATCTATCGCTTGGGCAAGAATCAGATTCCCAAATAAATTGTCATCTCAGAAAGTTAAGTCTGACAACATCCTGACACTTAATTAAGGAGCAACGTGGAATACTCTTTAATTAATGACATAGATTACCAGCACTTCAAGAGAATTTAGGAGCTAATCTATGAATTGAGACCCACTGAGAGCTTATTTGAAGCAGCTTCCAAGACTAAGTCAGACAGACTTATTAGTTTTCCAGACCTTCAGCTTCTTGAACTTCCCTCCTAGCCTTAAATTAGGCCGTTGAGTAAAGATTTAGTATTATAATTTTTGCTCTAATGCACAAGTCATGTACAGAGCATCATTTAAAATTATAAATTCCTTTTGTTTCACTGGCAGGAAAAGTTCATTTTTTCAGATGAACAACATATGCTTCCTTTAATTATAAAGAGAATTTTAATAATGGAGTGGGTTTTCTGCCTTTCTCAGCTTCCAGGATACTCGCAGACACAGTACCATGCGTAAAGGCCATAACTAATGGATCTCAGATGCCTGGGACCATTCATAAGTCTGTTGTTCCCAGTGCTTTTTATTCTCATTTTTAAAAAATGACCTGTTATATATATTTCACTCATGCAAGTTACCTCCAGACATATTTGAAAGTGTTAGGTTGAACCATCTGAAGTTGCCAAGAGTCAATAGTTTTTAATCTACACAAGTATAAATTCCAGATGGTTTGACCTATGAGTCAGGTAAATGTGAGATAGGGATGTGAGCATGGAGGACTGTCCCAAACCGCATGTGGCAAAGTTTTAATAGTGAAATCCTGTGGTGGGACTATCTATGCTTTTTATTTTTCTTTCTCCTGCTTTTTGTACTCTCTAAATTTCCTGTTGCTTCTATTTTACTCACCAACATTGGTGTGTCTTCCTCTTTGCTTCTGTCGCAGATTGTGCCTATGACCCTGCACCTATTACTTTGCACTTATTACCTTGTACTTACTACTCTGTGTGGCACCTTTAAAAAAAAAACACCTGTGTGTTTCTTCTGTGAATATCTTGAGAGAAAAAACTGTGTCTTGTTTACCTTTATATCCACTGTACCTGGCATATGGGAGGGATTCAACAATGTTTGCCTATTGAATGAATAAATGTCTTTATGTCTGGCTTAACCAAATCAAAACATAACTTATTTCCGACGTTTTTAAGAAATTGATTTTTCTAAAAATAACTGAATAATGCTTCATAATGACTTATTGCATTTCATATCTTTTCTTCTATTAACATGCTAACCTTTGGATGACATACATTTTTGTATTATATTTAGATGACATTTACATTTCTTTTCAGTTTATTCTGACCTACCAGTGGCTTTTAGCATTTAATGACGATAGCTCTAAGATCATACTTGGATGTTTTCCAGATTTCTTAAGGTGAACAGAAGCTATATTGAAAGGATGTCCTTGACTCTTGTCCTTTCTGGCTTGGAATTGTTTCTTTTAATGAACCCAGTATCTATCCCAATTCTACAGCAGATAACCTGGAGGGCATCTTGACTCAGAGCTTTCCTTTGGGTTTTACATCAGTCATCCTGTGTAGAGTTTACAGCATCCCTTTAAGAACTACCAATTTCAGATCATAATGATGCCCTGGGCCTGAAATGCATCAACAGCTTCACTCTTCTGTGTGCATGAGGCAGTCGGCCATGATAAAAGCAAATGCTTCTTAAAATTTAATGTGCATGCAAGTCACCTAGGAATCTTGTTAAAATGTAGACTCTGATTCACTTGGACTGGGGTGGGGCTAGAGGTTCTGCATCTTAACAAGGTGCAGCTGGGGCTGCTGGTCAGGGAGTAGTGAGACTGTTAGCATCCTTATGTATCCTGGCTGTTCTCTAATTTTCAGTCTGAAGAGGGCTATCTCTAGTAGAACTAAAAGTTCCACAGGCTAGTGGCATCCATCTGAGCCCTGCATCTGGTTAGCTGAAGTTTCGATGCTTGTCCAGCCCTTATGTCTTTTCAGATGCCCTCTGCAAGGTGCCTCATGGAACCCCAAGATTCTCAGTGTGGCATTCCTCCTGGTCATGGCCTTTCACTATGCTCCAAGGGGTCCTGTTATGCCTCCAATTGATTCAAGTTCCCACTTGAAGCTAATTTGAGGAACCAATGTTTAATAATTTGCTACCAGAAAACAAGGTTTAATGTGGTAATTTCAATTTGAAAACAAGTCTTTGGTTTATATCCTTGCTCTTACATTCACCAGCTGTGGATCTCAGCGAATCATTGAGTGCCTGTGATAGGATGAATAATGCCCCCAAAGATGTCCACATGCTAACCCCTGGAGCCTGTGAATGTTACCTTGTATGGCAATTGTGATTACCTTGTATACAGATGTGATGACATTAGGATATGAGCTGGGGAGATTAACTGGATTATCTAGGTATGCCCAATGTGATTATGGGAGTCCTTGGAAGAGGGCGGCTCGAAAATAGAGTGGGAGAGGAAACTGAAGACCTGGAGATACCCGAAGTGTCCCTCAATAGAGGATTGGATAAAGAAGATGTGGTATATATTTACCTTAAAATACTACTCAGCCATAAGAAAAGGTGAAATACTGTCATTTCAGACAACGTAGATGGACCTTGAGAATATTATGATAAATGAAATAAGTCAGTCAGAGAAAGCTAAGACCCATATGATTTCAACCACAATATGGTGGTTACCAGAAAGAAAGGGCTGGGATGGGGTTTAGGGGGCATCAAATATATGGTGACAGAAGATGTCACCACAATGCACACAATGCACTACAGATCACATATCATAGAAATGTACACTTGAAACCTATATGATCCTATTAACCAATGCTACCCCAATAAATTTAATAAATAATAAAAATAAATAAAAGCAGAGATGGAAATAATGCCTCACAGCCCAGGCAGTCTTCAGAAGCCAGAAAAAACAAGGAACAGACACTCCTGGAGCCTCCAGAAGTCGCCAACGCTGCCGATACCTTGATGTTAGACTTCTGGCCTCCAAAATTGTGGAGAATAAATTGTATTGTTCTAATCCACTAGGTATATGGTCATTTCTTAAAGCAGCATTAGGACATTAATACAAAGTTTCTTTTTCTTAGTCTGTAAAATGAGGCTAATGAGAGCATGGCTAACAGCAGCACTGAGGTGAGTTTTAAAAGGAATAATACAGGGTGGGCAAAAGTAGGTTTACAGTTGTGAGCACACAAAACAGTTTATTCTTGTATTGTTATTTATTAATTATTGCATTATTTTCCATACAAACAACTGAAAACCTACTTTGCCACCCCTGTATATAGGAAAGCATTTTGAAAACTAAAGCTCTGGCTCTCAGACCTTGCTGGCTGTAAGAATCACTTGAGAGCTTGTAGAAAAGAGATTCTTCTACTCTAGAGAGTCTGATAGTATATATTTGGATTTATTTTTCTGAATCTGCATTTTCAACAATCACCGGAATCTCTTGGACATTGGTGGTCCTTGGACCACACCTACAGACATTGTTCTAATGTGTGGCTATTGATTAGAATGCCAGCCCCTTGGTGGGCCAGTGGAGGGGATATTTGGGGGAAAGGAAGCAAAGGTCTAAGTCACCTCACAGGGAGTCTCCCAGGAAGGAGTGTATTTTGCAGGGTACCCTCAAATGGGGTTGGGGCGTGTCATTTCAGAGCTGGCATCCACATGATAATGATGACTTTCTGTCCTGTAGCAGGACGTGGCAGTGGCTTGTGCAGGCTGCACTCACCGTGTCACAGTCCACCCTGCCATTCAGAGATAGGACATGTCCCAGAGATAGCTTGTGTATCCCTCATATTCAGAACACATTGGTAATTTCTAATTGAGGACACCTGAATCAAATGCAGCTTATCTATAAATGCAATGCTCAGAGAAAAGAACAGATAGATGTTTTCTTAAAAATAAACCTTAGTTGAGATCTTGCTTTGTGAAAGGCACCAAGATTCTGTTCTGAGGGAACTCACAATGAGCTGGGCTATAGACAGGTAGCCATCATGGGGACAGGTGTAAAGGGTCAAAAAGACAGGAAGAATCCTTTAGTAGAGGAATAAGAATATCTCCCACTTAAAGTGCCACTGATAACTTTAAAGTGCTAGAATGAATGCCTTGTACCTTTCTTTTAATATACCTGTTCTTCTGTGTTACATGAGCCCATAGGGGATTACTAATTCTGCTTGGGGATGATATGATGATTCATTTTATGTATCAACCTTACTGAGTCACAGGTTGCCCCAATATTTGGTCACACATTATTTTGGGTGTTTCTGTGAGGGCTGTTTTGAATTGAAAGTGGTAGATTGAGTAAAGTGGGCTGCTCACCCTCATGTGGTGGGCCTGGAGGCTTGAGTAGAACAAAAAGGTTGACCTTCCCCACAAAAGAAGAAATTTCTCGCCTGTTTGAGTGCCTTTGATCTGGGACATTGATTTTCTTTCTTTTTTTTCTCTCTTGGCTACCTGCTCAAATGAAAACATTAGCTCCCCCTGGGTCTCCAGTTTGCTAACTTCAGATCCTGGGACTTGTCAGCCTTCACAACTATGTGAGCCAATTCCTCATTGTAAATCTTTGTTTCTCTCTATATATAGTTACATCCTTTTGGTCTGTTTTTCTAGAGAACTCTGATTAATACAAATAGAACTCTGGGAAGTCATCATAGAGATCGCTTTTAACAGAGTTTTTGAAATAATAGATGACCTATTTACAAATATTCTACACTGTAGTTATAAATTATAAATTCCTCTAGCATTTGCTCATTTCAGCATACATGTAGGGTTGAAGCTTGAGATGAATTTAGTGAATGTTTATGATGTACCAGGCACTTTGCGAGGCACAGAAGTCGGGTCAAAGATCAAGACATCAGTCCAGCCCTCTGGCTTGAGGGCTGGCTCTGCAGAGCGGTTGTTTTGTGTAGAAACGATCTTTCCCAAGTGGCAGTCTGATTCTTACAAAATAAAAACATGGTGTCCAGTTAGGATTGCCAGATCAAAGGTTGCATGGGACATGCAATTATTTGTTGTTTATTTGAAATTCAAATTTAGTTGGGCATCCTGTGTTTTTATTTGCTATATCTGATAACTCTATGTCTAGTTCCCCCCCACCCCCTACATCCAGAATGGTATAGGGATTGGGAAGACATAGCTGTCTTTTAGGCTCTGGAAAGAAGATGCCTTTCTCTTCACTCCTACAGTATTACATTTAGCCTGCCTTCTCTAGAGCTCATCCCCCGCTGCCCACCTCCGCCCTCACCAGCCCCAAACCCTGGGGACTTTCACTGCAGACACTGAGACATTGCCCTTCACACCTTCAGACAGTGTGTCTCCTTTCAGAAATGGCACAGGAAAGGCCTGCTGGGACACAGGGGAATGCCTGTGACTCTGCCTCCGGGAAGTGGGGACCTGCATGGCCTGACTCTAATTATGCTTTTCCCAAAGCCCCACCTGCCAGGATTAGCTGTTTGAGGTACTTTTAGAAAATTAAGCCCAGGGCCAGGCTGGGAAAGATGCAAGCACTCCTTAGTGCTCTTAGAGACAAGAAGTGGAGGTTAAAAGCAGGGAATTCAGAACTAGCCAGCCCGCATTTGAATCATTGCTCTGTCAGTTAACTGCTTTATGAACATGGCAGGTGACTTAAGCTTCCTAAGCCTCCATTTTTTTTCATTGATAACATGGGAAGCCCACTCTGCTGTGAGGATTAAATAAGGACAGCATCTGGTATACAAGGATCTGTGCCTAATAAATTGTTATGGTTGTTAATGCTTCTGGGTCTCTTTTACATCATGTATTACTAGTTTTTTTTGTTTGTTTGTTTCAAATAGGCTGCTTCAAACATTTTTGGGCATTTGACTTGTTTGAAGCTCTGAATTTGTTTCCTGGAGTAAATGCCAAGGAGTAGTATTATAATACCAAGGACTATCAGAGGCATACAGCATAGATGCTGAGCACAGGCTCTAGAGCCAGACCACCTGGGATCAAATCCCAGTTGCTCTACTTAGTGGCTGTGTGATTTGGGGCAGGTTCCTTCACTTCTCTGTGCTGTTATAGAAATTTAAGTTAGTGTTAGTTGTTTTTATGAGTTTCTAATGGATCTTAAAATGTATGGGCAGGTTGCCTTTAAGAATTTTAACAATTTGACTTCTATATTAACTATTTTGTCCATCTAAAAGCACACCTTATTCTTTGTCTATCATTTTAATAAAAGTGTTTTCACATTATTCCTCTGCTTTCCTTTATTTTAATTTTGTTGTCTTTATCATATATTTATGTATTTTTGTTTTTCATCTTATCTGTATTTTCCGTTATAAAATTTCTGTTGCTACAAGAGTCAAAAATTATATTCCACTTGTCTCATGTAAATGACTCTAACTTGGCAATTCAGAAAGTGAATAGGGAAGACAGGAAACAGAAAGCTTTTTTAGTATCTTGTACATGTCACCAGTAATGAGAAATATGAAGGCAATTGCAGGTACCAGGGACTCTGAGAACCACAGTAAGGGCTTTGAACCTGAGGTATAATTATTCACACAGTGGGATAGGAGAAAAGTTGGAAAAATGTCAGATTCAGGATCAGAAAATGTTTTTGTTAATAGCATTATCTTGTGCATGTCTTCCGGTCTAGTGTAAGTCATTTTCAGACAACCTTTTAAATTTTTGTCTGCCAGTCCATATGCTGTCACCAAATTAAGTACTCTGTAGACACTTAAAAGAAAGAGGGTGTGTTACTGTAATTTTGGCAATATAAACAAAAAGAAATATATACAAAATGGGACTAATTGCCAAATGGCAATTACTTCTTCCTCTGGCTCTAGAGTGTACTGCCCTCAAGCGTAGAATTTTTATTTTTGAGATGAATGAAAATGGATGTTGTGATTTCTCCGGGACTAGTTGTATTCCACTATGCCCATACACAACGGCTGCAGAAGTAGACAAGCTCGTGTCTCAGGGTGTTCCCTGAAAAAGATGGGTGTACAACTAACAACTGCTTAGTGTCTGTGGAGGTCTTCACCTGCGACACCTCCCCAAATACTGTCCACTGGATTCCAGGAGACCTCTCTCTGCCCATCCCACCCCACACCTCTGCAGCATCACAAGAAGAGACATTGTTGTCATTGGCTAATTTTTCCTTATACCCAACTGGGAGAGCAAAGGTGCAATTTTCATCGGCACAGTTTCATTTGTTTAGGAAGACAAGGTTAGTGAAACACACTATTTACCTGGATGATTTGAGCTACTTGGTTCTTAATAAGTCAAATATACCATCTGAATTTTAAACATGATAGCATGCATATATTCCTCTTTCCAGGAGTAATATACAAAACAATGTTAGGAATCAGAAAAGTCCCATAGACTGACATCTGTTTTACCTTTCCTCATTCTCCAAGGTAAAATAATCCCAAATTAAATTTAAAGAAATATTCAATACAGTAATATGTTAGCTACTCTCGATCTCAATTTCCTCATCTGTAAAATAGGAATAATAGTAATGCCTGTCCCTACCCACCAGACTTGTTTGTTAAGTGAGATAAGGTATATAGAATTATTTTGTAAACCACTAACGTACTTATAAATATTAGTTGTAAGTATTAGTTAATAATTTTACTAGCTTACTCAAAACCTAAGCCATAATTCCACTTAATACTAACAGGAACAAGAAAAAGACAAATATTCAGAAACACAATAAGGATGAAAACAGCCAAATCAAATCACTGATGTTCATTGAATACACATACATATATTATGTACATTTAAATATGATTTCTAATTTTAAAAAATTCATCTATTTCTTTTTTTTTTTCTCTTAAGTGAGAAGCAGGGAGGCAGAATAACAGACTCCCACATGCACCCCAATCAGGATCTTCCCTTCAAGCCCCCTACATGGTAATGCTCTGCCCAAATGGGGCTGTTGCTCCATGTCTCAGTAACTGAGCTATTTTAATTGCCTGAGGCCATGGAGCTCCATGCCCAGGGCTAATTTGCTCCAACTGAGCCATGGCTGCTGGAGGTGAAGAAGAGTTAGAGATAGAGAGAAGGGAGAGGGGGAAGGGTGGAGACGGAGATGGTTGCTTCTCCTGTGTGCCCTGACTGAGAATCAAACCCAGGACTTCTACATGCCAGGCTGATGCTCTACCACTGAGCCAACCGGCCAGGGCCTATCTGTTTCTTTTTAAATCTTTATTAATTTCATTCTTATGTTTTCCCCAAATTTGTTTAGCTGGGTTTTATTTTCTAATATTTTGGGTTGAGTGTTGATTTATTTCCATTTATTATTTAATAATGAGAGTTTAAAAATAGAAGTTTACCTATGAGTATAACTTTGGCTGTACCTCAAGTGTTTGATATGTAGTGCTTTTATTGCTATTTTCTAGGTAGTCTGGAATTATAGTTTGATTCCTTTCTTCATCTAAATTTCCTGGAGTTTTAACATTTTTTGGTAATTGGATATTTTTGGTCATACTTCTGTTAATAATATCTACCTCTATTGTATGTTGGTGAGAGAATAGTGGTGGCAAATTTTCTGTTTATTTTTGGAATTCATTGAGATTTTCTTTTGTGGTTACTATATGACTAACTTCTATAAATTATCCTGTGAGCACATGAAAAGAAAAAGGGTGATATTCTAACTTTCCTAGGTGTAGAATTCTACATATATATTCATTATATCATTAATTAAATTATTTGTCTTCTCTGTGTTAAGGGGTATTTTTTATTTTTTTTAATGGGTGACCAATGGATGAGCTTTAGAATATCTGTGTGTGTGTGTGTGTGTGTGTGTGTGTGTGTGTGTGTGTGTGTTTTTACAAGGAGAGGGCTCACAACTGTTTTCCAAGATCTCAAAGGGATCTGTGACCCCCCCTACCCCAAATATTAAAAAACTGCTTTATATCTTACTTGACCTGCTAAGAACCAAGAAAAGGAAGTTAAGCTCCTTCATATCACTTAATACCAACATTAAAATTATTCTCAAACAAATGAAAATTATAATGATCTCATTAATACACAAGATTCCTGAGAAACAGTCATTCTGTATTTGTTATTTATCCATCCTATGAATAGTGCTAACCGGCCTTTGCTTGTTTTGTCCCAGGCCCTGTAATGAGACTCACAGGAGGCGGGGCTCCTGTAGGATGGCAGAAAAAGGGCCAAGTCACTTTTTTCAACATTGATCGAGTCTGAAATGCACTGGTCACGTGTATCCCATTTTCCCCAGAAGTCTTTCACTCAGTCTTTCATAGTCTCCTCTGATAAATTCTTCATCTCTTCTCTGATGGCTTCTCAGCTGGCGTTCTCAGGAGACAGTCGCATTTTGGAAAGATAATCAAAGATAATCGTGTCCTTAGGGTGACGCTCTTCAAAGTCACAGACTTCCTCAAGTGAGGCAGCAAAGTAAATGCATCAGTTTCTAGGATGGGAATGACAGCTACTTAAAAACTGACAGCCAAATTACAGATGTACTTGGAACAGGAGGTACCTGCTGACAAACAAGTCACACATTTTTAAACATAAACATAAAGAATTAGAAATTCACCTTAAAGAGAAAACTGAAGAGATCTTAAAAAGAACAGTGAAGATTGAAATTGTAACATATTCTACGAAATTTTCTATACTTCACTCTCAAAGGCATTAGAAATTCTTTGGGCTGACTTATCCTTCAGCGTAGGTACATGCTTCTGCTTGATACTTTCAAGGCCCTTGAAAGTGTCTTATTTTTAATTTTGTTTACAGGCAGGAAAAAATGACAATAATAATAATGACTACATAACAAATCGAGCCCAGATTATATTTGCCTTTATACCAGAGCAGTCATAAAATATAATTCATATGTATGTATTTTTTTATGTAAGAAGGGACCCATGAAGGCAAAAGCCCCTACATTTCATGAAAGGGTCATAATGAGGCCCTGTAAATAATTATCTGTTCAACATGGTGACTGTTTCCTTCTTTCTGCTTGTTTCACTCTGGCTCTTTCTTTCCATGAAGTTCTTTTACCTGCTTATCTTTTTATACATGGCCCAACAGTCCCCAGTTCCAACTTAGCATCAGATCTACCACTGTTGGATTTTTATGGATCTGTGTTCAAATTCTATGTTGGAGTATCTTCTAGTTGGGTGTTTATTGTATGTTCAAGTAGCTGTAGCTAATCTTTCCTCCTTTATTCTCCCCCCACACTCCTGCCTGCCCCTTACCCTCCATCATAGGTATAGTTGGCCCTTCTCAAGCTGTGTTGGGGCAGCTAGTGAAATATCTTCTACCATATAGTTTTAATATGACTTGATTATACATACAGAAAAAAAAATCACAGGGAGAAAAAGCCTAGTAGAAAGTAGTGGTCTTACTATAATTACATTGTTACACTTTTTCATGCCCTTGATTGTCATTTTGCCACCTATTCAACACATGGTAAACATAAGGCTCTTCCCCAGGAATGCCATTTGCAGAAATTGTGCCTAATCTAGGCATCTCTCAGTGAAGAGCCATGCGGCATAATCAGGCAGGACTGAAGACCAAGCCATTTCTTGAAGATGAGCAGACACCCCACTGAACCAAAAAGCTGGATGAGGGACCTATCTGAGTAAGTATCCACATCACAGACACTCCTGTCACTTCAGGATAGTAATAGTCCCTTTTCATTAATGATTAGATATTAGGATCATCTAGTAAATGTGTCTTTAGTAGCAAGTTGATCTTTATTTAATTATCAAAGTGCCATACACCTCTCTATCTGTATAGAATTTTAATACCCAATAAGCACAATATTGTTTCACTATAAAGAAGTATAATTGGTATAGCAATTTGATATTACCAAGATATATATTGTCTATCTAAAAAAATATTAATTCTGAGATACAAAAAAAACAACACAAAAAACAAAAACCTTTTATATTTACATGTGTAATTCCTATTTAAATTGAAGAACAGGAAACTTTACAACCTCTCTTGATAAGAAGAAAGCTTTGAGCAAAAAAGACTAATCAATGACAGTTGTTTTCCTTTTAATAAATATTATCTTATTAACAGAGAAATAGGAAAAATTCTGTTATGGAAATTGTTAAGCGTTAAGCTTTGAAGAACACAATCTATCCATCAAGTTTAAAAGAAAGGGATTTATTAAAGGGTGTTTTATGGTTTACCGTATCATTAAGAGGCAAATAATTTCTCTCTAGGTTGAACTTCCAAGGTCAGTTTTCGAGACCAGACTGTGGAACTGGGTGAATGGAGCAGTTGAGTCTGCACTGGTCCAGAGGTTGCAGATTTGGGAAGCTGATATCCCAGCTGTCTGCTCCTGGGCATGCTATTTTTCTGCCAATTCTGCTGTCCCTACTAGCCAAGCAATGTGATATCTTGTCTCGTCCCATGTGGCTTAGTTCTAAATCAAAGTCTCATTTGATTGCACTCAGTTTCTGAAGTTTCAGCTCCGAGAAAGTCTGAGAAGTGTAGTTCTTAGCTTTTTGGCCTCTGCATCTTAAAAAGGGGGCAGAATGTGCCAAAATAGTCCATTTAGAGTACTTACTTGGGAAATCCAGAGAAGTGAAGTAACACTGAAGGTGCAAATCAGATATGGCCACCTTTGGGGCTCACCTTTTTCCCTTTCGGGACTAGAATTGTATTAATCACAATCTTTGGTTCACAGTACCCTCCCACCTATGTATGTACACCGGATTACTTACTTAATATAATAAACATTATGGACTCACCCACCAACAAAATAAAAGCTAGATCTGTGACAATAACTACATCTAATCAAAGAACCTCGACTTTCCACTATCTAGAAAACCATCACCCTGAATTTCATGTTTTGTTGCATTTATATGTATTCTTACAAAATACCTTTTTTATTTTAGAATTTTGATACTACAGTGTGTCCGTAAAGTCATGGTGCACTTTTGGCTGGTCACAGGACTGATATGCACCATGACTTTATGGACACATTGTATTATAATAATGGGATCATACTCTATGTAGTCTTTTGGCTTTAACGGTTTTCATTTAAAGTTCTATTGCCAGATTCATCCATATTTTTGTATTTCACTGTAGTTTGTTTTTTGTTAATAACTGCTGTATTTTGTTGCTGAACATGACATTTTATTATATGAATATTCATACATTTTTCTCTTAATGAATACTTGGACTGCTTTGCAGTTTTGATACAGTTCTGCTTTTTTTTCATATGTAAAAGAACTTATTGGAGGATTTACCAAAGATGGAATTACTGGGTCATGGGGTCAAGGGGATTTTATTTTTTAGTTTGGATTAGAGTTTTTTATGTTGGAATTTATTAAAAATATATATATAATGTTCAGCCAAATCTGGTTTATAAGTAGTAAACTAACAGAATCATCAAAGACCATGAAGACTTAGAGGGTTTCTTTTTTTTCCCCAAAAGGGTATATTCCATTTGGAAAAACAATTAAAAGTTTATCTTTGGCATTTTTATACCCATACTTCTGAAATACCTGTTACCCTGGGACCCAGCACACCTTTCCCTCTTGGTTGAGAGTGGCCAGCTAATAGAAGTCCTTAATATTTCACAATCATCTTTTTTAGACCACAACTTGAGGACCCTAGTCTCTATCATATTTCTCAAACTTCTTCCTGTTCAGACTACATTCCCCTTAGGCCAGTGGTTCTTAACCTTTTTTGAGGTACCGAACCCACCAGTTTCATATGCGCATTCACTGAACCCTTCTTTAGTGATAAATAAAATATGATTTTTTTTCCAAATTCAAGACATACGTATATGTTTTTTATGGGTTTTTTGTGTTTTTTTTTTTTTTTAACAGGGACAGAGAGAGAGTCAGAGAGAGGTATAGATAGGGATAGACAGACAGAAACAGAGAGAGGTGAGAAGCATCAATCATTAGTTTTTCGTTGCCATTGCAAGACCTTAGTTGTTCATTGATTGCTTTCTCACATGTGCCTTGACAGCGGGCCTTCAGCAAACTGAGCAACCCCTTGCTGGAGCCAGCAACCTTGGGTCCAAGCTGGTGAGCTTTTTGCTCAAGCCAGACGGGCCCGCGCAACCCAGGTTAAGAACCACTGCCTTAGCCACTGAAGCACAAAGCTCATCTGCCTCACTGAAGGGAACTAACTCTCAGGGTTCTAACCACATGAGTAGGAGATTAATAAGTACATAGAGTGTCCATTAAATCCAGCTTGATTTAGTGTAACATAATCATTAGACTGTGATCAGACTTTTATTTTACATCAGCCTGCCTAAGTGATAGAGAGAACCCTTAAATTTCATATCTGTCATAGGATGGGTTCCCCCAGAAAGAGACCCTGCGATAATATTTATGTGCATGTGGTTTGTTGGGAGGACTCTCAGTTACAACAGCTATTGGGTAGTGAGAAACACAGAACTGAAAAACAGGGGAAGTTAAACTGCAAAACTGTAGCCACAGAGGTCTTAGCTGAGTTTCTGGGAAGTGCAGGTGCTGAGATGACAAACTTGGGCTGAAGCTCTTTCAGTGCTGATTCCCTTTGGCTGCCAGCTGTCAAGATTTTTCTTTTTAATTGATTGCTTCTGTATCAGGTAATACATATATGCCTTTCTTTTTATTCCTACCTCTTTAAGCCTGGCCTAAGTCATTATGATCCTGCAAACACAGACTATCACCGTAGTCTCCTACCAGTGATCTTCCCTCGAGTTTATTTCAATTTCAATCTTCTACACAGACCTGAGTAAAATCAGTGGGCCAGAACTGCACTCTCTGATAAGCAACCACTAGCAATGCAAGGGAGATAAAACATGCTCAGACGAAGCACCTTGAAGTAACTAGAAAATAATAGATTGACCAAATCATGTAATTTAAATAGCCCACAATAGTGTGATTCAAATGGAATAGAAAAGTACAGAGAACGAAGAACTCTATTCCAGGGCATGTGTATACAACTCAAAGCCAAGGGTCAGAGGACTGTTTTATGGTGACTGGGCTAACTTGCCTAACAATATCCAGATGGACGCTTAAGAAATATCTTCTCAGTTCTATAATAATGACATTTACAATGGTTAAGGAATAAGCAGGGGGTCAAAGTCAGATTTCTTTTAACAGAAGTACCTGGAGCAGTAATTTTCTAAGTAAAGATCACATGAAGTGAACATCAAACTCAAACAAATTACTCTCTCAATTTCCTTTACTTTGGGAAGGTACCCATTAGACCAGTGGTTCTCAAAGTGTGCACTAGGGTGCACTGGTGTGCCCTAGAAGATTTCCAGGTGTGCCCTGTGGTATTCCAGAGAAATATGTGCCTGTTGGGGACCAAAAAACCAACAGAGTTTTTGGAGTTTAGATCTTTAGGGGACAGAGGTGTGGAAAATTGGCTGTAAACTGACAGTCTGCCCAACCCCCCACCTCACTTGCCTGATTAGGCTGCAAAAGGCTGTTAAGCTGTGGTGTTGGATTGTTTACACTACCCCCTATGTTCCCCAGAAAGACTGGTGGCAAGTTTCTTCTATCCTTTGTTTGGTGTAAAGTTAAGATGATATGTATGGTGGGGGTTTTCTGCACTCAACACAATTAAGAGTAAAAAGAGAGAAATTTTTCAATTGACAAGAAAATGAGAGTTTGCCTTTCAAATATATGCCCAAACATTGAAAAAAATCGCTAGGACACATCAGGCTCATGTTTCTCATAAACACAGGAATGAAAAAACTTAACACATTCACGCTGGGACCTGCCAAATTTACTAAATCTTACTAAGAATGTATCTGTATATATAAAAAGATAACTGTTTTGTTGTTTTCTTTATTTTTTAACCCTTCTTTTTTATGAATTCAAAAAGCATAACTCAAAAAATGTAACATAAAAATGTTTTTTAATGTCAGAATAAATTTAAATTTGTCGTATTTATTTTATTTAATTACCATAAAAGCACGTTTGGGCTTTATATTTTTTCTTTAATATTTGACTTAATTATTATAACATACTTCTCAGAAATTTGTATATAGTGCGCCTACAATTATTTGTAGGATTTTAAATGTGCCCCAATTTCAAATAGTTTGAGAACCACTGCCTTAGATCCGTTGGCTTGTGTGAAGGATACTGTAAATCCCTGAAATTTATAAATAGACGATGGGGCTATCACTAGGAGGTGCAGGTCTCAGGATAAACCACAGTATGTGAGCTTCCCAACAGCCAAAATGTTCATGCCACTGAGATCTGGTTGAAAAGAACTTTAAATTTTAGCTTTTGGGACAGGACACTGAAAGGGGAGAGGAGGTGAAATGGCAAGAGACAGCCTAAACAACCAGGGGCTGGGATGTCCAATGTCTGGCTCCTGTTCCATTTACTAATTTACTATTAGACTTTTAGACCAGGAGATGCAAAGTAAGCTGAACAAAGAGCCCAGCAGTTCTAAGAGAGGAGCGAAGCAGTGAGAACATAACATACAAAGCCTCAGGTGCTGAGATTCCAAATAAAGGAGGCAACAGATCATAACAAGAGCTCCAGCCAACGCCAGCGTACATGCCTTAGCTAAGGGGGCACGGCCGCTTCATGCCAGTCAATTGTTGCCAAATGAAAATTCAGGCCCTATATCATCAGAGCTTCTGATTTTATCAGAGAAACATTTAAAATCTGGACTTTTTTAAAATCGGAAATACTGCATTTTTAGAAAGTCATAGGGAGCAGGAGAGATTATAGGGATGAGAGAGGAATGTTGTATATTTAACTCTAGAACTATTTTCAGAGTTCATGTCAAACCCCAGGAATTAGGTATTTTAGCATCTGTTACTTGAATATCTATTAATGGGGAGAAAGCTTTCATTAAATCAATAAAGCCTTTTAGTAGATGTTTATTTTATTATCTTATTAATCACAACAGCTCTATTTATAGAACAGTAAAATGTATGTGTAAGAGCCAAATATTTCATTAGCAGAGTTTTATATGCATATTTATGCATTCATTCATTTATCATTCATTCACAAAGCTTTATTGATAGCTATTTTTAGCCAGACACTATACCATTGGATTCATGAATCCCAAGCGATATTTCTAAACGCACTCTGCACAGGTCAATAATACCCAGGTTGAGAATCATTGTTTTATATCACCTTGTCGTAGGTGGTCATTATGCTCTATACTGGTCATTATATTGAGGACAGCACACGAGTAAATAAAAAAATACAGATCTCGCTACACCAGATAAAAAGTATCTGATGCAAAGTTCTGTCTACACACAGAGATATGTAGAAGGGACCCGATCCAATATATTTCTTCAGGATATTGTCCCTTCTGTTTCTCTAGCAGCCATTACTGGCATAGGTTTCATCACAAGCTCTGGACATTGCTCTGGTCAAGTGTATTTTATTGTTTTTTATTCATTTCAATCTTTCATTGTATCAAATTCACCTCCAAATCTGCCCCTTCATGCAGTGTAGCATAGGGGGTAAGAGCATGGGCTCTGAGTCAAATTTTTACTTATGACTTCAACAAGTAATGTATTGCCTATGCTGGTGAAGAGCCTTTTGGGTGTAAGCAACAGAAAACCTAGCTCTAACTGTTTTGCTCATGAAACTGGAAGGTCAAGGTACCCCTGGTCCAGGCTGGCTTCATTCAGGATATTGCATAATATCTCTTGTGCGCTGCTCTCCCCATCTCTGACCTTTGCTTTCTTCTCCCCCCTCCTATGGAGCTCGGATTCTGGTGGGAGAAACCAGGTGACTGCCAAGGTGCTGGTCCCCATATGGGGTGTCTCTGTTTTCTGTCATCCGGCTCTTAGATTTTGTACTTCTGAGCTCCCTTCTAGGCACTGCTCTGTCCCAGTCGGCACCAGCCCACTTTGGATGAGTTGCTTTCCTGTAACCAGCTGTTTGAATTTCAGAGTTCTCAGAGTCGTGCCTGCACTGGCTGAAATATTCAACTTTTGCACAACAACTGCACATATTCCATCACAGATACTTCTGTTCCTCTGGTTCTATTTCTTTTCACTGCTGCAGAAACCAACACTGGCAGGTTAGTGTCCCTCAAGTCTGAATGAACCCTGAAGGAAATGCTCTCTAGTTAAGAACACCTGTAAAAGTTCCTGCTCTCCAAGAAGAGGACTCTTATAGGATTCTCTGAATTTAAGTGGGAAAAGAATATCCCTCAGGAGGTACGGCCTGTAGATACCCTTGTTAGTCAGAAAATTTTTTTTCCTTGATCTCATTGTCATTCATATATGCCCTATGCAACTTCCTTGCCTAAATACCTGCCCTCTGGGTTCAAAGTTCTCCTTTTGTACTTCTGGGTATATATGCAACACAAATTATGTACTTGTTCACTAAATGACGTGTACAATAATGTTCATAGTAATAGCCTTGAACTGGAAAGAACCTGAATGTCTATCAACAGTAGAATGGATAAATATATGGTGATATAGTTATACAATGGAATACTATACATCCATGAAGGTGGCCAAACCACAGCTATACCAGACACCTGGAATGGATCTCACAAGCTAATAGTGAGCAAAAGAAGCCAGACACATAAGAATGAACAAGGTATGATTCCATAAAGTTCAAAGCTAGGCCAAGCACACATAGGGTTTTGAAGTGGTTCACTTTAGGATAGGAGGGAGGGATAGTGTTTGGAGGAGAGCATGACGAGGACTTTCGGGTGCCAGTAACATTCTATATCTTGACTTGGTTTCATAGCCACGTTCATTTTGTGATAATATATTGAGCTACCAACATGTGATATGTGTATGGTTTTTAACTAAGAAGAAATTTTCTTAATAAAAGTTGCCCATTAGCTTCATTGTCAAGGTTTTGTTTAAGTTCCACTTCTACAGGAGAGTGGCTCCTTCCCAGTCAATTCCTGGGCGCCACTATGGGCTGGGAGGGTTTTCCTTAAGTAGCTGGCAAAAGTGCGTGTGCGTGTGTGTGCGCATGTGTGTGTGTGTGTCTGTGTGTATGAGACAGACTGACAGAGAGGAGAAAGAAGAGGGGAGAAGATAACATTACTCTCCAAATGGGGGAAACCAAGGTTGAAGAAGTCATACTATTCCAAAAAAAGTAAAGTCATAATTAGATGATGAAAAGGAGGCAGAAATTGTGGGGCTCAAGACCCAGAAAGCACAAGAAGTTATAGAGCACAGTCGTTACTGGTAGACTTTAGAGTCAGAATCTTTGGGTTGATAATCTCTGATCCACTAACTTCTGTTTCAACATGGTCAGTTACTAGACCTCTCTGTGTCTCAGGGCCCTCATCTATGAAATGCACATGAGAAATCAAAGTGTGACACACATCAAGCACTCCCAGCCATGCCTGTCCCATGGTGGGGCCTCTACACATGTTAGTTATGGTCACTACTATATCTGCATCACGTTTTGGTTTCACAATCCCTAGGCTGGAATGTGACTGCCCACTGCCTTGGAGTTTTAGAGAAAAGCTGGGAGAACTTCCTCTCTCTCCCATTCCCAGTTCTCAAGTTCCCATATCAGACACCTTCCCTATACAAGCTATTCTAGGAAACAGGACCACATTGTAAAAACGACCGCTGATACCAAAGTATATGAATTGAGGGTCATAAGTTAAAGAAAAGGGGTCATAAATTCAAGAAAAAAGGAACCAAAAACTCAGAAGTGAAGAATAACTTGGGAGATAACAGGAATGCAATTTGATGGCCCACCTTTATTCAAAATCAAACCATGCCTCATATACTCACAATGTCAAAGTGTACATTAACCCTGAATATTTGCCCCAAATTTAACTCTGTGCTTAGGCAAGTCAAGACTGATGTTTCTTCTGTTAAGAGAAAAGAGAGGTGATGCTTCGTGAGATCAACCCTTATATTAGATCTCACTGGATTTTTACTCTGTTGCCTTTATCTCAGTGCTCTGTTTCTCACTGTTTTATTTCAGTTTCTGAATTTTCTACTCTAACAACCAATATAACAACCAATATAAACTCAGTAACCTGGGTGGCAGTCAAGAACCTAGATATAAAAGTAGAGGCACATTAGCATGAGGCATCCAATGACACGAGACAAAGCCGGGAAAAGCATGAAGTAGCTGGTGAGCAGGGCTGGAGAATTCACAGCACTGGGGATAGTGGAATAAAAAGAAGACCGTGAGCTAAGTCAGTATGCTAAATTTCAGCTGTTACCAGAATATTAAATATGTATGTTTGTAGGCAATTATAAATATAAGAAATGCTTAGAATGGTATCCTAAACAGAATAAGCATTAAGTAAATATTATTCAAATGGATGTGTGAATGAACAGAAGAGAAATCAAGTAGTTACTATGATTAGCACAGAGAACTTCAGTAAATCATGGAAAGGGATCCATATTGTCTATTCCCCTCAACGTGGTTTTAGCTTGAGCATCTCAGAGTCTCTGGTATGAATTAGAAACCAGTAAGAAAGAAAAAGAAAAGTCAACACTGATGCACAGATTTTTTTTTTAAAGAAAGACAGATTTTTCTAGAATAACTGAAGGAGAGTTTTTAGCAAAAACAAACAAAACAACAATGAAAATAAACTATTATTGGAGAGTTGGAAAGGACGTCAAAGAGGTCATTTATCATGTTATCTCTCCTCTGGTTGTAAAATACAAAATCCATTCATTAATACCAACAATATTCTACAATTCCCAAAGTATATTCAAACCCATCTCCATTAATCTTCACAAGGAACTAGGTATTCTTTTCTTTCTTTCTTTCTTTTTTCTTTTGTGACAGAGACAGAGAGAGGAACAGATAGGGACAGACAGACCAGAAGAGAGAGAGATGAGAAGCATCAGTTCTTCGTTGTGGCACCTTAGTTTCTCATTAATTGCTTTCTCATATGTGCCTTGACCAGGGGGCTACAGCAGACCGAGTGACCCCTTGCTCAAGCCAGGGACCTTGAGCTCAAACTGGTGAGCCTTGCTCAAGCTGGATGAGTCTGGGCTCAAACCAGATGAGCCTGTGCTTAAGCTGGCAACCCCAGAGTTTTGAACCTGGGTCCTCCGCATCCCAATCCAATGCTCTGTCCACTGCGCCACCGCCTGGTCAGGCTAGGTATTCTTTTCTGAGATCAAATGTTATTACCCTGGAACTAATGAGTGCTTTTTGACTTGCAGAAGTTCAGGGACCTTAAGACAGGCATATAAATTGTCCTTATAAAAGAGTGCGCCACTAAAACACACTCACTTGTGGGATGAATTCATACATAGGGAGAGTTGCTGAGAATTAATTGGCATCTTCTTTTTGAAACTGTATATTCGTCAGTATTAATTCAGAAAGTATCTTTCTCTCCCCTTCTCAAGATGAAAGCAAGGGCAGTCACAAAGGTGTTTATCCAAGGGGCAGAGGGAAGAAAAATGGGGCATGGCCACGCCCAGGAGGTAACTTCTCAGAGGCTGGGAAGGGCTAGGTGTCTGTGTTTTGGGACTCACCTTGCACCTATGCACCACTTGTCTGCAGTATTTGAGAAGGGCGGGACTTAAGTGGGAGGTGCTGCTGGCAGGGGTCAGACTGATATTGGCTGTGAGAGGTATGGCTATACTCGACTCAGAGGGGCAAGGTCAGCTGATGAGAAAAGACCAGAACTCAGCAGCCACCAGGCACAGCACAGAACGCAGGGGTTTACCTTCCTTTTCAACTGCATAACCCTCAAAACTCTGGGATTTGGCTATAAGCCATAGAAGGTCGAAGAAAAAAATTTAAATAATAAAAGTGTTGTCAAGTATTGTACTTTAATTTGCAGGTTACACAGAGACACCAAGTCCAATTGAATTTTCAAGGAGTTTATTAATTAGCCGACTACATGGGGCAAAATCTCAAATCACATAGAAAGTCCCTACCATTCTGTCGCTGATTTTATAGACCAAATCACATACCGGTTGGGGTGGGTAAGGAGGGGCTCATGATCCCTTTGTCTAGAGGTATATGTTACTCTCATGACTTTAGGGTGAGTCCGAGTATAGAAATTCTTGATTAAGGCAAATAAACATTATTCTAAAGGTTTTTAAAAAAAAGAGAAGTGAAGGGATTCTCAGATAAGTTCCATCTTCCTTGCTCTGTAGCTAAATTATGACTTATCTGACCCAGTTGTCCTTGCAAGCCAGGAAGCTCCTGCATTCTTCTCTTTCCTTTCTCCACAGAAAGGAGGGGGTAAGCGGCCTGACTTTTCCTCTTTATAATGGCATTGCTCATACTAAGTTTTACAGTTCCTTGGCACCTTATCACATTCCCCACTGGTTTTATATCATGTGTTAAATCCTTGACTCATTTTAACAAGGTGCATGAGGCTGTTGAGTAGGTAGGAACCTAAAGTTAAGAATAGGATTAGTGATCTGCAGATCCTGTAAGTAGGAACATTAGCCTGTAACGTGCAACAGAAAAGGTGATGCCTTTTCTTCATATTTAACCGGTAGACTTGATGTTTCATTAACAGTAATACAGTCTACTGAAGAAACAAATGCTACTGATTAATTTCTTACAACCTGTACAAACCTTCTGCAATTTACATAAACCTTTAATTTTCAAAAGTAAAGACTATTGGACTTGTTAATCTTAGAAACCTGAGATTTTATTGGACTTAGAAATAAAAAGACATATAATGTTTCTTCCACTTGAGGTGCCCTGGAACAATTGTATTTGGGTTAGACTTTATTCAATAACATTTATGGAACACCCACCGTGAGCCTGGCTTCATGATAGGCGTTGGGGATGTAGTAAGAAACAGGACAGACTTAATCCCTGTCTTAGAGTAGCTTGTTACATCTCTCAGGAAACACAGACAATTAAATAAGGAATAACAGTGCAGGGCAACAGAGTATTACAGCAGAAAAGGCACAGGGGTCTGCGATAGCAGAGGGGAGGGGTGGAGAGCCTCATCTAGGGCCCAGTGCTGGCAGCCCTGCAGAAGCTACGTGTAAGCTGAGATCTGAAGGACTGTCCTGCATCACATAGCACTTCATTGCCACCACTATTACCCTATGTACTACATGATTACACAGTATCAGCTATTTTACTTTATTTTTAATTTTTGATAACCAAACTGGACCAGATATGGTCACAGCCTGCCGGGGTCCCACCCTGGGCGGAATCCAGGGGTCTCACAGGAAGAGGCGGTGTTGGCAAGAAAGGAGTGAGAGAGCAGAATTCTTTTTAGCATTCACTGCCAGGCATCTCTGCCATTGGCTATTATAGTTTTATTTTTATACACTAAGTTATAATCACATGGTATGCAGAATACATTGATTAACAGTTGTTTTTTGCTTTAATTTGGGTAAATATTCCAGGAAAAGGCTAGTACATTTCTTTTTTTTCTTTCTTTAAAATTAATTTCAATGGGGTGACATTGCTAAATCAGGGCACATATGTTAAGAGAAAATATTTCCAGGTTATTTTGACATTTGATTATATTGCTTACCCATCACCCAAAGTCAAATTGTCCTCCGTCACCTTCTATCTGGTTTTATTTGTGCCTCTCCCCTCTCCCTACCCCTTCTCTCATCTCCCCCTCCCACCAAGTAGCCAGTACACTCTTGTCCATGTCTCTGAGTCTCATTTTTATGTCCCATCTATGTATGGACTCATTAGTCCTTAGTTTTTTCTGATTTATTTACTTCACTCAGTATAATGTTATCAAGGTCCATCCAAGTTGTTACAAATGATCTGATGTCATCATTTCTTATGGCTGAGTAGTATTCCATAGTATATATGTACCAAAGCTTTTTAATCCACTTGTCTACTGACAGACACTTGGGCTGGTTCCAGATCTGCACTATTGGGAACAATGCTGCCACGAACATGGGGGCACATTTCTTCTTTTCAAACAGTGATATGGTGTTCTTAGGGTATATTCCTAAAAGTGGGATAGCTGGGTCAAAAGGCAGTTCAATTTTTAATTTTTTGAGGAATCTTCATACTGTTTTCCACAGTCTGCACCAGTCTGTATTCCCACCAGCAGTGCAGAAGGGTTCCCTTTTCTCCACATCCTCACCAGCACTTATTCTGTGTTATTTTTGCTGATGAGCGCCATTCTGACTGGTGTGAGGTGATATCTCATTGTTGTTTTAATTTGCATTTCTCTAATGATTAGTGATGTTGAGCACTTTTTCATATGCCTATTGGCCATCTGTATATCCTCTTTGGAGAAATTTCTGTTCATTTCTTTTGCCCATTTTTTGATTGGATTGTTTGTCTTCCTGGTGTTGAGTTTTATAAGTTCATTATAAATTTTGGTTATTAACCCCTTCTCAGACGTATTGTCGAATATGTTCTCCCATTGTGTGGTTTGTCTTTTTATTCTCTTCTTATTGTCTTTAGCTGTGTAAGAACTTTTTACTTTGATATAGTCCCATTTGTTTATCCTGCCTTTTATTTCATTTGCCTGTGGAGATAAATCGGCAAATATATTGCTGCGCCAGATGTCGGAGAGTTTACTGCCTATGTTTTCTTCTAAGATGCTTATGGTTTCACGGCTTACATTTAAGTCTTTTATCCACTTTGAGTTTATTTTTGTGAATGGTGTAAGTTGATGGTCTAGTTTGATTTTTTTGCAGGTAGATGTCCAATTTTCCCAACACCATTTGTTAAAGAGGCTGTCTTTACTCCATTGTATGTTCTTTCCTCCTTTGTCAAATATCAGTTGTCCATAAAGCTGTGGGTTTATTTCTGGGTTCTGGGTTCTGTTCCATTGGTCTATGTGCCTGTACTTATGCCAGTACCAGGCTGTCTTGAGTACAATGGCCTTGTAGTATACCTTGATATCGGAAGAGTGATACCTTCTGCTTTATTTTTTCTTTTTAAGATTGCTGAGGCTATTCGTGTTCTTTTTTGTTTCCATATAAATTTTGATATGTGTTCTATATCTTTGAAGTATGTTGTTGGTATTTGAATTGGTATTGCATTGAATTTATAAATCACTTTGGGTAATATAGACATTTTAATGATGTTTATTCTTCCTAGCCATGAGCACGGTATATGCTTCCACTTGTTTGTATCTTCCTTGATTACTTTTATCAAAGTTTTATAATTTTCCGAGTACAAGTCCTTAACCTCCTTGGTTAAATTTACTCCTACGTACTTTATTTTTTTGCTTGCAATAGTGAAGGGGATTGTTGCCTTAATTTGTTTTTCTGACAGTTCATTGTTGGTATACAAAAATGCCTCTGATTTCTGGGTATTAATTTTATATCCTGTCACCTTGCTGAATTTATTTATCAGGTCCAGTAGTATTTTGACTGAGACTTTAGGGCAGTGGTTCTTAATCTGGGTTCTATCAAGCCCTAGGGGTTCGATGAGTCAATCTCAGGGTTCAGAAAAGCCTCTACTGCGGAGGTCAGAATAAAGTAATACTGTAATGTGTTGTGAGTTCATGCACTTTGTTGGTTTTGTTCTTTGAACAAGGTGATGTTCATGCATGGCTCATTTTGTGCACCATTAAAAAAACATATACCTATGTCTTGAATTTGGAAAAGAAAATCATATTTCATTTATCACTAAAGTAGGGTTTGGTGAATGCCATATGAAACTGGTAGGTTCAGTACCTCAAAAAAGGTTAAGAATCACTCCTTTAGGGTTTTCTATATACAATATCATATCATCTGCAAATAATGACAGTTTTACTTCTTCTTTTCCAATTTGGATGCCTTTTATTTCTTCTTCTTGTCTGATTGCTGTTGTTAAGACTTCCAGAACTATGTTGAATAAGAGTGGTGAAAAGGGGCACCCCTGCCAGGTTCCTGATCTTAAGAGGATTGCTTTTAATTTTTGCCCATTTAGTATGATGTTTGCTGTGGGTTTGTCATATATGGCCTTTATCATATTAAGGTATGTTCCCTGTATTCCCACTTTACTGAGAGTTTTGAGCATAAATGGGTGCTGGATTTTATCAAATGTTTTTTCTGCATCTATTGAAATTATCATGTGATTTTTGTCCTTCCTTTTGTTTATGTGATGAATCACATTGATTGATTTGCAAATATTGAACCAGCCTTGCCTCTCCAGAATAAATTCCACTTGATCATGGTGTATAATTTTTTTTATATATTGCTGGATCTGGTTGGCTAATATTTTGTTGAGAATTTTAGCACCTAAATTCATCAGGGATATTGGCCTATAATTTTCTTTCTTTGTGTTATCCTTGCCTGGTTTCGAAATCAGAATTATGCTCACCTAAAAAAGGAGTTTGGAAGTCTTCCTTCCTCTTGAATTTTTTGAAATAGCTTGAGAAGGATAGGAGTTAGTTCTTCTTTGAATTTTTGGTAGAATTCACTTGTGAAGCCATCAGGCCCAGGACTTTTCTTTGTTGGGAGTATTTTGATAACTGTTTCGATCTCATTTGTTGTAATTGGTCTGTTTAGGTGTTCTGATTCTTCCAGATTGATTTTTGGAAGGTTATATGATTCAAGAAATTTGTCCATTTCACCTAGGTTGTCTAATATTTTGGCATAAAGTTCTTCATAGTATTTTCTTACAATACTTTGTATTTCTGTTGTGTCAGCTGTTATTTCTCCACTGTCCTTTCTAATTTTATTTATTTGAGTCCTCTCTCTTATTTTCTTGGTGAGTCTAGTTAAAGGTTCATTGATCTTGTTTAGCTTTTCAAAGAACCAGCTACTGGTTTCATTGATCCTCTGTATTGTTTCCTTGGCCTCTATGTCATTTATTTCTGCTCTGATCTTTATTATTTCCTTCCTTCTACTAGTCCTGGGCTTTATTTGCTGTTGTTTTTCTAGTTTTTTTAGATGCAGGGTCAAGTTGCTTATTTGAGCTTTTTCTGCTTCTGGTATGTCTGTGGTGCTATGAACTTCCCTCTCAGTACTGCTTTTGCTGTCTTCCATAAATTTTGAGTTGATGTATGCTCATTATCATTTGTTTCTAGAAACTTTTTTATTTCTTCTTTGATCTCACTATTAATCCATTCATTATTTAATAACATGCTATTTAGTTTCCAAGTGTTTGAGTATTTTTCAGTTTTTCTTTTGTGGTTAATTTCTAGTTTCATGGCATTGTGATCAGAGAAAATGCTTGATATGATTTCAATCTTCTTAAATTTATTGAGACCACTTTTGTGTCCTAACATGTCGTCTATCCTAGAGAATGTACCATTCGCACTTGAAAAGAATGTATATTCTACTGCTTTAGGGTGAAAAGTTCTGAAGATATCTATTAAATCGAGTTGATCTAGTGTATCCTTTAAGTCTGCTGTTTCTTTATTAATTTTCTTTCTTGAGGATCTATCCAGTGATGTTAGTGGGGTATTGAAATCCCCTACTATTATAGTGTTGCTGTTAATCTCACCCTTTATATCCATCAAAGTCTGCTTTATGTATGTCGGGGCTCCTATGTTTAGTGCGTAGATATTTATAATGGTTATATCTTCCTGTTGAATTGTTCTCTTTATCATTATGTAGTGTCCTTCTTTATCTCTTACTACAGCCTTTGTTTTAAAGTCCATTTTTTTTAGATATAAGTATTGGTACTCCGGCTTCTTTTTCATTTTCATTAGCATGAAATATTTTTTTTCCATCCTTTTACCTTCAGTCTATGCGCATCTTTTGTTTTAAGGTGTGTCTCTTATAGACAGCATATGTATGGGTCCTGTTTCTTTATCCACGCAGCTATCCTCTGTCTTTTGATTGGATCATTTAATCCATTTACATTTAAGGTTATTATTGATATGTAGTTGTTTATTGCCATTTTATTCTTTAAAGCTGTATTCTTCTTTTGCTATATTCTTTCCCCCCTTTGAACTGTTCACAACAGGCCCCTTAGCATCTCTTGCAGAATTGGTTTGGTTTTAATGAACTCCTTGAGGGTTTTTTTGTCTGGGAAGCTCTTTATTTCTCCTTCAATTTTAAACATTAGCCTTCCTGGATAAAGTAGTCTTGGTTGTAGGTTCTTATTCTGCATTACTTTGAATATCTCTTGCCATTCCCTTCTGGCCTCAAGTGTTTCTGTTAAGAAGTCGGATGTCATCCTTATGGGGACTCCTTTGTAGGTGATAGCCTTCTTTTTCTTGCAGCTTTTAAAATTTTCTCTTTATCACTTAGCTTTGGTATTCTAACTATGATGTGTCTTGGTGTAGATTTCTTTGGGTTTCTCTTTAATGAAGTTCTCTGTGCTTCTTGAACGTGTGAAACATTTTCTAGTCTTAATTTAGGGAAATTTTCAGCTATGATTTGATTGAACAAAGTTTCTATACCTTGTTCTTTCTCTTCATCTTCAGGAACCCCTATGATGCAGATGTTATTTCTCTTCATGTTGTCACAGAGCTCCCTTAGAGTTTTCTCAGATTTTTTGAGTCTCTTTTCTTTATTCTGCTCTGCTTCTATGCCTTTGTTTATATTGTCCTTTAACTCGCTGATTCAATCCTCAGCTTCATCCATCCTGCTTTGAATTCCTCCCATTGAGGTTTTCAGTTCTGATACTGTATTTGTCATTTCTGTCTGATTCTTTTTTATTATTTCAATTTCCTTTTTTATACTCGCTATCTCTTTATTTAGGTGTTCGTAGTCATTATCCATTGTTGCTCTAAGCTCTTTGAACATCCTAACTATCATTATTTTAAACTCTGCATCACGTAGTTTGGTTATATCTGATTCATTCAGGTCCTTTTCTGGGGATTTCTCTTGATTCATTTTTCTATCTGCCCATATTGTCTGTGTGTAAAAAGAGTTTGGCTACTGGAGTCCAACCGGTGTTGCCTCTGTGTTCCCTAGGTGTGGTCTGTCTGCAGGCCTACCACCCCCTCTGCCGCTGCCTAGGGCGGTTGTGTATGGGTGTTGCCAGCACCAGCTGCTGCGGCTGTTGCTGCAGTTTCTGCCTCACCTCCACATGAGAGGCTGTGTTCTTGTTCCAGGCTCTATAAGCCTCAGCCGGTCTCGGCCTTCGCCCCTCTCCCACGGGTGGGATTGTGCCCCACACTTGGGCCATAAGCCTGGGCACCAAGGTCAAGGGTGAGCACTTTAGCTCAGCTGTGGGTCCCTGTCAGCCATTTCCTCCGGCCTGGAGGGGCTGCTGATGCATGCTCAGCTGCAAGCTAGGTTTCCACCCCGGCCCCACCAACCTTGGCTCCTCGGCTGAGAGGGGCTGCTGCTAAACGCTCAGCCATGAGCCAGGTTGCCCTGCCCCAGCCAACCTAGACTCTTCTTCCGGGCTGCTGGTGTGCGCTCAACTGCGAGCCCGGGCATCTGCCCCACCTCCGTGGGCAAAGCCAATTCGTGCAGGGCTTCAAGCCTCAGAGGCCGGATACAGCTCTGCACCCACTCGACCCACTCAGTGGCGGATCTCTGCCCATTCCGGCTCCCGCTTTTCCCCCACAGGTTGGGTCACAGGTGGGTCCGCAGCCGCTGCACCACTTTCACAAGTTCCCTTCGCCCCCACCCCCGCTGGGCTAGACTGAGCTCACACCAGCCGACAGATCCGCGTTTCCACGTCCTACCACTTCCCGCCCTCTAGCAAGCACTCAGCAATGTGGGTGGGGGTGTTGCAGCTCAGACCCTAACACTCTATACTTTAGTCCTGAAAGCTCCTTCCTTCTAAGTTACTGTGCTCTGATTGCCACAAGGGAGCCTGTTTGGCTGGTGTCCTGCTTCCCCTTGCTGGTTTCAGGGGAAATATTGTTTCAGCTTTGTGGAGTGACTCAGCCCAGGGTTTAGAGTGGCTGTCCCTCAAAGCTTTTCTACCTGTGCCTTCCAGACCGCACTCTCTTCCCGCTGCTCCGGTCCTTTCCTCTCTCCCTGTCTCCTGGAGTCCCGGGTGAGTGGTTGTGAGAGAGGTTTTCTGCGCCGTTCCTTTAAGAAGAAACTTGGGTCTGAGACAACTTTCTCTTTCTCACAAACAGTATCCTAACCTGTTTCCCAGCTAAATGCTGTCCATAGGCCTCTTCTAGGCTCTGGGGCTGCAGACTGGGGCTTTGTTCCTAGGACCCTGGTCCCTACCCTTCCGCTAGCCTCTCTTTCCGCCACATGCCATACCAGTCTCTCCGGGATGCCTTTCGCTCCAGGGAGCTGGGCAGCCCTTTCCACGTTTTTGCTTTTCCTACCAGTCTCAATGTTGCTTCTTCAGTGTTCCCCGGTTGAAGAGTCCTCTCAGTCCAGTTCAACGTAGGTTTATCCAGATGATGTTTCTTAAAATCAAGTTATAATCCACTTTGGTTCTGAGAGTTGGTAGGTCTGCCTACTCCATCGCCATCTTGCCCCTTCTGGCTAGTACATTTCTTTAAACTCTGAATCAGGTGATAAGCTATTAAGCACAGTTATACAATAACTTGAGCAGTAATAAGAACAATATTGGCACAAGCTTCTTAAAAGATCCTGTTGATTCTATCTTACTTAGCAACCTATTGTCTAGTAAAAATTATGTTTGTCTACTATTTTAATCTATTAGTAATCCTGACTATTACTCCCAGAACATTTCACCACCTGAAAGGCTAGGTATGTGAGAGGCTATGTGAGAGGAACGGAAAGTCTTTCTATTCTTTTACAATGAGTAAAGGCCTGGGGGGGGGGAGAGGGAGGTGGTTAAGTAATGGATTGGGTAATGGTTGAAAGGTGCTATTGTGTTTAGTCTCTGATTTCTACCTATTCATAAGTCACGATCTATATTTCCCTAATATAATTTTTAGGAGGGAGATTTTCTAGAAATCTCGCCTCTTTTCGGGGGATATCATAGCCAGCCTCCTAGGTCTATGGGCCTAGGCAAAGGTGTTTATAGGCTTTTCTGTAGAATTCACACCCTCTGTCTCATTTCCAGAGAAGTTACTGAGAATCTGCAGGGAAAGCACAGTGCTGTTCTCCCTATGCCATAAATGATAGCACACACACCCCAGAGGAAAGGGGGGGGCATAAAAAACCAAATTAATACAAGAAGTTAAAGGAGCAAGTATCGTTGGGCCTCTTCTTTTGCCGTGACTGTGTCAACCAGCAACTCTTGATTTTCTTTGCTGTGACTATGTCAACCAGCAGTTGTTGATCAGCTTCCGACAACAGCCCAGAGAGAATGTCCTTGACTTGTCCCTCATAGAACGATAGTGTTAATAATAGAATTAGGAAACATTATACAGTCTCATTGCAATCCTATTCTTTGAAGGTCAAAGAAGGTATGTGAGCCATGAATAAATAACTTTTTCATGTTGTGCTGTAGTTTGTAGAGGAATATATATGCTTTTATGTGGCTTGGTCCCTTTCTATAAATATTTTGATGGGAATATAACAAGTTGAAAAGCACCCAACATCAATTCTCTTTTACTGATTTTTTTAAGAGAGAGAGAGAGAGATTTGTTTTCCACCTATTTATGCATTCATGCAAGTATCAGCTATTTTCAAATCTCTCACTCACCACTGAACTCCTGGAGGTCTTAGAGTATGATGTAAAGAAAAATAATATTTTTAATCCTTGTAAACCCAGCACCTCTTGCAGAGCTCCTACTAAAAGTAGGTTTTCACTACATTGGCTGCTAAGTATGAAAAATAAATGGAATGAATGAATGAGTGAGTGAGTGAATGAATGACTGGCGTCCTGATTGCACTATACGGCAGAAATGCTAGTTCATCTGCAAAGGACTCTGGCTGGAGGCTGGATGCTGCCTCTTAGCTACCCGGTACACTGCAATGTCCCTCTCCACGCAGCCAGGTGGTAGGCATTTGCTTTTTGAGGCTACACTGCCACCGTGAGGGAAATCCAGGTAGTGCCAGGATACATGGATGCCTACTTGGCTTCTCAGCTTCAGGCTGGTGAGAGAGCACTAGCAGGGCAGGCTACTTGATGAAGGAAATTCCCCCACCCTCGTGCTCCCCCTTTACTTAGGCAGTGACCAGCCCTACTGCAAAGAAGGGCATAATGTTTTCCCTTAAAAGTAGCAGGTCGGTAAGAAAAGTGCATTTTCATAGCACGACTTTGGGGACACAGAGAAATTGTGTCACATCCTTTCTTTGTGGGTAGGCTGGAGAGGAGACCTCCAGACCCACCCCACTTCTCTCATTGCTCATGTTGATCATTATCTTAGTTCAAATTCAAGGACAATCCACAAGGCAGCTGGTCTGTGTTTTTCAAAAATATCAATGTCAGAAGAGACAAAGGAATGTGGGGAAAACATTCTATATAGAGTAAAGGACAACTAAACACAGGGCATCATTCTCTAGTGTGTGCTCAATTAGGAGGGGGAAACCCATATTTCTATAAAGGATATTATTGGGACAATGGTAAAATTTGTATGTGAACTGCATATTACATAATAGTGTTATCACTAAATTTTCTAAATGATCATTGTTCCATGTGAAAGAATATTCCTGTTTTTAAAATGCCAGGCTTGCTTTTTCTTTTCTTTTCTTTTTTATTTATTCATTTTAGAGAGGAGACACAGAGTGAGAGAGAGAGAGAAAGGGGGGAGGAGCTGGAAGCATCAACTCCCATATATGCCTTGACCAGACCAGTGCAGGGTTTTGAACTGGCGACCTCAATGTTCCCAGGTCGACGCTTTATCCACTGCGCCACCACAGGTCAGGCAGAATATCCTGTTTTTAAAAGATAGATGGTAAAGTGTTTTGTAGTAGATGGTCATGATGTCTGCAACTTGATATCAAATGATTTATCAATAAGATTAACAACAATAATATAGTTATATATGAGAGACAGAGCAAATGTGGCAGAATGTTAGCAATTGGTGAATCTCAGTGAAGGGCATATGAAGGTTCACTGTTGTGACTGTGCAAGTTTTCTATAAGTTTGAAACATACAAAATTAAAAGGTGAGACAAGTATTTTAAGTCTTTGGGTGAAGTTATTTCTCCAGCCAGATGACCTAAAATTTATTTTCCCTTTAAACCCAGGGGTCTTTCATTATCTTTTTTTTACTGTCACGATTTTCTGTTGATAACCCTTTACCCTGGTTTGGGCAGCGGATGGACAGAAGGTGATGGGTATAGTTTGTATTCAATATATTTGAGGACTTTAGGGGAGACCCAATGAGACAAGAGCTCAGAGCAGAGGTCTAGGCTAACACGTGGATTTAGGCATCGGGGGTAATTACTCTGTTGAGAGTTATCCTGGGGACGCTTGGAGAATAAGAGTGGCACCTATGAGAGAGAATAAGAAGTGGCACTCATGAAGGAAGAACCCAGGAGATCCATGTCTCAGGCGTTAAGGAAGGACAGAATTTCAGTAAGGAGGCCATCATCAACAGTTTTAAATGCCCTGAGAAGTAACGCAGACATCTGAAATGTCCACTGAATTTGGCCAGCAGGCGATCCTTGGTAACCTGGAACAGAGCAATGTTGGGGGGAGGGGAGTGGGGATGGTGTTAAAACCTTGCTGTGATGCATTAACGAGTAATTGTTGCAGTGAAGTGTGCTGAGCCTGCTCTTCTGATAAGGCCTTTCTGAAGGGTTAGGAAAGCAATGTCATACAGAGGCAGTTGGGTGAAGGCAGGTTCTGTTCTTGATTTTTAAAGCTGAGACGGACTTGTCCATGGAGAGAGGAAGGTTGGGGAAGCAGAAAAAGGAGATGTCTAGGAGCAAGAGCCCAGAGGAACCAGCAGGCAGGGAATGTGGACACAGTGGTGGGGCTGGCCCTGAGCCCAGGGAAGAAAGTCTTTTCCTTCCAGTGACCTGTGGGCCCCAGGGCCTTACCTTATCCCCTATTGGGTTCTCCTCTCCTCTCTCAAGTCCAAACGAGAATGTTTCCTCCTTTCCTGGTGTCTCCCACAATGAGCCACACACTACATCCTGCAAAGCAGAGCACTGACATGGGTAGAACTCAGAAATTGGAATGAGAAAACAGCTCTGATTTTTTGTTTGTTTGAATTCTTAACTGTGTCATCCTTCTCAGGAAGCAATGCCCACACTTTTAAAATGAAAAATGGTACTCTATATCATAGTTTTTCCCCTGAGAATAAATTTTGATAATATATGAAAACATATTACAAATTCTAAGGGGAAACATGATTAGGGAGCTTTTGTTTTTCATTTTTTGTTATGTATTGGCTTGTTTGTTTGGTCTGTTTGCAATTATTCTGGCAAAGGTTCAGCTAGAGGTTGTTTGTCAAAGGCTTACCATGTGCCTTACGATCTGGCAATGTTTCAGGGATCAGGAGTCCTGGCAGTTGCCAAGGATACTTTTTAGACGGTACTGGTTTATGACTAGGCAACTTACACAGGATCACGTGCTCATTGCTGCTTCGGAGGGAAAAAGGTGCATCAGCGTAGACATAAACTCTGCCTGTGGTTTGGAATTATGATGGGTTGTGCAAGGCAAGTCAAAGGGAGCCAGCCGGCAATTATCGGTGTGGTGTTACTAAAATCAGCGTGTATGAATTAATTGTCCACTAGGTGACAGCAGAGCCCGTAGTGTTAAGAAATCACTGTTTCTCTTGAACAAATTGAGAATCTTCTGAAAGAAGATTGTGCCACTCTGCAGAGAGTAATTATTGCTAAAGCTATGCTTTATGGTCTTGAGACGCCATGATTGCTCTCCTGAATTAGCTAAATTCTACATATTTTTTAAAAATTCAATTTAATGGTGTGACATTGATTAATAAGAGTACATAGGTTTCAGGTAAACATCTCTATAGCATTTGAACTGTTGATTGCATTGTGTGCCCGTCACCCAAAGTCAAATAATTTTCTGTCAGCATATATTTGTCCCTCTTTACTCCCCTACCCCTTGTAATGCCTTTACTTTTATCCATGTCCATGTAAACTCCTGATTTTTAAAATGAATTAGTTTTTAACATTCAGAGCCACTTGGATTTATAGAAACCACCTCCACAACACTAACAAAAAGAGCTAATATTTATTAAACATTTGCTACATGCCAGCACTGTTAGGGCCCCTGAGATGACCTCACTGCTTAGGGGTGTCATAGGAAATGAAAGTCCCGCTCCTGTCACCATAACACTGGCAACATAAATTTGTACTCACAGCTTAACTACCCTGCTGAGGAGAAGAGTTTGGTTAACTATCAATAGTTTAGTCAAAAGCCTTTTAAAGGTTTTCATAAACAATGTCCAGTTTTAACTGATGTTTCTCAGAGCCCTTATCTTAGTTTTTAAAACTTTTATTTTTTTAGACTCATGTCAGCTCTTGGTTGGGTCCCTTATTGGTGCTTCACTCATCTTGGGACTGTCAGATAAGTATCCGGGTGACCCCATGGACTCTTTGTTAGGGGCTGAGGCTGAAGAGCTGGGCGAATGAGTTTGGCTCATCATGGTACAAGGCTTTAACCATCAGAAGGCAGTGAGAGTTAGAGCTAGTGGCTGGCATTGACTCTGTCCCCTGGCCCCTGAATGCTTGCCTTAGTCCTGAACACAGCCTGGTCTGAGAAGGAAAACGGCAGATGTGTTCTCAAACACGCTGATGTACAAGCAGGCCTAATTTGTTTATACTCTCAGAATATGACATAGAAACCAGAGAGCCATTCCAGCTGGCTCCTAGCAAGCTACCTACACAGCTTTTAAAAAGCCTTAACTATTTCTATCTCTGAAAGAATGCTATTATGTATGTCATATCGTTAAAAAGTAAGTTTCCCCTCCCACACTGTTCCCCACAGGAGCCCACCGTCACCACAGTTCCCCGTTCCCAAGCTGCCCAGCTTTGGCCCCCAAGAGAACCACTGAGCTTGGCAGAGTCTCAGCATAGATGCTGGCTCTTGACGTGGGGGTGGCTTAGACAGGACAGTGTGTCAAGCACATGTGACACCTCCTTAAGATTCTCAGGGTCTAGGAGATCAGAGTACAGGGGAAAATGAGCCAGGGAAAATTGGGAACTCATGACAGGGTGGCCTTATTAGTACCCACAGATGGGGGAAATTAAGTGTACTATTATTTTAGAAATGGCATATGTTTTCAAGTGAAAGTTTTAAAAATACAGGAAAATATATCTCCTTATGTAAGTGTACAAATATAGTGTGTCCGTAAAGGCATGGTGCACTTTTGACAGGTCACACGGTCAAAAGTGCACCATGACTTTACGGACACACTGTATACTCATATAAGTGCACATACATATATACACTTACATATATGTGTACTTACACATACACACATATACATATATGATACAGTTCTTTCCTGCAATATGGAACTCAAGTCCTAGTCTCCAGGTCTCATAGCAAACTCAAGAGTTATCAAACAATGTCTCCCAGAGAGAAGCTGAAACTCCTAAGGTGTCCAGGAATCTTGTCCCGCAATTCCAGCTGGAACCACAAGAGAGAGCAGCCATGGTAGAGGGGCAGCCAGCCTGGCCAAACATATGGCCGCTCCTGGCGCTGGCCCATGTAGGAGCTGGCACAACAGTGGGCGTGGTGCTGGTTGGCGCAGGACAGTCTCAGTTGCCTCCTGGCTTCATTATTAAGAGTCCTGTTTCAGCCTCAAAAAATGTTCCAAGTTATGAACAAAATGAACAAAAAATCATATAATTTACTCATCAGAGTAAATTACATGATTACTCTAAATGAAGTTCCCCTGTGCTCCCTCTCCCCTAGCACAGCTGCCACAGGATGCTAGAGCAATTATGACCTCTGAGTGAGGTGGGCTCAGAGACCTAACCTCTTATAGACCCAAAGCTGTGACTACTTTCTTTCCCTGGGACCTCTTCTAGAGCCAGCAGTTCCGTTTCTGGGGCCCATGAACTCGTGGAGGCCAGTTCCACTGTCTGTCTACACCAAGGGTCCTCAAACTACACCCCACATGCGGCCCCCTGAGGCCATTTATCTGGCCCCCGTTGCACTCTGGAAGGGGCACCTCTTTCATTGGTGGTCAGTGAGAGGAGCACAGGATGCATCCCCACCCATAGTTCCCACTGAAATACTGGTCAGTTTGTTGATTTAAATTTACTTGTTCTTTATTTTAAATATTGTATTTGTTTCCATTTTGTTTTTTTACTTTAAAATAAGATATGTGCAGTGTGCATAGGGATTTGTTCATAGTTTTTTTTATAGTCCGGCCCTCCAACGGTGTGAGAGACAGTGAACTGGCCCCCTATGTAAAAAGTTTGGGGACCCCTGGTCTACACAATGGAACTCCCTGACCTCCCTGCTAAATCTGGCTGCTCTGACGCCCCATATTCCTCTTCTTCAACAAGACCTGAGCTCAGCAGCACAAAGATGAGTTACTGCTGAGACGGGTAACCTCAGGACAATTCTTTCAGCCCTTCTGTCACCCCTAGCATGTCATATGCAACACAAGAAAAAGAAGAAAACTCCCCAACTAGAAGTTTCCAGTGGTTACTATTATTAAAGCACATTATTCTGAATGTATATGTAAAGTCTTTTATTAGATCTAGCAGTTTTTCAGCTGATTTTCTTAGCTTTTTGCATAGACAACCATGGTTTACAACAAATAATTATGTTGACACTTTTTCAGTATTTATTTATTTAATACTTTAAACATTCTTTTTTAGAATCTAAAACTTCTAGGATGAAATTAAATAATAACAGTGATAATAGACTTGTCTTATTCCTGACTCTAGTAGAATGCTTCTAGTATTCTTCCCTAAAATAATAATAATAATAATAATGTGTGCTATTGATTTAGGATTTAAATTGTGTGAAGGGAGTATTCTTCTATTCTAATTTAGCAAAATAATTGCTTTCATTGTATTTTATGGAATAAATTGTCAGTTTTTAAAATTTCACTTTAGTCCAGATAAATGGCACTAGAACTAGACCTTAGCTTTACCCAGACATTTTCATCTCTTTCTCTTCTCATCTGACATAAACTACTAACTCCATTAGTCCTTACGCACATGAACTTTAGAGTCAGATGCACCAGAGTTGAAGCATGTGGAACCTTGTTAACTGTTCTGAATTTCACTTTTGAGAAATCAGAAAACGGGATAATAATACGGCTTTCATAGCATTGCTGTGTTAACTTACTATTTTATCCTTCAAAAGGATCAGAGAAAAATCTCCTTAGAAAAGATTTTTGAATAGATAAAAGTGTTAATTTTGTGGCTATCTAATGATCATTCTAAGATCACTGTGCTCTTTTCTTTAGAGGGGGTAGGGTGACTGATTGTCCCAGGTTGTCCAGGACTGAGGGGTTTCTAAGGATGAGGAAGTTTTAATGTGAAAAGCAGGAAAGTCCTGAGCAAATCAAGACAAATTGGTCACCCTAGATCACAGTGCTATTTGGTTCCTTCCTGTATTCATCTGATCAGTCGAACTTTCCCAGAAGACAAAAATTGCATTAAAAAATCATTAAGACCTGCTGATTGAACAGATATCATTTTAATAATAATAATAATAATAATAATATAAAGCCATATTTAGAAGGGAAACGATATCTCTCTAAAGAACTTTGTAGCAAATCAAGAAAAACACTACTGGGGTTAATTTAACAGAAGAGTCAGAGCTCTAAGAATGAGCACTAGGAAGCTGGCTGTTCTGATGGAGAAGTAGAAAAGAAGGCCGGAGGGCCTGACATCCTTCAGGGAGCATAAACGTGGGGCTCTGATCCCCATAGGGGGTGGGCAGCCCACCAGAGGCATGAGAGCAGCAGGAAGAGGTACAGAAGTGAGGTGTCTGCTTGTCAGCTAGAGAAGTTGGGTCAAGTCTGGAGGGAATGTTGGCTTCCTGGGCTACAGCCAGGGCATTTGCTACCCACCTGTGTCCTAGCCTGGGCCCAGATAAGTCATTACCAGGCTACTCTGATGAGCAGGAGTAACTACAGCTGAGCATACTCAGAGGGATCAGAGTCAGACCGGATCCCTGGGCTGTGGCACTGCAGGGGACAGAGGGAGAGTAGCCAAGATCAGCAGCCCCCGGGGGAAATAGAGGTCACAGCTTAGTAAACTCAGAGAGTTGAAGACACAGGCTGCGGTCATGGCTGAGGTGCCAGAAGCTTGTTCTTGCTGGGTGCTTGGCAGGTTGTGTTGGGATTCAATGCGAGAATGCAAATCAATGTATGGCACTGCTCATGGCACATAGCTAAAGCTTATTATATGGCAGCTGTTTACAGTTTTTGCACCTCAAAAATTAGCAACTAATATCCCCTGGCATATAGGCAAGAAATGAAAAACTAATTTTTCTTTCTTTACTGTGACTATAAGTTGTGTAAGTTTTGTTTGTCTGTCAACATTTTTCACTAATCCAAACAGGCAGCATGGAAAGATTAGCATTTGGGTCGAGGGTGGCTATAGCAGAAACCAAGCAACCATGATAAGAGCACATCATCAGGATGAGGCCGCTGATGACCCCTCACAGGTCTCCCAAGGTGGCGCCATGACCTCAGTTTATTCACATGGACCAAAACCCTAATTTTGTTGATCTATGAAGAGAAAACTTATCTCTAGGGATTAGTTACATGTATCGATCAAACTTACAGGAGGGATATACAAACTATTGTAATTTTTTTTTTGCAGTTCTAAATTGTTTTTTCTTTTATTTATTAATAGTGCAATAAAATGAGTGAAAGAGGGCCATGCATGGGCCAATGATGACAGTGTGCCACTAAACAAAGATATTGGATAGGCAATTAGCAATCTCTCCCCTAACAGGGTACCAGCTTATTGTCATTGAGACATGACTACCAGAATCCTGGAGTTTTTATGATCAGTGCTAGATTGTGTGAGCTAGACCCCAGTTGGGGTGACTGCCTGGTTTTGCTGACACTGCTCCCTTGGACATAGCAGATTGTCCCAGGGAAGGAGACAGACACAAACTGGGCTGGGATTTGGAGCCTGGATTGAGACTGGACTGGAGACTAGAGCAAAGCTGCACTAATGGCTGTGCCACCTACAGTGAGGGATTGTGAATCTGAGAAGGACACCGGAGCTCCCCTGGCTCCTTCTCTTCCTGAGTCTGTTTTGCTCATCTCTTCTCATGGCTCTCTGTGAGCTGTTCCAGAATCCTTCTTCAGGCACCAGCCTTCACCTTCCTTTTCTATTTAACCTAGCCAGAATCTGCTTCTATGCTTTACACTTGAACACTTTTAGGTAAGTCACACTCTTACCCTCTTTACCAATTTAAGAGTACTAGAACCCTGGCCACATAGCTCAGTTGGTTACCAGGGTTTGATCCCTGGTCAGGTCATGTACAGGAACAGATCAACATTCCTGTCTCTTTCTTTCTCCCTCACTAAAATCAATTATAAAGAAGAAGAAGGAGAAGAAGAGGAAGGGGAAGGGGAAGGGAAGGACTATGAGGAAGAAGAGGAAGAGGAGGAGGAAGGAAGAGGAAAAAGAACAGGAAGAAGAGGAGGAAGAAGAAAAATTGGATGCCGGAGAAACCCTTCTCTGCTGCAAATCCTTTTCTCTGTGTCTTTGCTGACTTTGCATTCTTGTGACTTCTTCTCCTGTAGTATCTTGTCTCCACTGTTACTCCTCTTCTCTCCCCTAACCCTTAATGGGAAGCTTCCCAAATTTTTATGCTTGTGAATCTACTTTACATTCTCATTTATTCAACAAAAAATTGAATGAGCCAGAAACCCTGTCACCTCAATTCAAATGACTCCAAATAGAGTCCAAATTCTAGACACACATTTCTGATTGTCTGGTGGCTGACTCCACATAAGGTCACCTGTTGTCATTTCAAATGCAGTATGTTTAAAACCAGACTCACGGGATTAAATATCAGAGTCCTCTCTAATTCCCTCTTCCCATCTGGCCAAGGCACAGACCCTATTGATTCTCACTCCATGGTTTGTTCACCTAAGCAGAAGAGAAAGTAAGGTGTGAATCCTGACAGCAAGTACTAAAAAACTCAGGATGTGCCAGATTAATCCTGGGTTGATTCAATAAATTTCTAGCATAATACAATAGCAGGCTTCTCAGTCAGCAAGTCATGCATTAGGTCAGTTGAGGAAAGTCAGGTCTCTTCTAAATACCACCCTGTGACAGTACATAATCATTGACTCTGCCTGAACACTGAGGCTGATACCTGAACTTGGAGGCACAGTGGGACTGCATCCAACGTCTTCTGGACTCTCCAGCCACGTGGGCATCCCAGGGCTTCTCCAAATCCTGACCTTCTCTTCAAGGCTCACTAACAGGTGAATTTCTTAGTGGAGTATTCTCACTGTCCTCCAAATCCCATTGCTGTCTCCATCTTCAGTACTTCTATGGTGTCTCTGCAGCAGATTTTGAGATTTAAGGAATAATTTATTACCAGCCCAACTAGAAGGTGTCTCTACTTATTTTTAACCCTTGTAGCATAGTTCAGTTCAGTTGGCAAGTATAGCTATGCACTGGCAATTGTTCTTTTACAGGGACTGTTTTGTTTTCCCAAATTGATTGAGTATAGGAGCCATATTTTATTGTCCCTCCTCCATCTACATGACTTCATTATCAATGAATATTATTGATTTTGAAAAGCTTATTTTGTATCTAGAACCATCTTTTTGTGTTCTGATTGAAAGAGTGATTTTCTTATGCAAAAATTACCTGGACTGTCCCATAATTTCTGAATATATTAGTAAAAAAATCTATCATAATCTAGAAAACACATCAGACTTCATAGAGGCATAGGGGCATGGGGACAATGTTTTGATGCACAGGATGATGCTAGAAGCCTTAAGTATGCATTGGGAATGAGAGAATGATAGGAGCTATGAAATCTATCAGATCAGAGTTGGGGTCCTGGTTGTTATTGACTAAGACACTTTGAGTTTCAGTTCTTCTCTGAGCATGTTTGTTTCTAAAATACTGAGAACAACATTTATTTTGCAGGGCTGGTGTGAGGATTGAATGAGATAACATATAAGAAAGGACTTAGCATGATGCTTAGAGCAGCATAAATGCTCAGTAAATGTGGATAATTCTCATGCTGAATGTGCCTCTGATTATGTTTCAGGGGATGCCAAACCCTGTAATTCTAAGAAAAAAAGCCTGGGAGTAGTTGTGAGAAAAAGAAGAATAGAGAATTTTAGTCACTGTACCTTATCCTTCAGAACACCAGTCCCAATAGTTACTTCATGAAAAATGGTTCTGAGGTCAAGTGAGTTTGTTACATATGGCGTTCTATATCACCCTCTTGGAGATAGCCATGCACATGAACACATTAAAGACTATGAAAAACTGCATTAAATACAACTGTTTAGTTTTGTTTAACCCAATGTTTCTCAAACTTATCTAACCATGGAATTTTTCTCACATAACATCTGTTTAAAGAGACTTTACTATTCCAAAATAATTAATGTTAGGAAATATTGCTTTAAAACAGTGACTCTCAAACTTTAGCATAACTCAGAATCACTCTGGAGGGCTTGTTAAAATACAATTGCTGGGCTCCACCCCCAGAGTTTATGAGTCAGTAGGTCTCGGATGGGGCCCAAGAATTTGTACTTCTAATGAATTTCCAGGTGATGGTGCTGGTCTGGAAGGCCACTTTGAGAATTACTGTTATACAATATAGGAATTCCATCATACTCTCTCCCATTATCTCCTGGAATGATGCGGCTCAAACTTGAATGTGCGCACCAATCACTTGGCATTCTTTAAAAAACAGAGATTCCATTTTAGTAGATCAGGGGAAGGAGAGGGCTAAGATTCTATATTTTAAAAAGATGAGGGTGTTGTTGGTCCGTGGACCTGACTTTGAGAAGCAAGTCAATAGAACATATTACCTAAGCTCTCCAAGTAATGAAGTGTCTTTCTAGAAAAGCTTCTGTTAAGTATGTACATAAGTTCTTAGTTCACCAGAAAAGTAAACTGATTTGCTTTGTATCTCTAGATAAGCACATCCAAAGTTTCACACAGGAGTTGTGTGGAGGAAGTCTTCTGCTGACATTATCTATTAGGCTGATAAAAACTTGAGTAAGAGTTTGTAATCTTTTCTTTACATGATTTACCCTACACCTTATACATCTGATGAAAGCTTGTATTCATTATCTGAGTGTGATACAGACCCCAAATATCAATGACTTAAATAAGATTTCTCTCTCACATAAAAGTCCAAGATGATATGAACTGCTCTGCTCTGGGAAATCAAAGGCCCAGGCCCCTTCTCTCTTGTTGACTTGCCATGCCTAGAGCATTGCCCTTAACTTCATGGACAGTGGCAAGTCTCTTATGGCACACACATTCTTTGTGCTCATTTCTCATTGGCCAGAGACTAGTCATGCAATAGAGATGGCTAGGCTATCTAATGAACAGTTAAAAGTTGTATTTCAATAAAAGAAGGAAAGGGGCAATGCAGAGTTTCCGTTATGGCAGTGATGCTGATAACATAAACTGCAGAAGGAAAGGGAAAATCGGGGCATGGGAATAATAATTATTATAATCACTTAAGACGTTACTCTATGCTTGTGTGTTACTGGAGACTTGGTGGAAAGTTCTGTTGTAGAGCACACCATTTGAATATTTCCTGGTTTATATATCGTTCTCAACAGTCAAAGAAAATATCTACAAAGATGGTAGATGTTTCAGCAGTGAATCTTCTTAGTCACAGAGACATGCCTTCTGGAAGGTCCTCCTATGAGGAATCAATGCCTGTAATGGCAGCAGTTAACATTACAGTAATACCTATTTAGCTGTGGCTTCACCTTCTATGGTTTCAGTTGCATACTGTGGTTCAAAAATATTAAATGAATAATTCCAGAAATAAGTAACTGGTAAATTTTAAACTGTATGCCATTCTGAGTTGTGTAATGGATTCTCAGTCATACCTCCCATGCCCAGGACATGGCCCCTCCCTTTGTCCAGCATATCCATGGGGTACACCACACCCTCCGGTCAGCCACAAGCAGTCATCTCAGACACCAGACCAGCCATCCCAGCATCCCAGTGTTTGCGTCCCACTAAGCTTTAGCTCACTTAATAATGTCCCCATAGTCATTCACATAACTTTCACTACAGTATATTGTTATGTGTTCTGTTTTATTAATTACTGTTGTTAATCTCTTACTGTGTCTAACTTACAAACTAAATTTTGTCATAGGTGTGTATGTATAAGGGAAAAAACATAGTATATATCTGTGATTTAAGTCATCCTCTGGGGATCTTGGAACTTATTCCTCATAGATAAGGGGGGACTATTGTATGTTCTCCTGCTATTTTGGAATATGGTATATCAGAGAGCAGCCTTTTTTATTTTTTTAATTCTTTTACCATTTAGTTGTAACAACCGGAATTCAGCCCAATCAAGGCTACAGCCTCATATATTCCAGGACACATCTGAAGAAATCAAGTTGTGGAATGTGCATAACAATTGAGAAGCACTATTTACTATAGCCCAAGGCTTTAAGTTATAGTCAGTTCCAGGAGGTACCCTCTTACATGTGAAAAATCTATCACCCATGAATGGAACATCTACTCTGTCCCCATCTCTACTGTTCCAGTTATTCTGAGTCCAGAAGGTATGAGGCCAAGCAAATTTTACCCATGGAGCTCTATGTTTCAAAATTAAGTTTTGGTAATTGATATAAATATAGAGATATAATGAAGAGCTGTATTTTTTTTAAACCATGAATGTTGTGATATAAATAACTTTTTTATTTTCTTAAAGAATTGCATTTGAATGGTCACTAATGAAGATAAAGTCAAACTTGTTAGATGATAAAGAGTCTTTTGATACAACTAATGGAGGTCTAAAGAGCTGACTAGACAATGAATTAGGAAACATTTATATTATGCAAAATGAACTGTTCCTTGGTCAGTTTCTCACTTCTCTGACTTAATGCAATGGCTCATCTTGAAGATATCGATCATTGACCTAATGTATTATAAAATGAATGCAATCTATTGAGAAAATTAAGTCAAAGTGCTTAGCTGTTCTCATGAGGGAAAAATCAAACAATGAACAATTATGTCTTATTATGACTGAAATACAAAATTGACAGGAATGGTACTATATAAATGGAGCTTAGTGTAATTGGCAACCAGCCTGGTCTTTAAGGTAACAGGTTGGTGACACTTTCTGGTTTTTAAGACAAGAAGTTTTTATGACTTCTTGTCTTAAAAACTTCGGAGGACATGAGTTAGAATGCAATCCTCTAACAGGAATGTCTCCTTCCTTCCTACTGAGTGTAAGCTTTCTAACATCCATGTCACTTTTTTTTATTACCAAACAGCAGATGATATGTTTTGTGTTTATTTTCTCTAATGAGGTCCAGTGGGGATAAGCACCTTTTAAGCAGATTTCCCTAGTGAGGTATGGTTCTATTTCTTCCCAATGAGGCTGGTATTACTCAACAATATTATTAACTTGTGAGCAAGCTTCCTGAATCACCATGGAAAGCGTTCCAAGTAGCAGGAATTGTAAGATGCTTCATGCATGACATATGTCTCAGGTGACCTACTTACCATAAGTAAGTCTTTGAACTGTGATGAAAAGTAGGCTACACAAAAGCTGACAGGTACGGCCTGTCAAGTCAAATCCCAAACCAGGCCTTGCGGTTAAAATTAAACAGAGAGAGCTTGTTAATTTACATGTGAGGATCATGAATTCTTAGTGTCCACAGAAAACCCAGGCTTGTACCCAGCTTGGTAATAGTTTTATTGGAAGACAACATAAAATAAATAATTATTTTGTAGGTTAATGTTTAACCAATACATAATGCTTAAAATGGAAAGAAGCACAGTTTTGAAAGCACTTCTTTTCTTTTGTGCCTTTGGAATCACACTTGGGATTTATTGAAGTACAAGCTTTAAAGCCTTCTTTTCCATTTATGTTACATACCAAGAGGAACAAACACCATGTGGAACAATAAGTGTGCGCTTTCTCACACACGCTGTAAGTTGCTTTTTCTGTTGCCCTTCAAAGGGTAATATTTTCAGAAGACAATGTTGAATATGTCAGTAGGGACATTTATGTCAGTGCTAAGCCCCACTGACAATCAAGTGAAGCTTGATTATCTGATTGCGTGATGATTTTCCTAATCATTTGTTAGCTACATGAGAACAAATAGACATGTACAATGCTCTAATGACTAAGTCAGACCACCAACCTGGAATGGCACCCACACCCTGCCAGCTCGGGAGCTCGTGTCTTCATGTGGTTGTGAGTGCAGTGGTTAGAGCACATGTCCTAGAGTTGCAATTGAACTTGGTTTCCAGCTTTGGGACTTAGGGTAAGTTGCTTACATTGTCTGAGCTCCAGTGTTCGTCAACTAAAAAATGGGATAACATAATCCCTACTTCATAGGGTTATTGTGCAAGATAAATGTACTTAGCACGAGGTCCAGCTCAATGGAAGTTAGATTTCCTTGCTATTATATCTATTAACTTTGCTACTTTTAACAAAACTCACCAAGCTATTGTGATGTGAGAACTCTTAACATTTTGATATGACTACAAAAGAAAAAGTAAGGGTGAGAATCCAGCTGAGAGGACTAAACTGAACCAAGCTTGCTTTTTATCATTTTCCCCTGTTTTAAACCCCATTCCCTGCCCACTGCCAAATGAGAGTAAAATGGAGCCTCCATGGACAATTCTTCCAGGATAATTTACAACCTAATGGCCCAGTTCTAGGACAGTATATCCTGAGTAGGACCCTCATGGGACTGAATAAGGTGAAGGGAAGATCAGAGGAGAGGTTTGCAGGAAATCCTGTTCCCGGTTTAACAACCAGGCTGATGCTAGGCAAAGTGAGTGAAATATGACAGGGGACCCTCACTTGATACCCATGTCCCATTCTATCTGGCATGCTTTGGGGTTTTGGCCCAAATCAAGGCAACAGCTGCTTCAATAATGCTGTCCTCCTACCTGGCAATTACTGACCTGTGTCAATAACCACTTCCAACAAAGTTATTGAGGTGGTAATGAAAGCCACAGGATTCCAAATTTTAAGAACTTTCTGGGATGGAGACATCATTTCCCATTGCCTGAACACGTTTCTGGAGACAGTACAGTTGAATCTTGTCTCTACTACTGGACTTTGAGAAAACTGCTTAACCTCTCTTAATTTCAGTTTCTTTATTCATAAATCAGAGATAATAGTTGATCTTTTCTTAGAGAAATAAATGAAATTATGTATGTGCATTCTATAATTGTCTAATTAGGAAACAAATAGCATACACACTCATACAAAGTGTTAATTGAGGGGGGTGAGGCAGAGGAACTACTTATAATGCAATGGGCAGGATTTTAGGAAAATTAAGGGGGGGGGCAGTCATGCAGTGCCTAGGTAGGCAGTGGGGAGGAGGAGCATTCCTACCTCTAGGCTTAGATAGGAAACAGGAAGGAAGTTTATAAGCACCCAGGAGACAGCTTCCCAACAGAAGCTGTGGCTTTCACAGAGAAATACAACCTGCAGTGAGAAGGGCACCAGAGAAGTGCATTCCCGACCTTTTTTTACCTCGGTGCTAGGTTCTCTTTTACTACCTCCAATCACCAAACCTCACTGGAAGCCTGAGCTCAAGGGAGCCCCCTGAGGCACTCTATGCAGGACAGCCTTCTGGGGCAGAGATCAAGATGCAAAAGTGGATCTGGAGGGAAAGTGGAAGTCAGCTGGAGAATGATATTGGGCGTTTAATATTTTTCCTGGGACATAGATAGGACAGTTGCTCCTTGAACACCATGGTTTTGAACTTTACAGGTTCATTTATTTGAAATTTTTTTCAAAAATTATATTAGAAAAACATTTGGATAACTGTGACAATTTGAAAAAAAAGCTTGCAGATAAACAACATAACCTAGAAATATTAAAAAAATAAGAAAAAGGTATGTCAGAAATGTATAAAATATATGTAAATATTAGTCTATTTTTTACTATGTACTAACCTAAAATATACTATTTATAAAGACTAAAATTTATCAAAACCCACCCATACAAATGTGGATTGTATATGGCACCATCTGCAGTTGAGAGAAATGTAAACAAATGTAAAGATAGAGTATTAAATCATAACTGCATGAAATTTTCTGTAGCACATACTGTTCTTACTGTAATAATTTTGTAGCCACCCCCCAGGCTATTGGAGAGAGCTCAAGTGTTGCGAGTATCCCATTAAAATGCCAAGTGTTGCTAATCATCTCCAGTAAATTGCATTTTGCAGTAACCTCTCACAGTTGTGGTGTATTTTTCATCCTGTTTAGTGCAATACTATAAAACCTTGACTAACACCATGGGACCCATACAAAGTGCCACCAGTGATGCTGGAAGTACACCCAAGAAGCAGAAAACGTCTTGACATTACAAGTTGAATTGCTTGAAATGTACTGTAGCTTGAATTCTGCAGCTGCGGTTGCCTGCCATTTCAAGATAAATGAATCTGGTGTAAGGACCAAAGAAAGAAAAGGGAATCCATGAAGCTGTCACTATGGCTACACCAGCAGGTGTGAAAACCTTGCATTTCTTTTTGCAAAATACCTTTTTTATCTTGTATTGAAAAATGCAGCTTTTATGCGGTTGGAGGATTGCTATAAGAAAGACATACCTATGACCCCTAATTTGATTCAAGGAAAAGTGAAGTCATTATATAGTATATCTTAAAGCAAAAGGACGGTTTAGAATCTAGGCTGGAGAACGTAATGCTAACAAAGGATGATTTGATAATTTTAGAGATGTTTGGCTTAAAAAAAGAATCAGGATAACAGGAGAAACTGCTTCTGCTGATCGTGAGGCAGCAAAGAGCAAGGATATCTGCCCAAACAGGTTTTTTAATTGAATTTATTGGGGTAATTTTAGTCAATAAAATTATATAGGCTTCAGGTATACAATTCTATAATACATCACTGTACGTTGTATTGGGTGATCACCACCCCAAGTCAAGTCTCCTTTCATCACCATTTATCCCCCCTTTATAGCCTTCTACTCGCTCCTACCCCCATCCCATTTTCCTTCTGATAATCACCATGCTGTTGTCTGTGTCAATGAGGTGGCTTTTCTTCCTACCTTTTTTCACCTCGCCCTAACCTACCCACCCCTCAGACAGCTCTCCTACACAGGTTTTTAATGTAGATAAAAATGTCCTATTCTGAGGGGGAAAACATGCCACAAAGGATATTTATTAGTAAAGATTGTCAACCTCATGAACTAGAACCCTGATAAGGAGAACTCAATTAAAGTCTGGAGGAATTACACCATTAAAGATTTCATCATTGTTACAGAAAAAGCCATGAAAGCCATGAAGCCTAAAACAGTAAATTCCTGCTGGAGAAAACAGTGTCTAGATGTTGTACATGACTTCACAAGATTTATGACAGAGCCAATCAAAGAAATTGTAGAAGAGACTGTGAATATGACAGAAAAAGGTGGGGCGTGAAGAGTTTCAAGATAGGGATCCTGAAGAAATTCAAGAGTAATAGGCACCACACGAGAGGAATTAACAGAAGACTGGCCTGATGGATTTGAGTGCTCTGAACCTGTGCTAGATGACGAGGAAGATATAGAAACAGCAGTGCCAGTAAATAAGTTGACACAGACAAACAATCTGGCAGAAGGGTTCTGATTATTCAAAACTGCTTTTGACTTCTTTACAACAGGGACTCTTCTGTGATAGGGCACTGACACTACAGCAAACAGTGGAAGAAGGATTGGTACCTTATAGAAACATGTTTAGAGAAATAAAAAAGCAAAAAGTTTGGAAAGAAAATGCAATGTATTTCTATAAAGTTATACTGAGTATGCCTGCCTCCAATTCCTCCTCACCTCTTCCGCCTCTGCCACCCCTTAGCCAGCATGACCAACCCTCTTTCTCCTCCACCTCAGCCTTTTTAATGTAAAGACAATGAGGATAGGGAACTTTATAATGATCCATTTCCATTTAACATATAGTATATCAGCATAATGCAGTACAGTTAATAAACTTACCTGTTGTGTATTATGTGTGCTTTCATACAAAAATCTAATAACTGTATGAGACATTTTTGTGTCATTATCATCATTTGTGTATTCATTGTGTGCAAGATTTGTATGGAAGTGCATAGCCTAGCCTTGCATAGGCATAAGGTGAGTGATATTTCATGTAAAATTAAAAATGTCTTGATTTTCTTACTATTTTATAACTTTTCTTTCAGAGAATTACATTATTGTACAGTATGTCTCTCTGTCTCTTTTTCTCAATTGGAGTAACTGTGTATCAGCCTATCATCTCAGGTGTTATTTTTAAAAAGTAACAATGTTTCCATTATTGTATTATGAAATTGACTGCAATACTGTATGCCATAAAAAATTTTATAATGATTTATTCATTAGTGGATAGGAAGCTACCATGAAGCAATCATATTGCTGCTTTTTCATTATCAATGCATGAATCATTATACCCGTAAGTGAATATGGATTCCTTTTTCAAATTATCTTTTCATTTTTGATGTCTAGTGTTAATAATACATGAAACTTCTACAGTATTTTAGATAACAGTATTTACATAGGTATAGACAGATGGTTCATCTTGTAAGCAGATAACATAAAGTTACTATATCGACAAATGCAGGATAGTAGAAATGTACACATATTTTCCTTATGATTTTCTTAATACCATTTTCTTTTCTCTAGCTTACTTTACTGTAATAATAGAATAGATAATATATATATAACATACAAAATATGTGTCAACCAACTGTTCATGTTATCAGTAATGCTTCTGGTCAATAGTAGGCTATTAGTAGTTAAGATTTCGGGGACTCAAAGTTATACATGGATCTCAGACTGCATGGAGGTTGCTGCCCCTAAAACCCTGTTATTCAAGTGTCAACTGTATTTTCTCTCATGTATCTATAAGGCTATATGCAACAACTTTAAACACTTGCAGGGCATTCTACTAACCCTGTTGGGACAAAAACACAGGCAAAAAGATACAGTTTCTCGCCTGCAGGGGCTCATAGATAGCAGGGAAATAATTATTATACAAGGGGAGACGTGTTATGACAGAGATATAAACGGAGTGCTGTGGGTACAAAGGAGGAAGTAATTGAGATATGACCCAGGAAGTTAAAGTAAGAAAAGGAAAGAAATAAATGACCAGGGTTCAAACAGGCAGCTTCTTTAAAACGTCTCTGCTCTGCTAGAGCTTTTCCCTATACCCACTTCCAATTTACAAGACCTGGAGCAGGAGTTACGGACACACTGTAGTGACACGTGAAAACCATTATGTTCTTGAAACTTATGATCATCCCTATCACTTGGTTTATCTCCACGTCTCTCTGCGAACATACTGAGCATGGGTGCCCGCCTCAGCCCAGATTTCTCCAGAGAAGCCCAGGCTTCCACTATACAGTAGGTCAGTCCTTTTTCCTTTCACGCTGCCAGATCTGCTTTCCCCGGTGCTGAGATTGCAGGGCAGTGACTTTTGATCCCTTCAGAGGGTAATGTTTCTCTTTCAAGACACTGTCTCAAGTGTTCTCATTACAATGGGTGGTTTTATGGCCGATTACCTGTCTGATGCCTGTTTTCTGTCCCTCCCACTGATCCCTGACCAGGTGCCACACCCTAACACAGTTTAGGGATTATTCCTCCAGTAATATTCCAGGATGGAGTTCTTTTCCCTCTTTCTGTGCTACATCTTTGTTACGTGTCAGGAACATTTTAAATAAAATCTTTCTTTGGGGTTTGCAAGTATGTGTATGAGTGATGGGTGTTGTCTTAATGGAAAACCAAGGTTTCTGGTAAACCATCATTAGCACTAGTGGAACCTACAAAGGATGCCGGGGGGGGGGGGGACGGGGGGGGGAGATATAGATACCATGTAACTGTGTACTGTTTCTACTCTCGGAATTTTAAATATTTAACACTATCACCATATAGTTCCACAAATGATCCTAGAAATTAGACACTTTCCCCACACTTAGTCCCCCCCCCCAAAAAAAGACCCTCAACTTTTCTAGGAAGACCTCCACTGAAATGGAACTGACAAGAAGAAAAAATGCTGTCTGGTGTCCTGACTTTAAAGAACTATGAAAAGGGGGGAAAAATAAAACCAATTTCAAAATTAAAACATTTTTTTTTCTTTCTATCCAAATGCTTGCTTTGTCCATTGATTCATCAAATATTTACTGGCACCCACCTGAGAGCGCCAGATCTGGTTGCAGATAAAATTCCATTTTACAAGGTAACTGTCCTTGTATGCCTTAATCCTCTTGTCCAAAGAATGGATAGAAACATTAGAATTATCTCACAGGATTCTCATCCGAATTAAATAAGGCAATGCACGTATAATGCATAAGAGTATTTGACACGGCCTCAGTATAATTACTCTTAACCTTAATTTCCTTTCAGCGCTGCGGTTAAGTCAAAGGTCTTTGAAGGGCACTGAAAATTCCTTGGAGCAGGGGTTGGGAACCTTTTTGGCTGATAGAGCCATGAACGCCACATATATTAAAATGTAATTCCTTGAGAGCCATACAATGACCCATGTATTTTATGCATTATTATCCAATACAAATTTGGTGTTGTCCCGGAGGACAGCTGTGATTGGCTCCAGCCACCCGTAACCATGAACATGAGCGGTAGGAAATGAATGGATTGTAATACATGAGAATGTTTTATATTTTTAATGTTATTATTTTTTATTAAAGATTTGTCTGCGAGTCAGATGCAGCCATCAAAAGAGCCACATCTGGCTCTCGAGCCATAGGTTCCCGACCCCTGCTTTAAAGTGTATTATTTGACTAAATTCTACCTGAGTGCATACTATATTTCTGAATAGGGCACAGAGAGACGGATAACCAAGGAGTAGTCAGTAGTTCAATAGGGATATGGGCAAATTGCCTCCTACTTTGTATTCTCCAAGGTGTCCTTTTTCTTCTTCTTCTATTGATAGAGAGAGAGAGAGAGAAAGAGAGAGAGAGAGGCATGAGAGGCATTTATTTGTTGTTCCACTTAGTTGTGCATTCACTGACCAGTTATCCTTTGTGTCCTGACCTGCGATTGAAGCTCTAACCAGCTGAGCACTGGCCAGGGCCTCTTTGGTTGGTTCTTGCCACTGCCCTGACGAGGGATGAAACCACAACCCTGGCGGACCCAGAGGACGCTCTAACCAAGCAGCTACTCGGACAGGCCGCCAAGGAGTCTTATGGAATGCTAAAGGCTTGCAAATACTGTAGTTGGGCTCCTCAAATTTAAGTTCATGGTCATCTTCAAAGACACCCCTCTCCTCCCATCCCCAGTTATCTCCAAAACGCCCCCTCTGTCCTTATCCCGCTTTGCTCTAGGCTGGCCTCCCCTCGCGTGGGTCGGCGGCCCTAGGGCCGTTCCCTGACAGCTGTCTCGGCTCCCCAAGAGGGCCCCTCTCGCCCAGCGTCGGGGCGGGGCCGGGCCGCCCCACTGCGCATGTCCCTCGTCGCGCGGGCGGGTGCTCCGAGGCCCGAGGAGGGCGCCGACGTAGGTCCTCTCGGCCCGACACCGGCACGCAGCGGCGGGAGAACGCTCATCGGATAGCGGCGTCCTGGAGACCTCCGAGAGATGGAAGCGGCGGCGCCGGCGGCGGCCGAGGCGGCGGGGCACGAGGAGCTGGGTGGGTGCTGCGCGCGGCAGGGGCGTGAGCCGTCGTGGCGTGGGGCTGCGCATCCGTGGGAAACGCCGAGGCTTCCGGCCTGCGCTCGGCCTTGGCGGCGGAGGCGAGTGCCGGCGCCTGGCCCAGCCGACCCTGCCCCACGCGCGTGGCCCGGCCGCATCCGAATTAGGTTGCCTGTCTCTAGATAGGGAGAGAAGCCGGGTGTCTTCATTTCTTCTTTTGTTTTGTTTCTTTGTTTTTTTGTTTTGGCAGGGCTGTTGGTATTGTGGGTCTGGCACGGGTTTGAATTTAACACCTAGCAGGGCAGACCTCCCCGGGACATTTGGGATGGCCTGAGGCTTGGGAGGTGACTGACTGACCTCGGTGTCAGGGCCTACAGAGGGCGTCAACATGGGCGTGTGTATGTGTGTGTGTATGTAGTCAACGAAGGGAACACTGGAACCTTTGTGAATTTAAGAAGAGATTTGTATTTGGGCCCATCAGAGGGTATCGTCGGAGAGCAGAGTTCCAAGAAGCCTTACCTTCAGCCGAGTGAGGGGATGCTCATAGGCAGAAGGGCAGAGCTATGCATGGGCAGTTTTAGTTCGTTATATACATTCAAGGGTTAACCGTTTTACATCAGGTGGGGAGAATATACAGATAAAGTAGGGTTCCAAGCACCTGTAGTTGGTAGTCCTGGGAAATAATTATTTTTACATTTTTATAAGGATGAAGAAAGAACAGGCACTTCCCTCTAAAATTATTTATTGTTTTAATTGGAACCATTTGAGGTTATAGTATCTAACCCCAGGGAAGACCTTGATTAGGAATTTACTGTGTTTCCTTGGTTACTCAATCAAGAGTAGCAGCTTAAGACACCCTTTCCTGACAAAGACTTGACTTGGGGGGCTGAACACAAAATATGGTGTACAGAGGCGTGTTGTAAATTGGGCAGCTGAAACCTGTATAATTATGTTAACCGGTATTGCCCCAATAAATTCAGTTATGCATAAAAGAAGACACTCTTTCCTTCCTCAATGTGTGTATTGGGGGTGTGGTGCACTGTTTGTACACATCGTTACGGTTTCCCCGCTGTCAGAAGGAAAACAAAAGTAAGGATCAGGGTAGTGATATTATTGTTCCCCAGTTATGCAGTGTATTTAGGAATATTTTTAATTTGATGCTCAATGATTAAAAATAAGTTGAGCTTGAAAGAAATACTTTATTATAGGAATGAATTGGCTGGCATTCCTTTAATAATGTGTAGGGCACTTCAGTTTGATTTCTTTTAAGTCATAATCATAGTAGAAATAAACAGCATTTTAATGAATGTGTACTCTGGGTCACATAGTGTGCTAAGTAAGTGCTGTACATGTGCAGTGACTCTTGTAACCCTCACGACAATGGGGTGAGGTAGGTGCTGCTGTTACCCCCGTTTTATAGATGCAGTAATTGACTCCCATCAATGGCAGAAGCCACATATAAACCCAGGTTTATCTGACTGTTTTAAATGCATTAATAACCCATCTAGGTCAGGATATTGGGAAATGTGCATTCTCATGCATTGCTGGTAAGAACAGTATTATATACTTATCCTTAAAAGTGCACATGCCCCTTGAGCCAGCAATTTTACTTCTAAAAATATTTTCGAAGGAAATAAGTCATGCAACAAATACTTATATCTAGAGATGTTCATTACATTATTTATAATAAAGAAGAGCTGGTACCTGTCTAAGTGTTCAGTTCAAGAAAATTGTTTAGGTAAATTGCAGTATTGCCATATAGCCATGTACTGAATAGCCATTAAAAGTAATATAGGAAGATAGTTACCGTATACATTTTTATTAACTGAATAAAAAGGTTGCAGATTATTTTATTTTAAAAAATGTTAGTCTTTTCGTTAATTCAACAGATTTATTCAGCTGCTTCTATGTGCCAGGCACTGTTTTAGGCACATGGGATATGTTCATGAACATAACAGATCAAGATTCCAGCTCTCATGGAGCTTATATTCCAGTAGGAGGAAGCAGACAATAGTTAATTATATAGTACATTTAATAGATGAAAAGTGGTATGGGAAAAAAAGAGCAAAATAAGGGAAATCAGGAGTGAGGGTGGGGATTGGGTAGTTTATAGTATTGTACAAAGTGGTCAGGATGGACTTATTGAAAATGTGAGATTTGAGCACAGACTTGGAAAAAGTGAGGTAATTAGTCAAGTAGATAGCTGGAGAAAGACCATTCCAGACTGAAAGAACAGCTAGAGTAGAGATGGAAGTATCGAGGAGGCCAAGGTGGCTGAAGCAGAAGGATCAAGGTGGTGATGAGGTTAGCCGAGACAGGGTCTTAGAGGGCAGGTAAAGTTAAGTCAGATCCTGTCACTGTCAGCAGAGGAGTGACAGGATCTGACTTAACTTGTAAAAGGATTGCACTGGTTGCTGTGTGAAGAATAGACTGTAAAGGGCAAAATAGAAGAAGGGTATTTTAGCAATTCAAGAAAGGGATTTACATGTCTTTCACAGCTGTGTGGGAGTAGCAGAGGGAGTGGAGAGAAATGGTTAGACTCTGGATTTATTTTGAAACTAGAACCAGAATGATTTTTCTAACAGATGGAAGAGAGACAAGGAATTGATTGGGGTCAGCTGAGATGTTATAGTGGTTTTATAATGTTTTTAATGTTTTAATAGTCTTTGATGTTTCTCTCTTCATGAGGAGCAACTTCATTTCCTTCTCTGAGATGTGAGCTGGATTTAGTAACTTGCCTCTAATGAATAGGTCATGGTGGAAGTGAAAAAAATGTGTGACTTCACAGCTACATCCTAATTGGCCTTGTGCCTCTGCTCTCTCTGTCTTGGATTCACTCACTTGGGAGGAGGCCAGCTACCATGTTGTAAGAATACTTAAGCAGCCACAGGAAAGGCCCATGTTGTATAAAACAGAGTCCTCCTGATAACAGCCCTAAGTTGTTACCCAGCAGCAGATAACCTGCACAGATGGGGAAAAGCCCAGGAGGGGCAGGTTTGGTGGTGAAGACTGGGACTGCAGTTTGGGGAAATAATAAGTTCGAGATGTTTGTTAGACATGAAAGTGCAGGTGTCAAGTAGTAGGCAATTGGATTATGTCTAGAGTGAGAGAGCGGGGGCTGGTCTGGAGATATATAGTATTTGGAAGTCATGAGCTGTAGAACTGGGACTAAATGAGAACATATGGGAGTGTGTTTGTTTATACTCTAAAATGTTACCTATGGTCATTTTGGGGCTGGGGGTGAGGTCATTTTAATTACAAGAATGTTGCTTATCTATATATTTCCTGATTTTCTACAATGACCAAATATCTCATTTAAAAAAGAATTTTAAAAAATTATGTGTTTATGTCCAAAGCACTGATAGAGACATTAAGATACAGGGGGTGATGTACAGTCTATGTTTTAGCATGACATACAGGTCGTTCTGATGCAAACACGACTAAAGAATGAACTTCTTCTAGCCAAGGGATGATTGGGGAAATTTTGGCAGAGGATTGACAGCAAGCATTTAATATATTGATTGTAGGTATAAGTCTAAGGTATGGGTGAGGACATGATTGGGATAACAGTATGAACAGCATTGTATATATATTGCCAAAGTAGAAAGAATACAACTAAAAAATTAGACAATAAGAGACACAGAAAGGCAAAAATAGAATAAGAGTAGGTAATAGGTGAAAGTCAGAGGATGCCATTTAAAACTTACAGACAAGCTTGTGCCAGAACAAACAGCACCGTCCACACTGCTCCTGACAGTACAAAAAGGACTGTACCAGAATAATGGACCCCCACGTTTTATAGAAAGTACAGTATTTCTATGGGAATCTGGGAAAAATTGCAAAGTTCATACCTTTAGTAAGGATAGGACCTTGTTTGCCTGGGGCAACAGAGAAAAAAATAAATATGTATTATCAATGTCACTATCAACACCTCTTCCATCTCCCAAAGGCAGTTTGCCTTGAGTTCACACCAAAAAACACTGTCCTGGCAACATGGCAGCCTTATAAAGATGCTTCCAAAAGCTGCTTCCAAAGATGGCACAACTGTGGTTCCCAACTTTATGATGTAAAAACTAGGACATGTTTGTCCTGACCTGTGGTGGTGCAGTGGATAAAGCGTCAACCTGGAATGCTAAGGTCACCAGTTCAAATCCCTGCACTTGTCTGGTGAAGGCACATATGGGAGTTGATGCTTCCTGCTCCTGCCCCCCCCTCTCTCTCGCTCTTTCTCGCTCTCTCACACACTATCTCTCCTCTCTAAAATGAATAAAACAAAACAAAACTGGGACATGTTTGAAGTCTTCCGTCCAGGAAAAAAAAATACTAAATTGCTGTACGTCCTGGTTAGAAATGAAACTATTTGTGCCTGAAATATTAACTATAAAGTTCACTTCTTTGGAAAGAGTAATTTCAGTATAATTGTAAATAAGTTGCATTTGCAAGAAAATTACTTATTATCTGGATCCCCAACCATACATGGTGGCTGTCTCTGTTCCAGGAAGTAAGAGTGCACCTTCATTTGTTACATTGCATCAGTACACCAACTGATGTGCTTCAGGCAGCGTTAGCTAGTAAAAGTTTGTTTTAATTCAGATAAGGTTACAATGCCATGGAATAAAAGAGCCACTGCTGTACAAATGTTTGAACAGTAACCACTGTGAGGCACAAATGCTGCCTTACATTGTAACAAATGGAGAAGGTGCTCTAGTGCAATTACAAAAAATGGCCCCCTTACGATGGGCTTTGGAATAGTAGTTCTACCGAGTGTTATGCCGTTTATGGTTTTATGTCTGCCAGAGTGACAATCCTTAACTTGAAATGTGTTCCTGTGTCTTACTATGGAACTGGCCTTCATAATGGAGCCTGCAGTCACCTTCATGGATATACTGGATTATTGTACTATGTAATACGTAGCTGGGATTGGAAATCTGAGGGGACAAATGAAAGTGCGGGATGTTAAAAACTACAAACATTTCTAAACCAGTGGCCTCTGATTCTACATATTATGCTTGGTGTCCAGATGGTGAGCATATTTTAACAGCCACATGTACTCCGAGGTTACGTGTTCATAATAGGTACAAGATTTGGCATTATACTGGCTCCGTCTTACACAAGCATAATGTGCCATCAGATGCAGAATTATGGCAGGTTTCCTGGCAGCCATTTTTAGATGGAATATCTCTAGCAAAAGAAATAACTTAACATGCAGTTCCAAGTGACATACCCAAGAGCCTAAAGTTGCAACGGTTTATAGACCCCAGCGTTAAGAAATGGACCAATCACCAATTCCAAACTGCACGAGGAACCACCTCAATATGAAACCATAACCAGGAAATGATAAGCTGTTATAAAAAACAGCCCTTTAAAAATGAAAGATGAAGTTAAGAAAGCTGTGAAGCAGGAAGGAAGTAAAAGTGACGAGTCTAGATTTGGCACCTACTCCGACTTCACAGGGCCAAGCATGAAATACTATTCCTCAGTCAACTTCCAGAGACATAGACAAAAAAATAAATAAAGCAGTAGAACAACTGAAAGAATGAGCAGCAATTGAAAAACAGCTAGAAAAAAATCAGTTGGAGAAAATTCAAAAAGAGAAAGCCCCTTTCCAGGAGCTGGAAGATTTGGAATTATGTATTTAAAGATTCATAGAAAGTGCCTGACTAGGCGGTGGCACAGTGGATAGAGCATCGGACTGGGACATGGGGGACCCAGGTTCAAAACCCCGAGGTCGGCAGCATGGGCTTATCTAGTTTGAGCAAGGCTTACCAGCTTGAGCCCAGGGTCGCTGGCTTGAGCAAGGGGTCACTCGCTCTGCTGTAGCCCCCCCCCCAAGTCAAGGCACATATGAGTCAATGAACAACTAAGGTGCTGCAACAAAGAATTGATGCTTCTCATCTCTCTCCCTTGCTGTCTGTCTGTCCCTATCTGTCCCTCTCTCTGTTTTTCTCTGTCTCTGTCACACACACAAAAACAATTCACAGAAAGCAAGTTGATTACCAGAAAGCAGTACAGACACATCTTCTGTTAAGTTCATTGGTGTACATGGAATATATCGATGTGCCCACATTAATGTTTATCTATAATTGTAGCTGTTTATCCAAGATTCTGCATATGTGTGAAATTCATTAATAATGTCTATTAAATTAGTTTTAGCATCCTGCATCATTCTATATTATGTCAACATATGATGTAAAAGAGACACACGTGAATTTTTTAGCTACGCTTGGCAGATTGAAAGACAAGTATCATTATTTTGTAAGAGAGGACAGTATTTACCATATCAATGAATAATGACATTTTAAATTAAAAAATATCTGACAAGACAGTAAAAAATTAAATAAGGATAAAAAGAGGATTAAAGGCATCATAAAAGCATAATGGCAAAGCTAACCAGTACAATAACTTAACTAGATGCAATACATCATTCTGCACTGAAAAAAATTTAAGAGAACTTTATTGGTACAATTATGAAATTGGAATGTGGAATGTAGATTAAATAAAAGTAGTGCATAAATATTAAACTACCTGAATTTGATAACTGTAGTGTGAATATTCAAGAAAGTATTTTTGTTCTTAGGGAATACATAGGGCAAAGTGGCATGATATGTATAACCTCTCAAATAGTTTATAAAAAGTGATATGTGTTTGAGAGAGAGAAAGCAAATATGGCAAAATACTAATAGTTGGTGAGTTTATAAAGGATACTTAATCTTTTGTACTATTCTTGAAAATTTAATGTAAATGTGAAATTATTCCCAAGTAAAATGTTTTAAAAAGTTATATGTCCATCATTTCTTCCCAACTAAATCATCTAGGTCACTCTAGCTCCCTGTTATTTGAATGGAACAAATTTTCATGTTTTTAAAATGTCCTGTACTTACTTCAGACTTTCCTGATACATATCAATCATCTCAATAAATCTGAATTTAGTGTATTTTACTAGAACAAGAAAGACAACATTTTAATTGATAAGAATGGTGGCTAGTGTTGTCTTTCTCCCAGAAAGGAGCAAAATCAGGCTAAAAACTGATAGATAAAAGAGCAAATAAAAAAAATATATATATATTGATGGGGGGTGGGGAAAGGGAAGAGAGAGAAGCATCAATTCATTGTTTCACTTAGTCCCTTTAGTTGTATACTGATTGATTGCTTCTTGTTTCAGCTCAGACCAGGGAGCTAACCCATGGCCGTGATGATGCTTTACCCACTGAGCAACCCGGCCAAGGGTGGAGCAAATTTTGATACTAAAATTTTAGTGATTGGAATAGCTTTATAATTTTTTTACATATTTAAAAATATGATTCTTAGTTATGTATAAAAACTATTTGAAGCTATTGAGATGAAAATTTATTTGATTATTTCTTCACATTTCCCATCCCATAATTCTGTGATCATTCACTGTAAACCTCATGTAGACAAAGCAGAAAAAGTTTTGTATTGGGTACTTACGCTTTTCACTTTGTACTTCTTAGTCCAAATAAAATATCTAGTAAGTAAATCTAGTTGTTTCTTTCTAAAGATACTAAAACTAAGGGTGTTAATGTGAATTAATTTAGGATAGAAATAGTAAAGTTGAGTACCAGTGGTATCTACTACTTAAAAATTAATCTATACTAGCTTTAACTCAATTTTTGAAATAATAATGAAGTGCTTTCTTATTCTCTTTAAAGATATGGATGTAATGAGGCCCTTAATAAATGAGCAAAGTTTTGATGGGACATCAGATGAAGAACATGAGCACGAGCTCCTGCCTGTTCAGAAGCATTACCAGCTTGATGATCAAGAGGGTATTTCGTAAGTGTTACAGTTGATATGTCTCCTTTTCATTCAGTGTACGTTTTGTAGTAATTTTCTATTGGCAAGGCACTTTACTAGATACTACGAAAGACACAAAGATGAGTAAGACATAGTCCCCACCCTCAAGGTGTTTGTAGTCTATTCGGGAAAGAAGTACATCTGAATTACAGAATAGTGTATAGGAGGAATTACTGTACTACAAGGATGATACCTACCAAATGCTATGGAACTTGAAGGGAGATCTGATTGAGAAGAGTAGAAATTTTAAGAGACGTTGCTTCGGAAATGGTTAGTAAGTTAGACGTTGGTAGGTAGGTAGTATTGTAAATAAACCCCTCTTAATGCAGTGGAACTTTTTTATAAACGTTTTTTTTGTTGTTGTTATTTTATTGTCATTAATAGATTTGAGTAAGTTCTCATTCTAATGGTAATTTAACAATTAAGCAAAGAAACATTTTAATTGATAAGAATGTTATAAACTAAGCTATTACAGATAAGCATTTTTATTTCATAAGTTTAAAATGTGTGCTATTCTTTCTAGTTTATTTTGTCTTGGTCAAGGGACCTCCTTGAAGTACCTCTTGGAAGCCTTTCTAAGGTGAAATCCCTTAGAGAGTTCATAGAGTCTAAAAGTTAATCCGTATTTATTTTACCTGATGATACACTTTCTTCTAGAACTTTTTCTTTTAATTAACTTTCTCTTACGTTGAGCACAGATCACAGAGCAAATATGTTTAGTACCGTGATTACATAGACAATGTCAATGAATTGCTCTTACCAGCCTAGCTATAATCTTCAACATTGTTCTGAATATTTTAGCAACAGAATCTTATGAGAAAATTACCTTTTCTTTATTACTTTAATATGTACAAAAATACTTTTACTTAAATATCTCACTCTCCATAATAACCCTCTGTATTTTACTTTTAAGTGGCAAAGATGGGACTTGAACCAAATACGATTTCTGGCTCATTTAACTTCTGATTGAATGGAAATGTTGATTCTTTTCCTAGATTAATTTTCAGTTGCCTTCTAAAACTACAACTGTGATTATATGATTTGAATAGATTTTTTCCTAAAATGTTTAAATCTTACAACCTTTACTTTTCAGATTTATACAAACTCTTATGCATCTTCTTAAAGGAAATATTGGAACTGGCCTTTTAGGACTTCCATTGGCAATAAAAAATGCAGGCATAGTGGTAAGACTTATCATTGTACTGTCTAGTTAAGTTGCAGTTATTAGTCTTAATTTACAGTAAAAATTATCACAAACTAACATCTGATCTAGTCGACTAAAAACATGGTCAGGTGACAATTCATAATCATTAGCTATTTGTGTTGATAAAGTTATGTGAACTATGGTAACAGTATCTAAAATGCCAATTACTCTTTTCATTTCTACCTAATTACTAATATATATCATTTGACAGAAAGATCCTAAAATGCTGTTTGGTTTTTCTAGGTATATTCTATTATTCTTGGATTTTCAGGAATTTAGGCAGTGTACTCAGATCAACAAATACATTGATAGAGCAGATAATCTGTACTAGTGAAATTTTGTAGCTTTTTAGATTCAGAATAAATTATTAGTTTTAGATTTAAAGAACAATAGTTAAGAAAAGGAATAACAATATCTTTTGAAAACAAATATTTCAAGTATTGTTAGAACCAATTAGTGTAATTAGAGAGAATCTAGATATGAAAGCATTCACTTATGAAGTAATGAAATTAGATGTAACCTTTCTTTAAATTAGTTTTCTCTCTCTCTCTCTCTTTAATTTTTATTTATTTTTATTAAGTGAGAGGCAGGGAGGCAGAGACAGACTCCTCTCTGTGCTGACTGGAGATCCACCTGGCAAGCCCTCTATCAGGCTATGCTCTGCCCATCTGGGGCTGCTGCTCTGTTGCTTGGCAACTGAGCTATTTTTAGTGCCTGAGGCAAGGCCATGGATTGATCCTCAGCACCCAGGCCCAACTTGCTCAAACTGTTTGAGCCATGGCTGCAGGAGGGGAAGAGAGAGAGAGAGAGAGAGAGACAGAAGGGGGAGGGGTGGAGAAGCAGATGGGTGCTTCTCCTGTGTGCCCTGTCTGGGAATTGAACCTGGGACTTCCACACACTGGGCCAGTGCTCTACCGCTAAACCATCTATCTGTCTAGGGCCAATAACTAGTTTTCTAAAAAACAGTTTTAATTATCATCTTTCTCTGCATTTGACTTTGTACATCTTAACTTAAAGAAACTTAAAAATTTCTGATTATAAAATAAACTTTGGCAATATTTTATCTGTCTTAATAATCCAGGAATAACTTTAATTTTAGTAATAAATATTTGAAGTTTATGAACCAGTTTTTCAAATAATTATTTTCCAGGCACAGTTCTTCACACATACTAAGTGCTCAACAAGCAATCTATAGAAGTGTATCACAATCCCAGATTGAATAGTGCTTTTTTTAGTCATTTAGATAATGATTCATTGTGGCATATAATTATTTTGATGGATCACTGGTAGTGATAGACTTGCCATCTCATGTTAAGTGAGATGTTGTATTCCATCCTACTTTGTTGCATATCTATACTCTGTATTCATAGGTTTAGAGAGCCAAGTTGATAAGATGGAATCATATATAGTTTTCTTATTACCAAAATTCTGTATCTAGTTTATTAATTTTCCCTTATACAAATAATTATTTAATCATTTTGTCCAACAAATATTTATTCACTGTAAATGAGTAGTTTTTGTCTCATTGCTTATAAGGCAACTTAATTTTTGTTGAACTTAAATAGTTAAACTTTATGATTTTTTTCTTTACAGCTTGGACCAATCAGCCTTGTGTTTATAGGGATTATTTCTGTTCACTGTATGCACATTTTGGTACGTTGCAGTCACTTTCTATGTCAGAGGTAAATGTGGATTTGTTAAGTCTATTTAATTTATTTTGAAACTAGTTTTTTAAAGCATTAGATAGTCTTATATTTCTACTCTGCTTTGCAACTAGCAGTTATATTTTCTGTAATTTGTTATATATACACAAGTTTAAGATAATGAATATGGAAAAAGGTAACATGATTGAAATCTGGTCAAAATCTATTTACATCTTTTATAATATAGCCTTACTAGTGAAATTTGGTCAGAATGCATCTACTTATTTTAAAATATAGCCTTATTAGTGGAATAGAATGGTTTATTTTATTTAGTGTAAATGAAAAAACAATCAGGAAAGATCTCTGGGAAAATGGAGGAAGCAGTACTTCTTTTAGTTACAGTGTAATGGTCTTCAATTTGTTAGTAATTCAGTTGGAGTGTGATGACTTTGGTGCTCTTTGCTGATATGTGGATTGGTAGATAGTTCATAAAATAATTTTCTTTTTTCTTTGTATTACAAAGTGCTTCTACTGAACAATGGCTCAACTTTTAAAAAATAAATATCTTTTCTAGTAAACTAATATTCTGATCTTAACTCTTTGTTGTTGTTGTTTTAAATGTTCTTAAACTTTGGGCAAGTAGTTTATGATCTTTAAATAACAATGTATACTTGAAAACAGTGGAAGAGAGGACATGCAGAAATAATAACTATCTAATGGGGTTATTTTGAAAATTAAGTATACAGTTTATGTGAAAATATATTGTAAAGCCCTGTATAGATGTATTAAATAATGCTATTCCAAGAATGGAATAATTGAGGCATGAACATTGTAGTTTTTAGGTAATTGAAATATTTAAATCAGTGAAGTACAAATATTATTTGAATTCTACAAATATATAAACTTTAACAGTAGATAAAACTAATATGTTGGTAATAAGGACAGATATAAAATTTTTAAATTTCTTGGGATATACTTTAGGAATATGCAGATCTTGAAATTTCTAAAACTCCTCTGTCAGAGCATAGCCCTGTATTCATTAATTCCCATTTATTTAATGTTCTTTTCAAGGGAAGACTATAAACCAACTTTAAATTTTTCATATACATGTATGTCATTAAATTACAGGTTTAAAAAATCAACATTAGGTTATAGTGACACTGTGAGTTTTGCCATGGAAGTAAGTCCTTGGAGTTGTCTTCAGAAGCAGTCAGCATGGGGACGGTAAGTACTTGTTATATTATTAATATCTTGTTATTGAAATTATGTTAATTTTTAAGTACTTTAATCTGACAAGATACATAAATAGAAGTATGATAGAGTTGGGGAATAAACATCATGTTTAGAGTTAGATAGACTTGGGTTCAGGTCTCAGCTCTACCATTTTTCACTTTTATGACCTGTGTCAAATTGTCATTTTACTTTAGTTTCCTCACTATCAAATGGTTTATAATAATACTTGTTTCATGTGCTTAATATGGTAGTTGAAATAAAATGATGTTTATAAAGCACCTGGCTAACCAATGATAATGTGTGCAATAATTTTTTAAGTAAAGGAAAAAAGCAAGAAAAAAGTTGCAGGCCCTGGCCAGTTGGCTTGGTGGTAGAGTATCAGTTTGGTGTGTGGGTGTCTTGGGTTTGATTTCTGGTCAGGGCACACAGGAGAGGCACCCATCTGCTTTTCCACCCCTCCCCCTCTCTCTTCTCTTTCTCTCTTTCTTTTCTCCTCCCACTGCCATGGCTCTATTGGTTTGAGTGCATCAGCCCTGTTTGCTGAGTATGGCTCCATGGCCTCCACCTTAGTCACACTAAGAGCTCGGTTGCTGAGCAACGGAGCAATGCCTCAGATGGGCAGAACATCACTCCCCTAATGGGTTTGCCCGGTGTATCCTGCCGGGTTGGGGTGCATGTGGGAGTCTGTCTCTGACTCCCTTCCTCTCAATGAATGTAAGAAAAAAATTGCAATCTCCTTATTTTCAATGAAATTATGATGTTTAGTTACATGCTTATAAGATATCTGAAGTATGTATTTTAGCATATTCTTAGCTTATTGTTTAAATGCAACTTTATCATTGGTGGACACACCTAATCAAAGTCAGATGAATATGGGCCTGGAAAAATAAGGATAAGTAATCAACAAATTGTGACTATGGTACAAATGATACCTGCAGTGAAAATTAAAAGAAGAAAAAGGACAGTGTCAATAAAGTAGTTTATGGCTAAATATGGCCTTTTTAGGGATTATCAGGAGTTCAGATTTGTTTTTGAGCTGCTCAGATTCTTGATATGCTGAGTGGGAGAAGAAGGAAAACAGAGCTTCTTGCCCGAAGAATTTGCCTCAGAGCTGTATCTTCCTTCTGCTCCAGTCTAGAGGTACCTTGTCTGGTTTTTCTATCAAGAAGAATGGGTTTCACAAAGAAGTGGCTGGAGTGATTGTTGGTGAGATATCAAAGTCAGAGGTGAATGAAGAGCTCTTAAGGGAATACTTAAATGTAGTTCATCAGAGAGAAGAAACTTGAATTCATTTCAGGGTACCAAAATGACTTCATTTGAGATTCCTGAAGAGCCAGGGAGAACTGTAGAGATATGGCACAAATGAAGATAATGGCAAGGGCTCTTCTAGTTTTAAATGGCAGAAGGAGGGTCTAGGTTTGTAGACCAGATTATTTGACATCTTGTTTGATGATCAAACAGACTATAATGAATTAGTAGGTGCATGTTATTATAGTCACTTATTGTCTCTAGAACAAAATTGAGAAGTACGGGCTGTATATTAACTTGGTGCAAATTTGTGACCTGATTATCTGTTATACCAAAATAATGCTAATTTTATTGGTGATATCCCTCCCCCACACCCCTACACTGTTTTATTTAGCTGGAATTTTTTAGAGTATCTCATTGAAAAATAAGGACAGAGTTAAGCTACTGTGGAGGTCTTGGATGGTATGATTTAGAGCCATATACCCAGTCCTCTCCCACTCCCTATTCTTATTAGTGATTAAGTAGTAGAGAGTATGCTCATCATGTTTTCAAATGATGTGAATCCAGGAGGGATGGGAAATACACGGGGTTGATTTAAAAAATATTTTGAGAAGTAGGAGAGATGTGCTTAATCTAAAAGAAATGTTTTCATTAAATTATTTTATAAGCAGATCCTCATAAACTTGAATTTCAGAAATAAGTGATGGGAAAATTTTGGCCTTTTAACTTAACGTTAACGGAACATTTTTTTTTCTTTTTAGAGAGAGAGAGACAGACAGACAAACAGGAAGGGAGAGAGATGAGAAGCATCAACTCATTGTTATGGCACCTTAGTTATTCATTGATTGCATTCTCATACGTGCCTTGACTGGGGGTTCCAGCTGAGTCAGTGACCCCTTGCTCAAGCCAGCGACCTTGGGATCATGTCTGTGATCCCAGATCAAGCTGGTGAGCCTGCGCTCAGGTTGGATAAGACCACACTCAAGCCGCGACCTTGGGGTTTCAAACCTGGGCCTTCAGAGTTCCAGGTCAACGCTCTCTCCACTGTGCCACAGCCTGGTCAGGTTAATGTAACATTCTTTTGTTCAATAATAATTGTAGAGACATACTGGCCCTGACCAGTTGGCTCAGTGGTAGAGCATCAGCCCAGCGTGTGGAAGTTCCGGGTTCAATTTTCAGCCAGGGCACACAGGAGAAGCGCTCATTTCCTTCTACACCCTTCCCCCTCTCCTTTTTCTCTTCCCCTCCCACAGCCAAGACTCCATTGGAACGGAGTTGGCCCGGGCACTGAGGATAGCTCTATGGCCTCTGCCTCAGGCGCTAAAATGGCTCTGGTTGCGACGGAGCAATGCCCCATATGGGCAGAGCATCGCCCTCTAGTGGGCATTCCAGGTGAATCCTGCTTGGGTGCATGCAGAAGTCTGTCTCTCTGCCTCCCCACTTCTCACTTCAGAAAAACACACACACAAAATAATAGTAATAGTAATTATTGTAATGACATACTGATCATAAATGTATGATTTTTATAGAAAATAAATATTTTAAGTCCATTTCTTAGTTTAAAGAAGTGAAAAGGATATACACTATTATAAAATGTTTTCAAGTACAGTAGTTAAAAGACATTTCTGCAGCTCTTACTGATACTCATTTGTGGCTATCTCTTTTCAGGAGTGTGGTTGACTTTTTCCTGGTGATAACACAGCTGGGGTTCTGTAGTGTTTATATTGTTTTCTTAGCTGAAAATGTGAAACAAGTAAGTATTTTCCTCCAGTTATTGAAATCATTTCCTTCCAGTGCCATAGCTATAATGTTGCATTTCCTCTGAGTGAGCCATGGTTGAACATGCAAATGTGCTGCTTTCATTACCCATGTTCCCTTGTAGGTTTTCCTTAGTCGTCCTTTTTGCAAGTTGTATTTCTGCGGTTTTTGTCGATCTTACCTTTCTTGTTATTGTATCGATAATGCTCGTTCTTTCAGATCAGAACAGGACATAGTTTACTGATTCCTACCTACTCAAAATTTAGGTCCATAGGTGTTTAGAAGCATATTTTTTACATTGATGTTTTGTAAAGACATGTATAAGACTTTAGCCAGCAGCCTAAAAAGTAAAGTACAAAAGTGGACATAACTGAAATCCAATAATTATTGCCTTTGGCTAAAAAGATGCTATGTCCAGAAATGTACAATGTTCTATAATTCTCTCCATATTTAAATGTTTGCTTTAAGAGGAAGTGGTTTGCAGTCTTAGTAAAGACTATCAATTTGAATAAATATGCAAAGCACTGAAATAAAAAAGCTCACCTTTCAAAATAATGCCAAAGCACATTTCTTTAGGTGCTTTAACTGGTAGTTTGCTTTTATTATTCCTGCATTACCCCTGCTCTTTAATTAATTAATAACATTTATTAGTTATCCATATGTGCATGGTGCAATAGTAGGCATTAATGTAGTAATATATAGTACTTGCATTTTAATGCAAAATTATAATGTGAATGCTTTCTAAAGAACCCATATTTATACATATTAAGTATATTTGACTCACTTTTCTAAGTATAATTTTTTCCGTGAAAGGCCATATAATAAGTATTTTCAGTGTTGTAGGTCATATGGTCCCTGTCTCGACTCAGCTATAGACAACAATACATAAATAAATAGATATAGCTGTATTCCAATAAAATTTTATTTGCAAAAATATGCCAGATGTGTTCTGTAGGCCATAGTTTGTGAAAGCCACTAGCTTAGATTTCTGGTGTTGGAAAGGCTCATTGAGTTAAACCACCCTTTATAAATAAGAGAATTGATGCTTTCATTAGCATTAGTCATTACAGATGATGTGCTTTTAATTTTACAAGTATTTGATTCCACCAGTTGCATATTCCTAGGCCTACTAACTTAGTTGAGAGGCTATTTATTGTCAAGAACTGATAAGACATATCATTTATTTATGTAGAATACAATGGAAATGATGCCTCTAGGATTGTGCAACATAGTAGCACTGGATCTTTTAAATATCTCCTACGAGTGCAACCAGCAAGCTTGATTTGAATTTATGAATAATGCTAATAATGTCTTAAAATCTTATATTTGTAAGCTGTGACATATCATTTAATCTTTACAACTATTTTGTAACGTAACTACTATGCTCATTTTATGAATAAGGAAATTTGAGTCTCACAGTGCATGAGCAGTGTGCCCTATGTCATATGAATTAGGCTGAAATCTGGTCTCTGGCACAGCTGCCACCAGTATATTAATTGTTCATCACTGGACAGAACATTGATTTTAGTTGTGTGTGTGCATGTATGTCTGACATATAGAGCATATAAAGTACATAAATGTCTGTAAGTTTGGAATTGATGACTTTTTCCTGTAAAATATTATCAGTTGCTTCTAAAGTTAAATGGAAGAATTTTACTGATTTGCACATATCCTACAATACCAGATAGAAAAAATGACTCTCTGGGAGATAAAGAGAATGCCTGTTATAGATAGAAAGATGAAAGTCCTTTTGAAACCTAAAGAGCAAGATGGAAAAAGACATTTATTGAGACTTGAGGAAAGGTGAGTGGAAAGATGAACATGTCACCTTGGTAGAGCAGAGAGATTGTCATTGAAACAGCATCATCAGAGATCGTCCCTCTACAGAGGTGTTCTCTCAAGTTTGATAGCAGTCTCCAGGAATAGAGACACAGGTTAATTAAATTTTACCAATTACTACTGCTGTTATAGTTAAAAACTGCAAGAATATTACCATTTTAATCTACATAAAATTGAAGGCATAGTACTTGACCAAATTACAAGGGTTTAGTTCCCATACAGATGTATGAGCCTCCTGCTGTGTAGCTGCCATGCAGCTGTTCTTGGTCTCAAGCCACTGTGGACAGTTGTCTGGGTAAGAAAGCCAGAGTCTTCTGATGATTCTAGTCCTTTGTGGTTACAGCTTCTCTCTGTCCTTACTGTAAGATACTCTAGAAATTTTCAGAGAGATAAAATAGTATATATGGGCATGAAGAGTATGGAAGGGATAATACGTTAAGAAAAAATGTAGCATTGGTATAGACTTTAGAGTCAGAAGATCAAAATTCAAATCCCTGCTGTCTCAGTCCCGACTCACAAATCGGCCAAGACCCCCTTATCCCTGCTTAAGCCTCACTTTCATTATTGTAAAATGGGAATAGTAACAAAATCTCCCCTTGTTCTTTATTGTCAGGCTCAGCTGATAAAAGATTTGTGAAAGTCTTTGTAAAAATAAAGCAGCATGCAAATGTAGGGTGTTATAGCTTTAATTTTAATTTTAGCTTTGCTGAAAAATGGAATCTGCATTTGGAATTTTAACTGTAAACTTACTGAATATGAATAATTGAATAGTTAATAACTAGTGGTTTTTAGTAAATTTGGGGTCTAAATGGAAACAACTGAATTTAGTAATTTTATTTTATAATATTTATTTCAGTGTTTTGCATTTTGGTAAACATGTGAGATCATACATAGGAAGTCCTATTAGATAGCCAGTCTGTGTCTCTAGAGGGCACCAAAGAACTCAAATGTTTACCTGAATCTTGCTCTGGGTATGTATCTCCATTTTTATTTTATTTTACTTTCTAGTCCTGAAACTTTGTATAACCATTGTTCTGCCAAAGATATTTGTAATAGAATTAATTTCAGATTCCCAAGCATCTCATGATTCCAATAGCCCTTTATAAACTGGCTATGTAACTGCTTTTCTCTTGACAGCTCTAAGGCTAGAGCTTTGATTTGATCATTATCTAGTCTGATTACTGGACTTCTCTGATGCAGAAGTATTTTCCTCCAAAAATTTTGGTTACTGAGAAAACTGAGTCAACAAATAAAACATGTTAAGAGCCAAGTTATATGATTTCCCAGTTTAGCTTCTGTTTTAAATAATAGAAATAAAATATGAAGTTTTGATGGTCAGTTACAAGATAAATGTGAGCTATGCATTTCTTAAATGGTACGTGGTATAAAGGTTCAGCGTGAGTATTAAATTGCCTATATAACTTGAAATGAGTAGATGTATTCCCTGCAGTTGAAGATGGTGTATACATTTTTAGTGACACTAAATGTTTCTTATCATAGATTATAAGAGTGAAATTAAAACACTTGACTTGTTAATCATATGAGAATTTTGTTCTAAACTTCTGATTTGTTGTCCTCTTAATACATATTAATACTTGTCCTGTTAATAGATATTGGAGTGGAGGCCATGTGACTCCTTGGCAAGGCCTTCCTTTCGGGGTTGCAGTATTTTGGTCAAATTAACATGTATCTGTTACAAGCTGAATTCTAGAGTCTCAAGCTTAGGTTTAAATTCTAGAACCACCATTTACTGGCTTGATTTTATGTAAGTTTTCTTTACCCTACTTACACCTCAGTTTTGTCAACTATAAATTGAAATAATACTACCACCTACGTCAGAGAGTTGTTTTGAGAATTAAATGAAATGTTGTATAGTTTAGTACTGACACATAAAGTACTCAATACTTGTTATTACTGTAGGATATGGTTCTTAAGAATTTATGTATCCAGAGACTTGATAATGCCATTGTGTTCAAAGGAGAGTACAATGTTTGGGGGCAAATAGATTTTCACTGGTATTTAAATTTTGGTATTATACACCTCTTCTGTGAATTTTTAGTATTGCTTTTAAAGTTTTCTATTATTTCATTTTTATTTTAGTAAGTTAGGTCATGTGGTTAATTGAATCAGAGATAATTTTTAATATATGGATCCTGGAAATTATTGTTTATCTCTTAAAAACTGAATATTGGTTTATAGAAGTGGCTGAATACATTTTAAGGTAAGGTTGACTTATAGAAGTTTTTTGCTCTACAAAAATTTACTGTCTTATATTTGGCCATGCAGGAATTTAGTGGATTCTTAATAAATATTTATTGGTAGTGATGATAATATATAAACAATTGATTTGTACAACAGTTTTTAAGTTACTGTGATTTCTAAATTTAATTTGAGTATTGTATATTTCTAAGAGGTATTTAGAGCTTTCTACTCTGAAGAAGATAGGTTGGAGTAGTATGCCCAAGTCCATTCTAGACAAGTACACTTCCTCTATAGATCGTCTCAGAAGCAGATTGAGTCTTTGCAAGGATCATGAAGTATCATGGTCAGTCACAAAGCCTCAAATAAATTAGTAAGTCTACCCTCATAATTTTCTAGAGAACTGTCTGCTCATAATATGATAAAAAAGTTATTTTTTATTTTATCTTATTTTAACTGTCCTTAAATTTGATACACATTTTAGGAATCGAGTGTCTTGAAAAAAATGTAAATATTGTGAAGGAATTTATCAGTGTAGAGATCATAAGTCTCTTTATATTTCCCTTTCATGATTATAAATTGATGGAAGTTTATTTCTCCCCTCTTTCTTATTCTCTTGATAATCCCATGCAGGTTCATGAAGGATTCCTGGAGAGTAAAGTGTTTATTTTGAATAGCACCAATTCATCAAATCTGTGTGAGAGAAGAAGTGTTGACCTAAGGATCTATATGCTTTGCCTCCTTCCATTTATAATTCTCTTGGTCTTCATTCGTGAACTAAAGAATCTATTTGTGCTTTCATTCCTTGCCAACATTTCCATGGCTATCAGTCTTGTGATAATTTATCAATATGTTGTTAGGGTAAGTATAACATGTTTTTACTGCCATATGTTTCTTAATAAGTAAGTTCTTGATTTACTTTGGAAGTAAAAGCAAGGATATGTGAAGATCCCAGCTTCGTATGTGCCCACAGAGAGTTAGTAAGCTCTTGGAATGGTGTGTGCCATAGAGACTTAAAGTTTAGGCTTTGTAGCCAGGCCTGGTGTTGGATCTCAGTAAATATGCTTCTGGCTTTATGACACTATCTCAGAAGACAGTACTGCCTGCCCTGTTAGAGTCGTGCCTTGGTATACTGCCTAACATGAAACAAGGAACTTACAATTATTTTGTTTATTTCTTCAAGATTTGAAGCAGTCACAAGAGATGGGAGTATAGATATAATTTTATAATTTTCTTTCACTTCTGAACCTTTATTTGCTGCTCCCTCTTCAGTCCACTGACACTAGTCTTTACCTCTTTTTCTGAAGTATGCAGTAACCTCACCTAATTTCATTGTTCACAGTCTGGGGACTCTTAGTCCACTTTCTTTAAAAGTCTATTGATAGGATTCAGGGGATCTGCAACTCCCTTAAAATTATTTGCAAGACTTAGTGTTTCTCTGTGTGTAAAGGTGCTTCTAATGAGCAGCTGTATAGCTATCATCTCTCAGAGGGGCCAGTGACTCATAAAAGTTGAGACTCCCTATTCTATTCTTTCCTGATCCAATATACCTTATGTATTGCTGCTAAACTAATTGTCTACAATCTCCAATAGCAATTCATTACACTCTCTTATGATGGATGTATGTTTCATTTTTCCCCTCCCTGAATCCCAAAACCTGTAGACTCTATAGCATATAAGAATGGAAGGGGACAGGCAGGACTATCTGAAGACTTTCTGGATGGAGTTCATGATCTCTTAGCTGAACAAGTAAGAGTTAGTGGAGCAGAAAACGACGTTCCTTAAATAGAGGGAACAGTGTGAGCCTTGAATAACAGTTTTGTGTTATCAAATGATCCAAACACTTTAATAGCCTTTTTATTCTGATGCTAGCTGATGTTTGAGTCATGTATCACCACTAATCATACAATTCTACCTAAGTTTCAGATTTTCTAGACCTCTGCACTTCTCAAATTACCTGAGTGTTTTCAAACTTCAATTAGAAGTGACCTTGAATTCCACTTCTAATCAGACAAGGCAGAGAACACAGCATGATGAGGAGAATAGGGACCAGACTTGGGGTAGCTGGAAGAAGTAGCCATTGTGGAGCCAGAGAGCTTGAGCAAGATGTGCGGTTTGTGAGTTTCCAGATAGTGAGAGTTAAAACAAAGCTATAAGTCAGGAACAAGTAATCGAAGCCAGTGTCAAGGCATATTCACAAAATTAATGACAATTGTCAGGTCAAAAACTAAAACACTGAAAACAGGGAGACCTGAACTAGGGATCGGCACAGAATTATGAAGTAGAAAGTCAAAGTCAGGAATAGGTATCTTAGAGAGTGAAAATAGAGTGGAGAATGAATTTTGTTGAACACCATCTGCAGTGGTTAATAACTGGTTAATTAGCTCTCAGCTCAGTCCTTGAGTGTGCTTATATATTTCCTGTTGTGGCAGGAGCCATACCCATTGTGAAGAGCTTGGGACTTGCAGGTGGAAACAGGTAATAAGGAGCATTTAGCTCAGTTGGAATGTGTGGGCATGAGGAAAACAACTGCTTTTGGCAGTGAAATCCTAACAGCTTGGCTACATTTAACATAAGATGCTTAAAGTGTTTATTGAAAGAAATAGTCACTTTTATAACACATACTTGCTGTTGTGAAGTGCGGAATTGTATGGTTTTGTGCTTTCATTTAAAAGTCTTTAAAATAAGTACAGATGCAACTTGCCTTATTTTTTTTTTCTTTCTTCAGAATATGCCAGATCTCCACAACCTTCCAATAGTGGCTGGTTGGAAGAAATACCCGCTTTTTTTTGGTACTGCTGTATTTGCTTTTGAAGGCATAGGAGTGGTAAGGATTTCATCTTTAATATTTTATAAAATCTTAACAGAGATTTATTTAGTCAAGCTACATTAAAAAAATGCATGTTTTTCTTTTTTGTTTCTATTTATTTCTAGAACATGATTTGCATTTTGGTATGACAGACTTTAGTTACAGTTTAGTTTTTCCACTAACCAAGAGAATAGTGTGATGAACTTTATGTAAACATCACTTTAGCTTCAAAAACTGTTACCTCATAGCCAATCTTGTTTTATCTGTAGTCCATCTACTCTATCCAGCCTTGATTATATTCAGACAAATCCCAAACATCGTATTTTATAGACTAGATGATTTGAAGTGAATTGAAATTATTACAGTGGTACTATTTCATAAGAAGAGTTGAATATAAATTCTCCCGTTAGATTTGTGCATAGCGTATTTGCTGTGAAAGATGATATTGCCATAAAGCTAATATGAAGAGATACAAGCATCCTGAGGATATTAAGATCTGAAATATTTCCATTCAAGATGCTTATAGTTTGTCTAAAGCCTAGACTGTGTAGACTTACGGAAAACAGAATGTTGGTGTCTACTCCGTAGCTTATGTTTCATAGTCTGATGGTTTGTTATGGGAATAGAATCACTTGTAAACATCCATTTATATGAACAACAGACAAACTAGATCTAAAAGACAGTTTACACCATTTTATTTGGGCTTCTGCTCTCTCTGAATTCTCCTTTAGAGAATTCTCACAAGTTCTTACAGCTCCCTTGCCATTGTTACAGGCCTATTTCATTCAGATTTTAGTTCTGTCTTTATCCACTAAGTTTTAGTTAACTGTTGGGCATTTCTGTTAACTATTATTTCTCTGACATCTCAAATTCAACAATTTCAAAGTCTGACACACACTTTGTTATGCAAAACCAGCTTTACTTTCTCACTTCCCTGTTTCTTTTATTTTTCTATTACTCAAGGATAAACATTGGAGTAATTCTTTTCACTGTGTCACAGTTTTTCTCATTCCAGTCAGTAATTAAGGTTTGTCAATTCTTCATCCATATTTCCCCAAATCCATTTCATAAATGAGATTATATGTAAAGCACCTCCAGTGCTATGTGACATAGAGGGAGCCTTCTTCATACATGTTAATTTCCTCCCCTCTCACCTCTTTCAGCTTCACTGGCCCCATCCTGGACCATAGCCCCTTGTTTCAGGTCTAAATTATCTCCAGAGCATCTCTGTTCTCTCTTCTATCAGCCAGTTCATATTTGCATGTGGATCTGACTTATTCGCCTGAAAAGTGGAAATAATATTAGAGTTATTATCTCCTAGGGTTATTGTGAGGATGATGTGCAATGATACACGCAAAGCTTTTAGAAAAATATGTAGCACACTATAAGCACTCAGTAAATAATTGTTATTATTATTTAGTGTCTCTGACAGTATAGTCAAATCATATGGCCAAAATCTCTGACGATTTGCCTAAAAATATTTTAAATTTAGCCTTATCTTTTCTTTACGTTTTTATACAATGAAAATAATTTATTCATCTCACAAAACAAATAATAGATACAGATGAAAAGATATGGCAACAATTATGGACATGTGTATACATGGGTCACTATATATACATATCTTTTTTAGCACTTTCTGATGAGAGGCCTTATAAGCCATGATATCCCAGTAGCAACATGCACCTCAAGCACCCAGATCTTGATTTCTAAATACCATTCTCGACAAAGAACCAAAGTTCTTTGGAGAGATGACTGATTCTAGGGCTGAGGCAAGGAAATTCAAGATGAGTCTGGAGCATCTTGCAGTGCCAGAAATTATAGAAGTGCTCAGAAAACAAAAAAGTGGATGCAGGTCAGTGGGACACAGGAATCAACCTGATAGCATTGCCAATGGCCGAAGTTGGAGCAATATGAGTAACAAATACCGGTATATTAGATTCATACTCAAAGTATTAAAAATATGTGAATCCATGCTAATATAACTGGTTAAATAAGTACATAATTAAATAGGAGGGTTTTCCAAGTGTAAGGCCAGTAGCTGCGGCCACCATCAAAGCTGCCTGGCCCGTGTAGGTTCAGGTTTAATTTGGACAGACGATAAAGAAACTGCGGAGCCGCCTGACCAGGCAGTGGTGCAGTGAATAGAGCGTCGGACTGGGATGCGGAAGACCCAGGTTCGAGACCCCGAGCTCGCCAGCTTGAGCATGGGCCCATCTGGCTTGAGCAAAAGCTCGTCAGCTTGGACCCAAGATCACTGGCTCCAGCAAAGGGTTGCTCGGTCTGCTGAAGGCCCGCGGTCAAGGCACATGTGAGAAAGCAATCAATGAACAACTAAGGTGTTGCGATGGCAACGAGAAACTAATGATTGATGCTTCTCACCTCTCTCCGTTCCTGTCTGTTTGTCCCTATCTATCCCTCTGTCTGACTCTCTCTCTGTCCCTGTAAAAAAAAAAGAAGCAACTGTGGAGCCAAAACCTGGTGGTCCATTTTCCTTTATTCTAGACTTGCACTCAGCAAGTGAGTAACAACATACAGTGGGAAACACTTTCCTTTCTATTCAGGGCTCCCAAAGCCACTAACTCATCCAAGTTTTCCTAGAATCAAAGGCTTCTACCTCACCATTCTGCCATTTTGGTTGCCTCTTCCATATGGACTCCCTGCCCTGCTATATACCATGGGCTCTTCCTCTTTACAAGAATGTGATCACTCTCCTCAAAATGGCCTCCTAGCTCCTCCTTTTAAAACTTTTCAGCGGGACAACCCCCTCCTCCAGCACATATTAGCATAACCAAGCCCCTTACCAAGCAAGAAGGGCAATTAGCTGTATCACGTGAGGGCAGCATTCATCTTTAACAATAAGAGAAAAAACAACTTATCTGCCCAACACCAAATTATGTAACTATTTGCCCTCCTGGAAGAGTAGCTTAATCCTGTTCCTGGAGTGTGGGCTGGCTGCATTGAGTGACTTGCTTCCAAAGAACAGAGTGGGATGAGGGGTCAGAGAAAAGCTTTACAGCCAGAGAACACTGACCAATGTTGCCTTAACCAAGTGATCAAAATGAACTTGACCATTGAGAAAGCATGTTAATTACAGGTGTGATGAGAAGGGCATTTCACCTGTGTGATATCCTTTTCTAAAACCTCTAACCCCACTCTGGTCATGAGGAAAATATCAGTTAAATTCCAGTAGAGGGGCATTATACTAAACAGCCTATACGCCTTGGAACTATCAAGATCATAATAAGAAAATATAGAGGAACTCTCTGTAAAGCCAGTAGTCACGGCCACCATCACAGCCGCCTGACCCATGCAGGTTCACATTAGATTCGAACAGTCGGTAATGAAACCATGGAGCCCAAAACTGGAGAGCCATCAGCTTTAATTCTAGCTTGCACCCGGTGGGCAAGCAAAAACACACACTGGGCTCCAAAACCCACACATTCAGTGCTCACAAAGCTACTGACTTATCCGAGTTTCCTAGAATCAAAGGTTTCTAGCTCACCAGACTTATTCACCTCTGTTCCCCATCTCCTCCAGCACAAACTCTTAACAAAATGGCTTCTCCCTCAGCACTGTGCCATCTTGGCTGCTTCTCCTGGCCTTCACGTGGCCTTAATCTGCTCTCCTCTCTTCTAATACTAACTTCAGGAACTCAGGAATCAAGAGAGTGAGATCAAGCTACTGGTCTCTCCCACTTTATACCATAGAATCAAAACCTTTAATCCAATTATACAAACGAGGAAGTCTCTGTATAATGGGATTCCTCAGGAGAGTGTACCACCCTACATCATCCAATCAGTCAAGGGTGTGGAGAAGAGCTTACTCTGAAAACTAGGCCTTAGGCTACAACGACCCGGCCTGTCCACAGCCTGTTCCAGAACACACATTAATATCAACGAACTTCCATGTGGGCAGCGCCATCTTTAACAAAGTGAGCATAATATATTTTATCTGCCCAACACTCTCACAGATCAGAGGAGACTAAGGAGACTTGATGACAAAATGCAGTGTGGTGTCTTTGATGGCACCCTGTAACAGAAAAAGGACATTAATGGAAAAACAAGTGAAATCCAAAGAAAGTTTGAAGTTTAATGGTAATAACGAACCAGTGTTGTTTTTTAATTGTAACAAATGTACTGTGGATGTGTAAAAATGCTAACAATAGGGGAAAGTGTTCAATTTATTTTTTAAAGCAAACATTTTTGCTTGCTAAAAGCTGTTTAAAATTTTTTTTAGAATTAAAATATCTATAGTGTAAAAATACATATACATATGTATATATACACACACATATATATACACATATGTGTGTGTGTGTGTGTATAGAACACCTAGCAAGAGTTCAACAATTATAAGTGTTTTAAAGGAAAAAGATTTGCTATAAAATAGAGAAAGATGAATTTGTGTATGTATAATACAAGATAATACTAGATTGCTTTAAATTATTTGCATTTTCTTCTTAGGTCCTCCCACTTGAAAATCAAATGAAAGACTCAAAACGCTTCCCCCAAGCATTGAATATTGGCATGGGAATTGTTACAACTTTGTATATAACATTAGCTACCTTAGGATATATGTGTTTTCAGGATGAAATCAAAGGTAGCATAACTTTAAATCTTCCTCAAGATGTATGGTAGGTAGATGTGAGTTTCTTAATCCTAGTTTGTATATGTTATAGATATAGTTTGCCAATATTTGATGATAAAGGTGCATTCTTGGATTTATGGTTTAAACTTAGGTAATTTTTGCTGATTTATTTATTTGTATAATTGAGAATATTTTTATAATCTTTGGAGGAAACCACCTATGATTTGCAGATCCTTGTGGGATTTTTAAAAAAATATTAAAGAATTGTAGGATGTTCTAAAATTGAGTCAAGTAGAAGAGTAAAATTTTCTTTTAATATGGACACTTTAATAAAAATTTTTACCACTTACCTGTGATGCCAAAATAATCTTAACACTCTGCATTCCCGATAAAATAATATAACCTGTCATTTATGTCCCCCACTATTTTACTAGTCAGTTTTAATATTGTTTGTACCCCAAATCCATTCAGAACACAGGGCACATTGTAAATAAGTTAAATAATATGCTGTCTTACTATTCTCTTTAATATTAGAACCATATTATGCTAAACGAATCAGTATACTGGGTTATTCTTTCTTTCAGAGATTGGTTTTTAGAGATTGAAAAGAGATAATGACAGTGATTATCATGCATACTTATTCCCTTATTTATAATATGGAAGGTAACTCCTTAGTTTGGGTAAATGTAGAGAGTAAATACTATACAGGTATTGATCGACTTACGACCTATGCAACTTATGACCATTTGACTTTACGACCACAATCGCTAGCCACGACTGCTCTGCATCTGGAACAGTTTTTCTATGCACCTGTATTTTGTAATTTTGTATGTTTTGCAAATATTAAACCAGATGTACTGGTAATGTAGTGTTTTACTTAAACCTGACGAATGTAAAAATAAGAAACAAAATGGTGTAGAGATGATACAAACGGCATAAAATGAACAAAGAAAATTATGATATATAACAATAATGAAAGAAATTATGATAAAATATGACTTAAAGATTTTTATAACATCATTTCGCAGTACTGTACATATAGCCTACTCAACTTACGACCAAATTGTGTTACGACTGGTCTGTCGGAACCAATCGTGGTCGTAAGTCGAGCACTAGCTGTATTAATTAATGTCATATACTGTCTCTTTAGCTGCTTAGGTCTGTGAAAACTTTAATGTTAAATATCTTCTGACCAGCTTCCTGAGGGAAGTTTGTCTGCAGTCCAGTAATCATTTGAATCTTGAGTCTTTGTTGGAGTCAACACTTACCAGAATAAGTATATGTAAGAGGCCATTTAAGAAAGAGAGAATGTACCGGGAGTGGTTTCCAGGTTGCATAAGGGGCCCACGTGCTGTGGGTTGCCCTTTTTTTTAAAATTATAGTTTTACTTTACATAGAACATATTTTATAAATGTATTTCAATATGAACACATGAACAATGTTGTACCTTCCATTAACAAGATATATAGTTGTTTAGCATTATTTCATTAACTATATTATAATTTATCACTTTGTTTTCTTCAAATGTGCTTTGTTTCTTTTTTGTTAATTTAATACAAATTAAATGACTAAAAGTTCATACAGCTTAATATTAAGAAATCATGGCTAAAAATTATAATAGTATAGTTTTTCTTTTCAAATACTATATATAGTATTAGAACAGTGGTTCTTAACCTGGGTTCTATCGAACCCTATGGGTTCGATGAGTCGGTCTCAGGGGTTCTGAGAAACCTCTGCTGCGGAGGCCAGAATAAAGTAATACCGTAATTTGTTGTGAGTTCATGCACTTTGTTGGTTTTGTTCTTTGAGCAAGGTGATGTTCATGCATGGCTCATTTTGTGCACCAGTAAAAAAACATATACCTATGTCTTGAATTTGGAAAAAAAATCATATTTTGTTTATCACTAAAGAAGGGTTCGGTGAATGCGCATATGAAACTGGTGGGTTTGGTACCTCAAAAAAGGTTAAGAACCACTGCTCTAGAAAAAAGAATGGTATTTTTCCCTACATAGAATAATATTTAGGCTAACTCTTAAAGATAATTTTATAAATAAATTGGACAAGTACTTTTAATGTCAAATATGAAACATAGGTAGAAACAATCTCAGAATTCTTTCCTACTCTTACTCACAAAAGTATTTAAAGAAAATCGGAAGGGAGTGGGGGCTGAAGTGGGAGTATGCCTGCACATCGAGTTATTGTGTTCCTGTCTCTATAGACTTGAATGCATGGAGAAGGAACAGTGGGCAGGAATAAGTAGGGGATTCTTGTGGTATTTACAGCTGCTTCTCTAGAAGCTCTAGTTGACCCTTCTCTCTTTCTGCCTCACCTCTCACCTCCTGTTGCCCCTCATTGCTGTGGCTCTCTAGTTGGAAAGGAACTAATCATTAGTCTTGATTAAAAAGGGACTATTATATCATAGTTTCTATTCAAGAATGCCTAGTTGTTATTGTTTTTAAGGTAAGAGGAGGGGAAATAGGCAGGCTCCTGCATGCGCCCCGACAAGGATCTACCAGGCAACCCTATCTGGGGCCAATGCTCAAGTACCAAACTATTTTTAGCACCTGAGGCTGATTTTCTTGGACCAACTGAGCTATTCTCAGTGCCCAGGGCCACGCTCAAACCAGTAAAGCCACTAGCTGAGGGAGGGGAAGAGGGTTTCGAGAAAGGGGAGAAAGAATGGGGAGAAGAAAATGGTTGCTTCTCCTGTGTGCCCTGACTGGGAATCCAACCTGGGACATCCAATGCCAGGCCGATGCTCTATCCACTAAGCCACTGGCCAGGGCCCTAGCTGCTAGAGTAATGAGTAGTACAAGTATCTTAAGACACAAAATCTGGAAAAAACAGGAAATCAAGTCAAAATCAAGTCAAAATTTTCCTTTAGAGGACTGTTGTGTAATTTCTCTTCATTGTGGAGATAGGCCTTACATAGCCTTTATTTTTTTCTGATTGGTGTCTGCAGCCGGGGCAGTTAAAATAGTAGCCGTGACTGAGGGACATTAGGGAGGAGATGCTTGTCTTTTTACAGAGATAAATTATGCAAAATGAGAAGTTTGGCCTAGAATGATCACGGGATTATATCTAAGATTGCTTTCCTGATAGACTACATGTGAGGCTCTTTGTTCCTTCTCCCCCTGTGAGTCAGGCGCTGGGCCCAGGAAGTTAGAGAATGTGCAGTGCACTCTTTATTTTCTGAGTATGCGGGCCCTGTCACAAGAGCCTGGGGAACTAATAGCGACTAGCTGTGAGAAGCTGTGAGGGGCTTTTGAGGCCACGTTAATTTTAAGTGTCAGAGTTCACAAGAGGTATTTTTACAGGAAAAGATTAAATTAGAAAGCAGCCCAGGATAAAGCAAGTATGGGTTAGATAGGTTCTGAGTTACTCTTATCACCCTCAATCTTGTTGAGGTATCATCTTTTAAGACCCGTCAGGGGTAATATTGTTGAATGTAGTGCATTTAGCTTTTGAAGTAAAGAGTATTTTAAAGATGACAATGAAGTCAGTCCGCAGTTGGGAACCCCACACTTCCCACATTTGTGATGCACCTCCACAGTGTCCACGGCGCTCAGCATTTGTGGGCGCTCAGTAAGAGTGTGTTAACTGGGACTCAGGGCTTCAAAGCCTTTCCCTCGTTACCTGATAGTGTAACCCAGGCACCACTACTAGTCCAGCTGGGTGATGTTTTAGCAATGTCTTCTTAAGATTTCCACTCAAGTAATCCAAGTAGCAGCATAGAGAAAACAACCACCCTTTTGGAAGCCTTGGAGCAGTACCCCAACTTATGTACCAGCCTCATGAATAGCACCAGTTCATGCTCTATTTTAATAAGCACACCTTTCACATTCTAGTTCATAATCTCTAAATTACTTTTTATATAAAAATAATTCCTCAAAAAAATCTTTGAGTAAAACAAATGCCCCCAGAGCCATCCACCACGTTCAGCCCTCAGGCTGTGAACCCCCCAGCACAACGCCTCCTGGGGAGGGAGCTGGCACCCTGAGTGAAACCCCAGGCCCAGGGCAAGCAGGATACCCAAGAGGGAAGGAGTAATCTCTCAAATACTGGATTTCAAAAATCGGTACAGATAAAGTTGTGATAGCAACAATAATAGACTATAAAATAATGTTTCTTTTCATCTGGGTTGATGGGAAGTTTTCATATCATTTTATGTAGAGTGTGTTCTTTCACACAAATGGTCTCAGGTTTTGACATAATTTACTATGTATTATTTCCACTTATAGAAATCTCCTTACCAACAAGGATCTCCTAAATAGGAAGAGTCTGGATGAGATTAATTTGAGGGAAAATTGGGGATGTAGAGTTAGGCAGGCTAACAGCAAAGGCTTTAAAAAGTACAGTATCGCATTTTGAGTTTGCATTTGAGATGGAGTGTCACATCTTTATGAAGTATTCTACGTGGTTGTATTTAGATAACATATCTCTCCAACTCTTCTAACAGTAATTTATGGAATTGAAATCAGAAGATGTAGATTTGTAGCTTATGTCAGTAAGGGAAGGTTGAAGGTGTGGAGACTTGATCATAATCATTGAGTATCAATGATGTAATAAATTCTGGAGAGGACTTAAAATAGCAAATAGTGTTTGTTTGAGTTCTGTCTTAATGTGTCCTCTTGATGGTATACACATTATAGGAACAAATGTCTTTTTGTTGTTAGTTTCATTTTTTCAGTTTTTGTATTGTTGCTTTCTTTTTTCCAGTCTGAAACATAAGGTCTATTCCATACCCTTTTTCTATCACAGTTACTGTGCCTGCTTATTGGGTTTTAGTTTGTGACTTTTTAATTTTTTTAACTGCAACCCACAGTGAGAAAGTGTAGTACAGTTAATAGGAAAATGCTTATAGGAATAAGTGTGTGTATATCTATATGTTTATGCATTTTTATGGTACACAACACCCACATATACAAAATGGAAAGAAGTGAAAGGTTAAATAAAAACCCTTAGTTATTCTACATACAGTGTTCCCTGATTTTCTCTGTTCCAGTAAAAACATTAGAAAACACTTCGTACAATACGCTCAGTTGATATCATAATCCACTAAAAGGTCATGATTAGAATTTAAAAAATACTGGCCTAGAATAAATTCCCATCATACTCATTAAATCAGCAGATATAGCAGTTATACTAAGAAATATTAAGGTTATTAGGTTTTCATGTAAACAAACATTGAAAATCATTAAGGTGACTTCTGCTGTTTCACATGTGGCATTCTTTGTGAAGCATGTATTAGATAGGAATAATTCAATCTAAAACATAGGGAAGTAATGAGGTAAGGGTTTTAATTTATTAAGATAATTAAACTGGCACTTCATTTCCCCCCCAAAACAGAACAAACCCAGAGTCTAAGCCCATGTTTATAACATATAGGACCTAGGAGCCTGAATATTCTGGAAAGTGAAGCTGACAGTGGAGGCATTTAAACAGATTATATCATAATTGATCCTACTAGGCAATCAAGGGGTTGGACTCTGAGGAATTTATTACCTAAGATGAAAGTATTTAGGCAAAAATGGACTCACAAAGAGGCACAATGAATAAAGAGATAGAGGAATAAAATTAGGTAACGGGGAAAAGAAGATTAATTTATCCTGGACTGTCTTTCTGTCCTCTCCCTCATAATTGTTAATAATCTTCCAATATGAAAGTTGCCTTTAATTAAGAATCTTGGCCCAAATTGCTTCTGCCTTTCCTCATCAGAATGACTATTATTAATTATATTAAATTCTAAGTGAAGGATGTCTGCCAAATTCATTTATTTCTCTACAGATACAGGGAATGGGCAAAAGTATGTCTACAGTTGTGAGTACACACAAATTGTTTCTTGTATTACTATTGTATAATTATTGTATGAACTCTAAACCCCCTTTTGCCCACCCTTGTATTTACCAATGCTTTCTGTGTAGTAGGTGCTGTTCTAGGCACTAGAGACACAGTGAACAGATAAAAAAATTCTTTTCCTCATAATACTTACATTCTTAGTAGACATGCTACCAAAGTTCAGTGGTTCAAAGCCTTCTATCTAGTGGAGAATAAATACTTCATAACCCTAGTTGTCTTACTTTTTAGCGTAAATGAGGTGAGGTTCTTGATAAGTAGTATAGCTAGTCCTCAGAAAGGCTTCTTTTTTTCTTACAGAGAAAACCCGAGATTCTTAACCTGTGTGTCAGGAAGGCTCCAACAGGGAAAGTCACTCAGCAGATTCTTTCCAGCGGTAGCTTTGGTATTCAGCCTTAGCAGAGAGAATTGGTCAACAACTTCATAGGTTGGCTTTAAAAAAGAAAACTTTTAAAGATATTTATATCTGTAAACTTAGGCTAAGTACTGATATGTTAACCAGTGTGGGGAAAGAAAAGAAGCAGTGCCAATTCTGAAATCCCGTGTTTCCCAAACTAATGGTTGTACTGAAACATTTAGTTGTTCCTCCTACCCCATAATCTGATTTTGTATATTGACTGCAAAGTAATTATTTAAAAAAGATATTTCTGCTCTTCACAAAAACATTAAAATTGTTGCTACCAGCATACCGATTTTGTTTTCAAGCAAGAATCACTTTATTCTTTGAAGTCTTTTATTTGTGATATTGAATGGATGTAGTTTCTAAAAATTCCCTATCCACACCCATTTTTGGTAATTAATATTAACTTCATATAAAATAAGTGTCACTTGCTAAGTGTGTGGGGGGGTGGTATGCAGAGAAGAGCACACAGCTTTCCCCTTCCCCTTCCTCCCACAGTGAGTACCCAGCGGGCTCACTTACTGAACTTTCTTGCTTGGCTACAGTGGAGAGAACTATTTATAATCTTCACTACTTTGATTCTTAAGACATCAGAAATAAGCTGAAAGCCTAACTTTCAAGAAATTTTCATTATGCTACACATTACTTACAAGTTGTTTGATGTTCTCATATGTCCTCATGCAAATCCCTGCGGTGTTAGGAACGTTCTCCGTCCTTTGTGGGAGTCCTTCACTGGGTAGACTCTTCTTGCAGTTCTTGCCGTAGCTGCGTGCTTAACACCAAAATGCGAGCATGGGTTGCGTAGAGAAAGATCGCTAAGAGTGATTGAAAATACAGATGTCAAACATAGAAGAATAATTGATTTTAAGAGGCTGCAGTGCTTTTCTTCAACACACTTATTTCTGTATTTCTGTTCCTTGGTTGATGATTAGCTTGTACATGCACTTTTGAAAGACCCAAACGATTTTATTTCCCATTTTCATTTTGTGTACCACCAAATGATAATGGTATATAATTAACATTGAATAATACCCAAATTCTTAGCCTATACAACTTGATTTGTATCAGTAGAAAAGTAATTATATTTATATGCATAGTGATGTATTTTAAATATATTATTAACCATATTTTAAAAACATGCAAGTTAAAAGATAATTTTAATAGAAAAAAAGTGTTCTAATAATAAACCAATAAGAACATTTAATTCTCAGTTACATATCAGAGTATTTTACCATATTCTGTTTAAACTTTAAAACTCAATCTGAGAACTATATCCTGAGATTGTTTTAAAGTTAAGACTTTACTATTGCCAGATATAAGGAGCTTTTTCTTTCTCAACTGTGCTGTTTGTAGTGTTTTCAAATCTGTTTCTACTCAGCTTTTTTTCCTTCCTCTTACTCCCATGATGAATAGGATATAGAGGAGACTTCTGAATTCTTTCTTGGTTGGCACCATTCAGAGAACTGTTTATAATTTTTACTACTTTGGATCTGAAGACATCAGAAATAAACTTAAAGCCTAATTAATGTTGAGGTTTTTCTTTACCAAAAATAGAATATTTTATGTTCCTTTAAATGAATCCATTTTTTCCAAAGAAAGAAAGACTCTTCCCTATGTATAGTCCTCTTAGGTGGGAAAGCAGAAGTCTTTGGTAGGAAGATTGTGGCTATTAAATCACATCTTTGCTGAATGAGGATAAACACATCAGTCACTATCCCTAATGCTGCAGCTCATTTGATCTCCAGTTTCTTTCTTATAAATACAAGTGTGATTGTGTTTTCCTTCTGATTGTTATAAAATATTCAGAATTTCAAAAAATACAGCACAGTTTTGTTATTTGTAACACAAGGGAGTAGGTTATACAACAATCCTTCAAATCCTACATTTGTACATATTCTCTGTCATTATCAATGTTTAAAAAATTTCTTTTGCCAAATAAAATGAATTTTCCCAGTCTTTATTAAGACACACATGCTGAGTTTTGACAGGAGGCTACCTACAATGTAGAAATCTAAAGATATTTATAAAACTGAAAATTGTTGTATTCTTTTGAAGCATTGGGCATCAAGAAAAAAGATAAGTTTATTTGGATTAAACAACAACCCAGCCCAACTTTATTTCCCTTATTCACGCAACTTTAAAATACAGTGTGTCCGTAAAGTCATGGTGCACTGCTTTCCTGTGACCGGTCAAAAGTGCACCATGACTTTATGGACACACTGTAGGTAGAATTCCTATAAAATCTCTTGTTTGCAAGTTGAAACCATTTAGATGCCCTCTTTTAGACTTAAGAGTGATGAGATTTCTGCAACCCATGACATACCTAACAAAATTTTCAAGCAAGAAGAACTGTGTAACTCAGAGTTCAATATAAAGTTTTTCTTCTATATATAAATGACTGAGATATTAAAGACATACAGTATGCTCAGTTTTTTAAAAAGAAACACTAGCTCTTCATCAGGCTCAGCTGAACCTTCAGAACATTGCCTTAGTCTAAAGTGAAATCTTTCCCAACACTGTTTCACAAAGCTTTGCATGCCACTATTTTCTAGGCTTATCAAAATGAATTTAGGTCTGTTGTCTAGAACACCGATTTACAACCAGTGTGCCACAAAGATTTTTAAAACTTGCAATACTTGACTATTTGTTTAGTTAGGGGCACTGAATTTTTTTCCTTAGATTACCAGATGAAAAAATGACAACAGCGAACACAACCATAGCCGTGCAGTGTGAATGAGTCAAAATTATACTTATTTTTTTGTCAGATTTGCCACAGAATTTTAGTAATTGGTTTGTGTACAACAAGATGAAAAGGTTGAAAAACCACTGGTCTGGAAATTTAGAGATCGGTTGGCCTTTTTTTTTTTTTTTTTTTTTTTTTTTTTATAAACAGGCATTTAGAAATACACCAGCCTTAGTTTGTGCTGGTTTTTCTATCCGAACATTCTAAAGGCTAGATTTATATTGATAGCAATGTAAATGAACCTGGGAGGCATTATGCTAGTAAACCAGACAGAGAAAGACAAATACAAATATCACTTATATGTGCAATCTAAAAAAAACCCAAAATACATATCAATAGTAGGTAGGTGGTTGCCATAGGCTGGTGGATGTGGGGAAGAGAAGAAAGCTTGGTAAAAGGGTCTGAGGATCTAATGTATGACATCGCGACTATAGATGACAGTATGGAATTGTATAACTGAAATTTGCTAAGAGAGTAGAACCAAAGTGTTTTTACTAAAAAAAAAAAAAAAATGTAAATATGTGATGTGATGGGTCTACTAATTAACTTACTTGTAGGATATGTATGCTTTTACAGTGTATATACATCTCAAATTCTGTTGTAAACTTTATAGTACAGTTTTATTTTTAAGTTGTACCTTAGTAAAACTGGAAGAATATGACTAAATTTTGACTTTTTAACAGGTTATATCAATCAGTGAAAATTCTGTATTCCTTTGGCATCTTTGTGACATATTCCATTCAGTTCTACGTGCCAGCAGAGATCATTATTCCTGTGGTCACATCCAGATTTCAGGCTAAATGGAAGCATGTCTGTGAATTTGTGATAAGGTCCATCTTAGTTAGTATTACTTGTAAGTATCACTACATATTTATATCATAATTTTTTATTTTTGAATTTCATATATTGAAACAACTTACAAAGTATATTTTAAAATATTTTTAAAAACAATTTTACTCAGCTGGAATACTTGGTTTAAAAATTTGTTATTCTACTACTACAATATAAGAAAAACACAACCAGATACTATAGCATTTAGAAGAAAAAATAAAAGTATTACTTTGAAACTGACATCAGTGGTGAGTAAAATGTAAGTGTACTTCTCACAGAAATTAGGGGATATATTATCACTTCATATTCATTTTGAAATATCCCCTAATTTTTGTGAGCAGTATATATTTAAGTCAAATGCATAAGGGACTCCTTATATTGTCGATATATATTTTACCTTGGCTTTAGTTTTTCTCAGTTTTTTCTCTTTTATCTGCTAAATTTTGTATATTTAACAATTTAACTCTCCATGACTACCTATAAAAATAGGATTTGTTTTGGCCTTTAATAATTTCAGTGGCTCCTTTTACTTATTATTTGGAGCATATATAATGTGTTATTCAGATTTCACATTAGAAAGTGCCTCCACAAGCAGTAATAATGGAGACTTAGGGAAAGGAGTTTGAGTTTGGTGTGAGTTTTGAAGTCACACCAACCTTATGGTTCAAACTCAGACCTACTGCTACTTGCTGGTGTCTTTAGGGAAGTTGCATACCATGTTTGAGCCCCTCTTTCTTCAACTAAAAATAAAGGGAAGACTTCCTTATGGCATTTTTGTAGAGTTTAAAAATATTAACAAAGTAACTAGAAGTTACTATTGTCACCATTATTATAACTACAAACAGGATAACTGCAACACTAACCTAATGGCATTGCCTAGAAATGATACCAGGGACCAGATGACTGGTGTTCTGGGGGAACAATCAACTTTGGAAATTCCTTGGAAGATATTCATAACCATGTTGACTCATTCAAGGTTAGAGGATGATAGAGTTAGACATTCTAGGCAACTTGTAAATTGCATTAAGCGGCTTATGCCTAGATTTATAGACCTGGGTGTAATGCATCTTGTTTGAAAAAAAGCAAAGCTGGTTAAAGTAAATAAGACTTATTTTCAAAGCAATTATTTTTATTATAGTTGGCATACATATTAATTTCAAGTGTGCAACATAGTGATTGGACATTTATAAATCTTATCATGTGCTTACCACACTGCCTAGTCAACATCTGTCACCATGCAAATGTATCACATTATTATTGACTATATTCCCCTTAACCTTTTTCATCCATCTCTCTACACATTTCCCCTCTGACAACCATCAATATGTACTTTGTTTCCCTGAGTCTGTTTTTATCTGATTGTTTAAAAATTCCACATATAAGTAAAATCATGTAGCATTTATCTTTGTCTGTCTGACTTATTTTAGTTAATACCCTCTAGGTCCATAGATGTTGCTGCAAGTAGCAGGATTTCTTTTTAATTGATGTATATGTACCATATCTTCATTATTCACTCGTCTATTGACAGATACCACCATTGCTTCCATATTATTGGCCATTGTAAATATGCTGCAGTGATCATAAGGGAGCATGTATCTTTGTGAATTAGTGTTTTTCTTTTTTTAGGGTAAATACCCAGAAATGGAATTGCTGGGTGACATGGTAGTTCTATTTCAGTTTTATGAGGAATCGCCATACTGTTTTCCAAAGTGGCTGTTCCACTTTCCAGCCCCACCAACAGTGCCCAAGTTCCCTTTTCCCCACATCTTGCCAACACTTGCTATTTGTTGACTTTTTGATAATACCCATTCTGACAGGTGTGAGGTGGTATCTCATTGTGGTTTTCATTTGCGCTCCCCTGATAGTGATGTTGAACATTTTTCATATGTCTATTGGCCGTCTATATGTCCTCTTTGGAGAAATGTCTCTTCAGGTTCTCTGTTCATTTTTTTATCTAATTGTTTTAGTTTTGTTACTGAGTTGTATGAGTTTCTTAATATATTTTGGATATCAGCCTCTTATTGGATATATCATTTGCAAATATATTCTCCTGCTCAGTAGGTTTTGTTGGTTTTCTGTGCTGTGCAGAAGCTTTTTAGTTTGGTGAAATCTCTTATTTTGTTTTTGTTTACCTTGCTTGAGGAGACTTATCCAAAAATGTATTACTAAGACTGGTATCACATAGTTGACTACCTATGTGTTCTTCTGGGGTTTTTATGGTTTTAGGTCTTACATTTAAGGTTTTAATCCATTTTGAGTTTTATTTTTGTATATGGTATAAGGGAATAGTTCAGTATTCCCAACATCATTTGTTTAAGAGACTGTCATTTCTCCATTGTAGATTGACCATATAAGGTTTATTTCTGAGCTCTCTCTTTTGTTCCATTCATCAATGTGTTGGTTTTTTGCCAGTACCATTCACTTTTATTATAACTTTGTAGTATAGTTTGACATCAGAGAGTGTGAAATCTCCAACTTTGTTCTTTTTCAAGCTTGCTTTGGCTTTGTGTGTGTGTGTGATTACATATAAACTTTAGGATTATTTGTTCTAGTTCTAAGAATAATGCCATTGGTATTTTGATAGGGATTGCATTGAATCTGTAGATTGCTTTGGGTAGTGCAGTCATTCTAATGATATTAATCCTTTCAATCTATGAGTATGGTTTATCTTTCCATCTATTTATGTCCTCTTTAGTTTCTTCAGTGTCACAGTTTTCAGAGTATAGGTCTTTCACCTTGGTTAACTTTATTCATAGATTTATTATTTTTTTGATGCAGGTGTAAAAGGGATTTTTTGTTTAATTTATTGGGATGATACTGGTTAACAAAATTGTACAGGTTTCAGGTGCACAATTCCATAACACATCATCTGTACACTGTATTGTGTGACCGCCACCCCATGTCAAGTCTCCTTCCATCCCCCTTTATCTCCTCTATACATTCTTCCACCTCCTCCACCCACCCCTTTGTCTGTATCCATTAGTTTTCTTTTTCTTTGTTAACTCAATCCTTTCAGCCCTCTCCTCACAGCTCTCAGCCTGCTAAATAAGATTTTCTTAATTTTTCTTTCTGATCATTATTGGTGTCTAAAAATACAACAGATTTGTATAAATTAATTATGTATCCTGTGACTTTACTGAATTTATTCTATTTTCTGGTGGACTCTATGATTTTCTGTATATAATATCACATCATTGGCAAATAGTGACAGTTCTTATGAGTTAGATGAGTTGGCTCTTTCTCCCAATCTTGAAAAAAATGGTCTTGTATATAAGTTTCTTCCAGTAGACTCTGGGTTGTTTGGTTTGAGCAGGTCGGTGAGAGTGGGGGTGGGGTAGGGGACTAGGGTTATATGGAGTTCCTGGGATGCTGCCTGGCCAGAGTTGCAGACTCTGGGTGGTGTAGCCTGGTGTGTTTGTGCTTTCCTGCTGTGCCGGGGTGGGGGTGGGCAGCAGCCCTGTAGGTTAGTGCTGAGCCCTGCTGATTCTGCTTTTGATCCAGGTAGGGCAGCCTGGTGTGGGGGCCTGAGGAAAACCCTGTTGCTTGGATTGATGGCTGATGGTTCCGGCTGGCAGCCCTGGGTAGACCTGAGGTGCAGCAGCACTCTCCCTCTTACTGGGGGTGCAGGGAGGTACTTTGTACTGTGCACACAAGGCTCACCCTATTGTTTTGATTGACTGCCGAGAGAGCCTGGTCAGAGAGCTAGACTGCCCTATAGGCACGATCAAAGCAGTACCCAATTTCTTCTCACTCTAGGCAGGGCTATCCAGTGTGCAGGAGCTGGGGCCCTCTAGTGGTTCTGCTTCTCCCAGCGGGACAGCCCAGTGGGTGCATGCAGCTGTGGCCTGGTGAAGGGGATCCTCAGCACCCTGTTGGGCTGGCTGGTTATAGCTCTCTAGCTGTGGAGAGGCCCTGTGCACACTACTATGGCACACTCTTATTTCCTGTTGGAGCTAGCTCCAGAGGGATGGCTGGAGATGCTCTACTGCAGCCTTGGAGGTCAGCCAGCGCCCCTGGCGGAGCTCCTATTGGGCTTTCCAAGTTCAGGGAAAACGTGAACAATGTTGCTCACCAGCTCCTCCGTTCCTGATGGGTTCCTTCAGATTTCTGAGGGCTTTCACAGTTCCTTAAACTTTCTATGTGGTCTTTTTCGTCTCTGTTGCACTGAGGCTGTTTAGTTGTCTCTCCAGAAGAATTGCTCTAAATATAGATGCACATTAGGGCATTTGGTGTGTGCATGGGCGGGGCAGGCTCCATGTCCTCTTTCACCACCATCTTGGATCCACCTCCTACAGTTATGAAAACGAGGAGGTTAACATTGATACAACACTACTAACTAATCCATAGACCATATTCTGATTTTTCTAGTTTTCTCACTAATATCCTTTTCTGATCCAGGAACCAGTGCAACATGCCACTTGATTTAGTCATCATGTCTACTTAGTTTCCTGTCATGTTGACAGTTTTGTCTTCTTATTTCACCTTGACCCTTTTAAAAGTGTCAGTAATTTTATAGAATTTTCTTCAATTTAGATTTGTCTGATGCTTACTTTGATTAGGTCAAAGTTAAGCATTTTTAATAAGAATTCTACATGAGATGCTTTGCACTTCCCAGTGCATCACAGCATACCTTATTAGTGTTGATGTTAAATTTGATGACTTAGTTGAGGTGGTGTATGAGAGATTTCTCCACTGGAAAGAAACTTTTTCCCTTTATAATGATCTTGTGGGAGATACTTTGAGACTATGCAAATACTATGTTTTCATGCAGTTTTGCCCACTAATTTTAACATCCTTCAGTGACTTTCCCTACAATGGTTATCACTATGGTGTTTGCTTAATAATGATTTTCTATTTCTGTTGTTCCTTCTATTTGGTTCATTCAAACTCTGTTGTAAGGAATGGCCCTCTCTTCTCTCTCATTTATTTAATGATTTATTTATATCACACTATCATCTTCAATGAGCTGAATGGCAGAGTAATGGAAATGCTTTGGAAATAAAATATGCACATTTCTTTCTATATATTTAAGTGGGAGGAGGGGAGATAGAGAGCCAGACTCCCGCATGCACCTTGATCGGGATCTACCTGGCAACCCCTATCTGGGGCCAATGCTCTGCCCATCTGGGGCCATGCTCGCAACCATGCTAAGCACCTGAAGTGGAGGCTCCACAGAGCCATCTGCAGCGCTCAGGGCCAGCATGCTTGAATCAATTGAACTGTGGCGATGGGAGAGGAAGAGGGAGAGAGAAGGGGAAGGAGAGGGGAGGAGAAGCAGATGGTCACTTCTCCTGTGTTTCCTCGTGACTTTCACATGCTGGGTTGACACTCTACTGCTGAGCCAACTGGCCAGGGCCAACTATACAAATTTCTTTGCCCAGAATGTCACAGCCAAAAATTAAAAGTTTTTTATATACTGAACTCTATTAACAAGTTAAAGTCCAACCAGTGTCACTGTTTTCTTTGTCTTCATTATTAAGTTCACAACAAAATGACATATTCTTCCAGAGCAGTAAGTTAGTGGTGCCTCATTGCATTAATTAACTTCAATGTTTTGAAAATATCTATATGTCATATTCATGTAAGTATGACGTATTTAAATAAAGATGTGTAATTTCATTTTCTAGGTGCTGGAGCCATTCTGATTCCTCGTTTAGACATTGTGATTTCCTTCGTTGGAGCTGTGAGCAGCAGCACATTGGCCCTGATCCTTCCACCTATTGTTGAAATTCTCACATTTTCTAAGGAACACTACAATATATGGATGATCCTGAAAAATATTTCTATAGCATTTACTGGAGTTGTTGGCTTCTTGCTAGGAACATATGTAACTGTTGAAGAAATTATTTACCCTACTCCCAAAGTTATATCTGGTACTCCACAAAGTCCCTCTCTAAATTTGAATTCAACGTGCTTTACACCTGGTTTGAAATAGATGATGTGGAATTATGAGCCTTCTACTTTTGCCTCAAGTCTGAAAAATGATTAAAATAAGAACTAGTAGAATACATTGCCATGTACTTAAAAACAGAACCAAACTATTTTCTTTTGGCATGATACTGATATTTTGGCAGTAAATTGTAATTCTTTACCAGCAGTGGTAAGCTATAACAGACTCTTGGTTTTAACTATTAGCAATAATTTTTTATAATTTAGTTTTGAAAATTGAAAAAATTAAAATTAGCCCTGGCCAGGTAGCTCAGTTGGTTAGAGCATGGTCCCAGTACACCAAGGTTGCAAGTTTGATTCCTGGTCAATACACACACAAGAATCAACCAATGAGTGCATGAATAAGTGGAGCAACAAATCAGTGTCTCTCTCTCCTTCCCCTTCCCTCACCTGTTCCCCTCTCTTTCCTTCTAGAAATCAATCAATATAAAAATAAATATTTTTTTAAAAAAACCTGCAGGCTCCTGGACACTAAGCCTGGGAGCAAATATCAAATAAATAAATAAATAGGAAAAAATTAAAATGTTAAACAGTTAAAGAATAAAAAGACTTCTGTTATTTTTTCAGTGAGAAATACTTTAACGAAGATCCTTTTATCTCCATGCTATTTGCAATCCAGTTGAGGAGAGAACAGGATTTCAACAATAAGGCAATTAAAGGACATAAAAAACTCTAGACCATCCCAGTGAATATCAAAGCCTACTTTGTATATAATGTAAAAATATCTTGATTATGTTTTTATTAGCCACATACTTGTGATTAATCCCTAGAAATATAAAAACTCTTATTAACCATAATGTTGGCACCAGAAACACTTAAAACCAGAATTATTTTACAGTACTCTGCAATGATGGTTGATCTTAATGAGAACCGAGGTGCCATGCAAGATTCTGCCTTAGTGTCTCAGTAAACTGGAGGCATTCAAGTTTACGCAGCACAATTCCCTTATATTTTCACTTGAGGAAATTGATGCCCAAGAAGGTTACGTAACTTGGTCAAGGTCAGTCTTGAGATCAAGAAAACTAATCTTTTGATTTCCAGTATAATATTTATTTTTTACATCGCAGCTAAGAAAAAATAAAGTTCAATTTAACAAAAGAGCATGTCGCCTGAGCAGATGATCAGAACTCTAGAAAGCCTGTGTGCACTACAGCCATATACACCTCAGCAAGGGGAGAACCAGTGTCTTTTCTTTTTAACAAAATAGAAAACACTTGCTGGTTTAGCTGCTGGCTGGTAGAAGGTGTCCAACTATCCTCCTCATGGCTTGAGCTCTTATTTTTTCCCTATCTAGGTTTTGTAGGCACCATCCTTCTTAATGGCAGAGAATAGGTACCTGTCAAAATACAGGTTTTGTGCACTATTATCAGCCATGTGGCTTTCCTTTTATACCTAACGAGCAGAATAGCCATAAAGAGAATCATGCTTAGGAGAAATGACAATAATAAACTAAGTTTGAGACAGTCTGTATTTCTTCCAGAGAAATACTTCTATTTTATGTTCTTCAAACCCAGTTATTAGCTAAAACAAAGAAACTTGATACAGAAGATTAAAATTGTTAAGTGTAAAACATTAGAATCCCACTTTTAAAACAAAATTCGTACTTTGCTGCCTTGGCCAGGTGGCTCAGTGGATAAAGCATTGACCTGATGGGCCTGAAGTCACGGGTTCTACCCCCATCAGGACATGAACAAGAAGCAATAATGAATACACAACTAAATGGAACAACTATATGAAGTAACAAGTTGATGCTTCTCTCTCTTCCCCCCCCCCCCCACCTCAAATCAATGGAAAACTTAAAAAATAAATTCATACTTTCTATTACTTACCTTGACTCTTAGCTTGTCAAGGACAACAATGGAGACCCTGTGTCTTCTTTTGCCCGCGCCTGCTAGCCCACAGCCATACATGCATTTATCTCCAGCCACACTGGCCAGGCTGGTGTCCAGAGTGGCATTGCCTGCTGGGACCTCTATTGCCTGGACAATGGCATCCAACCTATGGCCAGATGCCAGGTGACAAGACCATTGGAGGAGGAGAGGGCTCCTTCAACACCTTCAGGGAGAGAGGCACTGGCAAGCATGTGCTTAGGGCAGTGTTTGTGGACCTGGAACCCGCAGTCATTGATGAATTAGTACTGGTACTGCCGCCAGCTCTTCCACCTGAACAACTCATTATAGGGAAGGAATATGCTGCCAATAACTATGCCTGCGTACACTACACCATTGGCAAGGAGATCATTGATCTCGTCCTACACCGAATTCGGAAACTGGAATCCTCAGTTTCCTGAGCTCTTTAACATACGCACCTCCAGCAAAAGCAGAGAACGGCTGTGTTTCAGACTCCTGCAGGCTCAGAGAGCAGCTTGAGACAATTCAACTGTGGTGCCATCTGCTGGACGTGCCGCAACACTGCAAGGTCTTGCCTGAGAAGGAGAGAGCGCCTTGCAGGTGAAGGCCCAGCCTTTGCCCAGTGAAAGACTGGCAGAGAGGTAGCATTCACATGCAATTTACCAAAAATGAGACTAAACCGACCTTCTACAAGAAAATGGTTTCAGTTTTGAGGCGCCTTTGGGCATAAAAGAAATGGCATGTTTTTTAGGTGGCCTCTTGGGAAAAGCTAAGGAGGCATAATTCATTTCATTACAGCCACCCATGTATCAGGTGCAGGGCTGAAAGTGAACACTGTGCCTCCCATAACTGTACACAGAGAAGTATCAGGAACAGCAGTCACAATGTATTTGTCCTGAATGTAACTGCTTTTGCTGAACAGTGAAGAGGGTGACAGAAACAAAATTACCGGTAACCTGGCGGTAACCTGGGAGTGGAGAGGCGTTAGACTGTGGCCTTGGCTATGTCTGTTATAACGTCACTAAGCCCGGCCACCATTTTCCAAACTCTTACATCTGTTCTGATTTACTTGAAGATTTTTCTATTTAGAGACTTTGGGCCCTTTCCACACAAGGGACTAAACTCGTGTGCAAACACATTTCTAGACATCAGCGTTAACCTGCCTTTACCACTGCTGCAAACCTTTTAAAGGCCATAATCCTATACTTCCATAATACATGTAAGACAGATTACTATACTGTACACCTTAAACTTCTACAGTGCTTTATGTCAATTATATCTCAATAAAACTGGAAAAAAGAAATTGATACTCTAAAACATGTTGAACGTTTTAATCAGGCTGTGGTGCTCTATTGTAATAGTATAAGATATCAAGATCACTGTAGTGTACATATGCTATATATTTACATGGAAATGTCAATTCAAGTATTTTTGCTTATGTCATAAATGAGTCATCAAGTAAAACCCTATAAAAATATCAGAAGCTTTATTTTGGTACAAATTCATATGAATCAAAATCTTTTTTAAACGTTTGCATTGAGTAAACCAATAACTGTTTGTGATACTTTTATGTCAAATCTGTTACATCGAGCCTTTAGTCATATTGAGAAAATATGAAAGACATTATAGGGAAAGTAATCATCATTGAAACTAATTGATATTTTCTAACATTAAATGTTAAATAATTTTGAATCTAAGAATAAATTAGGCCTTTAAAAATATTAGCAGTATAAAATGACTTAAAACATTATTTAATAGAAAGCACTATTAGGTTTTTATCAGCTGTCTTTAAATAATATTTCTAGTCTTTGTGTAATTTTATTTTTATACATTTATCTGTTTATTTTCCTTAGGAATTCATCTAATTCAATGAAATTTCTATGAGATCATCATAGCAGTAGATAAAATTTAAATTCAGCATGAATGAATGAGCATGTTATTAACCAGGCTTCCTTATGCAGTGGGTGCTAAATTGACGTCCAGTACATAATTCAAGGACTTATCAATACTTAGGTCAGAGAAAAGTTGAAATGCAGACAGAAAGAGGGGCTAAAGAGGGAGAGAGTAGTTTTAATTCTTAATAAGAAACACTATTTAGATAAAAGTACTAATGCACTCATTTAAGGATTTTTGATGATGTAATTTATTTGTAAAAATATTAGTGGGCAATGTGTTTTTCTTTCTGAAAATTGAGTTTTAAAGAGTCAACATTTTCTAAAGATGTTCGGAGAAGATATTTTGAGTAGACCAGCTTTTCATTTTATATTAGGGCCTGGAAAAATGAGAGTGATCGCACCTGCCAAAGGTGTGTTTGGTCTCTGCTCTGGGACATTGTGGCTAAAATTACTTCAGCATTTTGTCTGCCACCACAGTCAGGTCCTCTGATGTGATAGCTGATCAGGTAGGTTCCTGAGAGCCTTTCCTACCCTGAGTTGAGGGAGAAAAAAGAAAGCTTTATTTACCTCTGATAACCTCTGTTCTAAGTCAGTTACCACCACTCCCTTACATTCAAAAGGGTTTCATTAGTTTTAAAGTTGACTTGTCAAAACACTGGTTCTCAGAGCCTTTTTATCGGAGGATCTTCTTTTCCTGACACGGCCAGATTTCTCCACAATTGAATATGAACTGAGTCTTTTCTTGGCTAAAGAGCAATTAGTATGGTGTTACCAAATGCAAGTGGTGCTGTATTGGCAAGTGCCACATTGCCTTTTCATTCTGTCCTCACTGGGTTCCCCTTTATTATGTCCTGGTTGGAAACCCCGGGCTCGCCTGGTCGAGGCACGTATGGGAGTCGATGCCTCCTGCTCCTCCCCCTGCCCCCTCCCCTCTCTAAAATGAATAAATAAAATATATAAAAAAAACCATTTCTGCCTCTCACCTAGGATGCACTTAACACTTTGTAAGCATTTTATGCAGTGTGCATGTTGTAAATTTCCAAACAAGGCCTAATTTCATTTGGTATTTTCATAATAGTTACAGAAGAGCTAACTACAAAGTTCTCTAAAATATTAATTGAAATACTAAAGTTCTACACTAGGGCCATTTCTAGCACGAGCTTGCTGTAGCTGCCCTGTGGCACCTGGACACCGTAGACGTCAGGCAGCACAGAACCTGAATGGTAGTCTATGCCCACTCTAGGTCTTGACCTCAGTTCTCCTTTCTTTAGAAGGGATAGAGTTCATGGAAATAATAAGCAAAATTGCTTAATACCAGTAGCTCAATAAATACTTTCTGTTGAAGAAAAAATTTGATAAAAATATAGACCATTGATAAGGTAAAATGAGTTTTATCTTTCTGGCTCAACTAGTTTTCCCTTCATAAGAAAATCTGAGAAACTTTGATTTAAAAAGTATAACACAATACTTCCTAATGTGACATGGCTGACTGGAATGGTAACACTTTGGCAGTGTTATGGTTACTGGTTACTCTGGTTTATGCCACTTGTCTCACTAGGCTGAACACCTTTCTGAAAGTGATTGATTCTCAACAAGGAGATAAGAAAACATGCTTAAGAAATGACTAGCGCCTGACCTGTGGTGGCGCAGTGGATAAAGTGTCGACCTGGGAACACTGAGGTCGCCAGTTCAAAACCCTGCACTGGTCTGGTCAAGGCACATATGGGAGTTGATGCTTCCAGCTCCTCCCTCCTTTCTCTCTCTCTCTGTGTCTCCTCATCTAAAGTGAATAAAATAAAATAAAAAAGGAATTATATATATAAAAAAGAAATGACTAGCAATGCTATCACTCTACGATAAAAGAAACAATGAATATTCTTAAAATTATCTATTTCTTATGCACACATGCCCACACACCAGTAATCTGTGAATTACATACTAATACTAATGTACCATTTTAATTAGGTCCAGAAAACAATGTGTTGAAACATAACTCTGAAAGTTATTCCATTAGAGTTTTCTTGATAATAAATAGGAAAATACATGTGTATATCATAAAGAAATTAAGCCGTGTATTTTTTTCAAAATAATTTTATTGGTTTGAACGAAAACTAAATGTCATTGCGTTTGGATCAATTTACTTGTAACTTAGTTTATTTTTTATCATATGAAAAATATGTCTTAAATAACTAACTTCTGAATTTTCTTTAACTTCTGATTTTAATAAAATATAATTATTTTGCTTGCAAATACCTTTTAAAATAAATTTGTCTTTAATAAGTTTAAAAGACCTTAACAAATGTCATAAGCTGGAAAAGGCATTAGTACATGTAATGCTCTCATAACATTTTCATATCTTTGTGGTTAATTTTATGTCATGTAATCTTCAACCTTGGAAGCTGATCTTATGTACCTCTAAGAGCAGAAGTTGATTAAAAATGAAAGGACATACTCAAAACCATCACCTGAACTTTCGATAACATCAGTGCAGAATGAGCAGTGTGCAAATGCTGTATTCGTTTAATTTGCCCCTTTCTTAAGGTCAAGAATATATATCAATCACACTTTAATATATTTTGCTTGCACTATTCCAACTTCATACCCAAGACTATAAAGATACTTGTACCTTTATGTCAATAATCCTGCTCTTGTGAACATAACGACATACCAGAAGAAAAAGACTCTATGCCTTAAAGCTCATTGGCAGCATTAGGGTTTAATAGTGAAAAACTGGGAACAGCCCAAATGTTCAACAATGAAGAAATAATAAATTATGATATCTTAACCTAGAAGTCAATAAAGATTGTATTAATTATACTAAAGTTAAGATTAGAAATTTGGGAAAAAATACATAAAATTAATTTTAACTGCAGTTCTGTAAAATTATGCTTTTGAAACCAGACAAGGAAATACGCAAAAGTGGGACCATAGTGTTAGAAAAAGGGATGGGTTTTACTATTTTATTTCCAAATGAGTAATCAAGGGAGGGCTGTGAGGAAGTAAAGAAGTGGGTTTGGGGAAGGTAACAGGTAGCTTATAAATAAAGCCTTAGCAATAGTAGCACATGCTGTTAGCAAGCAACAGAGGAACACAAAGACAAAAATACCACGGGGTGGGGATAGGGCTAGGTATACAGATACTTACTGGAGAAAAACAATTCAATATGGCTACTTAGTAAAATTAATTTTAATGACATTTTTATGCAAAAGGTTTACAGTGGTTGATATACAAAAACTCTCAAATTTTTGCATATAAAGTGATGGGGTTCACATTTCAAGGGGTCCACAGACCTAAGGAGAGAAGTTTCTTGGGAAAGGTGTATCAGTTTTTGAAGGACAGGTTGGGTTCAAAGTTTTCCTAGAAAGGTAGATTTAAAGGCTTAAATGTGCAAGAGAATCGGGTCTTTGGTCTCCCCAGTTTTCTGGTGCTGTAAAAGCACAGGGCCACCTGTTACAGGTGAGAGGATGCGCCTCAAACTAAAGCTAATACGTTAATCTTGCTAAGGAATGAAGGAGTCATTTTGTTATGTCCCATACCCCCACCCTGGATCTTCATGTGGGCTGAAGGACAAGGACTAGACATGACCACCCTGCATGCACTGAGCAGAAGGGGAAGAATGGACCAGGTTGAGCATGTGTAGAGCAGAACAAGAAGTAAACCAAAATGCTGGCCAGTACAGAAGCAAGCACCTTCAGATGATGTACCTATAATATCGCATATCCTTGTAGCTCAGGCTCCTCACAGTGCTCCACCCTGTTACAGAATAGGCACTAGAAAATCTGATCTTCACACTCCCTTAAGTATTTCTTTTTTCCCCACCTCAGCTTTACAAACATCAAGCTCCTTAATGTGGTTCACTGGCAGCCCTCACTTCCTGCCTCCCCTTGCAAGTGACAGGAACACCAAAGTTCTGATCACACCACAAACACCACACACATTATGCATGACTCCACCACCTCCGCATTCTGAAACGACTTTCTTCTACTCCCTCCCCAGTCTTTTGCTGGCCAATTTTTAAAATTATTATTCATTTTAAAGAGGCATGGTGGGGGAGAGACAAGAGACAGAGAAGAGCAGGGGGAGGATCAGGAAGCATCAACTCCCTTATGTGCCTTGACCAGGCGAGCTGGGGGTTTCAAACCAAGGACCTCAGCATTTTAGGTCAACGCTTTATTCACTGCGTTACCACAGGTCAGGCCGCCAATCCTTAGTTGTTGAGATTCAGTTTAGGGGTCTCTTCTACTAGGAAGCCTTCTCATCCACTTCTCTTTCTACCCAGAGTGAACTGTGTGTTCTTTCCTTCATGTTAGCACATGTCCTTGGGTTTATTATCTCTCTTTCAAAATTGTTTGTTAATTCCATGTCTGCGTTCATTCCTCCATATAATTGGGAATTATATAAGCATGCTATAAATATTCCTTTTTTATTTTTTGGTTTCTCCTCTGCCCTCCCTTAGAGAACGTAAGCTCCACAAAGGAGGCAGCTTTGTTGATTGTGCTCAGTACTGAAAACCCAGTGACCATAGAGTGTCAGGCACATAGGAGATCCTCAAAACATGGTTGTTGGATAAATGAATGAATTAACAAAAATATCAAGGAAAAACCTATCTGAGAGCTCTGGTATATAATAAAAAATTAAAGTGTGGGGCAACGTCACACTTTTTGCACTGACCCTTTCAACCCTGTGCCTATTGACTTAGTGACAGCAGCCAGCCGGTTTTCTACCTGGAGTGCTAGCTCAGCAGGCTGCGATACGGTAAAGCAAAGACCTCCAAATCTGAGTGTTATGGAAAATCCTATGACTCAATAAAGCTGTAGCCTGACCAGGCGGTGACGCAGCAGATAGAGCATTGGACTGGGATGCGGAGGATCCAGATTCGAGACTCCGAGGTCACCAGCTTGAACGCAGGTTCATCTGGTTTGAGCAAAGCTCACCAGCTTGGACCCAAGGTTGCTGGCTAGAGCAAGGGGTTACTCGATCTGCTGTAGCCCCACAGTCAAGGCACATATGAGAAAGCAATCAATGAACAACTAGAGGTGTCGCAATGAAAAACTGATGATTGATGCTTCTCATCTTTCTCCGTTCCTGTCTGTCTGTCCCTATCTGTCCCTCTCTCTGACTCTGTCTCTATAAAAGTAAAAAATAATAAAATAAAGCTGTAAAACATATTCTAATAATGTATATAAAGTCTAATAAGGAAATGACTGAAAATCCTTCCTCACAAGCCTTTGTCTTTATGTTTTATATAAGCAGATTTAGTTTTGAAAACAAACAAACCAAAAACCCCAGAGGTATACTTCCTACCTATTGTTTAAAAAAAAAAAATCACACATGACTTAGAATGTTAGTGGTCCATTTTTGTCTAAAAGAGAAGTATCTGCCTAAACTATAACATCAAGCCCTGTTGAGTAGATTACTGAACTCTTGATGCCAAAGTATTCCTGCTCGTATAAGTGTCATACATAAAGTAGTTTCTCCAATCCTCTCATAAAGGAGGGTGTTCTCTGGCTGACCAGATGTAAAGCCAGTAGTCGCGGTCAGGATCACAGCCACCTGGCCAATGCAGGTTCGCATTAGATTCGAACAGACGGTAATGAAACAACGAAGCCAAGAACAGATAAGCCATCAGCTTTAATTCTAGCTTGCACCTGGTGGGCAAGCAAAAACACACACTGGGCTCCAAAATCCACTTATTCAGTGCTCACAAAGCTACTGACGTATCCGAGTTTCCTAGAATCAAAGGTTTCTAGCTCACCAGACTTATTCACCTCTGTTTCCCATCTCCTTCTCCAGCACAAACTGCACAAACTGGCTTCTTCCTCAGCACTCCACCATCTTGGCTGCTTCTCCTGGCCTCCTCCATGTGGCCTTTCTCTGCTCTCCTCTCTAATACTTACTTCAGGAACTGAGAGAGCAAGCTCCCAGCTGGCCCCACTTTATAGTGTAGAATCCAAACCTTTAATCCAATCTACAAACAAGGAAGTCTCTGATACAAAGTCACTTATATTGAGACATAATGGAAGGATTCCTCATGAGAGTGCACCACCCACATCATCCAATCAGTCAAGGGTGTGGGGAAAAGCTCACTCTTAAAACTAAGCCTTGGGCTACAAGGACTCTGCCTGCTTACAGCCTGTCCCCCACACCCAATAATATAATTACGCCCATCCCAAGCATAATGGCAACTAACATTACCTGGGTGATGGGCTTACATGTGGGCAGCGCCATCCCCAACAAAGTGAGCATAATATATTTTATCTGCCCAACACCGGAGAAACAACCTATTATGAAAGTGCACTCTGTCTCATGCCATACCTGGACCCAGTAAAAATTTAAAATGGGAACCTATCAGTGTTAGGGAGAGTGACTATCAGATGATCATTTTTTTAGAAATAGCTAGAAATAAAAAGTGAAAATAAGAATAGCAATTGATATCAGGACACTGAAGTTAATTTAACTAAAATTAATTGCTCTGTGTTGGGCAGATAAAATATATTATGCTCACTTTGTTGGGGATGGCGCTGCCCACATGGAAGCCCATCACCCAGGTGATATTAGTTGCCCTTATGCTTGGAATGGGCATAATTATATTATTGGGTGTGGGGGACAGGCTGTAAGCAGGCCGGGTCATTATAGCCTAAGGCTTAGTTTTAAGAGCAAGCTTTTCCCCACACCCTTGACTGAATGGATGATGTAGGGTGGTGCACTCTCCTGAGGAATCCCATTATGCCTCAGACGGGTGACTTTGTATCAGAGACTTTCTTGTTTGTAGATTGGATTAAAGGTTTGGATTTCTACACTATAAAGTGGGACAGACTGGGAGCTTGCTCTCTCTCAGTTCTTGAGGTTAGCATTAGAAAGGAGAAGAGATTAAGGCCACGTGGAGGAGAGGAGAAGCAGCCAAGAAGCCAGTTTGTGCAGAGTTTGTGCAGGAGGAGATGGGGAATAGAGATGAATAAGTCTGGTCAGCTAAAAACATTTGATTCTAGGAAACTTGGATAAGTCATTAGCTTTGTAAGCACTGAATGAGTGGGTTTTGGAGCCCAGTGTGTGTTTTTGCTTGCCTGCCGGGTGCAAGCTAGAATTAAAGCTGATGGCTCACCAGTTCTTGGCTCCGTTGTTCCATTACCGACTGTTCGAATCAAATGTGAACCTGCGTGGGCCAGGCTGCTGTAATAGTGACCTTGGCTACTGGCTTTACACTCTGTATATTGTCTTTCCCATGGTATGTCCATATAAAGCTGGGTGTGTTCTCTGACCATAATTATCCTTTTTCAACATGAAATAGATGAATTTTTCCAGTAGAAAAAGAGAGAGGCTTCTTCACAAGAAATTTTTCCACTGGAAGAAAACAAGATTACATTCCTCAGGGTAAAAAGAGATCAGATCACCTTCTTTATGGTATGTTTGTAGTTTTGCCACCCAAGGGTGATGACTGGTTGATATCTATTCTACTCACAAAAATTAGGAGGTATTTTATTGCTTCATATTCATTTTAAAATTACCCTAATTTTTGTGAGCAGTATACATTAAAAGGCATTGCTGAGCTCGTGTAATAGCAATGGTGTATGACGTGGAAGGTGTTCATCACCTACACTTTTCAGCTGCTGCTGGGTGCTGTGTATATGAAGGAAGTGCTAGTGACCTTCAGATGCTGTGATACAGGAAACCAAAGCACAGGAGAAGCGATTGTTCAATATGTTATTTGGGGGCCATTATATAGACTGGAGGTATATTATGCTAATTTCTGACCAAGGCCCAGATTTGTACAAGATTAGAAGAGTAGCTCCGGCCCTGGCCAGTTTGCTCAGTCGTAGAGTGTCAGCCCGGTGTGTGGAAGTTCCAGATTCAATTCCCGGCCAGGGCACACAGGAGAAGCACTTCTCCTCCCTTTCCTTTTTCCTCCTCCCTTTCCCTTTTCCTTCCTCTCTGTCTCTCTCTTCCCCTCCCACAACCAAGGCTCAATTGGAGCAAAGTTAGCTGGGTGCTGAGGATGACTCCATGGCCTCTGCCTCAGGCTCTAGAATAGTTCCAGTTGCAGTGGAGTAATGCCCCAGATGGGCTGAGCATCGCCCCCTGGTGGGCATGCCAGGTGGATCACGGTCTGGTGCATGTGGGAGTCTGCCGCCACAACCCCCTTCTCACTTTGGGAAAATAAAAGAAAAAGAAGAAGAAGAGTAACCCCTAAATGCAAGTTGTTGGGCAGATAAAATATAATATGCTCACTTTGTTAAAGATGGCGCTGCCCACATGGAAGCCCGTCACCCAGGTGATATTATTTGCCCTTATGCTTGGGATGGGTGTGGGGGAAAGGCTGTAATGTAAGCAGGCTGGGTCGTTATAGCCTAAGGCTTAGTTTTAAGAGTAAGCTTTTCCTCACGCCCTGGACTGATTGGATGATGTGGGGTGGTGCAATCTCATGAGGAATCCCATTATGTCTCAGATGGGTGACTTTGTATCAGAGAATTTCTTGTTTGTAGGTTGGATTAAGGGTTTGGATTTCTACCCTATAAAGTGGGACAGACCTGTAGCTTGCTGGCTCTTGGTTCCTGAAGTATCAGAGAGGAGAGCAGATGAAGGCCTAGTAGAGGCAAGAGAAGCAGCCAAGATGGCAGAGTGCTGAGGGAGAAGCCAGTTTGTGCAGAGTTTGTGCTGGAGGAGATGAGAAACAGAGGTGAATAAGTCTGGTGAGCTAGAAACATTTGATTCTAGGAAACTCAGATAAGTCATTAGCTTTGTGAGCACTGAATGAGTGGGTTTTAGAGCCCAGTGTGAGTTTTTGCTTGCCTGCAGGGTGCAAGCTAGAATTAAAGCTGATGGCCCACCAGTTCTTGGCTTCGTTGTTTCATTACCAACTGTCCTAATCTAATGTGAACCTGCATGGGCCAGGTGGCTGTGATAATGGCCTTGACTACTTACTGGCTTTACACAAGTCCACACACAATGGCTTGATTTTCAGAGATTCATTAGCAACCTACCATAAATTCTCCCAGTTGCAATTTTATGTTTAAGGAAATAGTGAAAATTATAACTACAATCAACTTGCAGCTATTTAGTGTACACCTCTTTATATTCTGCCCAGAAAAGGACAGTGAATAAAAGACACTGCTTTTCCCCTGTGAAGAACACTGGTTGGCAGAAATAAATGTACTCTTAGCAACTGTGAAGTAAGGAGTGGGGAAATTTCTCTAGACACTGACAATGACAATAAAGACCGTGTCTTTCATTGCAGATGTATGGTGTATCTTAGCAATACCTTCAATTATCTTGACAAGCTTGAACTTATCACTGCAGGGAAGAGCCACAGCCAACTATCAGTGGTGAGGCTAGGTTTCAAGATTAAAACACAACAGAACATGCTGTGGTACAAATACCTTAGTCACGAGTAATTTGACTCATTCCCAATAGTTGACGTTTTTCTCTCATTGGTAAAAAATAAGGCAATGGAATCTTTGGTATGTATGAGAGCCACATCAAGGTGCTGCAATAAAGTAAAGACTTGCTTTATTTTAAAGAGCACAGTGCAATCAAAGAATACAATAGGAATTTATTTTATTTTTTGACAGAGACAGAGCAAGAGTCAGAGAGAGGGGTAGATAGGGACAGAAAGGAAGGGAGAGAGATGAGGAGCATCAATCATTAGTTTTTCGTTGCAGCACCTTCGTTGTTCATTGATTGCTTTCTCATATGTTCCTTGACCTCAGGCCTTCAGCAGACCGAGCAACCCCTTGCTGGAGCCAGTGACCTTGGGTCCAAGCTGTTGACCTTTTGCTTGAACCAGATGAGCCCATGCTCAAGCTGGCGACCTCGGGGTCTCGAACCTGGGTCCTTCTACATTCCAGCCGACGCTCCATCCTGACTGGGCCACCGCCTGGTCAGGCTACGGTAGGAATTTATTTGTTACTTTCCCAAATAGACCCAGTCAAGCTGCCAGGCTTCAATTTAATTGTGCACGTAACAGCGTTCAGGTACTACTCATTAAATAGCTCCATTAATTCTGGGTCCATGGTTGACTTGAATATCCAGAATTATCAGATGAAGACATCAAATACTTGGTGACATTCCCAATCACCCATAATTATAATTTTAATCTTATAATTTAGTAGCAATAAAGAGGCAAGAAAGAAGCATGTAGAAACTAATGCTTAAGTTACTGAGCCAAAAGCTGAGCAAAAGGTTAGCAACAAGATCATTTTTTTTCCATTGACACAAAACAATTCCTCTTACCATTAACCCTTTGAGGAGTACGAATGTTCATGTATGTCCTCGTGCCTCCTGACCATCCAGAGTAACTGGAACTAATTTCATTTTTTGAAAAAAAGAACTCACTCCTGGGGGTCAGCAAGCATGAAAAACATTCACTACTCAAAGGGTTAATATTATGTTCCACTTTAATAATTTATATACTTATCATGTCTCTTCCCACTCACTTAAAAGTAGTGGTCCAAGAGTACACCGAGTAAACTATTAAGTGGTTTGGGGATAACAAAAGTTTGAGAAACCCTAGTGTGAGTGTTGGTAGAATGAATGGCTGGGGGCATTCTCTGGGACACACAAGGCTTGAAAGAGGTAAAAGAGTGCCCCCTACGGGTTTTTCCTGGTTGTAGCCATAGAAAATTGGGAATAAGTGTTGAGAACTGGTACAAAGGAAGGAGTATTCAAGTCCTAAGATTTGCATTTGATGCAGACAGTGAATATGAGGATGACTGAATCTTTTGAGACTTAAAACATAAGTCTCAGAAATGATCACATTAGTGTAAAACAAATTGCATCATTACTCATCATTTTCCAATAAAAATTCAGACACTAATAGAATGACAATGGGTCAGAATTTTTTAAATCTGCCAAATAATGCAAACATATTTTTTCCCTCATGACAAGAAGATTAACTTGCTAAAATTTCAACCTAAACTAGCCAAAAAATAATGCATCTTTTTGCTTGGTATTTAGAATTAAGTTTCAGGAAAATAATTATTATTTGCTATCCAGAAAATAATTTTGTGAACCTAAGGTCTAGACATATAGTAATTGCAAGAAAGAAGAGAGAAATTGCCAAATCTAATCATGGTAATATTGTGCTTTGATCAGATTTGGTATCTTCAATTCAGCCCCATTTTCAAACCTGAATAACTCAATGAAACTGCATCTTGATAAATACAGGAGGTAGGAAAAACTTGTTCTCATGCTGGATTAGTCAGGACTAATAATACAGCTGCTGTAAGAAACCAGTCCAAAGTCTTAATCCTTTGAGTAGTGAGTTCTTTTCATGCTCACTGACCCCCTGGAGTTGTTTTTTTCTTTTTTTCTGAAAAATAAAATTAGTTCCAGTTCCAGTTTTATTAACTTAAAATCATGTTTGTTGGATAAACAATTTATGGAAACAAGAAGAATATACATTTGCCTTTTTAATGTTGCCTTACACATTTTTAAAATAAATCGATCGTACTCTGGATGGTCAGGAGGCACGAGGATGTACATGAACGTTTGTACTACTCAGAGTCTTAATGGCTTACCATAGTAAAAGTTTGTTTCTTGCCCATGTCCCAGGGTGCTGTACTCTAAGCCTCTCTCTTCCACCTGGGGATACAGGGATCCCAGCCCTTTGTTCCTGTGTCACTGCCATACTAAATATATATCCTCTGAGGTCACCATGGAAAAGAAGGAGATAGCATGGGCCACCTTGCATGGAGTTTTGTGGCCAGCCTGAAGGCGGCTCAGCACTGCCCCCAACAGCCCATTGCCTAGAACACAACCCCATGGCCCTGCATTACTGATTCCAGGAGAGACTGGGAACTAGTCTTTCTGTGCGCCCAGGAAGCAGTGATGGGATTAGTAAGCATCTCACAAGTCTCAGCGGGAGATGGGAATGGAAAATACTATTTTATGTCAAACAAAACAACTATACATTAAGATCTGAAAAGCATGCGCTTTTTAAAAAAAATACAGCTAAATTCTTCAAAGAAATTTTGAATTTAAGGATTTCAATTTGGGTTAAACTATAGTCACCTTAGAAAATATTAATATATTCACACTCTGCTGAACTAACAGGAAGGAATCTTGGTGAACAACTTTAAGGGTGAGTAATTCAGCAAAGAAAAAAAAAAGCCTCACAGACACCCACAACAGTATGGTGATTATAAGATAAGGTGACCAGATGTCCCGCTTTTTGTGGGACAGTCCCGATTATTAACAATTTGTCCCGCGTCCCACAGCGTTTTAAAAAAGGCCCGATTTTTGGAAAGAATGCATGAAAAGCTAGGGAATGGCAGGAGAATGGGAAGAGAATATACGGTTTTCGGCGGGGAGACCCTGCCTCGACCTGGAAGCGCCCACACTGCCACAAGAACTGGCTGCCCTGTGCGGCCCCGAAACAAAGAACTTTGGGCAGGACATACCTGCTGGGGCGGCGGCTGTCAAGTCCTCTAACTACCCATAGGCCCGCGTCCTGGATGCCGGCATATGGCTCTGGGCTCCGCAGAGGCACAAGCTACTCGGTGGTCTCCAGCAGTCAGCGGGGCTGGACGCGGGAGCACTTGTGCAGCTCCAGCATTGGTTTGGGGACTGTGGAACCCCATCCCTCTGACTCACTCAAAATTTCCCATATAGTAATATTTCCGAAAATGATCTTTTTCATGAGGTATCATTATTAAAAAAATTGATTGATAAGGAAAAGGTTAACTCTTGGGCATCAGCAAAAATCACAATAGACAAAAAATGGTTAGAAATATTTTATCATTTTGAAACAAACCATGTTCCATACAATAATGCACTAAAAATTGTGGAATACACTCTGTCTTTATCAGGAACTAATGCTGCGACTGAACGTGTTTTTTCTACGCTAAATAAAGTGTGGACATCAGAAAAATCACAATTAAGTGTTGACACTTTGAAAGCCATTTTATGTGTGAAATATAATTTAACAAATTCTTGTGAAAAATTTTATGACCTTTTAAACAACGACAGCAATCTACTAAAAAAAATCACTCAAATGAGAAATATGCCAAAGAATAATACTATACATAATTTTTTAATGTATTATATTTGTAAATTGTACTTATGTTGAAATTTAAAAAGATATATTACAATGCTATTTTTGCATTCTATGAAAAATTTTTTTTGCTCCATATAGACCAAATTTTTAATCAAGAACCCCCCCCCCCCGCCCCCTGGTTAATGGTGTCCCGCTTTACCAATTTTAAAATCTGGTTACCTTATTATAAGAGGAATGGAGGGGGTAGAGGAGGGTAAAGGGGGAATAAATGGTGATGGAAGGAGACTTGACTTGGGGTGGTGATCACACAATACAATACACAAATGATGTATTATAGAATTGTACACTTGAAACCTGTATAATTTTATTAACCAATGTCACCTCAATAAATTAAAAATAAAAAAGAAGAAGGTTAAGAAATTAGGAGTAATGGATTCAGACATGATTTGCATACTTAGCACAAAATTTCTTCTCACACATTTTTTCCCCACTGTTCCCTTCAAGAGGTTAATTGACTCATGAGAGATGGGAATAGCTGAGATGCTGATCTTATTAGCACTGTGATTTGAACCAAGAGGTCTCAACATGGGAACCTAAAAGGAGAAAATATTGAGGATTACTTTCTCCCAAAAGGAATAAAAGCAATCCAGTTTGTTCCATTAAAAAAAAAAAAAAAAAAAAAAGGAGGCTCTGACTTAGTGAATAAAACATCAACCGGGTGTGCCAGAAGTCACGGGTCGACCCCCCGTCAGGACACATATGAGAAGCAATCAATGAGTGGACAACTAAATGTAACAACTAAGTGAAACAAATAGTTAACTCTTATTTTCTCTCTCTCAAATCAATGGAAAACAATTTTAAATCTAAAAAGGAGAGGAACATGGGCAAGGGAGAATAAGGAATAATGTTCCATGTGCATTTCACTTTTGAAATTTGCAGGTAATTTTTCTCTCCAAACTTTAACGGTCAGAACTAAACAGGCATCAAATAAGAAATGCAGCCACTGAACTAAACTTAAAAATCCCTTCTGAATAATACAGCAAGGTGTCAAGAAATATTTGATAAGTTGAAAAACAATGGTAAAAAGTAATATTGCAGTCCTGAAGGCTCCTGAATATAGCTCGCTATCATTTTCCATTGAAAAGATAAAGTCAGTAATTAAACTTGATTTTTTGAGTCTCCATACTTTCTTAAGAAAAATTAATTTTCTAAAATTGCAATAGCATTAAATACGTATATAATCATAATAGGAATATAAGTAAATGGTTACTATAAATTTCAGATTTTAAGTAAAAAGCATGGTTTAATATTATTAGAATAAATAACTCTGGAAACAATAGGTAAAAACTAAAACAATCAAACCTTTACAATAAAGTGCCTGCCCCTCTAAATCTCAGGTCAATTATATATGGTTAGCAAATATTTCCTCCCAGACTGTAGGATGCCTCTTCACCCTTTAACAGGGTATTCTGTGGAGCAAAATTTTTGTATTGATGAAGTTCAATTTATAAATTTTTTATTTTACATATCATTCTATTGGTTTTAAGTCTAAGAATTCTTTACGTAGACCTAGATTCTGAGAATTTTCTTCTACTTTTAAAGAAAGCTGTATATTCATACATTTTACACTTAAGTCCTTGATTTATTCTGAGTTAATTTTACTTTATAGTGTGGCATTCATGTCAAGATTAATTTTTTTCCCCACATGAATGTCCAATTGTTCCAGAAACACTGAATTTAAAAGGCTATCTTTCCTTATTGAAATGCATTTATACCTCTGTTAAAAATCATTTAGGGGCATTTGTGGGTCTATTTCTGGGTTCTGTATTCTGTTCCACTAGTATACGAGTGTATTTCCTCCACCAATTCCACGCTGTACTGATTTTTGTAGAATTTTATTTTGTAGAATAAATATTGAAATTTGGTAGCCTTATTTCTACAGCTTTTCCTTTTCAAAATTGTTTTAGCTATTCTAGATCCTTTACATTTCCATTTAAATTTTAGAATAAACTTTTCTATCTACTAAAAATCTTTTATATTTTTTAGCTTAGTTATCTGCTCACAATTTTCAAAACAGCAAACATGAGAGGTCATTGTGCGGTTCTTTTATTTTCACATCACTTATGCTCCCTTATTACTGGAGGGTTCCAGTTTCATCCTGTGGCTTCCAAGCTGTATGTTAATGTAAACAGCCTGCCCACAGGGGAGCAGGAAGCGGCACCAGCAGAAAGAGGGAGACGTCCTCTGGCTCACTTGTACAGCTTCTCACCTGGGAGAATTTGCCTCCCTAGGCAGCCTGGGTGTGCACAGTGCTCTCTAATCTCTGTTTTTGTATCTTGCTTGCTAGTTTTATTCTGCCACTTTCCCTCTCTATTAAACTTAAATGGAAGTCCAATGCAAAGGGAAAATTAATCAAAGAACAATTTCAATCACTTTCTGATAGCCACTTTTCCCGTGGTAGCTGAGAGTTGCCACCCAACAAGCATTTCTGTCTAAAGGTCTTTTATAATAAACCTGAACAAGACTTTAGGGCACTTGATTTTTCTGAAATGAGCAAACTCAGAAGTAATTGAGAATAATTATTGTTAAAAGTTTATAAAGGCATCCAATATATTCTTTCTTTGGGGCTTAAACAAAGAAATGTTTTCTAAAATATCAAATAAATAAATGCCCATTATTGTCTTCAAATTAACCCCATGAATAGCAGTGAAAATGACAAATTCTCTCTTAAATAATTCACAAGGACAATTACCTATTACATAATATCTCATTGTTCAGCGATAGTTAATAAGCAATAAAAACAAATAGTTATGGGACACCTATTATGTGTGAAGCCATTTAATAGGTTCTTGTTTAAAACCTGCAACCATATGAGGGAGGCAGTATTATTATCCCAATTCACAAAAGAGGGAAGGAACTGAGACTTAAAGTTAAACAAGGTACGACAGCTAGTAAGTGGTAAAGCCAGGATGAAAACCAGGTCTGACTCCCATGAAACCCCATCTCTCAATCAATATATGATATATAAAATTTGAATGCTTCTTTGTGGAGGGAAATGATATTGAACAGTTAAGGATCAAATTAATTATTATCCCATGGCATTATTCAACTTTAATGATATAGCTCTTGACATTTTTCTTTCTTTTTAAAAAAATTTTATTTATTGATTTTAGTGAGAGACGAAAGGAAGAATGGAGGAAGGGAGGGGAGGGAGGGAGGGAAGAAGGGAGGGAGAGAGGGAGAGGGAGAGAGAGAGAGAGAGAGAGAGAGAGAGAGAGAGGCACATAGGTCTCTTCCTGTATGTGCCCTGGCAGGGGATTGAACTGGCAACCTCTGCTCATTGTGATGATGTTCTAGCCAACTGAGCTATCTGGCCAGGGTGGCATTTTTCAAACATCAGACAAGGAAGTAGTAACTTCTTTAGATAATTATGTGAATACTTTTAGAATGTTCTATTCTCCAAAAAATGTAAGAAGACAAAAATATAAAAATAAAAAAAGCTCAAATTGGAGCAAGTCAGGTATAAAAAGATATTTCCAAGAGTGCAATAAGTATGGAAGTGGTTTCCTGGGAGATGGAGTTTGTTATTTTGAGATGTCTGCAGAAGAGTGTTATCCCAGAGCAAGAAGAATTGAGTCAACTACTTCTGCAAGTCTTCAACAGTATTCATTATTAGAAAAATTATAAACCAAAATTTAGATATTTCAACACACACATTTACAATCTTGATGATATTATATTGCAAATTAAGACCTCCAAAATGAATAAATAGTTGGTTTTTCAAAGAGAATTTCAATGTTAATATAACATGGCTGAAATATCTGGGACACACACGTTCACACACACAAACACACACACCACACATATGTGTGAGGCATATGCATGTGTATATATAATTGTAATAAAAATTCTAAAACTAACTATTTTTTGAGTTGCATGTCTGCAGATAAAAAGCAAACTGAATGATAGTCCAATTTTATAAATACAAAATAACTTAAAGCAGCTCTATAAAAGACACATTACAATTTTGAAATCCTAACACAATAGCATAATTGATTCAATTTCACAGACATTAAGGGAGCATCTCTTAGGTGTTAACTTCTGTTAAGCATCAGGCTTCTACCTTATTATGTTGGACTAAGCCTATATCCCTTGAAATAGCAGTGAAGAGGTAATAAAGGGAATAAATGTATTATAGCAAAGAGAACTGCAAGAGAGTCATCAGCATATAAAAGATTCCTGAACTATAAGCTACTAAAAGTATATAAAGTGCAGTCCAGAGAAAGAGGATTAGGGACTGTTGGGGGATGGGAGTCTACCTTCTCAGAAGGACCCTGGAAAGTATACCTATAGTTATAGAAGCTCAAAGAAAAGGAAAACAGATAGAGCAATTACTCATTAATCCATCTATGTAAAAGCTATGCTAGTTCACTCTATTCCAAAATCTGGCCTAGCTTTTTTTTTTTAATTAACAACAATTGTTCACAAATTCTTCCAAAGAATAGAAAAGGCAGTAACTTACATCAGCTCATGCTATGAGGCCAGACACCAAACACCTGATATCAAAACCAGACAAAGACATCACAAGAAAACTATAGCTCGATATCCCTTATAAACATAGACCCAAAAATCTTCAATGAAATATAGAAAACTGCATCCCACAGTATATAAAAAGGATTATACACCATTACTGGAGGGCAGTTATTCTAAGAATACAAGATTGATTTAACCCACAAAAATCAATAAATTTAACATACTGTATCAATAGAATAAAAAACAAAAAATATATGATATATAACTAAAAACAGAAAAAGCACTAAAAAAAATTAAACACCATTTCATGACAAAAACTCTTAACAAACTAGGACTAGATAGAAACCTCCTAAATATGATAAAGGATATCTGAAGAAAAAGAAAAAACAAAAGAAAACTGTAGCTAACATTATCTTTAAAGGGCAAAGACTATATATATGCTTTCCCTTTAAGATCAGGAATAAGACAAGAATGTCCATTCTCACTACTTCTATTTAACATTGTACTGGAAAGATTCTAGCCAGGGCAACTGGACAAGAAAATGAAATAAAAGGCATTCAGATTGAAAAGAAATCAACTATCTCTATTTGAAGATGACATGATCATGTATGCACAAAATACTAAGGCATACGCTAAAATAATATTAGTATTAATCAATGAGTTGCAAAATACAAGATCAATTTTCAAAAAACCAATTATATTTCTATACAATTCCAATAAAGAATTCAAAATTGAAATGACAGCATTAATCACAATAACCAAACGGTTGAAACAATCCAAATGTCTATCAACAGATGATATCAACAATAAATAAACAAAATGTAGTCCTCTCTATAGTAGAATATTATTCAACCTTTAAAAAAGAACGTTTGATACATGATACAACATGGATGAATTGTGAAGACATTATGCCAACTGAAACAATCCAGGCATAGAAGGACAAATATTATATTGATTTCACTATATGAGGTTCCTAGAATAGTCAAATTCATTAAGAAGGAAGGAAGGAAGGAAGGAAGGAAGGAAGGAAGGAAGGAAGGAAGGAAGGAAGGAAGGAAGGAAGGAAGAAAAAGAAAGAGAGAAAGAAAATAGAATAGTGGTTACCAGGGGATAGGGAGAGGAGGAAATGGAGAATAATTGTTTAACAGGTATAGAGTTTTAGGTTGGGGTGATGACAAATTTCTGGAGATGGGTGGTAGGGATGGTTGTACACCACTAGGAATGTATTTAATGACACTGATCTGTACTCTTAAAAATAGTTAAAATGGTAAATTTTATGTAATGTGCATTTTACCACAGTAAAAAATTTAAATTAAGAAAACAATTCCATTTATAACAACATCAAAAAAGAATAAAATATTTAGAAGTAAATTTAACAAAAGAAGTACAAAACTTATTCTGTAAGAATTATAAAACATTGTGGAAAAAAATTAAATAAGGCCCCAATAAATTGAAAGATATCTCATATTCTTGAATCAGAAGACTTAATAGTGTTAAGATGTCAATATTACACCCAAATTGCCTGACCAGATAGTGGCACAGTGGATAGAGCATTAGCAGAGGAAGCAGAGAACAGGGTCGCTGTTTTGAGCATGAGGTCATTAACATGACCCCATGGTTGCTGGCTTGAGCCCCAAAGTCACTGCCTTGAACCCATGGTCACTGGCTTGAGCAAGGGGCCACTGTTGTGACTGTAGCCCCCCGGTTAAGGCACATATGAGAAAGCAATTAATGAACAACTAAGAAGCCGCAATAAAGAATTGATGCTTCTTATCTCTCACCCTTCCTGTCTGTCCGTGCCTCTCTGTGCGTCTCTCTCGCTTGTTAAAAAAAATACCACACCCCAATTGATCTGTAGATTCAATACAATCCCTACCAAAAATCAGTTAACTTTTTTGCAGGAATTGACAAGCTGATCCTAAAGTTTATATAATAAATCAAAGGATACTGAAGAGCCAAAAAAAAAAAAAAAAGACATTGAAAAAAACAGAGTTGTAGGACTCACACTTCCCCATTTGAAAACTTACTATAAGCTACCATAATCAAGGCAGAGTAGTGTTGGTATAAGGATAGAAATATAAATCAATGAAATAGAATTGAAAGTCAATAAATTAACCTTACATTTTTGGTCAATTTATTTTTGACAAGGGTACACGACAATTCAATGAAAAAAGTATAGTTCTTTCAACAAATAGTGCTAGGACAACAGGATATTCACATAAATAAACAAACAAACAAACAAACTTATACTCTCCTTTACACCATATACATAAACTTAACTGAAAAAAAGTCAGATATATAAATGAGATAGAACTCTAAATTCTTATATGAAAATAATGACATAAATCTTTGTAACTGCAGATTAGGCAATAGATTCAAAAGCATGCACAACCAAAAATAATAAATAAATAAAATGAGATTATTGGATCACATCAAAATTAAAAACTTTTTGTGACACAAATGACAAACAGCATCAGTAAAGGGTAAACAACTCACAGAATGGGAAAAAAATATTTGTAAGTCATATCTGACAAGGTTCTTGTTATATATACATATATATAAAGAATACTGATCTTACACCAATAAAGACAAATCAAAATCAAACAATTTAAAAAAATAAGCAAAGGATTTGGACAAACATTCCTCTAAAAAAGACATAAAAATGCCTACTGAGCATATGAAAAGATGCTCAAAATCTTTCATCACTAGAGAAATGCAAATCAAAACCCCAGTGAGATGCCACTTTACATCCTCTAAGATTGCTGTATTTGAAAAGACAGATGAGAGATAACAAGTGTTAGTGAGGATGTGGACAAATTTGGACCCTCATAGATTGCAGATGAGAATAGATAATGGTACAGCTGCTTTGGAAAACAGATTGGCAGTTCATCACAATCCTAAACATAATGTTCCCCTATAATCCAGTAATTCCAGTGCTAGGTGTATACCCAAAAGAAATGAGAACATACAGTGATACACAAAAGAAATGACCATGAATGCTCTCGTATCAGTATTATTTATAATAGCCCAAATGTGGAAACAACCCAAATGACTACCAATGGGTGAATGAATACATTTTACTTATTTATTTATGTGGTTTAAACATACAATGGAATGTAATTCAGCCATAAAAAAAAGTTCTGATACGTACTATAACATTTTTCATCATTATGGGAAGAAAAAGTTTACATATTATATGATTTCACTTATTGAATGTCCTGAACAGGCAAATAACTAGATATAGAAAATAAGTAACATTGGAGTGGAAGGGGGTGTTAAAGAGAAATGGGAGTGACTGTTAATAGATTTAGAGTTTTTCTTATTTGGATGATGGGCATGGACTACTAAAGAATTAGATAGTAGTGATCCATGAACAACTTTGTAAATATACTCAAGACCACTGAATGCACACTCTAGAAAATGAACTTTACAGGATGTGAGTTATATTTTGATATGTCTGTTATGGAAAAAAGGGGAGAGGGGAAGCCAAGCTAATCTAGTCTTATATTTGCCTGAAAGCAACAGAGAGAGAGAGAGAGAGATTCAGAATTCTCCTGGAAAGAATATTGTCACCTTAGTTTAGCCCTCTTTCCCCTGGTACTTGATGACCCCAAGTCAAAGGCTGAGTCCTTGTCCAAGCACTCAAATGTCAGTCTTCTCAGATTACATGACTGGTTCAAGGACAGGACACAGAGCTCCCAGATAGCCTTTCCACACAAAGAAGACACTTTACCAAAACAAACAAACAAACAAACAAACAAAAAAACCAAAACAAAAAGTAGAACCTCTAAAAAATAACAAAAAAAAATTCACACCATCAATCTCTAATAATCATAATAATCTTAAATATGAGTGGACAACCAAGAATCATCAAACATATGAGAAAACGATCAATATGAAGAGGAAGACCAAAATAGTGAACAGAAAAAAAAAATCCTGAACTTAGAAGAAATAGACACAATTTTGAAAACCAATTATATACTTTTTAAAAACCTAGTTAGTGTGTTTGCCTGACCTGTGGTGGCACAGCGGATAAAGCGTCGACCTGGGAACACTGAGGTCGCCAGTTCAAAACCCTGCACTGGTCTGGTCAAGGCACATATGGGAGTTGATGCTTCCAGCTCCTCCCCCCTTTCTCTCTCTCTTTCTCTCTCTCTCTCTCTCACTCACTCTGTGTCTCCTCTCTAAAATGAATAAAATAAAAGAAATTAAAAAGAACACAAAAAAACCCTAGTTAGTGTACTGTAGAAAGATGTGTTGAAGTACTGCTGCAACAGATTGGGACTAGTGTTTTGATAAATGACAAAAAATAAAAGAAACAAAAAACGTGATTGCCAAAATAAATAATTCATCAGAAAGACTAGTGTAGTCAAACAAATCCCAGACCATGAAGCAAAAAGAAGATACAAGGGAAAGGATGAAAGGTCTAAAAAAAAAAAAGAATTCCCCAAGGGCATCTGCTTTCCCCACCAGGGAGCCGCAAGACTGAACAAGGCAGGTGACCCATACATAGCTGGAACTCCGCCTCCCATCTCCCCTGCACCCATCAGAGAGGCCCCATGGGGAGCAGAACTCTGACCCTCACCCACAGCCATGAGGCAGTGTGTCAATGCTCCTGTTTCATAGCAGGTATCAGTGGGGCCAGACTGGAAGCTGAACTTCCAGCCTCACCTAGACCTGAATGGTACAGCTAACAAGGATGACAGCTTGCAAAACAGAGAAATAGGGTATAGGGTCTCACAACATAATATTAAAAACTGTATATAATGGAAAAATCACCTGTCACAGCAAAAACCTTCTCAGCTTGAGTTACAAAAGGCAATCAACAGATACCAACATGGAGGTGTCACAGATGTTGGCATTGGCTAACAATAATTTTTAAGCAGCCACCATAAAACAAGCTATTATAACTATGCTTTAAACAAAAGATGAAACATAAAGCCTCAACAAAGAAAATAAAAGATAGAAGAACAAATTAAAGTTTTAGAACAGAAAAATAAATTGACATTTAAAAAATCCCACAATATTCTCCCACTGGGAATAGGTGATATACTGAGATGCACGCCTTCGTGGTGATGGGGCCCAAAGAAGTCCAGTCTTCTTCTAGCTCCTGATCCTGGGTGCTCCTCAGAGATCTTTACAAAGGCATCTTAGGACCATGGGGCTTACGTCTTTACCTAGAAGGCTCTGGAGAGATCACCCTCCTGTACCTCCCCAACAGTCCTGCCCATCCTCTCTTGCCCCACCCCTTTTTGATCTCATACCCTATTTCCATGCACATGCAATTCCTATTGGCTCCGTTTTTACAACACAGCCCATGTCCAATGTCTTCCCACTGACAGCCGTATCACACCATCCCGTGCCACCAAGTGCACTCACTTGGATTTAAAAAATGGGCTTGTTGTGAGTCTCCCTGCATCAGTCTTGGCTGCCTATAGTCAATCATCCTCAGTAGCCAAAATACTTTATATTTTATGAAAGTTATCATACAGATCATCATATAAAAGAGAGCCTATATTATTTAAAGAATAATAAAATAAGCACCCCCTCACCACCAACCAGCTTAATGGAATTTACCGGCATTGTAGACGTCTCCTGTGTTCCCTCCCACATTGCATCTTCCCTCTCCCCCCAGAGGTAACCCACATCCTGTTTTTGGTGTTAATTTTTTTAAATTTTATTTTAAAAAATTAAGTTGTATTCCTAAACAGTAAATGAGTACATATTATTTGTTTTGGACTTGTTCTTTTCTCACTTGCTCCATTTTTCAACATTATGCTTTTAAGATTCACCCATGTTGATTTCTTTTAAAGTATAAATCTGGTTATATTTGTTACCTCTTGAAAGACCTTCCATGGCTGCTCACCACACTGAGGAATTAAATCCAGCCTCCATTCTTTTCCCAGAAGGCCCTCCATGACTGGCCCTTGCTTGTGTCTCTCACCTCATTTCTTACACTTCACTCCTTACTGCTCTGTTTCAGCTACAGACATGTTTCTCTAATGTGCTGCTGTTGTTTCTGCCTCTGGGTCTTTGCATTGGCTATTCCCTTTGTCTGGAATTCCCTTTCCTATCTTCCTGCTATTTGCTTCCTTACCTCAGTCAGTGCTCTTCTCAAAGGTTACCTCTCAGAGGAGCCTTATTTAATTTAGTCTGATTAAATGTTTCCTACCACTCCCTGCACTAACTCCTTACCTTGATTTATTTTTATTGACAACATACCACCATTGGTCCTTATATGTTAATTAATAATCAACTTCCTCCATTAAAAAGTAGGGTTCTTACATTGTTTTGTTCACTTGTCTATCACAACCTAGCGTATATTAGGCACTCAATATTTTTGTATTAACAAATGATTGAATAAATGAATGAGTGGGGGGGCATAATCTCCATTAGTCTACCTCTTCAAACCACCCAGCTGTACAAATAATCTAAACACTGTGTTTGGTTTGTAAGTGCAGCTTGTAGACAGATACCTGCCCCTCCTCCAGGGTCCACAGAATATAGTGTGCAGGATGCACGCTGCACAATGTTACGGGCACCATGCACACATAGTACCATTTTGGTATGGCCACTCGCTCATTACTCACTATAATACTTGCTAATTCTTTCACATTTACCTGTCTTTAGTTGCACACAGTAGAAAATGCAATCCAAATTGGGATAAACAAGAAAGGATTTCTTGGTCTGTGTGCCTGGAAGGTCCAGCAGAATAACAGCTGTCAGCATGTCTGATCCAGCCACTCAACAATGTCATTACCAGGACTGCATTTTCTCTCCACTTCTTTCTGCTTGCCACCCAGAGTATTAGCTCTATATACAACTCCATCACAGTAGACGAGAAGCTGCCTGACTTCTGGATCAAACCTTACAGAAAAAGTCACTACTCTGCCCCAGCATTCCAGAAGGCAATCTGATTGGACTAGATTAGATCATGTGCAAAGTCTCAAGAAAATGACCATGGCAAAGGTAGTCAATCTCATGGTCACATGTGCTGCTCAGCCCTCAGTCGGGCCCACTGCTGGTGGGAGGAGGAGGCTAGTCTCCTGCAGGGCCAGGTCTGACCAGGGAAGGAGTGGAAGCCTGGGTACTGCAGACGGAAGGAGCTAAGGGTACTGAGTAGATGCGGTAAATGTCCACCAAGTTGCCTGTGAAGACTGTGGAGGAACTATGAGCTTGAGATCATAGATCTGGAGGTGACTGAATGAAAGAGGAGTATAAGTGAAACCATGCTGGCTGTGAATTCTGTGAGCAGTTCCTCCTAGAGCAGTGGTTCTTAACCTTTTTTGAGGTACCAAACCCACCAGTTTCATATGCGCATTCACCGAACCCTTCTTTAGTGATAAATAAAATATGATTTTTTTTCCAAACTCAAGACATAGGTATATGTTTTTTTACTTGTGCACAAAATGAGCCGTGCATGAACATCGCCTTGCTCAAAGAACAAAACCAACAAAGTGCATGAACTCACAACAAATTACAGTATTACTTTATTCTGGCCTCCATGACAGAGGCTTCTCTGAACCCCTGAGACCAACTCATCAAACCCCTAGGGTTTGATAGAACCCAGGTTAAGAACCACTGTCTTAGAGCGAAGGGTGGTCCCTAGGTGCAAGAGTCTGTTTGTTTTCAGTTAGAGCAGGGGTCGGGAAACTTTTTGGCTGAGAGAGCCATGAATGCCACATATTTTAAAATGTAATTTTGTGAGAGCCATACAACAACCCATGTACCTTACGCATTGTCCCATAAAAATTTGGTGTTGTCTTGGAGGACAGCTGTGATTGGTGTTTTATAGTTTTAACGTTATTATTTTTTTATTAAAGATTTGTCTGCGAGCCAGATGCAGTCATCAAAAGAGCCACATCTGGCTCTTGAGCCATAGGTTCCCAACCCCTGAGTTAGAGAGTGCAATCTTGACTTTCAGGAGTCAGATCTGAAATTGTGCCCTGGGCACATGTGATCTCTTTCCGTGGCTGCGAGTTTTCTTCTGGGCTTTCAGCAACTCCACCTTTGATGCTGTCTGTGTTGGCTGATTTGTGTTACAAGGACAGAGAGAAAATAACTTCAATTCTGCTTCTTTGTAGCAAAAGAGCCATAGGAAATCTTGGCAGTCAGAAAAGTCCTTAAGCCAAGTGTCTGGCAATATCCTGAACTGGGAAAGGAAGCCCCAACTTGGGGAAAGTGTCCCTTAAAAAATCTCTGGCTTCCGTGGCCTGGAGCTCACCTCTCAGCTTTGGGCCACTTGTGCTCTGGGAAGGATTTGACATATCAGGACTCCTGGGCTTTCTCATTAGCCTGCACTAATACTTGAGCAGGACCTGGGGAGTAGCAATAATAATAAGTGTGATGAAAAGGAGAAGAATGGTTGGACAGCATGCACATGTATAAGCATACACGTTCAAGGGTGTATGTGTGCATGTGAACATGTGTGGATATGTGTGTAAGATGTGATTAAATCAGTACAGGTAGATAGATAAATGACTCCTCAGGGGTTAGTGCAGTGGTTCTTAACCTGGGTTCTCAGGGGTTCGGAGTCGGTCTCAGGGGTTTGGAGAAGCCTCAGCCGCGGAGGCCAGAATAAAGTAATACCGTAATTTGTTGTGAGTTCATGCACTTTGTTGGTTTTGTTCTTTGAGCAAGGTGATGTTCATGCACGGCTCATTTTGTGCACCAGTAAAAAAACATATACCTATGTCTTGAATTTGGAAAAAAAAATCATATTTTATTTATCACTAAAGAAGGGGTCGGTGAATGCGCATATAAAACTGGTGGGTTTGGTACCTCAAAAACGGTTAAGAACCACTGGGTTAGTGCTAGGTGGAGCCCAAAAAGTTTCCTCACTCTGTATCCTCTTAGTTTCCTTCATTCTGCCTGAAGAATCTGGCCCGTGAGTCTGAGTCAGCTGGACATTATGTTCTTAGAAGGGCAAGCAGCGGGCACACATCACATGGTGTCCACATAGGCATAGTGCCACTGCCAGGGGACGGGCTGCCTTTCAGACCCAACCAGAAAGTTGAATCATGCTACTAGGCCTGAACTCCCACCAACACAGGGAGAAATTTAGTCAGACTCAGGTTACAAAGGACAGGAACTCCCTCAAGTGACGGGGATTCTTCTGATGCACAGCTGCGTCTTACAGGGTCTGAGAAGTGGTTAGGAAGCTCTCTTCTCCACCGTATTTCCTGTGATCACACACCTCTTACCTCGGATTCTATCTGCATTTCTGCTCCAGCTTCCTCTTTGGAAACAGCCTCTTCTGCCATCCCTTAAATCCAGCTTGAACATGGCTTGGTGCAGCTTGGTGCTAACTCTGACCCCAACCTGACAAGCCTTTCCAATTCCCACCCTTCAGAGAGATAAGAGTAGCTGTGTGCCTAGGTTGCAGTCCACATTGTGACTATTATGGCCCATCTCTTCAGTGTGGGTTTTGGGGAGGTTGTCACATAACATTTGGGGTATGCTTAATAAAAACTAATTACTTAGCTAATAATTCTGCAGCTTATGGTATTTTCAGTGTATTTCCTGGTTCACAAAATGCCTCCCTATGATTGGAGCCACACTCACGACATTCAGGGCAAGGACCATGAAATAAAGGCAGACTGTCGAAAGATTGATTCTGAGCTCCCTCTGCATATATTTAATATTGAAACCCTGAATGTGCACTTGTACTTCTAACCCTTCTCAGATGAATCAGTCCTATGAAAGAATGTATTTTGTTTGTGTGAAGAAATGTCCCATTTCTTTCTAGAGCCACAGCTCTGGTAGCAGCAGAATGGATAATCACTATCACATATGTTGGGCAAATCAGTTTGTAACAAGTGTTTAGGTTTGCTCGCTTGTATTGGGCAGCGCCGTGTGTGTGTGTGTGTGTGTGTGTGTGTGTGTGTGTGCGTGTGTGTGTGTGTGTGGGGAGGTCTGTGGAAAGCTGCGGGTGCTTGTCCTCAGGGCGGCAGATGGCAAATTGCTGATTGCCTTTCCCCATGGGGAGGGGTGATTGTTTGCTGGAGAAGGGTATTTTTCCCCAGCCTGTTTTGCTGGAGAGTCCAGAGAGGAAAAGAAAATACTGAGGGACTTGGGAACCCTGAAGTTTTGACTCTGCCTGTTTGGCGGGGGAGCACTGAGACTGGTGGGGGTCCTAGAGTTCAGAAAAGTCCGGAAAGAAAAAGGGAAGTGGTATTCCCTGCCTGTTCATTCTCTGTCCTGAGACTCTAATAAATGGAATGGCTCACCATATTCCGGCTCCACAATTCCTTGACCATCTGCCCGAATCCAATGGGAACCTACAGCCTGTGGCCTTACTCCATGTCAAACCCTACACTGGAGATACACAAGAACTCTCAGAAACTTAAAGCTATTAAACTGGAATCTTCTGTCATGTCCAGAGAAGGCATTCACTTTACAAGTCTCATCTCAATTCCATCCACTATTGAATGGGTCATAGGTTGGAGGGAGACCCACAGTAAGGAGAAGCAGCACCAAATCTGGCTCTGAGGTGTGTGGACCAACTTGAACGAGAAGAATTTGGTACAAATCCACATACTATGATGACTCTAGCATAAGCTTTTAAAATAAAGATTCAGAGTAAACCCCCACAAAAACCTTATTTACCTGAAATTCATATTGAACTGCATAAACTCTATTTTTCTTTGCTAAGCCTGGCAACCCTACAGTGGCATGCCCTGAAGGGACCTGCCTCAAGGGCCTAGGATGTAATCTTTAAAGGGCACCTTTTCAGCCTTTCAGTACAGGGCTGACTTGCCATTTATAACAAGTATGAATTATGCAATTTTATGAATGTAAGTTTCTAAATGAGAATAATTATCTTAATAAAATAATTATAATTAGACCAAACAATATATTCATGTCCTGTTTTGTCTCTCAGTAAAATGTGAAATGGAGTGAAAAATAAAGTGACTGTGAATGTGCCTCAAATGTGACCGTGTATTCCCGAGACCAGATGGAAGTGAGTACGGCTCCTGGCAACGGTGCAGACGCAGTAGTTTTAGCGCCATCGCCTCGTCCACCTTCCCCCAGTCTAATCCATCTGATATAATAATGAACAGCTCTTACGTCTGTCCCATAAGTACCATGCTTTTTGTCTGGGGGCTTCTAATCGGTCACCTAAGAAAACGAAATTAATTGTAAAGTGCATGTAATGATGTGTCTATGGAATGGTGGCAGCCATGTTTTTTAAAACGAAGGTAAAAATTACAAAGAAAATGCAAGAACTGTTAAGGTAATAGGATTGCGAGTTATTTCTTTTCTTTATAATTTCATTTGTGGTTAGTACAATGTATGTGCGATAAATATGAATTATGAAACGGCTTCCTGGTGGTGCTATATGGAACTACACTGCTTAACTGTTCAATAAAGCCTCTGTGTGCTCTGGCTGTTTAGAGATGTATTTGGGAAAAGGTTTGCAGCAGTTTCTGCCCATCAGTAGCAGCTGGTTGGATAGATAAAAATAAAGAAATTGTCAAGCAATGCCATTATTTACAAAAAAAGCAGACCTGGAAGCCCTAAGACCCAGAGCTGAAACAAGGGACATGAAGAGGTCACTCCAGAAGCAGCTTATAAAATCTGAGCAAACACAGGCTGCAAAGTGAGGAGCCAGGCCTTTAAATCAGTCTGTGACAAGAAGGGCACTGGTTTGGCTGGGCGTCAGGAACTCTGGAGCCAGGGACTCAGATAGCAGCAGGATTTGCTGTCTTTGTCTCTAGGTTGTGGAGAAAACACGAGTTGATGTCAATATGCTTACAATAGACTGGCAAGTATTTGCATCATATGAGTAGTAGCTATTAGTATGGCTACTATCTCTGCTACTGACTTCATTCAACCTTATTTTCTGGTGAGAATTATTTTTTTCTACATGGTAGGAGATATATTATGGATGGTGTTTAAATTTTATCTCTTAGCATTTTATTCGCTGGAAGGGGTTTGTCTCAATTTCTAAATCGAGTTAGAAAAATTCCACAGGTGTAAGGACAAATAAAAAGTAAACCAATTTTTGTAGGAATTGAACACCAGGTGCAAATCTACAGGATGATCAAAGATATCTTAATCTATGGAACTGTATTAAGATGACTAATGTCATTTGCCATTTAGCAGAAGAAACAAAAATACTCTCTGAAGAAAGATAAAATAATTCTAGTCTTTAAAACATTACTCAACTTTTTATTTCCAAATACTATGTCTGGCACATAGTCAACATCAGCAGTCATTTGGGGACATAAGGCAATGAGAACAAACATCAATAGAAACACACGATAAAGACAAAGTCAGTGGCTCCAGAGAGAATTATTTGATGCAAACTTTGAACTATGCTTATTATGTTCAGAAAGATGAAAGACAAGTTTGGAAGTTTTAGCCAAGAGCTGGAAACTATCAAGTGGCAAACATTTTGAAAAAGTCTTGCTTTCACGTGGGATGAGTAGCAGCAGACCAGTATTCCCTCCGGAACAGCTAGAAAACATGGATATAATTCAAAAGTCATCTGTTTAAGGCAGTGGAGGGTTGCAGAAGCAGTGAGAATTAATAGGCCTAAGACTCCAGACAGGCAAGAACCTTGGAGAGGTGAGCTGACTCTGCAGCCACTTTTATCCCAAAGGTGAGTGTGAATTCTGAGTGTGGAAGGAGGCTGGGAGCCTGGTGAAAAGTCTGATGCCAAGTTTGGAAGGGATGCTTCAGGAGAACACAGAAGCTCTTGGCAGAGATGTGGGGTGCCCCAAGCATACAGCTACTTTCTCCCCGAGGACATTTCCAGAATATGAGGGATGCATGGGCAGACTACAATGCTGAAGCAGGAAAACTTTTGAAAAGGAGGGGTTTTTAATCAATCTTGTGAGGCAGGGTGAGAGTTTGGGGATCACTGGAGAAGAAGGCCCTCTAACCATATGAGGTTGTTATTTGAAAACTGGGAGAGCCAAAGACAGCTGTTCCCAATTGAATTAAAGTAATAAAACCACACTCGATCTGCCCAGTGGATGGGGTACCCTTTCTAGAATAAGATTATATCATCTGGAGCCTCAACACAATTTTATACACAGTGTCTAACAACAAATAAAAATATTAGTAACACGAAAGACAAGACCTATGACCAAAATCAAGAGGAAAAGCAGCTGTAGATACAGACCCACAGATGATTCAAATATTAGAGTCAGCTAACAAGGATTTAAAAAGAAACATAATTAATATATATTAATGGAGGAAGTAGAGAAAATAGATGAAAAGATGTAAATATTATTTCATTGAGATTTAGAATATAAAAATAATTAAGTTAAAAATTTAAACCTGAAATATATTATACAAGAATTAAATAAAATTTTTGAACTCTGAAATAAAATAACACATAATAATCCAGGGGGTGTGTTTGATAGTAGATTAAACACAACAAACTAGAAAATTAAAAAAAAAACTAGAAGACAGGTCAGAAGAAAATGATACAGAATAAAAAAAGGGGAGGAAAAAAGATGAAAATGCAAAAGAGAGGGTAAGAGACATAGAGGAGACTGTGGGAAGGTACACCATTCACTTAAATGAGTTTCCAGAAGAATAGGAGAGAAACAATGGGACAGCAGCAGAATTTGAAGTGAGAGTGCCTGAAAATTTCCCAAACAAGTGAGTTCAATGCACAGATTTAAAAAAAGAAAAGTTCTCTAAACCCCAGGTATGATAAATAAAAAGAAATCACACCTAGGCACCTCAAAATCAAAGACAAAGAATCAAAGAAGTAGACAGAAAGAAAAACTATCACCTTCAAAGGAGAAACTTAGATTGAGTTCACTTCTCATCAACAACAAAAAACATTCAAAGTCAAAATAGGGAATTTTGTAAAAAATGTAGTTGTAAGCTTAGAATTTTATACATAACAGAAATTTCCTTTAAGAATGAAAGTGAAATAAAGACATTTCAGATATCCAAACTTGATAATAATTGCCAGCAGACTCTAAAGAAAAAAAGATATATATTCCTTAAAAAGTTCACAAATACTAAAATAAATAATGAATAATGAAAAAAGGCAAATATATGAGTAAATCTTAATAAATATTGCTTCTATAAGATAATAACATATTGTGACATATATCTATGTTAGAGAGTAAAAAGGAAGGCAAAAGAGAGAGAGAAGGAAAGAGGGAGGAGAGGGGAAAAGGGACAGAGAGAGAAAGAAAAATTAAGTATTCAGTAACATATATATTAGCAAAAGCATGAAAGTTAGGAGATTTAATAATTTAATAAAGTTAAATTATTTTAACCTCCTTGCTTTACTGGGGAAGAGGACAAATATTAACATTTAATTCTGATCATGCAAGAATTTATATTATAGTTTCTAAAAGACTAGTAAAAAGTATATTGCCCTGGACAGATAGCTCAGTTGGTTAGAGTGCTGTCCCTATATGCAAAAGCTGTGGGTTCAAGCCCAGGTCAGGGCACATACAGGAGCAGACCTGTTTCTTTCTTACTCTCTCACCTTTCCTCTCTCTCTAAAATCAATAAATACATTTTAAAAATATTTTTTAAAATGAAATAAAATATATTACATATAAATGAATACAGAAAACCAAAAAGAATTATAAAAATAATTAATGTCCCCCCAAACAAAGCAAGCAAGAAAAGAAAAAATAACATATAGAATAAGCTGAAAAAATATAAAGTATATACATGTTTTACTTACAAATATATATTGGGCAAATATAAACCCAAATATATCAGGAAGAACATTTAATGAAATAGCCTAAGTTTCTGTAAGAAAAGAAAATTCAGAGAGTAAATAAAAAATAAAAACACATGCTGCTTACCAGTGACATACCTTAACTATATAGATGCAGAAGGTTGAATGGAAAAGCACAAGAAAAGAGGTGGCTGTACTAATACCAGTCAAGTAGATTTAAATGTTGAAAGCATTACTAGAGAGGTAAGAGAAGTGCTTCATGATGTTAGAGGTGGAATTAAGCAAGACTCATAGAGACAAAATACCTTGTCAAGCCTACTTCTGCAGAAGGGTGTGCTGCCGCTAGTAAAAGCCGGCCAGCAAACACACAGGCAGGGGTTTAGGTTCTATTTTAAATCCTAATGTTGGGTCCTAGGCTGGGTCTTGCTCTGTTGGCTGTGGTGTTCACTGTACAATATTACTCTTTCCTGATTAGTTTCAATGGCTGTGCAAAGGGGGAAGGGAGAGATGGGGATATCATTAACTGGATAATAGGGCTGGGGGAATGGTAAACAAGTTGTTTCTTCTTTCATCCCCTGTTTGGAGGAATCTGGATAAGGTGTTGGGGAATAGCTGAAGAAAATAACATGGGGTAAACATTTTCTTCAATGATAGAAAATTCAATTAGCCAGGATAATATAGCAATTCTAAATCTGTATGGGTAAGATAAGGCCTCAAAGTACATAAAGCAAATGCTGACAGAACTACAAGGAGACATCAACAATTAACAATTATAATCAGAGATCTCATTTATCTCTCTCATAATCAGAACAGATGCTAATCACTAAAGCTGTTGAAGATTTGGAAAATGAAATAAACTTGACTTAATGGGCATAGGACATTGCACAGGACAGCAGCAGATAGCATAGGACATTGCACAGGACAGCAGCAGATAGATCTCTTAATGGGTCATACAGTAAGTTGCAACAAACTTCAGAGTGGAAATCATACCATAATATTATGATATATCAGAAAAATATATATTTGGTCATTTGGATGGTAATTCTCCGTGGTTTCTGGCTCACGGATCCCCAAATCCTTAGAATTTCCTAAGTTTTGAGAATGATAAAGAGGTTCTTTCGTTATGTTAAAGAGGTGAGCGACCTTTGGGGATCGCCTAAGGGTGGGGGCTGGTTGCCAGTGGAGCCAACCAGGTAATTAGAGAGTTGGAACTTTTAGTCTCACCCCCTGACCTCTGGGGAAGGTCCTGGGAGAGTGGTGGTCCCAGTGAACGCATGGAAGTTTGGGACCCTGCCCCCATGCCTTGCCCTGGTAATCTCTTCCATCTGGCTCTTCCAGAGTTGTAGTTTTATATAATAAACCAGTAATCTAGTAAGTTAAATATTTCTCTGATTTCTGTGAGCTGTTCTGGCAAATTTATTGAACCCAAAGAGGAAGTCATGGGAACCCCCAATCAGTAATCAGTTTGTCAGAAGCATAGGTAAGGAGCTGGGCTTGCAACTGTCATCTGTATTGGGGTGGGGTGGGGGTGGGGTTCAGTCTTGTAGAACAAAAACCCTTACCTTCTGTAGTCTGATGCTATCTCTGAATAGATAGTATCAGAATTGAGTTGACTTTCAGGACACCCAGCAGCAAGGAGCTGAGAGCCCAAAGAAAGAGGCTGACAACTTCAGAACTGCAACAGGGGAACTCACAGACAGAAACAGTCACTGGAGCAGCAGCAAAATGGTAGATCTCTCCACCCAAGAATGGGCGCAGCTTGTTATATAGAGTCAAGTGGCTCGTGCTAACACAGGTGGCTTGTAGCCATATCACCCACGATTGTTAAAAGCTGTTCAATCCAAAGCAGTAAACAACTTAACAGGCCCACATGTCTAGGCAAGAATATTCCCATCAGGTGAAAAGGGGCCCACTCCTCCTATTAAGTACTGGGAATCATTTTGCCTTCTAGCTGTCCAGAGAACTCATTGGTGGTGTGGGCTGAGGGGTGCCCGAACACACCTAGGAATTGGACTCAGAATCAAAAGACAGCCTGACCAGGTGGTGACGCAGTGGATTGAGCATCAGACTGAGATGTGGAAGACCCAGTTTCGAGACCCCGAGCTCGCCAGCTTGAGCGCGGGCCCATCTGGCTTGAGCAAAAGCTCGCCAGCTTGGACCCAAGGTCGCTGGCTCCAGCAAGGGGTTGTTCGGTCTGCTGAAGGCCCACGGTCAAGGCACATGTGAGAAAGCAATCAATGAACAACTAAGGTGTTGCAAAGGCAACGAAAAACTAACAATTGATGCTTCTCACCTCTCTCCGTTCCTTTCTGTCTGTCCCTATCTATCCCTCTCTCTGTCTCCCTCTCTGTCCCTGTAAAAAACAAAACAAAACAAAGAAACAAAAAAGAATCAAAAGACATATATTTTCTGACTATAGGGCAATTAAGCTAGAAATCAATAACAAAATATACCTGGAACATTCTTTTATGTTCTAAATTAATAAATATATTTAAGAAGATGTCAAATGGTAAATTAGAAATATTTTGAATTGAATGATAAGAATAGTACCCATTGAAACACAGGACCATAGCTAAAGCAATGTTTAAAGCAAAATGTTCTTAAATGCATATATTTGAAAAGACAGAAAATAAAAGTTAATGAGCTCAGGGATCCTCTCAAAAAGTTGGAAATAGAACTGTAAATTAAATCGAAAGAAATAGAAGAAAAGAAATAATGCTGAGAACAGAAATTAATAAATTGAAAACAGTATACTAAATCAACAAAGCCAACACGGTCTCTGACAGCTCAGGCTAAGGACTATAAAAGCATTGCATGCCTGCGATGTGCTTTAAGGTCTGTAGGGCCTTTTTTTAAAAAAATAAAATTTTAATTTATTGTGTTAACATGAATTCAAGTGTCCCACTGAATCCCAACTGAGGGTTATATTCAACACCCAACTGAGGGTATTGAATATAACACCCTCCTCTCCCTCCTCCGTGGCCCTATTTTACACTCCTTTTGCCCCTCTCCCCCTAACTCCTAGCCCCCTCCCCTCTGGGATTTGCTGTCCTGTTAGCTGTATCTCTGTGTTATGTATATATAGTTTCACTAATCCCTTCACCTTCTCTGATCCCATCCCCTCATCCCCCTTCCCTCTGACTGCTGTCCCTCTGGTCCCTGTGACCTCACCTCTGCCTCTATTCTGTTTCTCAGTTTACTTTGTTCATTAGCTTCCACATATAATTGAGATTATATAATATTTAGGGTCTTTTAAAGTGATAGTTAACATAATTCTTTTAAAATAGCTTTATTGAAGTAAAATTCATATACCATAAAGTTTATCTACATAAAGCATACAGTTCAGTGGTTTTAATATATTCAAGGGTTGTGCAATCCTAGTCACAATCTAAGCTTAGAATATTTGGATCCCCATACTGTTAAAGCAGTGGTTCTTAACCTTTTTTGAGGTACCGAACCCACCAGTTTCATATGCGCATTCACCGAACCCTTCTTTAGTGATAAATAAAATATGATTTTTTTTTTCCAAATTCAGGACATACGTATATTTTTTTTACTGGTGCACAAAATGAACCGTGCATGAACATTACCTTGCTCAAAGAACAAAACCAACAAAGTGCATGAACTCACAACAAATTACGGTATTACTTTATTCTGGCCTTTGTGGCAGAGGCTTCTCCAAACCCCTGAGACCGACTCGTCGAACCCCTAGGGTTCGATAGAACCCAGGTTAAGAACCACTGTGTTAAAGAAACCCCATACTGTTAAGCAGTCACTCTTCATTCCCTTCCACTTCCTCTCTCCCCCACTAAGGCCCTGGCTATCATTCATCTACTTTCTTTCTATATATTTGTCTTTTCCTGACATTTTAAATGAATGAAATCTTATACCAGGTTGTCTTTTGTAACTGGCTTCTTTCACTTAGCATGTTTTCAAGAGTCCCTTATGTTATAGCATGTACCAGTTCTTCCTTCCTTTTCATGGCTGAATAATATTCCATTATATGGATATACAACCTTTTGTTCATCCTTTCATCAGTTGGATGACACTTGGCTTGTTGTCACTTTTGGGCTCTTATGAATCATGCTGTTATGAGCACTTGTGTACAACTTTTTTGTGGATACATGTTTCTCAAGTTTTAAGGGTTCTTTATATGTCCTGGGTACAAGTCTCTTGGAGATACATGATTTGAAAAATATTTTTCAATTCTGTGGATTGTCTTTTTAGCTTTCTTGATGGTATTTTTTTTTAAACAAAAGTTTTTAATTTTGATGTTGTTCTAAGAGTTTTATATTTTAATTGTTATATTTAGGTTTATAATCCATGTTTTAGTTAATTTTTATATATCCTTTAATGTTTACAACAGCTCTGAGCAATACATACTGTTATAATTATTTTATATGAAAAATAACTGTGACTCAGAGTCTCTATGTGTTCCCCAAGATCAAGCCAATATACATTGAAGCTAGCATTCAGACTCAAATTCCAGACCACATCCAGGCACAAAGTTCACTAAACCACAAAACCAGCCTAACATTTCTACCATAGGAAATCTCAGCCATTTTTGAAGTTGGCATTTTATTCAAGGAAATACTCATTGAATGAAATGCTGTTTCATTAGGTGTTTAAACTGGAAAAAATAGAACAGTTTGGGGAACATCTCCTGGGGCCGGAGTTCATTAAAAAGACACATACTATGATGTGAACATACATACCAGGAGACCAACTAGACTCTGCAGAGCATATTTAATGAGTCTCATAAACCACATCCCATTATCTTTATTTCTTAATTAAGTGCTATCTGAGTATTAAATTACAACATTGCTCTGGCATAGCTAGCAATATCACTAATACCAAAGGACAGCAACTAGATGTCTTAAATCAGCTTTTTCATGGCATCAAGTAGCTGATGCTTTCTCTGGGTGAAGAAAACTCAAATGGGGCATAAGTGAGAAATAGTTACAAGCAGAAAGAGGAAAATGAAATGGGGAAGAGGGGAACCATCACTTATTTTTGAAGGTAAATGATATAAACAATGTTTGTTTATGAAACTGTATGTATGAAATGAGAATCAAGGGAGCTGTGAGCTGACCATTTGGGAATACATTTTGCTAGAAAGTTTCAAAGTTCAGTACAAGGTACAGCAAGAGAAAGAAAGGGGGACACACACACACACACACACACACACACACACACAGAGATGCAGGTGCACAGTGATAACTTTTCTTTGATATGCAAAACCTAACAGTTAAATGCTTGTTCCTTGATTTAGAGGCGGCCAGAGAACTCAGCCAACCTGCGGATCTCCCAAGAGACAAAATGAAGTACCAGAAATACTTCCCTGGGAGAAAAAGTTGGAAACAATAGAAGAAAGGAACAAGCAAGGTGTGCTGACATTACATGTGCATTAACAAGGACTTCAAAGAAAAATTTTGCTTTGGGTTTACCTACGGTCATTTCAGGCAACTTTAGCAAAAAACCACAGATTGAATGGCTTAAACAATAAGCATTTATTTTTCACTTTTCTGAAGTCTGGGAAGCCAAGATCAAAGTACCTGCAGATTTGGTTTCTGGTCAGAGCTCTCTTCCTGGTTTGCAAAACAGGTGACTTCTTGCTGTGTCCTCACATGGTGGAGAGAGAGAGACCATTTCTCTGCCATCTTTTCCTGTAAGGGCACTAATCCCATTCAGGAGGACTCTACCTTCATGACCTAATCACCTCCCAAAGGCCCCAGCTCAAGATATCATCACATTGGGAATTACGGCTCTAACATGTGAATTTGGGGGAGGCACATTCAGTCTATAATACTTACTAATGCATGAACAGCATAATATAAGGAGAAACATAGATTGTTTAGTCAAGAATTTAGTGAGTGTCATACAAGTACCCTATTGCAGTGGCAGTCAAGAGACATTCTACTGTTGTTGTTTTAGTAGCAAACATCTTGGTTTTCAAGTAAAATCTTTCAACATTTCTCAGAACTTCCATATGTAAAATAAATAGAGAGCCTGCCTGATCTTAGTGTAGAAAGTGGCCCAGACCCTCTCTGGTTCTGTCTCCCCTACTTCCATTTAAGATTCCTCTGTAAAGCATATTGTGAAAACTACTGCTGCTCCAGGCCAAAACAATGTGTTGTTTTTAGCATTAAAAATGTGTTAAATAAAATGGTGGAATGATAGGGAGCAATCATTCTGGTTTCAAGTGTTGGCTTGGCAGAAATCAAAACAAACAACCTGGCAATTTTACAGTGGCTTCTGAAATTAAAAAAAAAAAAAAAAGCTGTCAAATTGTTATGGGTTGAGTTCTGTTCCCGAAAAATATATTGAAGTCCTAACCCCCAGTAACGCAGAATGTGACCTTATTGGCAATAGGGCCTTTGCAGAAATAATCAAATTAAAGTGAGATTATTAGAATAATACAATATGACTGTATCCTTATAAAAAAGGGCAAATTTGGACAAAAAGGCAGAGAGTTAGAGAAGCTGATGTGAAGACACAGGAAGAACACTGTCTCCAAGCCCAGGAGTGCCTGAGGCTCCCGGAGCTGTGACAGCGTAGGGGCCAGACCTTCCTCAGAGCCTCTGAAAGAACCAAACTGCCAACTCTTTAATAAATGGCTGCTGTTTAAGTCACCCCATTGCTGGCACTTTTCTATGGTGGCCCTAGGAAATTAATACACCAAGAGGAAACATGGTTGATGCCTGAATCTCAAAGTCTGAGGACACTGCATAAGCAAATTCAAAAGAAAAATAAGCACTGTCTTTTCCCAGAGAAGGAAGACAATCTACCTCAGTGGTGTTTCTCCCATGCTGCTGGCACAAGGCAAGGTTTGGTTTGGTCATCAGGTTATTTAATTCTTATAGCAGCACTAAAGCATTGGTTAATAATCTAATTCTATGGAAAAGGAGATTAAAACTCAGAGAAAATAATTTGACCTTCTCCAAGGTCACATTACTAACAAGTGGTGAGTGTAATTCAAAAAAATAATCATAGCTAATGTTATTGAGCATTTCTACATCCAGGAGCTATGACGGGAGCCTTAAATGTATTAACTCACTCAATAGTCATAGCAGCCCTGTAAGGTAGCACCCGTGAATGTGAGCTACTTCTCAGTCATTTCTAAGGTTTTTAATTTTCTTACTGTTTATTTTTTAAATTTATTTTTTAATTAAATTTATTGGGATGACATTGTTTAATAGAATTATATAGGTGTCAGGTGTACAATTCTATAATACATTATCTGTATATTGTATTGTATGTTCACCACCCCAAGTTAAGTCTCCTTCCATCACCATTTATCCCCTACCTTTACCCTCTTCTTAGGTGTTTTAAAAATAGAATTATCATCAAGAAATTTTCTCCATAGATATCTTGTGATTCTTTCTAAGATTAATTCCTCAAGACTATAGTTTTGTTGCTATTATAACATTTTTCAGCTGGTTATTGCTGGTAGAAATTAATGTGATTAATTGCAACTTATATAAGACTGTAGTCAGTCTAGACTCTGCACTTATATTCTGCAATTTCACGCCTTGCACTATAACCTTGACCAAAATATTTCATCTCAGCTGCCTCCCTTAATCTTTAGGTTACTTTATCTGTCTAATGGGGATAATATAACACTTATCTAATGAGATTGGTGTGAGAATTAAATTTATTTATTTATTTATTTTTGTGACAGAGACAGAGAGAGAGACATAGAGAGGAACAGACAGGCAGAAAGGAAGAGAGATGAAAAGCATCAATTCTTCATTGTAGCTCCTTAGTTGTTGATTGATTGCTTTCTCATATGCGCCTTTACTAGGGGGCTATCGCAGAGTGAGTGACCCCTTTCTCAAGCCAGTGACCTTGGACTCAAGCCACTCACCTTGGGCTTTAAGCAAGTGACCTTTGGGTATAAGCCAGTGAGTGTGAGGTCATGTTTATGATCCCATGCTCAAGACAGCGACCTTGAGTTTTGAACCTGGGTCCTCCTCATCCCAGTTTGACGCTCTATCCACTGTGCACCGCCTGGTCAGGCTAAATACATTTAAATCATTAAAACAGTCCTAGCTTATAAGTACCAACTATCAGCATTACAATTTCTTGTTATCCCATTTTACAAATGGTAAATTCTGAAAAGTGTAGTTTTCTCTTCTTTGGACAAACACATAGGTTTCCACGTCAGGCTGCCCTGAATTTGAATTGCATTCTGTTATATACTAGCTGTGTGACATTCTCCCAGCTCTTCCCCAGGTCTGGGTTTTCTCAGTTTGGAAATTTTAACTCTGTTCAGGAGTAAGTAAAATTTTGGGCTGCTTTAGACTTCCTTAAGATTGCAGAGAATATCTGCTTTGAAGCCGTGTAGACAGAAGATAACAAAATGACTTTTATCTAAAATACCAGAAAAGATTTTTAGTTTCTTCTGGTATTAAAGAGCAAGAGCTTAGCTTTAGGCTGAAAATGAAAGTGAGATTGAGAGAAAGATAGAGAACGAGAGAGAGAGAGAGAGAGAGAGAGAGAGAGAGAGAGAGAGAAGAAAGCACAATAAATATATTTTAAAGTTCAGTTATATCTAAAATGATTGGTATATATATATACAACTTATTAAAGACTTCCTATCATTATTAAAACATGTTTTAAAAACCATATGATCTAGTCAGTTTCTGAAAGGGCAGATTTTTAAATAAAACAATTTAACATCATAAAGCTTTCATGGCTGTGCTTTGACAAGGAGGAGGTTATCAGAGCGTGTGTTACTTTGGTATAGGACATGGCATAACCAGCTTTGTTCTGCCTGGGGTTAACAAATGGATTCCGAATCTCTAGCCTTGATCCAACTACTTTGTCAGCACTGAGCGAGGCCATTTGAGCATTGCATCTGCACATGTTAGGGATTTTCAGGAGTATTTTTCTTTATAGTTTTCTATTTGATTAAAGCTGATTCCTTTCCAAATAGGACATTCCTATTTTAGATTACATAGCTCCGTACTCAAAGAGAGGCCTTATTTGACTCTCTTTTATACCTCATGAGCTTGTTTAGGGATTAAATGAGGAGTTAGCAAAGTTCTTTGCACAATGGCTGGCAATGAAAAAAACAATAAACCTTGTAATTATTACACTTTTCTGGAAATCAAAACATTAACTTTCTGTCAGAAGGAACATAGCAATGATTCCATACTAGCAGCAGGCCCTTTCAGGGTCTGAGGGGAATGAGTCCTTCCACTTCTCTACCTTCTTAAATACAGAATAAGCTTTAAAGTGTCTTTTTTATCTTTTAGTTAGTTGGTTATGTTAAGGTCCTCTAATATTTTCAAAGATTGTATTTTTATGGTCTATTTTAAAAAGGCAAAACAGTAAAATAAAAAAAGTAGAAGAGGGCCAAAAGATATCTAAAACAGTATTTGACAGTTTGGTCATCAAAAACAACAATGTGGCCTGACCTGTGGTGGTGCAGTGGATAAAGCGTCGACCTGGGAACACTGAGGTCGCCAGTTCAAAACCCTGCACTGGTCTGGTCAAGGCACATATGGGAGTTGAGCTTCCAGTTCCTCCCCCCTTTCTCTCTTTCTCTCTCTCTCTCTCTCTCACTCTGTGTCTCCTCTCTAAAATGAATAAAATAAAATAAATTAAAAAAAAAAAAAAAAAAAAAAAAAAAAAAACAACAATGTGCCGGGGGGCCTCAGGTTATGACACAGTTCCGTTCCTACAACAGTGATGCAACCCAAATTTTGGTGTAAGTCGAAGCACACCTTAGCCTAAAGTCACTTACCTATCCTAACACAGTTGTAAAATCATAATCTAGAACATAAAAACTCAACTAAGCCACAGAGAAAAGAAAAAACCATAAATATAGAAGCCATAATAAGGGCCAATAAGTCACCAAACTAAGCAACACAAACAGAACACTTGCGCTTGTAATAGTCCAAAATGGCGTAGGTATTACTGGTGAACACCAGCTCCCTCACTCATGTGCTGCGTCACTGTGTATTCTTCTGCTGTGTGCAACCAGACTAGTTCTCCCACATAGTCCGTAAGTACAGTGCTAAAGGCATAAGCCAAAACACTCATGTCTCAACTTTTTATCGTTTATGGGAGTGGGTGTCGTAAACTTGAAATGTCATATATTGAGACAGTTGTAACCTGAGGACCTCCTGTATTAGGTTCATTTCTGAGTTGGGAAAATAAATGTTATTTATTGATGTTGGGGTACGTTTGTTCTCTAGAAAAATCAAATAAAAATCTTGGAATACAACTCTGCAGGGAGCTATCCAACCATCTCACTTCATCACTTCTGGAAAAGTGTGCCATGCCGCCCCCTAAATGACCAACATGAGAGACCAGATGGCCCAAAAAAGAAGTTCCGTGGAGTAATAAGAACAATTTTCACTATTCTGAGTCCCTCAAAAAGAACTGCAGCCACCTCCAATTTTTATGTAATTTTAACTGAACTATATATCTATGAACATGTGTGTTGATACCTCATCTATTTCTTCAAAGGATTTTAAAGTATCTCATAATAAAGGACTTTCAAATGAGTAACAGAATTAGACTAAAAAATATGTAGAAAAATGAGTATTACCAATTTTCAAAACATAGTATGGTTAATGTAATTAGCATCCAATTTTGTTCTAAACTTCCTCGGAGTCTGAAGCTCGAGCAAAAAGGGACTCTCTTCATCAGAAAAAAAAAAAAAAGACACATTACAAGGCTGTTAGAACTGAAAAATGGGAAAAACCTGAAGCCACTGCTGATTGCATGGTGTTCTCCACAACCTTCTCCGCTGATAAATCCTCCAAGGTCAAGGAAAGCCCCCTGGTTACTGACTTCCAAATCACCCCATACAGATCAACCAAAGCCTGAAATAAGAAGTCATGTATAGCTACTCATTACAATACCCACACAGCAAATTTGTTTTGTCCATTTAGTAGACAAGGATTTTGTCTGTATATGTGTGTGGGGGGGTGTTCTTTTGTTTGTTTTTTTGTATTTTGTTTTGACTGAAGTGAACTGATCAGTTAATTTGATATGATCAGAACTAGCTGGCATCATTTTGGGTGATACATCTGGTTGCATATAACAGTAACACAATTTATCCAAGCAGTCTTATCTCCTCTCGGACAAAAAATGTTTTGTTTCTTTTTTCTCTTGGAAAAAAATCTGGCATTGGACAGAGGATGAGTCAGGCAGATTCAGGATGACAACAGGAATCCAAACTCTTTCTTGCTTCTCTTTTTACCATCCTTAGTGCAGGACTTATTTCCTCATCTTTGAAAGATGGATACTTCATCTCTAGGTGAATGTATGTGTTCTAGGCAGGAAGCAGCGGGGAAGATTGGGGGGTAGATGCATAAACTTTTTAAACAAATTTTCCAAGAGCCTCACATTCTCTGTATATCATTAATCCAAACTTGGTCACATGGCCACTTCTGGAGGCAAGGAAGCTTGGAGAAGTGAATGTTTTTAACTGGACCCTTTGATATCCCAAACAAAATTGTGTGTTTGTTGGTAAGAAGGGAGAACCGATGATATTGGCTGCACAATTAACAGTATTTGCCATACAGCTTTTGACTTCCTTACCAAGAAATACAAGTAAGGCATATTAATTTCCTTATTCTCACACCTTCCCTGAATTTCAGAAGTGGAGGGTGTGTGTGTGTGTGTGTGTGTGTGTGTGTGTGTGTGTGTGTAGGTTATTTCTGAATCTTTCATGTTATTATTATTATTTTAAGTGAGAGGCAGGGAGGCAGAGACAGATTCCTCCAAGTGCCCCAATCGGGATCCACCTGGCAAGCCCCCTATGGGGCTATGCTCTGTCCATTTGAGGCCGTTGCTCTGTTACTTGGCAACTGAGCTATTTTAGCACCTGAGGTAAGGTCATGGAGCTATCCTCAGTGCCCAGGGCCAATTTGCTCAAACCTTTTAAGCCATGGCTGCTGGAGGGGAAGAGGGAGAGAGAAGTGAGAAAAAGAGTAAGAGAAGGGAGAGGGAGGGGTAAATAAGCAGATGGTTGCTTCTCCTGAGTGCCTTGACTAGGAATCAAAGTGCTCACATGCTGGGCCAATGATCTACCACTGAGCCAACCACCCAAGGACTCTACCATGTTTTTTAATAAACCACTTTTTAATACAGTTTTAGATTTATAGAAAAATTGAGAAGACAGTACAGAGAGTTTCCATATAGCCTTTTACTCAATTTTCCCTAAAATCTTAGAGCAGGGGTCCCCAAACTACGGCCCCCGGAGGCCATTTATCCGGCCCCGCCACACTTCTGGAACGGGCACCTCTTCCATTGGTGGTCAGTGAGAGGAGCACAGGATGCATCCGCACCCATAGTTCCCATTGAAATACTGGTCAGTTTGTTGATTTAAATTTACTTGTTCTTTATTTTAAATATTGTATTTGTTCCCGTTTTGTTTTTTTACTTTAAAATAAGATATGTGCAGTGTGCATAGGGATTTGTTCATAGTTTTTTTTTTATAGTTCGGCCTGCCAATGGTCTGAGGGACAGTGAACTGGCCCCCTGTGTAAAAAGTTTGGGGACCCTTATCTTAGAGCAGTGGTTCTTAACCTTTTTTGAGGTACCAAACCCACCAGTTTCATATGCGCATTCACCGAACACTTCTTTAGTGATAAATAAAATATGATTTTTTTTCCCAAATTCAAGACATAGGTATATGTTTTTTTTACTGGTGCACAAAATGAGCTGTGCATGAACATCACCTTGCTCAAAGAACAAAACCAACAAAGTGCATGAACTCACAACAAATTATGGTATTACTTTATTCTAGCCTCCGCTGCAGAGGCTTCTCCGAACCCCTGAGACCAACTCATCGAACCCCTAGGGTTCGATAGAACCCAGGTTATCAACCACTGTCTTAGAGTATTGCACATTTCTTACAATTAATGAAATGACATCGATGCTTTATTAATTAAAATGCATAGTTTATTCATATTTTTTGTTTTACTTAATGTCTTTTTCTGTCCCAGGATGCCATATTACATTCGGTGGTCATGGCTCTTTAGGTTCCTCTTGTCTATGACAGTTTCTCAGACTTTCCTCATTTTGATGACCTTGACCATTTTGGGGAGTACTGCTCAAGTATTTTTAGGATACCCCACTACTATAATTTGTTGGAGATTTTTCTCATGATTAGACTGGGGTTATTCACTCTTGAAAGAAATATGACAGAAGTTAAGTGCTATTTTGATCATACTGTCAACATGGTTTGTGACTGTTAATATTGACCTTGAACACCTGATAGAGGTAATGTTTGTCAAGTTGTCCACTACGAAATTCTGCTTTCTTTTTCTCCCTTTTCAGACTGTAGTCAGCACAACCCACTCTTAATGCCTGACCAGGCAGTGATGCAGAGGATAGAGCTTCAGACTAGGATGCAGAGGACCCAGGTTCAAAACCCCAAGGTCGTTGGCTTGATCACAGGCTTATCTGGCTTGAGTGTGGGCTCACCGACTTGAACATGGGGTCGCTGGCTTGAGCATGGGATCATAGACATGACCCTGTGGTTGCTGGCTGAGCCCAAAGGTGGCTGGCTTGAAGCCCAAGGTTTCTGGCTTGAGCCCAGGTTGCTGGCTTGAGCAAGAGGTCTCTCACTCTGCTGGAGCCCCCTATAAGAAAGCAATCAATAAACAACTAAGGACCTGCAATGAAGAATTGATGCTTCTCATCTCTCTTCCTTTCTGTCTGTCTGTCCCCATATGTCCCTATCTCTGTCTCTATCTATGTCTCTGTTACAAAAGAAATAAAAAAGAAGTAAGGGATATGCTGTCCATCGTGAGGGCAAAGTATCTGCACATTATTTGGAATTCTTATATATATTTTTAAAGTGCTCAATGTATTAATCTTCTCATGAAAAATCAGCATAATCACCACAGATAAAGTCACTAAAGAATCTTTATTCTGTCCATTGTTCAGTCTCCAGCTCAGTTTTGCCAGCACCCAGCATTGGCCATTACAGTGCCCCGGACTTTCCTTATTCTGTTCTTGCATTCCTTTCTCTGTTTCTTGAGGTCTTCCTCTTCTCAATTGGCCTTGTCTGGCAAGTTTATGTTTGGGTTCATTTTTGTTTGTGTAATCCAAGGAATCGTAAATCATGCCAAAGCCATTTGTTTTGCCACCACCAAAATGGGTTCTGAATCCAAACACAAAGATGGCATCTAGTGTGATCTTAAACATTTTGGCTAATTTTTCCTGAACTTCTGTCTCAGGCACTATTGCCTTCCCAGGGTAAAGGATGTCAGTGATCATTCATTTCCACTGAAATAGTCTGTTGGTCATGATCCTACTGGTCCAGACAGTTATGGTATCCTTCATGATGGCAGCTTATGCAAGAAAGAATTGTCTCTTCTTCCCTATTCAGTCATTTATTTATATCAGCATAAAGGCACAAATATTTATTTTATACTTTGGGTTATAAGTCAACACTACTTTATATTTGGTTGCTCAAATTGTTCCAGCTTTGGCCATTGGGAATTCTTTCAATTTTTCTCCTAGATCCCTTTGATGTATCCCCATCAATGTATGTTGTTGTTTGATATTTAGTATGTTCTTGTTTCTGGCACTACTAAATGCTACAGGCTCATCTTGCTATTTTTAAATTGAATTTATTGGGGTGACATTGGTTAATAAAATTATATAGGGCTCCTGATGGGAATGCAGTGTCTGCCAGGCCAGCAGGGATCCGGTGGCTCAGCAGGGACCCAGGGGGCTGTGGTTACCCTGCAGGAAGCTGGCTGTCTGTGTAAGCCCTGGGTCCTCCTGCACATGATTCCTACTCCTCCAAGGAGCTTACGGAAAGCCTTGGGGCAGCTAACATAGAAGTGGCTCAAAATAATTTATGATGTTTTGAGTATGAGGTTAGCCTTTTGAATCAAGATGGGGATTATTATACAAATTCTGTGATCAAAGCCTTCAGACAGTCTGGAGGCAGATTGTACTCATCAGCCCTGTTCCTGGCAAAGATATTAAACTTTCATGTTGGGGATATGAGCACTAAGGGTACTTTTTCCATGTCTAAAACTTATTAATGTTTACATCTTACCACTTGGAGGGGAAAGCATTTGTTAATCAAAATAAACCAGTGAGATTTATCAACCCAGACTCTGTTTCCCATTGATTTGTTTCCTTGAAGAAATTCTTCATGGCTGATCCAAAGCTCCGCCAAGGAAGTTCTCCTATTTCAATTTAATTTTCTGCCAATACTTTATTGATATATTAAATGTACCTTTTTCAAAAGTTTATTTCATACTGATTCTGTTGTCTTCTCCAGTGTATTATGTTAGCCTGTGGCTTGCATGTTTAGAGTCCCCACATTGAGACTAGGATAAAAATTGGTTGATAAATCATCTCCACCATTGCTTATGCCATAATCTTTATTTTATTTCCCTCCATGATTTCATCATAAAAAAAGATCAGATATGATACCATTCTTTTTCTTTTTTGTGTGTGACAGAGACAGAGAGAAAGACATAGAGAGGGACAGATAGGGATAGATAGACAGGAAGGGAGAGAGATGAGAAGCATCAATTCTTTGTTGTGGTTCTTTAGTCTCCTTAGTTGTTTATTGATTGCTTTCCTATATGTGCCTTGACTGGGGTACTACAGCAGAGCAAGTGACCCCTTGGTCAAGCCAGAGACCTTTGGGTTCAAGCCAGTGACCTTTGCGCTCAAGCCAGCGACCATGGATGGTGTCATGTCTATGATCCCATGCTCAAGCCGGCGACCCCATGCTCAAGCTAGTGAGCCCGTGCTCAAATTGGTGAGCTATACTCAAGTTGGATGAGCTCTCACTCAAACCAACAACCTTGGGGTTTCAAAACTGGGTCCTCTGCATCCCAGTCCAACGCTTTATCCACTGCATCACTGCCTGGTCAGACTGATAGCATTTTTGATAAACAGCACAATTCCCAGAAGCCACATTCCAAGCTCTGAGTATATATGACAGTTGCCTGAGGTATAGATAGTAAATATGTTCAGTTCTGCCCTTTGCCTATTTAGCAATGGACCTTGATAAGTACTAGGGAACATCTATATTGGTCTAAGTCCAATCAAGACACAGAAACCACAAAAATTATTTTATACTAGAGAGAATTTAATATAAAGGATTGTTAGCTAGGTATCAAGAATTGTCAGTTAACTAGGTAACTAAAAAGTCATACAGAGAACAATAAGATGCCACAGAGGTAGCAAAAGCAAGAAGCCACACCTACCATGGGCTGGAAGAACCGAGGGGAGAGGTTGTGATTATTATGCCAATCTGCGACTTAGATCTCAGGGTGGGGGGTGGTAACCTCTCAGCTGGTCCTGGCATTTCTGTTTGGCAGAAGGAGGTGGGGCACCAGCTGACTGATGCTAGCATCTCTCTTTTTTTTAAATTTCTTTTTATTTTATTCATATTAGAGAGGAAACACAGAGTGAGAGAGAGAGAAAGAGAGAAAGGGGGGAGGAGCTGGAAGCATCAACTCCCATATGTGCCTTGACCAGACCAGTGCAGGGTTTTGAACTGGCGACCTCAGTGTTCCCAGGTCGACACTTTATCCACTGTGCCACCACAGGTCAGGCGCTAGCATCTCTTAAGGTGACACAAGTCTGGTTTCACACATGTTGGAAATGTTGCTCCTTCTGGAGAAACCTGCCACCTCCAGAGGAAGGAAGACGTGTAGCTGGGGGTCGCTGGCAGGAAGGGAGAACAGGCTGTGCAGAATGGTGGTTACAAGTGCCTGCTCTGGAGTCAGAAGGACTGTTTTTGTTCCCCAGCTCTGCCTTTTGACAAATTATTTAACCTCTCCCAGCCTCCGTTTTCCTGTACGTAACATGGAGCCGGTACTCTTTGTCTGATATTCCTTATCTGAGGATCCAGTGACAGCCTATGAAATGGTGTTTGGCAAAACACCTAACACATCAACTCCCAATGCACAATGGCTTTTATAGCTGTTAATAAATGCATGAGGGTTTAGATCAGTGTTCCTTATTCCAGGGTGATTATTTCTCCCAAGGCACATCCAGCAATGCCTGGAAATATTTTTGATTGTCATGATTTGGGTGTAGTGCTCTGGCAACTAGTGGGTAGAGGCCAAGGATGCTGCTTAACTTCCTGTCACATACAAGACAACAAGTAATTATCTGGCCTAAACATCAACAGCACTGAGGTTAAGAAATCCTGGTTTAAATAAAACCAAAAACTATGTTCTAAGAACTGTGAAGGAACAGTAATCCGGAGGGAAGCAAACTCAGTGAAGACCACCGTTGTCTGGGCACGCTGTGGAGAAGAAGGGTTCAGAAGGATGGATGCATTTGGCTCACAAAGTGGAGGAAGGAAGACATTCCAGGCGGGAGGATGACAGGACACAGGCATAAAGGTGGAACCCTGCCTCTTTCTCCGCCTTTGTTATTACACATTCAAACCCTCACAGAGACTGTGGGAACCACTGAAAGGGAATGCCAGATATGAGTCTCCATTCGGGTTGCTTTCCTGGCAGAGATCTCATACAACCACACATTAGCATTATAAGGGAGAAAATGTTCCTGCAGGATATATCTCTGACTTACCTGCCTGTTAAGCAGTGTTCACAGGACCCGCACCACTGTGGTCAGGCAAACCTCAGATGATGAAGGGAGGCACAGGAAATTTGCCTACCATTCCAGAATCTCCAGGTATTCCTTACTAGTGTTAAAAACACTAATGTTTTGGTATTTTTTTTAACTTTTCTTTTCCTGCTAGAGTGGAGACTCCATGAGGATGGCTGTAAATCTCTGGCTTTGTCTTTAGCACCTCGAGTATTTCCTGGATCATAGGGGAGACTCAATAAATATTGGTTGAAAATTGAATAATCTCAAGTCTTCCATGGTCTAGAGGTTGAGACGGAAAAAAAATGGGGGGAGGAAGAGAGGGAGAGAGCAATAGGTGTTCCAGAATGCACAGTAGGCCAAGTGGAATAAGAAAAAGCTTAACAAAATGTTACTTGAGCTGAACTTGTAGTATAAGTAAGGATTTGCTTGGGGGAACCATAAGGGGGAAGACTTTATACACAGAGTATGAGATATGCTAAGGACCTGGAAGAATGAAAAGGCTAAATTCTCTTCAAAAACTGCAGAGTGCCATAGTTTAGCTCTAGCTGGGCATAAGTGTGGGAGACAGGCTGTAAACTGACAAAGTCCTTATAGCCTAGGGCTTAGTTTAAGACTAAGCTATTCCCTACTCTTTTAAGACTAAGATCTTCCCACACCTTTCTAAGACTAAGATCTTCCCATACTCTTTTTCAGACTAAGCTTTCCTCCACATCCTTGACTGTAGCATGGTGGTGTTGTGTGTGTGGGTGCACTCTTATGAGGATTCCTGTTAATGCCTCAGATATGTGACTTTGTAAAAGAGACTCCCTTATATGCATATGGCTCTGCACTATATAATAAAGCAGACCAGGGGCTTTTCTTTGGCTCTTGTAAGCTATGGGCTGTGCAGAGACCTCCTGATCCCATCCTTTTTCTCTTTGAGTCTATTTCTTCATTCCATACCTTTCTCACTCAGGACCTGGACAATTACTAGCTGCACTGGTTGGCAGCAAGTGGCACCCAAACAGAGACCTGAAGAAGAGAAAACTAAACTAAAGGCAAGTGACAGAACTTCCCAAGTGTGCACAGGTATAAAGTTTTTGGGGAGAGTATAGTTGGGAGTAATAAATTATGGGACAATTAGGGTAAAAAGTAAGAGACCTTTTTGTAAGAATAGTTATGCAGCTAGAATGCTTTTTGCAATATATTCATGATGTGTGCCCCTGGTTCTCAGAGGAGGGAATGGTTAGTTCTGCTATAGGGGAGCAAGTAGGTAAAGCTCTGAAGAAGCAGTGGTGTGAGGAGACTATGGCAGGTGGTGCTGTACTTTGCAACTTGGGGGCTGAGGAATGTGGAACAGTGTGGTTGCTCCTAGTTCTCTCCAGCTGCTTAATCTGCCGCTCAGCTAAAATTGAGATATGGGAGAAGTCTTGTCACGGTCAACCTGAGCCTCCAGTTACAACAACTATAGAATTTGAGAATGGTTAGGAGACTCAGCTATTAAAGTTACAGCTTTTCCTGTTATTGTATGATTTTCTTTAATGTTTTAGCAATAATCCTCTGAACTATTATTTTGTTTCTTTCCTATTCTTTGCCTGGAAATTTAGGCAGGGGACCCCTGGTGGATCTGACTACAAAATTTCCCGTGCAGCTGCTGAGAGCAAATTTTCTTGGGGAGATTTTGTTTAGTCCCATCCCTCTGTCAGAAAATGCCCAAACTGAGAGCAGGCAGGCATCTTTCTAGTCTGGTTGTGCTCTGAAATCCCAGATTTCTTTGTAGTTTGTCTGATTCTAGTTTCTGTTTAGTTTTTGTCTGATGTTGTCTAAAATGTGATTTTAAGGCTTAAATTAACTTCTTGCATTCAAAATATTGGAAATGCTGGCTCTTATATTGAAAAAATAAAATAGTTTTATCCCTACATTTTTGCTGTAAAATGGGAACATGTAAGGATTGCTCATTTAAATTTAAGTAGAATATGCCTGACCTGTGGTAGCGCAGTGGATAAAGTGTCAACCTGGGAACACTGAGGTCGCCAGTTCAAAACCCTGTACGGGTCTGGTCAAGGCACATATGGGAGTTGATGCTTCCAGCTCCTCTCCCCTTTCTCTCTCTCTCTCTCTTTCTCTCTCTCTCTCTCTCTCTCTCTCTCTCTCACTCTGTGTCTCCTCTCTAAAATGAATAAAATTAAAAAAAAATTTAAGTAGAATGGAATGTAGATCCTAAAGACTTGCTAATTTAGTTGGTGCTTTGTAAGGCGTGTTCTTTGTTTTCTGAGTTGAGAGCAAAATAGCAACTCAGGTATTAGGATTAATCAGATTTAGAGTGTGCCCATCAAACAAAAGTCAATTAGAAAAAATAAAAAAGAAGGACTCATACCCTGGAAATCTTCTTTATCATGTTCTTTTTACTTTAAAAAAATTGTTTGAATGCTGATGTACAAAGCCATTCAGTGGCTTAGAGGCTCTGGAATCCAACAAGGAAAGCCTTCCCTGAAGTGCAAAAGATGGACCCACTCACAGGAATCTGGCAAGAGCCAGACCCTGTTCTCTTATGGGACTGAGGATATGTTTGTGTTTTTCCTAGGTCTGCTGAGGCTCCTTGGTGGGTTCCTGAACATTTGATGAGACACCAAGAGCCAGGAGGAGAGATTTACTCCACAAGAGCAATTGTATAAAGGTTATTTTACTCCACTCTCATCCCTCTCTCTATCAAACCTGTTTCCACCTATTAAGTCCTCGTAGCACACTCCAAACCTCCTCCTCTTGCAATTATGCTGTCCCTCTGTCTTCTTCCAGTCAGCCCCTAATATATAGAAAAAGTTTTAAAAGGCAGAGAAGGGCCCTCAAACCCCTCAACAAGATCTCCTGAGCATGGCATTTAAGGTCTATAATGACCAAGAGGAACAGGAGAAGGCAGACAGAACCCAAAGAGATCAGGCAAAATGCTGACTCTTGGCAGCCACCCTTAAAGGCCCCAATACCCCCTAAAGAGGCCTCATAAGACTCCATCAGGGCCTTGCTTCAAGTGTAAAAAGAAAGATCATTGGGCAAATGCTTGTCTGGTTTCTCGGCCCCTGTCAGGGCCATGCACTCCCTGTGGGAAAAGGGGACACTGGAAGGTAGACTGCCCCCTCACTTCTCCAAGGGAAGGTTCAATTTCTTCCAGCCCTATCCCAGCTACCTCTGACTGAACCTTGCCCAGCCTTTTGGGACTCACCACTGAAGACTGAAGATTCCCAGGACCATTGGCCCCATCTCACATAATCATCGATGAGCCTAGGGTAACCATCCAAGTAGCAGGTTATAGAAAACAAAAGCTCCATCTCCACACATGTCTACAGATGGCCCTTCCAGTCTACCTGAATCATCGCCAGAAACCCAGAATTAACATTAAGCTTGAGACAAAAGCTTAATGTGCTGGAAGCAGTGGTGATGGGATTTGGAGGCTAGCTGCAGAGTGTGGAAATGTGACAACAGTTCCAGTGCCATGCAGACTTTTCCTTGATGTGTGTGACTTCTGGAAAACTTGTGACAGTTTTCAATGGGACAGTAGTGGGGTGGGGTTGCATTTGCAGGGAATGTGAAATGATGATGTGTCATCATGGACTTGGTGAACATATGAAGGACATTCAAAGCAGCAAGAACTCTATTATAGATCCTGCTATATTGGCTAAGAATTTGCTTAATGATCTAAAAGGCTTTAATTCCTTTAATGTATTAAGACACTTGTTTTGGTATCTGTTAGCATTGGCTATACTAATTTTGTGTTTATTCTGTATTTTTTCAATCTGCCTTTGAATTGGAATCTAGGAAATCAAACAAGTGCAAATCTCAGCACATGAGTTAAAATTAAAAAATAAAAAAGGAGGCTTTGTGGGAGACAGGCTGTAAGCTGACAAAGTCCTTATAGCCTAGGGCTTAGTTTAAGACTAAGCTATTCCCTACACCCTTTTAAGACTAAGATCTTCCCAAACCCTTCTAAGACTAAGATCTTCCCACACTCTTTTTCAGACTAAGCTTTCCCCCACATCCTTGACTGTTGCATGGTGGGGGGTGGTGCACTCTTCTGAGGATTCCTATTAATGCCTCAGAATGTGACTTTGTATCAGAGACTCCTTTATTTGCATATGGCTCTGCACTATATAATAAAGCAGACCAGGGACTTGTTTTTCTTTGGCTCTTGTAAGCTATGGGCTGTGCAGAGACCTCCTGATCCCATCCTTTTTCTCTTTGAGTCTGTTTTTTCATTTCACACTGTTCTCACTCAGGAACTGGACAATTACTAGCCATGCTGGTTCGTGGCACATAAGCTACAGCAGGGCAGACAGCAAGAGATGGCTTCAGAGGGAACCAGGCCTTAGATAGCCCAGTGTTCCACTGGCTCTATCGCCAAGGAATGTAGAACAACCAAAGAGTTGTGACTTGACCAGAGTAGGAGGTGACAGAGCTTTTACTGAGAGCAATGAGGAAACATGGGGCCAAGCAAGAGTCAGCCTGCGGGACAAACACAGGATATGCCTGTGGCTGAGATGGAGATGGTAGATTTCTAATTTATCAGATCTTAATTAGGCAAGTGTGTTAAATTTACTATTATCAGGGGTTTCTCTGCTCTTGAAGATAACATATATATAGTTCTCAAAACCTTCAAAACTCAAAACATCTTATAGTAGATTAGTTATTGGATGCATTTTGCTAAAATCAAGTGAGATGTTAGTTGGTATTTCCATCACTAAGAGTTCCTTACTTGTAATGTGTTGACTGGGTTTGGATGCGTTTTACAATTGTCAGGTTTCTGTATTAAGAACATATTATATGCATTTCCTTGAAAATTTCAATAAGACATTCTTTCATCATCATTGTCAAATTGCCTGGCAGGCTTTAGATAAGGGTACATGCAAATATTTATATTGACCTTTGAATTTTTCCTACTAGACTGCTCATTTCTGAGAAAATAATATTTGCAATACAATTATTTCTTTCCTGGCAATGTCAATATCACCAAATGGGATTAACTAGAAATACTGAAGAAAGGTTTCTCACTATTTTGAGATTGAACGTGTCCTTCTATACAACGGGATTCACACTACTTATCGAAGGGTGTGTTCTTCTTTCTCTTCTGTGCATTCACTTATGTCATTTTTAAGGTTTTCTTGTTCTCCTTTTACTACTTAAGTTTTTTATATTTCTTTTTAAAACTGTGTTCATATCAAGAGTGGAAAGTTGGCAATTAGGATACAGATACCACTCACACTCATTGGATTTATTATTTACTTTCTGTAAGGCGAGAGACAGCAAGTTTATCTTCCTCTGTCAAGATGTTCCTTTCAAGTGCATAATTGTGATGTTTTTATAATAAAAATGGGCCAGACGCCCTTGTATTTAGCGGAACACACGCTCTCCTCCCAACCGCAGGTAGGGCACGAAGAGCACCACTAAATGGATAACAATGTCATATTATTAGGCTTACCTACTTCATTATTCTGTTTTAATTAGCCCTCTAATTACTTTCAGCTGCTCCTAATGGGCTCTAAATGTGGAAAAATACCACCCCTTTAAGTAAGCATACTGAAAACTGAATTTGCTTACCTTTTCAGGTCAGTGGAGAGGGTATATATCAGGTTCATTGGCAGTAAAAACCATGGTGACTTTTTTCCCTATGGATACAGCTAATCATGTTGAGTTTTCATCAAACAGATGATCTTCCCCCCACGTGTTGACTCATGAGGTTTTTTTCCCCTGTATTCATGGAAGAGAAACCCCTAACCTATAGCCTAAATGCAGTCTCAGTTTAATTCCACTCAGCTCAGGAAAAATCTGGAGCAATTTTAGCTGAAATAATAATTTTTCTCCCCACTGAGCATCTTCAGTATACATGTTCAGAATGATGGTAAAGAGTTTTTTACAGACTTGGAAGATCATATAAAGAACTATGAATAGTGTTTGTTCAACTAAAATTATTCCCTTCCACTCCATTCCCTAGGTATTCCCTGAGCATTTACTGTATGTATACTTCCCTCGCATCTACGGCTGCTGAAAAACTGTTAGGGGTGCTCCGTTACCTGCAGAACAGAATTCAAACCTCTTAGCTTTGTATTCTAGGCCTGGCTAGGAAGATTCTATTCCCCATTTTCTCCAGCTCCTAACAACACACACACTCACATATGGGTTTACAAATGTAAATACCATTCCTTCTTTTGAGCCTATGCTTATGTTCTGGATACTGCCCAGGGTACTCCCCCCATCCCTGTATATATGGTCCTCATCATTCTTCAAGGACACCCACTACAAGGGAGCCATAGTGTGCTAATAAATATTTTATACCTATTTCTCCGGAAAAACAGACAACTAAATGGATTTGCAGCATTTATGGATATCCGTAGAGTTAATCTTCCCCTTATAGTCAATTTCAATCTACCAGTGTGATGTCACCGAATGCAGAGTTGGGTGGAGATGAGCAGTGGCACATCATTTTGAAGTATTTCTATCATCAGATACAAGAAAACTAAACGGTCTCAAGAGCATAATAATAGCAAAAAAAAAAAAAAAGTGAAATAATAAGAAATGATGAGTCTTGAGTATTTATTACCCTTAATTTCTATATACTTCATTGTAACTTTATTTAATTCAATTTTTCAGTAGTGGCCATGTATAACAACTGAAAATTTGATGACTAGCTTTTGTGAGCTGGTTTAAGCCAGCTGCAGCACACGAGTGCATGGACCCTATCATTACTTCTCTAGCCCACAGAAATCTCCCTTCGTATGCACTTACCATCTATGTAACTATTTTGACAATTCATTCAAGCAAATATTTATTGAGTGCCTACTGTGCACCAGGAATTCTAGCTCAGGGATTTAGGCAAAAAGTACATGGGGAAATCAAAGCACAACTTCAGGTGTAATCAGTTCCACCAAGAGAATAGTGACTCAGGGACAGGCACCATTTATCGGGATGAGATAAACGAACAGATGAGCAGGAACACAGAGGTGAATCAGATGAGTGGAGGCTTGGTTTTAGATATGTTAGGCTTCAGATGCCTGTTAGACCACTCAGGAGGAGAAGCAACCAGACAATTTGTATATGGATTGAAGAACTCAGAGTAGAGAGTCAAGCTTGAGGGTACAGCTATGGGTGTCATCAGCATAAATGGTATTTAAAGTCACAGGAGGAGATGAAATCATTTACATAACAATTAAAGATGGAGAAGAAAAATGGACAGAACCCTGAGATAGTCCAACATTTAGAAAGCAGACATAATAGACCAAATTGTGTACCTACCAGAATTCATATGGTGACATCCTAAACCCCAGTACCTCAGAATGTGACTGTATTTGAAGATAGGGTTTTTTATTATTTATTCATTTTTGAGAGAGGCAGGGGGAAAGAGACAGGAACATGGAGCTGCTCTTATATGTACCCTGACCAGGGAATTGAACCGGCAACCTCCATGCTCCAGGATGATGCTCCAGGTGACTGAGCTATCCAGCCAGGGATTAACCTCTTTTTTATTTTCAGAGAGACAGAGAGAGGAATGGAGGGAGAGGTAAGGTGAAAAAGAAAGCGTTTGTTGTTCCACTCAGTCATGTACTCATTGGCTACTTCCTATGCATGTTCTCTGACCAGAGATCAAACCCGCAACCTTATTGTTTCACAATGAGGTCCTTAGCTGACTAAGCTCATTGGCCAGGGCTGAGATAGGGTCTTTAAAGAGGTCACTAAGTTAAAATGCAGTCACATGAGTGTGCTCTGATCCAATGAACATGTGTCCTTATACAAAGGGGAGGTTGGAACACAGACAAGTACCAAGGAAAGGCCGTGTGTAGACACGGGGAGAAGACGGCCATCTACAAACCAAGGAGAGAGGCTTCATATGGAATCAACCAAGCGACACCTCTATCTCAGACTTCTAAGCTCCACAGCTGTGAGAAGATATCTTTCTGTTGTCCAAGCCACCTGGTCTCTGGTGCTTTTTTTACCACAGCCCTAGCAAACCAACGTGCAGGGCAAAGACAGTAACTATCCTCTGCTTCCCACAAACTTGTCACATGTTTACCTTCTTTCCTCAGCTAAACTATACACTCCATGAAGACAAGAACCATGTATCATTTCAGTGTCTTGTCACACTGTTGGGCTCATCATGCTTACCCTGGCAGGAGATTAATTGGGCCCAATGTCAGCAGTGGAGTGACTGAACACTTTCAGGCAGAGCAGGAAAGGAGCTGAGAAAACCAGTTTCTTTGTGCCAGAAGAGGCAGCCCAGGGCATTCATCCCCACCCCCGTACTTATTACTCCCTGCCCCCGGCAGTGCGCATGGCTGTCGGAACCCTGGAATGCCTTATATTTATTTGTGTTGCACCTCATATTTAATATCAACAGCCTGCGAGCTAGACCAAGTTAGTGTTATCACAACCATGGCCATTTTACAGCTGAGAAACCGAGTTTTAGGAAGCGGCAGAGAGAGGGGAGGGGGGTATCTGGCAGAACCAAGGACAGAACTCAGATTTTCAGTCTCCTTGACTGTTCTGAGCCCTAGGGAGTTTTTGGTACAATAGCTGATTCCTCAAGGGAACCACAGGATCCAAGAAAGAATCAAATTAAAAGTACCATCAGGAGTGTAAAGTGAAGTCTTCCCCAGAGAGCAAACAGCACTTAAACCTAGGAAGAGAAAATAGTCTCGGTACTGAAGTCAGAAGTAAACAAGTTTGTGTTATGCATTATTCAGCAAAAACATTCCTTAACACGATCCAGGGTGTCATTTTACTTTACTTGGTTGGGAACTAATCATTTTAATAATAGACTGCAGTTCCAGAGGCAAGAACACTTCCCACGTCTGGAAACACAACCAGACTTCCTTTCTTTTAAAAATGTGACTGCAATGCGGGCTTTGGGTACCAACAAGGAAATTATAATTCCTTCATCGTGTATTTTTCTCCAAGGATGAACCTAGAAGACATATTCTGACATGCCTCCAAACCTGTAATCTCTCCAGACACTTCAGAGACTGAAATGTAGTTATCTAGCATAAGTTGTTTCTTTGTCTTTGCACAAAAGTTAATTCCTACAGAGCTGGTGAACTTGCAAGTGCCTGTTTGTCCTTCGAATCAAGTCCTCCAATTCTCAGTGTTCCATTTTCTAGGCTGTGTAGCCACAGGAAGGAACACCAAGCTACCTGGAAGCCACAACTGAAAATTTTCTGTGCATAAAACTGGCTTGATCGTTTTAGGAAAGAATAACTAGTGCATTTAATTCTTTGTGTTTAGTTTAGTTTTTATTTATTTATTTTTTTAGCAAGAGAAAGTGAGGACAGACAGGGACAGACAGGAAGGGAGAGAGATAAGCATCAACTCATAGTTACAGCACCTTAATTGTTCACTGTTTGTTTCCTCATATGTGCCTTGACCAGGGGGCTCCAGCTGAGCCAGTGACCCCTTGCTCAAGCCAGTGACCTTGGGCTCAAGCCAGCAACCTTAAGCTTCAAGTCAGTGACCTTTGGGCTCAGGCCAGTGACCCTGGGGTCATGTCTATCATCCCACACTCAAGCCGGCAATACAGTGCTTAAATTGGTGAGTCTGTGCTCAAGCCAGTGGCCTCAGGGTTTTGAACCTGAGACCTCAGCATCCCAGGCTGATGCTCTAGCCACTGTGCCACTGCCTGGTCAGGAAGTTTTGTTTTTATTTTTGTTTATTTTTTAAAATCATGTTAGGTTTGATTTTTATCTACTTGTACCCAGAAGTACGCTAAGAAGAAACAATGTGTAGACGTTTTCTCTCCTCTAGTCTACTATTTAGTTCTGTAACATGCTATTTTCCTCCAATTTAAAAAATTGTGGTAAAATATATATAACATAAAAATGTACTGTCTTAATCATTTTTAAGTGTATACTTAGTACATTGATATTGTTGTGCAACCATTATTACCCATATTCATATATATTTTATATATGTTTTTAAATCAACAAATTATTCCCTCAATTGGTGAGTCACATCTGCAATCTACATTATAATCCATATAAACATCACAGGCACAAGAAGGTGGAGGAATTAGAGTTTCCTGGGAGGCCGAGGAGTGTCTTCAGGAAGAGAGAACAAGATTATGGCGAGGTCAGAAGCTGTGTTCCATTAGGAAAATAATGCAGTCTAAGAGGATAAAGGGGCCGTTCCGGGAGGTGTGGCTTGAGAGCAGGAAGCTGAAACAGAACAGAGGAGAAGGCTATGGAACTGTGGAAATCATGTAGCAAGTTGGACAGAAAAATGTCCTGTCCGTTTTGGGTGACGTATGGAGGAGTTTTTCTACCTATGTAGAAGGGCCCCTTTCAGAGCCCTGACTCTAGGCTCTATCAAAGCACCAGTTCCATTCATTGACTTAGGGTCTTAAATCAGCAAACAACATTGAGATCACCAATACCACCACGCGGTGCCTCAGCTGGCACTTTGGCAGAGGTCTGGGGTGAACCTTCAGGAAGATGAACAGGCCTGGTAGAATCTTGATAAAATGGCTCAAAGCTATAAAGAATTCATATTCACATGCAATCAAAACATACTCCATGACATTGTGATTCTTGTATCATGTACACTAGAAATGATTGTGTTTGTGAGGGCGTGACAAAGTTTATCTCAGCTCTTGAGGAATAACTAGAACAATTATGGGGTGAGGAAACAGGTAAAATATGAAAAGAATGTGATCTTGCTGGACACTTCATGGTTCCCAGTCCTATCTGTGTTCAACTAAAGCCTGAAGAAGGCTCATATGATTTGAAATGCAATCTCCTGTTTCAAAATTTGGACATGATAAGAGATATAAAGAACTATATAGGGTGTGAGGTAAGAGGGTAAGAGGGAGTCTGACCTAGTTGGAGGAGTCTTTCTCTGAGGAAATGATGCTTGGGTTGGTGTCTGAGGGGTGAGTAGGTGCTGAGTAGTAACGGGAGTGAAGGAGGGTGGAGAATATTTCAGACACAAGCCAAGCACATACAAAAGTCCTAAGGTAAGAGGAGAAAAAAACATTTCAGAAATTTTAAATAGCTATTTTGACTGGAAACTAATGATAAAGATTTAAAAACTTTTTTCTTTATTGACTTGAGAGAGAGAGAGAGAGAGAGGCACAGGGAGGAGTGGGAAGCATCAACTGCTTCTCACATGTGCCCTGACCAGGCAAGCCTGGGGTTCCAAACCTGTGAATTCAGCATTCCAGGTCGACATTCAACCCAATTGCTCCACCATAGGACAGGCTATGCTGAAGACCGAAAGTGACTAATGTAGAGAGGCAGGTAGATATCTCAGTGTTAACTAGTTTGTCTTTGGCTGCAAGTAACAAAAAACAGTCACTATAGCAGAAGTCCAGAGACAGGACAAGAGGCATGACACAACTTTAATGTTTTATGAGGTCCAGAGGATTTTCATCCCTCATCATCAACATCCACTTTCCTTTGGACCAGTTCTCATTGTGATGGCTGCTGACAGCTCTAAGCTGTACTCCAGGGGTCCCCAAACTTTTTACACAGGGGGCCAGTTCACTGTCCCTCAGACCGTTAGAGGGCCGGACTATAAAAAAACACTATGAACAAATTCCTATGCACACTGCACATATCTTATTTTAAAGTAAAAAAACAAAATGAGAACAAATACAATATTTAAAATAAAGAACAAGTAAATTTAAATCAACAAACTGACCAGTATTTCAATGGGAACTATGGGTGCGGATGCATCCTGTGCTCCTCTCACTGACCACCAATGAAAGAGGTGCCCCTTCCGGAAGTGCGGTGGGGGCCGCCTGCGGGGGGGCCATAGTTTGGGGACCCCTGCTGTACTCACTGCAAGAGACAGCCTGCAGAGACAGAAATGAACTTCTCTCTGGTGTCTCCTTCTTATGGATGGCAAATCTTTCCCAGAAGCACCTCTCCAACACACACACACACACACACACACACACACACACCACACCACACCACACTACACACACACACACACACCTCTTTGTGATGGAACAGAACTGTGTTACCAGTTCCTGCCTAGGGAACGGGAATCACCGTAATTCATTGAACCAGTATTTACCGTGGAGCTAGGAATACAATCCTATTCCCAGGAGTCAGGTATAAACCTCGTGGACAATAAGCAAAATTGAGGATCTGCTAGCAAGAAATAAAGAAAAAATGGTTGCCCAAGAGGCTCTGAGCAGCATTTGCCATAGCTTGTAGGCCACAAAAAGGACATGATCTATAAGACAGAAGCTGTGTGTGTGAGTGAGCTCTCTCTCTCACTCTCTTCAGGAAATACTTCAATTAAAATGGCCATAAGGCTTGTTTTAAAAACAGATTAGTTTGTTCTGACATTAAAGAATTATGTTTTTGAATTATCATGGGAAAATGAAGGCAATAATTGAAATGTTTCTGCATTTGCAAAACTTCTTTTAGTTGGCCTCAGCGTATGTAAATTTTTATCATTTTAATAAAAAATTATAATTGAGGTATAAGTAAGAGTAAAATACACTAATCTTAGCTAAATATCTTTTTGAATTATTCTACATGTACTCATACAAGAACCATCTGGATCAAGATAGAAAACATTTTCAGCACTCTATGACATGCTATTGTCCTTCTCTCCCAGTTGGTCCCCCTAACCCCTGCGAGAGCTACCAGTACTCAGATTTCTACAATTAGTAATTCATTTCACCTATTCTTGAGCTTCAAAAAATGAAATTATATTGTGAGTACTTGGATGCACTATTTTGTTTCGCTTGTTTCACTCAACATACTGTGAGAATAATCCAAGATATTGTGTTGTAGCTCTTTAAAAGACCATCCTTTCCCCCTGAATTGCACTGCCTCAGCAGACCTGGGGATACATGATCACTATTACAAAGTGACAATTCATTAAAGGTCTCTTAAGGGTAGCTGATAGGTGGTTTTTGGTGCTATTGTAAACTATATTTACATTACCCAATTGTACATTCTAATACATAGAAAAGCAGTTATTTTTTATATACTGCATTTAATGACCAGAAAATTTTTTAAATGAAATTTCTGATAACATCTTGTCTCCATTTACCTCTAGTAATGCTAGGTATTGTCACACATAACCACATGCACATGCATGCTCTCTCTTACACACACACACACACACACACACACACACACACACTTTTCCCCAGAATTAAATGGCCTGGCTAGTGTATTGCTGCTTATTAAAGTATTTTCCAGTAATAAAGGCATGTGTAAGGCCAGGGGCCATCATCGTGCCCATTCACATGCAGGTTCTATTGAATTTGGGCAGATGGTAAAGAAATGGCAGAGTCAGAGGATGGTGGGCCATTCTGTTTATTGGTGTCTCACCAAGACAGGCAAGCCACAAGAGAAGCCAAAGGTAAAGCAGAAAACCTGCTTTTCCCATGAAGGGCAAGGAATCAGGAAGGCCTCTGCAATGGTGATAACAGGAACCAAGAGAGAGCGAGACCCCCATCTGTCCTCATTTTATAGTGTAGAAATAAAAACATTTAATTCAATATACAAATAAGGGAGTCTCTGATACAAAGCCACTTATCTGAGGCATAATGGGAGAATTCCTCATGAGAGTGCACCACCCCATATCATGCAACCGTCAAGGGTGTGGGGAAAAGTTTAGGCTTAAAACTAAGCCTTAGGCTATAATGACCCTGCCTGTTTACAGCCTGTCTCCCACACCCAAAGCGAGCAAACATACATGTCATATTTAAAAACTTATTTGACCAACAACATGCTTTAAAGTCATTAATAATACTACACACAGGGCCACCTTGCAGCTTCTTTTCCATCTTTTTCTTTATCCTTCACAGTCTTCATCACAAAGGATGGCTTACTGATGCACGGCAACCCATGAGGGTATGTTTTCCTTTTTTTGCGATAATGCAGCCTGTTAAAATTAACTTTGCCACTCTTCCCAGCATTCAATGTAATGCCAGCATTTTGTGTTTTATCATGTCTCAAGGCAATAATACTCAGGACCTGCAGAAATGGATAGGTGCCAGTCCTCTATGACGCTCTAAATCTCAGAACTATCTGTTGGGCAGACAAAATATATTATGCTCACTTTGTTAAAAATGGTGCTGCCCACGTGCAAGTTTTAAGAGTAAGGTTTTCCCCACACCTTTGACTGATTGAATGATGTAGGGTGGTGAACTCTCATGAAGAATTCTCCCATTATGTCTTAGATAAGTGACTTTGTATCAGAGACTTCCTTGTTTGTAGATTGGATTAAAGGTTTTGATTCTACACTATAAAGTGGGGCAGGCCGGGAACTTGCTCTCTCTGGGTTCCTGAGATTAGTATTAGAGAGGAGATCAGAGTAAGGCCACGTGGAGGAAACCAGGAGAAGCAGTCAAGATGGTGGAGTGCTGAGGGGGAAGCCAGTTAGTGCAGAGTTTGTGAAGAGAGAAGGAGATGAGAAACAGAGGTGAATAAGTCTGGTGAGCTAGAAGCCTTTGATGCTAGGTATTGGTCAAATAAGTTTGTGAATATGATATGTTTGCTCACTTACAGTTTGTATTGGGTGTGGGGGACAGGCTGTAAGCAGGCCGGGTCGTTATAGCCCAACCCTTAGTTTTAAGACTAAGCCTTTCCAACCCTTTTTGATGTAGGATGGTGCATTCTCATGAGGAATCCCATTATGCCTCAGATGAGTAACTTTGTATCAGAGACTTTCTTGTTTGTAGATTGGATTAAGTGTTTGGGTTTCTACACTCTAAAGTGGGGGAGACTGGGAGCTTGCTCTCTCTGTTCCTGCTATCACCATTGCAGGGGACTCCCTGATCCTTTGCCCTCCATGGGAAAAGCAGGTTTTCTGCTTTTCCCTTGTCTTCTCTTGTGACTTACCTATCTTGGTGAGACACCAATAAACAGAATGGCCTGCCATCCTCCAACTTCACTGTTTCTTTACTGTCTGCCTGAATCCAGTGGGAACCTGCATGTGAATGGCCACGATGGCGGCTCCTTGCCTACAACTGGTGTAGTTTGTAGCAGGATTCGTAGATCGGTATGGGGCTACCACCCTTGAGGGGTGCAGTAGAGGACTGGTTGCTGTTCTGGATCCCCATGGCTATCCTTTTAGGGGCCATAGGCTGCGTGTTTTTTACTTAAGAGGAAACCAAGAGTTCTGTGTGAGAAGTTGCCAGAGGTCGAAAGCTTCAGTATAAATTGCAAATCGAACGGCAGAGAAGGCTGGAATTGGAGTGAGCACTGGAGAAGGAATTACGGGTTCATGAGTTGCTGTTTGCCCTGGAAGCTGAACATTTGCACTGGCAGTTGTTGGAGCAACAACTGCGGATTCAAAAGCTCGAGTCTCAGCTTCTGGCCAAAAACCAGCAGCTACAGGAACATAAATGGTCGCCAAAAGAGCAGCAGCACCCATGCCGGTGGATTGGCTTTGAGTCAGCGGGAGCAGGCGCTTACAACTCCTCTTCTGAGGATGAGAAGGCTCAGGCTGAAACTGCCATATGCACACTGAGAGCCCGACCAATGGTTTCCAAGAGGATAAAAACCCAGCAGCATAGAGTCCCTCAGGGCAAACCACAGCCTCCTGCCCAGGTAATGGGACATTCTGTGGTCTGGCCCTATACCCAGGCAGAGCTGATGGAGTTGGGGGCACAATTTAGGCAGAAACCTACTGAATCCCTGGTAGCCTGGTTACTATGATTATGGGACATAGGGGAGGATGGCATCATGCTCTCTGGAACAGAGATGGAGAAATTGGCCGCAATTACCACACACTCCTCCTTGAGGCAGCGTCTTCAGAACTGCCATGGCAACCCAGGAGACCATACCCTATTAGAATGGGTGATGGCTGCCATTCATATGGTCTGACAGAATGCTGGAGAATTGCCAGGAGCAATGAGTTGGTGGCAGTGCTACAGCGAGTTAGTAAAGGTCCTTTGGGAACTAGGTATAAAGAATGCTGTTTTCAACCCTGAGTCCCATGGGCCAGACAAAGAAGTGTTCATGTCAAAAATGGGGGAATTTATTCTTGCTAGCACCCCACCAGCCCTTTTTGGGTCACTTGTGGCTATCTTGGGCCCCTGTGTGGGGCATCTCATCAATGCAGTTACACAGATGGTAGCAGATTTGAGAGAGCTGGAGGCAGCTAGGGATCATAAAGCAGTGAGGGCTGCTGCTCATGTTGCCCCACGCCCCCGCAATTAACAATGGAAACAGGCCTATAAAGGTTACCCGAACGCAGATGTGGGTAGATTTGATTGCGGCTGGAGCAGATGATGGCCAGTCTAATAAAATTCTTTTGGAGCTTTGGCGGCAGCTTAAACCAGAACAGTAGTTCCAGCCACTGAGAGGAAAGGCCCCAGCAGCTACCAATAAAACATTTGGTGCATGGGCAGTTCAGTTACAAGATTATATGATAGAGACAGCTGAGGAAGAGGAGAACTCCCAAGACCCATTGTACCAGTTTGAATAGGAAAAAGGCCAAGGGACCCGTCTAACAGGGATTGGTGGGGACCGGAGGCCACATGTGGAACTGGCTATCCACTGGTCTCCTTCCAACGTACAAAGGGTGTTGGCCTTGGTGGATACAGGTGCAGAATGTTCCCTCCTCTATGGGAACCCAGAACGGTTTGCTGGGACCCCAGTGGCCATTGATGGCTATGGGGGCCAAACTGTTCAAGTGAAGCCAATAACTATTCCATTGGGTATAGGAAGACTACCTCCTAAGCCATATAAGTTATATGTATCTCCTATTCCTGAATATATTTTGGGGGTAGATGTCTTGCAAGGATTATGGTTGGAAACTACAGCGGGGAGTTCCGGCTGTGGATCAGGGTTGTGAGGACAGTGTTGCAGGGACACGCATCACATTCCCCTTTGCAATTGCCCATCCCTCGGCGTGTGACTAACACCAAGCAGTACTGCCTGCCAGGTGGTTATAAAGAGGTCACAGGGACAATCCTCGAACTAGAAAAGGTGGGGATCATCTGGCCAGCACACCGTCCTTACAACTCTCCGGTATGGCCTGTGCGCAAACCAGACGGAACCTGGAGAATGAAAGTAGATTACAGAGAACTTAACAAAGTTGTTCCCCCTTTGCACGCTGCTGTTCCTTCGATAGCTAACATGATGGATCGGTTAAGCCATGAGTTGGGGACATACCACTTTGTGGCAGACTTGGCCAATGCTTTTTTCTCTATTGATATAGCTGCAGAGAGTCAAGACCAATTTGCCTTCAGTTGGGAAGGGAGACAATGGACCTTTACAGTATTACCCCAGGGCTATTTGCATAGCCCCACTTTGTGCCATGGGCTGGTGGCTGCTGATCTGGCTAAATGGAAACAGCCAGAGGCAGTTCGCATGTATCATTATATTGATGATATTATGTTAACTAGTGATTCTCTTCCAGAATTGGAGCAAGCAGTCCCTACCCTGCTATCCCATTTGAAAGCATGTGGCTGGGAAGTCAATGAGAACAAATTACAAGGACCTGGGTTATCTGTTAAATTCTTGGGAGTTGTCTGTTTGGGTAAGACAAAAGTTATACCTGATGCAGTTATAGATAAGATCCGAGCATACCCCGTGCCCACTACCCACTACGGTAAAACAGTTACAGGAATTTTTAGGTTTGTTGGGGTATTAGCAAGCATTTATACCCCATTTGGCTCAGTTACTACCCCCCTTGTACAACCTTATTCGGAAGGGGGTTTATTGGGATTGGACTGAGCAGGTGCAAGGTTCATTTGCAGCAGCTAAGAGAGCTATCAAGGTGGCACAGGCCTTGATTGTGTTTGATCCTACCAGGCCCTGTGAGCTGGATGTTCATGTAACCTCGGAGGGTTTGGATGGGGCTTGTGGCAACGAACAGAGCGCTTATGGCAACCTATTGGGTTTTGGTCCCAATTGTGGAAAGGTGCTGAAGTTCGTTACTCATTAGTGGAGAAGCAGCTGGCAGCTGTGTATGCTGCCCTCCTGGCCACTGAGAGTATTACAACCACAACACCAGTTACAGTCAAGACAACATATCCTATTGCAGGATGGGTGACCAAACCACATAGTGGTATGGCCCAAATGTCCACCGTGGCCAAGTGGGGTGCCTGCCTGCAACAACGCTGTGCTCTTCGCACTAGCCCGTTGAGGGCAGAACTGCAGGAAGTCTTGGGTTCAGTCACCTATGCAACCTTAGAGTCAGGGGCAGCTGGGGCTCAGGAGGCAGAACCTGAAGTCAGTCCCTACCAGAAGGGGCAGGTGCCTATCCCTGAGAATACCTGGTATACTGATGGTTCCAACAGGGGCCAACCTGCCAAGTGGACGGTAATAGCCTTCCATCCGGCCACTGAGACTATTTGGATGGACACGGGTGCAGGCCAAAGCATCCAATAGGCAGAATTAAAAGCTGTTTGGCTAGTTGCCCACAATGAACCTTCACCTCCGGTGATCTGTACTGACAGCTGGGCTGTATATCGTGGACTGACCCTTTGGATTGCTACTTGGCACACTAACCAGTGGATGGTAATGCACTCTCCACTATGGGGTCAGGCCATGGGCAGGACTTATGGGAAATAGGACACCAGAAGCAGGTGACAGTATATCATGTCATGGGGCATGCCCCTCTAGCCCATCCTGGGAATGATGAGACAGATACATTGGCAAAGGTGCGATGGTTGGAGACTGCACCTGCAGGTGATGTGGCGCAATGGCTCCACCGGCGCCTGCTCCATGCAGGACAGAAAACTATGTGGGCTACGGTTAAGGCGTGGAACTTGCCTGTGTCCTATGCAGAGGTACTTGCAGCTTGTGAGCAATGTGCAGTATGTTCCAAAGAGCACCCATAGAGACCGCTGGTGTCACCTGGACAGAACCAGAGGGGTCATGTTCCACTGACACGATGGCAGATAGACATCATTGGACCCTTACCAAAGTCAGAAGGGTACCAGTATGTGGTCACTTGTGTAGATACTGCCACAGGTCTGCTTGCTGCTTATCCCGCCCGTAACCCTGACCAGAGGGCAGTCATACAGGCTTTGGACCGCCTGAGTGCTGCATATGGGTGACTGCTGGTCCTTGAAAGTGACAATGGTACCCACTTCACTGGTTCAATGGTGAAGCAATGGGCTCAAGAGCTGGGGGTGGACTGGAAATACCATGTTCCCTACCACCCCCAAGCTGCTGGTATCATTGAGCGGTATAATGGACTCTTAAAGCAGGGACTGTGACAGGAGGGGGGCACCAGCTCCCTTACTGGATGTACATGCCACTTATGGACAGTATTTTGGATTTTGAATGAGAGACCTCAACGTGGGAGCCCAGCTTCAGTAGAGGCCCTCCTGCATTGGGCAGCTGCCCCCATTCAGTTGCAGAAACGCACCAAGGACATTTTACTCAAGACATTTTACAGCAGAGCAACGTGTTCTTGCCTGACCCTACAGCCCTTCTTAAAGGCCAACGGCTTCGATGGACTTGGCCCTGGACTATACAGACCCCCCATCTGAGATGGGTGGCCTTGTTGGCACCATGGGGAAAGGGGCTAGAGGTGGACCTCCAGTTAACTCCTTGGGCAACCAGCACCTAGCCACCTAAGGAAAAAGTGTATTATCCCTTGAGTGCTCAGGGGGACAGCATAATGAAAGGCACCTTTGTAATTTCTTTATGGCCAATAATGAGTTCTCCTATTTTACTACACATAGAACCAGCAGATGCTCGAGTATTGGCCAATAAGGTTTGGTATGCCCGCTCAGGGCAGCCTCTGGTACCAGCTACGGTGCTGTCTGCAGACAAAATTCTGGCCTGTATTCTGCCAGAGGAAAAAGATTTGCCTCTCTTGGTGCCGTTGACAGCACTCTCATTTTGCCTATAGCTTTTGATTTGTTAATCCTATTGCTGTAGTTGGTACTGTTTCTGTTTATGCAATTGTATCCCACTCCTTGCACAGTGACCATCATGGAAGATATCTGTGGCTTAGATTGTGAAGCGAACAAAAGGGGTGGAATGTTGGTCAAATAAGTTTGTGAATATGATATATATGTTTGCTCACTTATAGTTTGTATTGGGTGTGGAGGACAGGCTGTAAGCAGGCCGGGTCATTATAGCCCAAGGCTTAGTTTTAAGACTAAGTCTTTCCCACCCTTTTTGATGTAGAATGGTGCACTCTCATGAGGAATCCCATTATGCCTCAGATGAATGACTTTGTATCAGAGACTTTCTTGTTTGTAGATTGGATTAAGGGTTTGGATTTCTACACTCTAAAGTGGGGGAGACTGGGAGCTTGCTCTCTCGGTTCCTGCTATCACTATTGCAGGGGCCTCCCTGATCCCTTGCCCTCCATGGGAAAAGCAGGTTTTCTGCTTTTCCCTTGTCTTCTCTTGTGGCTTGCCTGTCTTGGTGTGACACCAATAAACAGAATGGCCCACTGTTGGGCAGATAAAATATATTATGCTCACTTTGTTAAAGATGGCGCTGCCCACGTGCAAGTTTTAAGAGTAAGCTTTTCCCCACACCCTTGATGGATTGGATGATGGGTGGTGCACTCTCATGAGGAATCCTCCCAATATGCCTCAGATAAGTGGCTTTGTATCAGAGACTTTCTTGTTTGTAGATTGGATTGGAGGTTTGGATTCTACACTATAAAGTTGAACAGGCCAGGAGCTTGCTTGCTCTGGGTTCCTGAGGTTAGTATCAGAGAGGAGAGCAGATGAAGGCCACGTGGAGGCCAGGAGAAGCAGCCAAGATGGGGGAGTGCTGAGAGAGAAGCCAGTTTCTGAAGAGTTTGTGTAGAGAAAAGGAGATGGGAAACAGAGATGAATAATACTGGTGAGCTAGAAACATTTTGATTCTAGGAAACTCGGATAAGTCAGTAGCTTTGTGAGCACTGAATGCGTGGGTTTTGGAGCCCAGTGTGTGTTTTTGCTTACCCACCGGGTGCAAGCTAGAATTAAAGCTGATGGCTCACCAGTTCTTGCCTCCATTCTTTCATTACCATCTGTTCGAATCGAATATGAACCCGCATGGGCTAGGCAGCTCTGATGGTAGCCCTGACTACTGGCTTTACACCCACCATCTTCCAACTCTGCTGTTTCTTTACCGTCTGCCGGAATCCAGTGGGAACCTGCATGTGAATGGCCATGATTTAAGCTAGAATTAAAGATGATGACTCACCAGTTCTTGACTCTGTTGTTTCATTATGGACTGTCCGAATCAAATGCGAACCTGCACGAGCTTTACGTGGGAGGTGGCTATGATGGTGGCCATGGATACTGGCTTTACATCCTCCAAAGAGGAACTGAAAACATCAGTTTCCGCCACTGGGCTTGAGCCCCAGGCTGCTACTGCTTTCTGCTCTGTGGGCCTTGCAGGTCCGGCCCTGATCTCCTGACACTGCTGGCTCTCCACAACGTTCAGTGCATGCTGCAACTCATGAACCTGTGATTCCTTCTTGTAAAGCCAGTAGCTATGGCCACCATCACAGCTGCCTGGCCAATGCAGGTTCGCATTTGATTTGGACAGTCAGTAATGAAACAATGGAGCCAAGAACTGGTGGGTCATTAGCTTTAATCCTAGCTTACACCCAGTGGGCAAGTAAAAACACACACTGGGCTCCAAAACCCACTTTATTCAGTGCTCACAAAGCTACTGACTTATCCGAGTTTTCTAGAATCAAAGGTTCCTTGCTCCCCAGACTTATTTACCTCTGTTCCCCATTTCCTTCTCTCTGCACAAACTGGCTTCTCCCTTAGCACTCCACCATCTTGGCTGCTTCTCCTGGCCTCCTCCATGTGGCTTTTCTCTGCTCTCCTCTCTAATGCTAATCTCAGGAACTGAGAGAGAAAGCTCCCGGTCTGCCCCACTTTATAGTGTAGAAATCAAAACCTTTAATCCAATATACAAACAAGGAAGTCTCTGAAACAAAATCACTTATCTGAGGCATAACGGGATTCCTCATGAGAGTGCACCACCCTACATCAAAAAGGGTGGGAAAGGTTTAGTCTTAAAACTAAGCCTTGGGCTATAATGACTCTGCCTGCTTACAGCCTGTCCCCAAAACACATTAATATAATCACGCCCATCCCAAGCAAGAAGGGCAAGCAATATCAACACTTGGGCAACGGGCTTCCATGTGGGCAGTGGCATCTTTAATAAAGTGACATAATATATTTTATCTGCCCAACACTCCTCCAGCAGCTGCTGTATTTCCAAGCAAATCTGGTGAACCGGGTCGGCCTCCTTCTTTGGTGCTTGCTCCAGCTCCAGGGTCGTCATCTCCTTCTTCCACATTTGCTCCAGCTCCTGCCACTGCTCGGTTTGCAGGTCCCAGGCAGCCTCTTCCAAAGAGCTCTTGGTTTCCTCACACATGGCTGTAAAAGTCAGCCAGCCTACGGCCCCCAAAAGGACAGTCATGGGGAACCATAACAGCAGCCAATTTTCTATTTCAATGCTCAAAGGTGGTGGTGACTCCGTACCTATCTGTATCAAATCCTGCCACAGACTCTGCCAAATGTAAAGCCAGTAGCCATAGCCACCATCTCGACCGACTGGCCCATTCAGGTTCACATTTGATTCAGACAGATGGTAATGAAACAACGGAGCCAAGAACTGGTGGGCCATTACTTTTAATCCTAGCTTCTACCCGGCGGGCAAGAAATACACACAGTGGGAAAACATTTCCCTTTCCATTCAGGGCTCCCAAAGCCACTGACTTATCTGAGTTTCTTAGAATCAAAGGTTTTTAACTCACCAGCCTTATTCACCTCTATTCTCCATCTCCCTCTCTGCACAAACTGCACAAACTGGCTTCTCCTTCAGCACCCCGCCATCTTGGCTGCCTCTCCTTTCCTCCATGTGGCCTTTCTCTGCTCTCCTTTATAGTGTAGAAATCAAAACCTTTAATCCAATATACAAACAAGGCAGTCTCTGATAGAAAGCCACTTATCTGAGGCATAATGGGATTCCTCATGAGAGTGCACCACCCCATATCATACAACAGTCAAGGGTGTAGGGAAAAGCTTACTCTTAAAACTAAGCCTTAGGCTATAATAATTTTGCCGATTTACAGCCCGTCTCCCACACCCAACAATGCAAACTATAAGCGAGCAAACATATATATCATATTTACAAACTTATTTGACCAACACCAGGCCATAGACGGTGGGGCACATGGATCTCCTACTGGTGCGCTGGAAACCTCACCGCTTGATGACAAGGACAGAATGATACACCCATGCAGAGCAGGCCATCAGGAATCACAAAACCAGCATGTGTAGTATCAGCAGTTAAGGCTTCCCAGTTACACATATAGAAGCCAGGTAGACTATATAGAGAGAAACAACAGTGCACATCCTAAGAGGGTCCCGCTCCTTATATCTACAGTGAAAAAGATGTATGCGAGTTGCCTGAGTAATGTCTTCACAATATAGAACCCGACCATATTTGGAAGCTGAACATTGTACTTGCAGCAGCGCCATGACTCTCTTTATGGACCAAACAACTTATTCTCTTCATTCCATTGTAAAAGCTCTCCTCTGTCAGCTGACACCAGCTGATAGGGCTCGGACATTTCAGAGTCATCACAAACTTACAGAGTTTGATTCTAAAACATTTTTATAAAATGAGGACTTCTCTCATATTTCCCAGCAAGCCCAACACCTATGAAAATGTGTTTAGTTTCAGGGACTGACAGTGTATACCTGGGGAAATGAGGCCATTTGTGTGTCAACACCCTTCCCAGGACATCTTGCTGATCGGGTCACTCACTAAGTGATCTTCTGCTACAATGCATGTATCCTAAGACTGTAATAGTAGGTCTTAAACAGTCTTGAAAATCAGCAGTGATACATTTCTTTAAATATTATTAAAATTGGTCCCAAGTTTTCCCTTTAGCTTATTCTGAACATTATGTGCCACATAATTTAATATGAGATTTGTATCTTGGGTTCTTATATATATTCAAAGCATTTTGGGGTTCAAAACCAGATAGATACTTGCCCTTCACAACAGCCCTTCACTTATTCCATAGTGAAGCTTCACATTCATATTTCTGGGAGAAAAGACATCAGAAGCATTGATCACTCAGTGCCTTTTCCTGGAAGTTAATCTGTGTGGTATTGTTTTTCCATAGTGCTGTTCTGAAAGAGCTGAGGGGGAGGGAGAAGCAGCACGGACCACTTCTTATACTGTGATGATGGGCAGCTGCTAGAAACATGTTTGCAATTGCTTTGGCATTTCCTCTTTATTTTTTGAAAGTGAGAGGAGGGGAGATAGACAGACTACTGCATATGCCTCCACCAGGATACAACCGGTAACCCCTGTCTGGGGCTGACACCCAGAACCAAACAAACTATCCTGAGCGCCTAGGTCCCATGCTCTAACCAATCAAGCCATGGGCTGTGAGAGAGGAAGAGAGAGAGAAGGGGGAGAGAGAGGGGAAGAAAAGCAAATGGTCGCTTCTCATATGTGTCCTGACCAGGGATCAAATCCAGGATGTCCCCACACTGGGCCAACATTCTATCCACTGATCCAACGTGCCAGGACCGGCATTTACTCTTAAAAGTACATGGCCTTGCTTACTGATATGCATACAGCCTGTACGTGGAGAGAAAAATAGTGGGCTTGGATAAACCCCCATGAAAACAAACACAAAGCCTAAATTGAGAAGCACATACCTCTTTCCAGCAACCAGGTTAATTACCACACAAACCATCTATACCTCTGTGAATCTTCCCTAGGTCATCAGTAAAGCATTTCTCTACCATGGCCTGAGGAATAAGAAAACATTTGAGTCATTTCAAGCCAACAAAGTGCCCCTTATTCTAATGTCCCCACCCCACAGGTCTGTTGGCTTTAGTTTTCTTTCTAGAGACTTAAATCCAACTGGAGTTATGTTATAGATCCAGAGATACCCCACTCAGAATGTTCTTTCTTAAATAGTGCAAGGGAGATCAATATTATATTATCTGACTATTAACAAGACTTATGAGCATGATAACAACTTATTCCCTTATTAAGTGGTTAGTAAGACACACATTTAGAGCTACTCTATTCATGACACTATCCATCACACTGTCCATAACAGTGCTGGCTTTATCCATTACTTTCTTAATCAAAGGACACTATGTTCATGTACTGACAAGGTACCCCTATATATTATTGACAAGACATATTAATAGAAATTACACCTCTTTCCCCTGCCAAAATTGACAAAATTTGTACTCAGAGTAGCAGAAATGAGTCTCTTGGAAGTTATTTTAACCCTTTGCACAATAATCTTGAAAGTTGATGGATGGCTATGTCAGGATCTATAGATCCAAGTCCTTTCTTTCCAAGACTGTGTCTAAAATGCTGATGGAATACTTTGTTTTGTTTTAGGTATGTTTTATCTTTTAGGGGAACTTAAATTTTTTAGTAATATGGAAACAGGAAAGTACATTTTCATATTGCCAGCAGTGGCTGGAGTCATCATAGGTCAGTGGTGAGAGCTTTTGAGTATGACTTTGTGAGAATCTTATACTCTTAAAAATATAGTATATTACATTTTATTTGTGGTCATTTATTTTAATATACTTTAGTATTAATAATATGGTATAAATCCATGTGTACGTTAACCTTGTATTAATCGGAAAAAAAAAGTTTAACTGAGAGTGTCACTCATTCCAATGCAGAATTTCTCCCCTGGGGAGAAGGACATCTTCAGAAATTTGGCCAGCTCCTGATTTTCTCTCTTGGCTATAGTATAGCTAGTTGCTGGTTTATGCAACCTCTAGTGTTTCAAAGAGGTTGTTCTCATTAGTAGTTGCTAGTTGCAAATTGGAGTCAGTGGCCACTGTGTTACCTGTCTGCTCAGGCTCTGGTAAGGAAAGATGGAGCCCCTCCTCATTTTCAAAGGAGATATGTACCTTCCAGGCCAGTTTACAGGACAACAAAAAGCAATTTTCCGAATAGATAACACTTTCACAATGACAGACCGGGGACACCAGAGTGGGCCTTTGCACATCATCTCTGTGCCTAGACAGAAAAGGAACATTCAATTGCAGTTTGCACCTTCTCATTTGCCAATGGCTTTAATTAGTCCAGATCTATTTTCTCCAGCCAGAAACTCACCTGAGCTCGGACAGCTTCATCCAGCTGTCTACTGGCTCTGGTGTCTCAAATATATTCCTTATTCTCTCCCAACTCTTTCACTTGCTGCTCCTCCTCCTCCTCTGCATCTGTTCCACACAGTGTATCCTCATATCACCCACCATCCAGGACCTGTGTGCGTGCGTGCATGTGTGTGTGTGTTTATTCCACTGAAATGTGAATAGATAACTTCAATAGAATTTTACTTTTTATTCATGGTGGGGGAGTCTCTTTGTCCTTTCTTTCTCTCAAGTGCCCGCTCTCAGAAGTGACATGCTCACATGTGGCTTTCAAGGTCACTCTGGGCATGGTCATCCAAGCAGCTGAAAACGTCAGAGAGAGTAGATTTGGCCTGCAGCCTGCAGTTTGCTGACCATTGCTTGAGAATGTCAACTTTAGAAGGTCAGGAGCCTTACCTGTCTTGTTCACTCTATATTTCCACTGTGTTCAAACATACTTGACCTTCTTGGGGGAATTAAAAAGAAGCCTTCATATTGTGCTTCAACTGAAATGTACTTTATTTCAAGCAGGATGCAGAGGGGAAAATCTTCATTGGAATCTGATGTAGTCTCATAGACTTGGTGAGTGAGTGCATTTAAGGCTTACAAGCAAAATCAGTTTCCTCTAACACTCAACAGTTTAAGTGAACAAATAAAGTTTTCTTTAAAATAAATGTTAAATGAGTTTTGTGGTTATAAAAAATTTTAGGGTTAAAGTTTATAGTCTTATGAAAGTAAATGAAATAACTGAGTATTTTAGAAAACCATCAACTTGCTTTTCAACATTTGGAGACTATTAGTGGAAGAGAGAGAGAGAGATTTTTATCAAGAGAAAAAAGATATGTAACCAAGTTTTGTTGGATATTAATTGGCATTAAAAAAGAAAACATGTGGACAAAGGATTGTTTCAGCCAACTTTCTACTAAAAACAACTACAAATACTGCAAATATTATATTCAAAAAGTACCTCCTTAAAAGCATTGAAGAATGGGTAAGTATGCTAGTCATTAGAAATGTTTACCAATATTTCAGGTTCTCCTTTTGAGCAAATGATACCATAGTACTTCCCAACCTCTTTGCTTTGGACAGTGAAATAGGAGCAGAATTAACTGATTTGTGTTTCCTCTTGGCAGAGCTTTAAAGCCATGTTTGATTCACCATGATCCCTTTCCCCTGCCATAGCAACCAACAACTTTCTTGGTGATCATGCTTCTTTCCACAGGCACAAATCCCTGAGTAAGACAATGTGGAGCACACAACCTACCTGCTTGACATGGAGATGTATATTATCAGGAATACATCTCTGTTGTTATAAGTCACTAATTTAGGGGTATTGTACTAGAGTATATATTAGTTTATTGTGATTTATGTATTAAGATGAGAAAAAGTTACCAGACTAAATTATAAAGGAGAGTGTAAACTCAGAGGGCTTCAGCGGGAATAAAGTACATCAAAGCTGCTCTGAATTAGGAGATATTTACTGACCTGGGCAAATCTAAAGTTGGTTTTGATGGTCTCGGGGTGCTGAAAATAGAGGTCAAAGCCCCTGACTGTCAAAGGAGACCATAGTCATGTTAAGCTTGAATCCTAAAGGGGCTTCATGTTACAGTAAGGCTGAATTAGAAGGAAATTCATTTGCAGCCCAGAGAACTTCAAAGAAATTTAACTTAGCACTGAGTAGAGCCCTGGAGGAATTATAAACAAAATGAAGAACAAAACGCATCCTTGTGAAATTGAAATCAAAATCCGTCCTTCTAATGGGTTTACAATCCAAATTCACAGCATTCACCTGATGGTACTAGCCTGGAAATGCTTCCTTGTGTGATTTACCCATAAAAACTCCAATTCTTCTAGAAGAAGGAGCTTTTATTCTAGACTTAAAAAACACCACAACAATATTTCAAAAACAGTGATCAACATCAATAAAATAAATTTTACTAAGCACACAAGGAAACAAACTATTAACAAGAGCCAGCAAAAAACAATAGTAGAGAATCATGAGGACTTTGGATATTAAATTAACCAGTTTTATTTTTTTTAAAGAGCCTTACTTTGTTTAAATGAATAAAAACTATCTTGAAAGCAACCACAGAAAAGAGGAAATATATAAAAAGTTATCTATAAGACTACAAAAATAATCAAATAGAACTTCTAGACATAAAAAATGAAGTTACTGATACTTATGACCTGAGAGGCTTAAGAGCCGGTTAGACACAGGTGAAGAGATAGAATCAGAAGACAGGGCAGGAAAGGTTATATAGAATGCAGCATAGAGATAAAATAGTAGAAAACGTGAACAGCAAGGTTAGAGACATGAAGAACAGAGTGAGAAATTCTAAATTATATTTAATCAAGGTGCTGGAAGGAAGGAGTGTGGATGGGGCAGAGGCAATATTTGTTTAAACAATGTTTGAGAGTTTTTTAAACTGATGAAAAACATCAATTCACAGATTTGTACTTGTGATTACAAAATCGGGTAAACAAACAAAAAATCCCATCAAACACACCACAGTGAAACTGCATACAGTTTTTGCATACAAAGAATAAATCTTAAAAGCAAGTAGAAAAAAAAAAGACTGTTCACCTCCAAGGAACAAGAGTGAGACTTCCACTGAATGCTCAATAAGCCAGGAGACAAGGAGGTGATGTTGTCCATGAGTGGAGAGAAAATCAGTGCCAATGTTTATTCTAAAATCTGTAACAATAATTTTTAAAAATAAGAATAAAAATGACATTTTTCCAGGCAAACCAACACAGAAAGAGCTCACCAAAATCAGTTCTGATTAGAATGAAATTTTAAAAGAAGTTCTCTAAGTAGATAGAAAATGAGAATAGATGAAAGATTGAGGTTCAAGATGAATTAAAGAGCTAAGAAACAGTAGATATGTGGGGAACTGGAAGTGGGTATGGGTTGTATAAAACAATAATGATTTGTGGGATTTAAAAATAGGAAGAAAAAACATAATGTATGAAATATTAGTGATGTAAATAAAGAAAAGTGAGCTAATGTCCCTGTAAGACCTGAAAGGAGGTTAAGAGTTTGAATTAACTCTAGAGGCTTGTTAAATATGCATATTTGAATTCTAGAAATTTCCAAACTAACAGAATAAAAATAAAATTACAAAAAGAAACAAAAAATCAGTCTGAAAGAAGGCAAGAAAGAAGAGAAAAGAAATATGGAATAAGTGAGACAAATAGAAAGTAAAATATGTACCACTTAATTTAAACTTAGGTATATCAGTAATCCTATTAAATGTAAATATATGAAATATCTCACTAAAAAATTAAAAATGGAAGAACTGGAAGATTATTCTTTCTTAAATGAATATAACGTTTGAAATAAAAAAGAAAGGTATACGGCCCTGGCCAGTTGGCACAGTGGTAGAATGTTGACCCTGTGTGAGGATGTCCTGGGTTCAATTCCCAGTCAGGGTACACAGGAGAAGTGCTCACCTGTTTCTTTATCCCTGCATCTTTTGCTTCTCTTTTTCTCTCTCTCTTCTCCTTTTCTCCTGCAGCCATAGCTTGATTAGAGTGAGTTGGCCCTGGCCTCTCACTCTGAGCCATCCTCATGCTGAGGATGGTTCCATGGTCTCCACCTCAGGTGCTAAAAAAATGGCTCTAGTTGCAACACAGCAAGGGTCCCAGATGGGCAGAGCATCACCCCCTAGTGGGCATGCCAGGTGGATCCCAGTCAAAACGCATGCAGGAATCTGTCTCTGCCTCCTCTCCTCTCACTATAAAATATGATAAGATATAATGAAATAAAATAAAGACATGCAATGCAACTATTAACCAAAAGAAAGCTAATACATGTATATTAATATTAACTAAAATAGCTTGTAGCAAAAAACCTTACTAATGATAAAAAGGTCACTTTTATTCATAAACCATTAATTTACCAAGACACACATAACAGTTTTAAAATCCTCTTCATCCAATAAGATGATCCCCCAAAATATATAAATCAAAAATTAATTATACAAGAATAAGTATATCCAATATCACAATAACAAAATTTAATATAATTCTTTTAATTATTGGTAGAAGGAGCAGAAAAATAATGTCTAAGTATACACAAAGTGTTAACAATACATGTTAACAATCTAAACTAATTGATATGTGTACAACTCGACCTGAAAAGAAAGAGTACATATTATTTTCAAGTCTACATAGAAACTTATAGATTGACAAAAATAAGGTCATTATGAATGACCAATGTATTTTAAAAGATTGCATTCATTCAGAGCATATTCTCTGAACATAATGCAATAAAACTAAAAATATAACTAGGACATCCCTTTATTTTTGAAAATTGTAAACAGTTTATATAACTCATGAGTCAAAAAAGAAATCATAGCAGAAATTAAAAAATATCTTTCACTGACACACTTTCTCTCCCGAAAGCACATCCGTGCCTTTCCCTGTTCCCTCCATTTCTCCAACAGGCATGCATTTTCTACACCAGAAGTCCCCAAACTATCTCAGGCCACATGTGGCCCCCTGAGGCCATTTATCCGGCCCCCACCGCACTTCCGGAAGGGGCACCTCTTTCATTGGTGGTCAGTAAGAAGAACACAGGATGTATCTGCACCCATAGTTCCCATTGAAATACTGGTCAGTTTGTTGATTTAAATTTACTTGTTCTTTATTTTAAATTTTGTATTTGTTCCCATTTTGTTTTTTTACTTTAAAATAAGATATGTGCAGTGTGCATAGGGATTTGTTCATAGTTTTTTTTTATAACCCGGCCCTCCATCGGTCTGAGGGACAGTGAACTGACCCTTTGTTTAAAAACTTTGGGGACCTCTGTTCTAGACTCTAAGGGTCCCCATGAGACTTGCAACCAGGGGGGCATTGGGCAATAGCAGCTCCTCCCAGGCTAACCCCCTGAACCTTTCCCCAAGGCCCTCTTTTCTCTGACTTCCCAATGAGCCAGAGCAGCCCCTCCTAGGCTCATTGCTTTCCTATAACATATCTAGAGAGCCAAAGCAGCCCCGCCTAGGGTTATGCTGTTATTTCTTCTATTTTAAGTCCTTCCTTGCCTGACCAGGTGGTGGCGCAGTGGATGGAGTGTTGGACTGGGATGTGGAAGACCCAGGTTCGAGACCCCAAAGTCACCAGCTTGAGCGCGTGCCCATTTGGCTTGAGCAAAAGCTCGCCAACTTGGACCCAAGGTTGCTGGCTCCAGCAAGGGGTTGCTCAGTCAGCTGAAGGCCCGTGGTTAAGGCACATGTGAGAAGGCCATCAATGAATAACTAAGGTGTTGCAACGGCAACGAAAAACTGATGATTGATGCTTCTCATCTCTCTCTGTTCTTCTCTGTCTGTCCCTATCTATTCCTCTCTCTGACTCTCTCATTGTTCCTATTAAAAAAAAAAAAAAAAAGTCCTTCCTTGCTGTTGGGCAGATAAAATGTATTATGCTCACTTTGTTGGGAATGGCACTGCCCATGTTCAGGTCCATTGATATTAATGTGTGTTGGGGGACAGTCTGTGGGCAGGCCGTGTCGGTGTAACCCAAGGCTTAGTTTTAAGAGTAAGGTTTTCCCCACACCCTTGACTGATTGGATGATGTGGGATGATGCACTCTCATGAGGAATCCTCCCATTATGCCTCAGATAAGTGACTTTGTATCAGAGACTTCCTTGTTTGTAGATTGGATTAAAGATTTGGATTTCTACACTATAAAGTAGGGCAGACCAGGAGCTTGCTCTCTCGGTTCCTGAGGTTAGCATTAGAGAGGAGAGCAGATTAAGGCCACATGAAGGAGAGGAGAAGCAGCCATGATGGCGGAGTGCTGAGGAAGAAGCCAGTTTGTGCAGAGTTTGTGCAGAGAGAAGGAGATGGGAAACAGAGGTGAATAAGTCTGGTGAGCTAGAAACCTTTGATTTTAGGAAACTCGGATAAGTCAGTAGCTTTGTGAGCACTGAATGAGTGAGTTTTGGAGCCCAGAGTATGTTTTTACTTGCCTGCTGGGTGCAAGCTAGGATTAAACTGATGGCTCACCAGTTTTTGGCTCTGTTGTTTTATTACCAACTCTCCAAATCCAATGCAAACCAGCATGGGCCAGATGACTGTGATAATGGCCTTGGCCACTGGCTTTACATTTGGCGTAGTCTCTGGCAGGATTCGATACAGATCAGCATGGAGCCATCACCACCTTTGAGTGGTGGAATAGAGGGCTGGCTGCTGTTATGGTTCCCCATCACTGTCCTTTTGGGGGCTGTAGGCTGGCTGACTTTTACAGCCATGCATGAGGAAACCGAGTGCTCTGTGGAACCATCTGCCCAGGACCTGCAAACTGAGCAGTGGAAGGAGCTGGAGGAAACGTGGGAGAAAGAAATGTTGACCCACCCTGGAGCTGGAGGAAGCGCTGAAGGAGGAGGCTGACCAGGTTTGCAAAATTTGCCTGAAAATGGAGCAGCTGCAAGAAAAGTAATTATAGATTCGTGAGTTGCAGATTGCCCTGGACATTGTAGAGAGCCAGCAGCAGTGGGAAGCTGAGGCTGAGGCCAGAGCTAGACCTGCAAGGCCTGCTGAGCAAAAGGCAGCGGTGGCCCGGGGCTCAAGCCCAGCAGCAGGAGCTGGTGTTTTCAGTTCTCACAAATATTAGGGGATATTTTATAGCTTCATATTCATTTTGAAATATCCCTTAATTTTATGAGCAGTATACATACTCTCAAAACATAAAAAATATATAAATAAAATACTTTTCTCTGAAAATAAACAAACTAGGGGATTTCAAGGTGGCTACAGAGTAGATGGAAGCTACACTCACCTCTTCCCAACACCAAATCGGATTTAGAGCTAAATTAGAGAGCAATCAACCTGAGTGACCAACTGAAGGACAGCTGAACAGGAGTATTGTATCCAAGGAATTATCAAAGACGCTACATAGAGAATGGTAAGAAGTGTGGAGAGGTGGAGACATCAGGCCCCTGTACCCACATTCAGGGGCCGAAATGCCTGAGGGGTATCTCAGCTGCAAAAGTTTGCCCTGAGGAGTGTGAGGTTTCAACCCCTCGCCAGAATCCCCAACCCAGAGCACCATGGCTGTGAAGTGAAGCCTGTATAACATATGCCTGTGAAAATCAGCAGGGAAGAGGCACAGGGAGCTCTTCTAAAGATGCTTTTCTAAAGAGCCAACACACAGAAGCTTGCTCTCCTGCACCTACCCAGGGTTCCTGTAAAGGGAAGGTGACTTAGGGCATATGGAAGTCAGAAAGAGGAGACATGAGTGGTGTGGTCCTGAAGAGAAGTCTGGAGGGTTGGCTACTGAGGTCCCAGTCCCGAGTCCCTATCCCACACTGCCGGCAGGCGTCATCTTTCCAGGGTAGGACAGTCCTATTCTTATAGCACCAACCTGGGGAATGCACTAACTCAGACCTCTACTGGTGACACCGCCCTGCCAAGGTTGAGAGTGGTAGAAAGGATTGTTGGCTGCACTGAACAGGGAGCTTTGGTGTTATTTTTTGCTTGAGAAACTATAGGCGGAGTCTCAGACAGATATTGAACTATGAGGCTTTGAAACAGAAGTCAGTCTTCCTGCTATCTGCAAGCTTGACCTGCACCACTCCCAACAGGAGACACTTTTGTTAGATATTCCCAGGTCCCAGTGACCCTGCCTTGCTGAGTTCAGATCTGTGGGGCCGGGGGATGCCATTCAGAGCTGGGACCTTCAAGAAGAGTTTCCTTCAGAGGCTTCTATCTGGGGTTTGAGTGGGTGCGGCTATGCAGCTGAGGGGAGGAATATAGCTCACTCCTCTCCCACCGGTTAGGTCCGTGCTACCCCAATGGAGGAAAGTCTTGACCAGTTTTCCCAAGTCCTGGTGGCCCTGCCCTGCTGAGCTTGCTCCTACAGTGGGGACAGCTGGCTGTACCCAACCTGAATAGGTGATGCACTGATCCTGGGGGAGCTAGAGTTGGAGAGTAGCAGACATACAGTAGTATGGCTCTGGAGTCGGGGCTACATTCTTCCCCATTGAGTGCCTGACCACACTTCCTTCAAGCAGTGAACCCACTAGGTCCATCCCCCCAACCCGATCACCTTGACCAACTGAGCTTGTGCCATATGGAAAGTACAGTGGAGTGTGGCCAATTTGGGCCCACTCTACAGTCTTTCTTCAAAGGGCTCTGGAGGAAGTTCAGGTAAGCTCAGAGGGTAGCAGAGTAGCTGACAGATGGATGCTGACCTCAGAGAGCCTTGGACCTTTTATTACTCTGTACACAGCCTAGAGCTGCATCAAGTTTACCCTTGTACAAAGCTTGGCCCCACCCATGCACACTCAGGCCCAATAGACACAGTCACAATCAGTAAATAATGTGGTAGCTCCAGTCAGATACCCAAGGCTGGTTATACACAACGTCTGACACTGACCTACACCAAAACCCTATCTACATGGGCCCAGAATCAACACAATCAGTGGTGGGCTTCAACCTTCACCAGAGCTTGACCTAACTAACCACACAAATGGCACAGCCAAAAGAGAACTCCAGCAGGCACCAAAACCTGCTGAAAATAATTCTACCGGGGAAGGGGGGATCAGTCTTTGAACAGTGACTCATACATAGTAAAGGAGGTCTATTCTTATAGTCAACCAGCCTGAGGGTTAACTCTACTCATGAATGGGCCAACAGCATTTCAGAATCATCAACTATAACAGGAAAAGGCACATAACCCACACAGGAAACATTTCTAGAGCACCCAGCTGAGGTGTTCTAAAAGATTGCGCCACTGAGATGCACAAGTCACTTATTTACATCACAAAGCTCTCATAACAATCTTGGTAGTCATAGAAGACCTACCTAATGCACTAGTCAAACACAAAAAGGCAGACAAAATAGGGAGATAAAGAAATATGTCTCAAATGTAAGAAAAAGAGAAATCTCTGAAAAAAGAATTAAATAAAATGGAAGCAATCAACATACCGGATACAGACTTTAAAGAGTTATTTTTTTAACATTTTTATTTATTCATTTTAGAGAGGAGAGAGAGAGAGAGAGAGAGAGAGAGAGAGAGAGAGAGAGAGAGAGAAATGGGGGAGGAGCAGGAAGTATCAACTCCCATATGTGCCTTGACCAGACAAGTACAGGGTTTTGAACAGGCGACCTCAGTGTTCCAGGTCATTGCTTTATCCACTGTGACACCACAGGTCAGGCCAGATACAGACTTTTAAACAATGATTATAAGGATGCTTAAAGAACTTATAGGAAGAATGGATGATCTCAGTGAGAACTTCAACAAAGAGATAGTAAGCATCAAAAAGGATACACAAATCATAAAGAATAACCAGTAAGAAATGAAGAATACAATTTCTGAAATTAAGAATACATTAGAAGGAATCAACAGCAAGTTAGATGAAGCTGAGGATATCAAATCAGCAATTTAGAAGGCAAAATAACAGTAAGCACCCAAGCAGAGCATCAAGAAAAAATAAGATATTTTGAATGAAGAAAGACTAAGGGATTAGCCCAACATTGGAAGTACTGATATAGTAGTCAACAGTGTTTTTTATTCAATGGGTACAAAATTTCTTGAATAGGCAACTTTTAATGGCAAAATAGGAAAATAGTTTGTACTATACAAAAATGTTGTGTTTATTGTCAAAACATATTCATTCGTAACCTATAATTTTGGCCTTTCTGAACAAGTAAATTACAGTGTGTAAATGAAAAACTAATTTTAAGCCTTGGCTGGTTGGCTCAGTGGTAGAGCATTGGCCCAGCATGTGGATTGGCCACAGCATGTGGTTCAATTCCTGGTCAACGCACACAGGAGAAGCGACCATCTGCTTCTTCACCCTTCCTCTTTTCCCTTCTCTCTCTTTTTCTCTCTCTTCTCTTCCCACAGCCATGGCTCCATTGGAGCAAGTTAGCCCAGGGGCTGAAGCTAGCACCATGGCCTTGCCTCAGGTGCTAAAAAGACTTCAGTTGTAATGGAGCAATGGCCCTAGAAGAGCAGAGCATCTCCCCCTAGTGGGCATGCCAGGTGAATCCCGGTTGGGTGTTTATGGGGGGGAGTCTGTCTCTCCACCTCCCCACTTCTCACTTAAGGAAAAAAACAACAACAAAACCCAAACAATTTTATAGTAAACTTGTGTAAGGAAAACAATGGAACCACAGATAAGAAATATAATAAAATGTCCATTGAGTATAATTTGCCTAAAAATAAAATAAAATGGCAAAGGTTAAAGACAATGAGAGAATCTTAAGAGCAGCAATAGAAAGACAGTTACCTGAAGGAGGCTGTCAGCTCTTTTTTCAACAGAAACACTTCAGGCCAGACGGAATTGACATCAAATAGTTAAAGTGATGAAAAGCATGGACCTACAAATAAGATTATTCTGTCCAGCAAGGCTACCATTTAAAATTTAATGTGAAATAAAGAGCTGCCCAGACCAAAGAAAAAGCTAATAGAGTTTATTATTATCAAACCAATATTTCAAGAAATAATAAAGAGCCTTCTTTAAGAAGAAGAAAGAAGAAAAGGAATAGAGAGATAGGGGAACATCGATAAAGAGTAAAATGGCAATACAAGTACCTACTAATAAGAACTTTAAATGTGAACAGATTAAATACTTCAATCAAAAGATATAGGGTAGCTGAATCAATAAGGAAACAAGACCCGTGTATATGCTGTCTACAAGAAAAAAGCTCAGAACAAAAGATACACACATACTGAAAGTGAACAGATGGAAAAATATATTTCATGAAAAAATATATTTTGAAATGAAAAAAGCCATACTTAGAAAAAATAGACTTCAAAACAAAGGCCATAACAAGAGACAAAGAAGGGACTTTAGTAAACCCAACTGTTTGTGGGGGCTGGCAAAATGGGTGAAGGGTGTCAAAAGGTACAATCTTTCAGTCATGGGATGTATTGTACCACATGGTGACTATTATTGATAATACTGTATTGTTTTTTTTGAAACTTGCTATAAGAGTAGACTAAAAATTCTCATCACAAGGAAGAAATTATAACTATGTGTGAAAGTAGGTGGTACCTAGGCTTATTGTAGTGATCATTTCACAGTATTTACAAATATCAAATTATTATTTTGGACACATAAACTAATATATAATGTTCATATCAATTTATATCTCAATTTAAAAAGAGAGAAAGCACAAATAGCCAAAAATATAAACAGAAAGGGACATTATTACAGATGTTGCAGATATTAAAATATAGTAAAAAGGCATTGTAAATAATTTTAGAGCAATACATTTAAAAATTTATATGAAAGCTGAATTTCTAGAGAAATGCAATTTATCAAATCTGACAAAGCATAAATAAAAAAACTTAAACTGAGTGAAAATTATTTAGTAATGAATAAGGTAGCAAAAAAATTCCTACATAGAAAACTTAAGCCTAAGTCATTTCAACACAAATTCTATCTAATATTTAAATAAAAAGAAGAAAAGGGACAGGAAGAAAGGAGGAGAAGGAAGAAAGGAAAAGGGAGAGAGCTTAAGGTTGGCAAGGAAAAAATAAAATTGTCAATATTTGAAGATAATGCATATATGTTTACTAAAAGTCAACATGAGATCTACTGGAATTGGATAAAAAAATTTAGAAAGTTTACCAATTAGAATAATTAATATATACTAATGAGTTACATTTCTTTCTTTCTTTCTTTCTTTCTTTCTTTCTTTCTTTCTTTCTTTCTTTCTTTCTTTTTACAGGGACAGAGAGAGAGAGAGAGTCAGAGAGAGGGATAGATAGGGACAGACAGACAGGAATGGAGAGAGGTGAGAAGCATCGATCATTAGTTTTTCTTTGCCGTTGCAACACCTTAGTTGTTCATTGATTGCTTTCTCACATGTGCCTTGACTGTGGGCCTTCAGCAGACCAAGCAACCCTTGCTGGAGCCAGCAACCTTGGGTCCAAGCTGGCGAGCTTTTGCTCAAGCCAGATGGGCCTGCGCTCAAGCTGGCGACCTCTGGGTCTCGAACCTGGGTCTTCCGCATCCCAGTCCGACGCTCTATCCACTGCGCCACTGCCTGGTCAGACAATGAGTTACATTTCTTTATATTATCAAAAAATTCCAGAAAATTACATATAAAAAAAGTTCCATTTACGGTAGGATCAGAGTTGTTATTTGTAAACAACAGAACTGACTCTAGAGATTGGGTAGCTCATATTGATGCTAAGCTTCTAGGAACAATTGTTAAAACCATGCAACTCACTGCCCTGGAGAAGGAAGGAATTCATCCACTACTGCCCTCAATGGTGCAAATTCTGCTTTGAAACTCAATGTGTGGTCACCCTCTAAAGCTGATTGATTTTGCCACGGTACTGACCAGCAAAATGTTTTCCATATGGGGCCACTTTCCACAAGTTGTTCACTTCCACATTAAAATCTCCTATGGGAAAATCTGACTGGTGGAACCTATTGTCACATGTCAGTTTACGGTACAAAGGACAGTGTGGAGCAGGATTTTCTGAGTTTACCTTCTTAAAATATATGAAGTATGTAGAAGATAATCTAATAAAATATGTTCAAGAAATTACAGAGAAATGAATGCCTGTTACTAAAAAATTAAAATAGACCTAAATAAATCAAATAATTACTATGATCACATAGTCAAAGACAGTATTGTTAAAATGAAAATTTTCATCTAAAGATTTTTGATATGTGGGATTTAACAAGTGATTTTAAGATTTGTATGGAAATTATTCAAAGAAAATGGTGAAGAATAAGGCAGAGAATTTGGTCTACCAAAAATCAAGATTAATTTTAAAGCTACAAAAATGAAGCAAATTTGATTCAGGGCCTGCCTAGATAAACAAATCAATAAAACAGAGCAGAGGGCCCTGAAATAAATCTGTTACTATAGGGGCAGAAAAGCACTATAGGGGCAGAAAAGCACGATAGAGGCGGCACTGAGGATTGATGGAACGAGGCCAGTCTCTACAAGAAATGGTGCTGAGCCTGCTACCTTATCCCACACACAAAGTCAATTCCATGTAAGGGCAAGACTATAAAGAATAGAGGATGATTCATTTTTTAACTTACATATAGATTTTATTGTAGTGTTTTTAAAACATTTTTAATTAAAAATTTTGAGATAACTGTACATTTACATGGATTTGTAAACAATAATGCAGACATACCCTGTGTACATTTTGCCTAGTTTCCTCCAATGGTGACATCTTACCAAATTGCAGTCCAATATCACAGCCAATATAGTGACATTGGGGTGATACAGGGATCTTATCCTTAGTTTTATTTCTGTGTGTGTGTGTGTAATTTTATCATATGTATCTATCACATTAAGATATACAGGGGGTCCACAGGTTATGACAGTCTCAACATATGACATTTAGAGTTTACAGCACTCATTACCATAAAAACTTTTAAAAATTGAGATGTGAGTGTTTGGGCTTACACCATTAGCGTCATACTTACAGACTACATGGATGAACTAGTTTAGTTGTGTGCAGCAGAAGAGTACACAGTACAATGTACAGTACAGTATATTTATGTCCTTTTCTTTTTTCTGTGGCTTAGTTGTGTTTTTATATTCTAGATTATGATTTTACAACTGTGTTAGGATAGGTAAGTGATTTAGGCTAGGGTGTGCTTCAACTTACACCAAAATTTGGGTAACGTCACTGTTATAGGAATGGAAATGTGTCATAACCTGAGGACCCCTTGTAGTACAATTTCATCTGTATAAGAATTTCTTTCTACCACTCCCTTCTATATGCTTTCATCCACCTTCCTCCTAATTTTATTCATCCCTATCCCAAATTGTTCCAGTTAGCTATTAATGTGTGACAAGCTACTCCTAAATTTAATGGCCAAAACCAATAATTTATTATTATTATTACATCTAGTGATTATAGGATTAAGAATTGGGACAGAGGACGACAGCAATGATTTGTGTTTGGTTCACAATGTCAGGGAACTCAGATAGGATGCCTCAACAGCTGAAAGATGAAACAGTCAAAGGCTAGTCTAGCATTTCCCTCTATCTCTCTCTTTCCCCATGGTCTCTCCACATGGTGAGCAAGAACCCACTCACAGCATCGTGGCCTCAGGATAATCAAACATCTTCAACAGAGGAGAAGCAGAATCTGCTGTTCCCTTAAAGGCTGGGACTGGAGCAAGCACAGCATTACTTCCACTACTCTATTGGCTTCTAGAGAATGATTCTTTAAAAAGGTTGAAAAAGAAGTAAGAATAGAAAAAAGTTTGATAACTTGAACCACATTAGATTACGAACCTCCATTTCTCAAAAAATAAGCAAACAAAAAACACCATCAAGAGAAAAAAAATGGCAAGCCATAGATAGGGATAAGATATTCATGACATAAAACCAACAAACTACTAGAGTCCAGACTCTATGGCAACTCCTACAAACCAATAAAAAAAAATAGACAATCTTTTGAACCAATAAAAAAATAGATAAAAGTCCAGAATAGGTACTTGTCTAAAGAGGAGATCCAAATGCAAGGTTAGCCTATGAAAAAGTGTTCAAACTATTAGCTATCAAGGAAATTAAAGTTAGATGCTCCATATCTTCCCAAATTTAACCATCTTACACTACTAAATGATGGCCAGGAGAGGGAGTATAGATTGTTCTCGCCACTGAAAAACAATTGGGCATTTATTAGGTATATTTGAAGACACACAGAACCTATGATGCAACAGTTTCACTCTTAGGAATATTCTCTAGCAAAATATGCACATGTGCACCAGGAGACATAGATATTCATGGCATAAAAGTACACATATAGTATGATTCTTTTATACTAAATTCAAAAACAGGCAAAACTAAACAATATTAGATTACAAACATTGGTCACAAAATGATAAAAAAGAAAATCAAGGAAACAATTATTCCACAATTGAGAGTAGTAGTTAACCCACTGGGTTGAGAGGTTTATGACAGGACAGGGGCACAAGAGGGCGTCTAGGATGTTGACATTCTCTCCTTCTTGACTAGAGAGGTAGTTACATAGTTATTTGTTTTATAATTACAGCTACATCATACATACATACCTTATGCACTATTTTGTATGTGCTATATTTCACAATTAAAAATGAAGCAGAATATGCAGTTTTTAAATCTGTCACATTTGCCTGGTCTCCTATAAGTGTTCCTTGTTCACAGAATGTAGACATTCCCTGACGTTTTCTTCCTTATTTTCTGAGCTGAGCAATAAATAGCTTAACACTTGGATTCTCCAGATAGATACCTCAAAATTATTTTTTCCATAAAATATCATAGTAACATACTTTCTTTTAATATTTTCAAAGACTGATTCAAAGTGTGAGGTTATCATTTAATTTTACATATAGTAGGTACTCAAATTTGATGACTATAATGCATATTCTATGCATATAAACATTTTTGGGCCCTAGCCGATTGGCTCAGTGGTAGAGCATCGACCTGGAGTGTGGATGTCCCAGGTTCTATTCCTGGTCAGGGCACACAGGAGAAGTGATCATCTGATTCTCCCCCCCTCCCCCCTCTCCCTTCTCTCTGTCTCTCTCTTCCCCTCCTGCAACCAACACTCCACTGGAGCAAGTTAGCCCAGGTGCTGAGGCTGGCACCATGGCCTCATCTCATGCACTGAAATCGGGCTGCAATGAAGCAATGGCCCTAGATAAGCAGAGCATTGCCCCCTAGTGGGCTTGCCGGGTGAATCCTGTGTATGCAGGAATCTGTGTCTCTGCCTCACCGCTTCCCAGTCATAGAAAATTAAATAAATAAATAAATAGAAATGAAAAAAAAAACTTTTTGGTAAGGTCTCTCTCTCTTTTTTCTTTCTTCCTAGGAAATTGTCTCTTAGATTTTAAGAAGCCTCTCTGGGGATATATATAAAGTTGTTGAAAGTACTAGACATCAGATTTGAATTATTTCTACCTTTCATAAAAAGGAGGAAAGGGGCCCTGGCCAGGTTGCTCAGTGGATGAAGTGCAAACTCAGTGCTCCAACGTCACAAGTTAGATCCCCAATCAGGGCATGAACAAGAAGCAATCCGTGAGTACCCAACTAAATGGAACAACTAAATAGAACAAGTTGATGTCTCTCTCTCTCTTTTTCAAATCAATAGAAATTTTAATTTATAAAAAAATGAGAAAATGGATTTTGCAAGCTTTCTAAAGGTAAGGATGAGATCAATTCTAACTAAGGTTCTGGAGAGGATTGAATGTGAACATACAAATGCTTTTATTTATTTTTATTTTTTTAACAGGGACAGAGAGAGTCAGAGAGAGGGACAGATAGGGACGGACAGACAGGAATGGAGAGAGGTGAGAAGCATCAATCATTAGTTTTTCGTTGCCATTGTGACACCTTAGTTGTTCATTGATTTCTTTCGCACATGTGCCTTGACCACCAGCCTTCAGCGGACCAAAACAACCCCTTGTGGAGCCAGCAGCCTTGGGTCCAAGCTGGCGAGCCTTCACTCAAGCCAGATGGACCCGTGCTCAAGCTGGCGAGCTCAGGGTCTCGAACCGGGGTCCTCCACATCCCAGTCCGACGCTCTATCCACTGCGACACTGCCTGGTCAGGCACAAATGCTTTTAGAACTCTTCATAAAACAGGCTGTGAATCTTTTCTTGTAGAACTAAATAGAACAAAGTATTTTTGTGCTAAATAGCCAGCATGAATTCTTTTTTTTTCCATTTTGATAAAAATTATGTAATGTACTGTCTCAAATTTTGCTCTAAACTGCTAGGAAACAGCTTCAGGCTCAACCGTGTCAACTATGAAAAATTCAACAGTGTATAGTTGGGTGCTATTTTCTACCCCTAGACAGTCTTCCTATTCTGATTTAAAATTCCTTGGTCCTGTTTAATAACGTAAATTTGTGTTTTACCATTCTATTGTAGGCATATACGATGCCTCACATTCTTAGTAAAACAAGGTAAGGGTGACAGGAAGAGACAGGGAGGCAGAGATGTAAACCTGGAAGAGGAAACCATGACCAGAGGTTGTAGCATGGTTTCTGTAAGTAACAAGCTATGGTGGACAGACCTAATTTCCTTCTTTAATACAGAGTTAGATTGGACCAATAGGTAAGGAAGGTAAGGAGTACCTCTGTTATCCACACCTTCTGAAATGTCACAATACCTTTCCATCAACATGAAGACTGGACTGATAGCAAAGCACCAGGGAAATTCAGACCGTTTGCCTTTAAGCAGTGGCAGGATTCAAATAATTAAACAACTGGTTCTCTGCCCTAATGACGGGTGTTTTTTTTTTTTTTAACTTTTTTTTATTTTATTCATTTTAGAGAGGAGACACAGAGTGAGAGAGAGAGAGAAAGAGAGATAGGGGGGAGGAGCTGCAAGCATCAACTCCCATATGTGCCTTAACCAGACAAGTGCAGGGTTTTGAACTGGCGACCTCAGTGTTCCCAGGTCGATGCTTTATCCACTGCACCACCACAGGTCAGGCCCTAATGACAGTTTTAAGGATAAAAAAAATGATATACCAAAAGTGGTTTATTATTTCATGCATTTAATACTTAAATAAGAACAATAAAAAAGGTACACTAAACTAGATTGTTATAAGAGTTTTAAAATATTAATGAATAAATATTAAATAATACCTGACGAAAAACAATAAAACAGTTATTAAAGATATTATATAACCATATTGCTTCTTGAATGGTGTCCTCACTTGCATTTTTTTTTTTTGCTTTTATCTGAGCATCATAGGCTGTGTGATTTATCCTTAACCATCCTTTAGCTATAGGAGTAGGAGCCCATTCCTTTAGAGGTGGACCAGTTAGACAAAGAGTCATTGTGTTTGATATATTGGAAACAGGCAACTTCTCTTCTCTGAACATATTATGTTCCTCTCTGAAAAAACCCTTTCTGATTCTGCTGAACTTACAGCAATTGTTCTGACAATATTTTTAGCTCTTTGAACATTTTCAGAAATTGCATAGTTCTTGGAATTTTAAAAAAATTCTCTAAGGCTCCTACCTTAGAGAGAACCCGGATTACAAGTGCCATTTTAACAACCAGTCTGGCGAACTCAACAAAAAATTTAGGTATCTGGTCTGCTGAACCAGTGTGAACCGGATGGAGCCCACTACTGCTTTTAAGCCATGGTGACCCAGAAGAAGTTTCTGGATGCAGGACTTGTGCTGAGGCCCAGCCCTGGCCTCGGGCTGAATATCTCCATCAGTGACCTAGGTGACGATGTGGAGAGCAGCCTCATCAAATTTGCTGCAGCACATTGTAGTCTGGACAAGGCAGGGGCTCAGTGTGAAAAAATACTGGTTTCAAATTCTTCCTCTGCCCACATGTTAGCATGTCATCTTGGACAAGCCATTGCTGAGCCTTAGTTTTATAGCCCATAAAATGGGCATGTTAACAATACTATCAGGCTTGTTGTGAAAATTAAAGTTAATTTACAGAGTACCTGACTTGGAGTATATACTCAATAAATGTTGAATGTATTTGATTGCATAATTAGGGTTGGAAAAGATTAGGCAGGTTCGAGAGATGAATTGAAGCTAATAAAATAACATGAGATGGTTTTAGTTTATAATTCTGAATTTGGTTAAAACAAATGTAAATAAATATACAAAAATAAATTGCAAAAGTCCAGAGAGGGGGAAATATGGGACCAGCTCTCTGCACAAACCTGACTGTACTGAACTCCTACTGCTTCACTTTGTTTTCATGTTTTAGCTAAAGCAGATCCTGTGAAGAAACAGGGCTTTCTAGCCGAAAGCAAACTCTCCATATGTTGGTTGTATGACCCTGCACAGCCCCCACAGCACGAGCTGATGGTTATTTCTTCTACTAGTCTCTGCATGGCAATGTTAGGTGGTGAAGCACATAAATCCCATCCTAGTAATTTGTAGCTCCAGTGCATTTGGAAATGAAAAGCATTTGCTAAGTCGCACCTCTCTCATCCATTTTTCTTAAACCCATCTCTTTACTGCTTTGAGCACATCCCAGGAAGGTGCTGGCCCTACTTAGAACAACTTCTAAGGTAGAACTTTTTCTTGGTGAGGACCAGAGGTATGTTGGATTATTATTTTATCTGGAATGATTCACTATAGCTTCTAGTTCACAGAGAAAAGCCTCTTGAATTTATTTATTTCTGCCTTAGTTTTTCCATAGTAGTCCCTTTCACCAGGTCTGAGGAGAAATGCAAACTTGACCTTTACTTTTTGACCCCATCAGACTAAAGCATTTGTTTGATGAGGTCAAACAACAGAATTTGGTGAGTAGCTACCATGTTTCAGGCACCATGTTAGAAATATAAACAAGAATAATGCTCCCCCTTGCTGGTCCTATTAACTGGTCATGGCCCAATCATGCCAGAGACCAGACATTTCTTAAAAAGTTACTGCTTATTCCTGAATTCATTTGCGCTCCACTCACTGTGACATCACAAGTCAGTTTTTTTAAATCCTCCACCTGCTTGCTTTTAACTCCCCATCTATTCTCATTTGATTATATCTCAGTCTTAGACTGTTACCTTGACTCTGATGCCACAGTTGCATCCAAGGATTGCCTCTCAATCCACACTCTGCTCCACAGGCTGTGGAACCCAGGACTGGGTCCTGCAAACAACCTCCCCTGGCCCTTACCGCCCAGGAGGGAGAAAAGGTATCTGTCAACTTGCAAGGTGCCCAAATTCCCCTGCCTGTCCCACAGCCAGCACAGCTTGAAAGCCTCCTCTCAGACCCCCTAGGACCCCAAGTGCAGAGCAGGAAGGAGGTCTCTCTGAATTCCTTGGGAAATAGGCAAATGCACAGTGATTTGTTGCTGGTGTTAACAGGTGTTCCCAGGACTTGAATGAATAGAAAACCTGTAGGATTCCTGGTTGCCTTCAGTATTGCCTAATGGATGACAAACCTGAACCTGCTTCAGAGTCAGTCTTGCTCCTTTTCTTGACATTCCGCAGCCTAGCTGCTCAGCTAACTAATGATCTGCACAGTTGTGCTCCAGGCTTCCTGGCGACTTCTGCATGGAGCAGCATATGCTCACATTAGAACTCAGAAGCCCTTCCTTGGAACTCAAACTGTGACTGCATTTCTTAGTGATGAACTCTCCTGTCACTAACCTGTCTCATCAAAAGTGAATGTTATGGACAATGCTGCCACAAACATAGGGACACATTTCTTCTTTTCGAACAGTGCTATGGTGTTCTTAGGGTATATTCCTATAAGTGGGAGAGCTGGGTCAAAAGGCAGTTCGATTTTTAATGTTTTGAGGAATCTCCATACTGTTTTCCACAGTGGCTGCACCAGTCTGCATTCCCACCAGCAGTGCAGGAGGGTTCCCTTTTCTCCACATCCTCGCCAGCACTTGTTCTGTGTTATTTTGCTGATGAGTGCCATTCTGACTGGTGTGAGGTGATATCTCATTGTGGTTTTAATTTGCATTTCTCTAATGATTAGAGATGTTGAGCATTTTTTCATATGCCTATTGGCCATCTGTATGTCCTCTTTGGAGAAATTTCTATTCATTCCTTTTGCCGATTTTTTGATTGGATTGTTTGTCTTTCTGGTGTTGAGTTTTATAAGTTCTTTATAAATTTTGGTAACTAACCCCTTATTAGACGTGTTGTCGAATATGTTCTCCCATTGTGTGGTTTGTCTTTTTATTCTTTTCTTATTGTCTTTAGCTGTGCAAAAACTTTTTAGTTTGATATAGTCCCATTTGTTTAGCGAAGATCTGGAAATATCCCAAGTGGACAAGTGGATTAAAAAGCTTTGGTACATATATACTATGGAATACTACTCAGCCATAAGAAATAATGACATCGGATCATTTACAACAAAATGGATGGACCTTGATAACATTATCAAGGAGTGAAATAAGTAAAACAGAAAAAAACTAAGAACAGAATGATTTCATACATAGGTGGGACATAAAAGTGAGACTATGAGACATGGACAAGAGTGTGGTGGTTACGGGGTGGGGGGAAGGAGGAGAGGGAGGGAGGGGGGAGGGGAAGGGCACAAAGAAAATCAGATAGAAGGTGACAGAGGACAATTTGACTTTGAGTGATGGATATGCAACATAATTGAATGATAAGATAACCTGGAGATGTTTTCTTTGAACATATGTACCCTGATTTATTAATGTCACCCCATTAAAATTAATAAAAAATAAAAAAGTGAAAGTTATTTCCTGGGCTTGAAGGAGCTGGAATGTTTCTACTCAGAGAGACTATGTAGTGTAGCCAGAAAAATTTATGGACTAAGATGAGAAAACCAAAATTTATTGAGCGCCTACTATTTTCTTTGTTGTTGTTGTTGTTTTTTTACAAGGACAGAGAGAGAGTCAGAGAGAGGGATAGATAGGGACAGACAGACAGGAATGGAGAGAGGTGAGAAGCATCAATCATTAGTTTTTTGTTGCCATTGTGACACCTTAGTTGTTCATTGATTGCTTTCTCACATGTGCCTTGACTGTGGGCCTTCAGCAGACCGAGCAACCCCTTGCTGGAGCCAGCAATCTTGGGTCCAAGGTGTTGAGCTTTCGCTCAAGCCAGATGGGCCCATGCTCAAGCTGGCGAGCTCAGGGTCTTGAACCTAGGTCTTCCGCATCCCAGTCTGATGCGCTATTCACTGCGCCACTGCCTGGTCAGGCAGCACCTACTATTTTCTAGTACAGGACTTAAACTTCATCACAAATCAAGTAGCTAAAAACTTTTATTTCCACTTTACTAGTAAGAAACCTTTGAGACTCAGGAAAATTAAGTAACTTGCTCAGTGCCATGTTGCTAATAAATGGCAAAGCCTGGTCCATCTGGAAGCCTGTTTGGCCTTATTGCCAGACTCCTTTGAGCAGAAGCCCTCTAATCCTTACCTGCTGGGACCAGTGCCTCCTCCTTCAAGTGGGGATGCCTGAACTCCCAGTACCCATGATAATTCGATGTAAACGTGCATATGAAGGCATCAGAACTCTAAAGCCCTTTGGCCTGACGACACACAGGAGGTCAGAGCTGTTGACTTCGGGGAATCTTCCTGTGCCCTCAGGGGCAGGAACCGTGGGCCACAACTTAGAATTGAAAGGCAAGTTGCCCATGGAGTTGGCAAAGTGAGTGACACTGTCATAAGGTCCAAGTGCCTTCCTTCCCATCCTCCCTGGATGTGTCTTTTTGCATGAGGACTGGAAGGCTGTGATTGAGCCTCTCTCGTCTCGGCTCCTGGGTCAGGAGCTAGAGAGCTCCAGGCATGAGTATGAGCTGTGGGGACATTATGGGTTTTTGTCTCCTTTCCGAAAAAGGGAGAAAGTGGACCCTGTAATCTTTGGGAGAGGGCAGTAACAGCAGTGAAAGCCAGTGATACTGACAAGGCCAGTGGGAAAAAAACCAGAAGAAAGCTCCCTCCCACTTGCATGAGCTAGGAATTACAGTAGTCCGAGAGAGATGACACCAGCGTGAGGAACTTCTGGGAGCAGCTGCAGAGAGTGTAAGAGAGGAACCCCAACAGGAACTCCCAGAAGGAGACCTTTGAGACAGAGTGGCATCTGGGGCAAGGGCACAGGAAGGACTCCAGGGTCACACTATTGGATTGGACTCTCCAAATTAACTGTGGAAAAGAAATTCTGCTCATTGGTTGGTTAGGATTCACATGTATGCTAAGTTGTTGAGGAAACAGTGGATCTTTCTTTCTCACCTCATCAAGATTCACTTCATCTCCACACTTCATGTCCTCCACATGAAAGACTTTGACCAGATTTTCTTGTAAGGGTACCAGTCAATTTTATAAATCAACATATCTATTTTTTTATAGCAACAGTGACATTTTTTTTTTATAACAAGGTTAGGGCATCTCCAATGAAGAAAATTAGAAAATGTAGACAAGTAAAAAGAAGAAAAAAGAATCCATTATATTATAACCCAGAAGTGGTCCTTAGGTAGAATCTCTGTGGAAAGATGTGTATCTTTCTATACATGTATTTTCTGAAAGTAAGATTGTGCCATCCCTGCTGATTTGTTGTGTGCTTTTTATTCACATGACAATAGGCTTTTTAAGATATCAGTAACTATTCATCTTCAACATCATTTTCGATGATGGAATGATATTCCATAGTATTGATTCTTCTATTGGTTGAATAAATCGTTGACAATTTATTTTTTTAATTCCTGGGACACATATAAAATAGACTTAAAATATAAAGAATGGCACAAAAATATCCATATAAAATTGCACTTTGACTACTATGAAAAAGATGATAAAAATTCTTGTAGTGAAATATCTGTGCTTATTTTTAATTGCATCAATAGGATAAATTCTTATAATTCCTTATTCATGCTGTATGCACATTTCTTCTCAAATATTTATTTTGAAAATATTTAAATATATGGAAAAATCAAAAGAATAGTATAATAAGCACATATTTTCACCAAAATTCATTTCACCACATTTATATTATTTTTCGCTATAAATTTATATTAGGAAGCATTGAACACTATAAACATTGTGAAATTTTACCCCTATACTCCAGCTTGCTTATCCTAAGAAAAAAGTCATTAATCCTATTCAGTGCTGGAGGGGATGCACAAGGGCATGAATACCAAGAGACTAGGATCATTAGGGGCCATCTTGGAAGGGGACTATCACACATGACACTGACATTTTTGAAAAGGCCAGGCCAGTTGTCTTAAGGTTATCACAGGTTCTGGGTTTGTCTGGTTGTTTCCTCCTAACTAGATTCAGACAATGTGTATTTCTCTTGTAATACATCAGGCGTTACATAATGTCAACATCTGCTAATGGTCAAGCTGCTGTATTTTTTGCTCCATAAGACGCACCCCCCCCCCAAAGTGGAGGGGAAAATGGCCGTGCATCTTATGGAGCAAAAAATACAGTATTTATTAAATATTTTAACACACAATTTAATTCAAAATATTTTTTTTCTTATTTTCCTCCTTAAAACCCTAGATGTATCTTATGGTCAGGTGCATTTTATGGAGTGAAAAATACAGTAAGTTTGGCCACATAGTTGAGAGAGTATAGTCTGCACAGTAAGTCTTTGATTCACTGTTACTTTTTTTATAGTCTCTCTTGATAAAGCATCAAATATCACATGTCAACTTTTAGGCTGATTTCACCATAGAGAAATTAAAAAAGCTTTATTGTGTTGTTATACTACCAATCTTTCAGCAGGAATCGTGTGTGTGTGTGTGTGTGTGTGTGTGTGTGTGTGTGTGTGTGTGTTGATATCAATAGATACTTTTTATTTTTTATGACAGAAACAGAGAGAGAAACAGAGAGAGGAACAGATAGGGACAGACCAACAGGAAGGGAGAGAGATGAGAAGCATCAATTCTTCACTGAGTTTCCTTAGTTGTTCATTGACTGCTTTCTCATTTGTGCCTTGACTGGAGGCTAGAGGATAGTGAGTGACCCCTTGCTCAAGCCAGAGACCTTGGGCTCAAGCCAGTGATCCTGCTCTCAAGGTGGTGAGCCTGTGAGCAGGCAAAATAAGCCTGTGCTCAAGCTGGTGACCTTAGGGTTTTGAACCTGGGTCCTCTGCATTTCAGTTCGATGCTCTATCCACTGCACCACTTCCTGGTCAGGCAATATCAATAAATATTTTGAACTGAAAACTTTAGTAGAAAGGAGGTGAGGGAAACACCAAAGTGAATTTTCTGAGGACAGAAACTGTCATTTTTCCTGCGTATTTCAACTGCCTTTCACAATCACAATGTTAAACAAATAGCAGGTACTTAATAAATGTGTGTTGAATAAATGAAAGAACATACATAGAAAGAGCTCTATGGATGACTCAGGGAGTAGAGTGTCATCCGGACACGCTGAGGTTGTAGGTTTGATCCCTGGTCAGGGCACATACGAGAAGCAACTAGCTAGTGTACAACTAAGTGGAAAACAAGTCAATGCTTCTCTCACTCTCTCTCTCTCTCCCGCCATTCATATCCCCACCTGTTCTCTCTCTCAAATCAGTGAAAAAATAAATAATAACAACAACAAAACATAAAAGGGAAGAACCAGAAATAAAGAGGCACTTTCTAATTTATAAAACTGTAGAAACCAAAATATTAACGTTTACCAAAACAACTAATAACTCCCTGGGAATCTCCTGCCCTCCCATTCCCCTCTCGGGGTGGTTTTCGGTGCTCTGTCCCCACTGTCCTCAGGTCCTGCCATCACAAGGGCTCTGGCTTCTGACCATCCAAATCTCCAGTCTCCATGGTTCCTTAGAAAGCACACTGAATTCTAAACCTACTTTTCACTTTCTCTACCATGATGATAAACTGCTCACATGACATCTTGAACCTTTTCAACAACTTTGTCAGTCCAGGAAGGAAGTAAAATAGAAAGTAATGAAATGGTATTTTCCTAAAGGTGAGAGAGACAGTAAATGGAATTGCATGAGCTAATATGAGTGCACTTCTGTGTTCAGAATTATCCCCTCACATTCAATTCCATCTTCAATTTGTTTTCTCTGTGTCTAATTGATTCATGAGACCTCTCTCTGGGTTGCACGGAATCATGGTAATGTGTCCCCTGGTAAGCAAAATAATTGAAACAATGTGTCTCATTTTTTAGCTGCCTTGTCTACTATAGAAAAAGAATGTGGAAAAGCACCAGGAATCATGAAGTTAAATTTCCTCTTCTTCAAGCCTGCCTCGAGGAACATCCTGTTCCCCAGCTTAGCCAGGTCAATGGAGAATAACCTGCTTAGACATTTTCTTTCTCTGCTCTATGCACATCAGTGCAAGAACTGAGCAGCCCAAAGCACAGCAGAAAGAAGAAAGGAAAAGGAAGGGGGAGGAATTAGAGCTTACTGAGAGCCTACTGTGGCAGAAATTGAACCAGAACTCCGGAGCTCCGCCACAGGCTAGCTCACCTGGTGGGCTGAGGACATGAATAGCTTGCTCAAGGCACTAAACAACCAGGAAGTATCAAGTGGCATTCTAGAGCTAGGTCTCTGTTGCCGAAGCCAGTGCCCTGAACACCAGGTATCTTGAACACCACACTGCCGCACCAGTATCCCTCTCTTCTTCAGTTGGGATAAAAAACCCTTCATTTCCAACCTTTTGGTCTCACTGTTCCAACAAACACATTCATATACACCCTAAACTCCACAGTAGATGATTCTCCAAATAAGCTATATACTTTAAAGTTATTGAAGGGTATGTATCTGAAGGAAATTAAAACAGGGCCCGCTCTATTTACACAGACAAGAGTCACCTGTACCTGCTATCCTGTACCTGTGCCTTTTCTTTTGCATACCTCTCCTGTGTGTCCTGACCAGGAATCAAATCCAGGACTTAGACACACTGGGTCGATGCTCTACCACTGAGCCAACTGGCCACGGCTATCTAATGAATCTTTAAAATATCTTGGTTGTTGTATGGCCAGTATTCATGGCCACCATCAAAACCACCTGGCCAATGCAGGTTTGCATTTGATCCAGACAGATAGTAAGGAATCAACAGAGCCAAGAACGGGTGGTCCATTTTCCTTTATTCTAGACTTGTACTCAGCAAGTGAGTAAAAACAAACACACTGGGCTCCAAAACTCACTCATTCAGTGCTCACAAAGCTACTGACACATCCGAGTTTTCCTAGAATCAAAAGCTTCCACCTCACCAGTCTTATTCACCTCTGTCCCCCATCTCCTTCTCCTACACAAACTGGCTTTTCCTTCACCATTCCGCATTTTTGGCTGCCTCCTTTTCTCCATGTGGCCTTTCTCTGCCCTGCTACAGCATGGGCTGTTCCTCTCTACAAGAATGTGATCACTCTCTCTCCAAATGGCCTCCTAGCTCCATCTTTTAAAACCTTTTGGTGTGAAAGCCCTCCCCCAACACACATTAGAATAACCACACCCCTTCCAAGCAAGAAGGGCAACTAGCTGTATCACGTGAGGGCAGCGGCCATATTTAACAATAAGAGTGAGAAACGATAACTTTATCTGCCCAACAGTTGAATTTCACTTGGTGACAAAATTAGCAAACTAGATTTTTGCAGTTTAAAGTCATTTATCCTCTCTGACATATGCGGGTGGTGACCTGCCACATTGGAACATCTCTAGGTCAGAACCCCTCTGGTTTGCCACTAAGTACCCATTCCTGGATGAGAAAAAGAAAATGGTGACTAGGAATGGGTTGTGGAGTTGCTCATCGGACCTGATCCCATACTGTCTGGGTAGGGTCTGGCTTTGACTTCTGCATGCCTGTGAGAAAAGTTGGAAAAATCACGTCCTATAGGTACTATCCTATCCAAGACTTAACTTGTAGAAAGGTGTTATAGCTATAATACTTCAGCCATTAAAGATTTCCCATGCAAATTTGCCTTGCTAAAATAAAGGGTCACATAGGGGTGGGCAAAGTAGGTTTATAGTTATTCATATGAAAAAAGACATGGCGGTTATGATTATTATAAGAGCTTTATTAACTCTGTTTTGTGTGGTCACAACTGTAAACCCACTTTTGCCTACCACCGTGTTTTTGCCAGATGGAACAAACCAAGCTTCTTTTAAACGAAAACATGAAGCTAATTTGTACAGTAAATATGAACTTTAGGGTCATGACAACTCCTGACTACTTTGAAAAGAAAATGAATGTGAATTTATTGCCAACTCTGCTCATTTTTCTTATATATGAGTGTGTCTTCCTCCTGCCTACTGCTCAGCTGGGTTAATTGAAGAGAAATAATAATGTATCACATCTACTTACCTTAATTTCATTGTTTTTCATCATAAGCAATTTATATGAGGACTGGCATTAATTAATTCTAGCTCCATCTATCACAGAGTTCAACATTTAATCTAGTCTCATGCATGCGCTAACAAAAGTAGTACTCCGAATTTTGGAGTCCTTACCGAGTGAAAAAAGGGGTGATAAATCTGAGACAGCGCTTGTGTCTCTTCCTTTTGCCTGTTACTCCATCAAGTACAATTAGATACTGGCCTCAGGAAAGCTCAGGAAAGAGAATCATCAAGATCGATGTACTTAGCCTAATGTGGAGGCATGCTTAACCATGACCAGTCTCTCAATTCCTAATGACCCTATTTTGAGAAGTCTATTATGAAGAACATTTATCAGAAATTCTCAAAGCCTTCACTCCGAGTCAGTACTATTTCTAGTATTTCTTCAGACTGCGTTGTGGATTCCTCCAAAGGGTGAGAAGGGATTCTATCCAGGTGTTCTGGCTGCAGATCCCTGTAGCACCAGAGCCCATCTTGGCCCAAATAAAGAGAACGAATGGATCGACAGGACATTACTACATGCATCTAGCCTTCTCACCTGGAGCTACTCTGGCAAGATAGGCCAGCGCCCAGATGCCTTAGGCACCCGCTCAGCTCCTACCTGCCTGCCGAAACCACCTGACACAGACAGACTACACAGAGACTGCTCTCACAAGACGGTCTTAATCATACAAACAAACAAAAAAAGTCAAACAAAATGAAAAAACAGAAGAATGTCTCTCAAACAAAGGAACAAGAAAAATCTCCAGAAAAATACAGTGTGTCCGTAAAGTCATAGTGCACTTTTGACCGGTCACAGGAAAGCAATAAAAGATGATAGAAATGTGAAATCTACACCAAATAAAAGGAAAACCCTCCCAGTTTCTGTAGGATGATGTGGCAGCATGTGCGCATGCGCAGATGATGATGTAACACCGTGTATACAGCGGAGCAGCCCACAGCCATGCCAGTTGAGATGTGGATGGTACAGAGGAAAGTTCAGTGTGTTCTGTGGCTTGCTAAATTTGAATCCGTGACCAAAGTGCAATGTGAATATCGGCGCGTTTATAACAAAGCGCCACAACATAGGAATAACATTACTTGGTGGGATAAGCAGTTGAAGGAAACCGGCAGTTTGGTGGAGAAACCCCGTTCTGGTAGGCCATCAGTCAGTGACCAGTCTGTAGAGCAGGGGTGCCCATACTTTTTCAGCTTGCGAGCTACTTATAAGATGACCAAGTCAAAATGATCTACCTACAATAAAAATGCAAAACATAAATGTATTTCTTCTATATTACCATTATTTAAGTTACTATTATTACTATTTAATATTGTGTATTCTTCTTTCACCTTTCTCCTTCTCAGCTCTCTTTATGGAGGAAAGTCAATGTCATAGTTTTTATGAACAGTCTGAAAAAGCTGCTCCACATTTCCCTTCTTTGGAATAACAATGGCACACAGACAGATGAGGCAAATGCACTTAAAATATGACATAGTGAAAAAAATTCCCTCCCATTCTGTATGAAAGTGGTAGGTTTTAGGCTTCTTACTCAGACCAGCTATGGCACTCAATTTTATACCCTTTGTTGTATTTAGTTTAAATAAAATTGAAGGCTAACTATGCAGCAATGTAACTGAACAAGTTAGCGCGGTTTAACGCGCATGCGTAGGGTGTTGAAAGTTCAGACGTCAGATTGGCTACCCTATATGCCAATCAAAAGACAAATGCCTTTTTAATGTCATGCTATCTACCCACTCGTCCTTCATGATCGACCAGTAGGTCGCGATCGACTAGTAGATTGTGATCAACGTATTGAGCACCCCTGCTGTAGAGGCTATACGGGATAGCTACCTAAGGAGCCCTAAAAAATCTGTGTGTGCGTGTGCTCGACAATTACACCTAAGCAAGACTACAGTTCATAAGGTATTAAAGAAACCTCTCTGTTTTACAGGGTACAAATTGCAGCTGTTGCATGCTATCAAACCACGGATAGACTCACACGATGCGCGTTCGCTACAGATATGCTTCATGAGATCGACAATGATGCAAGACTTTTGCAGAAGATTGTGTTTAGCGATGAGGTGACCTTCCATATCTGTGGACATGTTCATCACCATAACGTCCTAATATGGGCTGCTGAACATCCTCATGCCTATGTTGAGTACAAACGTAACACCCCTAAAGTAAACGTGTGGTGTGGCCTGATGCATGATAAGGTGATAGGCCCATTATTTTTCGCAGGGCAGTCTGTGATGGCAAACACCTATCTTGACATGTTGGAATTGTATGCAGTGCCACAATTTTCAGAAGGTGTTATCTTTCAACAGGATGACGCTCCTCCACACTATGCCACCATTGTTCATGAGTTTCTGGATAGAATATTCCCCCGGCGGTGGATAGGCAGGGGTTCTGTCAAGCCATGGCCACCACAATCTCCGGATCTGATGCCCTTAGACTTTTACTTTTGGGGTTATGAGAAGCAACATGTGTACATTGAACGTATCAATGACATTAATAACTTAAAACAGAGAATCACAGACGTTATTCACTCTTTTACACAAGACGTTCTTACCCGTGTGTGGCAAGAACTTCACTATCATTTGGATGTGTATAGGGCAACAAATGGAGCCCACATCGAACTTCACTGAATAGGTATGAAACTGGGAGAGTTTTCCTTTTATTTGGTGCAGATTTCACATTTCTATCGTCTTTTATTGCTTTCCTGTGACCGGTCAAAAGTGCACCATGACTTTACGGACACACTGTATATCCTAAAGCAATAGAGATAAATAATTTGCCTAATAAGGTATTTAAAAAAACAGTCATAAGGATGCTTACCAAACTTGACAGTGGAATGGAGAACCTTAGGGAGAAATTCAACAAGGAGAAGGTATAAAGAACTAAGCAGATATGAATAATACAACAGTTAAATGAAAACTACATTAGAAAGAATCAACAGCAGACTAGCTAATACAGAACAGATCATTCAATTGGAACACAGACTAGTGGAAATCAACCAATCAGAACAGTAATAGGAAAAAATATTTTAAATGAGGATAGCTTAAGAGACCTCTACAATAGCATCAAGCACTGAAACATTCACATCATAGGAATTCCAGAAGGAGAAAAGAGAGAGAGAGAAATGGGCAGGAGGCAGAAAGTATATTTGAAGAAATATTGGCTGAGGCCCTGGCCAGTGCCTTAATAGATGGAGTGTTGCCTGGGAGTGTCAAAGTTGTGGGTTCAATCTCTGGTCAAAGCACATACCAGAAGTAACCAATGAGTGCACACCTAAATGGAACAACTAAGTGGAACAACAATGCTGTTTCCTCTCTCTCTTTCCCTTCCTCTCTTTTTCTCACTCTCTAAATCAATGGGAAAAAAAATTTAAAAAGAAAGAAAGAATAGCTGAAAACTTTCTTAATATGATAAAGGAAACAGACATCAAGATCCAGGAAGCACAGAGAGTTCCAAATAACTCAAAGAGACCCACACCAAGATATATTATAATTACAGTGGCAAAAGGTAAAAATAAAGGTACAGTCTTTAAGGGAGCAAGAAGAAAATGAGTTACATTCAGCGGAAATCCCATAAGGCTATGAGCTGATTTCTCAGCTGCAACTTCAGAGGCCAGAAACAGTGGTAAGACATCTTTACAGTGCTGAAAGAAAGCATCTTATAACCTAGAATAATTTTCCCAGCAAAGTTATCATTCAGAATTTAAGGAGAGATAGTTTCCCGACAAGTAAAAACAAAAATGATTCATCACCATAAAACCCCCTTTGCTAGACATGTTAAAGAAAAGCCACAACCAGAGATAATGTAATGTGAGAAAAAAAAAAATCTCACAGGTAAAGCCAAATATGTAATAAACACACAAATCAGACATTTAAAAGGTCAAAAAAAAAGTATCAAACTCAACTCAAAGTACAATAAATAGTTAGGAGATACACAACACAAGAATATCTCAAATATGATGTCAGTAATTTAAAATGTGGATGGGGAGTAAAAATGTAGTTCTTATAAATATATTCAAATAAAATGCCAATAAGCTTAAAATAGACTCTTACAGATATATAATGATATACATAAAATTATGGTAACCACAAACCAAAAACCTATTAAAGCTATACAAAGAAAAATAATAATAAAAGAACAACAAAATAAAAACCAATAAAGAAAAATAATAAACCACAAGGGAAGAGATCAAGAGAAGGAGCAGAGAAGTATAAAAATAACCAACAAGTAATTAACAAAATGGCAAAAAGTACCTATTTTTAATAACTGCTTTAAATTTGGAGTGGTGAACACACAAGGCAATATACAGATGATGTATTGTAGAATTGTGCACCTGAAACCTGTATAATTTTGTTAAGCAATGATACTCCAATAAATTCAATAACTTTTTTTTTTTTTTTTTTTAATATATATTTTATTATTATTAATTCTAATGGGGTGACATCAATAAATCAGGGTACATATGTACAATGAAAACATCTCCAGGTTATCTTATCATTCAATTGTGTTGCATACCCATCACCAAAAGTCAAATTGTCCTCTGTCACCTTCAATCTGGTTTTCCCTGCGTCCCTCCCCTCCTCCCTATCCCACTCTTCCCTCCCTCCCCCCATCCCATAACCACCACTCTCTTGTCCATGTCTCATACCCTCACTTTCATGTCCCACCTATGTATGTAATCGTGCTGTTTTCAGTTTTTCTTTTTTTCTGATTTACTTATTTCACTCCGTATAATGTTATCAAGGTACATCCATTTTGTTATAAATGCTCCGATGTCATCGTTTCTTATGGCTGAGTAGTATTCCATAGTATATATGTACCATAGCTTTTTAATCCACTCGTCTTCTGACGGACACTTGGGCTGGTTCCAGATCTTTGCTATTGTGAACAATGCTGCCACGAACATGGAGGCGCATTTCTTCTTTTCGAACAGTGCTATGGTGTTCTTAGGGTATATTCCTAAAAGTGGGATAGCTGGGTCAAAAGGCAGTTCGATTTTTAATTTTCTGAGGAATCTCCAAACTGTTTTCCACAGTGGCTGCACCAGTCTGCATTCCCACCAGCAGTGCAGAAGGGTTCCCTTTACTCCACATCCTCGCCAGCACTTATTCTGTGTTGTTTTGCTGATAAGTGCCATTCTGACTGGTGTGAGGTGATATCTCATTGTGGTTTTAATTTGCATTTCTCTAATGATTAGTGATGTTGAGCATTTTATCATATGCCTATTGGCCATCTGTATGTCCTCTTTGGAGAAATTTCTATTCATTTCTTTTGCCCATTTTTTGATTGGGTTGTTTGTCTTCCTGGTGTTGCGTTTTATAAGTTGTTTATAAATTTTAGTTATTAACCCCTTATCAGATGTGCTGCCGAATATGTTCTCCCATTGTGTGGTTTGTCTTTTTATTCTGTTCCTATTGTCTTTAGCTGTGCAAAAACTTTTTAGTTTGATATAGTCCCATTTGTTTATCTTGCCTTTTATTTCAGTTGCCCATGAAGATAAATCGGCAAATATACCGCTGCTACAGATGTCGGAGAGCTTGCTGCCTATGTTTTCTTCTAAGATGCTTATGGTTTCACGGCTTACATTTAAGTCTTTTATCCATTTTGAGTTTGTTTTTGTGAATGGTGTAAGTTGATGGTCTAGTTTCATTTTTTTGCAGGTAGATGTCCAATTTTCCCAACACCATTTGTTAAAGAGGCTGTCTTTACTCCATTGTATGTTCTTTCCTCCTTTGTCAAATATCAGTTGTCCATAAAGCTGTGGGTTTATTTCTGGGTTCTCTGTTCTGTTCCATTGATCTATGTGCCTGTTCTTATGCCAGTACCAGGCTGTCTTGAGTATAATGACCTTGTAGTAAACCTTGATATCAGGAAGAGTGATACCTCCTGCTTTATTTTTTCTTTTTAAGATTGCTGAGGCTATTCTTGTTCTTTTTTGGTTCCATATAAATTTTTGGAATATGTGTTCTATATCTTTGAAGTATGTCATTGGTATTTTAATTGGTATTGCATTGAATTTATAAATTGCTTTGGGTAATATAGACATTTTAATGATGTTTATTCTTCCTAGCCATGAGCACGGTATGTGCTTCCACTTGTTTGTATGTTCCTTGATTTCTTTTATCAATGTTCTATAATTTTCCGAGTACAAGTCCTTAACCTCCTTGGTTAAATTTACTCCTAGGTACTTTATTTTTTTGGCTGCAATAGTGAAGGGGATTGTTTCCTTAATTTCTTTTGCTGATATTTCATTGTTGGTGTATAGAAATGCCTCTGATTTCTGAGTATTAATTTTATATCCTGCCACCTTGCTGAAATCATTTATAAGGTCCAGTAGTTTTTTGACTGAGACTTTAGGGTTTTCAATATACAATATAATATCATCTGCAAATAATGACAGTTTTACTTCTTCTTTTCCAATTTGTATGCCTTTTATTTCTTCTTCTTGTCTGATTGCTGTAGCTAGGACTTCCAGAACTATGTTGAATAAGAGTGGTGAAAGTGGGCAACCCTGCCTGGTTCCTGATCTTAAGGGGATTGCTTTTAATCTTTGTCCATTTAGTATGATGTTTGCTGTCGGTTTATCGTAGATGGCCTTTATCATGTTAAAGAATGATCCCTGTATTCCCACTTTACTGAGAGTTTTGAGCATGAATGGGTGCTGGATTTTATCAAATGCCTTTTCTGCATCTATTGAAATTATCATGTGATTTTTGTCCTTCCTTTTGTTTATGTGGTGAATCACATTGATTGATTTGCGAATATTGAACCAGCCTTGCCTCTCCAGAATAAATCCCACTTGATCGTGGTGTATGATTTTTTTCATATATTGCTGGATCCGGTTGGCTAATATTTTGTTGAGAATTTTAGCGTCTAAATTCATCAGGGATATAGGCCTATAATTTTCTTTCTTTGTGTTGTCTTTGCCCGGTTTTGGGATCAGAATTATGCTCGCCTCATAAAAGGAGTTTGGAAGTCTTCCTTCCTCTTGAATTTTTTGAAATAGCTTGAGGAGAATAGGAGTTAGTTCTTCTTTGAATTTTTGATAGAATTCACTTGTGAAGCCATCAGGCCCAGGACCTTTCTTTTTTGGGAGTTTTTTGATAACTGTTTCGATCTCATTTGCTGTAATTGGTCTGTTTAGGTGTTCTGATTCTTCCAGATTGATTTTTGGAAGGTTATATGATTCAAGAAATTTGTCCATTTCACCAAGATTGTCTAATTTTTTGGCATATAGTTCTTCATAGTATTTTCTTACAATGCTTTGTATTTCTGTTGTGTCAGTTGTTATTTCTCCACTGTCCTTTCTAATTTTATTTATTTGAGTCTTCTCTCTTTTTTTCTTGGTGAGTCTAGTTAAAGGTTCATCAATCTTGTTTACCTTTTCAAAGAACCAGCTTCTTGTTTCATTGATCCTCTGTATTGTTTCCTTAGCCTCTATGTCATTTATTTCTGCTCTGACCTTTATTATTTCCTTCCTTCTACTTGTCTTGAGTTTTATTTGTTGTTTCTTTTCTAGTTCTTTTAGATGCAGGGTCAGGTTGCTTATTTGAGCTTTTTCTAGCTTCTTATGATATGCCTGTAGTGCAATAAACTTCCCTCTCAGAACTGCTTTTGCTGTGTCCCATAAATTTTGAGTTGATGTATGCTCATTATCATTTGTTTCTAGAAACTTTTTTATTTCTTCTTTGATCTCATTGTTAATCCATTCATTATTTAATAACATGCTATTTAGTTTCCAAGTGTTTGAGTATTTTTCATTTTTTCTTTTGTGGTTAATTTCTAGTTTCATAGCATTGTGATCAGAGAAAATGCTTGATATGATTTCAATCTTCTTAAATTTATTGAGACCATTTTTGTGTCCTAACATGTGGTCTATCCTAGAAAACGTACCATGAGCGCTTGAGAAGAATGTATATTCTACTGCTTTAGGGTGAAAAGTTCTGAAGATATCTATTAAATCAAGTTGATCTAGTGTCTCCTTTAAGTCTGCTGTTTCTTTATTAATTTTCTTTCTTGAGGATCTATCCAGTGTTGTTAGAGGGGTATTGAAATCCCCTACTATGATAGTATTGCTGTTAATCTCGCCCTTTATATCCATCAAAGTCTGCTTTATGTATGTCGGGGCTCCTATATTTGGTGCGTAGATATTTACAATAGTTATATCTTCCTGTTGAATTGTTCCCTTTATCATTATGTAGTGTCCTCCTTTATCTCTTACTACAGCCTTTGTTTTAAAGTCCATTTTGTCTGATATAAGTATTGCTACCCCTGCTTTTTTTTCATTTGCATTTGCATGAAATATTTTTTTCCATCCTTTTACCTTCAGTCTATGAGCATCTTTTGTTTTAAGGTGTGTCTCTTGTAGACAGCATATGTATGGGTCCTGTTTCTTTATCCATGCAGCTACCCTATGTCTTTTGATTGGATCATTTAATCCATTTACATTTAAGGTTATTATTGATATGTAGTTGTTTATTGCCATTTTATTCTTTAAAGCTGTATTCTTCTTTTGCTCTATTCATTCCTCCCTTTAAACTGTTCACAAGAGGCCCCTTAGTATCTCTTGCAGAATTGGTTTGGTTTTTATGAATTCCTTGAGGCTTTCTTTTTCTGGGAAGCTCTTTATTTCTCCTTCAATTTTAAACGTTAGCCTTGCTGGATAAAGTAGTCTTGGTTGTAGGTTCTTGTTCTGCATTACTTTGATTATTTCTTGCCATTCCCTTCTGGCTTCAAGTGTTTCTGTTGAGAAGTCCGATGTCATCCTTATGGGGGCTCCTTTGTAGGTGACAGTTTTTTTTTCTCTAGCAGCTTTTAAAATTTTTTCTTTATCCATTAGCTTTGGTATTTTAACTATGATGTGTCTTGGTGTAGATTTTTTTGGGTTTCTCCTTAATGGAGTTCTGTGTGCTTCTTGAATGTGTGGAATGTTTCCCAGCCTTAATTTAGGAAAGTTTTCTGCTATGATTTGATTGAACAAAGTTTCCATTTCCTGTCCTCTCCCCTCTTCTTCAGGCACCCCTATGATGCGAATGTTGTTTCTCTTCATGTTGTCACAAAGCTCCCTTAGAGTTTCCTCACATTTTTTAAGTCTCTTTTCCTTTTTCTTCTCTGCTTCTGTGCCTTTGTTTATTGTGTCCTCTAACTCGCTTATTCGATCCTCAGCGTCATCCATCCTGCTTTTAATTCCTTCCATTGTGGTCTTCAGTTCTGATACTGTATTTGTCATTTCTGTCTGATTCTTTTTTATTATTTCAATTTCATTTTTTATACTTGTTATGTCTTTATTTAGGTGTTCATAATGACTATCCATTGTTGCTCTAATTTCTTTGAACATCCTAACTATCATTATTCTAAATTCTGCTTCTGGTAATTTGGTTATATCTGGTTCATTCAGGTCCTTATCTGGGGATTTCTCTTGATTCATTTGGTTTGCATTCCTCTGCCTGCCCATTTTTTCTGTGTATAAGCGAGTTGTGGCCACTGGAGTCCAGTAGGTGTTGCCTTTGTGTTCTCTAGGTGTGGTCTATCTGCAGGCCCCCCACCTCCTCTGCTGATGCCTAGGGTGGTTGGGTATGAGCGTTGCCAGCGCCGGCCCACTGTGGCTTTTGCTATGATTTCTGCCTCTCCTCCGTGGGAGGGGCTGTGACTGAAGCCACAAGATTAGCACCAAGGGTAGAGGTGAGCACCTTTGCTCAGCTGCGGACCCAGCCTATTTCCGGACTTCCGCCCAGAACCAGCAGTCGGAGCCTGCTCGCTACAGTTCCGCGGGTTAGGCGGGGCTTTTGACGTGCTCTCAGCTGTAAGCTTTTGCCCGTCCGGAGCTTTAGCCCCGCCCTCGAGGCCAATGCCCTACTGCGCAGGGTCGGAAACCAAGGTTTATTGGGGCGGGCGTGTTTGCTGGCTTCCTCCGAGCTGCGTACTTCCGCTCGTCCCAGACTCTACCCCGCCCCCGCGTTCGGAGCCCGCTCGTGCATGTATGAATGGTATCCGGGGTTTCTCCGGCCGGGCGCGGATAGTAGCGTGGGCTCAGCTGCGAGCCTCCACTTGTCTCTGGGTCCACCCCGTTCCCGCGCTCGGAGCCCGCTCGCGCACGTATACTGGCCAACCGCGGTTTCTCCGGCCGGGGGGGGGGGGGTTGGGGTGGGGGAGTGGGGGACTGGTAACGTCAGCTCAGCCACAGCCCCTGCCCGTCCCTGGTCCTAGCCCGGTCCCCGCGGTCAGGGCCGGCTTGCGCAGGGCCTGCCCGTTCCTGGCCTCCCGCTTTGTCCCCGTAAGTGGGATTAAAGGCGGGCCCGCAGCTTCTGGACCGCTTTCACGGTCCCCTCTGACCCTCTGGGCTAGACCGATCTCCCACCGGCTTGGCCTCTGCCCACGCCGACAGAACCGCCTTTCAGCGTCCTGCCGCCCCAAAACCTTAAGCAGCCCTCAGCAGAGTAGGAAGGGACCTAACACTCCACACTGTAGGCCTGGGAGCTCCCTCACTTGTTTCACAGCTCAATACTGTCCAAACGCCTTTCTAGGCTCTGAGACTGCAGGCTGGGGCTTGGTTCCTGGGACCCAGGTCCCTCCCTCTCCGCCAAACTCTCCTCCCGCCACACGGGTCTCTCCGGGCTGCCGTTTGCTCCGGGGAGCTGGGCAGCCCTCTTCGCGTTTTCGCTATTCCTACCAGTCTCAATGTGGCTTCTTCTGTGTTCCTTGGTTGAAGAGTCCACTTAGTTTTGTTGAAAGTTGGTTTATCCAGGTGATGGTTCTTAAAATTGAGTTGTAATCCACTTTGGTTCTGGGAGTTGGAAGTTGGTACGTCCGCCTACTCCGTCGCCATCTTGCTCCCGATAAATGCCTCTTCCAGTATCGTTACTTCTTGAAATATGTTGCAAATATCTCTCCTAGTCTATTAGATTTTTAAACTTTATTAATATATTTTACCAAGTAATGGTTTCAAACTTTTAAGTAGTCAAATATGTCAATCATTTCCTTTACGGCTCTGGATTTCAAGCCATTCTCAGAAAGCCTTCCACACACCAAAGTTCTAGTCTAGTTCTTTTTTGTTTCCTCTAGTGCTTTTATAGTTTCACGTTACATGTTTAGTTCTGTAATTCATATTTGTGTGGCTATAAAATCAAGTGAGGAATCTTATTTCACTTTCTCCAACATGGAAAGATCTATCTAAGTCCAATTTATTAAATACTCTGTTCTTTCCTCACTGATTTGTAATAATAGTTTTTATATACTGAATTCCATATCTCTCTATATCTACCTTCCTATATATCTTTGGATTTGTTTCTGTTCTGCTGGTTTACTTATATATTACTGCAGTGTGCTTTAGGTGAACCCAGGATTAAATGACTCTTGCTATATTTAGAAAATGATTAGTCTTAATTTATATTTGTATCCTACAAATGGAAACAACTTTAATGTTCTGTAGAAATCTTTAAAAGGGGATTTGAACTGACTTTTCTTACTACTGGTCCTTTGGGATCTCTATTGGCATCAGTGGAGCAGAAGAAAAAGAGATTATGTGACTCTGAAACTTGAGGACAACTTAAAAGCTTTCTTCTTTGGGTCCCACTCCCTATGGTCTATTTAAAGATCCTCTGGAGTTGTCTGCTTATTCAGTCATTCAGTTTAGGTTTATTACACTCTTACTATATGTTTTATATACTATATCAAGCACAGGAAGAACAAAAATAATTAAGAAACAGACCTTACTCCCAAACAATTTATAGCCTTATTATACACACACACACACACACACACACACACACACACACACACACACACACACAAAAAAAAAAAAAAAAAAAAAAAACCCACAAAAAAACCAAACAAACCCCAAACAGCAAAAAACAAGTTTCGGTTTTAAAAGGTATGATAAAGACAAGTACGAGGGAAGCAGTGACCCAAAGTGAGAATGCTTGAGCTCAGAGAAGAGGAGCAGATACACAGCTGAGTCTTAAAGGAGACCTGTGAGCTCACGTGGTGGGAGAGGGCACAGCAGATCAGCCTGCAGAGCCAGCGCTGACAGACGCACAGGCCACAGCTGGCCTGGAGCCTGGAGCCTGGAGGTGAGGTTGATGGCTTCTAGGAGCGGGAAGATAGAGAAAAGCTGGACAGAGATGTTGATGAAGTTGGAGAGACAAGCAAATAAATGGCTTTTGAACTTCAGGAATATGAAGAGATGCAAGAATGATTTTCATAGGAAGATGAAATGATCAGTTTTACATTTTGGAAAAATAACTTTGGTTGGAGTAGAAAAAATATATCATAGGAAAGTGATATTAGGACTATAGAGACATGAATGGGGTGGTCACAACCAGGCTATTGTGACATCTATGAAGAGAGAGATGATGAGACAGAGATATTCATACATCAAGTGATAGGGTAAATAGCCATATTGTTTGTTTTCAAACTACATTAGTAACACTTTAGCTTTTTTTTAAAATTTTTACAGGGACAGACAGAGAGTCAGAGAGAGGGATAGATAGGGACAGACAGACAGGAACGGAGAGAGATAAGAAGCATCAGTCATCAGCTTTTCATTGCTGTTGCAACATCTCATATGTGCCTTGATCACGGGCCTTCAGTGGGCCTTCAGCAGACCGAGCAACCCCATGCTGGAGCCAGCGACCTTGGGTCCAAGCTGGCAAGCTTTTGCTCAAGCCAGATGGGCCCACACTCAAGCTGGCAACCTTGGGGTCTCGAACCTGGGTCTTCCACATCCCAGTCTGATGTTCTATTCACTGCACCACCACCTGGTCAGGCAATTTAGCATTTAAAGAGCAAAAATAAGATATTTTTACCAGTAATTGGATAAACCAGGCAACAGAGTACGTACATAAACAGAAAACTGGATAATAAATTTGCCTACAAATAAACCCTTAGAAAGATTTTTTCTGAGTCATTGAAATAAGAGAGACTTAATGCTAGGCTATGTTATAAGTTCCATCCAACCTGATATCCCTGACTAGAATTTTGAGAGGGGACATCCATCTTTCTGAGTGACGTTAGGTCTAAATAGTTTGGAGTAATGACTCTAACTTCGGTATAAGAATGACTGACGAGACAACCAGTTCTCTGCACACTGTCTGGAAAGAGGTTCCCTTCACTCCAAGGGAGAGGTGCTCCCCACTTAAGCAGCAGAGGTCTGGAAGCTGATAGGTTTGGAAAATAGTTCTTCCCCATGATTCCCCCAGGATATAACCCACAGCATTTGCTTTCTTTTTATTAAATTTATTTTTATTAATTTTAAAGGGGTGACATTAATAAATCAGGGTACATATGTTCAAAGAAACCATCTCCAGGTTATCTTATCATTCAATTATGTTGCATGCCCATCAACCAAAGTCAAATTGTCCTCTGTCACCTTCTATCTGGTTTTCTTTGTGCCCCTCCCCACCCCCCTCTCACTCCCTCTCCTCCCTCCCCCCACCCCATAACCACCACACTCTTGTCCATGTCTCATAGTCTCACTTTTATGTCTCACCTATGTATGAAATTATGCTGTTCTCAGCTTTTTTCTGATTCACTTATTTCACTCCGTATAATGTTATCAAGGTACATCCATTTTGTTGTAAATGATCCGATGTCATCATTTCTTATGGCTGAGTAGTATTCCATAGTATATATGTACCAAAGCTTTTTAATCCACTCATCCTCTGACGGACACTTGGGTTGTTTCCAGATCTTCGCTATTGTGAACAATGCTGCCACGAACATGGTGGCACATTTCTACTTTTTGAACAGTGCTATGGTGTTCTTAGGGTATATTCCTATAAGTGGGATAGCTGGGTCAAAAGGCAGTTTGATTTTGAATTTTTTGAGGAATCTCCATATTGTTTTCCACAGTGGCTGCATCAGTCTGCATTCCCACCAGCAGTGCAGGAGGGTTCCCTTTTTTCCACATCCTCGCCAGCACTTATTCTGTGTTGTTTTGCTGATGAGCGCCATTCTGACTGGTGTGAGGTGATATCTCATTGTGGTTTTAATTTGCATTTCTCTAATGATTAGTGATGTTGAGAATTTTTTCATTTCTTTTGCCCATTTTTTTATTGGATTGTTTGTCTTCCTGGTGTTGAGTTTTATAAGTTCATTATAAATTTTGGTAACTAACCCCTTATTAGACGTGTTGTCGAATATGTTCTCCCATTGTGTGGTTTGTCTTTTTATTCTGTTCTTATTATCTTTAGCTGTGCAAAAACTTTTTAGTTTGATAAGTCCCATTTGTATATCTTGCCTTTTATTTCATTTGCCCGTGGAGATAAATCAGCAAATATATTGCTGTGACAGATCTCGGAGAGCTTACTGCCTATGTTTTCTTCTAGGATGCTTATGGTTTCATGGCTTACATTTAAGTCTTTTATCCATTTTGAGTTTGTTTTTGTGAATGGTGTAAGTTGATGGTCTAGTTTCATTTTTTTGCAGGTAGATGTCCAATTTTCCCAACACCATTTGTTAAAGAGGCTGTCTTTACTTCACTGTATGCTCTTTCCTCCTTTGTCAAATATCAGTTGTCCATAAAAGTGTAGGTTTATTTCTGGGTTATCTGTTATGTTCCATTGATCTATGTGCCTGTTCTTATGCCAGTATCAGGCTGTCTTGAGTACAATGGCCTTGTAGTATACCTTGATATCCGGAAGAGTGATATCTCCTGTTTTATTTTTTCTTTTTAAGATTGCTGAGGCGATTGTGTTATTTTTTGTTTCCATATAAATTTTTGGAATATGTGTTCTATATCTTTGAAGTATGTCATTGGTATTTTAATTGAATTTATAAATTACCCACAGCATTTTCTTATGAACTAAAAAAGAGCGTGTACATTTCCATTTATCTTTGAAATTTGCACCTTTGTCTTTCTCCAAATTTATATTTTATATTCATATAATATCAATTTGGTCAGCTAATATTCAGAGAGGGCCAAAGAACTACTCCTGATCTGATCCTAACACGTGAAATATGGCCGGCGTCATCTACTTCAAGCTAGTGAGAGCTTCTGAGAAGAGGGTTGGACAGGAAATAGGAGGCTAAATCAAATGAGAGAGTCATCGTGCAGGTTAGTTTCTTCTATCTTTCCTGATAAAGGCTCTGCCATGTGTCACAGGATATGGTTGTTAGTGTGACAGCACAGAGGAGGATGGGGTGGAGGGTGAGTAGAGAGGGTGAACTGTGACAATAAAGTAAAATGTGACAAGGTAAAGAGCTTTGGGCATGCTTGTTAAGATTGACATAACCTTGCTCAAGCCTTAAGACATCCATAGCCTGCTGCCATGATGAGGCCAAGAAGATCTAGCATTGGTTCCTCTCTTCCTGTCACTGTCACTGTCACTAGGCATTCTTGCTGAATTTGTCCCACTGTGCCTGACTCATTTTATTCCTGCTTGATCATTTTCCTCCTAAAGTTTCTGTCATCCCCCAATGCCATCCTGCTTCCTTCATGACCACTCCAACAAGCCATCTATCTTTGTCTATTATGCTGGAGCTTTAACTAGAAACACAGCACCTGTGCAAAATAAGGATGGTGTCTACACAGTGGTGGCGTGCTGCACATCCAAACCTGACCTCCAAGCACGCAGGGCCCCCACAATGTGCATAAAGCACCCAGCACATCGCCAGTGACATGTTTCTAATAGGATTCATATAAGAGAAAGAAGTAGGTAAATACCTCAAAATACCAAACCAAATGTACAAAAAAGAAGTGAGAAAGAAGGGAGCTGCAACAGCAGAAAAGGATAATCCCAGGACACCTGGGCTGATGTGCTTTGATGTGTGAATTTCCTGAGTGTGTAAGAGAACAAAAGAGACTAAAAAAGAATCATCAAGTGCTTTGAAAAGAGCTGGAAGAAGCTTATTTTGTAAAGCTAAACACAATTCTAAAATCTAACAGCGAGATCTTTTAGAATTTCGATTTAGGAGAAAAATAACCCAAGCAGTTTACATTTCCTTTGACTTGTTCTCCTTAATGCTGTGGGAATCTTTAGAACCACTTTTGGAAAAAGCTTGTTAGTCCTCATCACATGCATGGCATAGCGTTGACATCTTCACATTAAATAAAGATAGCACTGCAAACAGCAAAAGCACAAATACATGCACAGCTCTGAGGCAAAGGAAAGTAACGCCAAGAATGAGTGTGGTGTGTGTGTGTGTAGGAGGGCTGCTTGGTGAAGGGAGAGGCCTCACAGAACGAGGACAGTGTGCATGACCATGCACAACCATGGTCTCTGAGAGCAGCAGGAGCTCAAGTTGTCAGGCTGGACTTGATGCTCGTCAACTCTGCAGAGATCACCAGAAAGCCTCTTGGTCATAGCTAAGTTCATGCTGCTGCTGCATAAGGGAGAACGACTGTCTTAGTAGTATCTCAGAAGGGGGAACCCAGGGCGGGTATATGTAAGGTTTGGGGATCTAGATGTAAGTGGTTTAAGGTGAGTCCCAATGGGAAAGTGGCTGGAATTGGGCGAGTTTTGTGAGATGATAGTTTAGAATTAGCCAATCTTGAGAAGTAAATGGTTGCCTACTAAGAAGTGTTTGCCCCATGAACAAAATCTATAGTTCTCTTAGCAGAGATGTTTGCTAAGATAAACTTTGCCTGAACCAATTGGTTTATAAGGATTTCCCGAAACATACAGTGAAATTAGTTATTAGTATAACACCTTATATTCAGCCCTGGTTGGTTGGCTCAGCGGTAGAGCGTCGGTCCAGCATGTGGAAGTCCCGGGTTCAATTCCCTGCCAGGGCACACAGGAAAAGTGCCCATCTGCTTCTCCACCCTTCCCCCTCTCCTTTCTCTCTATCTCTCTCTTTTCCTCCCGCAGCCAAGGCTCTATTGGAATAAAGTTGGCCTAGGTGCTGAGGATCACTCCATGGCCTCCACCTCATGTGCTAGAATGACTTCTGTTGCAACAAAGCAACGGCCCAGATGGGCAGAGCATCGCCTCCTAATGGGCTTGCCGGGTGGATCCTGGTCAGGCCCATGTGGGAGTCTGTCTGTCTGCCTCCCCCCACCTCTTCTCACTTAGTAAAAAACAAACAAACAAACAAACAAAAAAACCTTTATCTTCCTGGGCAAAAATTTTCATTAAACAAATAGAAATTTTTGTTAACACAAGTAGTCTCAGTTCCCTGTTTCATAGTTACAGTATGCAGTTCCAGGTAGCCCTAATTGTCAGGTTAGTGCTGAGAAGACACTGTGGATGGGGTGGAGGGGTAGCCTCCAAGTTAAGAGGAAGGCTATGATTTACGAAGGCCCACTCTGATGCTGGTGGAAGCGAGGCTCTTTCACACCATCACAGGAAAGCATTCTGGGGACCCACACATAAAATATTGAGGCTCTGTGACAAGATTTATTGGGGTTGAAGTGGAAGGCTGCACGTATTTTCCCAGTGTCTCATCTCTGTCCACTCCATTGCAGAAAAGTCCGGCCTTATCTTCATTAGGCCCAGAACAAAGACCAGTGTCCAGACACTTAAACCATTGGTTCAGTCCATGTCTCTGTCCTCATGTAGCTAGCTTAGCTTCTGTGTTCCTGGCCGTGCTCTGGCTGGCACCCAGAGTTCTCGTGGCTACTGGACCCCAGGCAGCTGCTAGGCCTATGTGGCTGCTATGGGGAGAGGACGTGCAAGCACATGTGGTGAGTGCATTACTGAGCGAGAAAGAGAGAGAGAGAGAGAGAGAGCCTTTGTTTAGGCTGATTATATTATCTTGGGCTCAGGAAGAAGCAGCTGCTTATTCAAATTAACCAATCAATTTCCCAATCTTTCATGGGCCTGCATTGGGTCTTTTTCCTAACCAGTCCCTCTCCTAGACCTTCTGGGGTTCTGTGTCCCTTTGTTCCTTACCTAATCCAATCCTTTCCCCAAGCGAGGCTCCACCCTTTATAGTCGTCATCTTAGTTCCTATTGGGCATGCTTCAATGTAGAAGCACCTCCCCCTGTGCTATCTTGACTTCTACCAGGCATGTGCCCAGTAGAGGAATTTCTCTTGCTGTTTTTATACCTACTTTGGTAATGACTGGTAAGGGTTCTTCCTGCCCCCTTCTTACCTGCTTTGGGGGTTAGGACCCAATGCAGCAGTCCCCTGGGGAGTCTATGAATGCTGCAACTTCCTAGTGAAGCAGGCTCACCAGCCAATTCAGCTTCCCAGTTGATTATACTTAAGAATGTCTGATTCCTGTTGTGGCCCCTCCCTTTACTAACATCTCGCTACCTACAACAACTCTACCAAAGTCTATGATAAAGACTCAAATAGAAATCAATACATGATGCTTAAGGGTTATTATACTTTAGATTTTATTGTGTCTACAAGTGGCATCTAAGCTGTGTGCTCAGTGTACTAAAAACAAACGAAAAAAAAAAACTGTTTTTTTAAGAAAGAGTGTAAAATAAAGCACTTCAGTTTTTCCTCAATCTTGCTGTAAAGCCAGTAGCCATGGCCACCATCACAGCCGCCTGGCCCATGCAGGTTCACATGAGATTCAGACATACGGTAATGAAACAACGGTGCCAAGAACTGGTGGGTCATTGGCTTTAATCCTAGCTTGCACCTGGCGGGAAAGTACAAGCACACACTGGGCTCCAAAACCCACTCAGTCAGTGCTCACAAAGCTACTGACTTATCTGAGTTTCCTAGAATCAAAGGTTTCTAGCTCACTAGACTTATTCATCTCTGTTCCTCATCTCCTTCTCTCTGCACAAACTCTGCACAAACTGGCTTCTTCCTTAGTGCTCCACCATCTTGGCTGCTTCTCCTCACCTCCTCCACGTGGCCTTTCTCTGCTCTCCTCTCTAATGCTAATCTCAGGAACTGAGAGAGAGCAAGCTCCTGGTCTGCCCCATTTTATAGTGTAGAAATCCAAACCTTTAATCCAATATACAGAAAAGGAAGTCTCTGATACAAAGTCACTTATCTTAGGCATAATGGGATTCCTCATGAGAGTGCACCACCCCACATCAAAAAGGGTGGGAAAGGCTCAGTCCTAAAACCAAGCCCCAGGCTACAAGGATCCTGCCTGCCCACAGCCCACCCCCAACACACATTACTATAATCACACTCATCCCAAGCAAGAAAGGCAACCAACATTATTACCTGTGTGACGGGCCCCACCTGGGCAGTGCCATCTTCAACAAAGTGAGTATAATATATTTTATCTGCCTAACACTTGCCTACCAGTTTTTCCCTCATTTTATGTGAAGTTCTAGGAATGGGACAACTTTACACCAGGTCTGGTGCCAGGCATTTGACTATAAACAGTCATTCAATCCCCCCCTGACCCGAGCAGGTGGCTGTTATCTTCCACATTTCACAGAAAAGGAGCCTGGGTGCTCAGAGAATTCACACAAGGATGCTAGGTTCTCATTGCGAGTAAGTGACAGGTCAGCATTTAATTTCAGATCTGCTTGACCCCCTGTTGGGCAGATAAAATATATTATGCTCACTTTGTTAAAGATGGCGCTGCCCACAGGGAAGCCTGTTGCCCAGGTGATAACATTAGTTGCCCTGCCCTTCCTACTTGGGATGGGCGTGATTGTATCAATGTGTGCTGGAGGAGGGCTTTCACGCCAAAAGGTTTTAAAAGGAAGAGGGATCACGTTGTTCAGGAGAAGAGTGATTGCGTTCTAGGAGGAGTTCACGCTGTAAGAGAGCAGAGTAAGGCCTTGTGGAGGCCAGGAGAAACAGCCAAGATGGTGGAGTGTAGAGTTCGTGTAGAGAGAAGGAGATGGGAAACAGAGGTGAATAAGTCTGGTGAGCTAGAAACTTTTGATGCTAGGAAACTCGGATAAGTCAGTAGCTTTGTGAGCACTGACTGAGTGGATTTTGGAGCCCAGTGTGTGTTTTTACTTGCCTGCCGGGTGCAAGCTAGGATTAAAGCTAACGGCCCACCAGTTCTTGGCTCCATTGTTTCATTACCGTCTGTCCGAATCAAATGCAAACCTGCATGGGCCAGGTAGCTGTGATGGTGGCTATGGCTACTGGCTTTACACCCCCATATCAAGCTATGTTGGAGGCTGAATTTGCAAACCCAAATTCAAATTTCAAAGGGACCCATGGCAACTCCGTCTCCTTATCATAGCAGCCTGCCCTGTTCTTGTTCCAGCTCCTTCCTCAGGTGACTGGCCCTGGCCCCACGGAAAAGCCTTCCATTCACACCTCTCCTCCCTCTGCACAGTAATGCAGCTGCTACCAACACGACTACTGATACAGCTCTTCCCTCTCTGCCCCGCTCCACCTTTGCTAACACTGATAAGAACTTCCCCTGGGTCACCTGAGCATTCTAGAGACAGATATTATTACATTGCTTTTTAGGGGAGGGGGTGGAGCCAGGCATTTAGAAAAGTATTTCAGTTTAAACCATTCATGCATTAAATTCTTCCTTTTTTATCCCCTCTCCCTCTCAGAAGCATTTGACTTCACATAGACAGGAATTAGCATGACTTGTTTCTGGTTCTGACAGACCTGTCATCTCAAAGCTGTCTTCTCCCTTGTATCAGCATATTTCCCTTAAACCTAGGGAAACCACAGGGCCCACTGTACCTGTGATGGTCTAATAGCGCCTATTGTCTTTACATAATCATTCACAGTGCCCTCTTACATTTCCAAAGTATTTGGATATCCTACTTACATCTGCTATTGCTAAGGAGAAACAGCTAATGTTTTGCAAGGCTGCGCGGCTCACTGTGGTCTGTGACTCCACACTTCTCTCAGAAAGTCTTAACCGGCGGGCATCTCAGCAGAGATCACAGACGTCTCACCGGCTGTCTTCTCCTGGCCCCGGTGGGGCTTTGTTCATATGAGTGATGCTGAGTATATACACACAGTGGCCCTCTCTGTCCATACCTGGTGACTGTGCCATTCCTGAAGTGAGTTTCGTCCTTCTCTTCACAGGATGAAGAAGAAAACAATGTGGTTTGTAATCTATACTGAGGAAACTCATGGTCAAAGAAACGTGAAGGCAGAGATGAATTTCTCACATGAAGATGAACTTCCCTGCCTAGGTCAAGCCTTCCTTAGAATGCTCCCATTATTCACAGCTGCAAGCAGGTTCAGTCTGCGGGCGGTAATGGCACAGAACATCATCTGGAAGCTGCGATTTGGTTAAACTTCATAAGTTTCTATTGTTTCACTTCTATGTGCAATTAGAAAAATGTTGCGCGACAGTGGCCCTTAAAGAGCGATAACTCCTGATTAAAGGGTTTTTGAGGGGAAAGAGTCCCCTCAGAGATGGTCCAATTAAATGATGAAGCAATGCTGAGGATATTTTGAAATTAAAAAAAAAATGCTTACTTCTAGGCAATCTATATCAGGGTCAGTGTGCCTGTCAAACAAATAGGTGCATTATGAAATAACAGTGAGGCTTTCTATGATACAAATGTTATTGTCAGCAGTCACGCACTACTTTTGCATGGATGCATGTCTAACTAGCCTTGTCTAAGACCTGCTCCAGCAGTGTTGGATGGATGTGATTGTTCTGCTTAATAAATGGGGCCTGGGGAACTCCAGATTCTCCTAGATGAATTCAGGTGGATCCATGTATACAATTAGACAATTTACTTGAGTTTCCATGTATTATTCCATAAAATGGCAATAAGAACACCTAGCCCATGGAAAGAATAAAGGTGGGGAGGGTAGAAAGCACTCGTAGAGGACCTGCCCCCCATTAGGCACTCAATTAGTGATAAGTGGCCTTATAACTATTGTGATGGTTCCCTTCCTCCTCCTCTTCTTCACATCACGGCCCCTCTCTATCTCAGATGTGGTAGAAACCAAAATAGGGTTTTTGTAGGAAAACCTGGGAAAGAAGTCTTCTCCATGCATTAGAAGTCTCTCCCATGGGACTGTGAACTGCTCAGATGGCAGAAACCATGTGTGACTCCTGTCTGCACTTTCCTCTCGCTGCCAAACTCCACGCACAGTGCTGACACAGGGGAAGCAGCTGACTGGGCACATGGCAAATCAGTGCCGCCGTGCCTCTCATACCCACCTGTCACTGGGCTGTGTGCACTGGCCACCTGACACAGGTCAGTGGCAGGCACTTTATTTCACCAGGCCCTCTGTTGACCTAGCTTCAGGGTGGGGTCACCTATTCTGCACATTTTGGCTTGGTCCAAGAGCATTTCCGGCAGCTTGTTGATCTCTAAGCTTATAGCTTACTACCATAAAGGAAACTGCACTGACACTCTGTGAGTGCACTTCAGATTGATTATAATTTGTCAACTTGAGATTTTTCAAAAAGAAGCAGCATAGAACTCTATTACTAGCTACAGTATTTTCCATTGCCCGCTGAAAAACATTTTATTCCCTTGTGATTTTTCTTTGACTATGGTTTTTTAGAAGAATGTACTTGGCTTCTGATCAAGATGGCAGCACAAATGCAGTATGATCCTCCCCCCACAACCACATCAAAACTACAATGAACCTACAGAACAACCAGCATTCAGAACCAACTGAAATGTGGCTGAATGGAAGTCCTACAACTAGGGAGTTAAAGAAGAAGCCACAGTGAGACTGGTAGGAGGGCAGAGATGTGGAACGGGCTGGTCCCACACCCATGTGCGGCAGGTATCTTGGCTATGGAGGATTCTCCCTGAGGAGGGGTCCCAGCCCCACACCAGCCTAGGGTTTGGTGCTAGTAAGAAAAGTCCCCATAACTCTGGCTGTAAAAACCAGAGGGGATTGAGGCTGAGGGAAAATGAGGGCTCCTGGAGTCCCAGGCATTCTTCTTAAAGGGCCTGTGCATGGCCTTACTCAGACTCACTGGCTCTGAGCTCCAGCACTGGGATATGAGCTTGAAAGGCACCAGGAACATAGAGGGAGAACTGAATTGCCTTCATTAGAATGAGAGCTGGTTGGGGAAAGCTTTCTCCTTGACAGAAGTGCTGGCCAAAGTTAATGTTCTTTTTCTAAGCACTCTCCCCACAGAGCTGACGGGTGGGTGCCATGCCTGAGTCTCCATCAACCTAGGTAATACTGTTGGCCCTGTCTGATGATCCCCAGGGACATGCCCAACCCAATTTCCATGCCCACTCAAGCTACTTCCAGCACCTTTTTCATAAAAATGGCTTGTTTCGGCTCAGGCTTCAGATTTTCCTAAAATCTCTCAAGCAAGCAGCATGTGGTTTTGGTGTGCCCTATATCTCTAAGGGAGACCCAGGTCCAGCAAGAACAGCAGACAGGCTTGGTTCACAGATTGGCCTCACTTTGGAATTTCCAATCCTGGCATAAGTAGCAGCCCTCTGCAGATCACTTTGCTCATGCTGTGTGGCCTCGGGCAGAACAAAGGTGGCAGCTGACCTTGGCCTGTTCCTTCCAGGAGGCCCCAGCACTAGCACATCCAGTGGACAGTTTCAGACTGTATCAAAGCATCTCCACAAGTGACATACATATTCCAGGGGCAGACTCAGTGGGCACCAGAGCCCTGCGGAACTCTGTGGGGTGGGTCCCTGCACAGCTGATCCCCCACAATTGTCGGTGGTTGCAGCCAGTCTTTCCAGCTTATTGGCCTGGGGGTGAATTCCTCCCATCGACATGTCAACAGCAATCAAGGCTACACAACAACAGGACAGTGGACACAGCTTACATGAGGCACACTTAGAGCATGCAGCTCAGGTGACCAGGAAGGCTGTGCCATAGGACCCTACAGAACACCTACTACACTAGGCTTCTCTGCCAAGCCTGGGAGACATTACAGCTCTACCTAATACATAGAAACAAACACAGGGAACTAGTCAAAATGTGGAGACAAAGAAACACATCCCAAATGAAAGAAGAGAGCAAAACTCCAGAAAAAGAACTAAACAAAATGGAAACAAGGAATCTACTAGATACAGAGTTTAAAACACTGGTTATAAGGATGCTCAGTGAACTTAGTGATAACCTGAACATCATAAAAAAGGAGCAGTCAGAAATGAAGTTTACACTAACTGAAATGAAGAATAATTCACAAAGAATCAACAGTAGAGTAGATAAAACAGAGGATCAAATCAGTGATTGGGAACATAAGGAAGCAAGGAGCACCCAAACAGAACAGCAAAATGAAAAAATAATTTCAGAAAATCAGGATAATGTAAGGAGCCTCTGGGAGAATTCAGGCATACCAATGTTCACATCATAAGAGTGTCAGACAGAAATAAGAAAGAAATCGAAAATGTATTTGAAAAATAATGACAATAAAACTTCCCTAACCTGGTGAAGAAAATAGGCATACAAGTTTAGGAAGCAGAGAGTTTCAAATGAGATGAACCTAAAGAAGCCCACACCAAGACACATTGATAATTTTTATTCATTTTAGAGAGGAGACACAGAGTGAGAGAGAGAGAGAGAGAGAAAGAGAAAGTGGGGAGGAGCTGGAAGCATCAACTCCCATATGTGCCTTGACCAGACCAGTGCAGGGTTTTGAACTGGCGACCTCAGTGTTCCCAGGTCGACGCTTTATCCACTGCGCCACCACAGGTCAGGCAAGACACATTGATAATTAAAATGCAAAATGTTAAAGACAAAGAATCTTAAAAGTAGCCAGAGAAAGGCAGTTAGTTACCTACAAGTGAGCTCCCATAAGAATGTCACCTGATTTCTCAACAGAAACTGTTTAGGTCAGAAGGAAGTGGCAAGAAATATTCAAAGTTAACCAAGATGACTCTACTTAGCAAAGCCATCATTTAGAATGGAAAGATTGTTAAAAGGCTTCCAAAACAAGAGAAAGCTAAAGGAGTTTATCACCACCAAACCAGTCTTGTATGAAATGTTAAAGGGTTTTCTTTAAGAAGAAAAGATAAAAAATATAAACAATAAAATGGCAGTAAATACATATCTATCAATAACTGAATCTAGAAAACAAAATATATGAACAAGCAGAGCAGAAACAGATTCAGAGATACAGAGAACATTTTGACAGTTGCCAGGTGGGAGAGGGGTTGGGAGGGGGGGTTGGTAAAAAAAGGTGAAGGGACTAAGTACGATTTGGTTGTTGCAGAATAGTGATGTGATAAGCATGAGAAACATAGTCAATAATATTTTAATAACCACATATTGTGTCAAGCTATATAATGTCTTATCATTAGGGTATATACCTAAAACTAGTACAATAATGTATGTAAACTTTAATTGAAAGAACAATAACAGAAAAAAAGAAGTGTGTACTCAATTTGCAATATGGGAAGGTACAGAAAAGAGCTAACATAGCAGGTCTGCAACTGCTGCCCTTAGAAAGGCCTGCTGTTGGGGGTGGGGGGTGGCCTTTGCTGGCTTCTGGGAACTTGGACTTCAAGAGAGTTTCCACCACTATGTAAGTGATAAGAGTGGCTCAAGCAACATAGACTACTTATACAAATGATGTGGTTTATGATGATCACCAGCTTTCTTTTGGGAGTTTGGAATTTTGGCACATGCTAGGCAGAGGGTGTCTGTGACTGATCTCTAGGGAAAAAAAATGAGCATCTAGGCTCAGGCAAGGTTCTCTGGTAGATAACACTTCATGCTGTTGTCATAATTTGTGTCCGGAATAATTATTCCCTGTGTGACTTAACGTGGAGAGGTCTATCAGAAGTTGGTACCTGTTTTCAGCCAAATTGTCCCCACACTCCCTTTCCCTTTACTAACTTTGCTTTGTTTCATTTTCTCTGTTCTGTCCAGTTTTCTGGTAAGCTTTTCAAATAAACTTTCCATATCTAATATTACATTTTTCATTTCAACACCCCCTATTTGAACATTCCTGAAGTTTTCATTCCTATACTAATATTTGCCATCACACATGTTGTCCACTTTTTCCACTAAAGCCTTCAACATATTTTTCAGTTGTTCTAACATCCTTTTCTTCTAATTCCAACATTTGCACCATCTCTGGGTCTTGTTCTATTGATGATTCTTCTCTTGTCCATGGGTCACATTTTCTTTCCTCTTTGCATGTCTCACAATTTTATTTTTATTGTATGCCAGCCACTTTGTGAAAAGAACAGTCAAAATATAAGTGGAATACATTTATCACCAGGGCAGGGCACATCAATTCTCATGTCAGCTTTCTAGTGGGGTAGGGTTCTACCTCAGTCTAATCTGTAGTTACTTGGGTCTCCTCTAGCCTCTGTTACAACATCAGTCAGATTCTGTTCAACACTAGCTTCAACCCCTCTGAAGGCAGAATTACAGGATGTCTTCTTGATTAAGCCATGCATGCTGTGCTGCTTCTCATGCAGCCCCAACTAACACAAATGGGAGCAAGGTTGCAAGGTGGTGATGTCAAACATTGTCTGGAGTCAAAAAAGAAGAGGATGGATAAAGTTCCCACACTATTGTAGCAAAATCGTCTTTATCTAAAATCAGGCCCAGCCCTGGCCAGTTGGCTCAGTGGTAGAGCGTTGGCCTGGTGTGTGGAAGTCCTGGGTTCGATTCTTGGCCAGGGCACATAGAAGCGCCCATCTGCTTCTCTACCCTTCCCCCTCTCCTTTCTCTCTCTCTCTCTCTCTCTATTTCTCTCACTCTCTCTTCTACTTCTGCAGCCAAGGCTCCACTGGAGCAAAGTTGGCCCGGGCGCTGAGGATGGCTGCAAAACCTCCGCCTCAGGTGCTAGAATGGCTCTGGTTGTAGCGGAGCAACAGCCCAGATGGGCTGAGCATCGCCCCCTGGTGGGCATGCCGGGTGGATCCTGGTCGGGCACTTTCGAGAGTCCGTCTGTCTGCTTCCTCCCCCCTTCCCTGCCCCACGTCTCACTTCAGAAAAATATAAAACAAAACAAACAAAAATCAGGTCCACAGTGTAAGACCATTCCATGTGAGTATGTACATGGCCCAATGTCCGAGGCTTTCCACACGCCCCTCTCTTCTCTCGGCTCCTCGGTCATCCATCATCAGATACCTACAGAAACAAAAAAGGTCCCCATTAGTGGATTGTCAGTGTTGGGCTCTGGAAAACCGGAAAACTCAGGACAGCTTTGGTTCCTTTAATCTGTATTTATTGAGCCACTCAGCATGAAGCTAGGGATGAGGGGAGCACACCGAGGACACCCTGTTACCTCCAAGTCAGGAGTTGACAGAGAGGACAGAGACAAACATATGCTTGACCTGGTCAGCTCAGGTTCTCCCAGAGCCAGGAAAAGTGGCTGTAGCTCAAGGAGAAAACTTTGATGGCCTTTGTGTCTCTCAGACTGAGATCTGAACTGGGGGCCCTCCCTGGGCAGGCCTCTCCCCAGCCATTAACTGAATCCCAGAGGCCGGCAACTAGGACTGGCACACCTACATTCCCAACAGTTTGGTCCCAGACCTCCAGGAACTACATCAGATTCCTAGGGCCTTCCCCAGATTTCCACAATGGAAACCTTCTTCGTGGAGTCCAGAGCATTTGCTGATGTTTGGCAAGCTCCTAGGTGGCAAGGTGACTAAGCAGAGCCCCCGGCCTGATTCCCCCCATCCCAGTGAAAGGGAGAGCAGCTAGCGCCATGCTGAGAAAGCAGCTTCTGGGCTCTTCCTCTTGGAAGGCAGCCAGCTGGCTGGGGTAACTTTTCTTTCTCTTTGCAGCCAGCCCCAGGCATTTGATACATTTGGGGTACTTCCCCCACTCCACCTGTTGCTGCCACACACCTAGGGGATGTGTATAGGGGGAAGTGTGTGCTGCTGTCAGACAGGCTTGGGCTCCACACCTAGCTTTGAATTCAACAGCTCTGTGGACTCAGGAAATCTTCTCACTTCTTTGAGTTCCGGATTCTTACTAAAAATACAGATAATAATATTGTCTCAAAGAATTTTTATAAGGATTAAGTAAAATAACACATACCAAGCACTTACCACAGTGCCCGATACAAAGCCAACATCCAATAAATGTGAGCTGATATTGTTAACCTACTATGGCCTCCCAGAGGGCAGATGACATGGCTTTTGTTTTTTCTACTGGACTTGGGCCTCAATATCTGTGAATTTGAAGAAGGAAGATAAATCTGTTGGTGCTAAATGAAGACCTGGCCCTGGCCAGGTGGCTCAGGGGATAGAGCATCTTTCTGGCGTACCAAGGTCATGGGTTTCATCCCGGTCAGGGCATGTACGAAAAGCAACCAGTAAATGAACAAGTGGAATAATTAAATGTAACTACTAAATGGAATGAAAAGTTGATGCTTCTCTCTCTCTCCCCCCCGCCTCTCTCTCTTCCTCAAATCAATGGAAAAAATTTTTAAAAGAATGAGGACCAGTAATGTCTACAGTAGAAAGCCCAGGAAGAAATTCTGGTGGAGCTGCCCTCTTCCCACTTCTACACACATCTTCCCCTTTCCCTGCCTTCACATTCCTTGTCTGTGTGTGTTTCTTCTCTCCTTCAAGGTTATCTTTCCTTTTATGCACTTAGAATAATAATAAAAACTAGTGACCACTAAGAGCTAGCCACATGTCAGGCGTGGTCCTCAGCTCTTCGTCTGAGTTATCCCAATGAATCCTCACAACAATCCCAGGAGGCACTGGCACGATCCCCCTTTTAAAGTGAGTGACTGAGAGATACAGATTAGGGGGGGCCTCCCCCAAGTCACACAACTTGAACTGAGTGGAACCAGGAGAGGAAGCCAGGCAGACTTTGTGCTCCAAGTGCCTGAAGAGTGTGCATGTGTAGTGCATTTGTGGTATGTGTATGTGGATAGTGTGATGTGTACATATATACAGAGCAAACAAAGTGTGGTGTGGTGGTAGGTGTACGGTACACAGGATGGTGTGTGCGGGTGCACGCATGCGTGTATGTGTAAGGGGAGGTCTGCGGGGGAGCGCAGGTGGGTTGCCCTCTGAGTCGCCCCAGCCCCTGGGGCCCCTGTGGAGCTACCCACCTGCCAGCACTGCAGAGCTCGCCTTTCATTCCTGCTAACAGGAAGGTATCTGCTCCCACCACCCTCAGGGGAAAGAGAGAAAGCAGCGACGGCACTAACATGGAGGGTTGAGAAGGCAGCCCATAGGAAAGAACCGGCTTCTCCTGCCCAGGCCTTTCCGTCTGCCGTCCATTCCTTGGGCCTTGGATGCATCAAGCTCTGAATGCACCACAGAGAGAAAGGCTGCCAGGTCCAGGGCTAGGCTCACTGGGACATGGCCCCAGTACCTGTAGGTGTTCCGGTGGACCAGCCGGAACCACTGGTGCAGACAGGCTTCTTGTCCACATGATGAAGTGCCACAAGCCATGTGCTGTCATGCGGACAGGAAGGCACAGCAGGGGGCCACCGCACCCTTGGAGCAGACTCGATCCTACCATTTCACGAGTCTGTCATGCAGCCAGTGTGCCTCAGAGCCAGGCTAGTGAGCATCTGCCTGGACATGGTCTGGGGCATTAACGACAGGTAGAGCTTGGCCCTGCTGCCCGTTCGTGTGGCTGCCCTGAGAAGTGTCCTGAGAGCAGAACCATGGGCTCCAGAGGACTAAGACGATCTTCTTGTACTCCCTGCGGAAGTTCTGATTCAGGAGCCCATAGATGATGGCGTTAAGGCAGCTGTGGAAGTAAGCCAGGAAGTAGCTGGTGACAAAGAGCCCCTCTGGAACCATCCCTTCTGGGTCAATGGCCACAGCAAGGCCAATGCAGTTCAGTGGGGCCCAGCAGATAGCGAAGATTACAAACACCACGAACATAGTTAGAAAGCTCCGGATATCACTGGACCTGAGGCGCAGCCTGCTCTCCGCCTTGGCCTTCCTACGGGCCTGGAGCACCAGCACCCAGATGCGCAGGTAACAGAAGGACACGATGGTCACGGGGAGAAGGAAGTGGATGACCACCACAGCCACTGTGTACAGGGCACTGGCTGTCTGGATAAAGGTGCAGGAGTAGATGCGGGGGTCATACTCCAGGGACCCCACAAAAAAGTTGGGCAGCAAGGCCACCACGGTGAGGAGCCAGATGAGACCGATGTAGAGCGTGGTGTGCCAGCACTGGCAGGCCCGTTGGAAGGCCATGCTGTGGCAGATGTAGCAGTAGCGGTTAATGGCAATGGCAGTGATGTTGAACACGGAGCAGATAACGCTCAGGCCCATCACAAAGGCACTGGCCTTGCAGTGCACCTGCCCCAGAACCCAGCCATCATGGAAGATGGCCATGAGGATTAGTGGGTAGGGGTACAAGGCCACAACCAGGTCAGATAATGCCAGATTCACCAGGAACAAATTACCTGAAACAGGAAACAGGAAACAAGAGTCAGCACAAGACCCTGCAATTTCTCTTCAGTAAAACATTCTATTCTTTGTCTAGTTACTTCAAAGTAATCAAATTCCTGTTAGTACTGGGAGCAGCAACTGAGTGACTTCTAGACACAGAGTGCTGGGTTTCAGTTGCATGTCTGTTACTCACTGTGTGGCTGAAGCAGTTACACAGACCCTGCGAGACTCGTTTTCTCATTTGTAAAGTGAGGATAATAGTGTCTACTTTATACTGTAGCTGTGAGAATTAAATAATGATTCAAAGTGCTTGGGGACACAGTAGGTGCCATCAATGGTAACTATTTTCATGATAGGCATAGTTGCTCAGTGATTTTGCATCATTTAACTCGGGCAAGGATTCTGGGGAGAAGAATCTCAAAGCCAGGAATGTGGGTTCACCATCAGCACCTTCCTTTATCCACCCACCTCCCCGCATCTCTCTCTGAAACTTTCCTTTTGTATCTCCCCCCCCCCCCAAACACACTGCTTAACAGGCTCCTTTCCAGGTCTCTCTAATTCATTTTTCTAAATGTGAATTGCATTTTTCAGGTGGGATGGAAGAAAGGTTTTGAGAGTGGGAACCTTAAGTTCTGATGTTCCCATCTGGGGCATACATGAAGCTATGTTGCATATTGGCAGACACATGGCGTGGTGGCTCAGCGTCCAGTCCTGTGGAGAAGGAGGGGCTATGGCTACCCCCCACCCCGTCTCACAGCCTCCGCAGGCCTCCCCACTTTGCCTGCACATTCTTGGCTTTCTGAAACACCTTCCTCCTCTGAACAGAATGTTCTCCAGCATCACCAAGCTCAGCTATCCAGAAAGAGCCTCAGAAAATCACGGCCATCGATTAATATGCTTTAGGCATGTTCTGGGCCAGAGTCCTAGGAAGGAGGTAAATCCAAAAGAACACGGTCTCTGTTTCTAAAACGTTTGCATTCTAAAACCAACACTGACTCATGAATAAAGCACCAAGAAACCTGAAAGTTTAGGCAACATGAAGTTCAAGGCACAAGCTGTTCCAATTCGAACACCATCTGTTATATTCACCAAGTGTTTACTTTTTGAGCCCCTACTGTATGCTCAAAAGATACTCTACCACCAACAGAGGCCTTCAGGGACACAGCAGGTGCTGGACACAGTGTTTCAAGTCTTTTGTCCTCTTGCCACATGGTGACAGGCCAGCTGCCACCCTTACAGTGGCTGAACACAAAGGGAAGATGGAATGGCTTTGCAGAAGGGACTCTTTAAAGAGGCAAGAGTACTGATGCTTCACTGCTACCCTGCGTCTGTTCTGCATGCCAGAGGCTGCCAGGACCACCCTGGGGCCCTGAGGGTCAGGCAGATGGAAAAAGTCCAAAAGGCACAGTAATCTGAGAGGCCAGGTGGTAGTTTGGCTTCAAGGGGGTTCAGAAAAAGAGAGGCTCAGAGCCACCCAGCTGGAAGTTCCCCTGAGTCAGACTTTTATGTGAGGCAGACATCAAACTTGCAGTTATGAACCTACAAGGTAGTCGAAGTGCTGTCTTCAGCCCTCTCCTGTCCCAACACAAATTCTCACCCCCATCTCAAGGAAGCTTCCATGGGACATGCTCCATGTGCCCTTGGGAACCTGGAAGGACCACAGGAAGCCTTCCTCAAGTGCCTGTTTTGGCCTCAGAGGTTTGAGATCAACCCCACTTAGAACAACAGAAGTATGTTAAGCTCCCTGGGAGGTCTCAGGACCTAAGTATTCTTAAGTCTAGAGAGCTGGGTCAGGGGCTAAGGGAGACAGGCTGTATCTGAGTAGAAAGAGATCATCTGGACAATCAGAGTGCTTGTGAGGTAGTGAGCTTCCCTGTCTCTGGAAACATTAAAATAGAGGTTGATGGTAAAGGAGACTCTGGGTTCAGACTGGCCTGCTGGATTCCCTCTAGTCTACTACTTTAAAGAATCTATTCACTAAATAGGATGAAGCCCTTCATGTTCTTTCTGATTGGTACTGTAAGGCAAGAAATGCACCCCCGAGGACTTGCTTGGGGTGTGGAGGAGTCTCCCACTTCTTCATTTAATTCCCAGCCTTGTTTGCTGTCTCTACTGGTCGCTTTCTGTCTCTGACTCCCCTACGCAAACCTCACTTGGTCGCAAAAGAGCCAGGGATTTCATCTCTCAAAGTTGTTGTTCTCAGCTGAGTTTTAAATGTCCTTTTGACATCTGGAGGTGGTGCTGGGAGTTGCGGTGATTTGCAGTAATATCGGTTCGGCCACTTCCTGGTCACGTGAACTTGAACAAGTTACTGAACTTCTTTCCCTGGGAGGATTCCTTTATCAATTCCCTTCTTACCTTTTGAAGGCCGTCTTCCCCCTCCTCATACACATCCACATGGCTGTTTCTATGAGGAAAATCACTTCTTTCCACACAGAAGTATTGGTTTCTACCAGGTTTGCTAAGTGGCAAACAAGCTTTTGGCACTTGCAAGTATGTGGGGAGAAAGTCAAGAGCTGCTGAGAGCAGGTTGTAGCTCGTCCAGCTGTTTCCCAGGAAAGCAGTCAACCTCTGCCAAGTAACATGGCACATCCCCTAATAACGCCCAGGAGGCTGGCAAACAGCTGGTAAATCGTGGGAAGAACACATTCAACTCCACGTGAAAAGTGATTCAATTACTCTCCCATGTCACTCCAGCTGTTTCTAAAAGGCTGAAATCAACCAGTTCCTGCTGTAGAGTCATGGGCCTGGACGTCACACTGTCTCCTGGTTTTCTTGATACTATTCCAAATTAGGCAAATAACATTCTTGCTTTGTCTCCCATTTGTAAGGAGCCAGGTTCAGCCTGGAAGACAGTCAAGGAAAGATCCAGTTCTCTACCCATTTCTTCCCCAGACTAGTTGAGAAATCAACCAGGAAGCACACAGCACTGCTCATCACTCAGTGAGCAGGATTCTAATGAATATTTATATCACAAGTCCTGGTGTGGCTTATTTCCATATTCCTTCATCAGACAGGGCATATTAGTGGACAGAGACAACAGGGTTTTGTTCCCTAATATGTAATTCTCTTCCACATTCATACCCAAATCACAACCCTTCCAATACCGACCGTCACAACCCTCTCTCTCTTCACCTCCTCTCTTCTTCTTTCTGGGAAATCTAATTCTCAACCAGGACCTGGTAATCTGGGGGAAAGCTGGCAAGTGATGAGCTACCTAGTTTTCTTCAGAGAGGAGAATCCTAGAAGACAAGGCTACCTCCAATCCTTTGCCCCTCTTCCCTGTGCCCACCCTGCACACCCAGGAGAAGAGATTATTGGATTTAAATTGACCCTTGTCCCTGAGGTAAAATAGGCAATGTAGAAATACACAATCATTGAGTAATTTACTCAACAAATGTTGCTGAATACTTACCAAGTACTGGCCATGCCTGTGTTGGGGCTCAGAGAAATGTGGTGAACACGATAAACACACTTTCTCCCCTTATAAAGCCCAGGGTCTCATAGGAGAGACTCTTAAATAAAAACAAGATGTGGAGAGGATTACTATAGGGAAGTCAACAGATGGTCTATTATTTCTAACAGGATTAATCTTCCTATGCCTTGAGGTCTTTTTCTATTTTCCACTTATTCAAACATGTAATACATTTACTGAGCGCCTACCATGCTTGGTTAGGGTGCAGTGATGGATGCAAGACATAGCGTGGCCCTTCAGGGTGGTGAGAGAGGGGGAAAGGCCAGCACAAGATGGTGCGACAGCGGGGAAAGAATCAGTCTGCATGGGGTGGGGGCAGTGGAGGGGTGGGGCTGCTTAGGCAGGACAATTCAAGAAACTGGACAATATCACCAAGACCCTGCACCAGGCTGCCTTCAGCCCAGAAACAGGACCCTTCAAATAGGATCTTGTAAGGAATAATAGTAATCTCCAAATGAATGTGAGATCTTTTTATCACTTTCTAGAGCTAGGCATTTGAAATCATTGTGAATAGACCATTTATTAAATACTTAATTTTCTTACAAATACTAAAACAATGTCTTTTATATTAATGTCAGCTCCTAATTTGATTCCCAAATTCTTTGAGGGCAGAGGGTTATTTTTTCCTCCAAAAGCACATTGTTTATGAAAATCTTAAGAGTATGTGGAGAAATTATACCAGGACTGAGTTTGAAATCTAACTTTGCTTTTTAATTGAAGGAGAACAGGATTCCTAAGCAAGCTAATAAATAGGATGGGGGATCCTTCAACCACTTAAAAGAAGAAAATATATTTAAGAACCTAAGCATTCATTTAAAAGAATAACTGTTTATTAAAAACATTCTGCCAGACTGGCCCTGGCTGGATAGCTCAGTTGGTTAGAACATCGTCCTGAAGCGCAGAGGTTGCCGGTTTAATCCCTGGTCAGGGCACATACAGGGACAAATCAATGTTCCTGTCCCTCTCTTACTCACTCTCCCTTCCTCTGTTTCTTTTTCTTTTTTTTTTTTATAAAGATATCTTTCTTTTTTTAATATTGCTCAATTCTTTATTTATTTTTATTCATTCATTTTAGAGAGGAGAGAGAGAGAGACAGAGAGAGAAAGGGGGGAGGAGCTGGAAGCATCAACTCCCATATGTGCCTTGACCAGACAAGTGCAGGGTTTCGAACCAGTGACCTCAGCATTCCAGGTCGTTGCTTTATCCACTGCACCACCACAGGTCAGGCCTTCCTCTGTTTCTAAAATAAGAAAATAAATAAACATTAAAAAAATGAAAAAGAAATTCTGCCAGAATCATCGCAAACCTTAATCATACTTAATAACAAAACAACTGGTATAGCACCTTAAAGTTCATAATACGCATTTACATAAATTGACTCACATGTTTCTCACCAGAATCCTCTAATGTTGATAGTGTGATTTCCATTTTATAGATCAAAATCCAACACTCAGTTTTCATGTTTTTATTTTGGACTTTATTTCCCAACTCCCTTTTACTCTTCCAGCAATAAGTATTTAAAATGGTAATATCTAAGAGTAGCATCAATATCTTCTGACTCTGGCAACATATGCTAAATACAGAATCCAATTTTCTGGGAAAAAAAAGTAAAGGCAGCCAAACATGAAAGTCTTCATATCCCTGGGCCACTGAGAGCTACATTGTAGAAATGAAAGAAGATTATATGAGCTTTCATGATTATTTGGCTAAAGATGTAATTATGAGATTTAAAATGTGTTCATTTTTGCTCAGTGAGGAGATAGGGTATTCAGCATTAAATTGTGAAGTTGGAAAGCTCAGGAAAAATCAGGGAGGGACTCCAAGGTAGGCCAGATTGGCCTTCTGTTGATAACAAGCACTCCAAACTCACAAGCTCAGCAGGTAAAAAGATACCTATCTCCTAGTGGCAATGCCACACGGGTCAACAGTAGGAGAGAGCCAGGATGAAGCAGGCTCTGCTTTACCCTGTGATGCTTGAGGGCAGGAATTGTGGATCAATTAAATATTTTCTTCTGGCATCCCAAGAGCCTTTGTCCAGGGCCAGCCTATTTATTGGTTTATCATTTACCTCCTCAATTAGTAATTGGGAGAAGAAGGATAAGGAATAAAGGTGGGCTCTGCTCTAATTTAACTGGGATGCTAAACACCTGCTAGGGTGAGAATTCTCAACTGGAAGACTGCAACACGGTCACCAGTTCCAAAGAAGAGATGGCACAGACTCTGAGCATCGCTGGGCACCTGCAGGACAGAATAAACAGAGTGGACAAGGACCTGTGAGTTCAGCAACCAAGTCCTCCACAATTCCCTGGGTAATTCCACTGTTAAATTTTTGATATCCTTCCTCCTTACAAATCACCAAAATGTCCTAAAAATGGCCCTATATTCAGTTACTAACAACACCTCTTTGACAGCATCTTTAACCCACTTGCAGCACAAGAGTCCATGTCAGCCCTGGCGAGGTAGCTCAACTGGCTAGCATGTCCTGCTGTGCCAAGGTTGCGGGTTAGAGCACATACAAGAATCAACCTGGTCAGGGCACGTATAAAAATCAACCTGGTCAGGGCACATATAAGAATCAACCAATGAATGCATAAATAAGTGGAACAACAAATTGACATTTCTCTATCTCCCTTCCTCTTGCTCTAAAATCAATCAATCAATAAAAATATAAAATAAAATGTTGAAAAAGAATCCATTGTCAGACCATGGCTCCTGACTGCTGCCTGTGAAGTTAGGGTGGCTGTGCCTATGGGCCAGGGCTAACTGATGGTGCTGAACTTTTTCCTCCGCTAATGGACATGTCTCGATGTTACGGGACATGTTTCTCTCAGCGCTCTTCTGTGCAGCTATCTAAATGGTGCAGGTAATGGCTGCAGGCTCACATATTATGGGCAGCTTAAAGGGGCCAACTCCTTATGGAGTCACTGGGGCCCAATGGCATAGCTGGAGCCTGCTGGTTCCATGGCTCCATGGCTCCATGGCAGCAATCGGAAGCAAATGCACTTTTGTGCTGAAGGTGCCGGTGAACGTTCAAGAACAATGAAGTGTCCTTTGGGCCTTTAGTGCTAAAAGCAATTCCGTTTCATGAGAACCATACTGATTTCCTGAGCAGTGCTGAGTACTGTAACAGGGGTACCCCACTTCATGAAGCAAAATTAATTTCTTTGGTCCCGCTGCTTTCCTGATATCTTGTCCATTTTCAATTTGTTCCAGCAGACCTGCATTCAGTCTTCACTATGTACCTGGCTCTGTGGACAGGAGTGGAATAATCCCTGCTCTCAATGAGCTTGCGGTCCAGTGGGGAGAGAGAAAAACTAACAATGCAGTGAGGTAAAGACACGTGCCAGCCTGTGGAGAAAGACAGTAGATGCGCCTTTCATGGTATTATATACATCAACAGCTGCTTGGGGGACGTGAGAAAGGAGTCCGAAGGAGATACTCACTAGCAGAAAAGAGGCTGAGCTTCCCAAGGTGAAGATGTGCAGAGAACAGGGCCTGAGTGGGAGAGGCAGCAGCTGGGCACCCTGGGGACAGACCTCATCTGTACATAGAGAGCAGTCATTGAAGGCAGGGGGGACTGTGGCAGAGCTAGCAGGCACTGGAGGAGGGAGCAGGAAAAGCTATCTGGAGACTACGGACACAGTTTGCTCAAGAGACAGAGACACTGTAAATTGCAGGACGAATAGAGAGGACAGGAAAGAGGAAATTTGAGAACTAGTCTAAAGCAAAGATTATGAAAATCTGGGAAATGAAGGAACCAAGAATAGCTCCAGGGATCAGGTGCCTGGGAGATGAAGAGTGGAAGGAGATTAAAAATGGGAGCCAGATAAGCCGACAGAATGAAAGGCCCCAAGGAGAGAGTGGCCCTCAGTGTCCCACACAGGACAGAGGAGCATTTCTGAGGATGCCAGACCCCAGAGGACTGAGGAGGAACTGGGAAGCAATGGGGTGGTCAGTGGATATAAACTGGTATATGAGGATGTCTGGCTGAGAAGGTAAGGAAGTTAGGAAAAGACATAAAATCCAAGAAAGATTCTTTTTCTTTTAAACGCTGGAGACCCCTGTGTGTATGTGCATACATACACATGTGTGGTGTCTGTTGGCTAAAGGGGAAGAGGCAGAGTTTAAACAAATAGAAGAGAGAGAAGAAACTGGATAGAAGAAGGTTCCAGAACATCATGGAAAGGAAGAGATTATACAGACACAGGGACTGATATTGGCGATGTCTAGTTTGAGCTAAGAGTGGCAGTGTCAGGCACAAAGGAAAGTCCTCAGAGGCTGTCAGGAGAACCCGAAGTGTGACAGGTCTCCAGGAAGCACACACTGGGAAGTATGGAGTGCCAACCCAGTGCCATGTGCTGCCTGAGGCTCTGAGACTACAGCAGAGTGAACATCCACCTGGCCTCACCTTCTAAGCTGAGTCAGTGCCCTGAATCTGTCTCCCATTCTCCTTCCATCCACCTGTCTGCCTTTCTCTGGTGCCGTTTCTGAAAAAGCCAACCCAATGCACATGGAACAGAATCAGCAGACAGGGCATCCCAGGGAAAGAAAGAACAATAACTCTGACCACTTTCTATTAGGAGCATCTTGTTACGAATGATAGCAGTCTGCCCCACAGAGAAACTGGGTTTGTAACAGTCAAGTAAAAGATACTGACATCTTCTAAAAAAGGTGCTATGGCCTTAATATGGACCGGGTACCTTGATTATTGAAAATATATGTATTCTCATTGTTATTCCTATCTTCTATTTTTTCCCCCAGAACTATCTTCTAAATACCAATGGCATTAATTACAGAAAGGTCTGAGATAAGTGTTTCTTAAAGAAAATCCAAACTCTTCAGTAAGAGAACACTTGATTAACAGTGGAATGTGTCCTAACTATTCAAAGTTAAGTTCTTAGCACCTTTTGAAATCTTACTCTGGGCCCTGTCCGGTTGGCTCAGTGGATAGAGTGTTGGCCTGGCATGCAGATGTTCCAGGTTCGATTCCCGATCACGGCACACATGAGAAGTGACCATCTGCTTCTTTTCCCCTCCCTCTCCCCTTTCTCTCTCTCTTCCCCTCTCACAGCAGCAGTGGCTTAATTGGTCCAAGCGTTGACCCTGGGCACTGAGGATAGCTCAGTTGGTCTGAGCATTGGCCTCAGGCACTGAGGATAGTTCAGTTGGTCTGAGCATTGGCCTCAGGCACTGAGGATAGTTCAGTTGGTCTGAGCATTGGCCTCAGGCACTGACGACAGTTCAGTTGATTTGAGCATCGACCCAAGATGGAGGTTGCCAGTTGAATTCCATTTGGGGCACATGCGAGAGTCTGTCTCTCTCCCCTCCACTCATAAAAATAAAAAATCTCACCCCGCCAATTTTATTTAAAGTCAGTACTATGGCTACAGCAGTAACCAGTATGTCAGGAACCAATGTCATTTAGATATAGTGTTAAATTTTTATTTTTCTGGTGCTGAGCTATAGCAGACTCAATAGGAGGTAGGAAAGAAAACAAAAGATGTGCCAGCAGTTTATCATGCTCATTACCTGCTCGAACCATGCTCTCCAATCAGTAAGGTTTCCGTGAGTCCTGCTAGGAGTGCAGAAAGGCCAGAAGGATGCAGAAGGGCAGAAGATGCCTGTCTGCCTCAGGCAAAGGGTAGCATCACACTCTGCCCTCAGCCACCTCTCTTATGGTGGGCAGCCTGATTATTGCACCATAGGGGGCCACAGCCTCCCAGGCCTTCTCTAAACACCCAGTCAGTGAGAGAAGCGGCCAGTGTCAGAACCCAGAGGGTACCATTCTGCCTCCTCCGCCTCCCTGTGCAGGAAATGAATGTTTGTGGCTGCTGCAAATAAATGATATGACCAACAATATTAAATATACAGCTTTCTAATCATAACCTGCTCTTTTCTACTATGCAGGCTTTTACTCAAAGCATACAATATCTTGAACATATTCCAGATAATACTAGCCACCACGACTGAAATGACTGCATTAGAAAGCTTAATTCTTCTTAATAATGTTATATCCTATAATATGAATAGAAGCTCTCTGTTCTTTAAGATAAAAATCTTAGAGTCACAGGGCCACACGAAGTATATACATATAACCATTTACTAAAAATTGTCATTCCCAATGGTCTAGCACTCTAGCTCCTTAGAAAAGCATGCTTAAGCTACATATTTGGCTTTCTGCTCTTATGTTTTCATTTTAATTCATGCAAATGTATGAGTTGCCTCTAAGGCCCAAAGTGGGAAGTTGCAAATTGACAAATAGGTCACTGAGCTTCTTCCCAAGCAGAAATGGTCAGCATAAGCCAATGACCCTCCAGGGCCAGAGTTCGGATACTCCCTCCCTTGCAGACCAGATATGGGAAAATAAAAATGAGAGTGGATTGAAAGGGGAAAATATTTTCAGGATTGCAGCACTATTTAGTCTAATCAGTGTTTCAATTGTGATTAATTCCATGAATTTCCTGGCCTCAAAAATAAAATAAAATAAAATAAAAAAGAAAGAAAAAAAGGAAAGGAAAAAGAAAAACACGCTATCTCAAAGCAAGCTAGTTCAGTCCAAGGAGAGCCTGCAGATTTCTGCATTTGCACTCTCTTGGTTAGAATTGAGTCTTCAAACGACCTGGAGATAACTTTCCGACACAGAACCCTCCAGATTCTTCCATTAACTCATTCATTGTCTTAGCAAATATTTTTTAAGCCATCTACTGTGTGAAGCTACAGCGCTTGAGGGGAGAGTAAGAAGTATTAAAGGCTCTGAGATTTCTGTGGCCAGAGAGGGGCTGCAATCTGGACCAGCACAGATTAGAGCGCCAAGGATCACGACGTTGTCTTGCCGCGTGGGTTCCTATAGATCCAGCACCCTGCCAAAAACTGCACTAGAAAACTTTGCCCAATTAGCGCTGGCACTGGTGTGCCAAGTGTGCCCTCAGCAACTGCAAGAGGCGGGCGTCAGAGCGGCACGTGTGGGGGAGAAGGCAGCAACTAACCCTGACTTTTGAGTTTAAGATCAAATTTAGGGACCACGTTAGAGAGAAACGAACGTGGAGCCCGGGACTGAAAAGGATCAGGGCGGCGGATTGCGGGGTCAAGGTCAAGACTAGACTCCAGGGGACAACCCAGATGCCAGGGGACAGCGGGAGCCCAGAAGCGGGCGTGGCGCTCACCTGCGTAGTTCCGGAGCTTTCGGCTCCTGAACACCGAGAAGATAACCAGCAGGTTGCCCAGGATGTCCACCACGGTGGTGACTACGAGCACGGCGGAGAGAGCGGGCGCCACCCAGGGAGGCCGGGCCCCCTCGGGGGGCCGCATACCGCTTGCCCCGGGCCAGTCTGGGCGCAAGGCCCGCCCGCCCGCCTCGCAGCAGTTGGCGAAAGATCCGTTCTCAGGCATCTTAGACCCTCGTGCGTTGCGCTCCAGCCACCGCGCCGCCCCCTCTCGCCGAGAGAAGTGCAGTGCAGAGCCGGGTGCTCCTGCCGCCCCTTTCGCTGCCCAAGCCGCGTGGGCTAGGGAGGAGGCCAACGTGGAGGGAGTTCCAGGAGATAATTAAATAAACCTGGGCAGGGGAAGGAGAAAAATATGGAAACAGGAGGAAGACTTAGGGTGCAGGCGTTCCCAGAAAGAGTGGGTCCCTTAGCAGCTCGCTCAGGAGCAGATGCGAACAGCTGCTTGCTCTGCCACGGAGAGGCCAGCACGTGTCCGGTCCAGCTCACACAAAGGTTGCTGAGTGCACAGCCACGCCCAAGACCCCAGATACTCCCCAGCCATACCCAGCCCCCAGAGAAGCTGTGCTCAGGAGGGACACTCAGGTTTGCAGACTGGATAAGGTGGTCGAGACCTGTTGTCAAAAGGGCAGAGTTTGAGGTCCTACAGGGCTGTGCAGCTCCAAAGAGAAGCCAAAAAAGAGAACGTAAACTCAGGGGTATGGGGACAGATCCCAGAGCAAAATAGTTTAGAAAGTTATTCTCTAGGCAGCTTCAGGGGAAAGGGGAATCTGCTATTTATTGAGCATTTGCTGTTTGTTATGAGACACATTAGTCAATACAAGGGTTTATTATAATATGTTTTCTGGAGGGGTTAGAACAAAAAGAAGAGAAAGATATGATTATAGGAAAGAAGAAACTTAGATGCCCTTTTTAAAAATGAGCATTTATTTTGATAATAGCTAACCACTTTAAAAGGTTAACATTATGTTAATCACTGTGCTAAGAAGCACTCCTTGCATCACTGGAATCGTTAATTTCAAAAAGGTTGATAGCTTGACTGGTGGTGTCACAGTGGATAGAGCGTTGACCTGGAATGCTGAAGTCCCAGGTTTGAAACCCCGAGGTTGCAGACTTGAGTGTGGGCGCACAAGCTTGAGTGTTGCGTTGTCAGGTTGAGTGTGGGATCATCAACATGATCCCATGTTTCTGGCTTGAGCCCTAAGGTCATTGGCTTGAAGCCCAAGGTTGCTGGCTTGAGCAAAGGGTCACTGGCTCTGCGGGAGGGCCCCCGCCTCATCCCATCAAGGCACCTATGTATGAGAAGCAGTCAATAAACAATTAAAGTGCCACAACTGCGAGTTATTGCTTCTCATCTCTCTCTCCCCACCTCAACTCAAACTTAAAAAAAAGAAAGGCTGAAAATCCTAAATTTAGCAAGGAGGTAAAGCACCTGGAACTCTCAAACATCACTTTCATTAGAATGCAAAATGGTATAGCCACTTTAAAGAGCTGTTTGGTAGTTTGTTATTGAGTTAAACATATACCTATGACCAAAAATGAAACGCATATAAAATAAATGAAACATATGCCCCCAAAAAGGTTTGTTTAAGAATGTTCATAGGCTTCTTATTTATAGTAGTCCAAACCTGGAAACAACCTAAATGTTCATCAACAGAAGAGTGGGAAAACAAGTTGTGGAATAGTCACATAATGGAATACTACTCAGCAATAAAAACTACTGATGTACACAACAACATGGATTAGTCTCAAAATATTATATTGAAGCAAAATACAAGGGAGTACATACTATACAATTTTATGTATATACAGTCCAAACCAGGAAACATGATTAAGATGATAGAAATCAGAACAATGTTTACCTGTGTGGGTGAGCACAGAATAAGTTTTGGAGATGTTGTCTCTGTGTGTGTTTTAATATAAATTATACTCCCTCACCCTTGGCACCAAACACAAAAGCAAAAAGGAAGAACACAGTGGAGAGCAATGGATTCTAATGATACGATGATGCAGAAGAAGATGATAATTAAAGGAATAAACTTGAGCCATGACTTCATCCAGAGAAGAAACATTATCGTTAGGAGAGAGAGGCTTTTCCCCCTATGGTAGAAAAGAAGCAAAAGCCAGGTAACAATTCAGAAGTGTTTCTAGATTGGTGTGAGAAGATGAAGGAATTTCTCTCTGGCTGCTAGATTCTGAGGGAGTTTGAGGCTCCCTCATTAGCCAGGATTCAGGGAAAGAGTGTGGGAAGTGTGAAGACAGAAGAAAGTCTGAAATGTCATTTCAGAAAATGGGAATGTCACCTAAGAAAGTGTGACAGGTATGTCAGGAGAGCTGGTGTCCATGAGGTTTAAGATTGAGGCTTTAAATGAAGCCAGCCAGCTTTGTCTGGTGGTTGCTAATCAGCAACTTGGAACTGCTCAGGACAGGCTCAAAGAAGGCAGAGTAAACTTCAGTGAGGATTGGGGTTTGCCAGCCAGAAGCAAATAACAGAGGGAAGTGCAAGGGCATGTTAGGAAGATTGACCCTACGATTTACATTAAATGAGCAGTGATGAGAAAACAGAAGATTGATGGACTACAAGAAAGATATGGGATCAAAGGATTAGGGGATTGAGTGCAAAGACTTGTGGTGAGTGAATCTGAAAAAACAGATTGTGGTATTTTAAGAAAGTGACTTGTTTGAAACAGATTTCTGAGGGGGTGCAGATTCTATTGATGCCAGGACTCTTATGTTGATTATGGGAGTAGGGCACTGGAGGAAGGTGAGGGAAAGCTTGTTAGAAATGAGAAACTCATAGAACTGAAAAGTAAGAGAGGGGAGCAAATATTATAGTGGTGAGATAAAAAAACAACTATGAGCCAGGAGGAAAATCTCCAATGAATGAGAAGGAATGACCAACTAGTTGGTAGGAAAGCTCCAGGGAAGAGGAGAAGGACACAGCTGGATGTTGTGAGTGGTCAAGAAGAAGGCACATTTATACAATGCACTATTGTTCAACACTATATATATACATCAAACATATAGTGGCACTTCTCTGGCTTTCAACAACTCTTATAGCAAGCAATAGATGAGTTGAACACAGGTTAAGCTACCCTAGTTCAGATACACTAATAGCATATATTTGATTAATTGAGCATGAAGCATAGGAATTTATCCTGTGCTGCCCCAGAATGTGATCCTGTACACATTGCCATATACACAACAGTGTATCTCAAGATGTCTGGGCAGTAAGAATTGGGGTGCTCTCTACCTAAGAAATCATGCTGTGTTTCAGCAAGCTGATTAGGCTGTGCCTTAAAGAAGTCAGGGAAATGATGCAGTCACTTTGGAAGACAACTTGGCAGGGTATTTTGCAAAAAAATAAAATAAAACAAATACACTCTTACCAGTACAATCCAGTAACTACACTCCTTGGTACTGTCAACAAAAGGTTATTGTCACCTATCTAATGCCAACAAGAGTCCCCAATCCAGGGTGCAGAAAAAGTAGAAACTTTCTTCAAGTAAATAGTTACAAAATGGGGAAGAGGAAATCACTGGAGGAAGGAAACAGTCTCTTCCCTGACCCCTGATTGGTGCATTTTTATGCAGATGAGGAACCCAAATTTGCACTGTTTGATTAGTTCAAATAGCATTTTTCTGATTGGTTGAAATGTTGACTCCTGATTGGTCATTATCATGCTGCTCTGATTGGTCAGTATAGATGCAAATGAAGACCTGTGCAGTTCCAATTGGACAGAGCAGGTCTCTCAGCCCATTGGTCAAAATATAAATCCAGGAACTCCTTTCTAATGTTTGCCTCAGGCAACAGGAATACAATGCAGAAGTCTTAGCTGCTCAGTCTGTGGTTTTTTTCCTGATATGTGGCATGTGTAAAAGGTGTCTATGAACAATGGCTACTAGACTCTGGTTATAAGTTTGTGCCCAGTTAACTACAAGGAGTCTTTTTTTTGGCAGCTATATTCCTTCTTGAAGTCCAAAGAATTTACCCAAAGGAGTTGAAAACCTATGTCCACATAAAAGCTTGCAGACAGATAATTGTAACAACTTTATTCAAAGTTTCCAAAATTTTAGAAGCAAGCAAGATGTCCTTCAGTAAATGAATGCATAAAGTTTGGCACATTTATACAATGCACTATTGTTCAACACTAAAAAGAAATGAGCTACCAAGCCATGAAAAGACCTGGGAAAAGCTTAAATGCATATTACTAAGTGAAATAAGCCAATCTAAAAAGGCTGCATAATTTATGATTCCAAATATATGACCTTGTGGAAAAGGCAAAACTATGGAGGCAGTAAAAAAATCAGTGGTTACCAGGGAACAGGAAGAGGAAAAGAATGAATAGTTGGAGCACAGAATATTTTTTAGGGCAGTGAAACTACCCATACAATACTACTGTGGTAGATACATGTCATTATACCTTTGTCCAAATCCAATGAATTCACAACACCAAGTGTGAATCTTAATGTAAACTATGCACTTTAGATTATAATGAGGTGTCGATGTAGGTTTACTGATTATAACAAATATACCACTCTGGTGGGGGATGATGATAGTGGGGAAGGCTATACGTGTGTAGGGGCAGGGAGTAGGTGAGAACTCTTTGTACTTTGTGCTCAATTTTGCTTTGAACTTAAATCTTTTCTGAAAAAATAAAGTGTATTGATAAGGGGGTATTGACAGTGAAAGATGGAGAGTTGTTGCCAGGGAGGGTGAAAATGCCTCAGTGCTCACATAGCCTCAGTCAAAACAGAATTCACCAAGTTATCAACCAGACAAACTAAAGCTAATCTAAAGAGAGACATCGCAATGGTGGAGAGGTTGGAGCTATGACACCTGAGGTGATGAAGAAGGGTGCTCAGATTTAAAAGAGAGGGTATTCCTTTCAAGAAACTGAGAAGACATCTCAGAAGTAATAAGCTCAGGGCAGAGAGGCTAGAGACTGGGCTAGAGGAGTGGGCAGGAACTGGTCTAGGTAAGCCTCAAAGACTCCTTGAAGAATCTGGAATTGATTCCAAGAGCAGTGGAACCTGTTGAGGGGTTTGTCCGACATTTTTACCCTGCCCCACTTTTCAGTCTTCCCTTTCCAATGCAGAGATGTCTGCAACAGAAAGCAATTCCTTCATTAGCACCCAAGTGTAGAAGAATGGTGATTGCTTCCAGGGTTCCAGGCTGATGGACTCTTCACCTAGAGGATTCCTTTTCCAATAGGTGAAACCAATAGTGGCTGCAACAGCGAAATAAAATTAGACTGGAAGAAAAACCAAACCCTGAAGAAGGGAAAGGAGAGAGACAAAGGAGAGAAATTCACTATTCTTAGCTAATTTTCTAACAAATCAACGTTTTGAATACCTACAGAGTGTCCTACAGTTACAAAAATAAGCAGGACTGGTGTTCCTCAAACCTGCCTTTAAGTTCAAACTCAAATCAAAACATGCTCACAGAAGCTCGGCTTTCTACATCCCAACAGTAATACCTTTCATTGTGAAAAGTGCTCAAAATCTTTTCAAAACCACTTTTACATGTGCCATCTGGTGTCTCCTCTCAACAGCCCTGGGAGGTCTGACAAGCAGGTATAATTGTCCAGTTGGAAAAAAAGGAAACAGATTCTTAGAAATAAGTAATTTGCCAAGGTTGGTGGGTTGGTGGCTGCTGATTGGCCAAGATGAGTCTCTCACTCAGATGTCTAACAGAATTCATTTCTTTTATTGAACTTATGATGGCTTTTATTCTTTCAGTATAAATGTACAAAGAATACAATCAAAATTTTCTTTTGGTAATCAGCTTACAATATGGCTAAAACAATCACTCTTTCTTTTAAGAATATTGTAAACAATAGTATTAGCAGCCACAGTTATACTGAATGTTTGCTATGTGCTAGACATATGAGACTTTAGGAATCTTTCGTTTAATCCTCACATCTCTATGAGATGGATGTGATCCCTGTACTGTGAAAAAGGGGCTGACCCTTTCCTTGGAATCACTGAACACAAGATCAGTGCCTCTTTATTGTAACACACAGACCAGAATGGATAATTTAGCCAACAGATTATATACTTAAAATCGGAAATTTTTTGTTTATACTTTTTAATTTACCAGAACAATATACTTTTCTAGTAAAGATAAATTATCAGCTGAAAACCATAAGCAGAAAGATTCAAGTAAAAGGACTATACCAATGCCATGATGGCTTTGACTTCTACAGAATAAAATTTATTTTAAAATCTTAATGCTTGTTTTTAATTTTTTTCTAACAAAAAATTTTAATGTAGGAATTAACATGTGAGCATTGCATTTAGGTGGTAAAATTTAGGTTACAAATATAAGATAAATATCAATTAATATCATACTTCTGGCTTAATGGAAAACATAACAGTTGTGACAGTCATGCTTAACACCTTGCTTAAGTAAAGAGAAATGAACAGGGGTGTCAACAAGATAGGCAAAGATTTAACAGTTTACATAGTTCTTCCCCCTTCTGAGAAACTCTACATGGGAAATGTGCTACAAATGATCTGTAATATAGTGGCTTAGGTCCATCAGTGATCATTCTGTTCATGCATTTTGAACACTGAAAACTAGATTCAAAGTCTGCCCAACCAGTTAATGATACTATGAATCCCTTATGTTAAAAAATATAGTTTAAATTTGTAAACTTCAAGATAAAGTATACTTGTTTTCATAATTACTTTTAGATACAATTGAGACTACACTACTGCACAGTAATTATGGTTACCATATTTTTCATTTGTTGGTCACCAACTGCATAAATTTTATGCCCCAAAATAAAGCTACCAATCCAGCAAAATGGTTACATTTAATTTCTTTTAAAGATGAATAAACTAAACTTAAAATATAATAACTTTTTTCTTGATATCTCATTTTCAAATTATTGGTACAAACTTACCAAAATAAATTATATATTTTACCCACATCAGCTAATTTGCAGAAGTTTCCAAGATAGCCACATTTCTTGTTCATTTTCCAAAATTAAATAAAGGTGTTCTAACTGAAGGCATTTGCATTCTTAGCTCTCTAAAGTAAACATTAAAAAGCAAAGTACAAAAAGTGATCTCTTAGCTTCTGTATAGCCCACTTAGTTACATAAAATATTTTTTCTTTTTTTCCCTGAATTCTATTTTATTTTATTTTTGCTTAATCCCTTAATTTTTACCCAACCCCACAACTTCCTTCCCCTCTGACAGTTGTCAGTCTGTTCTTAATCTATGAGTTTGTTACTCTTTTGTTAGTTTATTTTATTCATTAGATTCCACATATGAATGAAATCACATAGTACTTGTCTTTCTCTTACTGGCTTATTTCACTTAAGCATAATACTCTCAGGTAATCTATGCTATCTCAAAAGGTAAATTTTTTTTCCTTTTTCACATTCAAGTAGTATTCTACTGTGAAAATGTACCACAATTTATTTATCCACTCATCGACTGATGGACTCTTGAGCGGTTTTCAAATCTTGGCTTTTGTAAATAATGCAGCAATGAATATAGGGCTGGATATATTCTTTTGAATCAGTGTTTTGGGTTTCTTTGGATATATTCCCAAAAGTGTAATCACTGGCTCATAAGGCATTTCCATTTTAAATTTTTGAAATAACTGATATATGCCTTGGGCAAGGGAAACAAAAGAATAAAAAAATAAATGAAACTACTTAAAACTAAAAAGGTTTTTCACAGCAAAAGAAACCATCAACAAAATGAAAAGATAACCCATTGAATGGAAGAGCATATCTGCCAATGATACATCTGATAAGGGGTTAATATCCAAAATTTATATAAACTTATAAAACTCAACCAAACAATCCAATTAAAAAATGGGCAAAGGACCTGAATAGACACTTTTCCAAAGAGGACAGACAGCCAATAGACATATGAAAAGATGCTTAATATAACTATTCATCAGAGAGATGTAAATTAAAACCACAATGAGATATCATATCACACCTGTCAGAATGGCTATCACCAATAAGTCAACAAACAATAAGAATTGGCAAGGATGTGGAAAAATGGAAATCCTTGGACACTGTTGGTGGGAATGCAGACTGGTGTAGCCACTATGGAAAGCAATATAGAGTTACATAAATTATTTTCTGTTCTAACACTTTTTTTTAGCATGCATATGCTAGAAAGAAAGAGAGAACAAGAGAGCGAGAGAGAGGGGCAGGCAAGGAAAGAGATAGGAAGGGAGAAAGATGAGAAGCATCAACTCATAGTTGCATCTCTTTTTAGTTGTTCATTGATTGTTTCTTATATATACCTTGACCTAAGGGGCTCCAGTTAAGTGAGTGACCCCTTGCTGAAGCCAGCGAATTTGCTCAAGCCAGTGACCTTGGGCTTCAAGTCAATGACCTTTGGGTTTAAGCCAGCAACCATGGGGTCATGTCTATAATCCTGCACTCAAGCCAGCAACCTCAAGGTTTTGAACCTGGGACCTCAGGGTCCCATGTTGACACTCTATCCACTACTCCACCACCACCCATGCAACTAACACTTTCATAAGTTCAAAAGGTATTTACTTCCTAAGAATATGACAAACAACCTTCATTTCAAAGCATTCAGTCTATTTCCATAGCAACACTGAGGGATTCCTTGGCTACCATAAGTCAGATCGGTTGACCAGAATTTCTCATTCTTCATCTTGAGCTTGGTCTGTTCCATACACCAAACAAATTAAATCATCTATTACTTTAATATACAAAGTCCCATCAGAATGCCTATATTCGAGAACCACACATGCCTTCATAGTGTTGGAGAGGTGAAGTTTCTCTCTGGGTCTGGTTCTACAGCATCCTGAGCCCCGGGGTAAGCAGAGAGGGAAAAAGGCCAGGAAGGGAGCATTAGCCCACCTACCTACTGACCTACCTCCTACCACAGTTTTGGAACCTGGGGATGAAGGGACCCTGGCTAGTTAGCTCAGTGGCTTAGAGAGTCATCTGGAAATACCAAGGCTGGATTGGATCCCTGTCAGGGCACATAAAGGAAGTGACCAATGAATGCACAACCAAGTGGAAGAACAAATGAATGCTTCTCTCTCTCTCTTTCCGTCCTCCTTTCTTCTCTTTGTCTCTATAAAATCAATCAATTAAATAAACAAAGTAATACCAGAGGATGAGGGGGCCCAATCATAGGGAAATCAGTCAAAGGACAAGCTATTGAGGAAGCAAAGCCCTGGCAAGAACAGTACTATTCAGGCCTAATGTGTTCCTGGGGCAGAGTGTGCTCACTTATCATCCTGGAACCTCAGTGGATGGAATGTGTAACCTCCCTCCCATCTCTCAGGGTCATAGGTTATTACAGCAGGATAGCCACAGCCCCACAGACATGCTGTTAGCAGACTAGGCCTTGGCCCTTGAAACCAGCTATCATCAGCCCACAAAGGCCACAGTTGATAATGTTGCCCCTTTTCCTCCAAGGCTAGAGAGTGGAACATTTAGCCTGATGCAGAATTTTAAAAATAAATGACTCACTCTAGGTCTTCCATGTGGTTCTTAACTAGAACTAATTTTTTCCTAGCCAAGTTAATTGGCCAGGTCTGGCCTGGCTTATCCCTCAAACTAATGTCCACGGCCAAACTGAAGACTTTGTTATAGAGATTAGAGTCTGCTTCTGTGCTTGAGGAAGCAACCCTTGTTAATGCCTTGTGGGAATGTCTGTATCTTTGTCCCAAAAGCCACTGATCCCAGACAAGCCTCATGAGTCATTGAAGAAGGCATGGATTAAACATGGAAAACCAGCTTGTTTGTAAAGGCCTGTCTTCATCTACATTATTAAGCAGAGCATCAACACCCATTCATCAATTAGTCAACTCCCTTTGAGTTGTCATTGGAGAATAGATGATTTGACCTGGAAAATGGTCTGTTCTAAGAGGAGACTGTGTTCTTCCTCCAGTCCCTGGGTATATCATGAGAGTAGACAAGCACTTGGCTGAAGTTCCTGAAAATTGACTGCCTGTTGTTTCACCCAGCACACTTCTGTCCCCTCTGTGGACCCAGTAGAGCTGGTTTGATCCTGCATTGAATGTCCAGACTCACATTCTTCTTCTCCTTCCTCTTCTTCTTCTCCTCCTCCTCCTTCTTTTACAATTTCTGAGATGCACTGTTTATTTTGCTGCTTGAAACCTAAGTGGCCATATGACAGTATGCCACTATAATTATGCGGTTCTTATGTAGGCTTAATTAATTTTATGAGCACTTGTGTTCTGGTATTTCAGAAAAGCTTTTCAATGTGTTCCCTTATGAAAGGATCACCCATGATATTGCTGTGATTTGTTTTCAGAATTTTTCAAATTCAATGATGCCATTCTGATAGGCACTTACTAAATGCGTTATTGTGAGAACCTCTGGATCATTTTTGTACAGTTTGGCCTCCGATGAGTCAAATGTATTTAATCTCGATATCATTAGCCTATTTTCAAAGACCAAATATTTTAAGCAAGTGGTTTGTCATGGACTTCCGCATTCATCATAATTATTGACGACTTCAATAAAATGGGAGTGCACCTTTTCAAATTCGCCTTCTCTCAAGTGCATTTTCCCAGCACATTCTCTAATGACTCACTCCCATGGTTAGCGGATGGGGGATGGCAGACTTGATATGAGATCACTGTCCATAGAGTGCTTTTAGCTTTTGTTATTTTTCTGTACCATGAACATTTGAATTTCTAAAGCATATATTTCTAATAACTGTGAATAATCTTTACACGTCATCTTCTCCATCATCAGTCTGACAGGACCGATGTAACTGGTGTAAAATTTTTGAAGCTTTACATTTTTTCTCTTAGTAAATACAATTTTCTAAGCTTTGTGTTTGTCTTAAACCATAGTCTATCATTCCTGCATCTTTTAAAGTTTCCAGGTCCTGGCTGGGTAGCTCAGCTGGTTGGAGCATCGTCCTGACATGCCAAGATTGAGAGTTTGACCCCCAGTCAGGGCACATATAAGAGTCAACCAATGAATGAATAAATAAGTGGAACAACAAGTCAATACTTCTCTCTCGGGATGCATTCGGGATTACCCTAGAATCTATGTAAACACAATTAATTAAATAAAAAAATACTTCTCTCTCTCTCTCCCCCTTCTTCCTCTCTTTAAAAAAAAAAAGATAAAGTTACAGTGCTGTTTTATAGAATTCGTGCAGTAAAGTCATCTGTTTAGAAGTGGAGATAAAATCAAGAATAGAATTATTGGAGTTTCCAAAATAATTTCTTGTGACTGTACTCCAAATTTTGGTCAATAGTTGTTTATATCTGTTTATCATCTATGGAAAGTTTGTCAATTGGGAGTTAATCTCAGATATTTGCTTCAGTGCTTTAAATCTCCATTCTCACTTTTCACCTTGAAGTTCCAAAACAGTCTGGAAACTGCTTAATGCTGTTTTCAGGTCATCGTCCTTTAACACTTTGGAATTATAGTACTGATTTTCCAAATCCACATTTGGCTCAGAGTTAACTATCTTCAGAATATTCAGGTTGCAGTTCATGTCCAATCATCTTCCATGTCAGACATCTTGTCCGGGAAGCAGGGCGGGGTGGACCACAGTCTACATGCATGAGAAAGTACAACCAGTGAAGTTATAAATGCCCCATGCATGCATAAAGATGTTTTCAAAATTCAAGCCTTGGATCTATAAGGTATGAGAATCTGGTCTGTAAGGGCGAGCTGTTGAAATCTTACCTGCAGCCCTCTGACACACTGCTGGAGAGGGAGCAAACTTGCAATCTTGACTAGACTTAAAGCTAAATTACCACTGGTGACGGTGCAGGCCTCCTTCTAACAGGAGAAGGAAATACTGTACAGCTTCAGCATAAAGTCTCTGTTCACCTGCCCTCCACCCTCTGCCTTCAACTTCCCCCTTCTCCATGAGCCTATTCTTCTTGCTATAATAGCCAGTCCTAAGGCCTAGATTCTACATAACGTTTCTTTAAGCTCAGATCTGTCATTCTGCTGTCAGACCTGGGGTGCCTCCCACTCTTGGCTGATTGAACACAGCCAGTACACCTTTGTTGCCTTTTGTCATCACCCCTCATTGTGGCACAGTCCCAGGTAACTTAGCCAGACTACATCTTACCTCAGAAAAAAATATGACAAACACATTGAAGAGCACTGTAGATTTCTCTTTTCTTTCTTTTTAATATCTTGAGCATCCAGGGCAGGAGAGTACATACATGCCTCATTACAATATATTTTTAAAGATTTTGTTTATCGATTTTAGAGAAAGGAGAGAAAGAGGGAGGAATAAAAAGCATCAATTCATAGGAGCTGTGACCGGGCAAGGCCAGGGCTTTGAACCGGTGACCTCAGCATTCCAGGTCGATGCTCTATTCACTGCGCCACCACAGGTCTTGGCCTCATGGCAAAATATTTTAAGATTCCTTTAAGCTTGATCCCTCTTTTTCTAAAGTTGCTTTTCCATCAGCAATGTCCTGAATCTCTCCTCTTTTCTTTTTCCTTTGCCCCCAGCCTCTCTCTTCCTTTCCAGACTCTCAGTCCCGAGTCCATTCTCGAGCAGAGAAGTGCAGCCTCTGCTGAGCCCTGACCCCTCGCCTTCATCAGCAGAGCACTCCCAGGGTTTCTTTTCTTGCAATTTTCCTTCTTCAACTGGAAGAAGGAAACTCACCTTTCTTAGAAATTAGTAACAAAGACATGGAAAATCTATAATTGATTTTTTTTCCTACCCCACAAACCTGGTTTTATAATGGGAGAGAGAGGATAAGGTTCAACATATGTTAGGTACCCATTATATACCAGAGGTAGTCTCATCACGTGTTATGTTAGTATGTATTAGTCATTCAGGAAGAAGGCAACTCACTGAAGAGTAGGGTGCATGTCTTTAGGGAATGAAATCAGTTTTGCTGGGCTACAAAATTATGGCTCATGAGGCACTCTTTAAATATTTTTATTAGGTTTCAACAACTGGGTATATAAAGATCTCACAGGAGAATATTGACATCTGGCTTCTCTCAGAAAATTGGAGACTTGGCATGCCTGGCCTGACAGTGATCAGAGCTCAGTAGCAGCGGCCACCCCCTCTACCTGAGATGGGCCTGCACTCTGTGGGCACCACCACACCCCACCTCCACTCCCTACTGTGTTCTTCATACCAAAATGCAATCAAATGCCATCTGTTGTCATGCTTGTACTGCTTCCTTATGGGAAGTAGAAAATTGAATATTACAAACATGAGTAATATAATACGGTTTTAAGTGTTCCTTGCACCTACCTACCCACTAATTCATTGATCTTACCTGGCAGCTCCCAGGAGCCTTTTGGAGCTGTGAGGCAATTTTACTGAGTATTTCCTTCCTAGCATCTCTTGGTGCTGTGGCTAATGTGTGGCAGGTATCCCACAATTCCTGGCACACTGGGATGAATGGAATAAATCCCACAGAAAGCCCCAAAGTTTGATGTCTGCTTCCCTATTGCATTCTCCTTCCCTCTTCCCTGCTGTGGCCTGGAGAAGTAGCTGGTCTTCAGTGATCCAAAAAACCTGGAGAGCTCTTGTGGACCAGTGAGACCCAAATCTTCTGAAACACCAATGACTCTGAAAGCCAATGACTAAGATAGTTCAAAGTATCCATAAATAAACCATGGCAAAGAGTTTCCATACTGGGTTTTTAAAGCCAAATATAAGTTAGAAATAAACAGCCCAATCTCTGGATAAAATTGGCTGATGTGGAAAAGGCCCCCTTCCTCAGAGAGAATGGCCAAATTTTGACAGTCATGCCAAGGGGAACAGGGAAGGCATTGACAGAGCAGCAGATGACATTACGGAACATCCGTGACGATCTTCCAGTACACCTAATTGTACCTTTTTCCCAATGAGGACAATCTGTTAATTTGATAATCAAATGTGATCTAATTTGGATGCCTTTGTAAATGTTTTCATATGAATCCTTTTAAGAATTAGGGAAAAATGTTTAGTTATACCATCTATCTAGATTATTTTTTGTTTTAGAAATTGTGGTAGTTAAAACCACATAGCTCCTTTTCCAATAAAATCAATGCTCCATGGGAAAGAAAGAGACCCCTGAGGCGAAGGCGGAGAGATGGTGTCAGGGCTGGTAAATGACTCCCCAAGTACCCTTGGAGAAATATGGGCTTCATTCTTGTTTATGCCGAGCTTTCTCTACAGTTTCCTTCACTTTTACTTTAGACCTCGTCTGGCTTCCTGCTGGTTTCTGATAAATGTACACTGTCTTCTTCAGACAAGAATAGTCTGAGGGTGGACTGTGCCTTCTTTTTCTTTTTTTAGCCCCATTAGCACCTGACATGGTATCAAGCATGCAGTAAGTGTTTTAAAATGCTCCTTGGGTGAATGACAGTCTTTTTCTGTGGAGCTGAAACTCTCTGGAACACTTCTCACTGCTCTGCCCCCTTTCACAGTTCTTGCTCGTGACTCCCTCCTCAGTGTTGAGGGAGACTGAGTGGAGTAGGGATATCAGAAGGGAGAGGCCAGAACCAGACCTACCTCCAGTTTTTCCCACTTCAATTCCTGCACATCTGAGTCTAGAAGACTCATAGGAAGGATTTAATTCCCTCAGATTGAGGAGGAAGATGTTCCCCAAGGCAGCAGCTGTGGCAATTTTTCCCAGAAGGGAGGGGTCTTCCTTCAGGAGAGGAAGCGTGACATGAATGAACATCACTGCATCATTATTGCCTGGGGGTGGCAGCTTGCCAGAGGGGGCCAGCTGGAAACCAGGTCCCTGACTGCAGTGTGCTGTCCATCAGGGAGGACCAACCCAGCTGTTTTGTTGGACCTCCTCAAATATCCTCACACCACACATCCAACCAGTCATTGGCACTTTATCCTTAATGCTTTGAAAATGAATTTACCATAGTCATCCCCAAACCTGCTGTTGGAAACTATGATCTTTTAGGAAGTCTAAAAAAAAAAATCTGAGTCAACATTTGCAAATATCCAGAATCTAAGTGGCTTCTCTTAAACATCAGAAGCTCTGATATCCACAGCCTGACCCCTAGCACAGTTTCTATGGCTTGGGCTGTGACAGTTGCCCTCTGGGGATGGGCTGTGCCTCAGCCTGAGCTGACTCACTTCCGCATTGTGCCTCCCTGGCTCCTGCCAGCTACTGAGTTTCAAACCCCAAAGCTTCATTAGCAAATATCCCCTTAACATGAGATGGAGCCATCATGTTGCAGAGCTCTTTGAGTTATTAAATCCTTTCAATGATAATATATCATCTGTATATAAAATCCATGTAAATAGGAGGAAAATAATCATTTAGGACTCTTTGCAGCAGCCCACAATTGCCTGACCCTCACATCTACCTATGTCCCAGTACACTTCCCTAGGATTCAGTCTCACTGGCTGTCCCACCCACGCCTTGTGTTCCTGCCTCTGAGCTCATGTTCCCAGTGAGCAGCTTATTCTTGGAAGCTTCCCTCAAAGCAAGACCAGAGAGCATTAAAGGGTGCTCAGGACAGAAGTGACAGCCCTTTTGTAACCTAATCTTGGAGATGAGAAATAGCACTTCTGCAATATTGTATTTATTAGACGTGAAGGGACAGGGTTACACAGGGGCATGGATACAAAAGATGGTCAGTCATCGAGTAAGTACACCTTCCGTTCACTTTCCCTTCCTGTCTCTGTCTTTTCTCATTCCCTTGCTACTTCCTTCCAGTACTTGCTGTGAGTTGTAAATCTACCATGGCCCAGGGGCTGTGCCAGCCACTGGGAACTGTGGACTATAAGAACAAGATTCCTACGAAGAAGGGCTCAATATTTTTTATTGAATTTATTGGGGTGACCCTGGTTAACAAAATGATACAGGTTTCAGGTGCACAGTTCTACAAATCTCTGTACTCTGTATTGTGTGTTCACCACCGCAAGTCAAGTCTCCTGCTATCACTTCTCCCCAACCCTCCTCCCACCAGCCATCACCACACTCTTGTCCATGTTCATGAGTTTTTCTTTCTTCTTTTATTTTTTACCCAATCCCTCCATGCTCCCCCGGCCAGCCCACACCCCCTGACAGCTGTCATTCTGCTCTCTGTCTATGAGTCTGTCACTATTTGGCTTGTCAGTGCATTTTGTTCATTAGATTTCACATATGCGTGAAATCATATAGTACTTGTCTCTCTGACTGGCTCTGGGCCTCTTGGGGGGACTCTGGTGCAGGCCAGTGTAAGATTCTGCCTGTGACTGGCCCTCAGCAAACCGTTTAGAGCAGTCTTGATGTGACTTCTGTAAATCTTTGGTTATAAGACTTCTCTACAGCTTGTCTTCAGTTTTTATACAGAATTATTGTTCTATAATTTAGTTGTAATTCCAGTTTGGTCCTGGGAGGAGGTGAGTGTAGCTTTTACCTGCTCCACTGCCATCTTGGATTGGCCTAACTGGGCTCAAATTTTAAAAAACAGCCTAGCAGCCATTTCTTCCCTGGGGCTTCTCATGCAAACCATACATCAGGGGGAAGTAAACTGCCTGCCTCTTGCACTGAACTGCCATCCTGCACTGTGTTTCTGACTTCTGAGCCAGCCCTTATAAAGGAGTTCCTGGAATCCTATTTCAACTAATAGAACCGACACTTTTCCTATCCAATCAGAGCTGTGCAGCTATATACCCGTCAACATCTTCATCAATTAATGAGAGTAGCTCACTTCTGACCAATCAAGAAAGTGTCTTTTGGATCAAACTGTGAGGATTTGGAATTCTCATTTGCATGAGAATGGACCAATTAGGGCCCAGGGACAGAAACTATTATCTGTATAAGTCATAAGTCAGCACCCCTCTGGTTTAGAGAGTGCACCTTCTGTTTCTCCCTTAGATTGAAGAATGTGATTCCGGCTGGAGCTTAAACACCACAGATATCTCACGGGAGCAGACAGCGCAGGGTAGAGCAGATTGGCATGGCAGGAAGCAGAGCTGCCACTGGACATGGGCCTGGCCCCAGGGCTGCTCAGCCCAGGGCCACTTTGCCCCAGGACCCCTGACAGCTGTGCTGTTTCACATTCACGCTGCCTCATGATTGAGCTGTAACACTACAAGCTGCTCCTTAGCCCTGTTGTCCTCACAGGCGTGGTGCATCACAATTGAGCTGTGTGCACAGAATGAGATTTCCCTCTTCAACACACCCCAAATTAGGGATTCCTGTTGCTGTTGAATTGATGCCAACAACCATCAATTGACAGAATACCAAGTCAGACAACACTAAGGTTCCCAGCCTCGTAGAAGAGAAAGATCCAATGAAATTAACTGTTTCCCACGCTTCAGCCACTCGCCCTTCTGGCTGTATATGTGGACTTCTTAAATCTTTTCTTATACAATGTTTGTCTTTAAGTTGATTCTCCTCTTTCCCTAAGCCAATGCTTCACCCTGGCTGCTCACGAGCAGCATGTATAGGACTATTTACCTGGAGGTGAAGGAAACGTGGTTCACACGGGGGTTCTTCCCACTGCTCCGCACTTCCTTTAGCTCTCCCACCCACTCCACGAGGTCTCCAGCAGGCAGGTGGCAGCTTCTCTGACAGGAGACATAACTTCCAACATTAAGACTCCAAGCCTTGTCTTCTTATTTTCCCCCACCTCCTCACCTCCACCAATGTCCCCCCCACCCCACCCCCTACTCCTTTTATCTTTCATCAACAAAGGGGCAAAACGACCTCTTTCCAGCGGGGCACAGCTCTGTACCCGCTGAAAAAGAACTTGGCTTTCTCAATAGAAGGGACGTTATTGTGGACACTTGTGACCCCCAGTGGTAAAGATGGGGAATTACATCCAGTGAAGCCAGGCAGGAAGGACCATCCCTCACCAAGGTCCTGGAGCCTCCACTTACACCATGTAAAGCTGTGCCCTAGTGGGGCAAAAACAACACTGACAACAATAAAACATCTCTGCCTCTCACCTCCCATTCTGAGCAGTTTTAGTCACATATAAGCAATCAGCACCTCCACCAGGACAAATACAGTCAGAAGATACAAATACCCCTGTTGTACCTGTGCCTTGCTTGTCTCTAGCATGATACAGGAAAGGCTTCTCAAACTTCCCAGACACCCTTCCTGGCCAAGAGGACTAACCAGGTCCCCAAAGAACTAAGGGGAGAGCCTTAAGTTCCAGTGACAAAAACAAAGTTGTTTTGAAATCTCATGTCTCATTATAAAGACTCATGGGAATGTTGCATTCCAATCAGAGGTGGATTTAACAGTGGTGCACTGAGCGCGAGCCCTGGACCCCGACTTCTGAAGGGCCCTGCAAAACCCCAACTTTACACTTTTTTCTAATGACACTAAGTTTGGTTTCATATGTGCAATTTTAACATTAATAGTACAAACTATTGTTTATTTATTTAAAAGTATGGTTGACATGTATTTTTATTTTCCCTGTCTCTTTTGTTATAAGGGGCCTAATATTTTCTTCTACGCCGATGGCCTCAACCAACCTTAATCCACCTCTGATTTCGATGCACTATTATATTATATTTAACATAAAACTGATACTTTTACCCAAATCTCTGAATAAAATAAACTCTGTAGGGATATGCCATCTTTATACAGAGCACCCCGGGCCCAAGGGGGACGGGGATAAATAACATGGGCCTACCTGGGTCCAGGCTTGGCTGATTCCAGTCCTGGCTCTCCTATTTCCCGTCTGTGTGATGCTGGCATATTGACTGCTCTGAAACACAGTTTTCTCATCTGTAAAAACAATGTGAAGCTCTGAGCTCTGGAGAAAGCCAGAACTGCTGAGAATGATGATGCTATTGTTGGTACAGTGTTTTACAGGTTACTAAGCATGTCTATGTGTTACCTTATTTTGATAAAGCACCTGGATGTAGAAGGACAAGAAGACATAAAGCTCAGCTGATACCCAGCTCTGCCACAGAGTTACTCTGTGTTCTTGGGAAAGTGACCTGACCTTTGAGAGTAACAATGTGCGGGGCTTCTGGGATCCTTAAACATAATATGTCTGTGAGGTGGGCATTCCTCTGTAAGTGGCAAGTCTCCTGGCACCTGCAGTCAGCTGCGGTGAGTGGTGAGCACATCAAGGTCTGCTCGCCAGTCATACTGGCTCAGCTCATAGTAGCTGGGTGGCCTTGTCTTTGTGCCTCAGTTTTCTCATCTATCAAAGCAGGACAAAAATACTACCCTCTCAGAGGGCTCTGAGGATAAACTGAGTTAGTATAAGACACACTCACAACAGTGGCTGACTCATAGAATCTTAAAAATTTCAGGAGGTATTCTCCATGTGTAGTCACCTGGCTATATTACTGCCCTCTTCAGGTGGGGAAGCAGAGGCTCCGAGAGGTTCTTCTCCATCAGCATGATTCTCTTTCCCAGGTGAAAGAGGGAAGATTTGAACCCAGCTGCTGATTCAAGAGCCAGTAGTCTTTTCAATATACCCCAACAGGGCCTCCTGGAAGTCGGGGTTGTCCAGGGATTTCATTGGAAGCCTCAGTTCCCTTGGGCGAGTCCATAGAGGCCAATGCCCACACAATATTCCCAAATGTAAACAGCAATGATTCTCAGGCTAATTACTTCTGGGTCATGAACTAATGCACTACAGTTTCTTGGAGAGGTTATGGAATAGACAAAAGCCCTCTGTCTAATGGAATATCTCTCTGGGACTAAGTAACCCTCCCAGTTACCTTAAGATGCTATAGGGAGCAAACATCATCAATCTGATACCTGCATGGTTCCAACAGTTATAAAATGTAAAAGTGGAAAGTGATCATAGATTGTTTTCTCTGAACAGATAAGGAATCCAGAAATGAGTCCTATAGAAGGTAGACCACTGACCTACATTCTTATAATTGTTTTGATCTATTCTATTTAATAACCAGCAACTTTCTTATTTGGGCCCCAGCAAACATGCTCCCCCACTGTTAAAGCTACCACACCCAGCCTCTGCCATTCTGTGTCCAACATATCAAGTCTTCCCTTTTCCCTGCAAGGCTCCAAACCTTCCTCCTTACTTGCTCTCTCCCAACCCATGATCTCCCTGCTACTTACTATGTAGAGAAAATAGATGCCAGGCAAGGAAATGTGCAGAACTTCCGCAGATGCACCTACATTGAATCAACCCCTCCATCTCCTCCCGTGCCCTTGGAGAAGGGGTCTTCACTTAGCACAGTGTCTGGATACCAGTCCGCCCTGCCCTCTGAAGGAACTTGCTCCATATTGATTTTCCTTACTCTCTCATAAGTCTCCCACATCTCTCCTTCTCATCAGCATTTGTACATGGTTCTGTCTCTTCCAACTTAAAAAGTCAATGTATGGTGCCAGGTGGGTGCTGGGAGTATTGAGGGGAGCACTTTGTAAAAGACAGGGGTGGGCAAAAGTAGGTTCACATTGGGAGAATGCAAACCACAGTTTATTCCTGTCTTATTATTTGTTAACTATTGTGTTATTTATTTGTATTATTTGTAAACCTACTTTTGCCCATCCCTGAATATTATTGTCTACCAGGCATGGCCAACATACAGCCTGCGGGCTGGATCTGGCCCGCATAATGAGTTTATGCGGCCCGCGATTTTTAACATTCTCCACTACTTTAAAATCTCAGCTACTTAGAAGCGGAAGCGTCTTTGATTATTGGAAATTGAGATATTTAAGAAGATAGTGATATGCAGAAAAGAATTCCGTGTGTGACTAATCTAGGATTAACTTCCAATAATTGGTAGAATGGATTCGCGATACTTCCTTATTTTTTTAAAAAATTTCATTATAAAGATTTACAACTTTTGTACTCGTCTGTACTCAATATGAATGGTTTGACGTTTAGCGGCCATGTGAAACCCACATTCTTTTAGGCGGAGTTTGCCAGTGCGCACCCAAGGTCAAAGAATTCGTTATTTTTGTGGTCAAGTGTGCTGAATCAAGTGGCATTGTAGCACAGACAATAGCTGCAGTTGATAAATGAAAACGTGTCCAGGCTGTTTGTAAAACAAAATAATTGTTTTATTTGCGATATAACCCCTTCAAGCTCATTCTATTAATTAAATATTGTTTCAACTGATTGCAACAGTTTAGATATTTATGCGGTATGTAATTATATTTTTATTAAAATATAATTTTATTAAAATAATATTGCATATTAAAATTTTTTCACTCACTTACATTTATTCATAAACAAATTACATAATAAAATTTTGTTTACTTAAACAAATCATTTTTGTATTTAACATCTTTTAATTTTAATGTTTCGACCGGCCTGTGAAGAAAGTTTTCTTTCTAATCTGACCCAGGGGCAAAAACTGTTGGCCCTGCCTGGTAACCGCTATACTGTACACATGAAACAAATACAAAATAATATTGAGTATAAACTGTAATTGGAAAAGTAAAATTTAAAGTTTTTTTAATTTAAAAATTTGCATATGAAAATTAATTAATTAAAAAAATGAAAACCTTTCTTGATATCACACCTCCCTCTAGATACTTTCTTCATCTCCCTCCTCCCCTTTGCAGCCACTTTTCTGCAGGGTTGTCCAAACTCACGGCACTCCATATGTTCACCTCTCGCCCGCCCACCCCCTACACAGTCCACACAGCCATCACCAACATCACCAACAAATAACCTCCATGACAATCCATTGCTTAAAGTCAAGATCGACAATGCTTCAGACACTGTGCCAGGCACTGGGAATACACTGAAAACAACAACTATCTCTGTCCTCACGCAGCTTACCAGCTGCCCAATATAGAAATGCAAAAGTTTGGTCTTCATTTTACTTCATCTTCAATAGAAACCAATCACTCACTTATATTTTAAAATAGTTTTCCCTGAGCATTATTTTTCTTAAATGGCTGATACATCCGAGCTTTATTTGTAAACTTATTGTCATCCTCCCTAACTTTTAAAATTTTTATTGATTTGTTTACTTATTTTTTTCTTTAAAAGACTTTTACTAAAGATCAGGTATGTGTCAAGAACTCTTCTAGGTGTCGGGAAATAGCAATAAAAGAAATAGAAAGATAAAAATTTTTATACTTGTAAAGCTTACAGTTTAGTGGGAAGGTGGATAGAACATACTAGGTGTGAGTGAGGGTTAAACAGGGAGTGCAGAGTTACCTCACTGAAAAGAAGTCATGGAACTATGGAGCTACACCATGCAACATCCAAGGAAAATGTATTCCAGGCTGCGGGAGCATCCATTGCAAATGCCTGGATGCAGAATGAGAGGGGAAGAGTTGACAATAAGGTCAGCTAGAAAGAGCGGAGCCTGTCTGACTGCAGAGCTGATGTGCTCCCCACACACTGTAGCAGCCCCAGCCATTAAGGGACTTACCCCGTACAGAGGTGTGTTCACCTTACAGACACGAAGGGTGGATGGGTTGGGGAGTAAGTGTGCTGAATTGTGAAGAGCCTTGCACTTCACCATAAAGACTGGCTTTTATTCTGCATAAGCTGGAGCTGCTGGATGGTTTTGTGCTAAGGAGAGATGTGATGTGGTGTGCGCTCTGATCACTCAAAGGGCCTTATGGGGGACTTGTGTGATGATGGCTGAGACCAGGGGTTTGGTGATGGGGGACCAAACACTCATGGAATCCAACACTGTGAATCTCCCCAGGGCCCAGCCAAATCTGGTCTTTCTCCCTAGTGAGAGAGAGAGCCCTGAAGCGAAGCCACTTAGGCCACCTTGCCGTCTCCACAGCTCCAATTACCTTCAAACAGCTGACAGGTCCAGTCAGGAATCTTCTCTGAGCCCCTGCTCAGCTTCTCCCTCTGACTTTCTCACACTTACCTCACCCTAAGCCAGTGATGAACAATCTTTCGAGCTTGGTGTGTCAAAATTTGCCAAAAAACCTACCATAACTCGGGTGGTGTTTCACTTGGAGAAAAATGACCTAACCAGAAGTCCAAGAACTAGATGCTCTGTGCTGGAGTTCTGTTGTTTTTGGCCTACAGACCTCCGGCACAGAGTGTCTACACTACAGCAAATGTTTTATCCTCGGCTACTGCACCTGGCCATGCAGGAGCCGAGGATGAAACGTCCTTCTCGGCATGCGGCCCCATACTTCTCTGGTATGCGGCTACATGCGGCCACGTGTCGTTGAAAATGGCTATGTGTGGCGTGTCAGTGCTGACACGCGTGTCACAGGTTCGCCCTCACGGCCCTAAGCTGTGGCAAAGAGACCTTTTAAAAATGCAAATCTCATCAGCTCATACCCCAGCTTAAAGTCCTTAAGTGCCTTCCCATTGCTTCTGGGTAAATCCTTACAAAAAAATCCTTACGAAACTAAACGTCTACCACACTCTGACGTATCTGACGCCTTCCTACGTCTCATCTCCAGTGTTCGCCAGGCCCTCTCCATCTCTGTGCACCTACAGACCTTTGCTCATGATGGCTCTTCTTCCTGGAAGACTCTAGCACACCCTCCTCATCTTCCACATTCTCCAGGTCCCAGCTCATGTAGCTTTCCAAGGACAACCCTCCCCAAGCCTGACTTGAGGTAAGAAAGCTCTCTCCACATGCCCACAATACTTTGGAATTCTCTTTCATGGCATCATCACAATTGGAGTGAATTATTTGCTGAAGAAGCAATTTAATGGCTGTCTATATGTGTCATACCATGTCTTCTCACCATGGTCACTCTAGTGGCAGGGACAGTTGGTGCAAGGTGGTACTGCCCCAGGCAAGGAGGTCTGGGCCTGACCCCCTCTTCAAGAGGCAACGCTTCCTACAGGGTAAGGAGTCTACAAGGCCAAGGAGAGTTTTCTATCTAAGGTTATGTCTTCTTTATCTATCTATCTATCTATCTATCTATCTATCTATCTATCTATCTATCTATCTATCATCTATCTATCTATTTTTACTGATTGATTTTTAGAAAGACAGAGCATTTATTTGTTGTTCCACTTTAGTTGTGCATTCATTGGTTGCTTCCTGCACATGACCTGACAGGGGATTGAACCCACAGCCTTGGCACTTTGGGGCAATGCTCTAACCATTGAGCAACTGGCCTTGGCAATGTTCTCTTTCTCAATACCTAGAATTCTGGCATTATCTCCTCCAAAGTCCCAGGACCCACTTCCATCGCCTGTATTCACACCTTACCCAGGTCTCGCTTCACACGGGTGGATGATACCATCAGGGTGAGCACCCCTGCTCCTGAGGCATGCTCACAGAGTGGTTGATGGCTGAGGTGGGTGAGCTATACATGCACCTGGGACAGGTAAGCTAGAGCATCCACACACCAGTGTGCAAGGACACACTGTTACCTTGATTTATAATTGTTAAATATTTAGATGCATGCTATGTGGACCTCTGTACTATAGCCCAGAGCCTGATGAATAAATGTATAGATTTTATCCCTGGATCTTAGCATTTGTGACATGGAGTGACTGGACAAAAAAACATATATGCATGGGTCAGGCACATCAACCCCCTCAATGGTGAATACATTTTATTTTAGGTGAAGATTCAGCTGCCAACTAAATAATCTGTCTATGAAGGGTGACGTTTTTTCTCAGGACAGCTCTTCCTTGGATGCTTCCATTCTATAATTCAGTGACATTCATAAGTAACCATACTAGCTAATATCTACTGGGTGCTTATATTAAGGCACTATTTTAAGCCCTTTATATGGGTTAATTAATCTAATATTCATGATCCTAGATACTGGTATCTACAGATAAGTACTGATATCATCCTCAGTTTACAGATGAGGAAACTGAGACTCAGAAAAATTAAATAACTTGCCTAGGCCCTGGCCGTTTGGCCCAGTGGATAGAGTGTTGGCCTGGCATGTGGACATCCCGTGTTTGTTCCCCAGTCAGGGCACACAAGGGAAGTGACCATCTGCTTCTACTCCCCTCACTCTCCCCCTCTTCCCCTCTTCCTCTCTCATAGCCAGTGGCTTGATCAGTCCAATTGTTGTCTTCAGACACTGAGGATAGCTTGGTTGATTCAAGCATCTATTCCAGACAAGAGCTGCTGGGTGGGTCCCAGATTGGAGCACATGCAGGAGTCTGTCTCACTACCTCCCCTCCTCTCACTTTAAAAAAGAAAATGGCTTGACCAAGATCTCACAACTGGTAAATAGCAAAGCTAGAGTTACATTCCCGGGCAGAGCTGTGCTCTGTATGATGTGTTATGGTGTTTGCAGAAGCCCAAGGTCTTGTGTGCCTCCCCCCAGTTATCAGTCCCTGAGATTACCTAATGTTCCTGTGTCTAAGTTCTGCTTTCAGTATCCTCCTGTAGACTTATAAGAGTGCATACACAAGACAAAGAGCATCTCCTATTAAAGAAAGTTACTGGATTTTCATTTATTAATCACAGCATCAATGGGCCTGGATGGGGAAATAAATCATAGCTCCTTAAAGGTGAATTTTTCACATGGTGTAAACTTTAATTAAGAAGAATATTGACTTTCTATAGATGCTCTAGTTTCATCTGGGTAGATTTCCGTTGTTAGAATGGAAAAGCCCAAATCCCAGAGTGAAAGTAAAGAATCCCTTCCTTCTCTCAGGCCACAGGATGACCTGCAGTGAAGCACTGTAAGCCAGGCCAGGGATGGAGATGGTGGGAGCTAGGGTGGGGGAAAGAGAAGGAAGAACTGGACATGGACTCAAGGCCCAGTATTATGTCCTGAGCTACAGATTTTCAGTAGATGCTGACTGACGCAGGAGGTGGAGGGATGAGTGGCATTACCAAGGTCAGGCTCCATATCAACTTGACCTATCACCTCCCCTGGGACCATTCAGAAGCCACTGAAGGAATACAGGGTAGTCACAGGTGGTGTAATGTTAACAATTTAGATTAATATTTTTGTATGATAAAAGGTTTTTATTTCAGTGTACTTCAGAAAAACTGATGTTCTTCTCTGCATCATTATTCATAACAGCAAAAACTGGGAAACACCTTCTGAATTCTGTAACTAGCACTCAAGTAAGGTTAATTCTCTTTTCCTCTTCAACTCTCATCCTGATCTCCCACTTTCAAATTTGCACATCTGTATTTCACAGGGTTGTTAACAAGTATGAAATGAGACAAAATATTTATATGCTCAACTCAATGGCTATTTACTCATAACCATGATTTATTGAAATGATGTAATGTAAAAGTTTCTGACACATGGTGAACATTTAACACATTTGCTAAAGCAAAACAAAACAAAAAATGCTTGAAAAATAGCTAAACTTACAAGGACAATCCTTTCCTTCCAGGCTCCCATGGCTGTGTCCCAAACTGGAGTCATGGAAATAAACCAGACTGAAAACTTGGGATATTCCCAATGATTTCAAAGCAGGTAACAAAATCCAGGCTTTGGCATCGGTTTTCCTAAAATACAAACAACGCAAAGTTCTCAGAACAGTAACTTTCAGTTCCTAAAGAAATCTCCTACATTCTTGAATGTCATTCAGAAGTCATATTTATTTGTCCTGTACCAGCAAATACATCAAATTTTCCACTCTTAGTTGTCTCATGACTGAATTTGACCTACTCCTTGGGACAGTCACCTGGCCTTTCCCCCTCCCATCCTGTTGCACAGATGGAGATGGTTCCCTTCTCTTGTTGTCATGTAGCCTCCTTCTGTAGGTCACATGGGCCTGGGTGTAGGAAGCCTGGAAGTAGGCTGTAGCCTTGCCCTGACCCTGTTTTACCAATTGGCCTTCAGCAAGCCTGTGGCCTCTCTGAGCTCCTGTATCTTCATCTGCAAAACAGTGAGGCCAGATGGTCTACCTTACCTTTCATGGTGTGGTTGTTATGTTTGAGAACCTGGTAGACTGTTACCTTGTTCCTGAAACCTTTACTGAACCTCCCACCCCTTATCCCCAGTTTACACTCCTTCTGGGCACTCCCCGAGCTGTGTTCATCTCTCTCTGTTTTAAAGCATTTTTGATACTATGTTTGGTGTCATCTTTTTCCTGCCTCCCTGGATCTCAGTCTCCTTAGTGCGTGGAGAGAGTGGTGCTCAAAAATGTTTGAGGAGTGGACACGAGAAAGCCCAATGCTCTAAATCAAGTGAACTTACCTATAAAAGTCCAGCTATTTCAGGCTTTATGGGCCTGTTGTAACTATTCCACTCTGCTATGGTCCAATTAAACCTCATTTATGGACACTGAAATTTGAATTTCATCTGATTTTCACACACATAAAATATCACTCTTCCTTTGAATTTTTTCTTTCTAACCATTTCAAAATGTAAAAGAACATTTTCCTTTATACAGGCCAGACTTGAAAGCTGCATTCATTTGATCAGTTCTGTGCCATAAGCTGAAAAAGTTATTGGAGGGAAAAGGATTGTTGATGTTTTGAAAGTTGACCTTGTGACCTTCACTTCAAGCACAAGGGATCTTTTAAACCTTCTTTTGCTTAGAGTCTCAGGCTATTGATTATGATTGAGAATAGTCAATGTTCTCTCAAAGGCCAAGATAAAATGTCACTTTTACCATAAGGACCTGGGAGTTGCAAAAGGCATTTGCATCTTACTAGGAAAGCACTATTCCGACAGGATTCTGTATCTCAGTAGCCTCAGTGGGAAAAGGGCCTGTCACGGTGCCCAGCTCACAGGGCTGTCGCGGAGGAAACGAAGCAACCTATGAAAAGTGCTCAAAATGGTGTCAAGAAGGTCAACGTTATTTTTTCTTATTTTATTCTTACTTTACCGTTAAGCAAGTTGTTGGTGTGGAAACGGTAGCGATGACCTTTGCAGTTTATAGTCAGGCTCTTGCTTTGTTCAGCTATTGTCAAAACCAGTCAGAGGCATGAGTCCTTCATCTTCTGAATCCGGAGCCGGGACACTGAGTGCTGTGGGGGACTCAGCTCTGCCTGTGGGTATGTGGCTCAGCCCGCGTGGACCCGTTGCTCAGAGACAGGGCACTGTTTTGGGCTCTGACGGTGTGCCAAACAAATGACAGCAAGAGCTTTACTCAACAGACTTTGTGCTCCTGTTTACAGGGTCAATAAAAAGCCAAAGGGGGTCATTTAAATGTTCCACATATAGTTATGCTACATTCTTCAGGGCAAATGGTGTGCTCTAGGTATTATTTAGAAATCTGGGGATCCAAGACGGTTTCAAAACATCTCTTGTGATTGTTAAGTGCCAAAGAGACACAGGAGAGTGATTTGTTCACTTACAAGATTTATGACCACCACGGAGGCTGCCTTTCTGTGCTCTAAACCAGTCTTTTCCAAAACGTATTTCTCTGGACATTAGTTCCACGAATAGTTTATGGTGTGCCTCTAAAAAAGGATCCCCTGAATATATGTGGTGAATCTAAGATGAGCTCTTTCCCTCCAAACCAGGGACCCCATAGGACGTAAACCGTGGATGGCTCTGTCCCCACTGCTGATGAGGCTGCTGCTTTATCCATGCTAATGAAGACTCAGTTCTCCTGAGATTACATTTTTATTAGCTTCTTGGGCACTTAAAATGTACACATTATTGCTCAGTTGGGGTTACTTCTCCAGAACATTAACCTCACCAATTACTAGTGAATTTCCTTATTATTTCTTCTTTTTCAGTTTCATTTTCTGAGCGTTAGAAATATAGAGTTCGTCTAAATGTTGATGACAGCAGCAACTCACTTGACTAAGCTCAGCAGCCAGTCCTGTTTCATTCCTCCTGTTCCTGCCGAGTCCTTGAACTTCTGGAATTCACCAAATGTTGCAATTTTGACTTTTTCTACCTCGTGACAATCCCCTCTCCCATCCTTGTTCTCTGCATGGAGGGTAACAATGTGTATGGATCTTGTTAAAATGCTATCCCATTCATTCATTCATTCATTAATGCATGCGTGCATTCATTCAGCTAAGTGTTAAATACTGAGGACCTATTATGAGCTGGGCATTGTTGTTGGATCTGATTGAAAGGATCAGTGAATAAATGAATTTTCTCATTCCTGGGAGTTAGGAAGATCTGTTTAATAATGCATGGCTAGGTATGGTTGTCTTTTCAGGAGAAAATGGCTCTATAAATCAGGAAACTATTATAATATTTACATGTTGGTCTCATGAAGAATGATATAAGCGGTTTTCACTATAATATGAATCTTGGTAATTTGCATTTATATAGCACATTATTGGCACAACAGCTTCGCCCCTTTGAGTAGCTTCACTTAAATTGGTCTTGTTTTAATTATCTCTTACACGGCAGCTATAAAATGACTGTAAAACAATTTGTAAGTATGTATGTTATATGTAAAAGCTAAATAACAGTTAACTTATAAACATTATGTGGAATCTGATGTTTCTCAGGATAATATTTTGTTTGTTCACCTCTGAGGTACTGTCAACTCTGGAACAGTAACATCTGGAATAGGACAGATGTGTGTCTGGGGAGATAAGGGCGAGGAGTGCACTTGCCTTAGGAGCATCCCAGAGGAAGAGGAATTGTAACTCTCTAAAATTTTTCTGTGTCTTACTATCTCTTATTAGATTAAATGAAATTATTTCTAAAGAAAACCAAGGTACTCATAAAACATGTATGTATTCATGGACTGATAGCTTGCATTCAGACAAAGGTGCTTTAAATAGTAACTAATAAATGGGCACAATAGACATCTGAGCACTTCATTTGATCCTTCATTAATGGACTCTGTGCAAATCACTGTGAATGGCATCTTGGAAACAGCATCGAATGAGTCTGTCATGATCCCTGAGCATCCATCAGACAAAGAAAGCACCTGGTAATATTTACATAATCACTTTTCTTCTCCAGTGCTCTGGGAATAACGTCTATTTTTGCGTGCACTGCAGAGTTAAGTTTAGAGCTCTCAATCTTCTCTTACTTTGAGTATCGTTGACCTGTGGATCCCTCATGGAGCCTACCGATTCACTTCCAACTTATCTCATTCTTCTAAGACTGGAAGAGGGAGAGGGCAGGGATGGTATCAGATCTGTTCTACAGGTGAAGACCCTACAATTCAGAGAGTATCAATAGCTTATACAATGTCACACAGTGACACATGAGAGGCAAAACCTAAATTTAAGGTGTCTAGAATTAAGGAAGGGAAGGGTGCTCACAAATATGAGGTATCTACAATCTGATTTTCCCTACATCACACGCTTCACAATGAAAAAAAGTTAGAATTGAACACTTGTACTTTTCCATTGCTACATGAATGAATGACTGATTGAATAAGTGAATAAATGAATAGGAAGTTCTATGCTGATATCTTCTACTGACTTCTCAAATACTTGCTGTCTTTAAAAAGAAGGCCCCTAGCACACTGAATTTTAAACTGTGTCTTTAGCATCTCTCTTCTTACTATCAACTTTATCACCACCTCATTCTACTTCCTTCTCCGTCTCTGCTGAACCACAGAGGAAAGGAACCCCTCCTTTGCTCCAATTCTTCCCCTGAGATACTTCTTTGAGAAGATCCTCAAGTTAGAGGTGGGGCAGCTTTGATCATCATTTCAGTCTGTACCCTACCCCACCTCTGAAGTTCAGAATCAACTTACTTTTGGATTTATACTCTTATCTGGACTATGATCCTAAGTTAGTAGAGATGGGGAATTTCAAAATTAATTGCAATCTTGGCAGAAACATATGCTACCTTTACAGCACTGGGGAGGGGGATAATTATGCAAATATTACCCGGGGCTTCCTTTGTTGGATGGATGCTCAGCAGAAGCACATGTGGTCAAATCAGTCAGCAGGATCTATTGGGTCTGTGATTCCCCTGCCTGTGTATTGCAATGACCTACTGTGTGTAGGTGTAAGTGTGTAACCCAAATCTGGCCTGAGGTTTCCTAGAGGTATAGATCCTTCTTGCATAGTGCCTGTCACAGAAATGTTTACAGATTCAGATCAGACTGAATCAGACTTGCCTGAGCCTCAGATTCCATGTCTAAGATGAAGGTTTGCACTGGAATGATGCCTAGGGGAGGGACTTTTAAAAAGGAGATACATGCTGGCTGGGATAAGGATGTCATTTTTAGAAAGGAACATATCTTGATTAAAATTCCAAGTCCATTGCCTAAATACTAGTTGTGTGGTTTAGGCAACTCATTTTACCTCTTTGAACTATCTGTAAATAAAGGTAAAAATGTCCACCCACAGCACTGAGGTGGGGACTCATTAACAGAAGGTGCTCAGGAAATATTTGTTGAATGAATAATGCTCAAATAGGCCAGAGGAACTGCTTTCCACTTTAATGGGCTTTCCCCAGAACTTCCCACACCACCATTTCTTCCTAAAATTATCAAGCTTTGGAACATAAAGAAAAGGACCCTCTTCCTTTGTTCTCATTCCTCACCACAGCAAGGGTGGAAATTAGTGCAGAAAATGACTAATTTAAAGTCACTAAAATATTAAGTCCTTTGTTTCCTCCTGTGCTTTCACTCCAGCTCCCGGGTGTGAAATGGGTGAGCCCGTCCTTGTTTCCCACCTTACGCTGTTGCCTCAGTGAGAGCAGGCATCATGATCTGTCCATGCTCCATGACAGCACCCTGCAAGATGTTTGCTAAGTATGTGTTGCAAAGAAATAACTCCTTCCTACTTAGAATTTGATTTCCTATTTCTGCAGGTCTGTAAACTAGGTATCTCCTTATCCAGGTGATAGATCAGACCCTGAGAAAGTTGGCTTTCTCTATTCACAAACATACTTGAAAGTGGGCTGAACAAAGTCAAAACAATTCTTTAGCTGGAAAGAAAATCCATTTTATTAATTAGGATACGAGGAACTTGGTTGCTAGAAGAAACTAAAAAAATGGTCTTCCACATCCACCTCGACCTAACCACTTCTGGAAGGCACTCATATTCTAACCTCAAGTAGGCCAAACAGAATGGTTTTACACCTCCCGAAACACAGATTTGCAGTGCAGTAACTTTATCACTTTGTTTAGATTAGGTCTCTTTTGATGGGCCAACAAAACCAGACTGCTGTGGCTCTTCTGATTTCTTGGGATTGGGTATTGAACCTTTATCATTAAAGTTCCCCATCACAAACTCTAGTTTACTTCATTTTGTGCATTTCTTCTCAAATATAATAGTGTTATTGTGCAGATTTAGTCTATGTCTGAGATGAATTCTGTGTCCTGAATGTTAGATCAAGTGTAGAAATCTTATATCTCTGCTCACTAACTATAGAGACCAAGGAGCTTTGGTAAAGTTATCTAGATAGATAAATTAATTGACCGATGTATTTAGTTCTTATGCTAATATTGATGACATCATCTAGTCCTTCAGGCACTAACCCTCCAAGTTTGGTTTTCCCTACAAAGTCACCTCTCCTTGTATTAAGCAGTTGCCCAACAAGCACATTTTGATAATATAATTACATTTATCAGTGACTTCTCATTGCCTTGTATCTGTTGTTCTAAATGATCTTATTTCATCCTATCTGAAGTCTGCATTACAGCCACTACAGAACGATTTCTGATTCTTAACCATCCTATTCCAGAAACTGTGAAAACTTTCATAAATGCTTAAGACCATTCTAAGGAAATGATAGTGAATTGCCAGGTCCCTTCAAACTTGTAAATATTTGGGATATTTCCCTAGCAACAGCCAATTGTAAGAGGTAGGATAAGTCAATCTATCAGGAACACTTATCCTTCAGCTTATTTCAATGTCAGAAAACCTCTTAATTTTGATTATTCTTTTGGTTCTGAGTCAGCCAAGACCACAGATACATTATATAAATGGATCAAATGAAAGATGTGTAATAATAATTCTTAATGGGAAGACAGTCTGGCTCAGAAGCAGCCCGGAAACCCATTAGTTGGAGAGGTATCATCCTGTTTCTTTGTTATTGTTTTCTGTGCCTTGAGAAAATTGTTTTGTGTGATGTGAGCATGTTATTGCTCAGTGAGTGGAGTCTGGCAACACAAGACAAGGAGAGGAAGAGAAGGAGTGTGCAGGAGGATCTCATTCAATCTTCACCTTCAGCAAGAGGTCAGTGTTATCTCCATTTTACAGATAAGGAAATTGAAGCTCAAAGATACGTAGTTCACATAGCTGGTCAGAAGTAGAGGCAGGATTTAAACTCAGGTCTACCTGGTTCTGGAGTGAAATTGTCTTATGTATTTAATTTGCTTTTGAACACTTTCAAAGAGGCTGAAATACCAAAGATGGTAACATAGTCTCAGGCTAAGATGGGCAATTTCAGACCCAGAGCAAGAAGTCACCAGCTCAACTGTACCAGTTGGATGGGTTGCAGAGTCAGGAAGAGGTCTAAACTCTGCCCTTTCAGAGTTCATGGAGGAGTCTTCAGGGTGCTATATTGAGAATCTGAACCTGACTGTGGGATGAGGAAGAAGACATTGAAAACGTTATGTCCTCCCCCATCCTGATGGCATGTGCCCTTATTAAAACCCGTGCTACTTTCCCCTCTCTGACCCTCTCTTCTCCATATGTCAAATATGTATCAACTGCACTACCTGTCTGAGGCCTTGTCACCTCCTCCAGAACTTCTGCAGTGGCCTCCTAAGGAGCACCCTTTCTCCACTCTGTCTCTCTAAGCTTGTCACCTCCTCCAGAACTTTCTAAGGAGCACCCCGCCTCTATTCTGTCTCTCCAAGCTTCTCCCCACTTAATGAACAGAGCATTTCCCCCATGAGGGCAATAAAGACTAATCAAGAGATTTAAGCTGGATGATTACATAATTAAAGTTACAGCTTAGAAAAATTAAACTCTGAGGAGTTAAAGCATAACAATATTCCCGTTCTATTCTTTTTAGCCACCATTTTCTCCCACCCATTTGTTGCCCTTCAGGTAAATTGAATGCAAGACAATGCCCAGAGGTGTCCTCTGCCAGGCTCCTCTCTGGCCCCTGCGGGCCCTGAAATGCTCACTGCCTAGAAGACCCAATAAAGCTTCTCCATTAAGCTATCTTACCTCCCCACACATCTGAAGGAGCCTCACTCAAAGCCCCCCTCCTGACTCATTCATTACATTCGAAATAAAGTTGACCCTCGAACAACACAAAAGTCAGGGGCACCAACCGTATACCCCCAACCCATAGTCAAAATTCCCATATTAATTTTGAATGCTCAAAAACAGATCTAATAATAGCTTACTGTTAATCAGAAGCCTTACTGATAATATAAACAGTCAATAGAAACATATTTTGTGTACTATGTTCTTACTATATTGGAAGCTTAGAGAAAAGAAAACATGAAGAACAAGAAACAAGGAAGAGAAAATACATCTACACTATGTATTGAAAAAAAGCCATATATATGTGGACCTGCGAAGTTCAGACCTGTGTCATTGAAAGGTTAACTGTATCGTCTTTGTCTTCTGTCTCTCCTACCGGAGTGTGAACCCCTCAAAGACAAGGCTGTACCCCACTCCTATGTTTCCATCTACAGCTCCCAGAGCAAAGCCAAGCAGTGGTCATTCCCAGATGCTGGTGGAATAAACTGGTTAACAAATTGGCATCTTCTAGAAGGTGACATGATAAGGAAAAAATACTAATTCTTTGTGGTTCTTTAGGTGTGAAGATGGAAATAGCGACTTAAGAATGGGAATTATGCTCTAGGACGTGAGCCTCAGGGAAACCAGGAGCCCTGAAAGTCCAGACTACTGACCTTCCACCATTCTGGGCGCAAGCAAGAGTTAAGAAGCAGAGTGGGAGAAAAATGGGAGTCCTTACCGTATGTGTGATTGGACTGTGTGAATGACTTCCCCAGGGAAGAAGGAGGAGACACTTGGCCTCAGAAAAAACTCCAAACAGCCACAGCCAGACTCAATGAAGTCCAAACAGATTTTCTTCCAAGTAATCACAGATTGCAAAACTAGACAAGCCTCAGCAGAAGCTTGTCTCCCCAGGAACCTGAGAGCTTTCCAGAAGAGAAGCCAGGACCACTCCCCAATTTGGGTGTCAGCCTCTCACTGCAGTGGGCACTGCTTTTCTCAATAAATGCAGAATGAATGAGTAAATGAATGAATGATTAGCTACCAATATGTACCTTAATCTTGGAGAGTCACCTGCACAAAGTCTGGTACTGTGAATAATTTATTCTATATTTTTTGTATTTTGTATTTTTTAAATTTTATTTATTGATTTTTAGGGAGAGAGAGAGATAGAGACAGAAACATCAGCCAGTGCTTTTTGTTTCTTAAATTTTCCAGTTTTCCCCCAACAGCACTCAACACTCCCAGCAATTTAGTTAAACAAGTATTACTGAGCCTCATCCACCCATCCTTCTTCCAAACACAATCAGTAAAGGGAAAAGTCTGAGAACCTGTGCCTGTGGGTCAGGAGTGGGGATTTCCAACCTATAAGGGCTCTGGTTTTATATTGGGTTGGAACTGCAAGAAAGCAAGTCCAATTTTGGGTTTATGAAAGCAGGCCAGAAGTTTTGACTTCGACACTAGAGGACCAGAGAGCTGTAAAAATGGAGTCATTCTTGAGATCCCTTTCATCAAAAAATTGGACATCAACTTAGCAGAGGCCAAATGACCTTAGCTTGGAAAGACTTTGATGAGAACAATTAAGGCATTCATTCAGAGCCTGATGGGAGTTTGGCTCTGTTATATTTTGTCCTATAAATTGCTGTTGTATTTCCATCAAATACAATCAAAGCAAAAAAATAAATAAATTAAAATATATATATATATATATATATATATATATGACTTCACAGCTGCTATGGTCCTTGCTAATCACTGGTTTAAGTTTCCTTCTTTTTTTTTTTGAGGTGAGGATTTCTAGGGGACAAGCTGCAAATACAGAACACCAGGGTCTCTGGTATTGGGAGAGATGTGTGTGGGGGGGGAGGTTGATGGAATGGGGACTAGCTGAGCCCCAGGTGTTCTAGGAAGGGGCTGTTCAGGAGTAAGAATGGGATAAGATTGCTTGGAAGTAAAACAAACAAACAAAAAGACTGTTTGGAACTACCCAGTATGGCTTTCAGATTAGTCAATGTGGGGGTAGGAGGGTGAGGAGTAGGCTAGGCAAGTCAGTCTGACTTTTCAGTTTACATCCACCATGACCTAGGCTGTCGGCTCAGCACTGCGGTGATGAGGCGTGGGGGGAGATGGAGGAGCAGAGTGGCAGGAACCAGGGGAAGGAGGCAGGGCTGCAACAATTCACCCACCCCCACTGTCCCTTGCAGCAGTGACTATAGAACCCACTGCCATGGGCAAAGAGAAGACCCATATCAATATTGCTGTCATTGGCCATGTGCACCACCACCAGGCATCTCATCTACAAGTGTGGGGGCATCAACAAGAGAACCATGGAGAAGGAGGCAGTAGAGGTAAGACACCAGCTGTGTCCAAGAATGGCAGGGAGTGAGGAGGTGACCTTGTGGATGGGTCAGCGGGTCTATTTGCAGGGTGCAGGTATACACTCTGCAGGTCTATGATTCTGCTGCTGAAGTGGGCCTGGTAGACCTGTCAGCCGGCCATTAATGCACGACGCTCAGCACCCTTCCCCAGATGGTTGAGGGTTCCCTAAAGTACGCCAGGTTGCTGGACAAATTGAAGACAGAGAGAGTGTAGCATCGCCACCGATATCTCCCTGTGGAAGTTTGAGATTAACAAATACTTCACCATCATCGATGCCCCAGGTCACAGGGACTTCATCAAAAACATGATCACAGGCAGGTCCCAGGTACAGCAGTCCTCATCACTGGGGTCTACCAAGGTGGGAGGGGGGAATTCCCGCTTTATTTCTGAGGCCTGGGAAGGATGTTTTAAGCCTTGGAAGGGTTTTCTTCACTCATATTAAACAAAGAGTTTGAAAGAATTAGAGAACAGAACTGAGAATCCTATCACTGCAATGAGGCTCGGAGATACTGTTGCCACTTGGGACCAGGGTGAAGACCAAGTTGTCTGGCAGCCTGGTGTGGGGGTCAGAGGGGTCGGAGAGTCCATGTGGGCCATTTGTAAGTTTCTGGAGCTCGTCCTGTCCCTCATTTGGAGAATGAGAACAGGATCTGTGCCTGCGCAAAGTTCTAGCTTACTTCCCAGTCTTTTTGAAGCTTGTCTACCTGTTTCTTGCTCCTACATGTTCCCATGCGGTGCAGACCTACTATGCAGGCTCATCGTGGCCAGAGCTCCAGGCAGGCATCTCCAAGACCCAGCGGACTCGTAGGCAAGTGCTGCTGGCCCCCACGCCGGGTGTGGTGGGGATTGTGATGGACTCCACCAAGTCTGCCTACAGTGCTGCGCCCTCCCAGGAGATCTCCAAAGATGTGAGCGACTGCATCAAGATCAGCTGCAACCCGGCCTCCGTGGGCGTGAGCCCATCTCGGGCTGATGCGGTGACAACATGCTGGAGACGAACACCAATGTGAGTGCTGGGCGGATCCGCTGGCATATGGATCTGGGGTGCCCCAGATCCATGCCCCAGACTCACCTGGGCTCCACATACCCCCCGCAGATGCCGAGATTCAGGGGTTGGAAGGTGGAGAGGAAGGAGGGACATGTCACAGGGGTGACTCTGCTGGAAGCTCTGGACTTCATCCGCCATCCCACTCACCTGGTCAACAAGCCCTGAGGCTGCAGATGCAAGATGTGTGCAAGAGTGGAGGTGACTGAGGGCTGGGGGAATGGAAGAAAGGGTACACAGACCGAGGTGGGAACTGCTGACTCAATCTTCCGGAGTTAAGAATGAGCTGGGTTATCTGACTGCCAGGATTCAAATCTGGACTCGAAGCCACAGGTCTGAACTGGGATAAAGTGCCAAAGTGCCCAGAACTTCCCACCCAGTCAATTCTTAGTTGCAAAAGCCTGGGATCCATTCGGTGCTGATATCATTTCTGACTGGGTGGGTATGGAACAACCCTGACTGCCCCTTTTTTATTGGACAGGCATTGGCACTGTGCACGTGGGCCAGATGGAGACTGGCTTCCTGAAACCTGAGATGTTGTTCACCTTTGCCCTCACCAAGATCACCACAGAGGTCAAGTCCATGAAGATGCACCATGGGGTCCTGACTGGAACCCTGCCTGGGGACAACATGGTCTTCACTATGAAGAATGTGTCTGTGAAGGACCTTGCTGTGGAAATGTGGGTGGAGACCACAAGAATGACACCCCTTCCCCATGGAGGCTGGCAGTTTTGTGGACCAGGTAAATGCCTAGGAAGTCAAGGTACCTTAGAATTGCAGTGATAGTGGAAATGCTTCTTGGGAACTAGCCCTGATTTGGTTTGAGGCTCCATGTTGGTGAAGACTTGGCCCCAAATCGCACACTGCACCTCTATCTCCTGATTCCATGAGGCTACCCTGCTGGTTGATTGTCTTAAACTGCCCTGGACAGACACATTGTTGTCCCAGTGCTGGACTGCCACATGTCTCCTGCATTTGTGCTGAACTGAGGGAAGAGATTGACCAGTGCTCATGTAAGAGGCTAGAGGACAACCCCAAGCCCTGAAGGCCAGTGATGCAGCCATTGTGCAGATGGACCCTAGCAAGGCCACATGTGGGGAGACCTTGTCCGACTATCTACTTCTAGGTGAGTGAGGGATCGTACCAAGTCATGGGGGACAGCATCATCTCCTCTGTCACGGAGGCATGACAGGCTAGGAAGCATTTCCTTCCGTGCCACTTCCCAGAAATCTCATTCTTCGTTCCTCTTCCCGGTTGTTTTGTCGTGCAGGATATGATACGGACAGTGGCTGTTGGACTCATCAAGGCGGTGGATAAGAAGTCATCCACCTATGGCAAAGTCACCATGTCACTGGCAAAGGTCATCAAGAAATGAAGCAAATCCTGTGAGGTTTCTTTAGCAATCTTTACTCTGAAGAGTTTTTTAAATGACATTAAAATTATTTTTTTAATTATTTTCATTAAAAATTCTATATTTACTGCATAGGATTAATTAAGTTTAACTAACTAGCAGGCCTGGGTTTTTCCAAGGGGGAAGCATAGGCCAGTGGGGAAATTGGATGTAGACTAACACTGAAAGCCCACAGGCTTCAAAGAACTAAGTCCTGGGTTGTGAAGATGGTCCAGGGTCCTCCAGCTCGTTCGCATGTGCAGGGCTCTACCCCTTCCTCTCTCCCATTTCCTTCTACAGCCTAACTTTCTTTGTTCTGTCTGTCCTCATTGGGAAGAAGTAGAGTTTTTCAGGCTTGTGAAGGGTATCTCACTGCCTATGGGATAAGTTTTGTGTGCCTGGTCCCTGGTGCTAGGCGCTCTATCATCCGGGACCCTGAGAGAACAGTAAACGCGAAGATCACTCAGCTGAAAAAGTGGGGTCAGAACCCAAAACCATTCCTTTGGATGCTTGGGTTAATGTGCCTGGAAGGTAAGGAGTGAATTGATGGAGTCAGCTGTAGGCTTTGTTTCCTATTTTTTATTTATTTTTTCCATTAATGGATACAGCAGGAGAACTCCTCATGGGACTCATGAAGCTAAATTCTCTGCTCATTCAGCTCATGCTGGAAGTCAGGACCCTATGGTGTCCTTTATATCCATGCATCTCTCCAATTTTGGCACTTACCCTGTGCCAGATACTGTTCTGATCTGACCATAGGGATTACCGAGTGGGTGGAGACAGGCAAATATCAAGTGATAGATGCCAAGCAGTGGAGGCTATTACAGTAATCCAAGCAAGATGATGACTTGGACCTGAGTGGTAGTCATAAGGCTAAGTGGTGAGAAGGGCTACATATATTTAAGAACTGACAAATTTTCTAGATTAAATATGTGGTATGAGGCCAGGGAGTCAAAGGTGAGATTCAGGGTTTTGACCTGAGTTATCAGAAAGATGGGGCTTTTCTGATGAGAGGTAGATGCAGATTGCTCACTAATAGAGATTGCTAGTCTGGACAGAGGGGAGAAGTCCAGTCTGAGGTCAACTGAGAGTGATTCACACATGGAAGTGATATCCCTTGCTCCTAAGATTCTGGTAAGAGGTACATGCACATGCATTGTACTCCTTGAAGGAAATCAATAAACTGTGCAACAATTGCCATCAGATTTTTTTTTAAACAAACCATTAAGTTTCAGACACTGAAAATGTAACTGAAATGTGCCAAAGCTTGGAAGGATTGGTGAAGTCCTTCCTGCAGCCAGATTGGGAATATCATAACTTCCTTCCCATTCTGAGAATTTGCTGTCCAAGGTTTAGACTAGGCATGCAGTGGCCTATTTTTCTCACTGATCAACATAACTTGTTCATGCCAATCAACTAGGCTCTCTTTCAAGTGCATATCTCCAGGGAAATCCCAGACCTAGCACAAACCTAGAAATAATATCAGGATGACATATCAGAGTTGTCACCACAACAGGTATCAAGCTCACCTGTCCTCAGTGCTGGGAAACCTGTCAAATTCCAGCTGTTGTCAGCATAAAACTGCCTAATGGGACCTGGATCAGCCTCTGGAAAACCTCAAGCTTGTCAACATCATCAAAGGCCAACAAGCCTGGTAGGAGAGCCAGATTCACAAGCTATGGGGGTGGAGGGGGAGGTAAAATGCAGATTGCCGGCTTATTGATTTTCCCACTCCTTGTATCTGTACAAAACAGTTAGTCCTTTTTGTCCTCAGAAGACTTGATTTATAATTCTACCAGTTAAAGCCACAGGACTGCTTAAAATGATTGGGGAACTAAACTTTCAACTTAGCAGTGGCTAGGTTCCTAATATGTACTCAATAAACATTTGTTGGATAGTGCACGAATGTCAACATGTTTGTCGAGGTATATGAATATGTTTCGATGCTAATTTACTTTTTTTTTTATTAAGGTGTAATTGACATGTTAGTTTCAGATGTGCAATCTAGTGATTGGATATTTTTGTTTTATTTTATTTTTTTTATAGGGACAAAGAGAGAATCAGAGAGAGGGATAGATAGGGACAGACAGACAGGAATGGAGAGAGGTGAGAAGCATCAATCATCAGTTTTTCATTGCCGTTGTGACACCTTAGTTGTTCATTGATTGCTTTCTCATATGTGCCTTGACCGCGGGCCTTCAGCAGACTGAGCAACCCCTTGCTCGAGCCAGCGACCTTGGGTCCAAGCTGGCGAGCTTTTGCTCAAACCAGATGAGCCCGCGCTCAAGCTGGCGACCTCAGGGTCTCGAATCTGGATCCTCCGCATCCCAGTCCGACGCTCTATCCACTGCACCACTGCCTGGTCAGGCATGATTGGATATTTGTATATAGCCATGTGCTGCTTAATGAGGATATATTCTAAGAAATGTTTTGATAGGCGATTCCGTCGTTATGCAAACATCACAGATGCACTTCCACACACCTAGATGGTACAACCTGCTGCACACCACGGCTACGTAGCATGTCCTACTGCTCCTAGGTTGTAAACCTCACAGCATGTTACTGCATTGAACACTATAGTCAATTGTAACACAATGGTAAATATTTGTGTATCTAAACCTATGTAAATATAGAAAAGGTATGGTAATAACATAATATGAAAGATTTAAAAAAAATGGTCCACCTATGTAGGGCACTTACCGTGAATGAATAGAGCTTGCAGGACTGAAAGTTGCTTTGGGTGGGTCAGTGAGTTAAGTAGTCAGTGAGTCTGAAGGCCCAGGGCATTACTGTGTACTACTGCCAACTTTGTAAACACTGATCACTAAGGCTATGCTACATTTATAAAACAACACAAGGTTAAATTAAGTACCAGAAAAATGATGCAATTAAGAGACTCAATAAACCTGAGATGTATGATGCCGCTGGCAGTGTAACTCAATATAGTACTCTTTCACAGCAAACCTTTGGTTAGCAAGTAGTAAGAATACACTATAAAATGACCAAAAAAGTGTAGATGATAAATACATAAATGACTAAGGTGGTTGTTTATCATTATTATCAGTATTATGTACTGTACATAAACGCCCTTGTCATGCTTTTACACAGCTGGTGGTGCAGCACGTATGTTTACACCAGCATCACCATGAACCTGTGAGGACAGTGTTGCACTACAAAGTCATAAGGACTTCAATATCCGTCACTAGGTGATAGGAAATTTTCAGCTCCATTATGATCTTCTGGGACTACCGTGTATGTGGTCTGTTGTTGACTGAAATGTCCCCACGCATGACTATACTGTGAAATGATAACCATGATATGTGTAGTTAAATTCTGCCATCATAGTTATTACAGAATTGTTTTTTCTTGTTGTATGGCAAATAGTCACCACTGTCACTGTCGTGGTCAGTCACATGCAGGTTCCCATTAGATTCTGAGAGAAACAGTGAAGCCAAGAAATGGTGGGCCGTCCTTTATTAAAGTTTCGCACCAGCCAACGAGCAACACACACAGGAAAAACATTTCCCTTTCACTCAGGGCTCCCAAAGCCACTGACACATTCTCTGGTTCCACAACCAGAAGAATCTTCTCCCGTTTCTCCTAGAATCAAAGGCCCCACCAGTCTCAGCAGAGCTCGCAAAAGCCCCTTACCTCTGGTTCCCCATCTACACACTTTCATTTTCTCTATTCTCACTCTGCAAACGTGGCTTCCTTCTCTTCTCTTAACTTTCTGGCCCGAAAACCTCTCCTCCAGCAAACATTATCAAGACAATGGCCCTTCCCAAGCAGGAAGGTAATTTGCAATTTCACAGATCACATGCCTGGTGCTTCCCAGCGCCATTTTTTAACACTAAAAGTGAGCAAACTCAAAAAGTACAAATTTTACAAACTCATTTGCCCAACACTTGTGGTGAGATCTTTTAAGATTTACTCTCTTAGCCCTGGCCAGATAGCTCTGTTGGTTGGAACATCATCCCAATACTCAAAGGTTACAGGTTTGATCCCTGGTCAGGGCACATACAGGAGCAGATCAATATTTCTGTTTCTCTATCTCTCCCTTCCTTTGTCTCTCTAAAATCAATCAATAATTTCTTTTAAAAAAGATTTACTCTCTTAGCCACTTTCAAATATGCAATACAGAGTTACTAACTATAGTAACCATGCTATACATTAGATCTCCATGACTGATTTATTTTATAACTAGAAGTCTGTAAGCAAAAAAATAAAACAGAACAAAAACAAAACACTGGAATTTTGTGCCTTTTGATTCCATTTTCTCATTTTGCCTAGCTCTTACCTCTCACCCCCCACCTCTGGAAACCACTAATCTATTCTCTGTAACCATGAGCTTGATGGTGTTTTTCCTTTAAGATTCTACATAGAAGTGAAATCATATGGTATTTGTGTTTCTCTGTCAGACTTATTTCACTTAGCATAATGCCTCAAAATATATCCATGTTGTTGCAAAAAGCAAGACTTCTTTCTTTTTTTTAAATACCTGAGTAATAGTTCGTTATATATACAGTATGTGCTACAATTTCTTTATCAATTCATCTGCCAGTGGACAATTAAGTTGTTTCCATTTCTTGGCTATGTAAATAATGCTGCAATGACCATGGGGGTGCAGGTATCATTTTGAATTAGTGTTTTTGTTTTTGTTCTTTTGAATAAACGACCAGAAGTGGAATTGCTAGATCATATAGTTATTCTATTTTTAAGTTTTTGAGGAATCTTCTTATTGTTTTCCTTAGTGGTTGCACCAATTTACATTCCTATCAATAGTGCAGAAGGGTTCCATTTACCAAATGTTTTCTAACACTTATTTCTTATCTTTTTGATGATAGCCATGCTAACAGGTTTGAGGTGAAATCTCATTGTGGTTCTGATTTGCATTTCCCTGATTAATAATTTGAATATATTTCCATGTACTTTTTGGCCATCTGTATATTTTTTATATTATTATTATTAATTTTAATGGGGTGACACCAAAAAATAAGGGTACATATGTACAATGAAAACATCTCCAGGTTGTCTTATCATTCAATTGTGTTGCATACCCGTTGCCCAAAGTCAAATTGTCCTCTGTCAACTTCTATCTGGTTTTCCCTGTGCCCCTCCCCTCCTCCCTATCCCACCCTTCCCTCCTACACCCAACCCCGTAACCACCACTCTCTTGTCCATGTCTCATAGTCTCACTTTTATGTCCCTCCTATGTATGAAATCATGCTGTTCTCAGTTTTTCTTTTTTTCTGATTTACTTATTTCACTCCGTATAATGTTATCAAGGTACATCCATTTTGTTATAAATGATCCGATGTCATCATTTCTTATGGCTGAGTAGTATTCCATAGTATATATGTACCAAAGCTTTTTAATCCACTTATCTTCTGACGGACACTTGGTCTGGTTCCAGATCTTCGCTATTGTGAACAATGCTGCCACGAACATGGGGGTGCATTTCTTCTTTTCGAACAGTGCTATGGTGTTCTTAGGGTATATTCCTATAAGTGGGATAGCTGGGTCAAAAGGCAGTTCGATTATTAATTTTTTGAGGAATCTCCATACTGTTTTCCACAGTGGCTGCACCAGTCTGCATTCCCACCAGCAGTGCAGGAGGGTTCCCTTTTCTCCACATCCTCGCCAGCACTTATTCTGTGTTGTTTTGCTGATGAGTGCCATACTGACTGGTGTGAGGTGATATCTCATTGTGATTTTAATTTGCATTTCTCTAATGATTAGTGATGTTGAGCATTTTTTCGTATGCCTATAGGCCATCTGTATGTCCTCTTTGGAGAAGTGTCTATTCATTTCTTTTGCCCATTTTTTGATTGGATTGATTGTCTTCCTGGTGTTGCTTTTTATAAGTTCTTTATAAATTTTAGTTATTAACCCCTTATCAGATGTGCTGTCGAATATGTTCTCCCATTGTGTGGTTTGTCTTTTTATTCTGTTCTTATTGTCTTTAGCTGTGCAAAAACTTTTTAGTTTGATATAGTCCCATTTGTTTATCTTGCCTTCTATTTCATTTGCCCGTGGAGATAAATCGGCAAATATATTGCTGCTACAGATGTCGAAGAGCTTGCTGCCTATGTTTTTTTCTAAGATGCTTATGGTTTCACGGCTTACATTTAAGTCTTTTATCCATTTTGAGTTTGTTTTTGTGAATGGTGTAAGTTGATCGTCTAGTTTCATTATTTTGCAGGTAGAGGTCCAATTTTCCCAACACCATTTGTTAAAGAGGCTGTCTTTATTCCATTGTATGTTCTTTCCTCCTTTGTCAAAAATCAGTTGTCCATAAAGCTGTGGGTTTATTTCTGGGTCCTCTGTTCTGTTCCATTGATCTATGTGCCTGTTCTTATGCCAGTACCAGGCTGTCTTGAGTATAATGACCTTGTAGTAAACCTTGATATCTGGAAGAGTGATACCTCCTGCTTTATTTTTTCTTTTTAAGATTGCTGAGGCTATTCGTGTTCTTTTCTGGTTCCATATAAATTTTTGGAATATGTGTTGTATATCTTTGAAGTATGTCATTGGTATTTTAATTGGTATTGCATTGACTTTATAAATTGCTTTGGGTAATATAGACATTTTAATGTTTATTCTTCCTAGCCATGAGCACGGTATATGCTTCCACTTGTTTGTATCTTCCTTGATTTCTTTTATCAATGTTCTATAATTTTCCGAGTACAAGTCCTTAACCTCCTTGGTTAAATTTACTCCTAGGTACTTTATATTTTTGGCTGCAATAGTGAAGGGGATTGTTTCCTTAATTTCTTTTGCTGACAGTTCATTGTTGGTATATAAAAATGCCTCTGATTTCTGAGTATTAATTTTATATCCTGCCACCTTGCTGAATTCATTTATAAGGTTCAGTAGTTCTTTGACTGAGACTTTAGGGTTTTCTATATACAATATCATATCATCTGCAAATAATGACAGTTTTACTTCTTCTTTTCCAATTTGGATGCCTTTTATTTCTTCTTCTTGTCTGATTGCTGTAGCTAGGACTTCCAGAATTATGTTGAATAAAAGTGGTGAAAGGGAACATCCCTGCCTGGTTCCTGATCTTAAGGGGATTGCTTTTAATTTTTGTCCATTTAGTATGATGTTTGCGGTCAGTTTATCGTAGATGGCCTTTATCATGTTAAGGAATGTTCCCTGTATTCCCACTTTACTGAGAGTTTTGAGCATGAATGGGTGCTGGATTTTATCAAATGCCTTTTCTGCATCTATTGAAATTATCATGTGATTTTTGTCCTTCCTTTTGTTTATGTGATGAATCACATTGATTGATTTGCGAATATTGAACCAGCCTTGCCTCTCCAGAATAAATCCCACTTGATCATGGTGTATGATTTTTTTTTCATATATTGCTGGATCTGGTTGGCTAATATTTTGTTGAGAATTTTAGCGTCTAAATTCATCAGGGATATAGGCCTATAATTTTCTTTCTTTGTGTTATCTTTGCCCGGTTTTGGGATCAGAATTATGCTTGCCTCATAAAAGGAGTTAGGAAGTCTTCCTTCCTCTTGAATATTTTGAAATAGCTTGAGGAGAATAGGAGTTATTTCTTCTTTGAATTTTTGATAGAATTCACTTGTGAAGCCATCAGGCCCAGGACTTTTCTTTTTTGGGAGTTTTTTGATAACTGTTTCGATCTCATTTGTTGTAATTGGTCTGTTTAGGTGTTCTGATTCTTCTAGATTGATTTTTGGAAGGTTATATGATTCAAGAAATTTTTCCATTTCACCGAGATTGTCTAATTTTTTGGCGTATAGTTCTTCATAGTATTTTCTTACAATGCTTTGTATTTCTGCTGTGTCAGTTGTTATTTCTCCACTGTCCTTTCTAATTTTATTTATTTGAGTCCTCTCTCTTATTTTCTTGGTGAGTCTAGTTAAAGGTTCATCAATCTTGTTTACCTTTTCAAAGAACCAGCTTCTGGTTTCATTGATCCTCCGTATTGTTTCCTTAGCCTCTGTCATTTATTTCTGCTCTGATCTTTATTATTTCCTTCCTTCTACTTGTCCTGGGTTTTATTTGCTGTTGTTTTTCTAGTTCTTTTAGCTGCAGGGTCACGTTGCTTATTTGAGCTTTTTCTAGCTTCTTATGATATGCCTGTAGTACAATGAACTTCCCTCTCAGAACTGCTTTTGCTGTGTCCCATAAATTTTGAGTTGATGTATGCTCATTATCATTTGTTTCTAGAAACGTTTTTATTTCTTCTTTTATCTCATTGTTAATCCATTCATTATTTAATATCATGCTATTTAGTTTCCAAGTGTTTAAGTACTTTTCAGTTTTTCTTTTGTGGTTAATTTCTAGTTTCATGGCGTTGTGATCAGAGAAAATGCTTGATATGATTTCAATCTTCTTAAATTTATTGAGACCATTTTTGTGTCCTAACATGTGGTCTATCCTAAAAAACGTACCATGAGCGCTTGAGAAGAATGTATATTCTACTGCTTTAGGGTGAAAAGTTCTGAAGATATATATTAAATCAAGTTGATCTAGTGTATCGTTTAAGTCTGCTGTTTCTTTATTAATTTTCTTTCTTGAGGATCTATCCAGTAATGTTAGTGGGGTATTGAAATCCCCTACTATGATAGTATTGCTGTTAATCTCGCCCTTTATATCCATCAAAGTCTGCTTTATGTATGTCGGGGCTCCTATATTTGGTGCATAGATATTTATAATAGTTATATCTTCCTGTTGAATTGTTCCCTTTATCATTATGTAGTGTCCTTCTTTATCTCTTACTACAGCCTTTGTTTTAAAGTCCATTTTGTCAGATATAAGTACTGCTACCCAGGCTTTTTTTTCATTTCCATTTGCATGAAATATTTTTTTCCATCCTTTTACCTTCAGTCTATGTGCATCTTTTGTTTTAAGGTGTGTCTCTTGTAGACAACATATGTATGGGTCCTATTTCTTTATCCATGCAGCTACCCTATGTCTTTTGATTGGGTCATTTAATCCATTTACATTTAAGGTTATTATTGATATGTAGTTGTTTATTGCCATTTTATTCTTTAAAGCTGTATTCTTCTTTTGCTCTATTCATTCCTCCCTTTGAACTGTTCACAACAGGCCCCTTAGTATCTCTTGCAGAATTGGTTTGGTTTTAATGAATTCCTTGAGGCTTTCTTTTTCTGGGAAGCTCTTTATTTCTCCTTCAATTTTAAACGTTAGCCTTGCTGGATAAAGTAGTCTTGGTTGTAGGTTCTTGTTCTGCATTACTTTGATTATATCTTGCCATTCCCTTCTGGCCTCAAGTGTTTCTGTTGAGACGTCTGATGTCATCCTTATGGGGCCTCCTTTGTAGGTGATAGCCTTTTTTTCCCTAGCAGCTTTTAAGATAATTTCTTTATCCATTAGCTTTGGTATTTTAACTATGATGTGTCTTGGTGTAGATCTTTTTGGGTTTCTCTTTAATGGAGTTCTGTGTGCTTCTTGAACGTGTGGAGTGTTTCCCAGGCTTAATTTAGGAAAGTTTTCTGCTATGATTTGATTGAACAAAGTTTCCATTTCCTGTCCTCTCTCCTCTTCTTCAGGCACCCCTATGATGCGAATGTTGTTTCTCTTCAGGTTGTCACAGAGCTCCCTTAGAGTTTCCTCACATTTTTTGAGTCTCTTTTCCTTTTTCTTCTCTGCTTCTGTAACTTTGTTTATTGTGTCCTCTAACTCGCTAATTCGATCCTCAGCGTGATTCATCCTGCTTTTAATTCCTTCCATTGTGGTCTTCAGTCCTGATACTGTATTTGTCATTTCTGTCTGATTCTTTTTTATTATTTCAATTTCGTTTTTTATACTTGTTATCTCTTTATTTAAGTGTTCATAATGACTATCCATTGTTGCTCTAATTTCTTTGAACATCCTAACTATCATTATTCTAAATTCTGCCTCTGGTAATTTGGTTATATCTGGTTCATTCAGGTCCTTCTCTGGGGATTTCTCTTGATTCATTTGGTTTGCATTCCTCTGCCTGCCCATTTTGTCTGTGTATAAGTAAGTTGTGGGCACTGGAGTCCAGTAGGTGTTCCCTTTGTGTTCTCTAGGTGTGGTCTGTCTGCAGACCCCCCACCCCTCTGCGGCTGCCTAGGGCGGTTGGGTATGGTCATTGCCAGCACCGGCCCACTGCGGCTTTTGCTGTGATTTCTGCCTCTCCTCCACGGGAGGGGCTGTCACTCAAGCCACAAGCCTTAGCACCAAGGGTAGAGGTGAGCACCTTTGCTCAGCTGTGTACCCAGCCTGTTTCCGGACTTCCACCCAGAACCCGCAGAGCCTGCTCCCCACAGTTTCGTGGGTTGGGCGGGGCTTATGACGTGCTCTCAGCTGTGAGCCTTTGCCCTTCCAGAATTTAGCCCCGCCCTCAAGGCCAGGGCCCTTCTGCGCAGGGTCACAAACCAAGGTTTATTGGGCCGAGTGTGTTTGCTGGCTTCCGCTCAGTTGCGAGCTTCCTCTCGTCCTGGACTCTACCTCGCCCCCGCATTCGGAGCCCGCTCATGCATGCAGGATGGCAAATCGCGGTTTCTCCGGCCGGGTGGGGCTAGTAGTGTGGGCTCAGCTGCGAGCTTCCGCTTGTCTCGAGGTCTACCCTGCCCCCACGTTTGGAGCCAGCTCGCGCATCTAGGATGGCAAACTGAGGTTTCTCCAGCCCAGCGGGGCTGGTAGCGTGAGCTCAGCCGCAAGCCCCCACCGTTCTTGGTCCTAGCCCCATCCCCGCGGTCAGGGACGGCTTGCGCAGGGTCGCAGAGCAGATTTCTGCCCGTTCCTGGCCTCCCGCTTTGTCCCCACAGGTCGGATTACAGGTGGTCCTGCAGCTGTCGGACGGCTTTCGCGCATCCCCTCCGCCCCTGCTGGGCTAGACCGAGCTCACACCGGCTTGGCCTCTGCCCACGCCGACAGAACCGCGTTTCAGCATCCTGCCGCCACCATACCCTTCAGCAACCCTCAGCAGAGTAGGAAGGGTCCTAATACTCCACACTGTAGGCCTGGGAGCTCCCTCACTTGTTTCACAGCTCAAAACTGTCCAAACGCCTCTTCTAGGCTCTGGGACTGTAGGCTGGGGCTTGGTTCCTGGGACCCAGGTCCCTCCCTCTCCGCCAAACTCTCCTCCCGCCACGCGGGACTCTCCGGGCTGCCGTTTGCTCTGGGAGCTGGGCAGCCCTCTTCACGTTTTCGCTATTCCTACCAGTCTTAATGTGGCTTCTTCTGCGTTCCTTGGTTGAAGAGTCCACTTAGTTTAGTTCCAAGTTGGTTTATCCAGATGATGGTTCTTAAAATTGAGTTATAATCCACTTTGGTTCTGGGAGTTGGAAGTTGGTACGTCCGCCTACTCCGTCGCCATCTTGCTCCAGTCCGGCCATCTGTATATTTCTTTAGGAAAATAATTGTCTATTTAAATTTCTTTTGAAATTTAGATCTGATTTTTTTAAATGGAATTGTTTGGGAATTTTGCTAATGAATTGTGTGAGTTCTTTATGTTTTGAATATTAACCCTTTATCACACATACACTTGGCAAATATGTTCTCCCACTCAGTAGGCTGCGTTTTCATTTTGTTGATGGTTTCCTTTGCTGTGCAGGAGCATTTTAGTTTGATATAGTCCCACGTATTTATTTTTGCTTTTGGTGTCAAACCTTAAAATCATCACTAAGACCAATATCAAAAAGCTTACTCCCTGTGTTTTCTTCTAGGGGTTTTATGGTTTTAAGTCTTTATTTAATCCATTTGGAGTTAATTTTTGTGAATGTTGTAAAATAGAGATCCAGAAACTCCAAGACTATTTCTTGGCAGCACTGCAAAGAGATTTGAAAGGACTGACCAAAGTTTTCCACGAAGAGCAGTTCAGACTAGCATTTAAGAGCTTGGGAATTTTACTTGAGAAGTAATGCCTGGTGGTCCCGAGCCCCCTGTGTTAGATCTTAACATAATGTTGCAAATGGACCTAAGGTACCTTGGGCAGTCACAATGACTAAGTTCTTTGCTGACAAGTATTGGTGGTCTCCGCTTGTTAGATCTCCCCATACTCATTCCTGAGAACACCTGGTACAATAAAGCAAGCCTCAGATTGAATTCTCTCACATATACTACTTCTTTTTTAATTTTTTGTTTATTAATTTTAAAGAGAGAGAGAAACACTGATTTGCTCTTCCACTTATTTATACATTTGTTGGCCAGTAGTCACAGCCATTGCCATCATGGCCATTCTCATGCAGGTTCTCATTAGATTCAGACCCATGGTAATGAAACAGGGGAGCCAAAAGATGGTGGGCCATTCCTTTATTCAAGACTTGCACTGGCCGATGAGCAAACACATAGGGCTCCCAAAGCCAATGACACATTCTCCGGTTCCTCAATCCAGTTTCACCTGGAATCAAAGGTCTCACCAGTCTCAGCGGAGCTCACAAAAGTCCCTCACCTCTGTTTCCCATCTTCTTCTCTCTTTTCTCTCAAAAATTTTCTGGCACAAAACCCCTCCTCCAGCAAACAATAGCAAGATAACGGACCTTCCCAAGCAGGAAGGTAATTTGCATTTTCACTGATCACATACCTGGCACTGCCCAGTGCCTCTTTTTAACACTAAAAGTGAGCAAACTCAAATAATACAAATTTTACAAACTCATTTGCCCAACAGCATTCTTTAGATGATTTTTTTTTATGTGTTTTTACTGGGGATTGAACTCACAACCTTAGCATGCTGGGATGATGCTCTAACCAACTGAGCTATCAGGCCAGGGCCCGCCACACATACTTCTATCAGTAAGCATAGGATAGTCATACGTCTGTTGTAGTGTTTGATGAAGTCTCAGTAATTTTTCCTTTCAGTCTCCAAGGAGCACCTCACATGCAGGTAGAGGATGGTATCTGGCAGTAGCCTTCAGCTCGCTTTCTAGTGGCAAACAATCCCCTTTGAAGAGGCCCCAACTGCCTCTTCAAAGCATAAAGACTGCTGGGTTCACCTGCTCATGATGGAAGGTAGCTGTACAATTGTTCTAGTCAACTCACATGTCAACTGTGTTCATTTCACCAGTGAAACATCTATACTAATATTCCTTATGACAGGCAGCAACCCTCTGCTGCTGACTGGAGAAGAGTAAGGTTTGGCTTGCCTGAAACCTGTGGTAACAGCATCTCAAGAGTGGGGGCTTCTGATTAATTATTCAAATGCTAAATAACCACCTACAGAGTTCTTCAAACATTAAACGACCACCCCTGCTGTGTAGAATATAATTATCCTGCAGACCACATGTTCCATCCAAACATTCCATATGAAGTCTTTGGGCCCAGTCTTTCCTGAAAGGCCATACTACCCAGCCCAGCCTCCCAATCCACTTTTCAGAAACCCTGGTTTTCTTCCTGGTGGTAGCTTGCCCTCAGTAGAGAGTCGGTGCTGGAGCAACTTTTGGGCTGTCACTGAAGGCCCCTCTTGGGTGGTAGTTTGCTGCAGCCCACAGTTCCTCTGTTCCAGCAGATGCTGGCTGCAGAGCTGACTCAACTGTCTCAGACCCAAAAGGAAGCAGTGTGGCCCCAGAGTTCTGTGTAACCCCTGTGTCTGTCTTATTCCAGGGCTCTGCAAAGCTTCCTGGCTGGTCAGCTGCAAATCAGTCTCCTCTAGCCAATTCGGGAGGCGCTGTGGCTCCCAACCTGTTCCCTGGGGTGGCCTGCGCCTGTGTTGGCTGTCAGCAAATCACTCACAGGGCCTAGCCACTCTCCAGTCCAGGATGTAGTGGGTAGCCCTTGATCCTGCAGACTCACTGAGGACACCCTGCTTACTCCACGTGACTAAGGCCAGGAGGATGGGGATCCACTTTTCATTCATTCATTCATTCGTTCATTCCCTCTTTTACCAGAAATTCAGTGGTAACAAGTGAGGCTGAGCTGGGTTGAACATTTAGTCCTGCCCGCCCAGATGTCTGTCTCTAGGGGAGACAGACAATGACTAGGAAATTGTACTATGATATGAGAACTGCTGTGGGAAAGATGTAAAAGGGGTAACAACAAAGCCTGAGAACACTTCTTAGAAATACTGACCTCTAGGAAAAGCATGTTCAAAGGCCCAAAGGGGTGCCAGGCCTAGGGAAGCAGTATGGCCAGCCTGCAGGTTGGGACTGTCAAGAATGGGCAGGTCTTTGAAGGGTCTTGGTGTCAAGTTAGGTAGTCTGGACTTGGTGGTAAGCAGTGAGGAGCCATGAAGTGCTCAGGGGAATTCCCTTCCTCTGAGTGGGCGGTATAGGATCTGAGCTGTCTCAGAAACTTTGCTTGGGTCCTAATGCAAAGAGAACACCATAATAGACCAAACCTGATGGCTTCATTCACTGCCAAGTGGTCAGGGTACCCTCTCTTACTTTCATTAGGACTGAGAGGGCCTGGTGAGGGCACCCATATCCCTGGCAGGGAAATAAATGAGCAATGCTCTCGGACAGAGATAATCCCTTCCTGAAGTAGAAACTAAATTCAAATTTTAAAATTCTTTATTGTCACTTGTCTGAATACAATTGATTTCTTCTTGTTCCGTTAAATCCAGGCCAAGACACTGGAAACAGAAACCCAAGCTGCCATTGCCTGTTCATATAAACAATTAGTATTTTGGCCTTGGATGGAGATGCACCAGCTCATGTTTACAGAGCTGTTTGCATTTGATGATGACAACATAACACAACTGAGAAGAGTCACCCTATGGAAAAATCTGTTTTCCTTCTGTTCTGAAAAGAAAACTCACACGACATTAGACAGAGTAAGCATGTCCAGCATTCACATATAGTGCAGTAGACTAACTACCCTTAAGGAAAAATTAGTCCCCCTCCCCCACTTACCTATGGGCCACCTGGGGGTTGGAAATATTTCCAGAGAAGAACTTTATACCTTACTCACTTACATTCCTGTTTCCCATAATTAGGCAAGTCCTAATCATTCCCTGTATTGTCTCTGCCACATTAGTTTTGTGAGACAATGGTGTGTAAAACAATGGTGCATAACTCAAATACAGGGCCAATCTAAATGAGAAACTGGCAGAGGGCTCATGGGATGATTGCATTATTCATGAAAAGACATCAGAACAATTGGATGATAACATTAGATTTTAAATCACAGTGGCAATTACAAGACACTTATCCAAAATGGTGTAATTGCCACAGCTACAGTGTGTGTGGCAAAACCCACACAGTGTTTGTGCCACTTTCTCCTACTGCCACGAGATAAGCAGGTCTGTATATTGTAAGAGGAAATTCTACAGAAGAAAACATTGGCATTTTCTCCCCTTACCTCACACAGCTAGCAACAGAGCTGAAGTGAAAGATGGAGCACGAGGCCATGCTTATGTCTTTCCTAGCTCTCAGTCATTCCATCCTATACTTGTGTGGATTTCAACCAGGCATAGAATCGGAATCCCACCTTTTCTAGATGATGTCTATTAGCCAAGGATACCCACAGGGTGCAATGGGGAGTCGCTTGTTTGGGAGGTAGCAAATTTGGGTGTATGAACCTCTCTAATGCTGATAGTATAATTTGGTGTCTGCTATTCCAACAGCAGCTACCCTGTCCCGAGTGCATATAACATGCAGGATACTTTTCATTCCTTACCTTATTTAACTTCACCTCAATGAATAGTGATTTTCATACTTTCATTTATTCAACACACACCTATCCAATATCTCCTCTGTATCAGACTCTGCTTGAAGAGCTTGCATTGTATCAGTGAGAAAACAGAGCACTGTCTTCCTGGAGCTTGACCCATAGGAGTGATTTTGCACAACCCCAATGGGTACAATGGGCTGTTGATAGCACTGGCAGAGCCAAGTGCAAATTGGAAGCGAAATATTCTCCACCACTTTCCTAATCTCTCTCTTTTCTGTTCCCTTTCTCTTTCCTTTTCTTCCTTCTGCCCTTGCTTTAGAACTCTGAGTATTTTCAAATCAGTTTAACAAACACGACTTAAACAGCTATTGATATAACAATATCCAGCAATATTTAAAGTGGATATATCCTCTGATCGAACATTTTCAGTATTAAATCTTTATTATACAACATACTTGCACATCATGGCTTAGATATGCTCAATGATATACATCGCAGTGTTGCTTGTGACAGACCCAAACTGAAAACAATGCAAAATGTCCACCAAGAAGGGGACTAATAAATAAATCAGGGTGCTTCCACAACCAGAGTATTATGCAGCTGTAAAAAGAATATGCTGGCTAAGGGAAATGTCCAGACACTTCCATGAAGTGAAAAAAGGCAAGCCTCAGAACCGTGTGCATCCTTGGAGCCCATATTTATATATTTCACACACACACAGAAGACAGACTGGAAGGATATTCATCAAACTATCACCTTTGGGAACCTCTAGGAAGTAAGTTGGGAATAATAAGGTGACCAACTTTTTTACAATTAAAAGGAGGACAAAAATAAATTGAAGAAAAAAATATCGTAAATAAAATAAACATTTTATTCATTGCAACAATAATATACTATAATATGATAAATGCATAATAAAACATTTATAATATTTTATATTGTAATTACGCTTACATGCCTATTAATTTTTAATAACAATTGTAAGAAAAAGTACTGATTTAGATAATATCAAAATGAGTACTTTTCCATTGAATGAATATTTTTTGTCAAGGTATCATCTTGTAATAATCTATTGGAAATATGTGAACAAGAAATATCCTTCATATTGAATTTTACGGCAAGTTCTGTATCTCATAATCATGTCTCGCCGCAATGTGCTGATCCTTGACAAATCGTCATGTCAAAAAATATGTCACATCACACACAATGGATAGAGTCTGTGTTGATCGAATACGGACATTTACAGGTTAATCTTCCACTATCAAAAAGGAGGACATGTAGGAGGACACTTTTTGAGGGAGGACGGAACTTACAAAAAAAGGACTATCCTCCCTAAAGGAGGACAATTGGTCACCTTAGGAATAGGGAAGACTTTAGTTTTCTTCGTTACTTATCTTTTGATTTAAATTGTGTACAGATTCCTTTCATAGTTAAAAATGTACAAAGAACATGGATCATCTCCCGCATCCCTGGGTGCTGGATGTTCAGAGATGACTAAGAGGGTATGACTTTCTGCCCTGGAGGAGTGGGATGGTTAACATTATGTGTCAACGTGGCAGGGCTGTGGTTCCCAGATATTGGATCAAATGCTATTTTGGTCAAAAATTATTTTGTGAAAATGTCCTTTTGGTGGGATCAACACTGAAATTAGTGGAGCTAGAGAAAAACAGATTATCCTCTGTAACTATAGATGAGTCTAATCTAATCAGTCAAAGGCTTCAGTAGAACTAAGACTAATTTCCCCAGAGCAAGAAGGAATTCTGTCACCTGACCAGCTTTATATTCGAACTACATACAATTCTTCTCTGAGTCTCAAGACTGCTGGCCTATCCCATCAGATGAAAACAATTTTTTTAAAATTTAATTTTTTAGTGGAAGAGGAAGGGAAAGAGAGAGAAACATCAATCTGCCGTTCCACTTATTTATGCATTTATTGGTCGAGTCTCGTATATGCCCTGACCGGGGATCAAACAGGCAACCTTGGTGTATAGGGACCATGCTCTAACCAACTGAGCTATCTAGCTAGGGCCCCATCAGATTTTAGATCCACAAAGCCTCCACAATCAAGTGAGTCAATTCCTTAAAATAAATCACTCTCTGTGGATATAGATATACATAATATAGATATAGGTATAGACATAGCTACAGACAGATTTAAATACAGAGAGTTTATGTTGGCTCTGTTTCTCAGAATAACCCTAACTAATCTAAGAAGCATGTGGCCTAGTGGTCTGCTGACACTCTTAGGGGAGGTTGTTTCTCAAGCAGGCTCTCAGGTTAAACGTGTGATCACACCAAGTGGGCACACAAGGGGTGACATTGGGAGGCTTTGGAGCTCCATAATCTCCTGCAGATACCCCAAATTAGCATAAAACTTAAGAATGCACTTGCCCTGAAAAAGCAACTTCAGGAAAGTCCTGGTAGGACCTCCTGGAGCTTTCCTGTGGAGAACAAGGTATGGAGTTTGGGAAAACACCCATTCCTGTGATTGGCAGGGCACTGGGGCCAGGCCTCAAGGTCTCCCAAGGCCTCTCGGAGGCAGCCATGTCTTCAAGGGCTCTCATTCTTGAAACCAGACATTTGCCTCCCCACTGCTGTGGACAGACCCATGATCCTGCCTGAAGGTTAAGGATTCTTCTACATCCTCCCTTCAGCTCTCCCAGCTTGGAAGCTCCATCTTCCATGGATTCTTCCATAGCCCTCTAATCTATGGAAGACAAATCATTAAAACTTATGTATGATGACTTTGTTAAAATAAGAAAGATATTATTTAAAAAGAGTGAACAAATAGAATATAAAATGATAATACTATTGTGATTACAACTGTGGAAAATTATGCAAATGAATGAAAGACTGTAAAGTAACAATAGAGTAAAAACAGAAATTGTTAGGGTGGTAGAAGTGCAGTGAGTTCTCCTCTCCAGTAAAATCTGATTTAGTTCCCAGGGGTCGTGTGCAACTGGCTACATTCTCTTGTGAGAGGAACTTCCCTTAGAGTTTACTTATGAGGGGTTAAATGTGGGTGTTAACTGAGTGTTTTTCTTAGTCTTCTTTTTGTGGAGCAAAGAGCAATAGAATTCTTAGACTCAACAAATAGAGAATAAAGAAGCTTAGAGAGGTTTTGCTTTTTAAAACATAAAAAAAAAGAAAAAGCTTATTTAGTATTGCTATTGTTCCTTGTCAATCAAAATGGTAAAACTGAATGAGGCCTTTTTCCTGAGGAACACAGGTTTGACTATTTCTACAGGGCTTATTTTTTCTCTCAGGGTCTCCTTGAATTAGAAACTAGAATCTTTACATGCACCAAAAACCTAAAGTGTTCGCAGCTGTCTCAGCGTATCATTTAACCACTACACCAATTATGTGAGTGAGGTATGGTTTGTCAGCACTAGTTCTTGAAATCCAGTTGTCAGCAGGGTTGGCTCCTTCTGGAGTGGCTGAGGTAGGATCTGTTCCATGACTCTCTCCTAGTTTCTACTGTTTGGTGACTATCCTTGGTGCTCCTTGGCTTACAGACAAGTCACTTCATTCAATCTCTGTCTCCATCTTCACATGACATTCTCCTCTGTGTGTGCATGTTGTGTCTCTTCTCCTCTCCTTTTAAGGACAACAGTCATGTTGGATTAGAGACTACCTCTAATCTAGTGTGACCTCATTTTAACTTGCTTAAAATGGCCATGACTGTATTTCTAATTAAGGCCACTTTCACAGGTACTAGGGGCTAAGATTTCAATATATCTTCTCAGGGAACACAACTAAAACCACAACAGAGGGAATCAAATCCAGGCTTCTCTGACACCTAGACTTGGTGTCAGAGAGGTAGAGCATCAGCCTGGCATATGGAAGTCCCAGGTTTGATTCCTGGTCAGGGCACACAGAAGAAGCAACCATCTGCTTCTCCACCATTCTCTCTCTGTCCCCCTCCCACAACCATGGCTCATTTGAGCAAGTTGGCCGTAGGTGCTGAGAATGGCACCATGGCCTCATCTCAGGCACTAAAATAGCTCAGTTGCTGAGCAGTGGAGAAATGGCCTCAGATGGGCAGAGCATTGCCCCCTAGTGGGCTTGCTGGATGGATCCCAGTAGGGGCACTGTGGGAGTCTGTCTCTCTGCCTCCCTGCCTCTCACTTAATCATAAAAAAAAAGTCTATGCTCTTGGGTGGGGCTCTGGGAAATCTTGATAGCACAATGAAAGTAGGGATTTATAGGCACAAAATGAGGCAGCAGATATGATGGGATCATTCTAACAGTCTTGAAAATGTATGCTGGATAACTAATGACGTAATAAAAAGCTGTACAAGTACACTGGGAAATATTTAAATGATCACTGTTGAAATAATGTGAAAAACTCAAGCATAGTAGATTGCAGCACACCTTTTGTGAATGCTGTGTCCATCAAAAAGTGAATTTAGTTCTTATTTTTTAACTCTATGAGTACTAATTGGAGACTAAAATGTGTTGATAGCTTCTTCTTACCCAAGAGAGTATAATTCCTTGGTAGCTCGAGTTTGCCTTCATTATATAAAAGAATAATTTATTCATTCCCCTGACCCCAGTATGTAACATCAGATAATGAAATAGATCAACACCCACACACGCACACACACACATACACACAATTACAAAGGGAGCAAACATAGCAGCTTATTGTTAAGGAAGAGACAAGATTCACCTGCAATCTGCACATTTTTCTCTCAAGTATTTTTCAACTTTGACAATCATCTCCACGATTTAAATTCAATCATTTGATCCTGATTTTTATTAGAAAATAAAAATCAAAATAAATAATTTAATGTGCTGACTGTACTGTATGAACCTTGCTCTTCACATTATTCAAATTTAAAATCTATGACAGAAGATGGGAAAATTAAACATTCTCATTGTTAAAAGTGATTGAAATAATTTAGTTGCATGCCTCCAGGTTACGGTTTCTCTAATTACCTTGCATCCTGAATTCTTAATTAATTATATTCTGAAACATGAAAAAGTCCCTTTGTGCTCAGAGCCCACCCTAAGCCTTTTCCTGTGCTCGGTGAATTATTTACACAGTCAATCCTATCACTGCATTTCAGTTTTGTCCTTGAAGTTGCTGCTCTTTTGGTCATTTTCATCTCATTCCTCTTGGAGTCAATTTCTTACCATTTGGAATAAGCACCTAGACCGTTAGCCTTCCCACATGCCCAGATCTTATCACCTGTCACTGATTCCTCTGTGACCTAGTTAAATGCCATTTCTTTCTGAGTCGCAGAAGTGAGATAGCCTTAAAGTCTCCACCTCGGGAAGGAGCTCCTGAGACTGATCAGGGACAGCTTCATTAGAAGATGTCTCGATAAGAATGATGATGAGCCTCAATACGGATGTGCAATGGCATCAAAACCCCGAATCTCCTAGCTGTGCAAAACACATTTATTTAAATAAGATGCTGGCCAGTGCTCCAGAGAGTCTTCTTAACCAGCATAACTCCAGAGACTGCCGGAGCTTTACTTCAAAGGATTTTTCTTTTGTATTAATAGTTGTAATCATTTTGACTGAACTGTTTCTCCAGCAGCCCCACTAGATGGGAGCCCTGGACTTGATTAAAGCTCCTTTTACACAATGGGATTTGGATGAAAATTAAGAAAAATGATATATGGCTACCATCTGAGTGCTTATTATTTGTCAGGCACTGTACTAAGCTCTTTGCCTGCATACCATCATTGTCTTCTTGAAACTGACCTGTATTGTAGATGAAGCAACCAAAGTACACAGTGACTGAGTAATTCACCCAAGTTCACATGGTTAGTATGTCTTAGAGCCCAAGTCAAAAGCCCAAAGTGCTTCCCAAACATTCACGGGCATATGAATAACCTGGGGAACTCGTTAAGATGCTGGTTCTTACTCAGTGGGTCTGGAATTCTGTCTTTCTAGCAAGCCCCTGGTGAGGTCAATGCTGATGGTCTGTGGACCACAGTTTAAGGAGTAAAGCACAGCCTCTAAAGCAATATATTATGGTTCCTTTTCAGGTTCCTTTCTCCTCTTCAACTGATAAAAGCTCATGTGGAAATTCATGATTTTTGTCTGTTTCTTTGTTGTTTAGCACGCGCGCACGAGAGGGGGGGGGAGGGAGAGAGATGAGAAGGATCAACTCATAGTGGCGTCACTTTAGTTGTTCATTGATTGCTTTTCATATGTACCTTTAGCAAGGGGCTCCAGCCGAGCCAGTGACTCCTTACTCAAGCCAGAAACCTTGGGCTCAAGCCAGCCACCATGTGATCATGTCAATGATCCTATGCTCAAGCCAGAGGCTCTGTGCTCAAGCTGGCAAGCCCACACTCAAACCGGTGACTTCGGGGTTTTGAACCTAGGACCTCAGTGTCCCAGGTCGATGCTCTATCCACAGCACCACCACCAGTCAGGCTAGAAATTCATGTTTTAAGGATTCCTTTGTGTTTTTCTACATTGCAGAGATGGACATTCTTAAGGTTAGAGGTTGTGTAATAATGATCATTAAGACATGCCTGATGTTATAAGAACCTCAGCATTTAAGCTCGGTAGAATCTTTTTTTTTTTTCCCTTGGTAAAATCCATCTTGCCTGGACCCTCCTGTCCAAACGTATGATCTAAAAGCCAGGCATTTAGTGTTTCAGAAAGAATAAGTTCTTGGTGGTTCTGCCAGCCAGCCATCTGGCCCTCCTCTGTGAATGCTGCCCTGGACAGGCAGAGAAGAGTATTACAGGTGACAATGTTTATAGTAGTGGAGACTTAAAGCGGAAGCTCCTGTGGTGAAGGTAAGTTGCATTTGCAGTTCTCAATTAAAGGTCTCCTGAGAATCTATACAGTATGGTTTCTGGAACATGGGGCCAGTTCCATGCACTTAGTAGCGTGAGCTGTATAGTTGCTACATACTGGGTAGAACTGTTGGTGGGGTTATCCTTTGATGAAGCCATTTTGAAGGCAGTTAACATGGGAGAAATGCTCTGATTTAAAAATGGACATATTCTTTGATCTAAAAATTCTGCTTCCAGAAATCTATTCTTCAGAAATCCTAAAACATATGCCCAACTGTTCATGGGAACATTGTCTGTAATGTCCATCATTAAGAGCACAAATAATTATGAAATTACCATAATATGGAAAGCACTGCAGTCATTAAGAAGATTACTTTGCCTGGCGTGATTACATCTATCTCAGGTTCTAGTCCCAGTCAGGGAACACAGGAGAAGCCACCATCTGCCTCTCTCTCTCTTCCTCTCCTGTAGCTATGGCTCGATTGGTTTGAACACATTGGCCCTGGGCACTGTGGAGCCTCTACCTCAGGTGTTAAAAATAGCTCAGTTGTGAGCATAGGCTTCAGATGAGCGGAGTATCAACCCCAGATGGGGTTGCTGGGTGGATCCTAGTCGGGGTGCATATGAGAGTCTGTCTATCTCCCTTCCTCTCACTTTGAAAAGAAGAAAAAAATAAAAATAAAGAAGATTACAGCACTTGAAAAGATGTCTGAGATAGATTGTTAAGGGAACACAGCAAGTTTTAGTATGATATATGATAAGATACGATTATATAACTTCCTCCCATCTGCATAGCTGTCTAGACACATACACAGGTCAAGATGTCATCCAAACCCCTCATCATTAGGAGGTTGAATGAGGATGCAAAGGTAGTCACACTAAGAAAATATTCACCAATGCACTGAAAACCTGTAAAATACTAATCTCTATTCCAGCACCTCTCCCTGCTTAGCACCGCAATCAAAGTCTGTGATGCTGAAGCTCTAGCGGATTGTGGGCTCTGAAACAGCACATCTGAAAGAGGAAGCAGGATTTCTGATGCTAGAGAAAGCTACATAGGGGAGCTGTGGGAGTCTTGTGAAATCTTTGTGAAATCTTGTTGGCCAACGAGGGCTGATAGGTTCTAAAACATGTCAAAAAGGAAATCGTCACAGAAGATAACAAAAAGACACTTAATAGGAAATAAATAGATTATAAAAGGTTTAAAAATACCCTCTATATTTTCATAAAGATTTTAGTTATTGATTTTAGAGAGCGGATATATGGAGAGAAAGGCAGGGGGAGGGATGGGAAGCATCAACTCATAGTGGTTGCTTCTTGTACGTGTCTTGACCCAGCAAGCCCAAGGTTTCAAACTGGTGACCTCTCAGCATTCCAGGTTGATGCTCTATTCACTGTGCCATCACAGGTCAGACAAGCTCCTAAATTTTAAGAGAGATAATCCGGTTCATTTTAGAGGGGGTGGGGGGGAGGTCATGTGGGAATGTCAAGTGTAAAGTGCAGGTGGCCTTTCGTGTTTTGCTTTAATGTCTTTTTATTGTTTCTGTCTTTTTATGAGAAAGTTGGTCATCTATGATTTGGAGAAATATTTTAAAATATTCTCCTTTTTAAATATTAATATATGTTCATATGTATATACATATAAAATGGCCTGGTAGAATAATAAGGAATCATTTTTGGAGATACCTACAGAGGTTGTTTATGACATTCTTTTGCCTGTCTGCCCTTTCTCATTTTTTTTCTCAATTTATTTATTTACTTTTTAGATTAGAGGAGGGGAGATAGTGAGGCAGACTCCTGCATGCACCCTGACCAGAACCTACCTGGCAACCCCATCTGGGGCTGATGCTCATGTACCAAGCTATTTTTAGTACCTGAGGCTGACTTTCAGACCAACCAAGCTATCCTCAGCACCCAGGGGCTATACTTGAACCAATTGAGCTACTGGCTGCAGTAGAGGAAGAGAAAGAGAAGGGGACAAGAGAGAGGGAGAGAAGGAGATGTTTGCTTCTCCTGTGTGCCTTGATTGGTAATCAAACCCAGGACATCCATATGCCAGGCTAATGCTCTATCACTGAGCCACTGGCAAGGGCCCATTTTCTCATTTTTGTGATAATCTGTGCTGCTTTGAAAAAAAGAAAGAAAGAAAGAAAGAAAGAAAGAAAGAAAGAAAGAAAGGGAGAGAGGGAGGGAGGGAGGGAGGGAGGAAGGATAGGAAGGGAAGGAAGGGAAAAAAGGGAAGGAAGGGGAAGGGAAGGGAAGGGAAGGAAAGGAGGAAGGAAGGAAGGAAGGAAGGAAAGGAAGGAAGGAAGGAAGGAAGGAAGGAAGGAAGGAAGGAAGGAAGGAAGAAAAGAAGGGAAAGGAAATAGCAGTAGAAACATTAAAGGAACACTTTTTTAAAAGTTTTTGACTTTTCTACTTGTAAGCCACTTGTTCCTGCTCTGCCTGTTAGGCTCTTTCCATTTTTGTGCCAGTGTTTTCAAGCTACCATGTATTGTTAGATATTTGGGTTGTTCCAACTCTTCTTTATTAAAGCAGAGCAGAGCAGGCATCACTGGCTGAACATTAATTAGAACTTAAAAGCAAAAGAGTAGAGACAAAAGTGGAAGAGTTCTGAGAAACGGGCCAAAATGTTTCAAGATGAATATCAGGATAGAGTACTGCCTTGTGATGCACCCAAACTAGCAGTTATCCAGACTAGTTACTGGAAATAATACTTTTTGCTCAAATCAGTACTGAAGAGCATCAAATTTTCAGTACTGAATAGCATTGCTTGACTGGCCAGTTTGCATTTACTGGGATGTTTTGGCGGAACTTTGTTGATTGGCTCCTTTGCTCCCACGCGGAAGGGCAGGTGAAGATTTGAGGAGCAGTGTTATGAAGACCACATGGAGTGGTCCACGAAAAATAAAATTTGTTAATTACTGAAAGTTTGGGCAAACAGGAGTGTCCTCTTTAGGTAGAAATTTCAGGGCCCTGGCTGGTTTGCTCAGTGGTAGAGTGTTGGCCTGGCATGTGGATGTCCCAGGTTCAATTCCTGGTTTGGGCATACAAGAGAAGCACTCATTTGCTTTTCTACCCCTTCCCCTCTCACATCTCTCTTTTTCCTTCTCTTCTCAGCCATGGTTTGACTGGAGTGAGTTGGCCCCAAGTGCTGAGGATGGCTCCATGGCCTCCACCTCAGGCGCTAAGAGTTTGGTTGCTGAATAACAGAGCAATGCCCCAGATAGGCAGAGCATTGTCCCCTGATGGGCTTGCAGGGTGGATCTCAGTTGGCACACCTGTAAGAGTCTGTCTCTGCCTCCCCTCTTATCACTGAATTAAAAAAAATTCAAAGGGACTGTGCAGGGACTAGGAGGCCCAATGTTATTTTCTGTATAGCCTGATTACAGGGCTGGCCCTTGGCTGGTGTCTGGGAACTTGAATTTTGAGAGTGTTCCTACCATTTTGATATCATTTATTCTGAACACCTGCATTCTTTCTGGAAATCTGGGATTTTGGTACACCCCAGGCACAGGCTGTAGATGAGACCAAACTAATAAAATCCTGGGTGCTGAAAGGCTAATGAGTGTCCCAGGTGAGCAATAGCCACAAACACAGCTACATGCCGGGTCTTGAATCCTCTTAGGGAATTGAACCTGAGAGTGCTCTCAGGGGCAGAAAAAGAAAGTGACTTTTCCACAAACACTTATTTTCCAAGCTTGGAGGAACCAGCTCTTCTATCTCAAAGAACCAGCAGAGGATGTAGATTGACATAAAAGATTTTTTCCCTCCTTTCTCCAACATACTAATGCTAATTCTTAACTGACATCTTTGGGTTGCTCTGCCATGTTTTTGAAGTCTGAATGGAGAGTTAAACAAATTCTCTTTCTGCTAAGGGTGGCCACATAAAAGACATGGGCATAAATATTTTCCTGGTGCTCAATTCATGAATACATCACTTGTAGTGTTGAGTTGAAAGGCAGGAGACTTCTAGCATTTTCAACACTTGCCTCTCTTGGAATCCTTCTCCCAGCAGTTAAATAAATGCACCAAAATGAGGAAATATTTATGAGGTTAAGGGGATTTAGCTGGAGACATCATCGATTAATTTTTCAATCAAAAACATTTAATGAGGGCCAGTACTGTACTGGGAACCTGGGAAACAAAGATAGTGAAGACGGGACTCAGGATCTTGGTGGGGCGGGCAGTGGTACGCTGAAAATGGGTTAGACTGTAAGAGCTCACTGTCAGACTCAGACATTTTGTGAGCTGGGTCACATTACTTCAGTAGCTTGAAATCAGCCATGATAGGAGTACTTACATCACGGATATTGGCAAGTACAACAAATTGGTGCTCCCCCTTTTTTATCTGCTCGGTAAGCATTTACCTGCATACCACGGCGGGGTTGGCCAGATGATCAGGATTGCAGCACAACGAGGATTTCAAGGAAGGAGAAATCAAGTGCCTACCCCAGGGGCCAGTCTTGCGGTAGTGGCTCCAGGATCCTGGTCAGGGCAGGGTAGGGGGAGTTTTACTGCCAGCGCCGGCGGGGCTCCCTCTAGTGGTATCTAGCGAGCGTGAGGAGGGACCCTTTTGCTGTTGGTGTTCAGCCAGGGTCCTTCTCACTGCAGGTCCCAGCCTGGCCCTCCCTCAACCTTCTGGAGTTCTTCCTGGTTTCAAGCTAACTTCTTGTGATGTCACTTCCTCTCCAAAAGATCAATTTGCCCCCCCCCCCCAGCTTCTCCTGTATATATACTGCTCACAAAAATTAGGGAATATTTCAAAACGAAAACGAGTGATAGAATATAGAATATCCTCTAATTTTTGTGAGCAGTATATTTTGACTTTCACTCCATGTAGAAAGTTTTCTGAGAGGAAACCTCAACTGTTAATCATGTCCTGAACATATATATATATATATATATTTTTTTTTTAGGGGGAGGAGTAGTGGAGAGGCTGCGTTGAAAGTGTGGAGTTGTACTTAGGAGAGATTTAGAGGTGGAACTCGATGACCCTCATTTGCCCTAGTCTCCAGCACTGTTTTCCTTTCTACCAGGGAACACCCCCACAGTGCCTGTTCCGCCCTCGATTCCAACGCCCACGATTCCAGCACACACGCCCCAGAAGCCGCAGAAGTCTTTCTGGAGATGATAGGTCTCTGAAAGAAACCACCGCGCCCTGCAGAGGACGACTGCCCAGGTGAGCACTGGACTGAGGACAAATGAAAGAAAACACTTAAGAAGAGTCAACACAATGACTAGTTTCATTTTTTCCTTTTTACTTGAAAACTTGTTTTAACCATCAAATTTTCTAAGTTATAAACCTGTACACTGTTGGTTTTGTGTTTTTGGCTGTCTTTTTATTTTTGTATTTTTTCTTTCTATCTTTTTATTTATTTATTTATTTATTTTAGAAAAAGAACACCAGACTAATACTGCCAACAGCAATATATGCAGAAACAACCCATTTCCATAAGGGACAAGGTTCACTTTAAGTGCTAGCTTTCCCCTTTGCATAAGGTTTGGAGTGTGATCTGTGTGCAAGTTCAGGTGATCCCGCATGTGTGTGAAGAAAGGATATATTTCATTTGAAATAGCATAAGATATCAGGTACTTAGTAACTGGGCAAAACACACTCATTTAAAAAATGTCGATAAAACATTTTCTCGGAAACAGAGAAAGTGAAATGAAAACAGTAGAACCAAAGAAAGGTTACAGTACATTTCAAAATGATTAAAAAAAAACCCCACCATTTTCAAATCTAAAATCCCTTTTGGGTCTGTGTGTAGTTACCTCAAAAGTTTGCAGACCAACAGCATGGATGACTTAGAATTGTATTCGACCCCCCAAATTAAAGCATCCTGATCGGCATCAAATACAGTATCTACAAAAGCTTGGAAAATTGAGACCATTATATACAATTTTATAAACATTTTAAACACCAAAACATACATCTTTTACAAACAGCCTATTTGCAACAGGTACATTTACAAGACGACCTCTCTGATACAGTGCTTAAGAAGAACTGCTTCCATGTCCCTACACATTTGTCACTTTCCGAAATGCAGTAGTACGGGCTCAGAAAACTGTTAAATAGTAACAATTCAGGTACTTCTCTGCTGGAAGGGTTACAGTACATACTAGTGGGTCCAAACACACTCCAAATAGGATTCTCTAGTGCATCCTAGAAATTGGAAGAGACTTATTATGGCCTTTGTGTAGTATTACATACTTGTAATTATTGCTTTTCATTATTACATAAGAAACTCTTACTCTTTTCCTATCTCTTAGCCAGCTGGCTCCATATTAACTGATGCCAAACCCACGAATGGTCACTTTAAACCTTAGAATATACAACCAGAAGCTTAAAGGCATTGTGGATTTTCACCAGAATGATGTGCAGTTGAATGTAGCAGGACAAAAACCAGGAAACACATAACCACCTTCTCACAGACCACACAGAATAATGACGTTCAAGGAGTGTTTTTTCCAACCCGTGTCCCATTGAAGCTAAAAACATAAAACAGAAAAGCCTGATCACTTCGTAAATATTTGTGCACTTCCAGGGCAGCAGAGTCAAGGGAATGGACAGTTACCTGGGCAACCCCTGCAAAGTGAATACTAGACCTTCCTGAGTTCCCACATGATCATGCTTTCCAGCTGATGGGATATATATATATATATATATATATATATATATATATATATATATATATATTTGTTTATTTCCAGGGAAATCTTGGGGAAGTTCCAGGAAGGTGGCAGAAATTCCCTTTCCACGCCTTCACACTGATTCTCCAATTGGGCAAACCTCCAATGCAAGGACTTGACTCATTCAACTCATTCACATTACTAAGTCTTCTATAGCGGCATTTCATGAAAGGTCAGGACAGGAGTGCGTGGAAAACTGGCATGGAATGGAACTCAGCAGCAAAGCACTTGTAAAAGAAACTGAATGAACACCTGTTTCATTCATCCTTTACGGGCCCAGAGCTTCTGCTTACTACATGACAAACAGCAGTCCAGCACGACCAACTTAACCAGCATGTGTGCAATACAAGTAAAGTGCCTACAACAGGCTATGGAAATGGCTTCCAGGAGGTGGCACATATGTGTTAGAAAAAAGGGGAAAACACTAATTGGCTTAAATATTTTCCATCACGGTGGAAGGGTTAGGAACAAACACCAGAACTGGCAAGGGGCATCGGAAGGGAAAATAAAAATGCAACCAGTTGGTAACATTATAAACAAAGTTTAACTGTAATTGATGACTAGTCTAGGTTCCATTCTGTAATTAGCATTCCATCCTCATTTTAGAAAACATTCATTAGGTAAAAGCAGCATTTTGATAAATGTCCAAAGAAGTGTGTGAATTCTATAATTGCACCCTTTCTAGAGGGGCTGCTAAGGAAATATGAGATCGTGAGGTTTCCAAGGAAATAATCTTCATGATATCTAGCATATCCCAAAGCAAGGATGGAGGGAAGACAGAAGGTCCAGCAGATAGCATACCCCAGGCAATTAGTGGTGAACAGTGCCATATAAGGAATATTGGCCAAATGGATGTTCGGCTACTTAACTTCCTATGTGAGTTTGGGCAAGTGCTTTCCCCTTTCTGGGCATGTTTCCTCTTTTATAAAATAAAAGGGCTGGACAAACAGCTTTTAAGGGCCCCTCCAGATCTTCAAATCAGCAGACATCCCACCTAGTTCCATGTTGGACTGACTGAAAACAATTTCATAATTGTCAGGGAAGTCTAGTTTTCAAAAGACAAAACACATGCTTGTCTGATATGCATTTACTGGCAGAGCTATTCTGCAGAAAGTCTGGGAAGATATCTTGACGAAAGAGGTGTTTTATATAGGTCAGAGCAAAGGGAGGGCACAATTTCCTTGGGTGACTTCACAGCTGCATTAGGATCTATTTATTCCTTCATTACGGGGTCAGTCAAGTATTCTCCCCAGAGGAGATGCTGTGTAAGCAATAGTGACTCACTGGCATTAATCTCGTTCTAATATTTCCTGGGGGCAAGAAATGAATTGTTGGTTTTACTTTGATGGTTTTTATGACATCGCATCATTAGAAGTGTGGCAGTGATTCTACTCTAGACCATTAGTTCATCATTTTCTCCATGAGTCTTGCAAATGTGCCTCTTTACATAAGAAAGATACCAAAGGTTTTTATCTTCAAAAGCAGCCTTAGTGAAATTCATTTATTTCAAGACCACAGTGCAGGTAATGCTTCCATGACGAGAAAGGAGACAGGAAGAGGAGAAAAGCTGAAAAAGCAGTGAAGTGTATCCGTGTACTTAAGAAGCTTGACAAAGAAAATGAATTCTTCTACAATAAACTTCAGAAACACTGACTCCTACAGAGAAGTGGATTAAACACAACGGAAACAACTAAAAATATGTCTGAGTGGATGAGACACAGGACAGTACAATTACACACCAATGCCATATGTCATCAGAAACTGTGGACACAGATTTGCTCATTAAGCAGATAGTGCAAATATGCATTTATTTACCATGGCCACTGCACACGCAGCCATAATCTGATTGAAGCAAAAGAGGAAAAGTCACTCAACTTGTCAACTTTAAGCTTCGAGTACTGAGTAATTGTGTTTCCAGTGGAATGATTCCCCTGTCAGTTGTGGAAACTCATGGCTAAAGTCCACATGTCAGACAGAGGAGAACCCCAGGGTGTAATTAAACATTACACATTTTGCAAATAAGAGTTTCGTTCTGAAAAATTATAACAAAATACTGCTTTTTTTTTAAAGCACAGTTTTGCTTTAAGTTAATATAAATGGCAGTACCAAAATAAAGTGAACTGAACCGGAGTAAAATATGGCATTTGGTGTTTCTCTAATGTCATAGAGATTAGAGAAATCGGAAGGTCTGCCTCGCAGGCAGGATTTTCAGCATAGTCCAGCGCCTAAAACTTTCACGTTCACGTTCCTCAAGAGCAGCCTTATTGAGTGCAAGCACATATTTGTACATAAGCCCAGACACACACTGGTATAATTTATACACAAGACTAATCTACTTTCTTCTCTTTGAAAAAATGTAATTGCATTTATAGTGATGATGCTACCAATTTAGAACAACACTCAAATTTTACTGGCATTATCAAGAATTGTGATTATCTGACTGAAAACTTTGAAAGTGTTCTATTTTATTATTTTCCTAAATTTATAAATTATTCTTGAACCTCTAAATCTCATTCTAGAGAACAAAATACCAGAATATTACCTTATTTTTCTTTTTATTTGATTCTCAGAACAAAGGCCAATTTCTTAGTAGTGTTAAAATTGTAGTTATAGCTGGAAATGTTTACTAGAAAACAGATAATCACATTCTTTCTAATGTCTGAACAACATTAATGTCCCCAACCCACAAAATGTAACCCAAATATCCTCTTAATCTTCTTCATTAAACCTTCCTCAAAGATCATTAAACCCAACTATATTATATTGGATGCTTAACACAAACAAACAAAAATAACTAAGCATACTAAACATGTTACCTAAACCTAATTTTATAGCTGAAAATTGGGCAGCTTATAAAAAAAAATAAAGTTGACTTTGAAAGGCTTCAGCCCATTTTCTTGTTTGTTTAATAATACTTGTTTTTCTTTTCTTTTGTCTACGTGACTAACTTATCCAATAACGATAACTAGTATTTTCACTTCCCCTCACTGGCTCAAAATCACATGCCTGTTTGCTTGTCGCCAGTTATTAATACTGCGAGGATTGATGCTGTAACACTGCTCAGGGCACAATACTGCACAGAGCCATACAAGACCAACAGAGTAACCGAGGTGGCATTTGTGCCCCCTTTAAAATCCCGGTGAACGTTCTTGGTCATGGACACAGGTACACACTGCAAGGGCTACCAGGCACCTGTCAGAAATAGTTTCTCAGCCTTTCCCGTTCCCCAACTGGAGTCAAGCTGGCCTGACACAGCTTGGCCTGTGAAGGAGTTCCTGGGGGAAACGCCGCCGTGCCTCCATGCTCAGCACACCGCTCTCTGCGGGACACCTGCCCCGCCAGTCTCCTTCTGGAAGCAGCAGTGCAAAGCCCCAGGCGCGCGTCTTACACCTGGGTCTGGTGCTGAGTCTCCACGAAGGGGATGTGAAGGCTGGCGAGGCTGAGCTCGCCCACGCTCTCGTAGTCACTCGCTGCCACTTCCACCTCGTCACAGCCGCAGCGGGCCGACACATCCGAGGACGAGGTGCCTCTGGAGTTGTGCAAGGATAGAGACACACTGTGCGCAGGCCCTGTTGTCTCTGTGCCCTGGGTCAAGTTCACGGCAAAAGTACTAAATTCACAGCCGGCAGGCGGGCCCACCAGCTCGGCTTCGTTGGGGAACGGGTGAGGGGGGAGGTACTGGCTGGGGTGGAACTGCGGCCTTCTCCTGCAGTCTGGGCTCAGGGTGCTGGCCAGCGACACAGGCTGGGACTGCGGGATGGCCTCGTACTGGTCCGGGAAGTCCTCTGGCAGGGGCGGGGGCAGCTGGTCCTGACTCAGGAACTCCTCTTCGTGAGGGGGAGGGTACTCGCTGTCAATGTCATAGCCGCCCAGGTAGTAATCGCTCTCCAGCTCCCGGGTGCTGCCCTGGTGCGCAGAGCCTCCCTCCTGGTTTTCAAAGTGGGGCACCTCTTCTATGTCCGAGAGGCGGGCTGGCGGCATCCAGTCTGAGGTGTCCCAGTGGTAGGCTGTAAGTGAAAAAGCCATGGCAATTAATTTCCTCCAGGCTGGAGTTGGGGCAGGGTTTGGAAAGCAGATAAGGGACCTGGCATGCAATTAACCTCCAAGAGACCCTAAAAAGCCAAGCCATGTGCATGCTCCTTACAAGGGTCGATCAGGGGCCAGCCATGCTCTGGCCCTGGGAGAACACGGTGACAGCAGCTCTGAGACATGGTGCCCGCGTGCTGTCGAGCCTTACACTCGGCCATTCCATAAGGGCTGGCCAGCGAGGGCATGCTGAAGGCATGCTGAGGAAACGGTTCTAAGACCCCTCCCCCATTCTCCCTTCCTCTCCCTACGCTAAGTGCAGAGCCAGGCTAGCAGCATGCTCGCGGGGAGAGAGATGCATCAGCCGCACTGCAGACCACAGAAGGCAGGAGGTGTGCATGAGAATGCATGAGTTGCACCGCAGGGGCGTGGCTGGGGGTGGGACGTGGGCAGGGCTTTCAGCTCCAAGACCAAGCTCACAAGACACCTGGAACATGCAAAATTCAGATCAAAGAAATGCAGAACAAATGGAGGGGGAAGATCAGGGTAAGAACCAACTCAGTAATTCAAAACATAGGTAAAATGTTATGCTGGGGTTATGGCAGAGTCACCTCGGTTGTAATTCTGTCCTTGATCCATGACAGACACTGTTTAAATACAAAGTGAGAGGTAAAACTGACAATCCAAGTCATGTGAAGAGGGAAAAAGAGAACATTATAGATGACTTCAAAAACATGCTGCTATTTCTCCCCATGCCCTAATTGTATTATGTAACTAATTTAAGTTATCTAACTGAAATCAGTCCCCATTATAGTATAGCTTTGAACGGTTTCTTAAACCTTCCCAAGTCATAGTAGGAGCTCAATGACTACATGTTGAATGTAAGAATGGATTTAGTACCAATCAGGATTCCTAGTAATTGGGTACTCTTCTCTTGGGATAAATTTCATAAAAAGAGCATCCCACATATCTAAAAAAAATTATGAACTAGATCCCCCGCCCCCCAATTTTTAAATTCATCCCAATACCTACAGAAATTTCCAGGGTCTCCTTTGAAACTACCTGTTTACTGCCCCTCTGTTGCCGGCTGATTAAATTCACCCCTAGTTCAAAGTACCAAGGAAGCAATATTTCCAAAAGGATAATTACCCAAAGAAATTCTATGGAAGGAAAAAGTAAATACCTTCATTCTCTATAGTGTCAACTACATTGTTGACAAGCTGAATGACAGTCACTATGGATGCTTGTGGCCAGGAAAAGAAGACAGGAGGGAAGGGAAGGACAGCTTCAGGTTAGTTGTGTATTTTAAACATACATTAATGTTTCTTCACAACAACAAGGGCAACAACAAAGGTGCAGCATGCACACCCCCAGAGCCTTCCCACAGTCTGTCCATGGGGCAGTGCCCCCGTGAATACTCTTCCTAGGGCCCCAGGACTCTGGCAACAGAAGGGGAATGACAGCAAGACCAGGGCCAGTTCTCCTGAAAGGTGTGATCAACAGAACAGGGATTGTTGAGTCATAAATTCATGCTTCACAGCTCAGTGAAATCAATCTGGAAGGCAATGGGTCATCAAGTCCATGCCAATTCCTCATTAGTAGCTCCCAAAGGCTCTACAGGAAGACCTCACTATTCCTGAAGAGAATTCTTTGTGGGTCAGCCATGCTCCTCCGAACCAAGTGCCATGATGGAGGATAACCTTTGCAGAACCAATGGCTTCACACTCACATGACACCACCCATAGCCTAGAATAACCCAAGGCCCAGCTTTCGCCAGTAAAGTGGAGAGAGACATCAGCATTCGGCCTCTGAAATAGTTACTATAATCTGGGAAGGCGATTTCTTTTAGGCTTTATATGAGTTGACTTAGCACCTGATACCAGCAGCTTGTAGAGAGGTGATCAGTTTTAAACTAATTTGCTGAAAATTTCTAATACTGCCTGCTTTCGTCAAGGCCAATCCAGAATGTTAAGCATGTGAGGCCGAGTGTGTGACTTTAGGGCGCACAGTGAAGAGCCCATGAGAATGATCAACCAGGCATCGTTGCCGGAGAGGCTGCCTGGAGTTTGGAAACTATATGTTCTCAGTTGCTTCTCTACAAAACACAAACCAGTGGCAATTTCTCTTCTGATTGGGGATGAGAAAAGGAGTGGGCACCAGGCAAACATATCTGGAGGCATGATCTGACTCTCTGAAAATGGTTCAAACAAAACCACTGCTATGTGGTTTGTCACGCCTGCAGTCAGATACATCGTGGCTTCTGCTCCTCTTAAGAGTACTTCTGGTACCAAATGTCCAGTATGGGGTTCAGCATACAGAAGAAACGCAACAAGGCTTTATGGGTTGAACGATTACATAAATTAATAAATATTCAATTTTTTTCCAATTGCTTATCAATAGGCAAATGGCATTATGTAAGGCTAACTATCTTTGTGGATGACTAGTTGAAATTATACTTGGGGGCGCTGGCCAGTTGGCTCAGCAGTGGAGCATTGGCCCGGTGTGTGGAAGTCCCAGATTTGATTCCAGGTAAGGGCACACAGGAGAAGCAACCATCTGTTTCTCTGCCCCTTCTCCTTCCCTTTCTCTATCTCTCTTTTCTCCTCTCGCAGCCATGGTGTAAATGTTTTGAGCAAGTTGGCTCCATGGCCTCATATGCTGAGGTAGCCCAGTTGCTGAACAATGGAGCAGCTTCCCCAGAGCATCATCCTATAGCGCGCTTGCTGGGTGGATCCCAGTCAGGGCACATGAGGGAGTTTGTCTCTCTGCCTCCCAGCCTCCCAGCCTCTCACTAAATAAATAAATGAATGAATAGAAATTATTCTTGGGACCCTGGCCGGTTGGCTCAGTGGCAGAGCATCCGCCCGGCTGTGGACATCCCAGGTTTGATTCTCAGTCAGGGCACTCAGGAGAAGCAACCATCTGCTTCTCCATTCCTTCCCCCCTCTCTTTCCTTCTCTCTCTTCCACTCCCACAGCCATGGCTGGATTGGTATGAGCGTATCAGCCCTGGGTACTAAGGATGGCTCCATGGAGCCTCTGCCTCTGGTGCTAAAAAATAGCTTCTGAGCATGATCCCAGATGGGCAGAGCAGCAGCCCAACAGGGGTTGCCAGGTGGATCCCAGTCGGGGTTTATGTGGGAGTCTGTCTATCTCCCCTCTTTTCTCTTGGAAAAGAAAAAGAAAGAAGATATAAAAGAAAGATTATTTTTGGTTCACCACTCCTGCTATCTTATAACCATTTCTGCTATCCTCCCTAGCCCTAAGGAGACCCACCCACCCTCCAAAGCTGGTGCCTCAGTTCTGGGAACCCAGTCCAGCAACCTCTTCATTAAGTTCACAAGAGGGAGAGGTAGCTGCTTTCGAGTGTCAGCAAGGTCCATGAAACACGTGGAATCAAATGCACCATTGTGGGCATGTGTGCAGTTTTCTAAGAGCTGCCCATATTCAATAATATTCAATAGATTCTCCAGAAGCCCATGACCGCAAATGATCATAAGGGGGATTCAACTGAATTAAGATGTCACTTCTTTGGTAAGTGTTCTGTGGGGAGGAAGTCTTGCCTTTGAACTAATTTCTAATGATATGGATGTTGGATGTGTAGTGAAGAGATAATCAGTTAAAAACTTGAAAAGAAATAAAGAAAAGAAACTATGCTACTTGCTAGAGAGTATCATTTGGGATGAGGCTGTTCTGTCACAAAACCATATCAAAGAAGACACATTATAGAGGTCTGTGGAGACCTCCTCTACCTCTGACATGGATCCCTGGGGCTGCTCACAGCTGCAGCTCGATCGATGCTCCTGTAGCCATGACATCCAACAATGGAGCTAACCCAAAGCCTGGTGAATATGCCCCAAAGCCCAAGATCAGGTCAAGAAACAAAAGTAGTCACGTCATCCTCCTCTCCACCACTGACTGGCAGCACAGGAAGCAAAAGCCACCCCAGGGGACACACCCGTGACTTCTTACCATTGTCATCACCAGAATCTGACTGGAAGGAGCTCAGGGACTGAACCTCCGAGTTGCTGCCTTTATTGCTGCCTGCAAAGCAGGTCAAGTCTCCCGGGTCATCAGCTCCTTTGTCTTCATGGACAGGCAGAGAACAAGCAAAAAACGACACTGGTTACCTTGTGCAGATTTCCAGCCCGGCCACCCCCAGAGTTCACTTCTCGGAGCTCTTTCATTTGCTCAGAGAAAATAATTTAACTCTACAATAGAGAATTGATTATGCCATCGGGGGCAAAGGTCCGTCTGTCAATCAAGTGATTTACATTATGGATTCAAAACCCTTAACCCGTGGTAAATGAGCTTCCAGATAGCTGACAGCTGAAAGTAGTTGTGCCCTCCTCAGAGTGAAGCGTAAGTGAGGAGTGGAACGAGGATGAAGTGTCTGGGTTGCTCCTTGCCATTCAGAGTTAATTTAAATCATTTACATTAACCTATGTGGTGTCAACACCAGGTTAAATGAGATGACTTTTAAAAAAAAGGGGTATAAATATTTTATAGGCAAGAATGCCATTAAATTTTTTCCTAACTCCCATCTCTGGGGAATGGGTGCAGTTCCCCACATTCCTGGCTAGAGGGCAGTGTCACATCATTTTTGGGAACGGACAGTAAGAGGTAAGAGGGCAATCAGCAGTGCAGACATGCTCTTATCCACACACCTCCTCCCTCTTTGCTGTATACAAAGACAGACTGAACTTCTCTCTCTCTTTCTCTCTCTCTTGGGCTACCTTCCCAAGGTATTTGATGGACTAAAGGAAGCAATAAAAACAACCCACGTCTTGAAACTGTCTAGTGAAAAAGGAATTAGCCACCTAGAGATTGTCTCACCGGCTAACTGCCTTGCTTAACAGAGAAGGAAATGTATTCAATAAAAACCCAATAATACTTTGTGGGGCAATGACTGTTTGGGCCTGACGTAGATTCTGGAACTAAAGCTGTCACACTACGAAGTAGGTGGAGGAAAAGGATCACTAGGAAAAGCTTCAAATCATCATGTCATGTGACAGTACAACAGAGACAGTGACTTGTGATTAAGGGAAAAGTTGTTCCTGTTTGTGGCTGGAGAAGCCCCTGTTTCTTCCACAAAGGGTGACGTTGGTAGTGGGCACTGTGACTCTGCATCTGCTGTCAGACGATGAAGACACAGCAAAATGCTGAGTTGGATAAACAACTGATATAAGTGGAGGAAGATGCCAGAAAGAAATTCACCTCCCAGCACCATGGAAAATATAAAGAAGTGTCGCAGAAAAGCATAAAGCGGCCACCAGGCTTAGCCCTGAACACAAGGGGGGAAATGACAAATGATCCATGCTGGTGAATAGAGTGCTGTGCATAAAACCGCTTCCTCCACTCCTCCATTCATTCAAACCCTGTTTCTTTCATTGTTAAATTTAAAAAGAGCCTTCCCTTTAGCTATGGGATTGGCAAGGTTTTAGTGGAGTCTAACTTTACAGATGATTTGAGACAGAATATATTCATGGGAAAAGTCCAAAGGATTCAACTTAAAATATAAATGTGTCTCCAGAAAAACAGTCAGCAGGTAGAACATTTGGGTTGGCACTAGACTAGAAGAGAGCCCTCTCTATCAAGAGACGCTCTCCCCCTTCTATCCCTTGCCCTTCTTCCTGCTAAAGCTTCCAAGGGACGTGTTGCAAGAGCACAGGCTCTGAACTCTGGGGTATCAGGTTGGAATCTTCACCCCTCTCTTACCAGTTACTTTCCCCTAGGTAAGTGATCTAAAGTTAAGATTCCCCACACTGCAGTGATGGCCTTTTATGTTTATCTGGTGTCTCTGTTTTCTCAGCAAATCTCTTTGTCCTGAACTCTTGCATTCTGGATTCTGTCTTGGGAACTCCCTGAAACACCCTTGAGACCATTAACAATCTTCGCCAAGGGCAATACATATTTTAGCCTGTGTCCTCCTTGGCAGTTTAACAGTGCTCAATCCTGCTGGCCTCCCTGATACTGTTGGCTTCTGCATGGCTGCCCTTCCCTCCTTCTCCACACTCTTTGTCGGCACATGTTTGTCTTCCTCTATCCATTTCCTACATGGAGGTATCACCAAGGTTCTCTTGGAAGGCCAGGTTGCCCATGCTCTCTGTTTCTGCTCCCTCGGGGAGCTCACTCTCCCAGAGAGTCAACCATCCTGCATGTAGGTGTCCTCACTTTCACCTCTAGCCTCACCTGTCTCCTAAACAACAGAGCCAGACACCCCTCCTGTGTCTCCTCCACTGATCCAGATGCTTTTAGTTTCTGGAAGGCCATCTCCCAATAGTTTGTCACCAAAATCGTAGACACCAGTAGGGATGCCCCTTTCCTCCTGGAAGGCACCCATGATCTCTTCAGGGCATGTTCTCTAGCTTCATTTGAAACCTGCCTCTCCCCGTACCCTCTACCCCAACATATGTTATAGTACACTCAGGGCATCCCTGCTACTCAAACAGAAAGCTATTTGGCCTGATGAAAAGTCGTCGTAGGTTATAGCAGAGATCGTCTATAATTTCATCCTGACTGATGTTAGGGCAGGGGAAACAGTCACCATCTCTCACCTAGATGTTGATAGATACCAGCTAATTAGTCTCTCTGTTTTCTTCTTTCCTTGGTCCTATTTAGTCTCTTCTCCAAGGAACAGAGCCATTTTTTTAAAAAAAATATATAAATTAGGTTATAACACTCACTTGCTTAAAAATCTATACTAGTCTTGCTGTTAAAATGCCCCCACTCACCCCTGATGCTTATCAAGTTCCAACTACATTGATATCCTCCACATTCTCCAACATGCAAAGGTCTTCCCCATAGCAGGACCTTTGCACCTGTGGCTCTTCCCTTTTTCTAGAATACAGCTGCATGAGGCCAAGGGAGTGGAAAACACCACCATCTGGTCCAGACACTTTTCTCCGCTGTGGTTCACCCTCTTGTTTCATGGACCCTGCATTGTAGCCAAATAGAATGACTTGCTTTTCTTCTGATCATGTAGGTCCCTCTACACAGAATGCCCTCCTTCCCCCAGGTCTATAATCCACCATGATCCAACTCAAATGTCCTTCTATTCCCAAGACTTCACTCCAGAATACTGGAAGTACTCTCTTCCTGACCTGCCCGAGCAGTTTCTGCGTATCACTCATGTAGCGACGGCTTGCTTTACCGCCAGTGGTGTGCTCTTGTGAGAAGAGTGTGGGTTTTATAATTTGGAAGCCCTAGATTGGGGTATTGCTTATTAGTTTTTACTGAAGACTCTTTGTGTTGTGACGATGGCACCTTATGCTCTTGGAGCCTCATTTTCCCCATCTCTAAGTGGGGATAAGAAACAGAGCAAATTTTCATGGCTGATATGTGAACACTCAATGCCAGATCATGTCATAATGAATGCTCTGTCCCTGCCAGTTTTCTCTCCCTTTCCTGGATTCCTTTCTCAAATGCGCACACAGGGGCGGCTTCTCCATGAACACTGGTGGAACAGAGAAGGACGCATCTCCTCATACTCACTCTCGGTTCCTGCATCCCAGCCGTTCTTCCGGATGGAGTCGCAGTCGGAGCGGCAAGGTGACACGGCGGGGAGGTTGGGGGCCACACTGCACACGACCACACCCCGCCTGGCTGTCAGGATGCGTGGTGACTCAGGGTGGAAGGTGGTCATCTCCTGGTGCTCGCCCCCCAGCCCATCCACGATCTTATCCAGGTTGCTCCTGGAGTCGCTCTGGAAGCACGGGGTGTAGGCCATGGGGCGCACGGGGACCTGCGGGGGCCCCACCTCCTGGTAGACGTTGCGGCCGTCCCCACCGCCCCGCAGGTTCCGGAAGGGGATCCCATTGCTCTTATTGAGCAGGGCGGCCGTGGCGGGGTCCTGCACCAGCGTGATGTTGTTGCGGGAGTAGTTCTTGCGGAAGACCTTCTTGCGGAAGACGATGAAGACGACCACTAAGATGAAGATGATGAAGAGGACAACGGCGATGCCGATGAGCTCCTCCTTTCCCACATAGGAGTGGCCGGCCTGGATGTTGGGCACCACCACGGGGCGCAGGCCGCAGTACTGGCCCACGAAGCCCTGCGTGCAGTTACACAGGAAGGAGCCAAACACATTGACGCAGGAGCCCCCGTTCTCACACTCCTCCCGCTCGCACTCGTTGATGTCCTCTTCACACCTGCAGGATCCAACACACACGAGCCCCCGCTCAAACGTCAGACCTGGCCATGTAGGCTGGGATGCGCCAGCTCGGTTCAAAACTGACTTCTTTAAAAGAGAACAAAGCACCTAAAGGGTATGTGAAGCATCACGAAAATGGCGATGGTGTGTGTGTGTGTGTGTGTGTGTGTGTGTGTGTGTATGCATGGGGGCGGGGGAGGGAGGTGTGCTGAGCGAGTCAAAAGCATGCATTAAGGTATTTCTCCCGTCCAGTCTCTACTAGAGAATCTGACCCCACCCACTCACCCCCCGTGGGGGCTAGGTAAGGCTGTCTTGGGACAGAAGAAAGAAGTAGAGAAAGAAAGAACAGATGCTGTTGAAGAGGTACGGGTTTCCAAATCCTTAGGGCCAGACGCATTTCAGAATTTAAAATATTGCAATTTTGGAAATGACTTAAACTACTTTTTCTTTTCTTCTTCTTTTCCAAGTGAGAGAAAGGGAGATAGAGAGACAGACACCCGCATGCACTCCGCCGACCAGGATCCACCTGGCAACCTGTCTGGGGTTGATGCTTGGACCATCTGGGGTCATGCATGCAACAGAGCTATTTTTAGCATCCGAAGTGGAGGCTCCACGGAGCCATCCTCAGTGCCCCAGCCCATGCACTCGAACCAATCAAGCCATGGCTGCTGGAGGGGAAGAGAGAAAGAGGGAGAGAAGGGGGACTGGGAGGGATGGAGAAGCAGATGGTTGCTTTTCCTGTGAATCGAACCTGGGGCATTCACATGCCAGGCCAACCAGCCAGGGCCTACTAGCTTTCATATTATGTAAAATGTCCACTCCATCTCACCCCAGGAACTGGTGCTGGCAAAGGACCAATAATCACTACACCAGTGTTTTGGCAGTAAAACATATAGATATTCACACTAAATGAGAGAGATAAAGAGTAAAAATTGCCTCAGAGTGGTTTTGGCTGTTTTGGGCACCAATTCATTTTGCCACCAATTTATCCTCAATCCAGTCAGTCCTCAAAGCTTCGGGTTTTGTAGAATTGCAGATAAACATCTGTGGTTCTATATACCCTATATAGAGTGGTTCTATATACCCATACAGAGGAGAAAGTCTTCAGTTTTGACATTTTCCTTTAATGGTTACAGTAATGTTGGCCTTTCTGGGCAATTTGGGGTGACAGGGTGCACATAGGTGGGCAGGTGCAGGGATGACTACATATCTATGTATCTTCCAGAGGCTGTGCTTATTTTAAAAGCTAATGCTAATGAAGATTACCAGGAAAAAAAGTGACTGAAATATTCGAGTGAAATGTAATTAAATTAATTTTGTTCTTATTAAAACAATCCATGATTGCTTTGAGAATAATTATAAGGCAAATATTTAAGTCTTACTGTTTCTTAGTTTAAAATTATTTGAGAACATAGACCGTTTTTCCTTCACTTTTCTCTACTTCAGCAATTGTTCCGCTATGTTCATTTAAAAGGCCCTATCAGCCTGACCTGTGGTGGCGCAGTGGATAGAGTGTCAACCTGGAATGCTGAGGTCGCTGGTTCAAAACCCTGCACTTGTCTGGTCAAGGCACATATGGGAGTTGATGCTTCCTGCTCCCCCCCCCTTTCTCTCTCTCTCTCTCTCTCTCTCTCTCTCTGTCCTCTCTAAAATGAATAAATAAAATAAAGTTTTAAAAAAACTGTTTTAAAAAGGCCCCATGACCTATATTTTTGGTAATCCATTTTAAATGTAGTCAAATGTTCCTAATTTGAACAGAATGAAGCCAGGTCAGTTGGAAATTAGTCAGAATCACAGAGTATTTAAAAACAAATGCAGCTTTATTACTTTAAATTGCATCCAATGATTCAAAGTCGGTGAAGTATTTCCTGGTAAAGTCCTTGAGAGATTTGCGTTAACGAATACTTAAGTCTGATCTGTAATTAGAATATCACTTGCTTGTGATTACATATATATACTTTTAAAGCCATCAAGAATGGATGAAAGTGGCATTTTACTAAAAACTTAAAATATTTCCTTTCCATTTGGCTAACACTTTAATTTCCCTATTTCTTGGTGGGGGAGGGTAAAGGTTTGCAAAGGGAAGGTGAGTTTTGGTTTCTCAGAATGATCATAAAATGTTACGTAGTGGAGTCCAGTTAATGAGTTCTGGGGAAATGAATATTATGTCTGCCTCAGAATTACACTGGAAAAATTAGGGGTCAGAGATGACTTTCTTTAAAAGAATTGTTTTAAAGAAACTCAATAAATATATAAAATTTATATATTTTATATAATTTTTTTATTTTATAAAAATATGATTTATATATAGATTTTATATAAAATTATATAAATAAACATAGTAAATATAAAAAATTTGAAAGTATAGAGGAGTAAAATGTAAACTATATAAATTACCCATAACCTCATTACCCAGAGATAAACCCTGTTAAGATTTTAAGCACTCTTTATATAAAGATATTACCCCTTTGCCTGTTCTATCACTGGTAAATATTTTACCCCGGTTAGTTGTTTACTCAGCAGAAAGAAGGTGCATAAAGACTTGAACAATGTCACTTACGTCACTCCGGTGAGCCCAGCTTTGCAACTGCAGATGAAAGTGTTTCCTATTGGGTCACAGGAACCCCCATTTTGGCAAGGGTTTGGGAAGCAGGCTGTGATCTCGGATTCACAGTTCCTCCCGGTGAACTGTGAGAGACAGGTACACTGATAGCCTGGGGAAACAGAGGCCCTCGTGAGCTGAATGCACAGACTCGGTTACAGCCTGTCCTCCTAATTCCCTTTGAATGGAATCGAAGGCAGATCCCAAGTTCCAAAGATGAATGGTGAATTGGCTGTTTTGAACTTAGAACACAGGTTTTCACAAAAATGCCAAATAATGGTTTGGATTTTCCACTAGTCCACAAAAATTCACCTTATGAATCACATACATGAATGCTAGTGAGAATGCTAAGAGATACCCAACGAACATCCAAGATGCTAAGAGCAGAGCCCAGGAAGGGGAGGGGATGCTTTTCCTATCACAGCACTGTTGTAAAAGACGGGATGCTTTCAGATAGAAGTTTACATAGGTACCATGCTCATGTCATTAGAACACATACAACAGCAGCTTCCTGAGCAGGGGTTTGTTTATAAAAGTTAAATGTTGTGAGACCTTGCATAGCTGAACATATCTTTATCTACCTTTGCACCTCTTTGATAGTTAGGTTTGTACGGAATTCTAAGCAATTCTGTTCATGCCACTTTTGAGAAATCCAAGGTTGTTTTGGTTTCTCAAGTTTATGTGACTTGTCCCCCCACCCCACCCCCAACAGCTTGGAGTAGCTTCTCTTGTCCCCAGTTTTCTAAGATTTTACACTGATGTATTTTAGTTTGGGTTTATTTCAGTCCATACTGTGTACTCAGTGGGCCACTGCAATCTGGAAATTCTTGTCTTCTAACTTTGGGAAAACATAACTATTTCATTGGTGGTTTTATTTTCTTTATTCTGTCTTTATGGGACTTTTATGGTTTGGTTCTCAGATCTTTTGGATCTTCCTTAAATTTTGTCTTTCTTTTATTACAAGCCTGTGGGGTTTTGCCTTATTTTCTGAAAGTTTCTCAACTTTTAAAACTTTTGTGAGATGTTCATTTATGTTGTCATTTCCAAGGTTTCATTTGATGAGTTTGTTTTTTTTTTAATCATTATACCCTGCTCCTATTTTGTGGCTGCAATATTTTCTCTTATCTGTCTTAAGTTATTAATAATATTTTAATGAAGTTTTCTCCCTGAATCGTTTCCTCCAAGCTGCTTCTGTGTTTTGATCTCTGTGATGGTAAATTTTATGTCTCAGACTTACTAGGCTGTGGTGCCTGGTTGTTTGTCAAACACTATTGTTGCTGTGAGGGTATTTGTTCGTGTGATTAATCTTTTTATCAGTTGATTTTAAGTAAAGCAAATTACCCTCCATAATGGGGCTGGGTCGTGTCCATTCACTTGAAGGTTTTAAGAAGAAGGAATTCTTTTTCAAAAGTGCAGCACAGATACTTTGCCTGAGTTTCCAGCTGAGAATTTCAAACTCAAGACTGCAGAATCAATTCTTACATAAATTTCCGGCCTGCCGGCCTGCCCTAAGCATTTCAGAAGTGTCAACCCTTACAATCCTGTGAGCCACTTTCTTAAAAATCCATCCATCCATCCATCCATCCATCCATCCATCCATCCATCCATCCATCTATCCATCCAATTGGTTTTGTTCCTCTGGAGAACCTTATACATTCTCTGTCTTCCAAATTAGAGGATTTCTTTCCTTGTCTGTTTATCCTGGTTTATCAGCTCATGTTAAAGAGTAGGGTGGTAAAAAGTAGAAATCTGATGGAAAGTTCTAAGCCCTTGAGTGGGGCTTGTTAACTATGATACTGTGTTATTACCTCTGAGTAGGTCAGCTTCTTCAGTAATTACTCTTATTCTGTTCCAAGTGGGAGGGCAAAGACCTAGTTTCTAACATTCAGGGGACCAGGTGGTGAAAGAGGAAGGGCGGTGTGGGTCTCAGCATCCAGTGAGCATGTCATATTTACTTACTCCATAGACACTGTAAACAACCATCCTCACTCTTATTTGAAGGGCCCTTGGGCTAATCTCTGCTCCCCAAATGGTCAGTGACTGATGATGGAATTTTGTAGATTGACCTCTACAGGTATAAAATAGTTAACAATCTATAGATTGAAATAGTGTATGCTTTCACAAACATGTTACTGAATCCATACAACAGGGAACTCTCCTGCACAGAAGGATACTATGATTGTGGGGAAGTGTTCCTAGGCTCAGAGAGAGAAGGACTTATCTTCAGGAGGCAGGTGCAATTGGCAGGACAGAACTCTATGTTCTTAAAAGGAGGGAACAGTGTCGTCTCAGCCCCTCTGGCACCAAGAAACATGGAGGGCCAGAGACAGAGGCTGACAGGGGCACTCTTAAATGCAACACCAATGAAATTTTAGAGAGCTAACTTACAAGGAAAGACATTAGCCTTGGCTCAGGAGTTCAGTTGGTCAGAGTGTCGTCCTGACACACCAGGGTTGCAGGTTTGATCCTCAGTCAGGGCACATACAAGAATCAAGCAACGAATACATAAATAAGTAGAACAACAAATCAGTGTTGTTCTCTTCCTCTCTCTCTAAAAATCAATCAACAAATAAGACTTTTTAAAAAAGGAAAGACCATTATTAATGCAAACTGTGTTCAATGATGGCCAGCCTGAAGTGTGTGGGCAGGTGCAGTGGTCTGCGATTTGCTTGCTTCAAATTATGCTGATTTGGGATTCTTTTCTAATTTGGAAAGTTGTTCACCTAAATAGTATTGAGGGTTTCTGAAAACAGATGGGATTGGGAAGAATGCTTCTTAGGATCACCAGGTTACTCCTTAGCCAGATGATATGCCATTTAGAGGTAGAGTCACTTGTGAGAATGAATCAGATTCCTTTTTCGGACTAACAGGAGGGGTGGGACAGCTGCAATACAGGACTCTGGAAAGCACATCAGTGACGAGGAAGAAGGGAAGTCAGGAAGGGGGAAATCTAAGGCAAGGCGGGTCAGCTCAGGTATAGCTCATACCTCTTTAGCTCCTATTTGGCATGATTCTTGCAACAGCTCAAATACAACTATAGCAGAATTAGAAGGGGGTGAGGGAGGGGTGGGCAGGGACTGTCTGGAAATAAAGGACATTTGAGGCACTATCATGGAAACTGGCTCCTAGCAAGGGTCAGGGTTTGATTTCTCTGATTTGATGCCTCTTGTGCCCTGGAAAATCAGAATTTCAAACAAGGTGCTACCTCTAGTGCACTATTTTATGCCTACACATTTCTTTCTGCGTTTTGTCATTTTCATTCCATTTTGTGGTGTATCTAGTCCAACCTGATGCGGCTACCAGCCTGACTGATTCACCTATTCACTGACGGAGTGCCCAAGCAAGCAGCAGAGGTGTGCAGAGCCAGCTCAGGAAGGGCGTGGGAGCCAGCTAACAGTCGGGAGTTTGGTAGGCCAGTTACTAAACCACTGGGAGCCTGACCTCAGCCACGGTGGGAGTATTTACACCACAGAAATTAGTAAATGCTACTTTTTAGAAATCTGGCTTACCAGCACACCTTTGGAATAGAGACTATGGCAGGCACTAGGCATGCAAAGACAGAGAAAACACAAATACAATGAGCACAAAGATAGCGGGCACAGGGCGCAGTGGGAGCACTGAATGTAGATACCGGCCTCATGCTAAAGAAAACCATGCGTGATTGAGGAGCTCTGTTCTACATCTTTTTATTTTTATTTTTTAGAGAGAGAGTTGGGGGAGGGACAGACAGACAAGAAGGGAGAGAGATGAGAAGCATCAATTCTTCGTTGCAGCTCCTTAGTTGTTTACTGATTGCTTTCTTCTATGTGCCTTGACCATGGGGCTACAGCTGAGCCAATGACCTTTTGCTTAAGCTAGTGACCTTGGGCTTCAAGCCAGTGGCTTTGGGTTCAAGACAGTGACCGTGGGGTTACGTTTATGATCCTATGCTCAAGTTAGTGAGCCAACGGTCAAGCCAGATGAACCTGCACTCAATCCAGTGACCTTGGGGTTTCGAATCTGAGTCCTCAGCTTCCCAGGCTAATGCTATATTCACTGCTCCACCACCTGGTCAGGCTGTTCTACATCTGAGAAAACTTGCTGTCTATTTTGAAGATGATGATAATGACGATAGCTAACATTTATATAATGTTTATTATGTGCTAAACAGTTCTAAGCACTTTTCATATATTAACTCATTTAATTCTCCAAAAAAGTCTATGACAAAGCGGCTATTATCATCCCCATTTTATAGATGAGGAAACTGGGCCCTGAGCAGTTGATTACTTATTCACAGCCACAAACCTAGTGTGGATTCGAACAGCAGCCATCTGGCACCAGAGTCCTGAGCAGTTCAGGGTTACCTTGAACTGTATTTTCAACAACCACACTTTACTGCACTCACTGTCTGGATTTCTCTGTCTTAAAGCAAACTGTTATATCTGCTCTCTTGATCTCCAACCCATGACGCAAAGGAGGTAGAGACCTATTTGGAAGAAATCTTGCTTTTTAGAACCTTAAATTTGGAGCTTTTATGTGAACATGACGAGAGAAAAAAACGCAATTGAAACTTTTTATAAAAATAATCAGATTTCTTTTTGAGAGAGAGAGACTGGAACATCAAGCTCCTTCTGTGTGTGCCCTGACTGGGGAATCAAAGTGGCAACCTCTGCGCTCTGGATGACACTCTAACCAACTGAGCTATCTGGCCAGGGCTTAATTTTTACTGATTTTTTTTAAAAACATTTTTTAAAATTCATTTTAGAGAGGAGAGAGAGAGAGAGAGAGAGAGAGAGAGAGAGAGAGAGAGAAATGGGGGAGGAGCAGTAAGCATCAACTCCCATATGTGCCTTGACCAGACCAGTGCAGGGTTTTGAACCGGCAACCTCAGCATTCCAGGTTGACGCTTTATCCACTGTGCCACCACAGGTCAGGGCATTTTTACTGATTTTTAAAGAGACAGAGAGAGGGGAGGGGGAAGGGAAACACTTGTTGTTCCACTCAGTTGTGCATTATTTTGGTTGCTTCCCATGTATGCCCTGACCAGGGATTGAACCTATAACCTTGTTGTTTTGGAACGATGCTCTTAACTGACTGCGCTAACTGGCCAGGGCCGATTTATTTATTTATTAATGAAAGAAGAGTGATATCTATTGTTTGGCTCTGTGAAAAAGTCTTGTTGATAAAAATTAACCTGTTTTCACAAAGTATTATTTATGATCTTATTATTCCAGCTTGGGCTCTATTATTTATAATTTTTATAATATCAGTAAGTTCCCCCATAGTGATACTAAGTGATCTAATGCTTTAGTGGTTTAAAATCACTTTCCATCATTCTATGGAGGATGATAAAATCCTATGAAGGATATAAGAGACCCATTAACGTCCTAACTGCATGGGGTGTTAGAGAGGTTAGTGGCTTATTCAAGGACATACAGCTAGTAAATGATTGAATTTGAACTTGAATCCAGGCTTTCAGATTCTCAAATCTTTCTACAAGAGTGTATTGGCATTGGAACTTGTCAGTGAGCCAGAACTCATTACTTGCTAGAATAAGGAGGGGCTTGTAGTCACTACCCACAACTCTCCAGGGAGCTGATCAGACATACTGAGATGAACAGTATCAGACACCCTTTCTGGGAGCCAAATAATCATTAAATAATAAAGATAATAGCATAATAAAGTTTATCCTCTTCCCAAGTATTACCATATGTTGATATCAAACACAAATAAGAGGAACAGAATTTCAAGAGCTATCCAGGCATTATTTGATCACACATAACTAATTCTTGTACATGTAAAATAAAAATAAAATTCAGTGGATAATCTTAAAGTCTTATTAAAAAGAGTAGATTATTTTTTTCTCAGTTGGGGAAGAATGTCAAATAAGGAAATCATTAGCAAGAACAACAGCTTATTAGGTGCTAGGAAAAATGCTAAGAACTTCCTATGCAGTAGTCTCATTTAATCCTTGATAACAACCTTAGAGTTATTTTACAGATGAGGGAACTACAGCTTAAGTAAGTTGGTTTTCCTAAAGTACATAGCCAATAAGTGGCTGGTGCTACTTTATACCAGTTCCCTGGTTTAAAAAGACAATCATCCTAGCCTGACCCGGTGGTGGCACAGTGGATAGAGCATCGGACTGGGATGCGGAAGACCCAGGTTCAAGACCCTGAGCTTGCCAGCTTCAGCGCGGGCCCATCTGGCTTGAGCAAAAAGCTCACCAGCTTGGACCCAAGGTCGCTGGCTCAAACAAGGGGTTGCTCGGTCTGCTGAAGGCCCGCGGTCAAGGCACATGTGAGAAAGCAATCAATGAACAACTAAGGTGTCGCAAGGGCAACAAGAAACTAATGATTGATGCTTCTCACCTCTCTCTGTTCCTGTCTGTCTGTCCCTGTCTATCCCTCTCTCTGACTCTCTCTCTGTCCCTGTAAAAAAAAACCAAAAAGACAATCGTCCTACATGTATTCAGATATGAGTTAAAAAACAAAACATAACAAACCAAAAAACAAACAAACAAAAAACCCACCAAAACGAACCCAAAACAATGTCAGAGCTTCTCTCCTCTCAAATCTGGCAGAATGAGAAGTGTATTTTTAAGCCTTGCCTCAAAGCTGTGCTCTTGTTTACAATCTTTCTCGTTACAGTGGGCGCAGATGGTTTTGAAATCTGCACCCAGACAAATATAAAATGCTCCCTCCTTCCTTTGTCAAAGAAGAACATGGCAAAACCTATTAAATGCAAAATTAGAAGTGGTTTGAGCAATTACAGGGTGAATTCGGGCTGGATAGGCACATCATCAAGATAATTCCTATCTTACTTCTTTGACTTATTAGTCGTTTTCTGACCTGATTCATTAAGGTAAGGGCCTCCACCCTTGCCCCGCTCCCCAGCTTAGGTGAAGATCACTTTGATGGGGTTTGGTTGCCTTGATAAGGAAACATCTGCCTGCTGAACAAAGGTGGCAATAATGACAAATGTGCAACTAGCACTTGGGGTCTGAAATCAGATTCAACTGCCATGCTTGCTGAATTACGAATTTCATTTAGAAACTCCAAGAACTGAGATGATTTGGGGAGGCAGCTGTGATTGGGTGGTGAGCCCCGGATGCAAGTGTACATTCTGGCTGTTACCCGGCCGCTGGGCAGGATCACTGCCGAGCGGCCTGACCTCTAGGAACCCCCTTATTTTTATCTGATAATTGAACCTCACTAATACCCATTTCATAGAGGCTAATAAGGTTTCTGAATTATGGACCACAATGCAGCACACGAACATTAGATGATTTATTGTTGTAGCAATTATAATCACTATGGATTCTAAAATTTCTCTGTTGCTCATAAACCAAACAGTTGAAAGCTATGGGAGTTTTTACTATTTTAGGCTGAACTCTGGAAAATATTGAAACCTCTAGTCTGCATGAATCACAGTATGAGACAACTAGCCATGCATTTTATCACGAGATGCTAAACCTAAGGACATGAGCTCCGCCACACACCATGGCCTCTGCCACGACTGCCCCACTGCCACGTGTAGTCACCCAACTTTTCTCTTTCACCAAGCACAGTACACACATGTTAAGATCCTGTAAAATGACAACCTCTAAAGACTGACCTGCAACTTTCCCTAGGAAAGCTGGCTCACATTTCATACAGCATACATTGGGCTGTGCCTCTAACATTGTCTTTGAGGATCTGGCCATATTTATTGTGTTAACAACACTAGGCACATGGTAAATCCTTACCTTCTAGCATGTTCTTTTGTGTCTGCATATAACCTGACTGCTTTAGGGTCTTGAGTTTCTCTATTAGTATTGATATTATATTATTAATGCTGTTACCATGAAAAGTTTAACTATTTAAAAGCCAACCAGAGAAAAGAACCTGCACCCCTGCATAAGCTACAAAGCTCAGTCAAGTTACGTCCACTGTAGATTCCTCGGGAGCTTGGGTCTTCCTCCTCTGCCCTCTGCACTCAGGGGCCAGTGGGCTGAGCACACACGGGGGAAAACTGTTCAAACCCCTTAAGTTAGCTGCAAGGGGAGGAGGACACACAGTCAAATCCAATGGTCACAGAAACAGCAACAGGACTCCAGAATTTATCATAGAGCTCAGCACAAATCATACTCAGTAAAATATCACCCAAAGTAGCATGGTTAGCTTTGTTTGCTGAAAACACTTCTATGCCCAACTCTTCATAACATCTAAGAACTTGTATTGTTCACTTAGAGGCAGTAGGTAGATACTATTACTTTTATCTTTGAAAGGAGGCTCAGAATGACCCCAGCCTCTTGACTGTCTGGGAAACAAAGTTCAATCTTAAGACAAAAACATGGCCCTGGCCAGTTGGCTCAGTGGTAGAACGTTGGCCTGGCATGTGGAAGTCTTGGGATCGATTCCCAGCGAGGGCACACAGGAGAAGCGTGCATCTGCTTCTCCCCCCTCCCCCCTCTCTTTTTTCTCTATCTGTCTTTTCCCCTCCCGCAGCCAAGGCTCCATTGGAGCAAAGTTGGCCCAGGTGCTAGAATGGCTCTGGTTGTAACAGAGCAATGTCCCAGATGGGCAGAGCATTGCCCCTAGTGGGCATGCCAGGTGGATCCCGGTTGGGCACATATGGGAGTCTCTCTGCCTCCCTCCTTCTCACTTCAGAAAAATACAAAAAAACAAAACAAAGCAAAACAAAAAACAGTTATCAAAATGTAGGACGATCACCTGACATTCAATTCCTAAATGTCCTATGATTATTTAGCTCTTCTGGAATCCACTGATTCTCGTTCTCAGAAATACAGAGTATACTGAGATTTCTAAATATCAGTGGTTCCCAAACTCAGGTGTGCATTGTATCCTGGAGGCTTGTTAAAAACAGAGATGCCTGGATTCCACCTGTACAGATTCTGAGATTCTGCCTTGAACACTGCATGTGTCGTCGTCCCCCTCCCCCACCCCACCCGCTTTTCAGTGAGAAATTGTTCTCGGTAGGAAGTCCAGGAATTTGCAAATACAATTCAGAGACCTAGCAGAAGGACCTCTGTTGTGGACAGTAAATAAAATGCTAGAGGCAAGGAAACAGATTTCCCCTCAACAATTAAGAGACTCTTCTGTGTGACAAAATCGTATTTTAATAGGGTTCTCAGGTGACGAAGATGCACCTCAGAGTTTGAGAACCTCTGTGTGCAATATTTATAAACAACAACAGCACAAAGCACCTAGTTTTCTTAGGTTTCAGGTCAGTTAAGAGATGAGGAGAGAAATCAGCATATCCCCTAGAGATCTTGTTAAAATTCAGATTTTTATTCAGGTGATCTGGGGCGTGTCTGAGATGCTGCATTTCTAACATTCCCAGTGGTGGCACTGCTGCTGGTCCCTTGAACACACTTTGAGAAAGGGTTAAGAGCATAGGTGGGGAGGTTCCACAGACTCGGATCCACTTGACTAGCTGTGTTTTGCTGGGATAGTTACTTAACCTCTCTGGCCTGTTTCTTTATCTAAAGTGGAGGTGGGGGAGTATAGTATTGAACCCAGAGTTTTGCTGTGAGAATTGTGTCACCATGCATATGTGCTTGCAAGGTAAGCACCCAGCACAGGACTAAGCACATGGTAAGAGACTAGCAAGCAGTAGCTCTTACCATTTCAAACCTTAGCAACTTTTCTTTTCTTTTTCTTTTTTATTTTTACAGAGACAGAGAGAGAGAGTCAGAGAGAGGGACAGATAGGGACAGACAGACAGGAACAAAGAGAGATGAGAAGCATCAATCATCAGTTTTTCATTGCGACACCTTAGTTGTTCATTGATTGCTTTCTCACATGTGCCTTGACTGCGGGCCTTCAGCAGACTGAGTAACCTTTTGCTTGAGCCAGCGACCTTGAGTCCGAGCTGGTAAGCTTTTTGCTCAAACCAGATGGCCCCGCACTCAAGCTGGCTACCTTGGGGTCTCGAACCTGGGTCCTCTGCATCCCAGTCCGATGCTTTATCCACTGTGTCACCACCTGGTCAGGTGCAACTTTTCATTTTAGGACTTAAACTTTCAGTCTTCATGCAAAGCTGTCTAAGTGACTATTTGTTTTGCCAAATTATAGTTCAGCCCAACTAAGTCTTCTAGTTAGGGGCTTAGGCTGAGCAGGAGAAGGCACAGGGGACCGAGGACACCTCATTCAGATGGTGGGTGCTCACTGGGCTGCTCTCTGCCCACTGGGTCTGGAAATGGAGGGGTAAGAATGGAACCAGACCATTTCTTCTCCACAGGGGTTGCTATTTCCAGTTCATGTTTGTGAAATACATATAATTTGAAAGCTTTACCAAAAGAGAGCTTTCTTCTGTGGTTGATTTAGAGAGTAATCATTACACTCTTATTACAAGTCAAATGTCCTGGGCTCTGAAGCCCTTGGGGTCCCCATGGCCTGCTCCTGGGAGAGCCAGAGTCACAACACTGGTCAACCCGCTGACCATGTCATTTCAAGCTAACAGGTGTGGCTTCCTTGCCTTTCATGCCATGAGTTTGATTGTGTTTGGAGGTGGTTAAAGCAGAATCCTCTTTTCTCTGAAAGAAAATACTTCTTGCTTTGGGTTGCCTGCTTTTAAAACCTCTGAATGTTCCTGAATGCTGTGCTAGGATAGCCACAGTTTGAGAGCGGGCCTGTCACCAGGAGAACCAACGAGCAATAATACTCCAGCATTCTTCAGTGGTTAAGGGAATGACTATGTTAAGGATGTGTCCTGAGTAACACGCAGCGCAGGGTTCTAGCAACAGATGCTCAAACAATTAACTTCTGCTATCAACGTCCTCATGTGCGTGAAGCCACATTTTCAGTACTTCACTCTCTATATAGCTCCTTTCTGCTTTGAATCTGTTTGCATTCTAGCCTTTGATCTGGGGAAGCCAGATTCCCTGCGATTAGGTAACCCTGGTAGCCAGAGGGAATTCTTTAAGGTATGAATATTTTTTTCATTAATAACTTGGTCTTATTGTTCTTTTTAAACTATCACTCATAACTAAGATGATTCTTATTTTAAATAACCTTATTATGAGCTACATAGTTTCAGAGATGTGAATTAAAAGCCGGATTGTTGGTTCTTTCTTTTCTTGTCCCTGTCTTCTACTGTTTGGCACCAATTGAGGGAATTTGCAGATAGGATACAGGGACCTATAAAAATACTCTAACAGGAACAGATAATGGGGGCAAGAAGGTATTCTTTCTCCTCTTTCCTTAGAATCCAAGGCCTTACCCCGAAAGACAAGAAGCAAGAGGAGCAGGTAGGTCCCTCCTCGTTTATCAGAAGAGGACGCTTGTGCCTTTGATTCCCCAGGGGACAACAGAGGCTCTCTTCCTGGATTTCCTGGTGGGCGTCAGGAGGTGTGCTTGCTCTGGGCTCAGTACTGCTGTGCACGAGAGCCCCAGACTGCCTTATCCGGACCAAGCCCTGAGGGCTGCTGAGATAGGAACCACTGGGCTCTCTCAATTAAACAGAGATAGGAGGCTTGAGAGAAGTAGGTTGGGATGATGGAGGTGAGGAAAGATACTTTCTTTGCTTTAGGAAAATGTGAGTCCCCAGGTACAAAGGAGGGACTTGAACAGGTGTGAGGCTCTATCACTTTGGAAGAAAGAGAACCTGTTGTGGATCTCAATCCAGTCATTGGTGGGAGCAGAGAGCGGGTGAGGGGGACAAAAAAGAGGATGAGAGAGCATGTAGGCAAGGTTGACTTGACCACTCTAGACAAGGCTGGGCCCCTGTGGAGGAGAAAGCACGTTCTTTAGGCCACATGTAAACTGTGTGACCAGCAGGGCCTCAGGGCTGGAATCTAGTTAGACCAAAAGGGGCTTTAAAAAAATAAAGGAAATTTGCTGTTTCTGATGTAAGCTACAGTTATTTCATTAACAAACCTGCACTGAATACTGAGCTCCAGGATTCCATAGCAATTAAATAAAATTTTTAAATGTACTCTGAAAAGCCAGATTCCGTAGTCTTTCCTCTTAATATAGTGATTATTATTCTTAAAGATAAACGATTGTGGAAGCCCATAGCTTTGCCAGAAGAAACAATGTCCTGCCATCGTTAAAAGTATGTTACAATTTGTGGCTGTGTACCTAGCATTTGACATGGAGTGGTGTTCTATTTCAGCCCAATTTAATTATATGCTCCTTTTATATATCGTAGATGGCTCACACTAGCAGAATTGTTTTGCCTGTGAAAAACTGGCCATGACTTGTCATAATGAGCTGGTTTATAGAACCACCGAAGTATAGTTACTGCCCATCACTCGGGAATTATGGCACCATAACAACCCTTTATTTACATATACTGCTGAGATAGTAAAAACAGCAAATAGATTTCTTAAATCGAGACGGCAGAAATTTCCCCCCAGGGCTCTCGGCCCTCACTGTGGCAGTAACATATGTAAGTCTAAATAACTTTGGTGTCTGTGTTTCAGCAGTGCATCATTCTGTGGACAGTTTATAACATTCTAATAATAAAATGGACTCTAAATTTGGAGTTGGGCTTCACGAACATTAGATGGTAATGTGCACAGCAGAATCTCTAAGTGATTTGTGAGGAAGGTTTAAATTCGCTAATCACACTGCTTCTGAGAGTCTCTGAGAAGGGGCTGAAGCAGTGGCTGGGCCCCTGGGAGGAGGCGGAGCTTCAACCAGGAGTGGGCCTGGCCTAGTTTGCATGAACAGAGATTGCGTCTGGGTGAAGTCAGGAATTCTTTCATCTTCAGACTCCTAGGACTTCAGCATGGTTGACATTTCCCTCAAACAATAGAAACCCTCTATAAATCCTCCCACCCCTTTAGGGGGGCACCTGATTGGTTCTTTCTTTCATCTTCAGGATGTACCTTTGGGGAAAAATTTTATTGGGGTAAAGCATCAAATCCTCATTGACTATTTGTCTGGAGATGTCGTGTCAATTGCTCTCTTCTTATTCTTGACTTTCCATTCCTTTATAGTGTGGTCATTAGACTTATTTTTAATATACATTTTAAAAAGGATGCTTCAAAACATCTCAACTGTATTTTTATCCCTGGGGTAGTGAGTTCACCGCCCATCTCACCCCTCTAGCTTCTAGTAAAGTTATATGTCCACGTGTGAAAGGCTTCATAACTCGAACTGCTACCAATCTTTCTGCAGTGATATGTAGGTGACTTGAGAGGACAAAAACTTAAAAGTGCATCCTATTACTCCAAGCTGCTGAGACCTGGAAGAGTGTGGAGTGGGGAAGGGAATGGGCAGCTGTGATAGCATCTCTGGGCTCCTGTGGTCCTGGGCCCTGGGCCTATGGAATGTTGGGCCTATGGGATATTGCAAATGGACTGGCTAAACTGGGCACTCCTGCAATCGCCAAGATCTCAATTCTCTCAAGGGGACTAAGAAGCTTTGCTAGCATCTTGGATGAATACCAGTCTCTGGGAGAGATCTTGGGTTGGTATGAATGTGAGCTGGAGGTCCCCTGCAGGTCTGTGTCCCCACCCCTGCCCATGCAGCGTGCCCAGGGCCCAGTGCACTCACCCCCAGAGGGCAGGCCAACGCAGCTGCCCCCGTGCTGGCAGGGACTGCGCTCACAGGCGTCCGGGTAGAGCACGCAGCCCAGCTTCAGCTCGGTCAGGCCCACCACTTCGGCGAAGCTGCTGCGCTTGTTCTGCAGGGGCAGCTCATTGTCGTTTAGCACCACCGAGTCCAGGCAGCCCTGGAAGCCGCTCAGCACCTGCGTGACCCGCGTGTCGGTCAGGCTGCGGATGTTATCCGCCTGCACCAGGGCCCCGAAGTAGATGGTGCTCTCCGTGCTCAGCGTTTGGAAGTAGAGGGGCGCCCGGCGCCGCTCCACGTAGCTGTCGTCCAGGGACAAGCTGGTGAAATTGCGGTTGAGCTCCAGGAAGACTGAGTGCCAGCTCCCATCGCTGACCGCGCGGCCCGAGATGCCCAAGAGTCCGGGGCCACTGCCGCAGTCCAGCTGGAACCACAGCTTACTGTCCACGATCTGCGCGGGCAATGACACCAAAGGGCTTTTTAGCATGCATCTGCAATACATTACTGTGTACCCTGTTCCCAGACAATGAAGGGGAAAACAGACAGATCTTCCAGGTCACTAAGAGCTAAGGAAGTGTATCTATCTATCTATCTATCTATCTATCTATCTATCTATCTATCTATCTATCTACCTACCTACCTACCTATCTATCTATCTATCATCTATCTATCTATCTATCTATCTATCTATCTATCTATCTATCATATCTATCATCTATTTATCTACCTACCTATCACATGAATTCATAGAAACAGACTGAAACCAGTATTTCCAAAATCTTCCACTCACAGAAGACCCATGGGTATTATCACAGTATCACTTATTCTCACGAATAGACAATATTTCTACCTATGATTCAGTATGTTCCACCGATATGCCATTCTTAGGGACTCTCACTTCTGCTGCTAGGGATCCATGGACTCCCTGACACCCTCTCTTTCTGCATAAAGGTCATGGGCTCACGCTACACAAACACGCATGCTGTATGGAAGGTAGGAGGCTTTGTGAAGCAGGCAGAGCCCCGGGAGTTTAGGAATGAGGCATCTTAACTGGGGCTTTGTCCTCTGTCACCAGGGTCACCAGAAGAGAGTCATCTGGTTGGCTTCTATGGGTTTGGGAACCCTTATTTATAGAGCAGAGATAGCTGCTATGTCTTGTTTCACCATGTCCACTGCAGAAGGTTAGCCACATCATACACAGCATACACAGTTAGCACACATACACACGCACTCTGTTCTGTAATGTACAAAGACTGGAGACAAAGAGTTATTTTCTTTTCAGAGAGCTTTCACAAGTAATCTATGCTGTTGCCTTTGTAAATTGTTTTTGGTCCAACAAAATGGACTGAATGAATATTGTAAATCATACCAAAATTCTTGCTCAGTGACAACCCCTGGATAAATATCTATATTTTTATTTGAATGTGAGTAATAAAATGATCAAATGTGACTTTGGGGACTACCTTCTTCTGCACAGTCCATCTGCTGTTATGCTCTATGGCTACAAAGTGGTGTCCCTCATCTATCAAGAAAAATCTGGTAGTGAGGGTGCAGTTCATATAAGGTTTTGTAAAAGGAAGTATTCAATTAATTTATTACTTAATCCATTCCCCTCTCAACCCGACCCTCTACCGATTGGGATAATAACCAAGTTACAAATTTACCCAGGAGAACTGATGTGGCCCTGATGTACTCACATATACTGAAACTGTATAGCTAAGACACATAAAATTACCCCATACTAATAATGCTGAGCACTGTTAAGTTTACCTTTTTTTTTTTCCTGTTGAAAATAAAATAACAGTAGCAACATTACTGAATGAAGAGGAAGCCAGAGGCCTACATGATCCTCAGCATTTTTTGAAAATAAAAAGTAGGAGTTTTGAATTATAAGCCTTGTTTAGATGACAAACTAGAATGCTGATGCCAAAAGCTGCCTTACAAAAAGTTAATCTTTTGCTATTTCATGAGTATATGATGCCAGGAAGAGAAAAGGGCATTTTCTCATGTTCTCATACTGGAAAATCATATTCTAATCATATGTAGTTTTTCTCTGTCTTCACAATAGTGTTTACCTAGTTTTAAAGGATCTCTCTTTTAAGAGAACAAAGCTTTCTCAAATCAGAGGGCAAACTATTTCAATAGACACTGTGGTGTGCATGAAACTTCAAGAAAAATCTATAGCAATGATCTGAAATGGTGTGTCGGGTGGGGGGGGAAGGAGGCTATATCTCCAGTGAAATGCAAAATTCAGAGAGTGCGGCCCTAATATTACAAAATATTTGGGTCCTCGGGGTAGTTTCAAATCAGTGAAGTGCTTTAACTCAGATCTTCAGTGGGCTGGGGTTTGGGAAGTAACATATCAGAACTGTAAGAAGTCTTATTATAAGAAAGTAAGGTTTTGAGTGAAAATGTTTAAATTATGCCACTGGGTTTTATGCCTTCAGACCCTCAGTGTGTGGCTCTAGGAAATGCACCTTCATCATAAGACTTGTAAGACAGTTGCAGATTCTTTGAAAAAGGAACTTTTATGTATCTTTTCATTTTTAAATCTTTTTATTCTTCAATTACAGTTGACATACATTACTATAATAGTTTCAGGCGTACACCCCAGTGATTGGACATTATATAACTTACTAAGTGATTATCCTGATAAATCTTGCACCATCCGACACCATACATAGTTATTAATATATTACTGACCAAATTCCCTCTGCTGTACTTTACATCCCCGTAACAGTTCTGGAACAACCAACGTGTACTGCCCAATCCCTTCACCATTTTCACCCATCCATCAACCCTCTCTCATCTAACAACTATCAAAATGTTCTCTGGGTCCTGGCCAGATGGCTAAGTGGTAGAGCGTAACCGGGGTGCAGAGGTCTTGGGTTCAATCCCTGATCAGGGCACATATAAGAGGCTATCAATGAGTGCACAACTAAATGGAGCAATGAGTTGATGCTTCTTTCTCTGTCTCTCTTTCCCTCCTCTCTCTTTCAAATCAATGAGTAAAATTTTTAAATGTTCTATGAGTATGTTTCTGTTCTGCTTGTTTACTTTGCTAGTTAGATTCAATTGTTGATAGATATGTATTTACCGGTAGTTTATTGTTCATATATTTTATATCTTTCTTTTTCTTCATCCTTTTTCCTCCTTCTTCCTATTCTTCCTTCTCCCCCTCCTCTTTCTTCTTCTTCTTCCTTTAAAAGACACTTTAACATTTCATTTAATACTGGTTTGGTGGTCATGAACTCCTTTGGCTTTTTTTTGTCTTACCCATCTTTTGATTCTCAATTATATCTTTGCTGAGTAATCTTGGTTATAGATTCTTTCTTTTCATCACTTTGACTATTGCTTGTCAATCCCTTTTGGCCTGGAATGTTTCTGTTGAGAAATCAGTTGACAGTCTTATGGGGGCTTCCTTGTAGGTAACTAACTGCTTTTCTCTTACTGCTTTTAAGATTCTCTCTTTGTCTTTAACCTTTTGCATTTTAATTATGGTGTACCATGTTGTGGGCCTTTTTGGGTTCATCCTGTTTGGAACTTTCTGTGCTTCTTGGATTTGTATGTCTATTTCCTTCACCAAGTTAGAGAAGTATTCTGTCATTTTTTCAAATAGAATTTTAATTTCTTGCTCTCTCTTTTTTCCTTCTGGCATGGCTATGTGAATATTGGTACTCTTTAGGTTGTCCCAGAGGCTCCTTACAATGTTCTCATTTTTTTTTCTTAGATTCTTTTCTATTTCTGCTGTTGTGATTGGGTGTTTTTTTTTGCTTCCTTATATTCCAAATTACTGATTTGATTCTCCACTTGACCTACTCTACTGTTAATTCCTTATAAATTATTCTTCATTTCAGTTAATGTATCCTTCATTTATGACTGGCCCTTTTAAATGCTGTTGAGGTTCTCACTAAGTTCCTTGAGCATCCTTGCAACCAGTGGTTTGAACTCTGCATCTAGCAGATAGCTTCTCTCCGTTTTGTTTAGTTCTTTTTCTGGAGACTGTTCTTTCATTTGGGACGTGTTTCTTTGTTTCCTCATTTTTACCACTTCCCTGTGTTTGGTTTTATGTATTAGAAACTCCCTGTGGGCCTTGTCAGTTGGCTCAGTGGATAGGGTATCAGCCTGGCATGCAGATGTCCCAGGTTTAATCCTCAGTCAGGGTACACATGAGAAGTGACTATCTGCTTCTCTTCCCTTCCCTCTACCCCTTCTTCCTTTCTTCCCCTCTCTCAGCCAGTGGCTCAATTGGTCTGAGCACCAGCCACAGGCGTTGAGGATAGTTCAGTTGATTTGAGTATCAGCCCCAGGCAGGGGTTGCCAGGTGGATCCTGGTCAGGATGCATGCAGGAGTCTGTCTCTCTATCTCCCCTCCTCTCATTTATAAAAGAAAAGAAAAAGAAAAAAAGAAATATTTGTGCTTCCTGGGCTTGTATGTCTATTTCCTTCACAAAGTTAGGAAAGATTTCGGTCATTATTTTTTCCAATAGGTTTTTAATTTCTTGCTCTCTCTCTTCTCCTTCTGCTACCACCATGATGTAAATGTTGATAGAGCTGTTATGTCTCCCAGGCTTGGTAGAGTAGCCTAATAGAGTAGCTATCCTGTAGGGTCCAGTGGCATAGTCTCCCTGATGACCCAAGCTGGGTACTTGGGGTATGCCCCTGTGTGGGCTGTGTACACCCTCTTCTTGTAGTTGAGCCTTGAATGCTGTTGGCATGTCAATGAGAAGTATTTATGTCCTGGCTGATCAACTGCAAGGGCTGGCTAGTGGTGACCACTGACCACCATGGAGGATCAGCTGTGAAGGTCTCGCCACATAGAGCAAGAATTACTTCAGTGGGGTTCTGGTGCTGGCTGAGTCAGCTGAAAAGGGGACTTTTAATGAACCTATTTTAAAGGCTGCCATTAATAGCTATCTGGCACTCAGTAAGTACTCAAAAATACGTTTTGAAAAAATAAATGAATAAATAATCATCCCAGCCCTTCAAATACCTTCTTTTATAAAGACTTGTAGTATTCTCAACCTCTTTGCCTGTCAGAGGTCCAGATCTACTACTGACTAGCTACCACTTTGGCCAAGTCATTGATTTTCCTTGAGCCTCAGTTTCCTCACAGACAAAAAAAGTGTCATCATATCTGTGCACAAGAGAGTGAGAATTATATATATATATAAATACTCTATTAATTTTTAGGTATGATATTATGATAACATGTTAACTTCTCAGTAATACTCTTATACAGACCCTAGAAACTCTAGAATCCTGTGGGGGGGCTAACTTGTTATTCTGCTGATCTATGTTGGAAAGATATGGACACTCCAAGTGGCCAAATGAACTTTCCCTGACTATCTTCCCTTCAGCCCTGGGGTGTTAAGCTAGCAATGTTTGAGAATCATGAAAATGAAGTAATGTATCATCTATAAATTCTCCAAAAGATAAAATATATATCTCTAGATTAATAACCAATGACCCGTGTTTTTGCTATAATACTGGGCCTAAAAGACTGGCACAGGGAAAAAGCTACTTGTGTCTGGCAAATCTCTTCTGGAGATCTGACATGTTTTTATCATAGCTTTGAGGAGAGCCACAGAACGTATCCCATGATTTTCATTCTGGCTCTGGCTGCCAGGAAACTCAGTTATGTTTTGTGTTCAACTGAACACAACCCTTGATCTAGATTTTTTATTTTATTTTATTTTATTCATTTTAGACAGGAGACACAGAGTGAGAGAGAGAGAGAGAAAGAGAGAAAGGAGGGAGGAGCTGGAAGCATCAACTCCCATATGTGCCTTGACCAGACCAGTGCAGGGTTTTGAACTGGCGACCTCAGTGTTCCCAGGTCAACGCTTTATCCACTGCGCCACCACAGGTCAGGCGATCTAGATTTTTAAATGGTGATATTCTGCTCTTCCCTACTTCATTGGCTGGCTCTTAATCTTTTGTTTTTATCTTAATGGTGCTTTGATTTTGATTGCATTTGGGTGTTTATGGTAAGCCTGGAATCACTTTTGGAAGTCAACAGGTTGCCCATGGCCTACAGATGAATGAGCGACTTTACTGCTGCCTAGAGATAGCAGTGCTCCCTGTCCATGAGCATTTTCACTTCTTGGGGTCTCCATGCAATTCTTTAGCTGTGTTCAAGGGGGTGCCCTCCACCCCACTGATTGTCTTAAGTACATTTTAGAGAATGTGTTCTAACTGGGAAAATATAAACAACCAAGAGTGCAATTTAAACAAAGCATTTCAATGTAGTCATTGAACCAAAGTACAAGCCACACACTGTACCTAAAGCCAATGAAATTAAATCTTGCATGAGGCTAAAAAATGTTAAGCAAACAGATTAAAATCCCTTAAGTGAATATTCCTGGAGACTGCAGGAGAATATCTGCAATAGTTCAGTACAGCTGTGTCCTGCTGTGGGCAAACCCAACATATGAAAAGCGAACTTGGAAAACAGACAGATTGAGGGTGATTATTCACATAACAAAGGGATTAATGGGAGAGTCCCTTCAAACAGCAACCATCCCTAGTTTATTAGAATTCCATTTATAGAGATTCAATTTACACAACTTTCAGAAACACGCTTGTTTCATGAAATACAATCCATCTTTGGAGCTAAAGCTGCTTAAAATGTTTAATTATTCTCCTTTTCCATCTCTAGGGACCTGCACATTTTAGACATTTGCCAGTGAAGTGTCAAATGACAAGCTCCACTTTCAGATCAAGCCATCCAGGTCTAATGTATTTTTTCTTCTTAAATTTAATGTGATAGAAAAGGTTTGCTCATGGAAAATAGCATAAGGATGCTCAGCATCTGCCAGCCTTTTTGAAGGAGGAATGAGGAAAGTCAGTGACACCTACCTAAGCAGAATCCCTAGGAGCTAGTACTTCTGAAGGGGCAGAGACTTTCCAAGCAATTATACCACCTCCACCACTCAGGGCTATTTCGGAAGTAATCTGACTGAAGGAAGATGATTTGGGGGCATAAAAGAATAAAGACAGGATTTAAGTCTTTGAATTTTTCTTTTCCTACCATGAATATCTCTGATCTAAATTCATTGTTCTCTAAAACTGCACATCAAGAATGGGTCTTTAAAAAACACTGCTTTCCTTTCCAGAGCTGAAATTCTCTTGAGTTGAGTGAATAAGGGTAGTGGGAGATTCCCCACAAAAATAGCCAACATTTAAACTCCAACTTCCTGATCACTCACTCTTGGCCACTAATTAAAACCTGGCAATACCTAAGGTGGGTAAGTAAAAGTCTATATAATAGGGGAAGCCACTGGCATCTAACTCTCCCTCTAGGATTAAAGTCTGGGCTACCTAATTGACTTGGATGTGACCTATAAACAATCAAAGGATAGAAGCTAGAAAGGTCCACCATGATTCCAGCTCAACATAGTGATAGAATTCTAGGAAGGAAACACTGTCAGCCATTTTTACTTGGATGGACCTTTCCTGCTGGACAGATTCTCTATATCTCTGAACACACTTAGAATGGGCGGGTATAGCAACCTGGTAAGAACAGCATTAGATTAAGCATGTCTCTCTTCTCATTTCTTCTCCTCCCAATATGGAGGACTGAATCTGTCCTGCAGATACCCAGAATGTGATTTTTGATAAAATGAAGTCATAAGGTCTAATGGCAGCTCTGAGAGCTGGGAGAACACGGATATTGAGTCTGGAGTGAGAGAAATCGGAGTGCAGGTCCGGCACTTGTCACATATCAGTGGTACCACCTTAGGTAACTAACTTAACCTCTCGCTGTCTCTGTCTGCTGATTGGAGCCTTGGTCTGCTCCATCAAGTGGGGATGATCATGTATACCAAATTTATATAAATTTTACATTAAAAATCAAATGATGTAAGTAGAGCTTTTAGTGTTAGTGCTGTTGTCATTTTCATGAAGGCACCAGAAGCTCTGAATGGAATACAAATGCCAGACCTGCTCTCAAGGAAATCTGGCTGCCTTTGGAGGATTTCTCAGGCTGGGAATTATTTAAAAAACTAGGCTACTTATGTCATGATGGGACATATGGAACCTTCTATGCCCCAGATCTCCAACTTCTCCCTGAGCAAGAACAGAAGTTGCTTTCAGAGGTCAGTGGGGTTACAAGAGTATTCAGCCAATCTTTCTGAAGGACTACCCCTGGCATGGAATTGATTAGGAGATACATTCTAATGAACTGTTGAGTGATTACAGCTCAAAGGAGGCCGGCCCTTGAACCCACTCTAGAGGGAGATGCCCCAATCTGCCAAGAGCCAGTGTTGAAGCTGACTGTACAAAAGGAAACAGGGTGTTGGCACACTTCCCAGTCAGGCTGCTGCTGTGTCTGCCCTGAAGTCTGCTGCCGGTCTTCTGAATTTAAAAGACAAAATGATTTCAGCAGTCCCTAACCCAAGAGCCAAAATACTAACCTGAGAACTGACTGCAGGAAAAGATAACCCATTTTAATTACCTTCAGAATTATGCAAGGATTGGCCCTGGTGTACATGATAATCCCATTGCTCTGTAGCGTTCGCAGACGGAGAGCCAGTTTAAAGTCCTCTTCTTTGCTATTTTCAGAAAGCCGGTATTTGATGTAACTGTTTCCAGCAAAGCTGAGAGAAGTGTGCCCTGAAAAGACCATAATGACAAGACACATATGCTTTTAACTTCCAGAAATGAGCAGGGACACATGAAATCGCCCAACAGCTACCAAGCAAGTTCATTAAAGACCATGGGAAGTTAATAAAGGCATGGAAGAGAAACCATTTTTGATTAAAAACTGGTTCTCCGTTTCAGGTCACTCTGTAATTTCAAAGTGAAAAAAAAATTAACTAGTCAGATGCCAAAAAAGTCTTAGTTGGCTAATAATGACAAGAGCAACTTGATAAATTTATGACCTGAATTTTCTTAGTGTCACTAGATCCCCAATTCTGACTTTCTAAAATTAGCTCTATTGAAGGATACCCCATTTTGCTCACCGCCAGTACTTGGGCACTTATGAACTTTCCATTCCATGCAACAAAGAAAAGACACAACCATTTTCAAAGAATATCTATATTTCCCACACATCCTAACAACAAATAGTCAACTTATGACACTTGCACTATTGTTAAAATAAAAGGTAACTGATATAAAGGAAGTTCATGTCATGTAGAGTCACAATTCTACCTTCTGACCATTGATTCCAAGGCTTTCCTTCCCAAAATTTTCAGCCCTACTCACATTGCCCAATTCGGAACACATCCTCTTTTTTTAAACTGCCTCCAACTTTATGCTTTAATAAGCAAGGTCATGGTTGAAAAGCGGTCTTGCTGAATGAAAGGTGCAAAGTGTGGAAATATATTAAATGGACAATAATTACAGATAATCAAAGTTTCTATATAGAAAGTAGAAGGGAGATGGGCAGGAAGTGACCTCTGAAGTTAGGAGGCTTGGCTTTATTGTCACCCTACATACCCGCCTGCTATGTGCACAGTGTGTGTGGTGGTGAGGACAGCATGAATATCTTTTAAGTGTAAGCCTTAGATGACTTCAAAAGCAAGTATTCTGGTGACCCCTTCACTGCACAGGCAGCTCCGTTCTTGAAATCAACTATAAAAGAACGTTGGCTTCTGTTTTTAAGAACAGTGCTTCCCTTTGCAAAGGCTGAATTTCTATAACCCAAGGCTTAACTATGTGCTTTGTACACACTAGTCATAATCATTTATTCTTCCCACTATAATTACTATTATAATCATTATTCAATAAACAACTCTTTGATTCCAAAATTGGTTTCAACGTATCTATATTTTAAATATATCCTCTACCAAAGAAAGGGTTCTATTGATACCAAAAATCAATAATACTCTTTAGAATAAAAGAGTGGTAGAAAATACATGAATCAAATGAAGTACTGAAATTGAATGAAGATCAGAAATGGAGGATCATTTAGATGGAAATAACAAATCTGATTTTTTTTTCTTTTTTAAGACAAAGAGGGGAGCACATGCAATTTGGGGGCATGCAGTTAGTCAGCACTTCCAGTGGAGAGTCTGCTTACTTGGTGCTCTAGGCTGGATGTACCTCATGGAAGGTCAGCTGGCCTAGCTCAGCCCTACCTTCTGTTGGTGTCTGGTTTGGGGCTATGGGTGTGTGCAGCCCTCTGAACATCAAAGGCATTGCCACAGATCCTCTGACTCCTCTGTCTAATAAATAGCCTTCTGTATTCCCTCATTTTACACCCTCACCATCCATGTAGCATGACTAAAAACACATGTTGTGGTCTCCTCATTATCTCAGGGTCCCCAGTCACTGCAGGGGTCCTCAGCACAGGCTGCAGCTGCAATAAATGCCAAGTACACTTGAGGGTGGATGTTAGCCATGGTCCATTCTGACAGATAATGTTGCATGCAGATAGAAATGCCTTGTGGAAGGGTTAAGGCAGTGTGATTCACTTAAGGGCAAGTGCTGTAGGAATATAAATTTAGACCTTTTTCATTTCAACCCACTCCGCACCTGAGCACTCTCCGAGCTTCCCTGGTGGACACTGGCAGAGGAACGGTCTCCTGCTGGCTTCATAACCAACACACTGCATGTCCCCTGGACATGGCTTCTCCACGCAAGGATCATTGGACCCTGGGCACAGTCCTCCTGTGACAGAGGGGGAACATGCATGATCAGTACAAAGGGAATCACTCTATACTCCAGGAAGCAAAGGAATAGTTCAAGAGCGGGACTCTATAGGCTCAGAGCTGAGAGACAAGGAGACTGCCCAGTAGCAGGAGCACCTGAATGGGCTTCCTCTGGTGTGGGTGCCCTGTCAGATGTCCCTGTATCTGCCAAAAGCTCGCTGCCAGACTTAAGCCAGTTGGGTGCAAAGAGTAAATGGGGTTCTTTCTCTGAGGCTATAAGATGCAAAGGTGGTGACTGGACCAGCTTCAGCAGAAAGAAAATCACACTGTATGGGTTCTGGTAGTATTTCCTGGAGTGGGGTTTCTGCATACCAGTGGCCAAGAAATGCATCACGTGAGTTTAGATTTCTTCTACATCCCTCTTCTGCCCTAGAAAACTAGTGGTAGACATCAGATGTCAGTTATTGTTCTCAGCGGGGGGGGGGGGGCGTGTCAGAGGGGAGACTTTTCTAAAGAAAAGTATGACTAATTATAAATTGTGAAAGCACAACTCCCATTGTTTCCTAACCCTCTCTGCTACATGCTAGTGTATTGATTAACGGTAAATGTGCCCTACTGGCTATCAAAAATAGTAGAATTATCCTTGGCAAAGGAAGGCTTTCTTTCTACTCGTGTGATGTTCACAGCACAGTAAGATGAAAGGTTAACGCCCCACAGGGGAAATCCCAGAAAGCATATTAACTGATTAAGGCAGAATCTGGGACCCCAGTGAGTCATTTCAGAGTCATTTCAGAACCACAGTGAAGGTAAACGCGAGTCCATTGAAGGAAGTGCTCTTTTCAAAGGCCTTGGTTCCTTCCGATGTAATTAGGCTACTTTCAAACTGGTGAGGGTTTGAGAGGTGAAATAGAAAAGAAGGTATTAAAAATAGCCCACAACTAGGTTAGCAGTGGCCTAAAGGAGCACCCTCCTCTGTGAGCTGAGAAGAGGCCGGACGTCAGTAGCTTCCTTCCTCAGCGAGATTGGGCCCTTCCATCACCACTCTCCTTTGCATCCAAACTCTTCTCTCATCGTTAAGCATGTTGTCGCACAATGCCGTTCTTTCTTTGTCCAGGAGGAAGCAAAAATATGTAATGCTAGGTACATAGCAACATTTTCAAAACTATAATCCTTGAGAGGAGCAATATAAGTAGCACCAGCAAACTAAGAATCCATAAATCCTATTTTCCATTGGTTTAGAGCTCGGCCAAAAATGATATCCTTGGCAATGGTCCAGCTTACAAAGTCTTAGAAGATGAAGGGATTTTTAAACATGAAAATTTAGAATTATCTCTACAAATGGTTTTAAAGAGACATAATTGCTCTGAAATGCGTTTTCTTGTTTTCGTTCCAAGAAATCTTGATTCCTGCCACATATTTATCAATATTTACGAAATGTAAAAAAAAAAAAAAAGAACAAGGCTGTTCAACCACCTTATGATCTGTTTCAAGAGGCTTTTAATAACCTGTTTTTAAATAACTTCTAGTGCATTCATTCAAACAAATATATTTTTGAGGCCAGTGAGGTGATAGGCCTGAATATGGAAAGATGAAAGGAAGTGATCCCGCCTCTTCCTCCCCCAGGTAACAACGTGCAAGCACATGATTACAACACAACAGGGAAATTGCTTTCATGAAGAGATGTGAGTGCAATGGAAGTGCCACAGAAAGAAGAGTTGTGTTTCCTGGGAGAATGTCAGAAGTCACACATAGGAAGGGGCATTTTAAACTTGGGCTTCAAGGATGAGATCCTTTGAGTAACAAGGAATGGTGTTTTATGGGAATGAACCAGCCACAGTTAGTGGCTTCCCTGCATTCATGTGTCTCAGTTTATTCACGGTAAGTTCACAACTCTACCAGGTGACTCCTGGCTGTACCCATGCGCAGCTTCCTTTCCGTTTCTGACAGTCTCCACACTTCTATGTTGCTCCTAAATGTTGACGAGTTAGTAGGTGCTCAAAAAGTACAAAGAGCCCAGTGCTAACCTCTGCCACATAGAGGTGGCAATGTGCATAAATATATTAAACAATGCATCTCATGAAACAGTTGTAACTCTGGATTACTTGGACATTGCCTTCCAATTAGACACAGAAAGAGTAATGTCGGTAGTTAAGAAATCTGTTATGTCCCATGCCATGGACACACCTCTTTCCATGCCAGTCAAAGGGTAACCTCTCTATCCAATTACGTCTGTGAGATCCAAGCTATATCTGTTACATTCATAATATTTTCTGCTCTAACTCAATGGTCATGTTGCTAAGAAACTTTACCTGATCAAAAATCCAGTTTAAAAGTCATTGTTTCAGAGGAGAGGAGAGGGCTAGATAATTTCAGACCCATGATAATAAATCTATTTTCTCCCATAGGAGCAATTTTCAATTGTTTTTCATCGCATGGCATGCATAAACTAATTACTAAAATTCCTTAGTACACCAAGAAAATGTATTTTTTGCTGATCTGACCAAAAAAGAGGTATAATTTTTATTCATTCACACTGGAAGGCGATTATTGTATTGGCTGTTGTCATTTTTTTTTTTAAATTTGACAATTTAAAGGAAAAGAGGTCAGTGCCCTAACTAAATAGTCAAGTATTGCATATTTTAAAAATTCTGCTGCACACCAGTTGAAAATCACCGTCCTATAAGAATATAGTAACATTTTTTAAAAAAAGTTATAAATGTATAAAATAATAACTGAACACTTATTTCAGAATGAATATAGTATTTGACTTCTCCCTTTTATTTACATGCTTGACCTTTGTTTGACCATCAGTGTAACCATGGTAATTAGCACAGGGCTTCCCACTTTATCACCCATGTCTCTTACAATGGGTTAAAAGCACAAAGCAACTTAGGCCCACAACTGAAGTTCAAACTCACAGCTCTTTTTCTTCTTTTTTCCTTATGTCATAACCATAGAACCCATATAATTGAATCCAGTAAATTAATGGATTACATTAGACCCAATCCCCATTATGAAAATTCTATCTGGAGGATATATAAAAATATATTAATAGAAATATTAGGACACACACATTAGAAAATTAATAATATATTAGATATACAACAATGTGTACCTCTATTTATTCCAGCAATTGACTGTGTTCTTTTATTCTTTTCCTTTTTCAAATAGGATTTTTTAAGGTAAAGGGGGACAGTTCTTGGCAAGGGTTCTGTCTCTTGATGCTTTAAAAATCCTCCAGTGCCTCTTCCCCAGTCCCGGCTGAGATGGGAGGAGCCATGAACATTGGGTCTCCAGCTGCAGCTGTCAATTTGCTGGGCCCACAGCCTACTCTCATGTGGTTCAAGGAAGTATGAAGGCAGGTTAGAGCCTGGAGGTCTGTGTAACTGCAACGGCCCTCTTAGATGGGGGCAATGTAAGCTGCACATAAAATGCAGTCTATTCTGAGTAGAGCAAGACTTCCAGTTACTGAAAAACAGGTTTTCCCAAACTAAAGACTCCCCATAGGCAATGTTGTAGTTCTTCCCTCTCTTTGGACTGTGATAACAAATAAGGTTCTTTCTGAAATACATATGGTCAGAGGGACTGGATCTTTCTATGCCAACCCTGAACAATGTCACGTGTCCCTCAGCCTCAGATGTGTCAAGGTCTGGTTCTGGGGGATAACAACTATCCTTCTGACCAAAGCCGTAATTCCCTAGCAAACACAAAATCCAAAATACTTTATCCCCCCTCTTATTTGGGTCATTATTTTCCTTTTTTTTAACTGAACTTATTGGGGTACAGGTTTCAAGTGTACAGCTCAATAAAACATCATCTGCACTCTGCCTTGTGTGCCCATAACTTCAAGCAAAGCCTCTTTCATTCGCATCTCTACCACTTTTAATTGTTGCTGAGGGATTAACTTGTTATTTAGAAATCATGTTCATGTCACGTTTTCCAGGAAGTTGTGTGTGCCTACCATTGCAAAGAGCCTTACAGACCCTCTCTGTGGTGTCAGAAAGTGCCTCATCAACTTTCGAGTCCCAGGGAAGAGACAACAGTGTCAGCTTCTGTTGGCTTCTGAGAGGAAGTTATCTTATTAACTATCATTAAATAATCCAGGTTTAATTAATTTGTGCTGTGATCAGTGACAGCTTGGGGGGTGGGAGACTTACGTGCTTCGCATCTCCAGGCACCCATCAATTTGTTGCCAGAGTGAGCATGAAGGGAGCAGGGTCCCACTTTATCAAACCAGCTGACACCAGTTATTGTATATCAGGGCAGGACAGAAGGAGCAGACATTTTTAGCAACTGTCAGGACATAAAGCAGGCAGAGAGAGCTCCGTTTCCCATTCCCAGGGCCCCTCAGGAAGGCGAGGCAGTGTAATAGAAAATGGTGCTGGGTTGACAAGCAGCAGACCTGGATTTTGGCCCTGATTAGTATTCATCTCATTTACTCTATGACTCTGAACCAGTCACTGGATGTTTCTGAGTCTCAATTTCTTTTTCTGAAAAATGAGGATAATGATTCTTTTTAAAATTTATTTTATTTATTTATTTTATTAATTTGAGAGAGAAAGGAAGGTAGAGAAAGAGAGAGAGAGATAGATAGAGAGAGAGAAACATAGATCTGTTCCTGTATGTGCCCTGACCAGCAACCTCTGCACTTTGGGATGATGCTCTAACTTACAACCGAGCTATCTGGCCAGGGAAGATAATGATTCTTCATAATAGTGGTAAGAATGAAATGTGCTAATGTTAGTGAAAGCAACTTGCAAAGAAACAATAAACTTATAGTAGAAGCAAATTGCTACAAGTTCCCCAAACTGAGGACACTAGCTTGACTCAGCAACATGTCAGAGAAGCGTTATCTTTTTCTTGCTGTCCTTTTTTGGGGTCTAATTCATGATTTGTATATTGATAGATCATATGAAGTGCTATGTGCATGGGAGTACAGAATCAGACCTGGAGCTGTGCATTAATCAGGGTCCCAGGCCACATGCAGGCGTGGGGGCTCCTTCACCACCTCGTAGGCAGTCTTTTCCTACAGTCTCTCCATGAGCAGAAACACGTATACCTGTAGCCATTCTCCGAAAGGAGGTTTTCCACCTTCTGAAGTTTTGCTCAGAGGAAAATTTAGGTCATTCTCTACAGAGTTAACATACAATTCACTTGAGCAGATGCTTCAGAGCTCTGGAACTGCAGGGTAATCCTCCAGAGGTTTTAGAAGGTTCAAGCAGCCATCATTAATGACTCTCCTGTCCATCTCCCCAGCATTTCTGTAGCCTCTTGGATTAAGTCAATGCCTTTAGCTAACACATCAGTATCTAACTGTGATCATTATCGCTGCCACTCTGAGCTGATTCAACCTCTTGATTTATGTCTCTGCCTCATTATACCCAGAATCCAATAACTAATGGTTAACAATATACCGAGAATCCAATAACTAAATGGTAAACACCTTGAATTCATGTGCTTTGCCAAGATGTCATGCATTGGCTAATGCCACAGAAGTCAATGATCTTCCCTTTGGGGGAGGGGGAATGTGGGAGGTGGAGGAGGGTAGAGGAGATAAATGGTGATGGAAGGAGACTTGACTTGGGGGGGGGTGATCACACAATACAGAGTACAGAGATGTGTTGTAGAATTGTGCACCTGAAACCTATATAATTTTATTAACCAATGTCACCCCAATAAATTCAATTAAAAAAAAAACCAACTTCTGCCTGACCTGTGGTGGCGCAGTGGATAAAGCGTCGACCTGGGAACGCTGAGGTTGCCAGTTCAAAACCCTGCACTGATCTGGTCAAGGCACATATGGGAGTTGATGCTTCCAGCTCCTCCCCCATTTCTCTCTCTCTCTCTCTCTCTCTCTCTCTCACTCTGTGTCTCCTCTCTAAAATGAATAAATATAAAGAAATTTTTAAAAAAGATATGTTTGAAAAAAAATTAAAAAAAAAAACAAAACTTCCCTCTTAACCCCCAGCCTGAATGAAATTTTAAAACACCTTCTCCTAAGGTTTCTTGGCTTTAAAATGGTTTCTCATGGTTCTCCCAGGAACACAGAGTCATCTGTGATAGCATTTTCTTGGCTCAGCATATTTTCTAAATGATTCTGTTAAAGGCTTAGTGTCATTTTATTGAAGACAACCTCTCTGGGGTAGTTGTGTGTCATCTGAACAGATGAGGGAATATGCACATGCTAAGAAGCTGGGGTCACCACCAGGGTGGACACCTCCAAACCTCTCCTGGCACTCTGGGACTCATGTGTGCTGGATATGAGGGCTCTTCAGAGACCTATCTGTTATGAATAAAAAATGGAAAACTTCTAGTTTGCAGGAGGAACCCGGTTAAGACTCAGAGACAATACTGAAGGTTATTCAAAAATGCTGAGATTGGGACTGTTAGCTCTTCTCTAAGAATTAGCTTTGACAATCCACAGCCCAAGTGCAAAATCAATTTCAGATTTTTCTGCAGTTTTTATTTTTTAAATCAAGGCTAATTTTTAAGTGTCTCACTGCCTCAAAGAAACCTTTGCCATTTTATTTCATTGTGCTTCTTAGAAGCAAGCATATTACCATGGTTTCCCATCACACGCTCCATTTACTTGTCCTATCATATTCCTTCCTGGAATGTCCTTACTCCTCACCATCCAGTCTGACTGACCTCCTTATCTCTGTCCACTGCAGGTTCATGTCCAGTGAGGATGGGGAACATGTTAGTCTCCCTCACAATTGCATCTTGCCAGTACCCTGATCAGGGCCTGGCAGAATATTCAATTCAGTGCAGAAGGAATGATCAAATGAAAGGATGCTCAGATCCCTGGACCTTTCTCTTTACTGCTCCCTGTGCTTAACTTGCATTCCCTACCTGGGAAAAACCCAACAATACTAGTTGCATTTCTTTCAATACTTTTTGTGGACTCCCCCAAGTAGGACTGAGGACATCCTCTTTATGCTGCCTGTGCGTCCCACCTACAACTCTTTATAGTGCCTTTTTGTTTACCAGACAGGTTAGGTTCTGAGTGGCTTTATAGGACGGAGTTGGATGACATTACAAAGAGGCGGACTTTGGCGCTTTGTAAGGGAGAAGGCTGTCTCAGGTCCATCCTGTGAGGTAGTGAGCACCTGGCACTGGTGTACAGACTTGGGTTGAGTTATTGTGGCAGGAGTATAGGAAACAGGATGCCGAGAGTAGGTGGCAGTTTGCATTAGGTGACTTTCAAGTTCTTTCTAAATCTGTACAGTGGATAAGACTGCCAGGTAGGAAGCCTGGCTTGGCCATTCACTAGCTCTGTGACCTTGAGCAGGTCAATTGACCTTTACGAGTCTTAGTTTCCTTAACTTTTGAAGAAAGTTAATGATACATACCCTTTAGAGCTTTTGTAAGGGTTAAATGCAATTCTATATATTTAATAAAAACAGGACGGTAACTGGTCACAGCTCAGTAAATGTTAGTTGCCACACCTGTCTCAGCCTTCATCTGCACTGAATCACACTGCTTCTCACCTCCGTTCTTCTGCTCTGATGCTCCAGGAACCTCCTTCTCCATCACCTGCTTACATCTTGCCATCCTTTCAGATCTAGCTCAGGTGGCATCACCCTCAGCGATGCGCTTCGGGGCTCCTCCTACCTCCCCGAGCAAACCTTTGTAACAATGCCATACCCATGGTCGAAGGCGTAACTGTTGCTGCATCTTGTCTGCCTGGGACAGCGCTTCACCCAAACACTCCATTCATTTTGTTTGGAGCTCTGGGTTCCATTCTGTGTTCCATATCCGAACCAGGGCTTGACAAATGAGGCTTCTACTTCCACTATCAGTCATAAATACATTGGTCTTAAGCTCCGATCGTCTCATGAGCTATCCGTTCTTCTGGACAAATGTCTCCTTTTTTATATATTTCTATATCAGACTTTTGAAAAGTCTGTGAACACTTTTCAATAAGACAGTCAGCCCAGCCCCATGGACTGCCCGTTGTGGTGTCTGCTTGCTTCCCATCAGGGGCCTCAAGGGCATGTCATACTGTATTTACTTGTGTTGGTGTCTGGCTTTCTCAGTGCAGTGCCAATGTTCATTGAACATCTAAAGTTTACCAGGCACAATCTCATGATGTCAGAACTTTGTATCTCTTAAACTTCTGTTCAAATGTGATGCTTGACGGTGGCTGGAATTTAATGAACCTATTTGGCACTAAATTCAAGTTTGCTCTCATTTTTTTCAAACCAACACAGCAGTTTGGTTCAAGATGCTAATGAGGTTAATTGGACCCAAAAAATCTGCATGAGAAAAAAAGAGTTAGGAGAGGGATATTGAGGCTAAATCTGTAGAAATATTACTATACAGCCCTTATCATCTTAATTATTCCACCATGTGGTGGGTAAGTCCATTGATGGAATCTGCCAATTTTCCAGGGTAAACCAATACTAGTTGTGAGTGTGTGTGTGTGTGTGTGTGTGTGTTGCGGGGGCGCATGTAAGAAATTCAACTACATCTCCTTTCCAATAACTAAGAAGATGTCTAAAATGCCTGATGCTTTCCTTAATAGTTCTTCACTATTTATTTAAGAGGACACTTTACAAGAAGTGAGAGAGCTTTTACTATTATAACTAAAAGCTTGCCCCTGAACCTGGAGGAAAGTTTTTCAACTTTACTTGCTGTGAGATGTCTCAAAGTTTGATTTTCTGACCACTAGCATTAGAATCATCCAGGCTACATATACAGATCCTAGGCTCCACCAGGCACCTCCAATTATATCTAAGTGTGGGGCCCAGCAATGGGCATTTCTAGTAAGCCCCACATACACTGCAGTCGGAGAGACCCTCTGCCACCCTGAGATGGTGTTGAGAGTCTGGAGATTAGTTTGCCGGGAAAAATGGGCTGGTTGAGTATTCCTACAGAGCACACAGCACTGGAGTTATGACTCACATAAAAAATGGAAGAGACTCTGTTCTTAAGATGCAGATAATAACATAAGGGCCCCCGATGAGCCTTGATTTAATCAGCCATACCACTTTCACCAGCCGTACGGCCCTGGGCAAGGCACAGAGCTATCACATTTATAAAGCAGAATTTATATATCACCTGCTGTGACAAGACTGGGTCAGATGACCTTTTGGGGTCCTTCTACCGTTAAAATCCAGTCTTCTATTTTATGGCTTAATTAAAGAGTGACTTGAAGGTGAGAGGAGGTTCTGAGATGGACCGGAGTCTGCATAGAGCTCTCAGTGAGGAAAAGTTTGTGTTTCAAACCAATGGCTCCTTGTAGAATAGCTGGGGGCCAAATCACAAAACATTCCAGAGCTCTGCATTTCCTAGGAGGGAAAAGGTTTACAGGGACTATAGGACAGGAGCCCTGGACAAGGACACCACCTTGAAATTTACTGCATTTAACATTTGTGCCTCATGCAAAATGCAGGGCAAGGTTCCCCTGTCTCCAGCAAAAGTCAACCCTCTAAATCCCTCTTTTAAAGCAATTCTGACACGTCTGCCCTAACCCTGTCTCTTCTTGATGAACTCATACTCATCCCTCAAAGCCCAGTATCTAGGTGACCTCTGGTATACAAATGTCACAGAAAGCTTTCCTTTGGCTACAACAGGGACTCCATCTTTTCTACTCCCTAGCATTTATTGCAACATTTTTATTGCAAACAGGTACCTGCAAGCTAACTTCATAGTAGCCAGATCCTGAGGGCAGGGCTGTGCCTCTCTCACTTTGAATCTTCAGCGCCTAGGACATGGCTGCCTTCTTAGATGCTGAATGAAACAAGTTCTCAGAGAGTGCAATGATTAAGTTGCTGGTTTAGTGTCTCTTGGAGGGTCAGCCCTGCCCTGTGGTGAATGCCTTTGGAGCCCTGCTGTGAGTCACTGTATCAAGGCCCTTGCAGAGCTTTGGCACATAAATCAGACTGCCTACAGAGGAACCCCAGGTGAGGCCAGACAGCTGATGTTCATAAATCCTGCACGTGGGTAGCATCTGCCAGAAAGGCACTGAGTTATTTTGGAACTGATTTACATATTCAACAGGTCAGACATCACTACATCTATGTGATGGAGACAAATAGAACCCACTGGGTGCTGCTGAGGAAGCGACTGGGACTCCTCCCAGCTGCACAGATGCTGTCATATGCCTCTCATCGGGAGCTACAGTCTCTGCGCTCTTCCTCCAATGAGCTTATTTTCCAAGCTGTGAACAAGAACTTTCTAGGCCCTGCCTGGTCCCAATTAGCCAAGGGCGATGCTTTACAAATGGTCTTTCTTCTGGCTATAGCCCCGTTACGCCAAGTTCACATTGTCTCGAAAGACTCTGGGTGCAATTTTCTTAGAAGAGGGCAGTGTATTTCTTTCTCCACATGTCAGAGAGAGGAGAAGAAGGAGGGAGCAATGCTTCTCACCAACCACTGTGGGCATGTGACTCTGAGCAGTGATGATCTCTGACCAGGAAAGGTCAAGGTTCAGTGCTCCAGTTACAGCAACAGACACAAAGCATTCCATCTCTGCTGCTCTGCGGGCTGACTCCATCCTTGACGGTGCTCCCCGACATCTGGCCCCAGTTTTTCACTGAAGCAGATGTAATGGACTTGCCCTCTGCAATGGCTTCCTAACTTGTTTCTCTGCTGCCTGCCTGGCCAGTCTGCTCCACCCCTGGTGGAGCGGGCATGCTCTTTGTGCAAGACAGAGATGAGCCTGCCACATCTCCACTTCACCTCAGCCAGTGGTTCCCTACCACCCTGGGGTCCTTCCTACAGTCCTCATCCTGCTAACCCTTGTGTGGTCCCCAAGCTTGCTCACAGGTCTCATGTGCCATCACTCCCCACTCCTTCCGGTGACAGGAAACCCCTTTCAATCCCCTCAGTGTAGGTTCCTCTCTTGCCCTTCAGCCTTCCTCATACAAGGTGCCCCGCTACCTGGAAGGTTCTCCTTTTACTATCTGTTTGCACATGTCTAATCCCGACTTATCTCGGCCTGGCGATACTCCCTTTAGAAAACCTGCCTTCTGGATTGGGTCCTCCCGAAGGACCATATTTCCCTTAACTACACTTAGTGCATGTGCTAGCTTGGTTGTCTGTCTGTGCGGCTCAAAGCCATATGCTCCACGGCAGTAGGGCTGTGCTTGTCATGTTAACCCATAGCTCCAGAATCTCTCATGGTTGCTAGATACATAGTAGGTGGCCAGTAAATATTTTGTTCAGTAAGTGAATAAACAAATGCACGCTCACCCAGTCAACGCAAATCTCAGGTGGTGAGGTGGTAGGGAATTCTAACCCACACTCACCGTTACAGGTGCAGCGCACGTTCCTGTAGAAACGCGGACACACAAAGCTGATGCGCGCCGTGCTGTAGGTCATGAGCGCGTGGGAATCCAGCGACAGACTCTGCTCGCAGTGCTGCTCCTGACAGTCCAGCCCCGAGCAATTCTTCTCCAGGATGGCTGAGATGCGCATGACATTCTCCAGATGTCTCCTGGCGCTGGACAGCTTCTGGATCAGGTAGGCCGGCTTGTAGAACTCACCGCTGTGCATCTCCACTGCAAACAGCATGTCCAGCTGGTTGGTGCCCGCCACGGGCTGGATGCTGATGATGTGCAGGCTGTCCTGCTTCTGGGTGAGGACTGCGTTCCGCAGGGTGCGCCGGAACCCATGCATGTGCAGCCCCACGAAGTCCTCGGGGGACACGTTCTCAAAGCGGATGGTGACTGTGTTCTGTAGCATCTCGTGCTCCAGCTGTTCCACGTGCACGACCACATCGATGGGCACCTGGAAGCGACCGTCACTCACGGACACATTCAGGACGTACTTGCCACTGTCCAGGCCGCCCAGGGCAATGATCTTCCCGTCGTGACTGTTCACCTTAAACAAGCTTTTCTGCTCCGATTTCAAGGCAAACGTGAGCACGTCATACATGTCTTGGTCTGTGGCGTGGATCTTCCCAATGACTCCACCAGGAAAGTCGTCTTCCATGGTTACAATGAAAATTTCCAGAGGGATGGCCGTGGGCTTGTGGATACTTTCCTCAATGACCCTCACATGGATGTAGGAGTGAGACACTTGCTGGGGTTTGCCTGAGTCTTTCGCCTAAAACAACCAAGAGGGAGAAAGGCAAGGAACTAAGAAAAAAAAATCATAATCGTTTAAAAAAATTCAGAAGAGGTCAGCTCCTTTAACCACATTCGCTTCTTCCCCCATCCCTTGCCACTAATCTGCGAAAGGCTGAAGATGTACATTCAATTAAGAGTGATAATGTATCACCTTCAGTCCCATGTGCACCTGTTGTTGTGGACTATGAAATGTATCAGCACAATAAAGCCCATGGGGGTGAGGAGGGAAGGAGGCTAGAGGGTGCTATGAGATCCAACATGCCCACAACAGGCTGGCCTTGTTTTAGTTTTGGACAGAAGCCACAAGGAAACCTCAAAAACTGGTGTTCCACTCTTGGAAGAAGAATTTTTGTCGTCTTTGGATTATTTCCTTTTGTCTGGACCAGATGGCACCTTTCTGCACACTTGAGAAACAACACTATTTAAGTGGGAATTCACAATATTGAGGTTTAAAAAAAAACAATGGTACACTAAAGGGAAAAATATGTAGCTTGAATAGAACCTTTTTGTCTTTCTTCTTTATATCAAAATTGATGGAACAACCACTCTGACAATACACCTTGACTGAGTGCCTCCATGCAACATGGAGGTAGTCAGTGCTGCAGGGTTCCAGTGAAGGGCAGATTCCCACAGGCTGGATCCCCAGGACAGGTATCTGAGGATGCATGGCTGATGTGGACTTTGCAGGCCAGATGGAGTCTGGGAGGTATGTCCTTGTATGTGAAAGGCAGTGTAAAGGCAAGGTCTTGGACATCCCACAGACTTAAAGTTCAAATCTTGGTCCTGCAAAGCACTCACTACCTGTCTGGCTGTGAGTTAGTTACTTATCCTCTCTGAGCTTCACTTCTTGTATCTTTAATGTGAGCAAAATAGTAGTTACTTCACAGGATCCTTGTATTGTAAGGATTAAAAGATATGATATTTGCAATGTACTTAGCACAGGACTGACCCAAAGAAGTACTTAGTATATCAGAGTTAATGTGATTGCTATTATAATATTATAATATTGTTATTTTTATTATTACCCTCACCACATGTTTCTTTGATGGACTATATGAACCAGAGATGCTGACATGGAAAATTCATATAGAAAAGGATACGGTTAGCAAATTGGGTTGAACCTAAAGTCAAACTGTGGAGGGTCTCAGAGGTTTGTGATGTGTTTAGACTTCAACAGCCAAAGGCTGCCCACTCAAATGGCAGAGGCCAGAAAGATGACAGAGAGGCATGAAGCCACAGGGTGTAAGGTGATAGACTAGTGGGCCTGTGGCCTGAGAAGGACTAGAGAGTCATATTTGCCTGAAGACCTGAAATTCAGAATCTGAACGAGTGTGGACCAGGATTTCACCTGGAGGTCACCAACTTCAGGTACTAGGAAGCCACAGATGGTTTTAGTTTAGGGCAGAGGTTGACACACCTGTTCTGTAAAGAACAGGATAAGAAATAGAAGTGTTGGCTTTGGGGGTTATACAATCTGTATCAACTACTCAGGTGTGATTCCAGCATGGAGGCAGCCACAAAGCATATGTAAACGAATGGGCGAGGCTGTGGGCATGATGTGGTCTAGGGGCTGTAGTGTGTTTAGAGGAATGATATAACCAAAGTGGAATGATTAATTTGGGAGGGAGTATATGGAAACACTGACCCATGGACAGATCAGGAAAGAGTGAGGCTAAAGCCAGAGGAAACACCCACGAAGCTTCTGCAATAGCAGGAGGATGGGGCCATCTAGAATAAAGTGGGCGGTGGCAAAGGGAATGCCAATGACACACACAGGGACCTCAGGAAGGCAATAACGCAGGACTCGGAGGTAGTTTAAATTAAGGAACTAGGAGGAGAAAGCTTTCCATGGTGTTTTCAAAGTCTGAGAAGCGAATCTGCTGTCTAACCATCAGAGACGGTAGGTAAAAATTATATTCGCTTCTATGAGAAGGCACTAAAAATCTCTCCTTAACCGTGAATACTGTGATATATAATTATTTACATAATATTGTTGGAGGAATGGGTGGCAACTAAAGCATTCATTGACATGCTTGGAGCCAAAAGTCATTCATTTGGAAGGTTTCATCGAGCACAGAAAGCCATAACTTATAAAAAGAAATAATATACACAATTAAGTTGTATACAAATATAAAAGATTACTATGGCTATTATTGCCACCATTACTAATGACTTTATGTTGCCCTCTGTGGCAGTTATGTATAAACACAGTCACACAGTTTCATAGATGGAACCCAACTCCCAGGACTGGCCAAATTCATACACAGGAGGTTTTTTTGTGCTCTACTTTCCTGCTCCTATACGCACCCTTTCCATAACTGCCACTTTGCATCTTTGTCCCGCTTCATTGTACACAGGCCAGTGACCTTGAAGCAGGAATGCTGGGAGACTATGGCCATCTGAGTACTTCGTCCCCTCTTGTCTCACTGAGAAAACTAACCAAACAGAGGTCTCTTTAAAAGCAGAGGCCATTATTTGGCTCAGTCAAATCAGGACCAAGATTGGTAGCTTCCCCAAGTTGGATGGTGTGGCAAATACTACTCAGGACAAAGCAGCAAGCCTTGACCAGTTAGCTGTCCTTGTGGGTCAATTAGAATCCCAGGAATTTATGGAATGCAGATTTAGGATCTGTGACTGTCTGCTTGGCACACCCTACAGAAATGTCCCTCCTGAACTACAGATGCTTCCCTTCCTTCCTGTTCAATTTCACACACAGAGGCCGCTTTTATTGGTGTGAAATTGAATTTGAGATTAAAAGGGGAGCATTTCTGCATGGTAATGAATTATGTTGACTTGCGCAGCAAAGAAAACCCGACCAACGGGCAGAGAAACAAGCCTGCTAGAAAGCCGGCCAACGAGGACAGAGAACGAGGCGGTACCTGAACACACAGCACATATTCCGGAGACTCCGTGTGTCGGAAAACCACAGCTGACCGCAGGATCCCGTGTGGGTCCAGCACGAACTCCTCCTCCTCGTTTCCCGACAAAATGGAGAACGAGAAGGGAGGCCCATTGTGAAAGGAGTCTCTGTCTGTCACTACCAGCTGTAAAATGCTGGTGCCTACTGGCTTATTTTCCTGAATAAAAAAGTAGATTAAAAAGGAAGATAAAATTACACCTCTCTTCACATTTTAAGAAACCCCATCATTACTGGCCGAGAGTGTTGCATTAGAAAACAGGACTTGAGAAGAAAGATTCCCCATGATATCATCTTGTCTTCTGAAAATATGCTGGTGTCCATGAGCATCAGGCTTCCCGTCCCTGGCTGCCTCCCCACAACTGCCCCATGAGACAATGAGCTGCAGGGGAGAACACGGGACTTCACTTTGAATGGGTTGATAGGTTCCAAAGACAGTATTGCTACCCTTGTCCTTGGCTAGACTGGAAGTGTGCTGAGTTCACCTGCACAGCTCTGGAAATACATGGCATTCACTGGATTTCATGATTAGATAAAAAATCCTCTCAGGCCAAGAAAACGTCAACCTTGCAGGGTGGGAAGGCACTTCCTCATACCTGTCACAACGTGATTATGCTGAGGCCCAATGCGGTAACAACAGCGTCACAGCATCAAACTTTTGGGGAGGGCATTCTGGCAACTTCCCAGTAAATATACAAAGACATATGCCAGGAAGAAAGTGGGCTTTACTCCCTGCCCCTCAGAACACAACAGAACTCAGTTTTGCCATGTTTCTTGAGGAAAAGGAAGGGGGTAGAATGAACTTGAAAAGGAAAAGAAAGGAAATGCATAACTTGAAAAGGGAAAGAAAGGAAATGCATAACTTGAAAAGGAAAAGAAAGGAAATGCATAACTTGAAAAGGGAAAGAAAGGAAATGCATAACTCATCAGAATTTTTGGAAGTCATGATGTTATTACACGAGTAGTATTCTACATTGAAAATGCCGAATTAAATTCCTCTGTAGCTCAGGCATTGGTCCCCTTGCCCCCTCTGTTTAATAATGCCCAGCATTACCACAGTGTGGCCGAGGGCAATGCCATTAATTCGGGCCTTCTGATGACATCAATTTAGGATTAAATGAGTTCAGGTCACAGAGATGAGGACAGCGCTGCACTGCAGTTTGGAGGGACGTCATGAGTGGGGCAGGGGCACTTTTATCTGCTGAATTAGTTATATAAAACCTATGTGTTGGAATAAGAAAATTATTCTGGGTTGAAGAAAAGAGAGTAACACTTTACAGAAGAGGAAGAGAGGAGGACCTCAAAGACCTCTTATTTCACTCTTTCTCTCAGGTGGCCTTTGGTGGTCAAGAACTAGACATGGTCTCCCTGTGGCATCAGTCACGGAACTGCCTCCGCCCAGAGTGAATTTCCTGTTCCACACTGACAGCACACTCAGCACCACACAAACCAGAAGATTTATTGATTTGTCTGCCAGTCTATGGAGGCCATTTCCTCCATAGAAGAGAGAGAGAGGGAGGGAGGGAAGGAGGGAGGGAGGGAAAAAGAGAAAGAACACACACTCTTGGGTCACCATCAGAGAAGGAAGGGTGATATAACCAAAGAGGCCCCTACACTGCAGATACAAGCCACTGTCACTGCTCTGGGGCGGAGGGTCTCATTTTTATTCACTGCTGGCTTCCTGTAGTGCATGTGAAAACAGTCTGTCACATTGATAGATGTGTGTCATAATACTGAATGTTGAGTAGGCTAAGCCCATTTTGTTTGGGGACAAGCACGCGGAGTTGGGGTTAGGCAGGGAGTGCCACGTGGTGACAGTCATGGAGAAGAGCGTCTGAGAGGGGGAGGGACGGAGGAAGGCAAAGACCCTGCTGGGCCAGCTATGGTGAAAGCAGCTGCTGGAAACAGCCGCAGGGAGGAGAGTCCAGGTGAAGGAATCAGGTTTCCCTGACTAAGGGCCAGGATGACACAGGAGCTGCTGGCTCTATGACTGCCTCTCAGCCTGCTTCAGGGACAAGTCAGACTAAAAACTTGATTGTTATTCCAAAGGGGCCCCCTGCAAGACCTAGCTCACTCTCATTTTACCTTCTACCCACAAAGCCCTGGACCCCATGTGGGGTGATTCTGAGGCCAACTGGATCGGGCTAGAACTGGTTTTCTAGACTATCTGTGGTCCCTGACATGTCTGTCAGTCCTGTCTCCTCTAGGTCCGCCACACCAACAGTATTCCCAGACTGGGTTTTCCGATCTTCCTGAGTTGGGTTTCTAGCTTCTAGAAAGACTGGGAAGTGGGAGTAGCTCGTTGCCTAGTACTGAGCTCACGAAATATCTTTTGAGTAAGAAAAAATAGATAGAGCCCTGGCCAATTGGCTCAGTGGTAGAGCATTGGCCCGGCATGTGGATGTCCCAGGTTCAATTCCCGGCCAGGACACACAGGAGAGGCACATATCTGCTTCTCCATCCTTCCCTTGCTTCTCTCTATCTCTTTCTTCCCCTCCCACAGCCAAGGCTCCATTGGAGCAAAGTTGGCCTGGGCACTGAGGATGGCACCATGGCTCCGCCTCAGGCACTAGAATGGCTCTGGATGCAACAGAGCAACTCTCCAGAAAGGCAGAGTATCGCTCCCTGGTGGGCTTGCTGGGTGGACCCTGGTCAGGCACATGTGGGAGTCTGTCTCTCTGCCTCCCCACTTCTTCAGAAAAAAAAAAGTAGATGGGAAAGAGAGTCATTCTGATTGCAGAATACCAGCAGCAAGTTATGGAAGAGTGATTTTAGTGAGTAGCGACTCTAATCTGATGCCCCATCTCCCTAGTATCAATCTCCTTCCCATGCCAGAATAGCACCAAGTGGCTTAAAGGCCACCTGCATTGTGGAAAGAAAATAGTTTTTGCCAAAGAGACCTGAATTCTAGTTGTGACTCTAGCACTTTGCTGCATGATCTTGGGTGAGCTACTTGCCTTCTCAGATCCTTAGCTCCTTCGCTGTAAGTGGGGGCTGATCCACTACCCCACTTCACGGGGCTGTGGTGGAAACAGACAGGGTATAGAAAGCACCTGACATTTTAAAGAACCCATTGGCAGCAGCACTTACCAACGTTTATTAATCAGTTGCAGTAGAAGAACCAGGCTCTTTTTATACCAGCCCTATGACTGGATGAGTTGATACTGGGTAAAAACACTAATAAACCATGACGAGTAAACTAGAGCAGGGAAAGGAAGCTGAGTGCATAGAGACAAGTGTGTAGCACAGGGGTCCCCAAACTATGGCCCGCGGGTTGCATGCGCCCCCCTGAGGTCATTTATCCGCCCCCCGCTGCACTTCCGGAAGGGGCACCTCTTTCATTGGTGGTCAGTGAGAGGAGCACAGGATGCATCTGCACCCATAGTTCCCATTGAAATACTGGTCAGTTTGTTGATTTAAATTTACTCGTTCTTTATTTTAAATATTGTATTTGTTCCCGTTTTGTTTTTTTACTTTAAAATAAGATATGTGCAGTGTGCATAGGGATTTGTTCATAGTATTTTTATAGTCCGGCCCTCCAACGGTCTGAGGGACAGTGAACTGGTCCCCTGTGTAAAAAGTTTGGGGATCCCTGGTCTAGCAGGCCAGGTGTGCTCACCTGAATCACAGCAGTAGAGTTGGCAGGTGTAAAGACCGGGCTGTTGTCGTTCACATCAGAAATGTCAATGTTGATGGTGGCAGTTGATGACATCACAGGAATGCCACTGTCCTCTGCCTGGACAAGCAGGGAGTACCCAGACACCTGTCAAAGCATGAAGGGCTGACAGTGAGGAGGTGCAGTGCCAGCTCTCTCTTGTGTACACTCAGGAGTGCTGCAGGCTCCACTCTGCTTTTCAGGAGCTCAGCCTTCTTCAAGTTGATTGTAAACCAGGGATTCTCAACCTGGGCACCACTGGCATTTGGGGGCAACTAATTCTTTGTGGTTGGGGGCTGACCTGTGCATTGTAGGATGTTTAACAGTATCCCTGGTCTCAAGCTACTAGAAGCTAGTATCCCCTCCTGCCCATTTGTGACAACCTCAAAAATGCCTCAAAACACATGAGAGGGGCAAAACCATCCATGGTTAGCACCTCGGCTCTTGGCCTTTTTTCAAACACAACCATTGTCAACATGGGTCTATCTTACAAGTTTTGATACTTCAGGAGTTATAAAACTAAGTGAAGCCTTTCTATATTTTAGTCTCACTATTGGAACATCTTTTTCCATATTTAATCTCTCTTTGAAGACCTTATTATTATTATTTTTTTTGGCAAAAAATACAATGCTTAGAAACTTATTTTAACCTTGAACAGAGGAAGTTTCTAAATCACTCTTTCTGACTTTGGTACCTGCAGATGAACCTCTGTACCTGCTCATGAAACCAGGACCACAGGATCCCAAAGCTCAAGATGCTTTTCTGCTTCCTTGCTCTAGGAAGGACCAAAATTCAAACCATCCAGAAAGATACAGATTTGCTTTTTCTTTAAAACATTCATAAGTAAGAAAGTTCCAGCATCTATTGACAGGAAATTCTTTCAAAGCTCTAGCCCAAGTCCATTGCTGCATCAGCCCGTCCCTATTTACTGTCAGTGTTTAGAATCGAGACTCTTCCTCCTTATACTCACTTAGCTTCCACCTGATTCCAGTGAAGGGATGGGTGTGGAAAGGGGTGGATAGGAAGAGAGCTGACCTAAATAGCTTACCCTTTCCCGGTCCAATTTCTTCTTAACCTTCACAAGTCCCAAGACAGGGTCCACAGCAAATTCATTGTCCCGATCTCCACTCACAATGGAAAAGTGAATCTGTCCGTTGGGTTGGCTATCTGCATCTTCTGCTATTAGCTTTATGAGTCACAAGCAAAACAAGAAAATGCATGCCACGTAAGAAACGGTTTATTCTTAGGGTTCCAGGTCTGTACAAATGGGCACGGCTCTGACAGTTTTCTAAGCACTATGCTCAGCAGTGACAGGGATCACAACCCAGTGGAAGAGACGATGCAGTTGGCTCAAGGAAAAAACCAGCATTACTAGAGCTACCATTTAATTTTGATTAATTTTTACCTGCCTACAACCTGATGCTTGCTAGGCCTGATTTTCCTCAGGCCTTGAGGTGGTATCAGGATAGAGCCCCAGCTAATGGATAGGATACTTCTGTGATTCTGTCCAGTTCTGCAAAACAACAATGGTCTTTACCACCGAGCTGGGCATTCTCTCAACCTATGCATTTCCAAGTTACAGAAGCCCAAGGAGATTCCCTTTCTCACCTGGCCAACATACTCCCCACTGTCTGTTGCTCATGTTGGTGATGCTGGGGTTTACACGTGTGGAAATAGTTTCATAATGTTCAGGAAGGAGAGGGGGCCCAGGAAGTCCACCTCTGATGTATAAAGAATGCCCATTACCTGTGCTGAGGCAACAGAGCTAAGGATGAACAGAGGTACCTGTCCACCCTAGGGAGCATAAGGAGGGCGAGGATGGGGTTCACTGTTTCTTGTGTGAGTCTAAGACAGCCTGTGTTCTCCCAGCATGATTTGTTTTGGCTGGTATTAGAAAAAAGAATACAGTTGGATAGAGCTCCTTTAAGAGTGGCCAGTTCATCTTAAACTTGCTCCCATTTGTAGCTGCTTTATTCTCTGTGTGTGTATATATGTGTGTGTGTGCGCGCATGTGTGTGTAGGGGCTGGGAGAGATTTTATTCCATCTTTAGTTACCTAATAACTTATCATCTAAAGTCACAGCTAGTTGGAGCCATCATTACAAATTCACTCCATGGTGTGCTTTGTTTTCTCAAAAAACTGACATTCTTGGGAGGACAGTGATTATCAGTTACTTATACCTTGATATAAATGCATTTTTTCTAACAAACTGGAGAAGGAGCAGTTGAAAGACTCATGAATGTCCCAGGGACAGAAGAACACTGAAAGGAAAAAAGTGTGAGGAGAATCCAAGGCAGACTTCGCTCACCTTTTCACTCTATTGAGGATTATTAGTCCCAGACATCTGGAACACCCACTGGCACCTACCAAAATGACAGAGTCCCCAACTAAGGCATCTTCACTTATGACAGCACTGTAGACATCTTGGCTGAACTTGGGAGGATTGTCATTCACATCTGTGAGGTTGATGTTGACGGTGGCCACGGCACTGAGAGCTGGGGTTCCCCCATCTTTAGCTTCCACCACCAGGTAAAACTTTTTGCATAATTCATAGTCGAGGACTTCAGAGACTGAAATACCTCCTTGGAAGAAAAATGAAGAGCTTTAGATTTGATTAAGAAAACACATGGTCAGTAGTTTCATAATCCTGGAAACCTGTATACCATTGATGCCAGTATTCAGGAATTTGTTTATTTACTGCTCTGCCGAAAGCAACCCGAGTCTGGTTAACGCTGTCAGTTAAAGTAGAGCTATCCATTGGATATAACACTGAAGAAAAGAAGTCTCTGCATGTTGCTGTCATAGTTCCTAAACTTCTCTTGAACAGCCTGAAGGTCTGTGGCGTTATACACCCTCATGCAGCTAGGGAGTAGAGACAGGAACAACATCCCTGATATGTATCTCCCGATGATTCCACAAGTAGACTCAGGCTGAGTGAGAGTTAGCCAAGATGTGCGGGTGTGAGGACATGACCCCGTCCTCTGTCAGCAAGTAAATACTTTCAGATAGCTGAAATCTCATTAAAAATATCTACTATGTTCCCAGTCTTCCGCTCTCTGTGCGTATCTAAAACTGTTATGATACAAAGAGGGCAAAGATCTCATATCCATTCACATTTCCAAACAGGCAACTTCTCCAAGGTGAGAAACAGAAGTCCTACCTATAACAAGAGCCTTTTTCTCCCCATAATTAATTTTTCTTAGCAATTATCACCTTTAGCAATTGCACCCCAGTCTTGTTATCCAGTTCCAAAGTTAAACAGCACTTAACCATTTCCCCATGGTGTTCATATACAATGGCTCTGATGAGACAGGCTAAGGTTAACAGGTATTAAAATGAAGGGAACCCCCATACATTTTAATTTAAAGTAATGAGCTTAATAAACAGTTACTGCTGGGAGAAGCTGCTGACGTAATTCCTCCATCAATATTTCCACCTCCCTATACTAGTGCAGGGACTATATCTTCTTCATTGTTTGCACCCTCTTCAGCACAGGAGTGTAATTTAGGTATGTAGCATGTATTCCAAAGAAGGAACATCTGGGCCCCAGTTGGTTGGCTCAATGATAGAGCATTGACCTGGAATATGGAAGTCCTGGGTTTGATTCCTGGTCAGAGCACACAGGAGAAGTGATCATTGCTTTTCCTCACCTCCTCTTTCCTCTTTTCTCTCTCTTCCCCTCCTGTAGCCATGGCTGGATTGATTCCAGCATATCAGCCCCGGGCGCTGAGGATAGATCCCTGGAGCTCCAGTCTCAGGCACTAAAAATAGCTCGGTTGCGAGCATGGCCCTAGATGGGCAGAGCATCAGCCCTAGACAGGGGCTGCCAGGTGAATCCTGGTTGGGGTGCATATAGGCATCTATCACCCCACCTCTCATTTAAAAAAAAAGAAGATCTGAGTTCAATCCTAGATCCTCTGCTTACTCACAGTGGACATAGTGCAAATTATTTAACCTCTATGGAGCACTATATTTCTCATATGGAAAATGTGAGAAATAACTACTTATTTAATAGGAATCTGATGCATTTGCTATGTGCAATGAGCATTGCTAATTATGTTAATTATCATAGTTTCTTGTTTGCATTCACTGGACTATCCAAATTTAGCCACCTTGTTCAACAAGTGCACATTCCTTGAGTAATGAGGGAATTATGTCCAACGGCCAGAAGGTGTGACTCACCTTTCTCATCTGCAAAATGCAACCGCCTTGCTTATTCAGAGGAATAATCAAATAAAAATGCTTTGAAAATATTAATAGAAACACTGTATGAAAATACAAGGGTGAATATGTTTACTCTTCATAGAACACCTAAACTTATATTCTAAATTACCATTTTTATTTACCCAAATGACCCCAATAGTGATTAACTCTCTGATGAAGAGAAAGCCCTAGGGATTTCTCTTGGTTCCTTTCTAAGCACCTCTCCCCTAGATGATGCCACATCTTCTCCCAGATTTAGAAAAGCATGTAGTGAGAAATGACAATGTTTTGACCAGTAGCAGTGAACAGGGCTCAAATATAGTGCCAGTTCCAGCTGACTGGAGTGTCAGGTAGGGAGGCCCGCAGGTCACTGTCAGGTCACTTATGAATGTCTGGCCTTGGTAGGTGACCAGAGGGTGGCAGCCTCAGTGTGGATAACAGCAAGTGAATGTGAATCTCCGGGAGCACTTCCAACCTCACAAACATATGGCCCTATGGCCAAAGTTAGAAAACAAAGAAACAAACAAAAAGAGACAGAAACAAACCCTTGTGCTCTGTGTGCAAAGAATACTTCCTTTCCCCACGTAGGAAGCACATTACTGTTCCCCAACCTTCCCTGGGAAATCTTGGGGATAGCTGGGGGATCAAATTCCTGCCAGATGAACCCACAAACTCAGCAGGGGACGTTCTTAGAAGCAGAGTGCCAGACGGTACTCTGGGGTCTTCCTGCAGGCCCCGCTATGAGCAGACTTGTTTCAGCTGCAACAGAAGTACAAAGGGAAAAGAGCCCACAGACAAAAGTGGTTATGGGGTTGAGAGTGGAAGCATTCTGTCCACTCTCAGAATGAATCTATGTGACTTCTAAATAGGTTGCTGCTTACCCACCTGTCTTTGGGTCAATCCTAAATTTTCCTTGTTCATTCCCAGATCGAATGAGATACGTAATCTCAGCATTTGTACCGATATCTTTGCTTGTGGCAAAAACAGCAAGGACTTGGGTGCCAGGAGAGGTGTCTTCAGGCACTGTCACCAGGTAATCCCTCCTCTCAAACACAGGGGGGTTGTCATTAATGTCCAGTACAGTAATGGTGACAGTGGTGAGAGAGGACAGGGCCTGTCCGGGGCTTTGGTCTGTGGCCTGCACGCTGATGTTGTAGGAGGGCTGCTGTTCCCGGTCCAGCGGCTGCTCCAGGATGATGATGCCAGACGACTCATCAATGGAGAAGAACCCATTGGCAGAGTTGGCCAGAGAGTACACGACCTTCCTATTGATGCCTGTGGGAGATGCAAGAATGTGAGCACAAAAAGCCTCCAAAACTCCCAAAGAAACAAAACAACAACAACAAAACAGCAATTATAGAAACCCACAGCTTTGGTCCTATAAAGGTGTCAAGTTCTGTTTGTAAAATTTATAAAAACTAAGTTAAATAGTAAAGAAATAAAAATATTAGCAACAAATATCAGAAATAATTGGATATTTCTAATATATTGAAAAAAATCTAAGATGCTGATAGATATATGGGATGGGTGGAAATTACTGAACCAATGTTTATCTAGACTCTACCAGGCACTATTTATTCTAGATGCTACAGATTCTAGCAATGGACAAAAGCCAAACATTTCCCCTGGAAATTTTTACATCCTAGTGGGAATAAGTAAGAAATGAACAACAACAAAGAATCAAAATGAATGGCATGTTAGCAAGTCAGAGGGAGAAAAAAAAGTAAGCCTTAAGTGGGGATGAGGAGTGTTGGGGGAGAATATTCGGGAGATGGAAGGAAGGGTGGTCATTTTAAATAAGGTAGTCAGGGGAGGCCTTGACATTTGAGTAAAAACCCAGAGGCTAGTAAGGCGTTAATGGGGCAACCACCTGCGAAAGAACTCCCTGGGCGTAGAAACACACCAGTGCAGAGGTCCTGTGGTCAGACCTTGAGGAGGATTTAACGGCAGGCGCACCGGCCCTGGGCCCTGACTTCTGCAGGGCCCCGCAAAACCCCAACTGGACACTCTTTTCTAATGATACCAAGTTTGGTTTCATATGTGCAATTTTAACATTAATCATACATAATATTTATTATTTATTTAAAAATATAATTAACATGTATTTTTATTTTCTATGTCTCTCTCCTCCTTTTAAGGGGCCCAATATTTACTCTGTGCCCAGGGTCTCAACCGACCTTAATCTGCCTCAGGTGGGAGCCCCTCATGTTTGAGGAGCACTGTTGAGAAGACCAGTGTGACTAGAGTCGAGAAGAGAGAAACAGAAGAGGAGACCAGGAAGCAGACCCTGTGGGCTGTGGAGGCGAGGTGGGAAGCCACTGGAGAGCTCAGGAAGGGAGTCGTGCAATGCGACTTAGATTTTAACAGGATCATGCATGATACTGGTCCTGAAAAAAATGGAGAGCAGCTAAGAGAGAAAGCAGAGAGAGCAGCTAGTGAGGTCCCCAGGAGTGCAGGTGTGTGCTATGGCAGCCTGAAGGCGGGGGCAGTGGAAGGGGTGAGGAGGGAGGAGTGGTCTGGGTCTAGATCTATTCTGAACAGGGAGGTGGGGAGAACACGACTGTCTTCTGCTTGTGGAGCTGGCAACATGTGGGATGTGGCAGAAAAAGAAGATTCCAGGATGACTCTTAGCTTTTGGCCTAAGCAAGTGGAAAGAGGGAGTCACCATTGGCTAAGACAGAGAGGACGCAAAGAGGATGAGGATTTGGATAGAAGACGAGGAGCCCCGTTTTGCACAAATTATATTTGGGATGGGAGTTTACATTTAAGTGGAGATTCAAGTAGGAAGTTAGTACAGGAGGCTGGAGATCAGACAGGTCCAAATTGGAGCTATAAATCTGAGGGTCATCAGCATTCAGATGGCCTGCAGGGCCAGGAGAATGGATGAGGTCATAGGAAATGAAAAACAAACCCAATGGCCAGTGAACCTGAAACACCCCATCAAAGAAGGGAGATGATCTAGTCAGAGGATGATCTCCAGCTCTATGATTTGAAGAAATGTACTTAGTTACCAAAATACAATTTTATCTTAATATATAGGCTAAAGCTAAATCACACCAACTAGGAAATGTCCATTAACAACCAGCAAATTAATGACTGATGATTGGGTTTACTTCTGGTTCTGAAGACTGATTTAACTGCTTTCATAGAGGATCTCAGTACTTCAAAATGCTTGATAAACCTCAGATTCACTAGTAGTTAAGATTTATAAGAAGCAAAATGTAATGTCTTTGCAGGCTAAAAAAGCACGCTTTTGATCCTAAATGCTCTTAATGAGGACAGTCATCAGTTATGATGTTAGCTATGACAACCACCTGAAAATATCTTTAGTGAATCATAGACCCCTAGAATATAAGCACTTAGAGGGGAGAGCCTAAGCCTGTGCTGTTTTCTATTGTAACAACTCACCATGGGGACAGACATTTAGCAGTAACTCCCCCCAATGGACAATTTCCCTTAAGCCAAAATTCCCAGCAAACCAATAAAATCATATATCTAGAGGGGATGACATAAATTGCATTATGTGGCTTTAACCAAAAGGTCAATACTAAGAGCTTATTCTTGGTTCCATTCCAGAGAGTCCATTTTTTTCCCCCCTAAAGTTTCGTCATTTACTTTATCTCTCAAAACAACCATCTTTTGATACATAAACTTTGACCTCTGCTGTTATTGGTGGTAGGATTAAAAAAAAGAAGGCTTTCCTCTTCTCTTGCTGCCCCTAGAAATAAGGCCTCAAAGCAGAGGTTTTAAGGCTGTTTCTGGCTATTTTTAGACTGTCTGGAAGATTAAATTCTTCAATGTAAATTTCTGGGGTCAATAAATATAAAAGGTTGTGGAAGTGATCAAGGTAGCACCTGAAAAACAATACCACTGCCTGTTGTCAGTGCTGGCGGCATGCCCCAGACATTGTGTCGACTAACTGGATGGTCTCAGGATACCTCTCAAAGTCACAAAAATGAATTTCAGGAAACATGTCAGTGATTGACATACATATACAACATAGGTTTTCAAATCACACACATTCTGTGTGGATTTGACTTTCACCCCAGCATATGGAACACCATTCTTACCAACAATAAGATGGGGCAAGAAATTCATGCAGGGGCTTTCCTCTGAGCATCTGCTAACTACTATAAACCCCACTTCACTGATGCACAAACCAAAAGCTGGTGGATTTGTGTGGTGCAACTAGATTGTTTAGGTGAGCACCAGGGACAAAGCCTTGTTTTTTCCAGGCTCCTAGCTCAGTCCCCTTTGAGGATTTAAGGTCTGCTCCTGGAGACTCCTCCTCTTCAGGCCTGCTGATCATTTAGGAATAAGGTCCTTTCTGACTCCCATCGGACGCTCAGAGCAAGCGGAATTGAGAGGGGTTGGAGTTGCACAGTGCCGCTCCCTGTGGCAGCAAGGCCCAAAGGGAAGGCGCCTTTAACGGCTGCCTGCATTTCCTTCACTGGGACAGATAGCCGAAATCTCATTAAAAATATCTCCTATGTTCCCTCTCTTCAGCTTTCGCATTCAGGTGCTATTAGAGGCACTGGGCTCTGCTCAGATCTCCGAGTAGGACACGCTGTCTTCTCCCAGCTTCTGCTCATCGGGCTAGCCCTGTCGTTGGAACACTGCGTCTACAAGGCTGACATTAATCAGCCACACAAAGACCGTAGCTCCCCTCCGGGCAGATCCTGTTAATTTAAACTCGGTGACAGGGTTTTTCTGCTTTACCATGGCAGAAAACCATTCCCCTCCCCTCCAGGTTGCTGACCCATACTCCCCCCACCTCCCAATACATTGTTTCTGACAGTATCTCCGGCATTCATACCAGGAGGAACTGGGAGATTTATTGTTTACTTCTCCTCTCTGTTACCAATCAGACTGATATGGAAATAAGACCTGAAAAGGTGGGGGTGGTGGAGGATCCCAAACCAACGAACCTGCTAAATCGTATCAGTTATGATTCGGTAGCTCTCAGGAAAAGAGCAGGATATGTTTCTGGAACAGATTAACTCCGACTGAGACACGGTTGTGATAGATTTCAATGATAGAAATAAAGTCAGACGCGTAAACGCCAATTCGGAGGCAGTACTCTTGGTGCAGCACTTTCTTTGCGGTTTCCAGGCAATGGGGTGCTGTCTTTGTTAAATGAATGCAGGTCATGTCACTAAAGCGGAAACTTTCTATCCAAGGGCGTTTCATAAATGCCATCCTTTAAATCACCATCCCTTTGCTACATCCCCAGCAGAAAAGATGAACCTGCGCAGAAGAGTCACTGGCTAATTGCTCTAATGCTCTCACTGCATGTCATGATGTGTTACATTAAGGTATAACATTAATCCATCATTGCACGTCTGTGTTTTTGAGTATGTAATTCTGTTCTCCAATTTGAGCCTAATTAAATGAGGGCAGAGCTACTTAGCTTCTTAAAATGCTGAAATGCCAGGCTTCCAAGAGAAGTACGACTTTCATTGCAAGTGAAGTTTCTGCACCTTATCTGTGGCAAAGGGGACAGGCCTTCAGAGGATTAAAATCAAGAAAAAAGAGAATGATTAAAATCCCTATTTGTTCAAAGGGAATAGTAGATAGTGGCATTTAGTAAATTGGGGTTGGAGGACAAAAATAGCACATAAAAATGCCCAGTAGGAAAGGCTGTGAAGTGCCTTGCTTGCCAAGGGCATCGTATTCTCTCCCTTGAAAGGTTTCTAAGTGGAAGTGAAGTTCCTTTCAATTTGGTCAGATGGGAATATAGATGTTTTGGACATGGGACTCTCAATGTGGTCCACTCCTGGAAGCCAGCTCATGATCTGCCCAAACTACTCAAGTAAACTTGGGCAAGTCACTTCCCTTCACTGGGTCTCAGTTCTTTTCATCTTTAAAATGACAGAACTGGCCCTGCGTGTGGAAGTCTGGGATTCGATTCCCAGTCAGGGCACACAGGAGAAGCAACTATCTGTTTTTCCAGACCACCTCTCTCACTTCTCTCTTTCTCTCTCTTCTTCTTCCACAGCCATGGCTGGAATGGTTCAAGCAAGTTGGCCCCGGGAGCTGAGGATGACTCCATGGCCTCGCCTCAGGCTTGGTTGCTGAGCAACAAAGCAGTAATACAGGCAGGCAGAGCATTGCCTGGGGCTTGCCGGGTGGATCCCAGTTGGGGAACATGCGGGAGTCTATCTCTGCTTCCCTGCCTCTCACTTAAAAAAAGAAAAAGAAGACAGAACCTAGGTCAGTTGAGGTCTAAAATGATCTTCCAGCACCATGATTCATTTCTAAGTTAAACTAATGACTCTGGTTTTATTTTCATTTCCCAGCGATGGCCCATTAAGTTGCTAGACCTGGGCATAAATAGGTCATATCACTAAAGGAAAAGTCCACCATAAACTTGATCATGATGAAAGACTGAATTTTCTGGATAGAAAGAAAACTTAGCATGGCAGATCGTACCATTCAGTTAAATAATCAGAGTTCACACATATAGCTTATAGCAAGGCTCTTACACATCAGCGAGAAATAACACCCATTGCTAGGATCATCCCCAAGGATCTAACCCAGTGTCAGAATAACTCAGCTTTATATTTGAGGTTGCCAAAAGTGTTAAAATCAGCACCAAATCCAAATGGCGAGAGTGGGCAACACAAGAAAGGGCATTGAGATTTTTTTCAACCTGACCTTTAAAAAATGTTTTCTTCTGTCCTCCAAAGTTCAAGCTTCCTAAACTTAAGGAAATTAACAAGAGATCTGTCCTGCTTACTTGTGTGGGCAGCTGTTTGGACTGTCAGGGCAGGGCCTTGTCTGTGATATTCACTGCTATACCCTCCAGTGGCTGTGCAGGATCTGGCCAGTAAGTGACACACACCAAATGTGGGCTGTGCTAAAGTGCTATAAACTGGCTTTTATAAAAGGGCTTGAATATATATGGAGTATATACCTGAGGAAGAAATAATCTGAAACAATTTCAATAATCAGACTCTAGTAACACTTTACATTTTGATTCCAATCATTTTTATATCAACTCCATTGAGGTATCATAATTTATATACAATAACATGAACATGGTTTAAGTGTCCTGCTCATAAATTCTTATAAATGTATACTGCTATGAAATCATGTTCGTCATTTGAGTATAGAAAAATTTTAATCACTCTTTAAAGGTCTTCACATCCCATTGCACAGGTTTTTAGTAGGTCATCTTAGGGCCTGGGGCATCTGACTGGTCAAAAATGAACCTAGTCTGGCTGAGATCTGGGTGGCCAGACTATCTAATAACTTATTTTTGAACCATTATTTTCTCCTGCCTTCATTAATACCTATTCATTAGCACTTAAGAGCTCACAAGAATATTTAGATTTCATGGCTTTTATGACCCAGGCATGGTGATTAAGGCATGCTTTTATTTAAACTATAAGGATTAGCCTCCAAGGGAAAATGATAAACAAAGCTTTGGTTCTTGAATATGTCATTGCATTCTTTTGCTACGGCCTTATCCTTAAAATACAATAGTTATTTCTGAGAAGCGCAAGTCTCACAGGAGACGCTGGCTATGACCCTTCAATTTGATAAGGATTTGCAAAGCGCCACCTTTGTGCTTGCTCTAGACACTGCATTGAGGGGAAGTGGAACCCAGAAGACATCAGCCCTACCTCTAATAGCTTAGCAACGTGATGGGGAATTACTTAAACTAGATAGTTTCCTGCATGTCTTCCCCCAACTCCTCTCTCCCATCTGAACCAGAATGCTGGGTTCTCCTGATTCTACAACCTGTCTGGAGGCCAGGTCTCATGGGCAGGTGAAGCTCTCATTCCCTCCCACTGAGACCACTGCAAGACTCCTGATTTCAAATCACTCAGACCCTATCCCCTCCTGGCTAAACTTAACCAAAGTTCAGTTCCTGGATCTGGACTTGCTCTAGCTGCTCAAGATAGGTAGTGGCTTCTTACTTCTGTCAGTCAGAAGTAAAAACTTTTGAGAATGGCTTTCAGTTCTTTGTGGTCTGGTCCCAACCCACTCTCTCAGGGTCATTTCCTGCTTCACTTCTATCATGTACCGTCTACTCCCCTTGCTCCCAAAGATATCGCACCATGTCTTCTCCCGAGGCCTTTGCTCAGGCTCATCCTTCTCCTCAGAACATTCTATTCCCATCCATCCCATAAATAGTTATATTTATGTCCTCTCCCCAACTCAAATAAGGTATCTTTTTGGCAGAGGGATCATGAATGTGTAGCTTGTACTGAGTGCAAGGCCTTGCACACAATAGGAGAGCAAAGCATGCTGAACTGCAGAGGAAACAACCAGGGCCCAAAGCAAGGGTATGAGCATGGTAATGCAGTGAACGAAGGTGGCTAGCATACTGCCTGTACGTGCCCACTACAAATGCTTTTGTTAAGAGAATGGAAGAAACTCAAAAGGATGCAACACAGAGAAACCAGGGTTATTTAATATTAAAATGTACATAAAACCTTCATAGTTGTATAACAAGCTATTGCTAAATAAATGTCTGCATTTGTGAAAAAACCTGAATGCAGATGTTCAAGAATGAGGACTGGTTGAATAAATTATAGCATATTCATATCACAAAAAACAATATATATATATATATATATATAATATTAAAGTGTGAAAGAGACAATATGGCAGAAATACAGGGGTGGGGTGGGCTAAAGAAGGTTTACACTTGTGAGTATGCGAAACAGTTTATTCTTGTGTTACTATTTATTAGTTATTATAATATTTATTATGAAAAGTTGTAAACTACTTTCCACCTCTGTATGTTGCAAGCTGGTGAAAAAAGCAGGTTTTAAAACCTGCTCATTTATGAGCTCATTTTTGTAAAGAAAAAAAAGACAGAAGGGACTTTTATCAAAATAGCAACAGTGGTTAGAATTGATTTGTTTTTCCTTTTTGCCTGTCCTCCTAGGTTTTATACAATGGACAGAGATCATCATGTTTGTAATAAGTAAAAGAACTATTATAAAAATCACGTACATGGAAAATAATTCTTTAATATCAATTTTGGAGACAGGTAAGATATTTCCAGGCCAGTTTGATGCTCACCATAAATACCATTTAAAATATTTGCAGGGACTCTGGCCAATTGGCTCAGTGGTAGAGAATCAGCCTGGTGTGTGGATGTCCCAGGTTTGATTCTCGGTCAGGGCACACAGAAGAAGTGACCATATGCTTTTCCACCCCTCTCCTCCCTCTTTCTCTATCTCTCTCCCCTCACCCCTTCCTCCAGCCATGGCTTGATTGATTCCAGTGAGTGAGTTGGCCCTGGACACTGAGGATGGCTTTGTGACCTCTGACTTAGGCATTAAAAAATAGCTCGGTTGCCAAGCAGCGGAGGAACGTCCTAGATGTATTGTCTCATAGGGGACTTGCCAGGTGGATCCCAGTTGGGGCACATGCGGAAGTCTGTTTCTCTGCCTCCCCTGCTCTCAATTAAAAATATATATATTTGCAGGAAAAGATACTTATATATTGTCTAAGAATTCTTTTTATTTTAGATATTTATATTCCTCATTTTAGTTTGTGCTCAGAAAGACACGGACTTACTTAGAAAATAATTTTTGTTAAAGGTCTTATTATAAAGTTATTTCAAGGGGCAGACTTTGGTAACATTTTATTTTCTCTTAAAGTAAGCCATAGAAGAAAATGGCCAGCCTAAAATCCTTTTCTTCTTGTCTGCGGGAGGCAAGTAAAATTCCATTACAGCGAAAGCGCTCATACTGACTATTCTTTCCTATTTCTGAAATATGCCTGCAGATGATACGAAATGAAACAGAAAGTTGCCATGAGGAGGTCCATGGAATTGCAATTACTTTTCAAGTTAGAAATGACTTTTAAATAGACTCGCTAATTAGTTCTGTTTTAAGTGCCTTTTAAAAGTTTTTCATTGGGTGATGACTAACCCTGGCACTTTCCCATGGGCAAAATACCAATGCTGGGGTCAGTAGTTCCTTGGTTCTTTGAACAGTCAAAAGAAAAAAAAAAAGCCAGAAGGCAGCAGCAGTCACAGAGCCAGGGAGGTCCTGACTGAACTATAAACCTCTTGGGGACCTGCCAGTGGGCTGGCACCAGCTCTGCCGGGTAGGACTGGCGACATGATTATCAGGTCCCATGCAATATAAAAATGTTTAAAAAATGTTGAGGAGCCCAGTACAGCCACAGCAGAGCACTGAACCAAGCAAAGGGCCCTTCTAAGGCACTGTGTACCAATATAAAGTCCGCACACCCATAAAGCCGGCCCACTGCTGAGCGAGGCTACCTTCTGTGATACCTGAAAGGCAGCAGCTCACCCAGGTATCAACTCTTTCAACTTTGTTAGGCCTGGGATAGCTGAGTATAAGTAAATTAATTCATCAACTAAGGACTCAAAACACCATGTCTGTTGGTGCACAGAACTTCTATGCTGGACTGCTACCTACCAATAATACTCAAAATGTTTCCTAAGTGGTTTTAAGTAAGTAAGTCTATTGGATCGATTCAGCCATCCTTTCGATAAAGAATTGCAGGACTTGGGCACACAGCAGGCATTGGGGGTGCAAAGAAGAACAGGTCACAGTTTGACTCTCAATGGTTCCTATTTGAGGAGAGAAACATGTATATGGTTGATCATTGCAGAGAGGGGTGGCCAAAGGAAGCTTCACAGAGAAGAAAAGAACTGACTTGAGTCATGAAGGAAAGACAGGAACTGTCAGGAATACCAAAGTGGGCAAGGGACAAACGGAAGGAGCATTTCAGGTGATGTGAACACAAGTGAAAGTAAAAATGATGAAACTGCAAGCGTACTCAGAGAAGAATAAAGAATTCATTCAGTATTGCTAAATTTAAAGTTTAGAATGTCAGGAGTTGAAGCTGTCCATTTTCAGAGCCACTAGCCAATTATCAGAGCTGTTATAAACAATTACAGCTAGAGTAATCTAAAACCTTGGCATAACTTAATGGATACATTCGCAGAGAGAGAAGAAGGATAATTGGAAGGAGTGAGTTGGAGAGGGTGGGAACCAGTTTTTAACATGTGAGAAGCTATTCAAAGAGCTCCCAGCAGATGACAGACAACATAATTGTGCCTGTCAAGGAGGCTGCACAAGGTGAAGTGAGAATGTATATCTTGCAGCAAAGCAGATAAGCACACTCCACTGAGCCTCTACATACCCTGCAAAGGCAGGAAGCCAAGGCTGGGAGGGGCGGTCCTTGGATTCTGCAAAAAATGCCCAGGGGGAGGTAGAAATTCCCCCAGACATCTGAGCACTCCCTTAAATCTATTCTCTGCATTGTTGCATGTTGGATCAGGATTGAGCAGCTCAGAGGCGCTACCAACCGGTGGCATGTATGAATGAGGTTGTGTGTGAGTGGGTCAGCTCATGGGAATAAATCACTGTGATCAACTGTTAGAAATCAGAATTCCCTGCCCATGGGTAAATGTTTAACTAAGATCCTTTTCTGAAAGGAATTAGCTATTTCATTTAACAACTAGTGTTTTTTACCCCCTGCTCAGATGACATTGACTTCTAAAAAGAATAATAACAACTTGTATGTGTCAAATGCAGACTCCTAAACCAAGCAGGCATCACAGTCAATCAGAGAAGAAAAAAAAAATACATGCAGAGCCCTGCCCCAGCCTTTCTGAAGCAGAGTTTGGAGATGGATCCCTTGCCTCATGGTTTATTTTTGTCTGTGTATTTTTAAAAGCTCCCAGGGGAATTCTGATGCATAGCCAGGGCTGATAACCAATTTGTCTGATTTTTGTGCATTATTTTATCTACTGCTGGATTCTGGAATTTGGGATAAGGTGGTCTTTAAGGCCCTCATCAACTGATGGGATCCTGTATTTTTGTGCCTTGTGGGGGAGGAGGGTAGGGTTACTTCGTATTCCCAAATTAAGCTGTGAATGATAGAAGACATTCACATTATCTCCAGTGGAACTAGAGAGGGGAATGTCTAGCCTTGGAGGATCCCTGCAGCAGGGACCCAAGGCTGTGTGTGTGAAAGCCCCTGGACCAAAGAATTCACAGAGGCACTAGATATGACGTTACGGAACTGACGCAGGTTGTCTCACTCAGGTCTCCCAACAACTTGGCAGTTCAATAGACACATTTTGTGTGTGCATGTGCTTGGTGGCTGGTGCCATGCTTGTGCTAGTGACACAGGCATTCAGGCTGGTGTGCTAGCTTTTCAGGAGCTCATGATATGGTGGGAAAACATAACAAAAAATTTAAATCTCCAATTTTTCCACAGAAGAGGAGTGGTGTTCAAAGGGCTGGGGAACTTACTTAAGGTCAGACAAATAGGAAAGGTTGGAACTGGTATATTTAGACTGGTCTCATCCTAAAGACACTATATGATGTAGCTTCCCCAAATGATAGGCAAATGTGACACAGAAGCAGTGAGATGTCATGCACTGCAGAAGGTGTCCTGATGCTGCTGGGAGGTTATTGGGCAAACAAGTGCATTAGGCTTGCTCGCTTGTACTTTGCCTGATTGGTGCATGAGCACAGGGCAGCACCACATGTGTATAGTCTATGTAAGGCTCAGGTGTTTGCCCTTAGGGTGGCAGATTGTAGATTTCAGATTGCCTGATGCCATTTGGAGGGGCCATTTTTTGCTATTGTTTGCCTGAGAAGGGTTTTTTTTTTCACCTGACCTGTTTGCTCATGAGCCCTGAGAGAGAGAGAGAAGCGGTTTTCCCTGCCTGCTTGCTCATCCACTGTTCTGAGACTCTGATAAATGGAATGGCCCACCATTTTCCAGCTCCATAGTTCCTTTACTGTCTGCCCAAATTCAATGCAAATCTGCATGGCCATGACCATGGGCAATACAGAGGTAAAGATTTCAGGGAGGGGTTTCGAGGGCCCCAGAGTCCTTTACTTACGACCACTATGCATTTAACATGCCTTGGGAAGAACCACAAACATTTTGAATCTCTGTTTCAACATCTGCAGGTAGGACTGTCAAGTTCTATTTTTGCCACAGTAAGCTTACATGTGTCAGTGTTTGGGCCTCTCTGGAGAAAGGCTTCAAATGTAAAATTATATATTTTTGGATATCTACAACAGACAAAGAGCTTTGACCTCAACATGCTTCAGAGAATGGCTCAAGTCGCTCAGTCTTTGGTGGGATTATTTACTTTTTATGATATTTTAATAGTCCCTCAACTGTCTCCAAAGATTTAATACTTCAGAGAATAACAGAGCTTTGGGAAATAAAAAAAAAATTAAATCACTGACCTATTCAGCTGAGGTAATAATTTCTAAGGTGTTAAGAAAGATACAGAATATATGATATTTAAGAGCAGCTGGGCTGAATTCAGAATTGAATACTCCTTGAATCATCTTCTGGCAGAAATTAGTAAAGTATAAGAAAGAGCACTGGACTAAATGTCCAGACACTCTCCTTTCAGATCCAGCTCTGTCACTGACAAAGTCATCTTGGGTAAATCTCTCTGTCCTTGGGTCTCAGTTTCCTCTTCAGAAAAAGAACAAACAGATGAGTGACAGAGGTGAGGTGGGTTGGGGGACTGGGTGTAAAAGGTGAAGGGATTGAGAAGTACAGATTGGCAGTTACAAAAGAGGTACAGGGATATCAAGTTCAGCATAGGGGATACAGGCAATAATACTCTAATAACTATCTATGGTGCCAGATGGGTACTTGAATTATCTGGGGGGTCATTTTGTAAGTTCTACAATTGCGCTGTACACCTGAAACTAATATATAATAACAATGAATGTCAATTGTAACTAGAACATAAAATTTTTAAAAAGAAAATGTATTTAAAAGAGAATTTTTTATTTTTCAATTACAGCACAATATTATATTAGTTTCAGGTATACAATATAATGATTAAACATTTATATAACTTACAAAGTGATCACTCTGATAAATCTAGTACCCACCCATCTGACACCATACATACAATATTATTGACTATATTCCCTATGCTGTTCTTTATATCTGCACCATGACTATTTTGTACAACCAATTAGTACTTCCTAATCTCTTCATCTTTTTTGCCGAATCCCCCAAACCCTCTTACCTCTGGCAACCATCATTTTGTTCTCTATATCTATGAGTCTGTTTATATTCTACTTTTTTTTGTTTATTCTTTTAGATTTCACCAGCATGTGAAATCATATGGCATTTGTCTTTCTCTGTCTTACTTATTTCACTCAGCACAATACCCACTAGGAAGAAGAGTAAGACAAAGAGGACTCATTCTCTCCATGTGCACATGACCTAGGAAAGGCTATTTGAGCACACATAGCAAAGATGGCCACCTGCAAACCAGGAATTTGATCTCACCCGAACTTGACCATGCTGGCACCTTGAACTTAAGACACTCAGCTTCCAGAACTGTGAGAAAATTAATTTCTGTTGTTTAAGCTGTTCAGTTTATGGTATTTTGTTATGGTAACCTGAGCAGATTAATACAGAGAATCCAAGATGGAAGTCACAATCTTTTTGTAACCTAATCTCAGAAATGACATCAACTGCCATATTCTAAGTCAGAATTAAGTCAGTAAGTCTCAAGGAGAGACCTTTGAATACCAAGATGTGGGGATCATTGGAGACATCATAGAGGCTTCCTACTACAGAAGGGGGAAATTTTACATCTTCATTTTTATTAACCTTTAACTGGATTTTGTATACCATTCAAGTATAAATGTAGGTAACAGATCACTGTATTTTGAGGTGTTCCTGTGATTTTGTAACCAATAGAATTTACAGTTATTTTCATATTATTTTACAGCTGATACACATACCTCTGCTTACCACTATTCCAAAATATGAAAGTTATTAGATCTACTGTGATAGATCTTATATTTAATATAGTAAAACAGAAATTCATATCATTAAATATTTTTAAATATATATATTTGAACACATCTATTTCACTTGTAAACTTTTGCATTTATGAATTGTAAAATATCATCCTGAGAAGTGATCTGTAGTTGTCACCAAATTGGCATAAAGAGGTTAAGAATTCCTAAGCAAGAACCTCTAAAGCATGGGCCTGCGGATACAGCATTAACATCTTCTAGGAATTGCTCTCAAATACAAATGGTCAGGTCTCCTCCCAGACCCATCCAATCAGATTCTGGGGTGAGGTCTAGCAACCTTGCTTTAACGAGTCCTCTTGGTGATTGTGCTACTCACTGGAGCTTGAGAACAACTTGTCTGGAGTCCTCTATTCTGAGTTTGCATTTCCAACAAGCTCCTAGGTGGTACTTACACTGCTGGTCCAGGGAACACATTTTGAGGAGCAGTGCCCTTGACTAAACGTACCTATTAGCTGAATGTTTATTAACCAACCCTCCTTTGGACCTGCCACTAATCAGCTGGTAGCTCAGGGCATGTGACTCCTCAGAGTTTATTTACATGTTAAATAGAACAATAACAAAACTCTATGCCAGCTTGCAGGGTTGTTCTGAGGAGTAGAATTAACCAACCTGTAGTACTTGGTGTGGCATGTAGTAGAAGCTGAAAAAGTAAACATTGTCAGCCACATGATTCTTACTAAGCACCAACCTTGCCTTGGAGGGTTTGAGAGTAGTAGAGGAGACATGCAAGCAATTCCACAACAGGATAATGCCGAGGTGCTGTAGGGAGCTCAGAGCAGAGATCTCACAGCAAAGAGGGCAAATGTGGCCTCATGGAGCTCACTCTTTTTCTTTTACTCTTGGGTGAGCCTTACATTGACCCTTTGTGGTTGGCAAAACAAGAATTGCTACTATCATTTTGACAGTCTGAGGGGGGCCAATGACTGGGCCAAGGGCACACAACTTGCATATAACACAGCGTACTAATCATCCAGGGTTTCCCCACACCCATGTGGCCTCTTGATAAATCTGGTTAGTAGGAGATGGGTCCCTTAGGAATGTCAGAGGATATACCCATGCCTGATTTGCAGGGTTGAGAGGAGGCCAGCGGTGCTGGCTCAAATGGTCTTTCCTTTCTGTCCACATACCCAACTGCTGAAGACAGTGGGAAAGGGATGCTTCAGAATTTACTTCCTATGTCAGGTATGACCTTGTTTTTTATTTCTTTTGATTTTGGGACCCAGTGTCTAAGATAATATACAGCTAAGTCCTTCAGACAGTACATGCTGAACATGTATTTGTTTTCCTCCATGAGATGAAAGGAAATGCTGAAAGATTTAAGATCAAAAGCCAATACAGGGATCCCCATGAGACCATAAAGGTGACAAGGGAAGATTTAAAACCTAACATCATCACAGGATTGAAACTCTGGCCATCAAATTTGAAGTGGAGAGCTCCAGGAGTAGACAAGTGTTTCAGGTTCTTATAGATTGGCGTGAATACCATTTACCCAGACTTCGTCCCAGGAAGGTGTAGAAAATTGCTAACCCAGAGCACCAGACGTACTTCTCTGCCATTGCTCCAGCCCCTGCCAATCACACTTTGCTGTGGACTCATCCCATCTCTTAGCTTTTCTTCCTGAGTCTCTTTTCCTGGCTCTCCCCAAGTGACAGACACACAGGCTAGGACGCATCCGAAGAGGCAAGAAACAGCTGGAGAGATTCATTTAAAGTGGTCTGGTCAGAAATATTTCCATTTAACAACCCTCTGCCATTATTTTCATGACCATTCCTTTCAGATAAATAATTTCCTGCTCCTTCATAAGGAGCTACATTCTCAGAGCAAGTGGTGGTCCAAGAGAATGGGCCAGCACACTTCCTCTGACAAGATCCCTGCACTGGAAAACCAAGTTCATTCCAGTTTATGCCGGAGGAGAGCACAGCCTAGGGGGCGTGACCCCATTTCCCTCATGAAATACACAGAAAACGAATTCCTACTGTGGTCAGCAAGCTTACCTTAGTACACAGAACAATGGTGTGAAATGGAGGCTTAGAGCAGCTGAGAATCAAACACTTGGGTAAAAATGGAAAAAATTCTGTCAGATGTTTTCTCTGTCCCTTTCCTGTTCTCTCTTAATGTGAAGATTTAGCTACTAACTTTAGAGGGAAAGGCACCATTCTGGAAGACTCCAAGATTATTTCCTGTTAGTATAATCCACTCTCCTGGTCGAGTCCACTCATTACTGGACCGCAGCACCTACAGAGCCCTCGGTGAGGGGGGCATTTCCTACCCTCACTTCTTGGTGACTCCCTCTCACTATCCTCTAGTCCCTGAAACACACTCCCCGCATTCACCTCAGAGCACCCCGCCCAGCTGCGGCTCTGTTGGTCCCCTGACATGACAGAACCTCTTCCCACATGGAGATAGACGTTTGAGGGCAGATGTGTGCCTCCCACTGGGTTATCCCATCCTCAGCATCTTCCTTTTGGTTTCTTCCTCTAAGTATCAGATTTTGTCTTTCTGCTTCTTTCTTTTTCATTTCTGAGGTCCAGTGGTCTCTCTGTGTTGCTGAGGCAAATGTACTAGTAATGTCACCCTCCCTTGCCCCTTTGGGACTTGCTGAGCCAGTTGTCCTTTCCTGCTTTCACCATTGTGGCAGAGACGCGTGCTCACCAAATGCCTGCGGCTGTCCCTACACTTCCTCGCCTCCTCAGACCAGCACTGGGCAGTGGGCAGTGACAGAGTGATGTGGGTTCCTCCAGGCTAAAGCAGCTCAGAGCTGGTGTGCCTCCTTCTTCCCTCTCTTGCAGTGATGACCTTGGGAACCAAAGGTCAAGAAAGTGGTGTTGACAAGACAGGGGCCAGATCTCCATGTCACCTGTTCTTCACGTGGGAAAGAATGAAACTTGCTGTGCCAAGCCACTGAGACTTTAGAAAACTACCCAGCCCTGGCCAGATAGCTCAGTTGGTTAGAGCATCATCCTGATATACAAAGGTTGTGGGTTTGATCCCTCGTCAGGGCACATACAGGAAGAAATTAGTGTTTATGTCTGTTTGTCTCTTTCTTTCCTTTTCTCTCTGTAACTCAATAAATAAATTAAAAAATATATTAAAAAAAATTACCCCAGTGTAGCCAAACCTATCTTTACTGATATAGTCCTCATCCTCTCTCTCTCTCTTGCATTTGCATCTTCCTCTTCTTCTTGACTAGCCAGTCAGCTCCATCCCTTAAGAACCAACTTAAATGCTAATGCCAATTTGTGGATCCTTCCTGAGTCGTCCCAGTTGAAAATTCATTGCTTAAATATGATGTTCCCAAAGAGACCTGTGCTAACATTTTATATGTGCTGACGATAAATTCTTATAAAACCCCTACTTTTAGAGGTGCAACTTTATTATAACAGCTATTACATTATTCTTTGAATGTACATATGTGCTTTCCCATTACTATGACCTCAAACCCTTTAGAGGCAAGATTTCCCCACTTCATTATGAATAGCAAACTTACCATAACCCTTGTTTTTTTCTGAAGGACTATACTTTTAATTCCCAACATGCCTCCAATTTTTTCCTCTTTCTTTCTTTTTCCGTAGGCCACCAGTGCTACGTCTGTTCAGGCAGCACCTTCACCCGGCACCCACGTTTGACACCTTGCCTAGCCTATCTTGCTAAAAGTCAGAGTTCTCATCTAAACTCATCTACTCCTTCCTTTTAAATCCCAAAGCCACCACCACTCTAATTTGGGCCCTTGTGGTCTTACTCAGTCTTCGCCTAGAAGCTTTTCTTACCGCCCCACCCCCATCCCCGCCCCAATCCTAAAGGCTTCTATTAGATTCGCACTTCAAAAACCCAGAGTGGATGATTTCTGTTCTCAACACTGCTCCACAGTTCTGCTCCACCTATTGGTTTAAATACACAATTCCCTCCATGAGCCACCATAATCAGGATCCAGACTATTTTTCTCACCTCATTTACCTCTTTCGTCCTGCACAATATAATACTCTCCCAACTCTTTAGTTGGGTTCAGCATGCCCAGCCTGACAGCTTTATTCCTCACGTTCCGGTCTCTTTGAAGGCCTTCCTCCAGAAATCCTATTCAACCTGGAGCTCTGCCTTTTCGTCAAGTACGTGTGCTCCTGACGCCTGCCCTCACTACTGTGCCACTGCACATTCTGTACCTGTGAGAATCTTGTAGCACTTTCTGTAGTGCCTACTACCCAGTTACTCATTAAATATGTGTTAAATTGAATGGAAAATAGCTGTAAAGCATGTTATGAGCCTCCAAGTTCCTCTGAAGTCCCGAAAGAATTTCCAAACCTTGCAGGAAACATTTTACAGGAAAGTACTGAGTTGCTCATTAGAACATTTCTTTGCTTTATGTCCCTCACCCATAAGAGGAAAACTGTATCTCTTTGCATTTCAAATATCTGGAAATTGGCCTCTTGATAAGTCATGGGCCATATAGCATATGTTCCAGGGCAGGTTTACATTTTATTTTCATGTCATTTAGCCTACAATGGTCACAGATTTTAGCTCTCAACTTCACCAATTTATATTCTGTTTACTAGAGAAAAAAACTCAAAACTTGGAACCTGCCCATCAGTTGTACCCCTAAGAGGTAGACTAAATAGTAAGCTATTAACCGAAAGAGGTAATGCCAGCAAACATCACCTAATCTGTACTGAAAGGATTACATTTTTCTAAATGTTAGGTTGTTTCATGCCATTCGTTCATGGGATTGAGGATATTTCTATTTTACGGGAAAACTACAAATATAATCTTCAACAATTGCCATGCTAATTCTTAGAACTCATAAAATGAGATTAAAATTATCCTGTCCACCTCTGGTTTTATTTTATTCCTGACCTAGGCAGTTACTTTTGGGCGAAGGAATATACTTAACAAAAGAAGTTGCATGAACTAAACAGCTCTTTCATTTACACAAGTGAAGCCGATATTTTTCACTAGATTCAAAACCAATTGAACAATTTGGATGAATCTCAAGGGAATTATGCTGAATGAAAAAAAGCCAATCTCAAAAGGTTGAAAATTATATGAGTCCGTTTAAATACAATTTGTAATGTAACAAAATTACAGACAGAGATGAGCGCTTGCCAGGGGTTAGAGTCTGGGCAGGAAGTGCAGAGAGGAGGTAGGTTTGGCTATGAAGGGGGACAGGAGAGCGCCTTGTGGTGGTGGAAGAATGTGGTGGTAGATGAATGTGGAGGTTGTGTGAAGCTTCACAGGTGGTAAAATTACATAGAACCATTCGCACACATGCACGCACACACATGCATGCTCACACATACCAAAATCTGGTTGTTTACTATGGTTATGCAGGATATCATCACTGCGGCAAAGTGCTGTACAACCTTCTGTACATTTTTGTTTTGTAGTTTCCTGCGAACCTGTAATTATTTCAGAATAAAAAGTTTTTAAAAACACTAGATATAGGCCCTGGCTGGTTGGCTCAGTGGAAGAGCGTCGGCCAGTGTGTGGACTTCCTGGGTTCGATTCCTGGTCAGGGCACACAGGAGAAGTGACCATCTGCTACTCCATCCCTCCCCTCCTCTCTCTCTCTCTCTTTTTCTCTTCTCCTCCTGCAGCCATAGCTTTAGTTGGAGAGCACTGGCTCAGAGTGCTGAGGATGGCTCCATGGAGCCTCTGCCTCAGCTGCTACAAATAGCTCCTGAGCATGACCTTGGATGGGCAGAACATGAGACCCAGACCAGGGTTGCTGGGTGGATTCTGGTCCAGGCTCATATGGGAGTCTGTTTCTCTGTCTCCCCTCTTCTCACTTGGAAAGAAGGGGGAAAAAAGCAAGATATATTTCCTTATCACTTCAGAGAACAGGCCTCTGAGATCAGATAGCAACATAAGTTAGCGAGGTTTGTGAGAACAGGGAGGGAGTGGACTACCAAAGAGCAAGGGGCACTGTTCATTTAGCTCCTGTTGCTGTGGGATGGTGCACTGGGAATCGCTGAGTCTTCTAACTGCTGCTGCTGTTCTATATAAGATGCCAGAAACTGAATTTTTGCATAAAAATTTACTGACTTTTATTGACAACTAATTCAACCTTTCTAAAACCGGGTAGACAAGCCAACCTAAATATCTTAGAGGGCTGGATTCAGCCTAATGGTTCATATGCAAATTTAGCTTTGGCCCAGTTTAGTTTGACCCCAAGATGAATGGGCCCACATCATAGCCTGGTAATCTCAGTACATAGCTCATGCTCCCCTGTAGTTCCTTACAAAAGACTGAGAAATAGGTATCCCTGACAAAGTATGGGTTCTTCCAAGCCGCTACTGAAAATGGCATAAGCCACCGGTCATTGAAATTCTGAAGAATGTCGGTTTGATTACAGCTCAGGATGATGCCACTGCTGCTGGGACTCTCCTGCAAGTTCTGACCAAGACCTTCACACCGCTTCCTCTGCATGGTGCCTAGGACAAAGTAGGTGCTCAGTGTGTGTTTTTGGAAGTGTTCATTTGTTCTTCTCCAGCTATCTTATTTCTTTTATTTTTAAAAGCTAAATGAGTTCTAAAAAACTGAAAGAAGAAACCAGAACCTGGTCCTATGCTAGAGTCGTCCTCTGGAGATGATGGCCTGGTGAATGCAATTAATATATAGATGTCAGCAGCACTTGCGACTTCTGTGTCTACCTGAAGCCCTGAACATAAGCATTTTGCTAATTAGTGCTAATGAGCAGCAGGATAAGATCATTATTCTGGTCTTGGTCCTCTAAAGGTTTTCTCATCTCCACACTGGTTAAGGCCCAGAGTCTAGTCATACTTTCTTCTCCAATTCCCAACCAGGGCAGTGGATTCAGAAGGAATAAAAAGGAGGACAGAGCTGATAGCATGTGCTTCACCACACCACATCTGTAAGTCAGTAATGCCACCCCACCCTGCTCTGTCTGAAACATGTGTACTAATCAGACTCCTCTGTCTTCAGTCTCTAGATGGTAGAGCACACTCAATACCTTCATGAAGAAAATGAGTAGAAAAATTCCAATATTTTAAAATTGAAATTTTAATTCAATTTAATTTTAATTAAAAGAATTATTAAATCTTAAAATTTTATTTGTGGACCAATTACACATTCTCAAAGTCAAATTTAAATTATTAAAAGATTCATTTGCATGATTTCTGTCCTCTTTCCCCCAAAAGTCTGCTAATAAGAGTCCAAAGAATGTTTTCTAGTCTTCCTTTTAAAAAGGGTATTTGTAGGTACTGCATAATTGTAAATCAATAAGAATCTTTCCCTGCTTATCACTTTTTATCAAGTTTTATACCATGCAGATTTTAAAGGGTTGGTTCTCAGCCTAGAAAATTATGCTAATGAGATAAGAACAGTAATTCTAAATGTAACCACTAATTTCTCTAAGGGGACAGATACAAAGATCCTAAACTTTACATTTGTTTTCTACTAATTATCATGTATCTACTTTTCCATTAGTACAATAATTTTTCTTTCAATTCTGAATTAAGTAATTAGACACTGAATTACATAAAAGCCTAATTAGCATAGCAGACACACCCCATTATTACCTAGTACTCTGATTTACAGCTCTTAAAATGCACAACCAAGGGGCTGTCTATATGCCCTTTCGTATTTATCTTTCATCATGCAATCACCTCAATAACTTATGCATTCCCAGAAGGACCACCTAGCAATCAGCTCCAGTATTTTCTAACTCACTATCTCATTATGTAAAGTGGTTTGGAACACAAACTTTATTAGCAACTTTCATTCTAATTTCTTCTCATCTCACCCACCCTCAGCCTGCAGAGAAGTGTTAGTTTATATGGGACCAAAATGCTCTGGAAAATGGCAATTAAAAAAATGCCCCATTGGATTGGTACCACATTTAGTAATTGGTCTTTGCATTATGAGGCACTACCATAAATCGAGATTGTCATGTTTCAGCTGAAGCGTGTGAGGCAATTCTTTCTAGAAATGGAAATGAATTCTCTCTGCCACATACACAGCATCTTAACTACATACGTTCTTGAGGAACAAGCAAGTAAGGAAGCTGTTATTTTTATTCTAAAGATTAAGAGGAAAAAAAATAAAATTCTTGTTAAAAGGTAAAGAAATTCACATTATCTAAAAGAGCTTAAATGTGGTTCAATGTACATGTTCTTGGTAAGGAACCAAGGTGGGCTGATGAAACTGAAGGAGGAGTAGCGCCTGAAGGGTGTCAAACACAGGACCAGGGGAACAGCCCATCAGGGCAGCTGACTTACCAACATCGGGGTCCACGGCTTGAACTCTGGTCAACAGAGCCTTGGTGGCCGTGTTCTCATAGACGCAGGCATTGTAGTGGTCAGAAGAAAACACAGGGGGGTTGTCATTCACGTCCTCCAGGATCAAGCGGACATCAGATTGGCAGAACCTGCCACCCCCGTCAGTGGCCCTAGCAATCAGGTTGTATGCAGGAACTCTCTCCCGATCCAACAGGGACAAGGTTTTTAACTCACCTGTGAAAATAAAATAGCATGGCTTTTCAAAAACTTCTTTCTTTGAAAAGTAGTCAATTATATAAAGAATCCCAGTACAGGAAGGACCAATGCCATTTGGCTCATGTGCTTTATACTTTGAAAAAACTAGAATAAATTCTATTTTAAACATCAGGGGGAAATGTATGTAATTTTGGATTGATAACAAACCAACTGCAAGACCTTGAAATTAGTTGATTCCACTGTGAAACCTCTGGTATCAGAGGTTTCTCCTTTTGGGTGCATGAAGAAGCTCCATGCCTCCTTAAACCTCCCACGACCTGCTAGATCTCAGGATTTCTGCTCTATTTCCAGAAAAAAAGCATAGGGTATGGGCCAGTGTCCCAAGTTTTCTGAGGGTCAGTCATGTCACTAATTTGTAGACCCAGAAGGGGTAGGCAGTCTCTCTGCTTCTAGGTACTCAACACCTTTTTACCCCATATTTCACAGGAAAACAAACAATAAAAACAGAGGCTGGTTATAGCATAAAGAGGTCTTAAAGGAGCCTTGCAGTGTGCCAGGTGTACCCTGGCATAGGGTTGCTGGATTGTAGAAGAGCCTATGGTTGCTGTGGGGATAGTTGAGGGGCTTGGAGAAGCAGTTATTAGCAACCAACATGGAGGAAGGTTACGTATTTTAACCACTTGAACAGCAATGCTGGTGCTGTGTGTCAGCCCTCGTAGAGATTTTGTTGTTGGTTGGTTTTGCTTAATATTTAATCATTAAATGTCAAGTACAGTGACAGACTTGAATAAATGTTATTTGGTGAAAAGTATGAATCATGAAATATTATTACACTTAAATAAAGTTAGTAGACATATTTGGACTATGCCAGGCCGACTGATAGAGCAGTTCCTCCTGTGGCTTCCTTGCTACAGTCAGTTCTCAGACACAGGTTAGACCATTTTCCTCTCCTGCTGAAAGACAGCCAGCGGTGTGTCCGTTGGGCATTCAAGGCCCTCCTGATGTGGCCTAAAGTTGTTCTTCCAACCGCCTTTGTCACAAACCACTCTATAGCTCCTCTTCCCATTGATGGTGTTGTATGTGGCATTCCCTGGGTGTGCTAGGCCCTCTGCTCATGCTGCCCCCTGCAGTGTCCTGCTTTAGTCACCAGGATCCTGGCTCAGTTCAAATGCCAGCTCTTCATTAAAACAGTTTCCTCTTCCCTCTCATCAGAATATTAGCTACTTCTTTCTTTGTGTCCAGATATAACTCCCTTAATATCTCTTTTGGGCACTCACTTCATTCTGCCTTTCATTATTATTATTATTATTATTGACTTATTGGTCTGTCTTTCTCATTTGGGCATTGTTTTGTTCATCTTGGAGTCTTACACAAATATCCCATAAAGTTATTATATGTTGACTGACTACCCAATAAATATTAGCTATTGAATAAATAAACACCTGGCACATACAGCCAGGTAGTTTATTCCTATGTAGCTCAGTGCTTCCAATTAGAATAAAGATGCCATGGGAGCAGGGCAGGGAGGAGCCACTACCTTTTAAAGTCCCAGTATTTTGTTGTTCAGTGGGACCAAGACAACACTGGAAATAGGCAAGGTGCTCAATCTTTACACTTCATTTAAAAATTGACAGTGAATGAACCATCCAATACCAATAATAGCACTAAAATAATTTACCTCCATAGAAAATGTCTTTTCCATTAGCTCTGGTCTTCAATGCAGGCATCTGCTTTGGTGTACATAACCTTTCACTTTATACCTTTTACCTGAATATGTAGGCAAATCTGAGGGCTCATAACTTTGGAGAAACTAAGCAGGAATGTTTAATAGAAACCAGACAAGTGTGTTAATAAGCAGTGGGAAGGGACCCAAAAGGGATTTCAACAGGAAAAATCTCCTCTTACTATACTTTGCTGTCTGGTGTGCATGGCAACCTGTGTACGTGATGTAATTCTATTTATACTCTTTATAAGGCAGATGCTTTAACTCACAAATATAAGCAACTGGAAAAACCAGTAGACATGTCTGATTACTTGATGTTAATAAATGTAAGTAAGTCAGGGCATATATTATAAGGCAAATAAAGTTTGTGTGCTCCAGAGCACCCATCTCCAGACACCATGTCCAATTAGTATTTCTGAGAGTCCAAGATAGCCAGGCATCATATCAAGGCTCTTGTATGCTAGCTAACCACTATTGATAAGACCTTATGAGAGCTTAACTTCTCTCATGCATTAACAATAGCATTTACCCCAGGAATAAATTTCACCTTACCACTTTCTGGATCTAGAAAAAATTCACTGTGTCCAGATCCATAGAGTGAGTATCGTATATCTCCATTGGATCCGATATCGGCATCCTTGGCACTGACCTTCAGGATGATTTTATTTGATGGAATGTCTTCAGGAAATAATGCTGTATATGCAACCTAGGCAAAGGTAAAGGAAGGTAATTACATCATTAGTATTCGTGGGGCAACTGCCATAGTTAGCATGATGCACAATTTCTTATACAAATGCATTCATAATATTTAGCTTCAGCTATTTTTTCCTAAACCATAGAACCATCTTACAATATGATGAAATATGGTATGTCTCTTGCCCCACCCTTCCCATGCTCACTCATTCAGCAATAACTGATTGAGCACCTGCTATTATTGTCAGGTACTCCTTAGATTCTAGGAGTACAACGGTGAAGAAAACAGACAAAAATCCTTGCCCCTGTGTAACCACGGCACAGATCACATATTAATCATGACCTTCTCTTCTGTTAAGCACCAGTGAATCCTTGGGACCCTTCAACTATTTAAAGAGTTACTAGTAACATTAGGCATTAATATGAGAGATTAAATCTCTTTGCAACACTTTTCTAAGCTACAGAACACCAATGCTGTCTCTTGGACCAGAAGGTGATTAAAAGAGGTAAAAGTGCTTTAATTTCAGTAAAATAGCAAGCAAAATCTAGTCCTGGCACTTTGCATTGGCTGTCACGTTTTGTACCATGATAGAAAGCCTACCTCATAAAGCGCTTGGAAATCTGGGTTCATTGCCAACATTGCCACTAACCAGCTGTAAACTTACACACAAAAAAAGTAATTTATGCTTTCTACTGGTCCATTTCTCTTTTAAGAAATCAGTGATTTAGGCAGAATAAGTCATAAGGTCCTTTATAATTCATTTAACATTATTTAATATTAAGACCCATGGTTTTGTTTTGTTTTTGTGGACAAAATCAGACACCTGATTGTGCTAAGTATAGTGTTTCCATGTTTATAATATTTCATCCTAGATTACATCTCTTACTCTCTTATATCCAATGGCAGCTCACTAATTAAGCAGATAAGAGCAGAAATCAGCTTTAAGCAGAAAAGAAAAATGGGTTTTGATTTAATTTTAGAGAAGCAGAGCAAAAAGAAGCAATATAGCCGATATCTCCACATATCTTACCTGATCACACACTGGGCTATTGTCATTCACATCACTAACAGTCACTTCTACCATGGCCTGTGTGACAAAGAGCCCATCGGTGGCAGTGATATTGAGGAAGTAAATGTCTTGTTCTTCCCTATCTAGAGGTCTCTTCACATAGACCTTCCACTCACTCTGCACCAGCCCTAGCGCAAACCTTCCACGGGGGTTTCCTCCTGCAGCAACAAAAAGAGTTTTTGAAGCAGTGCAATGAAAAGCTTTGGTGTATACTTCCTGTGAGAGGCCCATATGGGGTCATCCGGGTGCCCTGCAAACTACATTGTTTACAATCCTGAACAACAATGTATTCTCACTTCCTTCTGATTCTTGTGCAAGAAAGCCTGATACTTATATGCTTAGCTGTGTGGAAAGTAAAACAGTCACTTCCTAAGAGAATAGAATGCACTCAGAGAAGCTGGTTTGATCTTTTGATTAGCTCCCTGTAAGAACAATCAAACCCAAACTGTAAACAATCAGTTCCCTTCTCAGGATGATACAATTGCCTTTCCACTTTGTCTCAAGGGTGGAATTTCATTAGCTGTTGATGGGGCAATCAAGGAAAAGCAGTCAGTTCTATTAAGGAGTTTTAAAAAATTTCTTGGGGTAACATTGGTTAATAAAATTATATAGGTTTCAGGTGTACAATTCTATAATATATCATCTGTATATTGTATGTTTACCACCCCACGTCAAGTCTCCTTCTATCACCTTCTATACCCTCTTCTACCTCTCTCTACCTCCCCACCCTTTCCCTCTGGTAATCACCATACTGTTGTCTGTGTCTATGAGTTATTTTTAATCCCTTCACCTTTTTAACCCAGCCCCCCAACCCATTCCCTTTTAATAGCTATCAATTTGTTTTATGTATCTATGAGTCTATTTCTATTTTGTTTATTTTGTTCATTAGATTCCACATATAAGTGAACCCATATGGTACTTGTCTTTCTCTGACCGGCTTATTTTCCTTAGTAGAATGCTCTCCAGGTCCATCCATGCTGTTGCAAAATGTAAGGTTTCTTTCTTTTTTACAGCAGAGTAGTATTCCATTGTATAAAAATACCACAGCTTTTTTATTTACTCATCTACTGATGGGCACTTGGGCTGCTTGTAAACCTTGTCTATTGTAAATAACACTGCAGTGACCACAGGGGTGCATATATTCTTTTGAGTTAGTGTTTTGGGATTCTACTATTAAGAAATCTTTTAATGAAGGCTTTATCTTACAGCTACACTCCTCATATAAGGAACTCAGTTTGGGGGAGAAAAGTTTGTGTGACAAAAGAAGACCCATTAGTATTAAATAGCCCTAACAGGAGTTATTGAAGGAGCAGTTCAGAGATAAGCACTCCAGTGAGATCAAATTTGTCAGAGTGAAGCTGGTGAAAGCAGAAGAAAAGGAGACGTGAAGTGGAACAAACGGCTTTGATGATGCTGCAAAACAGACCATGGTCCCAGCAATAGTACTTTCCCACATTATTGAATTACACGGTGACAAAAGTGGCTTGCAGAAGACAGGAAGAGGAGGGAAGAAAGCCACGTTGACCTTCCAATCCCAAAGAGGAAAATAATGTCACTTCAAACATGGAGGAAGACTGGACAGGACAACTATCTAGTTAAATCATCTCTGTTTCACTTATTTGGCCATTCTACAAGTATTTATCCCCTGCTATGGGCCAGGCTCTGCCCCAGGCGGTAGCAGTACAGCAGTGGACAAACATCTCTACCCTCTCAGGGGAGCTCACATCCTAGTGGGGAAGAGTGTCAATCAACAGTAGGGAAAGGAAGCATACTGCATTCTGGCTGCTACTTCACTGAAAAAGTGGAGCGAACTCGCCTTTACTCAATGACTCTAAAAGCGCAGAGGGCAGAGACCGTGGTCCTGCTGGAGGGGTGGAGTAGGAATGGAATTTTGAGCTCCAACTGCACTTGGGGTGGGGCAGTCAGTCCAGGGTCCTCAGCAGTGTGGGGCAAGCACGAGACCAATGGACCATACTGGGCCGACAGTGCAGACTGCAGAGGGCGGCACATTCCTCCAGGGCAGTGGCTCTCAGTTGGAAGTGACTATGCTGGGAGGGACCCCCTTCCCTCAGGGGGCTTTGTCAATGTTTGAAAACATTTTTGAATGCCACATCAGGGGCCTGGACAGTGGTGCTACTGGAATTCATTGGGTAGAGGTCAGTGATGCTGTTAATCATGCTACAAGGCACAGAACAGCCACCTACAACACAGACTTATCTACCCAGAATGTCAATAGTGTTGAGGTTGAGAAGGCTGCTCTCGTGAGGCTTAGGGCAGTGGCGTGGCAATCATAACTGACGCCCGGGGCACAACAGTTTATTGGCGCCCCCCTGAGGGCATAGTACGCTTTTCTTATTTGTCTTGGAGACCATTTGGCACCACTTGGGGCATGATAGACCCCCTTGCCCCCCCCCCACTCTACTGGCTTAGGGTCCTCTGTGGGAGACCACTTTTCTACATTACTGGCTCGGATTCAATTAGGCTGCAGTTGAATATTATTTCAGTATGCACAAATTTACCCTATCAAATGTTTTTGGTGCAGGCCCACGCCACTCTTTTGTTAAAGAAAATGATTAATGGTCCTTTGTTAATCTGCGGCAGCACAGCCAAGTTGTGCTACATCAAGAGCAAAAGTTAAATCCCATTAAAATCAGTTGGTGGTTTGGCACTGCTAACTGTAACAGTAGCGTAAGCTACTCTGTTCTCATTACTTTGGTAAAGTTGATGGGATGGCCCCTTTAAAACAGCCATTTGGAGACAATGTATAAATAATTAAAGCTGAGTAACAACGCTTCCAAATAGAAAAGTATCCCACAGAATGCCTAAGAAGCTTTTTATCTGAAACGGAATGCAAGTCGAATCAAAGTGAACCTTGCTCACCTTTCTTTCCTTACCACCATTTCTCATGTCTTTCCTGCATAAATATACATTTTAATAAAAATGGAAGTTATCAGATAAAGCATGAAATGCATAAAAAGCTTGAAACAGAAAACATTAAGAAAACAGCTCCATAATGACAAAGAGTACTGTGGAAGGGTGGCAGTCACAAGTGCTGACACGTAGGGTCTCCTGTGGATCTTACTCTGTGGTGATTAATTAACTTTCCCACCAACATACTGAAGCAGAGCCTGTGTCCTGAGGGCACTCTAATTAATTCATTTTTCACATTGAATAATGTAGTTTTTCTAAAGGGAAACCACCTGACTATAAGTATTGATGAATTCTTTAAAATCTTTTGGCACTTTGTTTATGTTCTGTCTTTGAGTGTCACAATATCAAAATGTTAGTTTAAGTCCCCCCAAAAATAGTTTTTAGAGAGACTTCCCCCACACCCCACCCTCTTCTCTTTGTAGTTGAAGGCCAGTCACCTCTGGGAAAGCTACCCCCAATCAAGACACCCCTTCTTCACTCTGACATAAAATCCTCTGGCCCTCAGAATGATGGTGACATACTCCGTACCCTCTGGGTGACCTCATTTGTCTATCTTGGCTTTTCCATTGAACTGCTACTTACTATTTAGAAAGACAGAAAAGGGATCAAAGAAAAATGAGTTGTCAGAAGAAATATCTTTGGCTTTGAGTTATAACAGGATTTTTAAGCAAAAAATCAAACCAGGCCCTTTAATTTGTACATGTGCACACAGGAGGTTTTATTATCAGAAGAAACATGTAAGGGATGCTTACATGGGTCAAGCTATTTGCTCTTTTTACCCCTAAAAAAAAAAAGTAGGAAAATGGATTGGTGAAAATATATCTCCCCAGCAAAAATAGCTTCTATTTTGATATCTTCAGCTGAGATATTTGGCTGGACTCCTTTTGAAACAATAAAAAGTGACTTGAGGACTGGGTACTGACCTGAGTAATCTGTCATGGGCAAACCAATGACCACACTAAGGCTGAGTTAGTAACAACCAACACTATGCCTATTCAGAGACCTTTTCCTCTGCCCCAGAGCACTAACCCCTCCTCTCATCTTCCTTCTTCTCTCCTATTCTGACCACCCACTCTGACCTTCTCTCCTTCTCTGACCTTCCGTCTTTAGAAATCCAAGCACATAGTGAAAACCCAGGGTGGCACACTGACCTGTAATATGGTAGCTCACTTGGCGATTAACATCGGAAGTGTCTCTGTCCCACGTGCTGAGGACTGCCACCACCTCACCCGGAGGGTCGCTCTCCTTCACGTTCCCTTGGTACACCTCATGGGCAAAGACTGGTGCGTTGTCATTTATGTCTGTCACCCTGACAGAGACCAAAGCAGTGGAAGAAAGAGAGAAGGCCTCTCCCAGGTCGGACGCCACCACAGAGAAGGTGAATGAGGGGTCTGTCTCGTGATCCAGGTCCTTCAAGGTACTGATCCAGCCTGTGTTGCTGTCGATACTGAATGCTTCCATTACCTTTTCGGGCTGGGAATCTGAGTGGAGGGAGTAGGTGACCTGGCCATTAGCTCCCCAATCCATATCGATGGCTCTCACCTGTGTGAGTTTGGTGCCGATAGGCATCCCTTCCATTATGATAGTCTCGTAGCTTGAAGTTTCAAAGACTGGCTTGTTGTCATTCAAATCCAACACATTGATATCTACATCCACGGTAAACACAATATCTACCTTGTCCAGGGGTATTGTGGCTGCTACCTTAAAGTGGAAAACTGGGCTAATTTCATGATCAAGGCGCTTGTCCAGCTTGATGGTGCCTGTGTCCTGCTCTATGATGAAGACATCCCCTTTGTTATTTTCCGGAAGTTCCCCATTCACTGTGCTAAATCTGACATTCTGACTGGGTAAAATCCTCAGGGTGTCCACTGTGCTGCCAATGGCTGTATCTTCCGGAAGGGTAAAAGAATACTGGGGCTGAGTAAATGAAGGCAAGAGTGTGTCAGGGGGCAGGACGTGGATGTAGACTGGAATGAGGGAGTGCCTGACTGGGATGCCCCCATCCACTGCTTTTACAAAGAATGAAAGCACTGTGTTTCTCAGCTGGTTAAAACTGCCCTTTGTGACCATCCAGCCATTGTCAGGGTCGATTTCCAGGAGGTCAGCCACCGAGACTGAGGCCTCACTATATAGGGAATAAGTGATCCTTGAATTTGCTCCATCATCTGGATCCATGGCTTGAACCTGAGTGACCAGGTGGCCCCTCCCAACATCTGCCCTGACACTGGCTCTATATTCCACTGTCATAAACTGAGGAGCGTTGTCATTTTCATCCATGACAATCACCCTCACGGTGCAGAACGTCGTTCTCCCTCCACCATCAAGGGCCCGCAAGAAAATACTAATGTCTCCTTCCAGAGGGTTTTCCCGGTCTAGCCTTTCTGTTGTAAGGACTTGTCCATTGCTGTCTATGAGGAACCGATCTTTGGCAAAGTCATTGATGATGATATAGCTGATCTGCCCGTATGTCCCTGGATCCCCATCTGTGGCTCGAACGTGAATAACCTTGGTCCCAGAAGCTGCATTCTCTCTAACCTCAGCTACATAGGTGTTCTGTGAAAAGGCAGGACTGTACAGGTTAGCCCCAAGTACCCTAATGTGCACCTGTGCAGTGCTAGTGAACAACCCATCAGAGACTGACACATTGAGACTGTATAGAGACTCCATCCGCTGCTTCCGGTGGTTGGACAGCGTGATGACGCCACTCTTGCTGTCCATCAGAAAGCTTGTCCGGTCATTTCCAGATAAAATATTATACTCCAACCTGTCAAAATCAGAGCTGTCTGCATCAGAGGCTTGCACGCAGGTTACAAAATGGCCCCGGGGGGCTAATTCACTCACATACGACTCATAAATGAGCTGATTAAAAACTGGAGGGTTGTCATTTATGTCTGAGATGTAGATATGAACCAGGACCTCACTACTCAGTGATGGGAAGCCATTATCAGTTGCTCTGACTTTCAAAGTACAGTGCTGCACTGACTCATGGTCCAGCATCCTGGCAGTCAGGATTAAGCCACTTGTGCTGTCGATGTGAAAATAATCTGTGCTGTTGTAAGTATCCTGGACAATCTGGTAATGTACCATTTTATTGTTTTCTGAGTCTGCATCAGTAGAAACAACTTGCAAAACGGGTGTCCCAATGAGAGATGCTTCCGACAGTGTTGTATTGTATGTAAGCTGATCAAAAATAGGAGGGTTGTCATTTATATCATTAACTAGCAAATCGACAGTGACTTCAGCCCTGGCACCAGTAAGGGCATCACTGGCTCTTACTGTCAACCTGTAAGCAGATATAACTTCATAATCCAAAGGGCCAATGACTTTAAGGACCCCAGTGTCAAAGTCAATGTTAAATTGTTTATAAAGATCCCCATCAATAATGATATATATGATGCCTTGGCCTTCTGGACTGGTGGCATTGATGCTTAGAATGGGGGTGTCCATTTTGATGTCTTCATTGATGGATGCTGTATAAAAGGGCTTATCAAACACAGGCATGGCTTTGTTAACAATAGTGATGGGAAGTTCCACAGATGTGGACAAAGAGGGTTTTCCACCATCTTTGGCTAGGATGGTGACACCATACTCAATGTTAGACAAGTCAGAGTTGAATGCTTCTTTCAAGATAACATTCCCTGAATTAGGGTTAATTTCAAAATGGCCATAGTCATCCTGTAGGACATAGCTCACTTCCCCATTTGCACCTTTATCTCTGTCAATGGCTGTCACCCGGTAAATCAGAGTCCCAGGCTCAGCATCAACTTGCACAGCAGCATAGTATGGGAGGCCCACAAAGACTGGGGAATTGTCATTTATGTCTTCAATGTTAACTCTGACCACCACCCTAGCCACGCGCAGATGGTCCATCTCACGGCTGGCTTCCACTACCAGCTCGTATAACTCCTGTTCTTCACGGTCAAAGGGGACTCCAGTGGTCTGAATGACCCCTGAGGTAGATTTTATCTTGAACTTATTTCCTGGGTTTAAGATGCTATATTTTAAGGGCTCATTAAGGCGATTTCCAACTGCATTGACAATAGCAACTTTGGTGATATTAGTGTTATTCTCTGAGATTGAAGTGGAGTAAAAGCTTTGGGTAAATTGGAGGCCACTGTCCATGGCTTCTTTAACCAAGATGGTGACCATGGATGTACTGTAGAACTTCCCATCAGAAACTTTGACTATCAGTGCATAGTGATCTTTGGAGAGGTTGTTGTTTTTTATGGTGAGCACTCCAGTATTTGAGTCCATTAAAAAATGATCCAAACTGCCTTCCATTAGGCTGTATGTCAGCTCAGGTGGCACCTCAGAGTCAGGATCCGTGGCACTAACTTTCAGAACCTCCACGCCAACGTAGGTAGGTAGAAGTAAAACAGTCTCAAACACAGCCTGAGTGAAAACAGGTGGGTTGTCATTCACATCTGTCACCTCGATGTTGACTTCAACAGGACTCTCTGCAGTCAGCTGGGGGCTACCACTGTCTCTCACGTGCACATGGAAATGAAAATGGGAGATGGTTTCATGGTCCAGGGTGGCAATTGTTCTGATTGCTCCTGTACTGGAGTCCACCGTGAAGAACTTCTTGGCAGTGGACTCCACAATCTGATACACAAGCAGAGTGTTCCGGTTGCTGTCAGCATCGGTGGCTCGGATCACCAGTGGGCTGTTATCTAAGCTCCTGACAATGCTATTAACTGGGGCTGCCTCACTTAGGCTGCCCGAATATTGAGAAAAGAGGAAAACTGGGGCATTATCATTTTCATCAATAATCTGAATGTTGGCCGTGACATTGGAAGCCATTCCTGCCATGTTGGTGGCCTGAATGATGAGTTGATAAGAGGAAGTGTGCTCATAATCCAGTGCCTTCCGAGTGGTGATTACTCCAGAATATGGATTTATGGTAAAGGTCCCATCAGTGTTTCCGTCTTTGACTTCGTAAATGAGGGTAGACTGACTGATGGCAGAGATTAGAATGACTGATGTTCCAATATCAACGTTTTCATTTACTTCTGCTTGGTAGTCTCTTTGAGTGAACTTGGGATGAGAATTATCAGACATGGTGACAGAAATGCGTACAATTGCTGTGGCAGACATTGGCGGGGAACCCTGATCTGTGACTTTGACTGACAGGACAAACTGACCCATAGTCGTCATGTCTGGTTCTTTGGAAACAGTGATGATGCCCAGGACTGGTTCGATCTTAAACGTGTTCCCAGTGTTCCCTACAGTGTGGAAATCAATGGGGGAAATGAGTTACAATTAGGTCATTTTTGTGTTTTTTGATGATGAACTGTTCATCTAAAGCAGTGGTTCTTAACCTTTTTTTGAGGTACCAAACCCACCAGTTTCATATGCGCATTCACCGAACCCTTCTTTAGTGATAAATAAAATATGATTTTTTTTTCCAAATTCAAGACATAGGTATATGTTTTTTTACTGGTGCACAAAATGAGCCGTGCATGAACATCACCGTGCTCAAAGAACAAAACCAACAAAGCGCATGAACTCACAACAAATTACAGTATTACTTTATTCTGGCCTCCGTGGCAGAGGATTCTCCGAACCCCTGAGACCAACTCATCGAACCCCTAGGGTTCGATATAACCCAGGTTAAGAACCACTGATCTAAAGTCTACTTTACTGCAACATGGCAAGTGGAAAGCTACTTTTTGTATTCATTCCAATTCATTCTGAAACAAAACAAGAGACTTTTCATTCAAAAGCAACTGAAATGAGTTTTTTGGGTAAATATTTGAATTTCAGATCACTATCTCTTTAATCCAGGTTAATAACAACAGACATAGTAGTGTGTACCTTAAAACTGGTAAACAAAAAAGCTTGTAGGGGAGACTTTTCTGTTAAGAATACTTAGGACTTTCTTATTCCCAGCCTTGTGAGAAGAGAAACAGATTGGCTTGGCACATGCCAAAGGGTATTTTAACTGAAACTATATTCTGTGTTCTCTGTTAAAGAAAGGGGATTGTAGAAGTTGTTTCAGAACACTACCAGCCAGTCATTGGTTTCAAATGATCCTAAAGGTAAATGTTACTACATGGGATTGGTATTGTTTCACACCATCAAAACCAACTTCATTCTAAACACCACACTGGTGAGGGGGCTTTTGTTCAGGCAGGGATAATTCTTCTCACTCACCGTCTGCTTTGTGAGGCATGAGGATTTTTTTCTGACTAACCTATTCTTCATTCCCCCACATCCCCAAAACACACTGTGCACACACAGACACAAAACTAGACAAATAATTATGAGGCAGTTGCTCCAGTCTGTAACATTTAACAAATGTTTCAGAGGTTTCTGGTGAAGTAGGAAACTGTTGATAATCTGAACCAGTATCCAAACCAAGAACTTGAGGCATAACCCTTACAAAACTGAGAAACTGGTGCCCACTTTAACATGGAAATGGGGAGGGCTGGGCACCATGAAACTGTACAAGTGCAGAGCTCTGCCTGTGAAACATGTGATGGCATGAAGTCGGGGCTGTGGGAGACGAGGAAAATTAAAGAGGAGAAAAGAATGGGTAACACACAACTGGAAGATGTAGAGAAAGTAGTTCAAAGGCAGTGGATGGTGGGAAGCAGAGCCCTTCACTGAGTTGCTTTTTGTGTCTCCCATCAGGTTTTCTAATCGTTCTCAAAGAACATACGTGCCTCGGTTCGTTACAATCAGAAGTTCATAATCTTGATCATTCAATTGTATTGAATTTTTCTTTCTTTCTGAAGTACTATATAGTATGGCAGACACATGGACAGTTTAAATGCCATTATCATTAAAAAAGCCTCCATGATTGAGAAGGCAGTGAGAGAAGGTGTCCACTGAAACATACAGCAGCTGTATACATACTTCTTACTATATATATATATATTCATTTTAGAGGAGAGAGAGAGAGAGAGAGAGAGAGAGAGAGAGAGAGGGAGAGAGAGAAAGAGAAAGAGAGAGAGAGAAAGGGCAGAGGAGCCGAAGCTACAACCACAGGTCAGGCTTACTATGTACTTATTAAGGAGACTTTTCTATGTCTGGAAATGAAAAAGTCACATTCATATAAATCTGTTTCTATGAGATACTTGCTTATTTTTAAAGAGGAAGCAAATCTAACAGAGAGGTAAGGGATTTTATTTTAGCCCCCAAATGTGAATATTGAACAATCTTATCTTTAATGTTGGCATGATTCTTTTTCTTTGCCATGTAAACATGACCATTCTGTGATGATAACAACAAGAAGTTCAATGATCTCATTAGCAGGTTCGCAAATTTTCAGTAAATAGCTCTGTGGAATTGAGTGGGAGTCCCACATTTGATTCATAGACCCTCACAAGGAGGCAGCAATTACTGTACTTCAGCATCTTCAAGGAGCAAAATTTAGAGCTGCGTACTGGTCACCAATATGCCATCCTGAATGATGAATGCAGCAGAGCACACGATTTCCCACTGTGGAGTTTCTGGGTAAGTCCTTCCTCACTCTGGGCACAGCAGATTTCTACATACACAGCAAGATATGCATGGTAGGGACAAAGAACAGCCAGCCTCTGACCTAGAGTAGAACTTCAGAACCCTGCTGTTACATAGCCGCTGACCTGCTTGTTACAGTCTGTGGGATGCTGTGCTCATATGTCAGGCCCAAAGTGGGCTGTCTTCCCCTTCCTTCTTCAACACAGTGTCCTATCTGCTTAGAATCCACAGCCTGCTCATTCTCTCCTGCTATACTTGAATCCTGAGAAACCTCTGCTCATTTTCCTGGATTCTATGGCTTCTTGTAGAACTTCGGCAACTGGGCAAAAGCTGTGTTTATCTTACTTATCATTACTCATCTAGTACACAGCAGGGTACCTGGCACAAAGAAGGTGCTTGATAAATATTTGTTGAACAATTGAGAGGAGAGATTAAAAAAGATTTTTAATTCTCTATTTGTATGTATCTTGTGATCTACTATGTCCCCAATCCTAACTCAGCTCTTAGCCCTGGTCTCTCTGGTACTGGCTGGTCTCAGAGCCACATATGCGTCACTATTGACAGCAGACATAAAACCTGAATTAAATATGAGACCTGAGGCTTGCACTTGAATTCTGCCTCAGTCCTTCAGGCCAAAAGAAAAAGTGGCAGTAGTTAAATAGTGGCCAGAGACAGGGGAGGAAATGTATGGTCCACCAGTTAGCAGAGTTCAATTTTGTCCATTGGAGGTTGGTGAGAGAACTTAAAACGTACATGTCACACCACCACTTGTCATTTGCTTCAAAACGCAAAGCATCTGGGATCTGCCTCTCCCCTCTCCTGATCTGAGAAGCAAGTGGCTCTGTAATACCAGATCAGGTCCAATGTGGGGCTGTCGGTCCACAAAGGAGCCATGGCCACTTGAAATTTATTGTGCATACTGTAATTCTCATTAGCTTTGCACACATACCATCGAAGGCCTTTTTTAGAGGTACCAATTATTACTGTGGATTTCTTTTTTTTTCAACTGTGGAAGCCGTGAGCGAGGTCTTTCTCTGTGCAAGCCTCAGGCTGGAGGCTGTGGATGTGAACTATAAGAGAGGCAGTCCTTGCAGCCGGTGGTAACTTACTTTTAAATTTCTCTCTGATAACCTCCAAATTGGTTTAAACATGATCTGGCTATCTAAGAGGAGTATAGCAGCAGCCTTCATAACACATATAAAAGGCTAGTAGGCACACAGATAAATGCTTAGAAAAAGTTAAGTAAAGCCCTAGGCAGTTGTCTCAGTGGTAGAGCATCAGCCCAGTGTGTGTATGTCCCAGGTTCGATTCCTGGTCAGGGCACACAGGAGAAACAAACATCTGCTTCTCCACCCCTTCCCACTAGCCCCCCCCTCCCCCCCGCAGCCATGGCTTGATTCATTTGAGTGCACTGGCCTGGGGCGCTGAAGATGGATCCATGGAGCCTCTACCTCAGGTGCTAAAAATGCCTTAGCTGCAAATGTGGCCCCAGATGAGCAGAGAATCGGCTCAGACAGGGTTTGCTGGGTGCATGTGGGTGTCTGTATCTCCCCTCCTCTCACTTGGAAAAGAAAAAAAGTTTAGTAAATAAAGTAGAAATAAAACCCTATATCTAAATGATTACAGTGTCAAGTGTCACGAAATAATGTATAGGCATGAATGAATGTGGGAGAAAATATTAAGATATATTAGAGAAAAACTATAGAAAGAATACAAAGAGTCAAAGAGTTATAGGACTAGGTGACATCTCCTATGAGGCTATTTAAAATTTGGTTTTCTAACGAGTTTCTTTCTATATTATTTGTGGAACAAAAGAATAAGAATTATATAATGAAATAATTAAAGGTCCTGAGAAAAATAAGATATGGGAAACAACATTTAAATAATTATTGGTCGGGCTTTACATTGAAAGGAAATTCCATGGAAATCTAGAAAAGAAATGGGTGAATTTGCTGGGGGCACCTGGTAATATGCCCATGTCTTTGTTTTTTTTATAGAGTTTAGCACAGGCTTATGAAAAATGTAGATGCCCAACACAGGATATAATTTTAGGTTATCATTCAGTACAGGGTTATTTTTATTTATTTATTTTTTAAAGAAGGTTGTTGGCTTTTTTTTTCTTTTTTTTTTACAGGGACAGAGAGAAAATCAAAGAGAGGGATAGATAGGGACAGACAGACAGGAACGGAGAGAGGTGAGAAGCATCAATCATTAGTTTTTCATTGCCGTTGCAACACCTTAGTTGTTCATTGATTGCTTTCTCACATGTGCCTTGACCGCGGGCCTTCAGCAGACCGAGCAACCCCTTGCTAGAGCCAGCGACCTTGGGTCCAAGCTGGTGAGCTCTTTGCTCAAGCCAGATGGGCTCGCGCTCAAGCTGGCAACCTCGGGGTTTCGAACCTGGGTCTTCCGCATCCCAGTCTGACGTTCTATCCACTGCACCACCTCCTGGTCAGGCTAGGTTGTTGGCTTTTCATTTTCAATATTTTTTAGGGCAAAGCTGTCATTCTAGCATTCAAAATTTAATTCCACCACTCACAGAAATGCTCCACATTTAAAGCAAGGGAACGAAGGCTGTCCAGGGCTAGCAGGAAAGGAGAGAGCATTTGGCAGGAGGCGCAACAGACATAATGTTGCAGAACATTTTGGAAATATGTGACTTGAATATTTAAAAGAAGAAGGAAGAGGAGAAAGAAAAGTAGAGTAGATAAAAGGTATTTGCAATTAGTAGGTTTACAGTCTCACAGTCCTATCCCTCGATTGGACATCTCTTTTGTCATAAATATTTTCTAGAGGTTTCTCTTTGTATCACCAGTAAACTATGGTCCTCCTGTCTTATAAACATAAAGATCGATTTTTTTAAATACTCAAAGTTAACAAGAGTCTGTATTTACTTATCTGTTGGGTAAGCCGGAAGTTAAGTACCTACCAACTACTCTGCTACTCAGATCACCTCCCATGAAGTGAATTTGTGTCAATTCACATGAGTTTCTGAAGCCCACAGCCCACCTACTGACAAATAAACAAAGACATGTAAGCTTCAATTCACAGAAATGACTGGCAGCCCTCACATGATGGGAGGCTTTGGTTAATAGTCTGAGACCATGGCTTGTTGACCCGTAAGTAAAAGACACTGAATTTACTACACATTTCTTCTCTCTTTTCCATTAAAAAAAAAATCTGAGGTTGAACATAATAATAGGAAATTCTTTCCTTGCTGTCAATGATGGAAAACATATTACTGAAATGCCAAGAACTTTATACACTTTATCATCTCACAAATAGGGCAGTTGTGTGGCCAAAAAATTCATTTGGAGATGTTCTAGGGGTAACGATATGAATTTTACGAGGTGATAAATGCTGCTGAGGGTACAATGCCATGCATTATGCTGCAACTAGTGCAACAGCTCTCACCTGCTTCTATGGTATATATGAGTTCTGCATTTTCCCCTTTGTCTTTGTCCAGAGCCGTCACTTGCAGAACAGCTGATCCCAGAGCAGCCGATTCAAACACAGATGCTTCATACAGTGGGTTGGTAAAATAAGGACTGTGATCATTAGCATCTTCCACATTCACAATGACTCGGGCCAAGTTTCTTCGATAAGGAAACTCCTGATCTCTGACCTTTAGGCAAAATACAAGAAGCAGTAGGACTAAAACCTTAAGTTGCAAAGAATTCACATGGCTATGCCTGTAGTGAAAACAAAATGACATAATGCACACAGAGTGCTTGACCTAGTCTCAGGCTTATAGTAGGTGTTCAATAAATGGTGGGGTTATCAAGTTAGGACAATGACTGTGAATAAACTGGAAGCAGGAACCACATCATCATTATTGCTCAGTATTATGCCTGGCATATGGGCTGTACTTAGTCTGTGCTTGTGGGACTAAGACCTGGGTATGACAAACACAGCAGCTTTCTCTGGTCCCCCTCACACAACCAATGACTTTTATATATGTATACAGACACTAATCGAATGGTGGATGAAGGTTCTTCTAAAGAGGCAACTAAACAGTGGAATTAATAAATGCAAAGTAGGGATTCTCATTCATTCATTCAACAAACATTTATTGTCATCTATGATTTGTCAAATTCCGAGACTGACCCTGGTGGTTCAGCAATGAATTAGATATAGTCCTTGCCCTCAAGAACTTTCTATTTGAGAGGGTAATACAAATAAGTAAATACAGTGTGTCCGTAATGTCATGGTGCACTTTTGACCGGTCAACCGGTCAAAAGTGCACCATGACATTACGGACATACTGTAGACAGGTATAGAGCCCAGTGGTTAAGTGCCAGGACTGAAGTGATCAATCAGTAAGAACTTTGCTTTGCATTCAGCTTCTTGGAAGAGGTAACAACATTAAGTAGAAGTGGTAAAACGGTATTGGTGGTTGTGTGGGGAACGCATTTCAGGCAAAACAAAACAGACATACACAAAGGCCCAGGGCTGAGAGAGAACCCTGAATACTGGGAAGATGAACTGAATCTTAAGTTCCAAAATGTGAGACCCCATGGTGACTACACCAAAGAACCTGCCTGACTGCTCTAAAGGTTCCCCTTGTACACAGGGCAAAGGCTTGCAAATAATCAATTCTTTAACTCTAACCACATGATTCTGTTGTAATTATATGTAGCACTATCCAAGTGTGCACTTTCCATTTATTAGAGGGATGTGAAAAAAATTAGAAAATACACTGAGAAGATCCACCAAAGGGAAAGGGGATTCCAGAGACGATACCTAGAAGGAAGGAGCAAACTGACTGGGATGCTTAGCTCGGAGAAAGGCAAAATAAGGGACATGTTTGGTCTAATATTCAATCACGTAGATGATAATGGTACAGGGTAACCCAACTGAATTTTGAGTTTGTTAGAGAAAGAATGAACAGAGTGACCTGAATGAACATGAGAATGGAGTTAGTCGCCGGCATAAGGTTTCTGGCCCTGAAGAAATACACAAAGCAGCCCAGTGAGTGTGCTGAATTTCCTTGTCTGCAGATTGGCCTGTTACACCCAAGGACCAAGCTGGACTCTGCATTTTGGCCTTATTGAAATCTAGGTCTGTTCCAGATGAATATCCAATGGTGCAGGGGCTTTGTCTATTTTATACCTTTAGTGCCTAGAACAGTGTTTGGTACACAGTAGGCGCTGGAGAAATATCTGTTGAATGAATGGATGGTGGTCAGAGGGATGGACTGTTGATTCCTGAGTCCCTCTGATGTTCCCTGGAGTCTCAGTTGGAAACCACAGCTGAGGACATGGCACTCAGGTTTCCTCTTGTCCAGGAAGGTTTCTAGATGTGGGAAGGTACAGTAGCACTTGGTGGAACATTAGTTTCAGCTGCTTGGGAATTGGTAGTGTCTTGGTGTATTTTAAAGCCAATCAGTACAAGATTAAGTCTCTGTTACCCCACCTGGTCTGCAGGAAGGCTCTGTATGCAGAGGCTGTGCAATTGCCCCCAGGGTTCTTGGGTGGCGAAAGGGGTAGATTTTAGGTCCATAAACTAATCAAGGATGCTTCTTATTAATCTCTACTTTCCAATTATGGGAACCAGGCAAACTTCACTTTAAAATTAAAGCAACTTCTACATAATTTGGAGGCCCCATGAACCCAAATTCAGATTTAACACTCTCTGCGGGCTTTAGTATGTTTTGAGTTCTCCTATGTGCACTATTATTTACTACAAGGTCCAATGCCGGTACAGTAAGTCATACATGAATTCTTTAAATACTTCCAAGGACTGAGCATTGCATAGGCCGAGTAAATGATTACTGCTGCGATTAACTGCTCAAGGAACTTCTTTTAAACTTCTCCATAAAACCTCCTGGATATGAACCAATATGACACCCTGGGGGATTTACAGACACAGGCCTGTTTCTCCCACTCAACTCAGTCTGTCAGCAGCACTGACTGAGCAGCCACTGTCCATAGAAATTCACCTAATATTTCAGTTTGGAAAAAATATGGAGTCACTGCCTAACAGCTGTAATTCCTCACTGAAATAACAAGGCAGATAGATATGAAGGCAACCCTGCTATGAAAAGTCCAAATTTAGCACTACTTACAACATGTAAGAGCCTCGCGCATCTGGAGACTAAGGTGCATGCCTTGAAGGGTCAGTGGTTCTGCTAGAGCAGCAATGAAGCCGTCTGACCTACCATGATGTTGAGAATGTGCTTGTCCTGGGCCTCGTGGTCCAGTCTCTCAGCAGTGTAGAGCACGCCGTTGCTGGGGTCGATCCGAAACTTTCTCATGCTGATGGAGTCGATGCTGCTGTGGATGGTATAGCTCAGTTTGTGCTTCTCGTCTCTGTCTGTGGCTTCAATCTGCAATATCTCTGTATCTGGGAGCACGTCCTCGGAAATCGTCACATCGTAACTCGGCTGGGAGAATTCTGGGCCATTGTCATTATTATCCAGCACTTTGATAAACACCTACAGTTAAGAGAAGACAAGAGTAATGACTTGACACCAACTCACTCCTTGCTAATGTAACAGGCCCTGGCCTCCTCTCTCCCATCCGTGTCCCTGGATCCCAGCATGTAGCAGCTATCTCAATATGTAGAAAGTCCTTGTATGAAAAACCCTCTGTAATTAGAAGCTGACAATGGACTCACAGTTCATGGTAGTGGGGACATGAACTATGAGCTGATCAATATTCTCACTATTAATTGAACAGTTGAGACAGCCCCTGGGGGGGGGGTGATAATTCCACACAATCACTTGAAGCAAAACGTAAGGGATCACAAGGTAACCTTAGTGTGTTTCCTTCCTGTATCTTAACTTCTTGGTATGTGCGCCTCATGAGTGGCCTTCGCATGGAGGCGGTGACAGACAGACACAGTGACAATGAAGGGGCTGAGGAATGGGAGGAGTGGCGATCTCAGAGCGGTCAGAGCTGCTCAACTGCAGCGTCCACACGCCACAGCTCTCCTTCAGACTGCACATGGCGAGCAAAGAACACGATAGCTGAACCTGATGTCTCTAACTTGTTTCCCTTTATAGGTCGTTATGTTATACATATTTCCAGGCAGATATAAAGGTCATAGCTTAATGAACCCTCATGTAGTCATCACTCAGCTTTGACAATAACAAATTCACGGCTAACCTTGTTTCATTCTCACCTGCTCGCCCATATTGTTTTGAAGCAAATCACAGCCTTCAGGTAATTTCAGTATATGTCTCTAAACAATAGGGACTCTTAAATACACACAATACCATTATTGCATCTAAACAGAGAAAGCAAATAACTTATTATCATTAACTATTCAATTGGTGTTTATCTTTGTATAATTGTTTTTTTTAATGTGTTATGCATGTTTGTATACATAAGTATTCTTTTTCAGTTCTTTTGAATCAGGATATGCTAATAAGATCCAAACATTGCATTTGGTTGACATGTCTTTTAACTTACAGATTTTCCCTGTATTTCCCTTTACACTATTTCCTTGCGAGTTCTACATTGCTATGCTGGCGTTGAATTATCTTGTCTTTAGTTTCCACAGCCTGAATTTCACTCATTGCATCCTCATGGATTTGTTCTACATGTCACTCTGTCCCCTGTATTTCTGGTAAGTTGGTAGTTTGATGTAGGAGACTTGATCAGATTTAAGCTTAATTTCCTCCCCCTCCTCTTCCTCCTTTTTTTGACAAAAATCCTTTCATGGATGATAGTATACCATCTGGAGATACAATTCTTGGTTCTCTCTATTATGTGATATTAACAGCAATTGATTATCATTACATACATAACATTAATTCATTAAAAATGCAAACTGGGCCTGGCCTGTGGCGGCTCAGTGGATAAAGCATCAACCTGGAATGCTGAGGTGGCTGGTTCGAAACCCTGGGCTTGCCCGGTCAAGGCACATACGACAAGTAACCAATGAACTACTAAAGAGAAGCAACTATGAGTTGATACTTCTCGTTTCCCCCACCCTAAGCCCCTGTAAAATTAATAATTAAAATCTCAAAAAAAATGCAAAGAGGTAATGTTTTAATTCTATAATTCCTTTCTCACTTTTAGCTAGAATATAGTCCTTAAAAAAACCTATTATAATTATTTGGTTACTCTGAAGAACACTTCCTGTAAGAACAGCAGGATAAATACTTAATTCTTTTCCTTCATTTCAAAATAATGAGTTGGTTCTTCAGTTCCTCCCAAAGAGATCAATGAAGCATTTTTTTTTCCCAAGCATCTTTATGAACTCCTGAGCTGAACCACATCTGATGTACTTCTGTCCACTGAAGTTACTACACTTACTAATGCCCTTCCATGGTCAGTGAGAGCCTCTTCACGCTGGCTCTTACAATCTTTTGACACACTCTAGTGTTCTTTGATAGCTTATCTGCTTTCCAGTAACCTCTATAGGTAATTTTTTTCCAGGGTAGTCTTGTACATTTTCTAACCCAGTCCTGAATCATCCACTTTTCAAAAAAAAAAAAAAAATGTTGGTTACTTTTTAGTTAGAAATGGCATATAAAGACCACGATCTGGTACTATAGAATACTCATTGCTGCTTGATTTACGGTGATGTCTAGCTTTTTTCCAGTGGACAAAATCAGCAAAGTTGTTTTTAATAATTATTTCATGAGTTGGTATTGATACTTCCAATTTAAAATTAGGGCATCAAAGTTTTTACTTAATCTCATTCTTTTTACATTTGTATCATCTTTCTCCCATGGTGAAATTTCTCATGTTCAATGACATCATCATAATTATTCATTGTTTTATTTGAAACACATGAACTAAGTCTCAGAATGACAACATCAACATCATTATTATAATTACAATTATGGTAATTCAAAACAATTTGATATTATTTTGCAGCTCTTTTTGTTCTTAGAATTTATTTCCCTAGAGATATACAATCAAATTAGTATGTTTAAAGGCACTTAAAATAGTTCTTTTCTGAGTAGATGTCCTACCAAATGAGTACACACATAAATTCATTTGCTTCCATTTACTTTCAATGCTTAGACTTTTTTTTTTTTACAAAACATTTAACTTTGTTTTATACGTAAAAGTTCCAAAGTCAGATTTATAAAAAAGGTATAGTCAAAGAAATTTAGCTTCTATATTTCCCTTTCATCTTATTCCTTTCTTCTGTAGGTAATCGGTTTTTTAAAATTAATGTTATGTTCAGTCCATCTATTATATAAGAAAATAGTTAATATAAACATATTATGTACATTTTTCCCCAAAGTGTTATTTCACTTAACATTATTTCATGGTTCTCCATTGGTGATGACTTTGTCCCCCAGGGATATTTTGCAGTATCTGCAGACATTTTTGGTTGTCACAGCTGAGGGAGAGGGATGTTTCTAGAATAAAGAGATAGAGGCCAGTGATGCTGCTAAATAGCTTACAGTGCACAGGGCAGTCCTCCACGGCAAAGAAGTAGCTGATCCAAAATGTCAACAGTGTCACTGCATTGTAGCCTGAAGGTCAGTCCCTAGCAGTTTAGAAATATTCTTCCAGTGGGTAGATATATTATAATGAATTCAATTAGTCCTCTATTGATGTTTATTTAAAATATTTCCTATTTTTGCTCTGAGAGTGTGTAATGAAGAGCCTTGTGTCCATGTCTCATTTTAGTTTTTCGAACATACATTTGGGACCTTAGATTTGGGATTGCTGGGTCAAAGAAGTGCTTATACAGTTTTGGTAGATATTTTCACATTACCCTACCCAAAAGCTTTTGTATCATTTTGTATTCTCATGGCAACACACGGTTGCATAAAAGCAGGTTTACAGTTGTTCATGTGGAAAATAATACAAATAATTAATAACTAATACAAGAATAAACTGTTTTATGTGTTCACAACATAAACCTACTTTGCCCCACTTTGTATATAAAAATACTGTCTTCCACAGCCTTGCCAACAGAATACGTATGTAGTAAAACTTCTGGATTTTTGGCCAATCTGAGAGATGAGAAGTGGCATTTGAGTGTAACTTTCATCTGCTTTTCTATTATTATGATTAAGGTAGAGCGTCCTTTCCAAGTGTTTAAGGCATTTGCATTCCTTTTTCTGTTAAAACTATATCAAAACATTATTCTGTGGATAAAATGGCCTTTTCCTTTATTTTCTGAAAGTATAACAATATAAATCACAAATGTTTTCGATTTTGTCATTTATCTATATTTTGTGCGTGCTGATTTTTTTTTTGCCATACAAAGTTTTTATTTTTATGTTCATGTAATTGAACACATCAATCTTTTCCCTTGTTTTTTTTTTCTAAACTTTAAGTTATAGTTTAGAACATTTTCTACATTTCTAGGTTATAGGTGAACACACTCATTTTTTATAAACAGCATCTGCATGTTTCCTGTACTTACATTTCAATCTTAAATCCATTTGGAATTTTTCCTGGTATATTATGTGAGGGAGGGATCCAGTTTTATTTCTTTTCCACATGGCTCTCCATTTATTTTAATGCCGCTTTTTATTTCTTTAGATTATCACTTCCCCATCAATTTAAGATGCCACTTTTATTGTATACTAAATTTATGCATGCAAATGGTGTACATCGGGCTTTTCTACTCTGTCCCGTTGGTTTACCAGTTTTTTCATGCATCAACATCACATGTTTTAATTACCGAGGCTTTTCAGTACATTTTGATTATTTGGAAAAGCAAGGCTTTCTCTTCATTCTTTTTCAGGGTTTTCCCCTGGCTATTCTTGCTTGTTGTTCTTCCAAATGAACTTGACAATCAACCTGTGTATCACAGGATAAAACTTGAGGCATTTGAAATTGGCATTGTGCTAAGGGAGAGCAGGTTTCTTTATGATGGAGTCTTCCTGGCCAAAAAAACATAGTTGATCTCTTTTCATTTGTTCAAATCTACTGTTTTGCTTTTCAGAAACATTTTAATTTTCCTCAGATAGGTTTTGAACATTTTTTAAAGTTTATACATGTGCTGTCTGAAGTGGAGTCTTCTTTTCCATTACATCTTTCCACCATTTTGGGGGGGGGGAGTTATAAATGTAGGCTATTGATTTTTGTAAGGTAAATTTATAACCTGTTCCTTTATTAAATTTTCTTACCATTTGCAGTAATTTTTTCACCCATTCTTTTGAACTTTTCAGATATATTCTATATGTAAAGAGATATTGTTTTACTATTTTCTTTATAATTCATACAGCACAAATTGCTCTACTTGCATTATCTAATATAGCACCATGTTGAATAGTAGCGAAAAGAGTGATAGTCTTGTCTTTTCCTGATTAATAGAAATGCCTTTAGTGATCACCATTAAATGATATACAGGCATTTGAATGCATTCTAGAACATTATTTACTTTAAAAAATAAATTTAGTCAGACCACGTTTATTCTTATAATTGCACTTTGTTAAGATGTGCTTTTTTGAGTGAGGGGAAAAGGGTGATGCTCTGACCCCTATGCCAGGTCAACTCGCCCATTTGAGGGAGCCCAGAGTGGAGACAGGCTTTGCCTATAGTTTAAGGCAGAGAAAGGCTTGAGAAGTGTGCTTTGAGAATTGTGGGTAATGTTTTTATCTCCACTGTATTTGGAAAGTCCACTCCATTCTTTGAATGTCAATTCTTTCCTTTAAAAAGTTCAAGTTCACTTGGTCAAGATGCTAAAATATTTGTGTTCACAGAAGCAGTTATATTGATGGGGTAAAACAGTCTTTGCATCCAGGAAGCCTGCCCTGACCTTTGTGAAGTTTCAAAGTTGATGTGCTCTTGAAAAGCTTGCCTCTTTCTGCTCCCTTTGTCCTGATCCTAATCTACAGTCAGAACAAGTGTTTCTCTGTAAAAGACTTCCTTTTCCTCATTTGCTTTTTATTTCCCACAGTTGGGGCCATTTGTTGAGTTCCTGAACCAGCAAACAAAGCAAAGTAACTCTCAAAGATGTTGTGTTCCAAATGGCAATTGAAAGGCCTAGGGAAGTACAATGGAATCAAAGCAGGAGGAAACCTGAACGTAGGAAGTCTCTTCAGAGCTTGTTTCAGTGATGCCCACCACAAACGCTTTGGGTTTTTCAGGCTCCTCTAAGCTACATCTGGGCAGATGCCAAGCCTGGCTTTACAAAGGCTCATGACGTGAAGCGTCTGTGGGGTGAGGTGCAGGGGTAAGGCTTCTGTATTTTATTAGAACCAATTAAGTGCCAAATTACTGAAATTCTGTTCTGCCTCTGTTGGCATTTCAAAACCATATTTAAAATATTCTCTAGATGTGATTTCTAGGGTCATGTTCCTTGTGTTTTCCCCAAGCTAACAAGTTTTGTTTTTGAATGTATAAATATAAGAATTATGTCAGTTTTATGCTTGTTTTACAGTTTTTAAATTGTATCATCTTTGTTTCTTTAACTGTATTATCTCTAACTGACCAGGACTACGAGAATCAGAAAAGTTCAGGGATGTGCTCAAAGCCACAATGGCAGGACCAGACTCCAACCTAGGTCCTAGGGAGCCACGTTCGGCATCCATTCCATCCTACTATTTCATGTGCACTTAAATTATATGCACATTCACTATAAAATACATGTGAATAAATATGTGTGCAAGTATTAGGTACCTTCCTATACAGAAATCCTAATTTACAGAACAGATAACTGACATGACCATTCTCATTCTAGGAACATCTATCACTCTAAAAGGAAAGTTCCCTACTGCCCTTAAAATTGGAACCCATTTTCAAAAACTAATTTACTCACACTTTGTCAGGCACAGATCTATTATATGCATTAAAATGTTGTTATTCATTTTTTTTTAACAGAAAGTCTGACATTAGAGTTGGCTTGCTGCCTAACTTTTTTCTCTATATAATTACTCTTGTTCCAGCATTTTCCTAACCTAAACATACAAGCAAGTTTGGGCCACTGTCCTTTTTTACCTGTTAACCAGGACATGACACTAAAAGAGAAGGAGGTTGTTAGCTGGTGCGAGGTAGAAAGAAAGGATATGACAAAGTCCCAATTTCCAAGATAAAGTGTGTTTTTAAAGAAAGAAGGCTAGTAAGAAGACCCTAACACATCACGAAAGAGGAGTGGAATCCTCATAACTGTGGAGGGCAAAGCCAACTTTAGGAATGCAGGTTACAGACCTCCCAACCCCAGGAAACAGAGACTCTTTGAAAGAAAGCCTTTGTGGCCAATCTCAACTGCCTTTCAGGGGCTTAAGAATTTTGAAAATTATCTGAAAGAGATTTTTAATCTCAGGGCGGGCTGTGGGGCATAAAAACACAAGCTGACTTTCATATCTTTGTAAATCAAGTGAGGACAAATAAGAAAGGTACATTAAAATTACCAAAAGCACATATCATGAGTTCCTGAATCACATCAATGTAATTTTTAGATTATTCTTTGGGCTTGACTATCTCTGCCGTCTTTCATAAACAACAATAAAACACACACACATAGTTTTTATAGCTACCAGTCATATAATTTCAATTTTTAAGTTGAAAGGGAGACTGTAATAATAAAACCTACATGTGTCTAACATATCACATCTCAAGAACCTTTTCATAATATTTTGTTCTTATAACAACCCATGAGGCATGCAAGGTCTTGTCTGCATTATACAGAAGAAGCGGAATCTCACAGAGACAGAGCTCCCTTCCGTGGTAGCACAGACAGCAAGTGCTTCAGTGCTGACTTGAACTTGAGTCACCTGCTTCAGGGTCAGTGTTCCTTCCACTATACCAAAGGCTTCCCCTAATGAATTAAATTGTGTATTTTGTATGTATAGGCATGTAGTGGAAAGTTCCTGAGATGGGGTATCTGACTTTGAGAAGGAAGGAGTGGGTTTGTATCTCTTGACCCGTATACACCTAGGGTGGCCACCTACCCCGCCTGTGCCCCAGTTTCTTACCGGGAAATGAGTGTCACGGTAACACTTGATTTACCCACCTCCAGGGTGACAGTGAAATGAAACTTAAGAATGATGCTTGTTAAGTCTTTTCATGCAAATATCAAGAGTTTTATAACACTGTGTATTTCCATCCATGGGCCCTTTGAAAGAGTTATGCTCTAGACTTGTTTAGATTTGTTATGAGGCTGCAGTACCTGGATTGGTCTCGCCGATGTCTGAGCAGTTGTTAAAATGCACAATTTCTCACCCTTGATAATGTGTCTTTGTGGCCCAATGCTTGAGTGGGTTGAGAGAGAGCTGTGAGGAGGGCGCTGTCTCGCTCTCTCCCAGCATGTGTGCTTGGCTATAAGGCATCTTAATGGCCACAAGCGCTGCCATGTTCCCTGTGGGTCCCCCAGTACTTAGTTGGGCCAGGTGAGTTGCTCTTCCTGCCTTAGAATTTAACTGTGCCTTTGAGAGGCTGCACAGGGTGCAGTTCAGACAGCAGGCTATGGAACCAACTGCCTGTGTCTAAGCCCTGGTCTACCCAAGTTACCTAATTTTTTGCTTTGCCTTAATTTCCTTAACTGTAAAATGAACATGAAAACAGAGGATTCGTTTTATGAACAAAAAATGGCTATGCAATAAACCTGACACACTCAAGGGGGTAGCATGGCAGGCCTGACTAGCTCACTGACCAAAAGTTATTAAGATCATAAGTTCCTAACCGGGCAGGTCATAGAGGGCAGCCACGTTCCAGGCCTACAGCTTCCTCAGCAAAGGGCAACCTTTACCTGAAGTGAGCTCTGTTCACTGTTCCTATGCATCGAAGATAACATGCCTTTGAAATGGGAGAGTAATCTTCTTTTCTAGACCCCCATCAGCACCGGAGCACAAGACCACAGAAACCCTTGTTACCTTGTCCCCTGCACACCACTGTTGTGTGCTGTAGGTGTTGATTATTATCCTGTATCCCCCAATGTAAAAGCAGTGTGTGTTTCTCCCTTCTGCCCTTTAACCCATTCTAGAGATTCTCCCACTCTCATTTATTTCTCACAACAACCTGGTAAACAGTCCCCATGACAGGAATGCTCACAGAAGCAAGGTGATGACGGTGATATGCTAACAGCAGTCGAAGCTAATATTTATGGAGGATGCACTATATTTAGACCTACCTCATGCTAACATGCTGTATCCATACATTCGTGTAATCCACAGCAGGTATTAATATGCCCATTTAATAGATGCAAGTATTAACGCCAGTTTTATAAAGGAAGGGACGGCAGCACACAGAAATTAAGCAATCTTCCCTGCAGGAGGGGATGCAGTTACTAAGTAGCAGAGTTGGGATTGGATCATGGGTTTATTGCTTAAAAAGCCCATGCTGCCAAATACTCTGCTATATTTTATAAACTACAATAATGTTCTTCATAAAGTCAACAACTATTTTAGGCAGAGGCTCTTGTCCATCTTGCCAGGAGGTTTTTGTATATGTTGAGATGCACTGTTCTTCCATTTAGTACATCTGCATCTTTATAACTCGAACTCCACAGATCCTTTTTACATTCTACACTCACACTAGGGAATCTCAGTAAGGAAAAGGATGTTTATTCATCGCCACATATTGTAGCTCTGAGACATGAGAATCCTATGAGTTGGGAGAACAGGCAAAACTGAAGATGACGGAAGAGTTTTCCTAGAGACAGAGAGCCCCATGGCTCAGATTTATTTGACATTTGTGAAGTAAACTTCCACATGTTGTTTATGGTTGATTGAAACTTGTGTCATACCATGTTTTATGATTCCAAATGAACAAAGTAGAGAAAAGTTCCAGAAGGAAAACTGAACAGGTGTTTTGGGGCTACAGGACATTTATTTAGTTACACGGCAAAGCATCTGTTTGATGGTGGAATCATTGGGGTCATGGGTTGGAGCATGCCTTCGTAATTTCTAAAAGAAACCTAGAATGCTTTTCTTTCCCCAAACACCCTCTTGTAAAAATGTCCTTGACACTGAGGGCACTGCTTGATGTGAAGAACCGCTGCCATCACCACTGCCAGAGGAACCGGGGCAAATGTGAGCAGAGGCCTGGACTGGCAGGGTATCCAGGCCCAACGCAGCCAAGAGACAGAGTAATGTTTTTCTTAATAGTAATAATAACATACAATTTTATACTTTGGAAACTGTTAGCTCTCACTTCTTGAGAGAGTCATGGCCCTGGAAACATAGAATGACTTAGAAGCTCTTGACAAGAAAATTTCTTGATACCCTTTATTAACCTACTGAGCTTGGCTTTGCCAAGGGGAGGTCCCAAGTTTGCCTCAATTTTCTAACTCCTTCCCAACTTCTCTGGAGGTCAGGCTAATTGTATATTAGTCTGAAATAAAATCAATGAATGTGGGACTCAAACAATGTGTACATTTAAATTCTTGTGGCCTTGTCCAATTGGCTCAGTGGAAAAGTGTTGGCTGGCGTGTGGATGGTCTGGGTTCAATTCCTGGTCTGGGCACACAGGAGAAGTGACCATCTGCTTCTCCATTCCTCCTCCATTCACTTTCTCTCTTTCTTCCCCTCCCACACCCATGGCTGAGGATGGCTCTGTGAAGCCTCCACCTCAGGTGCTAAAAATAGCTTGTTTCTTGAGCAATGAAGCAATGGCCCCAGATGGGCAGAGCATTGCCCTATAGGGAGCTTGCTGGGTGGATCCTGGTCAGGGCTCATGTGGGAGTCTGTCTTTCTGCCTCCCTTCTCTCACTTAATAAAAACAAAACAATAAAACCCCAAATTCTTATAACGTGCTTCCACGTTAATTTTTAAAATATGGGTGTACATTAGTCATCTGGTTGTGACCACAGGCATCTAGTGCAGCTCCTGCATGTGGTATGAACTCAAGAAACATTTGTGAAATAAATGCTGGTAAATGATTTCTTATTAAGTCCTACTGAAATTCTAAAATAAAAGTTTCACTGATAATTTATTTTTTTGGTTTAACATGAATCAGTTATGTGTTTTGGATCCAGCATACCTGCTGTACAGATTCTGTCAAATATTATTCATTTGCTTATTCTAAAAATATTTAATATATCTCCATAACATTCTGGGCACACTGAATTACCATTTAATTCAATTATTCCAAAACCCTGGAGAAAAGTATGGAAACAAATATGGCTCCATGCTTTATTTGTATTTTACTCAAATGTGTCTTTAAGGGGTGCTAAAAAGTTGAGGTTAAGTGTGTTAAGACGTGGCTAATTTAAAAGCCTACTTTAAATTCTCATTTAAAGCAAATTAGCACTAAAGACATAGCAATACTACAAGTGGGTTATTTTATATTAGGCTTGGGGCTTCCTTTCAGATTGTATGATTCCTTTAAGATCTCCACCATGGTATCCTTCCTCGGTGTCTTGAAATAACTCTGAAACAGTACAGACTTAGGTAGGATGACCATATCATTTATTGTCTTTTTTTTTTTTTTTTTTACAGGGACAGAGAGAGAGTCAGAGAGAGGGATAGATAGGGACAGACAGACAGAAACGGAGAGAGGTGAGAAGCATCAATCATTAGTTTTTCATTGCCGTTGCAACACCTTAGTTGTTGATTGATTGCTTTCTCACATGTGCCTTGACCGCGGGCCTTCAGCAGACCGAGCAACCCCTTGCTGGAGCCAGCAACCTTGGGTCCAAGCTGGTGAGCTTTTGCTCAAGCCAGATGGGCCCACGCTCAAGCTGGCGAGCTCGGGGTCTTGAACCTGGGTCTTCCGCATCCCAGTCTGACGCTCTATCCACTGCGCCACCTCTGGTCAGGCAATATATATATATATATTACAGGGACAGAGAGAGAGTCAGAGAGAGGGATAGATAGGGACAGACAGACAGGAACGAAGAGAGGTCATTTATTGTCTTAACTGGGAAAATTTTAAGAGTTAATCACATCTGTGCAGCAGGAGTAAATGGAACTCTCGCAGGCACAGAGGGCCGTACTGTCGCTCTCGGAAGGGATCAGAAGTAGTCACGCGCAGGCTGCCTGGTCACGAGCATGCCACCCCCTTTCTGGGTTTTAGTTTATTCAAATGAAAAGTACTATAATCATCCTTATTGTTTCCTTAAAATTCCATCGTTCTATGATTATAAAGAGAGTCAAATGAAGAGGCAGCTACGTAGACAAACCCAGGAAACATGCCTCCTCTTCTCCCCTCTCTAAAACTACATAGTTACAAAAGCTTACATCATATTTTAAATAAATCAACACTTGCTTACTTCAGGGTTTGCAACAACTTCATCTTCACTACCTGAAGCATTGTGTTGATAAGGATTCTGAGGACCCATCCGGGCTCAGCAGGAAAAAAGGATCGTGATCAACAGTGTTAGCTTCTGGGGTCATGGGAACAGAAAAGAGAAGTGGGGAGGACGAGAGGGGTTATAGGACTAGTGTGTGCCAATCCTCTGCCATAACGGAGCTAAGATTTATGGCTTAAGGCCTCTGATGCTAAAATACAAAACAAGAGTATTTTCTTGCATTTGGGGTAAATGTGTCCCATATTGACATCTTCCACTGCGTTAATTTCACCTAGAGATTTACTCCCCCTCCTCTTTCCAATGTTTTTCTCATGAACACTCAGGTAGCAGCAGTCCCCAGCTCTGGTAGCATGTTAGAATCCCGCAGGATGTCTAGGGTGTGGGGTCCAGGCTTCAGTGGTTTCTAACCTCACTCCCCCAACCAGAAAAGACCCACCGGCATACAGACAAAAATGGGAGATGGGAATTAGGGCATCTAGATCTCAGTACTTGTTTTGTGTTAATACTGTGTGATCTTAGCTAGGTCACTCATCTGATTGTAGTTTGTAAAATGAATTTGGACTCATGGGTATTCTCTAGTGCTAACTTACTGTGACCAACAAATGAGGAGGTGAAGGCTATCATGCTATATTAACTCAGAAAATATTCGCGTTCTCCTCTTTGTAAATTCAAGGAAAGCCGACTGTGTTATCAAAGAGATAAAGCTAAAATAAGTGATCAGGAAACACACATATCTCACTCTTCCATACATGAACAATCACAATTTCTTGAAAAGAAGCATCTTAGTTATATACAATACCCCTGATAGGATCCTTTATCTAGCTTATTCTGTCAAGTGATTTCTTTAAACACTAGAAATCCATGGACCTAATTTTGTAATTGCTTACAACTCTGACTTTAGCAGACATTATGGCAATCCATAATTTTGTAATCTGACATCTTACCTGAGTGACAGCAACATTTGTCCCATCGGTGACTTCCACACTCATGTTATAAATGGACCTCTGCTCTGCATCCAAAGGTTTGGCAATGACAATGGTCCCAACACCCTTCTCTGCGTCAAAAGAGCTGTCAAAATTCCCCCCTGATGATTTCACAAAAACAACATGAAATTAGCATATCTGGATTGAAGCAGATAGCTTTAAAGGGAGCTCTCATATAGAAATGTTTTTGACAGGTATCTTTATGTTTCAATTTTGTACACATTAAATAGGACCTCTTTATTTCTAACTTAATTCATATTTTAAAACACAGCCTCTATAATTCGTAACAAATATCACCTCAAAATAATGTACTGCGAAGAAAACCTCAGTACCAATGTTAGAGTAGCAAAGCATAAACTGACTCTATAAAATATTTAGAAAGTCAAAGGCCCATCAACCTCTTGTGACTTCTGTGTCTAAAATTTGTATATCCTTTTACTTTTTCAAAGTAGATTACATTCTAACTAAGCAAACAGTCCAGTTCTGATTAACAAAAGTAAGTAGACACATTCTTAAACCTGTTCTAGGATTGATGGTAAACATTTGGTTGGTAGAGTTCAGAGTCCCTCAGTTAGATGTCAAAAGTAAAATTATAAATATTGGAAAATAAGAAGAAGCAAAAAGAAATGAATTTTATATTAAAAATTTAATATCTGTAAGTTGGAATATTTATAGAAATGTTTCTATGCCATTTGACAATGTGTATTACTTTTCTCCCCCTAAAATAGAAAGTCTATGGGAGATTTACAAAATAAAATCTGAAAAGAAGTTGAGGAAAACATCAGATTATGTACATAACTGATAAAACAATTACTGGCAATTAAAAGTTTAGAGAAAAATTTACCCCCCCCCCAACCAGGTATAATCCAACCTGCAAATAATATGCTTCAACACAGACCTTGTTGAAATTACTGTAGATGTTTTCCATCTCTGTGAACCAAAGGTGGTTTGTGATTGTTCCAAAATGAAATTTTGTGGTTTTTTTGTAGTTGTTTTTTATTTAGGGAAAAGAGAAGAAAATGATCTTTACTTTCTATATGTTGGAACAATTTTATTTAAATATCAGTATATGCTCACACGCTCTATTTATTTCTGTCTGAAATTTCATGACATCAACTAATTTTGCTCTTGGGCAGTAATTTTATTTAGCTACAGCGCATAGAGCGATGCATTTCCTGAACTTCCTATTTTAGAAAAGAAACCTTGGCTTCTTTTACCGTCAACCTTCTTTCCATTTTATTTTACTGATCAGTGAACAATACTGTGCATAATTTCTAAGCTATTGCAATTACAGAAGAGCAAATGGATTAAGGGAAAGGAGAATCTTATTTGAATTACTAGAATCTGATGTACAGTAATACAAAAGAAATACTGTAGTCTCTGCTCCCTCCGCCCCTTATCCATGGGGAATAAGGGACAACTTTTATTAGATGCCTGAAACCCAGGATAGTACTGAACTCTGAATACACTATGTTTTTCCTATACATACATACCTATAATAAGGTTTAATTTATAAATTAGGCACAGTTAGAGATTAACAACATTAACTAATAGTAAAATAGAATAATTATAGCAATACATATTTTGTAATACAAGTTATGTGTATATGGTCTTTTAAAATATCTTGTACTGCACTCACCTTCTTCCTATGATGCTTGAGATACTACAACGCCTGAGTGAATGATACAGGCATTTTTGTACCGAGAAGTTGACCGCAGGTAACTGGCTCCGCAGAAAGCGAAATCGTGGCTATGAGGGGACTATAGTAATGGGGTTAATTTAAAAATAACCTGGTCATACATATTTCAAATACTTATTGCTTGCAGCTGTCATAGACACTTAAGATTATTTAATTGCTAGAGAGAACATAATTGCCCTTGACATTTAATTAAAGTTATAGAGATACAGGGGTATCAGAGAATTGCATAGAGATGATATATTTTTCAAAAATTTCATCTAAAAAGAGACTCATCTTCCAATTAATATCTTTAACTGATTTACGGAGAACTAAATGTTAATTCTAAAACAAAATATCTTTTGAAGAACAAGATAAGGAGAAAGGGGAGGAAATCTAGGCTGAAAAGGGAAGCAAGCCTTAGGCCCCCGTGTCTTTTTCAAGGGGAATGTTTCCTGCTGGTAACCCACATGAAATAAAATGTAAGGGTAATTCAAATGTCTTGAATAATCATCTTAATGAGCAAGAAAAAACCATTAGCTATCAAGTGATATCTTTTGAAAAAAACTTTGCCATGGAGACTTTCAAAGAAAGAACATAACATCTCCTCAGACCTGTGTATAAAGAAAGATAAGAATGCAACTTCTCAAGATGTTTTTGGTGGGTATGAAATCATATTTTAAGTCACATTTAAAATCAGTTTTAGCATGTTTTCCTAATCAAGATGTTTAGAGTAGCTCCCCTTTATCTCTAGTTTAACTTTCAACTGCAGCCTGAAAACATTAAATGGAATATTTCAGAAATAAACAATTTATAAGTGTTAAGGTGCTTGTCATAGACAACAGCATGGTGAAAGGGGTGTGCGAGGTAGAAGAGGATAAGGGGGAATAAATGGTGATGAAGGGAGATTTGACTTCGGGTAGTGAACACGCAATACAATATACAGATGATGTATTATAGAATTTCACACCTGAAACCTCTATAATTTAATTAACCAATGTCACCTCAATAAATTCATTCAAAATATTAAAAAAATACAGTGTGTCCATAAAGTCATGTTGTACTTTTGTCCTGTGACCGGTCAAAAGTGCACCATGACTTTACAGACACATTGTATATAAATTGCTTGTTATTTTCATGTGATGAAATCTCGAGCCATCCAGTTCTGCCCCGCCGGGGTGTGAGCCACCCCATTGACCCGTATGTGTGTGCTGCATATGCCTCCTGCCTCTTCATCACTTGGTGGCCAGCTTGCTTATCTCAGGAATTGCCATAACTTGCATTTAAGTAACCCTTATTTGACTTAATAATGGACCCAAAGCATAAGATTAGTGAGTTGGCATTTGGGATATACCAAACAGAAGGTGAAAACGCTTCATTTTAGTGAAAAGGTAAAAAGTTCTTGACTTGAGGGAATTAAAACAATCTTATGCTGAGCCTGCTAAGATCCACGATAAGAATGGATTTTCTATTTGTGGAATTATGAAGAAGGAAAAGGAAAATTGTACTAGTTTTGCTGTTTCACCTCTGTAATTTAATTAAGCAATGTCACCTCAATAAATTCAATCAAAATATTAAAAAATACAGTGTATCCGTAAAGTCATGGTGCAAAAATCACAATGCATGGTAAGTGCTTAGTTTAGATGGAACAGGCACAGGCATTACATTTGTGGGTGGAAGATATGAACAGAGAATATGCTCCGATTGATGGCTTCGTTTTGTGCCAGGAAGCATTGAGCCTGTATGAAGATGTCAGCAAGGGACCCCTATAACTAGCGGCACCAAACCATTTATTGCAAGTAAGGGAAGGTTGCACAGATTCATGATGAAGTTTATACTGAAAAATAAAAATTACTAGAGAAAGACCACAGTCACATAACATTTATTAAAGTATATTATTATAATTATTCTATTTTTTTATTTAGTGCGAGGTGAGGAGGCAGAGAGACAGACTCCCACATGTGCCCCAACCAGGATCTACCGGGCAAGCCCATTATGGGGTGATGCTCTGCCCATCTAGGGCTGTTGCTCCACTGCTCAGTAAACAAGCTATTTTAGCGCCTGAGATGAGGCCATGGTGCCATCTTCAGCAACTGGGGCCAACTTGCTCGAATGAACCATGGCTGTGGTGTGTGGAGATGGAGAGAGAGAGAGAGAGAGAGAGAGAAGGGAGAGGGGGAGAGGTGCATAAACAGATAGTTACTTCTCCTGTGTGCCCTGACCAGGAATTGAACCTGGGACTTCCACACACCAGGCCAATGTTCTACTGCTGAGCCAGCCGGCCAGGGCTAATTGCTCCATTTTATTATTAATTATTATTATAAATCTCTCACTGTGCCATATTTATAAATTAAGCCTTCTCATAGTTATGTATGTAAAAGAAAAAAACAATACATATAGGGTCCAGTGCAATCCACAATTTCAGGTATCCACTGGGTGTCTTGAAACATATCTCCCAAAGGATAAGGGGAACGAACTACCTATAATTCCTTAAATCTAAGTACACTGATTACTTTGGAGGGGGTGACGGTGGGAAACAAGGACACCTTTCAACATCAATTATTTTAAAAGGCAAAAATCTGTAGATCAAGACAAAATAGAAATTATGCAAATTATAGGACTTTGGCTCAGAGAACATGCAAGCAAAAGTTTCTGGTTTCAGTTACTGTTTAAATGGGGCAATACAATATATATTCTCCCTCAACTGCCTGAGGCTCACATTTTCCTCAGGGCCCTAGGCAGGAATACATAACCATTTCATGGGCTTAGTGGCATAAAATTGACATATTTTACATATGCTATATAGATTGTGTGCTTTGTTATTAGTTATTTTTCAGAGAAAATAATATTTCTGGCTACTTTTAGGGCTGTAATTTTTTTATAGTTCTTTCTCTTCCTTTGTGTGTGCATTTGTGTGTCTCCCTCATTCACCTTCATGGTTTCAAATACTCTAGAACAGAAACCTCTGAAGGGGGTCGGGGAGATAGACAAACAGAAAGCAGATCCAGGAGCACCAGAGAGAGACTAGGAAATCTCTCTCGTTCCACCAGTATGGCGAACAGCCACTGCTAATCGCTTCCAGGCCATTTGCTCCTCGTTAAACCAAGATTTCACGTAAAATAAGGTTCCCAAAATCTTCCCAATGTTTTGAAATGAATTTCTGACAGGGGACCCAGAATCTAGACCAGCAGTTCACCATCAACCCTCACACAATTTAATAACCTACCACTTAAGCATCCCATTTCATAAACGACTCCATCTCTCTCCCCCAGGACTCATTTTTCAGGCTCCTTTTTAGCCTGAAAGGTGATTTCATTTCATAGGGAACCATGTCCAATTCATCTGGGGTGAGAATATCAAATGGAAGGAGTCCATTTTCACTAGCAGCATTCCGTTTAAACAAGATGTGCTTCCTCAGAGCCAGTAACACAACATGCAAAGCCAGAGTGTGCTGCAGCAGCAGCATTAGGCTAAACAAAAGGGGGGAGAGGGAAGGACATGGCCGAGCTGGTCTGAGTTTCAACCAAGTGGGGAATTAGAAAAGTCACAGCCTGAGCGTTGCTGCAGGGGTGTGCGGCAGAGATGGTTAAAAGCGAGGTTGTGAACAGCCCACATAACACATAATTCAGGTTGGGGACATTTCTCAGTGACGATTTTCCGTCAAGACAGGTGTAATAGGGTAAACAAAGCGCAAAAGAGGCATCTTGCATTTCTATTGGATTCTAAAGTTAAACATCGCAAGTTGGAATGTCCTAACAAGCTCTCAAAAATGGGACAAGAATAAAAATACTTTGAGCCAGCAGCAACTGCTTGAATGTTCTGGGCAGCAGGGTGTTTGTTGGGCCACAATTTGGTCAAGTTTTTCTCTGAGGAAGGGCACAAAGCATCACCATTTCTCCATGATGAGCTGTGGTAGTGAACATTGCGCCGCTTCCCTTTGAGAGAAGCTGCCTGGTCCCTCCCCTGGCATGTGATTCCATTTGTCTCTGTTGTAATTGTGAAAATATCAAACAAAAATCTAGTTGTCAACAGGGGGAAGTGTTGTGTGAGAAGCTTTCAAAACACTGACCTGCTGAATCTCAGTGAATTAAGGGAGCGGTCCACAAGCTGTCTGTCCAAGTTCTGCGTGTACACAGAACTAAAGAAAAAATGCTAAACACCAGCCACGGTTTGATCGTGACTGGTTTTCTGCCTTGGAATGAAGCAAGCAGAGCACGGGGTTGCAAAAGATATTTACATGGGAGGCAGGAGATGTGAGGTGGAGGTCAGGAAACAGTGGTGGGAAGGAAAACCTCTTCTAGAATCTGATTTAAAATTTGTTTTCTTAAAGCAATGAATATAGAAAGTACTGTTTAGGCCTTTTTATTGGTTTCTTACAATCTCTTCAGGTGTGCTCCATGGCCTGTATTGTTGCTATGGAGAAAAGAGATACCTGTTTGAGATCGAATTATGGGAGAGTGAAGACTAGGAGAAATGAAGTGTTTGAGATCAACTGAACAACTTTGAGCAAGCGTCAGACTGATGGAGAAATGGCTACATTAGAAATGGTACACAGACATGGCTTCTTTCAGGAGGGGTGGGTAAGAGTTTTGTGATGAAGAAATACGACAGTTTGGTTAGAGAAGACTCAGAGATGTCCAAGCTCTAGTCAAAGAACAGGGTTGATACTAGTGCTACTAAAGAGTTTAACTTGTTCACTCGATCCAACCCTAATAAGGGAGGGCTCCATTGGGGACAAGGTTCAAGAAGGACAGGTGTTAGCTTATGAGACAGAAACATCCAAGAACCCACAGTCTGCAGAATCCTATGACAATAAGCATCCAGGCAGTCTTTATTACTTGCAATATGGAAAAGTATTTCCACTAGTGTTGGATGGATGTGCTAGCTCATACCATCGGATAATTTTTTTCAAAGAACAGCCTTTCTCCTCTCCATACATTGGATGAGAAAAATAAACAAAGACACTGTCATTGTTTACCATGTATAAGAAAAACATTTTTCTAGCTTAAGTCAGGGATGATACTAGCAAAGTGGGTGGCAACTCCCCCATCAAGCTGTGGGTGTAGACGGATTATATGAAGTTTGTAATAATGGTGGCCTTTACAAACATTTGCCATTCAGATGAAGATATGAGGACAGGACAATGAACCACAGTGTGTGCACATTAGAGAGTATGTAAATCACAGAGCTACTAACTTGAAGTGACAGTCTCCTGAGAAGTGTGAAGATATGTGATAAAGCCACAAAGGATTATGGGTTAATTTTGTTCCCTTCATTTTTTTTCCCCCTTTTAACACACAGAAGGAACATGCTGTGCGTTGGGCTGTTTAAACACAGAACAGCTGAACTTTATTATGTTTCCTGTTAATAACCGCTTTCTTAACTAAGTTACAAGTTGGGCTTCTGTTTCTGGAAGCTAAGGATAGTCTAGCTGTATAATTTCTTGTAAGCATTGGTCTCTTTGGAGGCACAAGAAAGTGGCTGGTAGGTTTTTGGTACAGGAAGTCCAGGCTTGGGAACAAAAGCACGTGAGCTGCAGTTTTTGGGAATTCATATTCTGGTGAGAGGAAAGAAATGCAGTTAAACAAGAATCAAGTAGATGTATGGATATGGAAATGAGGAGACTGTAGTCTCAGGAGGAAAAGCATGCTGAAACACTGTTTGTGCTCACAGTGAGAATTCATCTGTTTCAGCATTTGTAAACTGAATACTAGGCCAGGATGTTATACTCTCTGTAATCCTCAGTGTCAATACGGGTGCATGAGTGCACGAGGTTTATAATGCAAGAAAGTCTTGACTCACCTTCGAAGAGTCATAGAGTATTTTCCTGGGCAAGACCTACACTTTACCTGAGACCTTGTTTTAGATCCACGCTGACATTGCATGCCTTGTGTGTATTCTTAGCATTCAACTATCGTGCACTGCTAAGTTTCTTAACCACTGAGAAGCACTGTTCCCTCTCTTTCCTCTTTATTGTTAATTTGGCTGGGGAAGATGCTCAAGTAAGGAGGAAGGGAAGAGAGAGGAGAGTTTCAATGGCTAAGGATAATAAATAAGCAAGAGATCTTGAAAGTGAGAATGAAACATCTGAATATAATAAAGAAAACAATAGATCTGTAGAGAAAGGGAAAGATGTCAGCAGATTGAAAAAAAGAATAACTGTTAGATTAGAAAGAATTTTCAAAGGGGGATTTGGTAGAAGAGGAACCATATCTATACTGAAAGCAACCAGCACCTGGGGAAAAGATTTTATGTTTGCAGTGAAATAGAGAGTTTATGTTTCAAGATGTCGTTGGCTAGATGTGGGGGTAGAAATAAATCATGTCTGTTTAGGCCTCTGGGTGAGTAAGTTCGATTTGTAGGAGAAGCTTGGCAAGATGTTAGCAGATCTCTAGTGAAATCTCTGTGATCGAAACATCACAGACCAGAGGAACAACCTTGTGGTCCTCATTAAAAGAGCTACTTAGTACATTGGAACCAAGAGGATTCTATAGGATGAGTAGAACATTTAGAAATGCAAGGATAAAGCAAAAAACTGATAGCATGTTTTTGATAATGATTCCCAGATATATATTTGGAGCAGCGTAAAGAGACTCATTCCAGGGAGGGATCTCATTAGTAAACCACCCCTGTCATCTTGGAGTCTTCTCATTTTGTCAAAGGTGTGGTTCTTGATATGGCTAGAAATACAATGGAATGTCACACTGACTCGGTCTCATGTGGCATCAGTAAAGTTAATGCATTGGCTACCTGGGCCATCTCCATTGGTCATCATTGTTTATTTCACACACCCTAGGTGAACAACCCCAGAAACATTGGCAGAAGGAAGGAATGGGAGACAAAGGCCTTGACCTTAAGGTCTAAGAATGGAGACAGGATAAACACAAATGAAAATATACAATAGCACTACTAATGCTGATATAAAAACATGAGAGTACAGTCACATGCAGTACTACCAAGCATGCTTTACCTATAAGTAGTCATGCACACACACACGCAGGCAGGAATGCTGAGGAAATGCAAAATTGACTTGGTTAACAGGGGTCAGAGCTGGTTGGACTGAAATCGGAGGAAGTTGTGTTTGCAGAGTGTTTGAAGAGGAGAACAAGCATCCTGGGGTGGGTGCGGGAGGTGGGATGTGCTGAGGGTCAGGAGGCTGCATGCATGGATCACACAAGGGAGAGAAGCAGTGCTGCCAGGATGTCAAGGTGCTTACAAACTGGAGTATCAGGGGAGATGAGAAATAAACTGGGGGCTGAAGACAGAGGGCAGCTCCTCCCACAGCTCAGGACAGCATGCCAGGCGCCCTGTTTCCTGTTGGGTTTTGACTATACTTTCCTTTGGGCTATTGAAAAGAAGTCACTGCCACACATGCTCCTGGAGGCCCCATCCCAAGGAGATGTGTTGGGACTGAAGTTACTTCTGAAACTCCGACTTGGGGTGGTGATGAAGAAATCACCAAAGGTGACAGAACGGACAACCATGTGATGCATATGTTCAACCCTTTGCTTCACCAAGAAAGAAGAAGCTGCACCACATAACATAATGAGCTGAAAATGACTGAGAAGATACAAAAGTAGAGACATCTTTCATGGATCAGAGGAGGTTCCATTTCAAATGCATTAAGTGGAGATGAAGAAGGAGTTGAAAGCTTGGAATGGGGTTGGTCTCATCCAGGAACATTGTGATTAGTGCCAATTAAGCAAAACAAAGACATTCTACCATCATTCCAAAAAATAAAATGTATAGAAAGCAAGCCGTTTCTTTCTGAGAGTTCAGAGGGGCCCTCTGCTGTGCTTTGATTGGGGGTCGTGGGGCATTCTTTTTCTGTGCCTCATTAAAACAGATGTGAAATGTTCTAAATGCTTTCCCCAGATCCAGCCATTCCTGGGAAGAGAGGCAGGTTCCTGCTCATCCTTCCCAGGCAGTGACATGTGGAAGGAAATGATTCCTCCAGACCAGCAATCTGGATCCCCCGCCTCCCAAAGAGAACCGTGGGAAGTCCGCTCCAGTGCCCCAGGGTTGGATCCAGGGCTGGCACTCACTCGCCCCTCTCTCCTCTTAGCAACAGCCTGTTGTTCCTGGTCCTCAGCACTCATTTCCTCTCCACCTCCTCTCTCTGCCCGGTGGTGGTTGAGGGTAACAGAGCTTCTTTTGCCCTCTCCTTTTGCAGCCTGGCGTGCTTGCTTGCTTGCTTTCAAGGAATTCAAAGGTTGGCTCCTAAGGTCTATCCTGCATGCTTCCATCTGCTATTTCTATTCAGCTCTTGAGGGAAGCTCTCACTGGCTATATATCTAGGCTCTATTTCCTGCCCTTCCTTTGTGGAGAGCAGCCAGGAAACTCTTCCTGGTTTTTTTTTTTTTTTTTTTTGTCTACAAATGGCATTACTGCTACAAAACAGACAAACTGGGATATATTTTAATTTGCTTCTCAATTGGAAAAGGCCCAGTTAAATAAACCAACCTACAAAAAGAAAAAGATGAAAACAAAACAACAAAAACCCACATACCTCAAAAGCAAAGAAAGAACTTAAAAATAAATCAAAACAACCCTCAACCGAAATCCGAACCCCATCAAACCTCAAACAAAAGAGTCATTGGATACGAGTAATGCAATAGCTGTTAGAGGCATGTATGAAATCTGTGGGCTGCACTTCAGCCTGTCACAGGCAGTTATGAAAGATGTGATTTAATTCGCTTAAAAAAAACTGTAAAAGGCAGATTGGATAGCTGTATTTTAGCAAATGTGTTTGCACTAAGGGTACCTTCTGTTGAACAGTTCTGCCCACAAGCTGTCTGTAGAATATAGAACATCTCTCGAGCATGCTTGCCACCTTGAAGCAGGGCAGTCGGGAGCAGAAAAAAAAAAAGAACAGAATGCAGAAAAAAGGTGAAGAAAAAGAGAGAAATGAAGGACAGCAAGTCTAGTACCATCAATACATTTAGAAATGAGATTAGCCAAGTGTGACAATAGAATTTAAATGACACACAGAAAGACATTAAGATTGCAGTAAGTAACGTACTATGGAAAATCCAGCCAGAGAGCACTTTCTGTTCAGCTTAGCTACAGAGTCGGAACGAAAGCACACGTCTATTATTCATTTTACTGGCTCTTTTGCATTTCAGCACTGTACGTTGTTTTAATCTTAGCACTAATCATTAGTAGTTTTTGTTGTTTTAGTTTTTTTTTTTTTTTTTTTTTTTTTTGCTAGTTGCTCTAAACAGTCAATGATTAACTACATTTGCCCCATACAGTTCTGGAGGACTCAAACTTACCAACTATGTCAAACCACAGAGGGGTGTTAGCTGGCTCCACAGACACCACCCCCACAATCTCGGTGACTTTATCGCTTTCCATGACTGTGAAGTTATAGAATGGCTCATCGAAGGTTAGTGGTATAGGTGAAGGGGGTGGTTTCTTAATCCATTCAATGTGGAGGCGTGCCGTGGAGGATTTCTGTGGGCGCCCATTGTCTACTGCCTTTATCTACTCACACAGGGAGAGAACAAAGAAAGATGTCTTAAAGCTCAGGTCCTTGTGCAAGTTTGGATCTGTCTCTCATACATTGTTGAGCTGAACATCCATACTCATCACAGTGTCAGCAAAGCAAAGAGGAGGGTGGTGATCTGGGGAGAATGACCTCAGGAACTGGGGGGGAGGGTAAAACACGTTGGTCACATGGGGGGCACATGCCACATTGGCCAGAAGCTGGTCAGTCCCATAGTCAACTTTACAGATGTGGAAAAACTTGAAAAAAAAAGTTACACTTATAATTTTTAGCGTTTTTATGGTCATGAATGATAGTTACATGAGTAGAAATAGCTCACTGATTCTTTATACCTTCGAGGGTGATGCTTAAAAGGAAATAAAATGCATTGTGAATCCCCACTTAAGTGTGAGTAAAGTGTGTGTGCACAAAAATGTGCATGTGGTCAAGTTTTGTGGCTCTTGTCTTCTGCTTTACTCTGGGGAAGGACTCCACTCCCACAGAAGCCCAGATGAGTGATGGGAGTACGTGTGGGCAGCCTTGCTCTAGCCACCTCAGAGGTTCTTCAGTTATGCTCACTGGGTGGTGAAGACTCTCGTGGTGGAAGCCTGGACTCCTGAAGGCAGTGATTGGGAAAGAGGCTGTTAATAATTCTTGGGTATGATCTGATGCAAAGGCTGAGGAAAGCCTGTCCTCACCCAGATGGGCAGGGTTAACTGCTGTGGCATCCTAGACTTAGAGTGGGGGCAGGTGGAAGTTAAGTTCAACAAGCAGACACCACTGAGAGAAAATAGAAATAAAGGATTTAGAAATATTATATTAAAAATAACACGTATAGATGAATGGCTAATAATTATAGTCTTTAGAAACAGAGGCAACTCATAGCTTTCTAATGCTATCTATTAATGGATGATCACATTGCTCTGGACAAGCCCTGTGAAATGGAGGACCCTTGAAGATAGATGTCTTAGGTCAGGTTCCCTGGGAGCAGAGCCTGAGACAGAAACTTGAGTACAAGTGATTTTTTGGTGAGGGGAAGTGTTCTTAGGGGAAGGGAAGTAAAGAAAGCAGGATGAGCTCTAGCCAGTTGGCTCAGTGGTAGAGTGTCGGCCAGGCATGGGGAAATCTTGGGTTTAATTCCTAGCCAGTGCATACAGGAGAAGTGCCCATCTGCTTCTCTACCCTTCCCCCTCTCCTTTTTCTCTATCACTCACTTTCCCTCCTGCAGCCAAGGCTCCATTGGAGCAAAGTTGTCCCTGGCACTGAGGATGGCTCCATGGCCTCCACCTCAGGTGCTGGAATGGCTCTGGTTGCAACAGAGCAATGCCCCAGATGGGCAGAGCATCGCCTCCTAGTGGGCTTGCCTGGTGGATCCTGGTCGGGCTCATGAGGGAGTCTGTCTCTCTGCCTCCCCATTTCTCACTTCAGAAAAATACAAAAAATAAATAAAAAAGGAAGCAGGATGGACATGGGATGATGCTAAGCAAGGATGTGGTCTCAGATGAAGTTTAATCTCAGCCTTATCACACAGAGAGCTTGGAATCATTAACTGCACCACAGAGTTGAATCCACCTGGAAGCTAGGGGGTTGGGCTTCGGTATCAGGTATCAGTAAGTCATTGGCTGTGGGCTGCTGGGCTAGGGTGGAAATGTGGAAGCTTTCAGGGCAAGAAGTTCAGGCAAAGAGGACTCTCTGGAGAAGAGGATAGCTATGATCCCTCAGCAGCCAACATTCAGTCACAGCAGTTGGAGGATAGCTGCATCAGCTTGGCAAAGGGAATCTGGGTGGGTACCAACAGTATCCACTACAGTGCACCCAGTCCTCTAAAATTTTTATTGGCAAGTCCCACATACCTGCAATAGCACTTATTACATTAGAGCTTTACATGGTAGAAACAGGGCTGGTTTTATATTATCTTCTTTTCTCTGCCCACTCTTCTGAATGTATTACTGACACAAGAAAGAACGTAAGTCCAGACCATACGAGTGAAAAGGTGAATTAAGGGATTCAGACCATCCTTTAAAGTAATGAGAGCTGACTGTATATTAGCAGAGAAAGTTGAGGACTGAAAGAAGGATGGCAGATGGCACTAACTCTTGACATCTGTTGGGACCTTGAAAAGTGCCCATCATCTGTAGGATGACCAGTCCCCTTTCTGTTGTAGATACTACATGTCTAATGTGGTTGGGGGTAGAAGGAGCAGGCTGGCACCTTAGACACAGAAGTTTAAGGGTCTATTTGAGACAATGCTCATGTTTGTTTTTATTTTTAATTTTCTAACACTCAAAAATTTAGTCACTTTTTACTTTAGTTTTTTCTCATATTTTAGAGAATTTACATAGCTATAATTTTTTCCCCTCACAATTCACACAACTGAATTCATGTTCCATCACGTTGTTAACAATTGCAAGAGTTGTATCCTTTGGAAATTCTTGGAGACACATTGAGTGATGCTGAGTAGCCGTAGGATATGTCACTTGGCTATTCCCCTATCCTCATTTTACATCTATGCTCAGTACCTTGAAACAATTTAGGGTCACAGGAAGTATGCTGAGTATGTGATGGAGCAGTTTATGAACTGGAAATGGGGGAGGTTTGCTGATAGTACCCAACCAAAGGAAATGGAACCATTATTTAAGAATGTCACTGAAACAGAGATAGCCTTCCACTGCTATGTGGCTACTCTAAAGATTTCCTATTCAAAGGAATATACATGAATAAGAAATAATAAGAAAATGACTCGCTCTCCCCATTAATGTTATTGAGGTGCAGAAAAATCTTACCGTTAGGATGTCATAACTCCCTGCTGTAAATTGTTTTCTGGAAGAAACCATGCCAGTTTTAGGGTCAATAAAAAACTTTCCATCATCATTCCCATCCACTATACTGTAGGAGATTTCTGCGTTGGGGCCCTCATCTCTATCAAATGCAAAAGCTCTGTAAATGGGTTCTCCCCTCTTCTTCCGGTCACGCTCTGGTAGCTTGATCTGGTAGACCTTCTCTGGGAACTGGGGCTTGTTGTCATTTTCATCCAGAACCTGAACCACCACCCAAATGGTTGACTGTTTCGGAGAGGAACCACCATCTGTCACAGTCACCTGAGATTCAAAAGAGAAAGCATTTTACAATCAGAAAGGAGAAAATCTTTGCTTGCCATTCCTCTTCCTGTCACCCATAAAAGATCTATTCTCTGCCCAAGAACATTTCAACTTTTCCTATTCCTGTGGTACATGTCACATGCATAACTCTTCATAATTCATCCATGAAAACAGAGGAATGCCCTTAATCCAGTAATAGAAATCATTGCTGAAAGGGTAGGAGGGAGGTAAGGCTCTCATGGAATAGAGTGAAGAGGGAAGAGAAATAGGACTTCTTTACGAAATGTGCCAGCTTATGTAGACTTGGTGGACCTAAACTGTGCTCCCTTCAACAGACACAATTATAATATGTAACCCCTGAGTATTTCTTCTAATCCTTGAACAATGCTGTCACCATTCAAATTTTTTCACTATTCATTTTCTTTCTTTTCTCTTCCATGTTCATGTAAAATTAGTTATTTTTACATTGTTAATGAACTAAAGGGAAACTGTGATATATACTTCACAATTTAATGGCTGGTTGGAATTACATTTGACAGTTAAAATATGTTCTTTACAGTCATAAAATGACGTTTTTTTCCTCCTTGAAAAATGGGAGGGAGTGGATACCCCTTCCCGTATCTCTGAGATGCTAATCTTACATATGTCTGTGAAAATTGAGAGAAATAAAGAGCATGCATATAAAAATCTACAATGCAGATATTAAAAGTCTTTGAGTCTTACTGTGAATTATCTTCTTGGTCATAGTGATGAGAATTAATATCATATTAATACTTAACACGTGGATGGTGACACAGTATCTAAAGCACTCTCCCATGCATTATCTCATTCACTTTTCAAAACAACATTTTCAGTAAGTAGAACAGGTTGATATATTCCCATTTTACAGATGAGAAAATAGAGGCACATAGATCCCATTGCTACCAAGTGCTAAAGCCAAGTATTGAATTTTTGGCAATTCTGCTTTACCACCAAACCTGGAAGAACTATATTTAATCTTTGAATCATAACCATAAATATGACAGCTTATTACCTCAAAATATGTCTTTGGAGACTTGGAAGGAAGATGAAGATACACTCGTCATAAATAGGAGAAAAACAGCAGTGAATTACCGTACCCAATCATCTGGCTTTTCACCTAATAAACCAACCTGCCAGTAATAATGGGAAATAAAGGCCAAAAATTTGGCAAAAGAAATTAATGACTTTTTTGCAAAACGGAACTGCAATCTAGTTTAGTTTCTCTTACAAGCAGTCTAGGAGAATGGCTTTAACAGACTTAAGGTAAAATTTCAGAGACATTCTTGCTTTCTCTGAAAAAATCAGGTTTCCTTCCAAGATTATTTTCCCAATTGGTTTATATTTCACAAAAGAAACACGTCAGGGCCAATATGTGCCAAGGGTGGATTTTGACTCGAGCTAATTCCAGGTCACGCTGTGTTCTGAAGAGGTGCGTTTTGCTACCGCTGAACTAAAATGTTATACTCCCAGTTGAGCTGTGTTGACCAAAACACATTGATTTTTTGGCTGCTCAACTCCTCTGCTTCTCTTTTCTGCTTGAACAGCCACTTTCCAACTCAGAAAACCCTCACAGTCTTTCCCATGCATAAAATCACCTCCTCCTTGCTTGTCAACGAATATCCCTGGTGAGCTCTGAGCTCTGGTATTCGTTCAAAGCTAGGTGGTGGCCAAGGAAAAGAGCCACTCTCTTGGCTATGGTTCATTGCTTACTCGAGGATCCTGCTATTGTATAAATGTTTCCTTTGGAGTAGACCTGAATGGATAAACCCAGGTCCTTGAGGTTTGTGCAAGCAGGAGAGGGGTGGCAGCCACACAGGCTCATGCAGCAGCTCCCAGGTGTGCTATAGGGAGCTGGGTCACCTATGTCACCACCTCACTTAAGCACCTACCTGTCTTGCTTCCCCAGGCTCTGCAGGCATCCTTAGTTCCTTGAACATGTTCTTCCATCTCAGGTCTTTTGCACATGACATTCTCTCTCCCTGGACTGCTCTTCCCATCTCTTCATCCTTTAGGTCCAGCTAAGATGTCACTGACCCCACAGATCAAGTGTCAGCCCCCTCCTCTATTCCACTCCCAAATTATGTACTGTTAAATATCCCTAAATACTTTTATTTGGTGGTACTTACTGTTGTGTAAATTAACTACATACATGATTCTCTAATCTAAGCTGATAGGTTGCATAAGGGCAGGACAGATTTGGCCTTTTTGTTCACTGCTTTCACTCCTGTGTCAAGCCACACAGCACATGCTCCACACTAGCTTATTTAATGAATTAGATGTTAATTCAGTTCCTACTTGGTCAATCTCTTTAGCCAAAGCAGTCTCACCTTGTGAAACCTTCATAGATCATTCAACGCTCTTTATAACATCATTACAAGCTGACTTTCCTGCCTTTGGCCCATAATTCTTACATCTTCTTACCCATGGCTTTAATCGCCACCTATATGCTGAAAACTCTCCAGTGTATGTACTCTTGTGCCTAAGCCTTTTTCCCATCTCCAAACCAACATGTTCAACCATTCAATAAGTATCTACTCTCTGGGTCTCTCATATGTACCACAATACCTCCAAATCAGACTGAAATCATTACCCTCAAACCTCTTCCTTCTCCTGTTCTCATTGTCTTAAAGAATAATACCCCCATCTACTCTCACACTGGTCTATACCAGAATCCTGGGCATTTATCTAGAATTCTGCTCTAACTATCCACATCCAACCAAACTTGGAGGCCTTCAGATATGTCTCATGTGCACTCCTATGCCAGTATCTCCTGCCACACTGCCCTATGAATAGGCCTCATTTGCATCTTGTTTGGACTACAACATTAGTCTCCTGGTCTCCCTGCCTCTAACCTTCACCTCAAAATCTGATCTGTATACCATTCCTCAGGGGTTCCCTGAGAACAAAGAACTGATCAAGCTTGATTACCACCACATTATCACGATGTGTTCCTTTCCCTCTGTGCTCAGTTACATTGTGGCCTGGGGGGTCCTAAATATGCCGTGCTCTTATACCTTCATTCCATTGCACAGCTGCTTGTTTCCATGGAATACCTTCTTTTGGGAATACACCTGACTCATTCTAGAAGCTTCAGTTCTAACACTCCTTCTCTGAAAAGCCATTTATTTCTTCCTCCTGCACATCAAGGTAGGCACCATCATCATGTTCCCACTCCACTGTGTGCATAACTCCAGGACACTAATTATCTCACATTTTTAAGTGTCTGTCTCTTTGTTGGTCTTCACTGAATCATTTCAGACCTTGAGCAACTTGAGATGAGGGACTGTTTTTTACTCACTGTTATGTTCTGGTAGCCAGTATAGCTCTAAATGCCAAATAAATATTATTAAATAAAATTAAGAATTACTTTACTTCCCCATGATAATACATCTAAATATGAGAGTACATTCAGATACCAAAGGGTCTCTGTTTCTTTAACTGTAACAAATAATGATATTGGTAATGTGTTATCTTCTCATTTCTTCTCACTCTGTGATTCTATGAATGGGGGTGAGTAGAGATAGACCAAATTTCAACCATGCACTCTGGCATTCATATTCAACTTATATCACTGAGAACATTACTAATTCCATGATTACTCATAATGGTTTCTAGCCAATTCTAAAACTGTGCTGGTCACTTATCTACAATCTACTGAAATGATTTATTCATGTGTTTGGCTCCTTCAGTTCACTTTGAGCTATTCAAAGGCAGGGACCCTGTCATTTGCATCTCTTTCCTGGAACATGGTATGCTCCTAATAAATGTTTGCTGAACTGTACTACACCATAACTAACCTCAAAGCCTTAATTTCCATTATTATTTCTGTGCAAATTAATAAACATTAAGCTCATTTAAGATGGAGTTGGGAGGCTAGAAACAGACAACTCTCACACATATGTTACTCAACACATACCCCAGTTCTAGAAAGAGATATGTATCTTGCATCTCCAATAGAAAGTGATACCACATTACTACCTCAGCAGGAGGAAGATTCGTCCTTGCCCAGTTACAGCTCAGCCAACAAGTAACTGCTATTACTAAGCCAATGAAAAATCATGTATATATATACTACAAACTTCCAGTCTCTTCCAATGTACCTCCCAAGCCTGCAAAAAAGTATTTCCCTCCTTTGTTTCTCTGGACTTGTGTGTGGTTTTTGCTTTTAGACCACATGCTTCAAATTACAATTCTTGGTTGTTTTCAAATAAACCCATTTTGCTGGAGAAATAGCTGACAGTCTATTTGTTTAAGGTCAACATTTTTTCTAGACCCACTCATGTGTCCCACCATAATTGCACCTAGAATATTAATCTTTGATGTTTCCATCAGATTCTTAGACTTCATACTTAATACTGCCAAAGGTCTCATGAGGAGTTAGCTAGTCTATATGAGAGAAGTAGCAGCACTGGAGATGGAAGCAAAACCAAGTCCCCATGATGCCTTCCTCTGCATCATTTTTCACTAATGATGCACGGAATTAACCATTGTTTAGAAACTATTCATTGTCTTCTTGCTCAACCACAACCTGACAAGAAAATACCAAGCCATTCTAACTTAGATATTCTGTTCTCATCATTGATCAATAATCAGTGGTTTGGAAATCAGTCAAAATCATGAAAGATGAGTTTCTTCAGTTGTTCACAGCTAACAAAAGGGACCACAAAGAGTTGAGAACCACTGAAAGAATAACACAATCCGGTTCAATTTTCTGTGGTACTCTGTGGTCTGTGAAGACTAGGCAGAGCCAGAAGGTAATCAACATGGCCCACTGAATTAGGACAAAATTACAAAGAACATGTTTTTAAGTCTATCCCTGAAAGATGCAAAAGCTTTATTGGACCAAAAATGGATAAACATTGAGAATTCTGAAGTTATGGCATGTAGTGGAAGGTCACACTTCTCACTCAACTGAAAGTACCTGATGTATTTATTTCTCTTGTCTCTCCCGGCAACAGACACAATCTGTAAACTGCCTGAGCACTGAGACCTTGGGGCCTGTCTGCTGCTTGTCTCCAGTGATTACAAGAGTGTCTGAGAATATATTCAATTATTTCTAAGATGGAGAGTTCAATTCAGTCATACTCCTCAACCATTAATTTATCAAAAATGGCTATTTACAAGCTACTATATTTAAAGTAGTAAACTTCTCTTCAGGGATTACCTGTATTCCCCCACTGCTCTTTATTTGTCCTTGAACCTTTATCTTTATGTGATTTCATTAAAAATGTATAGATATATATTTCACGTACATGTTTATTTATTGCATGTCTGCCTCTCTTAGGATATGAGCTCTATAAAGCATAGATTTTCATCTGTTTTGTTCACAGATGCATCCCTAGCATCTACAACAGTGGATGTAGTAAGCATTTATTAAATATTTGTTACACTAATTAATGAAATATACATCCAGTGCCCCTAGTTACAACACTCTTTTCAAGGCAAACTGGGAGATAAACCAAGGAATATACATGGCTCCCTACCAAATGCACCCCTCCCCCATGCCTCAATCCTCTGTCATATTACAGATCTGCAAGCCTCTGTCACAGATGAGATGTTCTCAATAACAGCTCAATGTCTATGACACAGCCCATTTATTAATTGATAGGTTTAGTTTTTAGAAAGTACTTTCGAATATTAAGCCTGGATGTATCTGCCTATATTTATTTCAGACTGTTGTAGCTTGATAGAGTACTTTCACTCTTTGTACCCGTACAGAAAAAGTCAAATTCCTCTTTGATGTTGTCTCAGTTACCTACTTAAAATAAATACAATCCTTATTTTGTCTCTCCCAGTTCTAGGGTAGTGATGTTTTAACCTTTTTCATTTCATGACACATAACTAATTACTAATATTCTGCAGCACACCAAAAAAGTAAGTAATATTTTTTGCCAGTATGACAAAAATAGGTAATTTTATTGATTTCCAAAGAAAATAATAATAGCAATTAACTACCCTTTTTGTTCCAAAGTGATTTTTTAAATTTAGAAATAAGGTGCCTATACTTGTATTTAAGCATTTCTTGTACCAAGAATTAACCAATCATATGCAACTTTATTATGCAATGCAACCAATAAGAGGCAACTCTATTACATGACCTATCTATTTATGGTTCAAGACAGGGCATTCACACCAGTTATTGTTGGATTGGCTGTTGTCATTTTTTTTCTTTATTTGCCATTCTAAGGGAAAAGAGGTCAGTGCCCCTGACTAAATGGTATTGCGTGTTTTAAATATTCTCGTGGCACACCAGTTGAAAATTGCTATTCTGGGGGTTAACTGAGGCAGTTCTTACTTAGAGTCTCTTGTGCAATTGCAGTCATAACCAGCTGGGCCTGCAGTCATTGAATATTCCTGTCATCTAATATACACCATCAACCAATGGTGGCCACTGGCTGGGACCTCAGGTAGAACTGAGGTCAAAGCCCCAATACTTACAAGTGCCTCATTGTTTGACTGTGCTCCCTCACAGCATAGTGGCTGGGTTCTAACAGCAATAGGCCTAAAGTACAGAAAGCAGCAGGTACCAATTTCTTAAAGCTGAGCCCAGAAACGGGCACAACATCACTTGATCCAGATGCTACTGACTAACAGTTTCAGGGTTCAGATTTAAGGAGAGGGGGTCATGAATTCCACCTTCACGAGAGGGAAGTTAAGTAGGTTAGAAAGCCATATTTTAAAATTGCCACACTCATAAAATCCTTAAGTATATTTGAGAATCCTCACCCAAGACTGAAACGCTCTAATTCACATAATCATCTCGCAGGTCATTCATTATAATCAATTGCTATTCATTATACTGGTGACTTGTTTCAGGTGTTTTCTTATATAACAGCTTCCTTCTTAAAATACCATGGCCAGGACAAAACAATAGCATATTAAACTTATTCAGAACTGTGCAAACTACCTCTGTAACCTTAGACACAATCTCATACATGTTCATTCAGTTTGTTACTCAACTTATTCTGGGTGGCAGACCTGTCACACAACTCTGTTAGATGAGTGAATTAAATCATTTCGGTTTTTCTTCTGAGAGTAGCAATAAACTATTAGTGTGTGGTTTCCTTTGGGGGGGGCACATTGCAGGGTTTCAGACTTGTTCTTGTTAAATTTCATCTTACTATCCTAGATTGTTGGGATAATCATAATGATGACAGGTAACAGGTGACAAAGGCTTACTCTGTATCAGGGACTCACTGCGAGAGCTCAGCTCATGCTCCTTTAATTGTTTAATTCATTTCTTTGCTAAAACAATCCCATGCTTATCCAAGGTCACACAACTCTGAAGTGGCAGAGCCTTGTTTTAATCCTGGCAACCTGGCTCTGAACAAGGGATCAGCAAATTACAACCAAACTTGCTCCTTTGCTTTTGTATATAGAGTTCTACTGGGATACAACCCTGCCCCTTCATATTATTTTTGAACACGTTATCTATGGTTGCTTTGCTGCTTTAAAGGAATACTTGAGTAGCTGAAACAGAGATTGTATGGGCCACAAAACCTAAAATGTTTGTCCTTTTACAGAAAAATTTGCTGATCTCCGTCCTAAACCTTATGTTCTGCTGCCTTTTTATTTTTTTATTTTTTATGAAGTTAGAAGCCAGGAGGCAGTCAGACAGACTCCCGCATGCGCCCGACTGGGATCCACCTGGCATACCCACCAGGGGGCAATGCTCTGCCCATCTGGGGCATTGCTCTGTTGCCGATGGAGTCCTTCAGCCGTCCTAAGCACCCAGGCCAACTTTGCTCCAGTGGAGCCTTGGCTGCAAGAGGGGAAGAGAGAGATAGAGAGGAAGGAGAAGGGGAAGAGTGGAGAAGCAGATGGGAATTTCTCCTGTGTGCTCTGACCGGGAATCGAACCCAGGATTTCCACACGCAGGGCTGATGCTCTACCTCTGAGCCAACCAGTCAGGACCCTGCTGCCTTTTTTATTATATCACTTACAGCATACCTGCTTTGCTCAGTCCTTGTTATGATCACTTACATTGTCACTACTTTTTACAGGACCCTGTAGGCATTGCCATTTCTATTCTTCAGGGGGAGACAGTGAGGCTCCGGACTTAAGTAACTTTTCCAAGGCCAACAGCCAGTAAGTGACAAAACGCGGGTCTGCCCCAAGTCCGTTTGGTGTCCTGGTCCTGCTCTCTTCCTCACCCTGGACAGCTTAGGGAGAAGCATCTGGTAACCATCTGTTTAAAACTCCCTCCCCAAATGTGGCTTTGGAACAAAATCAAGCTTGGAGTTGTATTTCTAGATTCAGGCTTTTCCCTTCTCTGATAACCGGGTGTATCTCTGACCGTCTGTCTCTGTCTCCAATCTTTGCACACCTTTCCTGCTTTCTTCAATTTCTTCAAAACTGCCACCAGGTGTGGGTCACGACCACAACTTCTCTCAACACTTCAAGTCTTGAGACCCAACTTTAATTAGTGTAGTACCTCTTCTGCTATCTTGTTACACTTCCACATCTTCAGCTCCCTCTCACACAACCTGCTCTACCCTGCTCCCCAATGAAGGAGATGGGGGGAAGGAGGGTCTGCGTGGCCCCCAGTTTCTATTATCTCTTATTTATCAGGCAGTTAGTGGTTATTCTGTGCCGACCCTCTTCCAAGTGCTTCCCAAATGTAAACTCATTTGTCCCCTGGTCAGGTTGGGGAGAAGGTTGAATGAGTGTCTCCAATCTACAGATTAGAAACAGGCCCTGAAAGATGCTGGTCCAGGGGCTGTGCCCCTAACCACTACCTCTCACTGACATGCTTTCTGTAAATAGTGAGCATGGCCACATTCTCCCTCCTCTGAACACAATTTAAACACACCCTTTCATTGGCCTCAGCACCACAGTTTTAGTAAGGATGGCAAGTCGGTGGCACGTGGCTGTGGCTTCTCCGTTCTGCCAGCTGCAGCCTGAGGCCACGGAAGACAGACAGCTTGCTCTTTACACTGCAGGTGGGGTGTGGTCCCAGCACCTCCCAGATGGAGCTCCCCAGAGCACTGTAGTCCAGCTGCCACTGTCTAGGCCGAACACATCCCAAGTGCCAGGTATCCCCACACTAATCCTGGGCTGCTGCTTTGCTCTTCTCAATTCTGGCAATACTCCTTCTCAAGTACTTTGTGCCCTTCTTTGAGTCTCCTGATTGTTCTAAGCTATTTTAGCACCTGAAACTCTTCTAAAATAGAAGACAAAGATCAAAAGACATTTGTTTTTCCTCCTCCCTCTCACTACCAAAGTCTCAGGGTACAGCTAATAGATTCTGTGCAAGAAAGAAATCTAAAGATGAAGCTATTTTAGCTAAGGCTTCCAACTACACATGTCAAGTAGGTTACAGATACGCAGGAGTATTGATCCTTCTAACTCTTGGGTAGATAGTATAACCTCACATAACTGGACCCCAGGGCTAGCCACCTCTGGATGCAGTTAGCGTTTCTTTTTACCTAAAAACAAATGTTACCATATTATAATATTGTATGTGCACCATAATGGGAAAAAGATTAGAAAGCCCAGTAATGAATTACTAATAAGTCTTGGACCTGACTACATGTTGAAACAATAGGTCTAGGGAAATCCTTGGATCCAAAGGACACACTTTCTAAAAGTAGGATTTTAGATGCTGTGATTATTGAAAATTAATTCCAGCAAGGAAGCCTATTTTCACTCGTTTCTTACCAGAGCAGTTATGATTGCACACCTTTCACCATTCACGTGTCGTGGCTGTCTCCATTCTTGGCCACCACACAGGTAGGCCCCCAGATGACAGGGGCCACTGTTGAGTCTTTTCTTACCCTGACTGTGTTTTCACATGTACTGAAGAACTTCAGAATAAAGGGAGATGCCTTTGCTCACCTCTGTTAGACTTAGGAAGGCATAAAGTCTCTAGGTATTAAGAGAACTGAAGAGTAAGTGAGCATTTACACATCATTCTGGTTCAATTCACTGGTTTTACAGATGAGAAAACAGGTCTATACAGATGAGCTTCACAGCCTAACACCACATTGCTAGCAGTAATCTCAGTCTTCCAAGACACTGGCTCCCCAACTCCAACCTGCCCTTTCAGCACGGCGTTCATAATGAGACCTGTGCTCACAAATGCTCAATGGTGTGACCATGATATTGCAGAGGTTTGATTTAGGCATTTTTCAGAATGTTAAACTCTTTTTTAAAAATGTGCTTAGAGTAGACACTGTGTTTATTTCAAAATGTTTCACAAACAACAAGTACTTAATCCTTCCAAGATAGAAGAGAAGTTGAAAACAAGACAACTTTATCTCCTCTTTGTGAGTGGAGAAATGGAGGACACCTAGGGGATGATGTCAAGCTGGAGTGGAGTTTCAGATCTGTGTGCTGACGGACTCACACTGCAGAGTTGGGCAGAAAGTGTTTTCAGTCTTTTCTGCATAGAAAACTATGTGCAAACAGTAAATTAAAGGGGAGGTCTTTAAGAAGGAACAATTCTTGAAGATAAACTTTCTGAAAGGTGAAATCATTGAGCTAACGTTTACACGAACTATAACCCATACTTTCCGTGGAGAGAAAGAAACAAACCAGTCTTAAACCATCAGCTCTGGGTTTTATTCCATGTGATTTATTTGACCTATCATCTGGCATTAAGGATGAGTTAGATAGAGATTGGTAGGTCTTTTGGTCGCTTACCATCCTGCTTTCCCTGCCCTCCTCATCACCCACGTCATGCCGACCACCTCCGCCACCCCCACCGTGTTGCTTCTATGAGGTGCAGTTGAGGGACATAGTCTTTGGACTGGGAATACTCATGTTCCTGTGATTTTTTAGTAAGCTAGGTGCTTCAGGAGATTTTTTTTAGGTTGAGTAAATTTATAGAATGGTTTATTTTGTAAGAAAAAAATTTTCATCTGAAATTAAAAAAGAAGGATAGTAGGAATTAAAAGGAAAGAAAGGAAGAAAAGTAGGATGAGACTAGAGAAAGGAAAAAAAAAAGGAGGAAGAAGAGACTCAGTCTGGAGTGAGGTAGGGAAGAAAAGAAAGGGAGAAAGGAAACAAGGCAGGCAGGTAGGGACCCTTCGGGGGAGAGGTGAATTGAGGAGGCACAGAGAAGCTTTGCACGGGAAAGGGGTGTTCTCCCTTCAGACAGGGAAAGCCATTTACAAAGAAGACAAGAAAATCCATGGGAATAGATAAGTAAGATGAGAGTTTACCCTGAAGTGTCTTTCAGAAAGTTTTTGCTAAAATAGTTTAAAAAAAAATCACTGATTTGAGAGAGAGAGGAAGGGAGAGATGGAGGGAGGAGAATCATCGATTTGTTACTCCATTTTATCCATGCACTCGTTGGGTGAGTCTTGTATGTGTGTACCCTGATGGGATTGAACCTGCAACCTCGGTGTATCAGGATGATGCTCTATCCAACCGAGTGAGCTACCTAGCCAGGGCCTAAAATACTTTTTATAAGGCACAGACTAAAGGCACTCCATGACGGATGGAACCTAGTTCTTGGGGCCACAACATTCATTTCTGTAAGCTTCCTCTTTGACCAAAGATGCCACAACACTGTGGACCCCCAATACAAAACCTAATGACAACCTAGTGAGAGACACTTTCTGTACACCTGTGGCCTGTCTCCTGTAGGGCGTCGTCTCCCACAGGTCTGTGAGCCACTCCAGGGGCAAGCACCTTGTGGCACATAGTTGGTCCTCAATTAATATTTATTGGTTGAATGCATGTGTGAAACTTGCATCTCAGGGCAGTGAAGGTATCTTTTCCTTGCAATGATTAGACCCAGCAACTGCTAAATGGCAGCTTTTTAGAAAGATCCTTGACCAATTCACTTTGGCAGCGGCTGCTAAGATTACAGCTTTGTCCAAATCTCTTCTTTGCACTTCAGGAAATAAAGTACTTCCCAGCCTGATATCTCTTAGAGCATTTTTTTTTTCCCCTGCAGAGAGGTATACATCAGCTACTAATCTCATCACATTTCCATTTCCTTCCAGGCTCATCTGCTCATCATTTTCTATTCATAAAACTTGCTTGACTCTAATCTTCCCTATCAGCAGGAACTAAACACCTCCTCAAAGTTTCTTCCAAATGATGGCGATTACCACACATGTGTTAACTCCCCTTTTCAAACAGATGGGTCCAATCTATGGGATCACATGTGAGCCATTAGGAAAATTCTGCCATGAACCAAGATGTGACATCATATTAGCCCCAGGAGTAAATCCCCCTTCACTATTTCTCAGTTCCCTGGACATCAAGGCCTTAGTCACTATACAATTCCACATTCCCCTCTCTGAGAAACAGAATCCACCAGGTAGGAATTACAATAGAAAGGGCACATTCGAAGCCTCCGCCCCCTCCCCCATCCAGTTATAGCACCAGACCTTATGCTTTATGTAACTTTTATCCTGCCAGACTCTCAGTCTTACCTCCAGTGATGATGTTATCTGGATTTAAGCACTACACTTCCACCAGGCACCAGATTTTGGGCCTTCTCACAAAAAAGATTTAATACAAACATCAAGACACATTCTAATTATTAGCTCAGGAAACACAGCTTTTCTCCTCTGAGCAATGCAACATGGGTTTACAGAGCAACTAAGCCAATCATTTAACACTGTCTACCTAAAATATATGAACTTTAAATCTATCAACTTAAAAAGAATTAGGCCCGTATGGACTAAAGTAGAAATTACCTACTGGTGGCACCGACATATGCTTTCTTTTTTGCTTTTGGCCCGTACAGTGTATTGTAAAAATTTCTGCCCACATTTATAACTAGAGAAATTTCACATAAAAATTCAAATCATCAGCTTCTCCTGCAAAACTCAGGCTAGCTGGCCCACCACTGTCTATTGTGTCCCTAATACTGCAGCCATGTGACTTGTCATTCATCATCAATGCTGTCTAGAAAATTTTCTTGGAATAGAGAAATATTTCTCACACTCCATATTCCTATCAAAACTGGTTATAAAAAATAGATGGGGAAGACTGTATATTCAAAGACAAATGGAAGAGAACATATTTCTTTTTGTGAGTAAAGTACCTTTCTGGAAGTTTAATGTGTGAACACTCAGCCTGCTATCTACTTCAACCATTTATGATGTCTGAGTGGGCTGTGAAGACATATGAGTTTGTAACGCGTGGGTTAAGGCCTTGTAAAAATCTCTGCATAATGATAGAATGTATATTCTAATGTGTTGGAGATAAACCATAGCTTTTGGTGGATAGAGACTGTTCATAGCAGTAGGGTTGCACATTCATTTTCCTTCAGATACTTAAGACTTTAGATACTGTGATTTTAGAAGAACTAGATAAAAGTTTGAAAAAAATTAAGGCATCATTAGCCATACAAATGCTTAAACAAGAAATATGAGTCACATCAAATACTTCTCTTGTTGTCTTCCCACGTCTCATCAGTCACTAACCAGGACACTCCTGGCTGTGAACTAGAAAGAGGTAGCCTTCCTCAGCATGAATGCAGCTTGGAGCCTGGATGTGCAGCTTACTGGCAAAGAGTGTGGTCAGATTTAGTACCCTGTGACCTAGTCAACCAGACTTCCTCCATTAGGACACAATCTGTATATCCCTAATGACCTCCTGATAAGCTCTACCTCCAAAATGCCAGTTGTATTTCTTGGTTCTTTGTTCTCTGTTCTTGGGGTCAAGCTCTCATTATCTGTTGCACCTGTCTTTAACCTGGTCTCCTTGCCTCTGGTCTTGCCTCACCTCAGTTAATTTTTCAGGAGACCAGAGAATCTTTTAAAATGGAATTCAGATGATATCAATTACCTGCTGAAAGGTCTTTAATGCCTTCCAATTGCTTTAAGCAGATTTCATAAAATATGTCATGGAGAACACCAGGCTTGCAAGGTGCCTGCCTTAAAAGAGATGGTTGAGGATCCTAGAAGTTTGAAGAACACTATAGACCTTTCTTGGAGCTCTCCACTACAGATATTCAGAGTAAAGGCTCAAGGAAAGTCTAAGCAAAGAAGTTTGTTTAAACCAGTATTTCCCAAACTTATATGAAAACAGAACACATTTTGACTGATGGTTCTTAACACCTTCAGATTTGATATCTTGATACTTTGGAAAGTGCTAAATTACAAGATAAAGTCCACATGCTCTACATTCACCTATAAGATTCTTTAGTATTGATACAGCCTATCCACTGGGCTATTCTCTGTATTGAGTTTCTATCTACTCTACAGCTAAAGTTTTGACCAGACACTTAGATTACTTGGTGCAACTCACAGTGTGCAGTGTTTTAAACACTGGGCATACAGTGTGAGCAAGATGGGCTTCCTTCTCTAAGGGCGCTCACCATGTACTTGTTCTTCCAACATGGAGTGTGAACTTCAATGTCTGTTCCTTATAATGTCTTCTCAGAGACCACATTCAGGTAGAATTACTGCTTTTCATCATTTGCTTGACTTTATTCATAAGCTAGCACATTACTTACCACATACTGAATTATAATGTCTGTTCTCTTTAAGACCTTGCATTGAACTAAGCTTGTAAGCTCCCTGTGGGTGAAGACAATGCCACATTAATTACAATATTGGTAGCATCCAGCATGATGCTTTGATATATAATAAATGCTAAACCAATATCAGTTCCTTTTGCTTTTCATAAGCAGAATCAGAATAAGGTGTTGCCTTGGTGCTTTGTTTTCCTACTTCTAGTGGCATGTTATTTTAATTTTGAAGCAGAGCAAGGATTTTTAGATTGCTAATGAATTAGAATAAATTAGGTAGATAACCTGTTGGTTAGAAGCAAACATCATTCATTATCCCATTAACAGAGCTATTAAATATGCTGTATACTCCTGTATTCACCACACAACAGGTAGCATTTGTTCCCTACACATAATAAAATTAAAACCCTTGGGGAAATGTGTCTCTGGATACAGCTACTAAAAGAGAAAGATGGTTCCTTTTAGATATTCAAAGTATCTTCTTACTTTCACAAGACAAAAGGAAATATAAGTTTTAAAGAAAGATCCATTCAGTAGACTTAATGGAGTCAGAAAGATAAACTTGAGGGTGAACATGATGATCTATATGCAATATTTAGGAAGCAGTTACCATGTATCTGTATTCAGCAAATTTATTAGATGTGTTATTTATATTCATGCAGTTCTTGCCTTACATGAGGATGTAAGACACACACACACCCAGGCCCAGGTCTAAACTCTGTTCTTCTTTTGGGTGACTTCAGAATTTATGTTCACTTCTATGAAACCACCTCTAAGCCTGTATTAAAACCGTGAGTGCCTGCAGGGCACATCCCGTGCCTTCCACCTTCTCAGTCTTGGTGCCTACAGCAGGAAGAGTGAAAGCAGCGTATGGAAAAGTAAACTGCCAAAGATACGGAAACTCAGACACGACTAATATTAGCAATAAAATAATGCCACACCACATCTAGAAAATGAAAGCAATCACAAATATAAAACATAAAACGCATCCATCAGATGAAAAGCCTGGAAACTTGGACGCTGTAGTAAAGAATGTGAGAAAAGAAAACACACGGGGGCTCCAGCACTTTGTTATACATTCTTGATCATTTGAATGTCTTTTACAAAATCAAGAATGCCAGTTTTCTTAAGCATGTACATTTTTTAAAAATCGCTTCTCCCAGAGATAAGGGGAAAAAAGCCAATTACGTAACTTATGGCCATGAAATCAAATAGATTCAGAAATCCAATAACTTCAGTGAATGAATAAATAATCCCTTGAACCTTGCCCTGGCCGGTTGGCTCAGCGGTAGAGTATCGGCCTGGTGTGTGGAAGTCCCAGGTTCGATTCCCGGCCAGGGCACACAGGAGAAGTGCCCATCTGCTTCTCCACCCTTCCCCATCGTCTTTTTCTCTATCTCTCTTTTCCCCTCCCGCAGACAAGGCTCCACTGGAGCAAAATTGGCCCAGGGACTGAGGATGGCTCCATGGCCTCTGCCTCAGGTGCTAGAATCGCTCTGTCCAAGACAGGGCAATGTCCCAGATGGGCCGATTATCGCCCCCTGGTGGGCGTGCCAGATGGATCCCAGTTAGGAACATATAGGAGTCTGACAGACTCCCTGTTTCTGACTTCAGAAAAATAAAAATTAAAAAAAAAAGAAAGAAATCACTTGAACGAATAATTAAAAAAAAAAAAGAAAGAAAGCTTAAACTATCTACCCTGTTCCCAGTAAAATTCCATCTGTTTAAATCCCATTTAAAGCCTTGAATGATTCTCTGCTTTTCACTGTTTTAACAGTGGTGGCGAGGGCTAAGTATAAAAATTCCTATCATCAGGCCCTAGGCGGCCTGTATCTCCAGGCCTAAGTAATATAAAAACAGTGGCTGGTGAACTTTCTGTCCTGTCAAAAGGAAAATAGATTAAATGTGTTATATCATGGAAGATAAATGAGAGTCACACTGCCCCAGGAGTCAATTAAATATGTAACCTAGTTGTGCATCTGTAAACTCTGGAAATAATCTTTGGCTCAGTTGAAAATAACTGAAAAGGCGTCTGAAACGAAAAACATCCAGTATGGACTCAGTTTCTCTGCTGGGCGGAAATATAATGCAGCAGTTTTTACAGATGATACTTCACAATCTTGAATTATATTTACAGAGTGTTCTGATGACTCTATTTGATGCCCTACTATGTGCTAGAGTCACACTTGCCAGAGTCATTGCTATGCTGAACTGAGAGCTCTTCCCATTCATTTTGTGAACCCGGGCATGACATTGCCAGGGAAGTTCAGCTACTCTATTTTCTCTCAAAACTTCCTTCTCAGAAGATCAGACCCACAAATACCAATGTGCGAAAACTTCGGAGATCCCTGGTGGGCAGCACGGGAGTAAAGTGAGTAATGAATAATGAACGTCTTTTCATAAGAACTCTACTTAGCAGGCAGCTGAAAGTATTTTTACTTTATGGCAAAAGTACTCTGGGAGAAAGAGTCCCAAACCACCTTTCAGAATGTGTGAGAGGCAGCGGAGGTTGCCAAGCATTTGGAGAGATTTAACACCAGGGTGCACACTCCCGGAAGGTTGAGTTATTTGCTCCAGTGGCCATGAAAAATCTCATTTTCGACTTAAACATGTAACTTTGTGAATAAGCATCTCTCTTTTCCTTCTGGCTTTTTCAAAGGAGGATGTCACGGATTCCAATATTCAACCAATGTAAGAAAAAATAATTCACTGATATATATGGAGAATGTCCTAGGAAGTAAGTACTATGACAGTAACAGGGACCAGCTTGGGAAGCTCCCAAACTGATTAGATTTTTACTAGAATAAATAAAAAAAAACAACCAAAAAACTCAGCAGAAAGCTTACAATAAAAATGATTCTTGAACAGGCTTACCGGTGATGGGGACAGCTATTGATCATAAAGAGTTATCCGTCTCCAGGCCCCAACAAATAGACCCATTACCATAACATATTGGCTCACAGCCTTCCCTGGAAAACTCCAGAAAGTCTACAAACAGAAAAATCACATGAAGCATCAGGACAGTGTTTCAGTAGCAGCAGAAGGCTCCCTGGCAATGATGTATGCCTGTTATCCAGATGCTGGTCCTTCCAGTTTAGAAACATGGTGGTCAGGGGCCCAGAACACACAGCGGCAATCCAGGGCAGGCTGAGCGTGAGACAACCTGCACTTCTGCTGCCCTGACACACTTCAGAGCCTCAAGGCAGCTCAAGTCCTAGTGCTTTCTCTTGGTGCTTCTGAGTCTGGCGAATCTGCCAGGGTGATTTATTATCGAAAACCAGAGTGATGGCGACCCTTCCTGTTCTGGGTCCTTAACCCACCACAGTAATAATATTGAGGCCATCTCACTCATGCCACCCCATTCAAAGTGATCTCATTCAATCCTCCCCACAGATGAACATGGGAAAGTGGTCAAGAAACATTAATCCCATTAGACAGTGGATGAAGACTCAGCAAGGTCGAAAGCTTTGCCCAAAGTCGTTCAGTTCGTGGGTGACAGCATGGTCTTACAAGACATAGCACTGTGTGAAATCCAGACTGATGCTTCGACACCTGCACAGACTCACAGGGCACTGGCTCAAATTCACATACATTCCTAGGAAAAACCAACAAAAGTGGGCAAGTGGTATCAAGTCTTCATATGTGAAAGTATTGTATCATTTCTATCAGGATTCTTTGAGTTCATGACACTCCATCTGAAGTATGTATTGCATGTTCAATAATTACTTCTTGGGGACCTACAATGCAAAAGGACTATGGAGGAGGCTGGGGGGGGGGATAAATGAAATATGGTTTCCACTCCCACCTGAGCTTACTACCTAGAGGAGAAAGCAGGCATGTTTACACATAATGCAGGGTGACAGAGAAAGGTGAAGCTCTGTGTGTGGGCTGTGTATGGAAGTGGTCAGTCCAAAAGTTCCTAATGGCATCATCAATGTTACGGTGCCACTTTAAATGACACCCTAGTGTCCTGAGGAATCTGGTGTTTGAAAGAATTGTCCTTTATTTGTGGAAGAATCAAAGTCCCGGAAAAGAAATCTGTATTATTTCTCTTTTTATAAGGTGATTAGAGAACTCTTCCTCCTAAAATGGGATGTTTTAAAATCTGTCTGGAGTGACACATTTGTGTTGTTTTGGAGGGCTGCCCAGAGGACTTCTCAGGGTCCTGCTTATCCTTAAGATCCGCACTTCTCACCAAATGCTATGCAGAACAAAAGGTGGTAAATTTTACACATTTTTTAAATGAATTTATAGGACATCAAGGTTATTTGCCACTGACTCTTGGCAACCCTTCCTCCACCCCCATTCCTGTGCCAATGTGAACAAGGAAATAGTTAGTTCTAGTTGTTTCCGGTGGCCTTCCTAGAACCAAGAGGGATGTCAGCTCTGGACAACCTGACACGGAGGACTGCAGGGCAGAACTAGGCTGCTCAGCATTTTACACGGCTGAGCAATGCCTAGCACTGCGTGGCCCTGGCCCTTGGCCTCTGTTAGGTGAGTGGTGCATTTTCTGATTTAAAACAAAGTTTACTTTTCCAAAATTTCAGGAACTAATTTCACTGAATTTTTAAGAAGATGGCTAAAATATACTAGAATTCTGATTGCTTAGTTTTAGCAATTCTATGTAAACATCAAATTAACCAGGTAAATTCTATATAATGACTGGGTATTTAGTGTTTATTATTCACATGACTTAATCATGTGTTCCTTTATGAATAAACTTACACACACACACACACACACACACACGCACGCGTGCGCGCACTTGTTGGTGTAGACATACAAACATCCTTTAACCAGAGGCAGATTAAGGTCGGTGGAGGCCCTGGGTGCAGAGGAAAATATTGAGCCTCTTAAAAAAAGGAGAGAGACAGGGAAAACAAAAATACATGTTAACCATATTTTTATATAAATAAAAAATATTATGTACTATTAGTGTTATAATTGCACATATGAAACCAAACTTGGTATCATTAGAAAAATGTGTCAAGTTGGGGTTTTGTGGGCCCTTCAGAAGTCAGGGCCCAGGGCATGCGCCCGGTGCACCTGCTGTTCCGTCTGCCTCTGCCTTTATCTGTGCTTTAGGAAGATCCTCTGAGCAGTCTTTAACATGCTTTTGGATTGCTGTAGGTAGGGATGAGGATCCAATTACTTGCATCTGACATCACCACATTATAATAGAACAAAATGCTCTTTGCTATTCTTTAGATCGTAAGTGCTGTGACTACCCAGAGAGAAACCCTGTAATAATGAAAGGACCCCGGATGAATGGAAATCAGAAACTAAAATCAAGGGATGGTATACCCTCTTTGTTACAGAGTATAATCAGTAGGCCAGGAAGAATACTTGAAATTCCCGTTTCTTCCCCCCTCTGCTGACAGTATACTTTATCTCTGCTTTTCCAAACATTCTGAATGGTGACTGAGATTCTCTGAGGCATTTCTGCTTTAGACTTCAAAGAGTTGCAATTAAAGACAGGTTAAGTAGATGTAGCCTTGCCACCTTTTGGGAAAGGTATAAGAGAAAAATAAAAAAGCCATCAGAAGGAAAAGAATTCCTAGTTAAGGCTCTTTCTTCTTCCTTAACCACAATCTATTTTCTCTATATGGCAGGAAATGTCTGTAATCAGAGTCTGATCCCAGCTTTCTGAAGACACCGGTGAGATGGGAACAGGGTGGGAGGGCCATATCTCCTTCTTACATATATAAAAGGAGGAAAAAATAAAAGACCACCCTAGAAGTGACTGAAATTGCATCTGAGTGACAGATCTTTTAAATAATGGCTCAGATTCTGAATTTATAACTGAACTACTAGGAATCTTTCATTTCCAAAAGGGTATAGGTATTACTCTATTGATGACTTTCTTCATCAAGATGAAATTTCTACCATATTTATAGCTAAATGAGGTCTGGGGACTTTCTGGAGAGTGTGGTAGGATAATGCTAATGGCCTCTGGTGGCAGGGACTTAGGGTGAAGGTGTCTTGAAATGTGTTTTTTTTCCAGCTGTCTTATTTGGGTCTGGCTCAATACATAAAGAGTCAATTGGTATTATTTACTTTTTATTACTTAACAATTTTGCCTTCAAATGCCATTCTTTTACTCCATTTCACTCATTTGCAGTGTAATTGGGTTCTACTGAATCAATGGTAATCATTTTCATGGTTATCTGAACTCAGCCTGTTGGCCCGTGGGTGAGGAATTACCATGTGCTCTGTAGAGGGTGTACATCTGGGTTTAGGGAGCATCTAACTCATTTTCTGGTTCATTTCATGAAGCTGTGGGGCCGGGGCCACTTCAGCTCCTGCTCTTTGCTGGTGCTTCATACAGTGGCACCACATGGAGACACGAAATATCTGAGTCAGCACAAAAAAAGTCAGCTGCTAATAATGACACGACTTTTCCCATGACCTGAAAGGGTAACGAGGAACGTGTAGAAGCTGAGGTAGGGCACACAGTGCCTTCAAAGAGCCATCTCTAGGGCGGTGGAAAGAGAAGACAATGCTTCTAATCACATAAGCTTGTGTTCAGTTTCCAGATTCTCCCTGGCTTCTGAATGGTACCATCTTTGGGCAAGTTATTCCAATTATGCCTCATTGTCCATGTCTGATATGAAAATAGTGATAAATATCTCACAGAGATTTTATTAGAATTGAATAAGATATTATGTTAATTATTCAGAAATGTTTTCAGCACACCAACTACCTGCCAGGTACAAAAAGCAGTTCTTCCCCATTGCAAGATGATTGCCACCATAACTTCAGGCCCCCACCATGTCACATAATAGCCATTCCATATTTTTGTGGTGAGATCATTTAAGATTTACTCTATTAGCAACTTTCAAGTCTATAATACAGTATTTCCAATAAAAAGACATACAAATGACCAAAAAGTAAATGAGAAGGTACACACTAATCATCAAGGAAATATAAATAAAACCCACATGAGCTATCGCCTTGCACCTGTTAAAATGGCTCCCATCAAAAAGACATGAGACAACAAGTGTTGGTGAGGACGTGGAAAAAAGGAAACCTTTGTGACCTGTTATTGGTAGGCATGCATGGTGCAATCAAGAGTTTTGAATCTATTAGTGCATGTGAGTGATAAAAACAGTGCCTTGAATGTAGCTGTTTAATAAATATAAGTTCTCTTGTTACTAAATCATTTTCCTTTAAAAATTATTTAAAATTTGTTTCTAAATTTTATTATTTTATAATTTTCTTAAAAATTGTTAACGTGTTCATAGAAATTGAGCACTGACTATTTGTCCATCCATTTTATCTCCATCCATCCGTCCATCCCTTTAATCATTCGTTCATGTACAGTCTGTGTCCATCAGTTTAACACATGCATGCACACACACAGCCAGAATGGACGATGGATTTAATATTCAGTGAACCTCTGTAGTAGTTAAGATTTTGGGAGCAAAAGCTGTTTAAATAGTTATTTTCATGAGACACTGGTCTCATGGAATGGTTTTAATGCTTTGTCCTAAGACAGTGAAACCTTCTTCCTGTGTGAACTACAATGATTATGCTCTCAGAACTACAATTCAGTTATACAATTGTGAAAATAGCTACAACTAGTCCCCTAGTGCCCTGAAAGTGTTAATGCTACAAAGTGTCAAGCAAACAATCAAGCAGAACACTGGTGCTGGAGAGGTCAGACTTATCTATCAGCACAAGGTAGAGTCAGATATGCATGCTCCAAGTCAGATGTGACTTGCTCTGACTCCCAGGGGCATCCCTAAATTGTGGCATTCTAGTACCCTTGCCTGTTTATTCACACATTCGATCAGCCATCAAGTTTTGTCCATTCTACCATCCAAATCTGTCTAAAATCTACCTCATCTCCCTCCATACCTTAGTTCAGATCCCGGTCATTCTTCTCTAGACCAGGGCAATAACCTCCTGACTTGTCTCTTTGACTCTGGTCTTGCTCCTGCTATAATCCATACTCCCCACTGCATGCTCAGGCATTCCTTTCTAAAGCAAATATTTACTTACTAACATTTCAGCACGATCTTCCAACAGACTTGCACACCATGCCCACTCTTCCTTTCTCTGTGTTTTTGGATACATGCCTTATTCCTTCCTGCTGAAATAAGCACCCCTCATTCTTTAATTTCCTTACTGCCCTGACAAACATTTTATTTTTATTTTTGAAAACTTTTAATTTTTCAATTAAATTCAAGGAAAGAAGGGTGTTGCTTTAAAAAAAAAACCAAATAATAAACATCCCCATTTTTCTCTATTATTTGTACCTTGCATTGGTGTGATACACTGGCTACAATTTATGAACTGGTATTGGTATATTATTATTAACTAAAGTCCCTAATTTACTCTTTGTGGTGTACATGCTATGGGTTGACAAATGAAAAATGACATGTCCACCATTACAGTATTGTATACAGTTTAACTGTCTTTTTTTTTTTTTAAGTGAGAGAAAGAGAGCGAGACAGAGGGACAGACAGGGACAGACAGACAGAGAGATAGAAGCATCAACTCGTAGTTGCAGCACTTTAGTTGTACATTGATTGCTTTCTTATATGTGCCTTGATGGGGTTGGGGTCCAGCTGAACCAGTGAGCACTTGCTCAAGTCAGTTACCTTGGGCTTCAAGCCAGCAACCGTGGGGTAATGTCTATGATCCCACACTCAAGCTGGTGAGGTCATGCTCAAGCCAGCAACCTTTGGGTTTCAAACCTGGGTCCTCAGTATCCCAGATCAACTCTCTATCCATTGCGCCACTGCCTGGTCAGGTCAGTTTTACTGTCTTAAAAGTCCCCTCTGCTCTACCTATTCATCCCTCTCTCTTCCCCTGCAAAATCCTAGCAACCACTGAACTTTTTACTGTCTCCAAAGCTTTGCCGTTTTTAAAATGTCATATAGCTGAAATCATACAGTATACAGTCTTTCTAGATTGACTTCTTTCACTAAGCAATATGCTTTCAAGATTTCGTCATGACTTTTGAGGGGTTGATAGTTTATTTCTTTTTATAATTGAGTAATATTCTATTCTCTGGATGTACCACAGTTAATTTATTGCCTATTGAAGGACACACTGATTGCTTCAAAGTTTTGGCAATTATGATTAAGGCTTCTATAAACATCAGTGTGAAGGCTTTTGGGTAGACATAAGTTTTCAACTCATTTCGGTAAATACTAAGAAGCATAATTGCTGAGTCCCACGTTTCATTTCGTAAGACTTTTCAAACTGTTTTCCAAAGTGTCTGCATATTTTTGCACTCCCACCAGCAATGAATGGAAGTTCCTATTGTTCCATATCCTCACCAGCAAACACCTGTTATTTGTGTTTTGGATTTTAGTCATACTGGTAGGTGTGTATCATGTATCTCGTTGTTGTTTACCTCTGGTTACCTCCTCATTTTTCAAGCTCAAGTGTTCTAGCTTTGTAATACTCTCAGAACTCCTTATATCAAGTGTTGCTCTTAAACTAGAGAAGCTATATGATCACTGTGATTTCAGAAATATGCATACAATGCCACTATCATATGTGTGTGTAAATATTTTGTTAATAATAACATTGTCAACTAAATTAGATAAAGAGGTTTATGACATAAACGTAAATGTGGCCTAGATATTACTTATAACAGATATATCCTAGATTTGACATCACTAATAATTGCGACAGCCCCAAATGTCTGTATCAAACATAACCCCCTGTGATCATCACCTCCTACCCTCTACCCTGTCTCCTCCAGTATTCCTGCCCAAACAGCACAGTCACAAGATCCCATACCCACTGGATTTCCCACATGTTCACTGTCCACTGTGCCCCTCATTCACCTCCCTCCTTACTCAGCTTGAATCCCCTCTAGCCTACTGAAGGGCTTTACTCTTGCAATTTTCCTTCTTCCTCCTAGATCACCATGTCTTACTTTTTCAATACTGGATCATTCACTTAGAAACAGAAACATGTCTTGATAGCAGTCACCTTAAAAAAGGCACAACGAAACACAAACCTTCTTTAACTCAAATCAGTTGCTGTTATCGCCTCTTTCTTTACTCTCCCTCACAGCAACACCCCTCCAAAGAGTTGGTGTTAATGGTATCTCTACTTCCTAACTTCCCGCTCCCACTTTACTGAGCTTTTGCCACCACAGTTCCATCAAAACAGACCCTATCAACATCACCAGTGTCTTAGACTAGCCAGTGCCAGTGTTCCATTTGGTCTTCATCTTACCTGGATTTCCACTGCTTCTGATGCCACCAACCACAGCCATTGTGAACCGCTGACTTCTCTGAGTTTCCAAGGCACCAGTGCTTATTGCTCTCCTCCTACCTTCAGCACCCCCACCTTTCCAGTCTTAGTAAGATGTCGGACAGCCCAAACCTTTTAGCCCTTTCCTCTATCCTATCAGACGTTTTCTGTCTGATGGCTTCAAAAACTATCCATATGACCATGACTTCCAGCTTTAGATCTGCAGCCTGGGATCTTTCCCTAGAGTTCCACTTCCTATTGTAAAATCCTTTAATGTCTTCCCGTGACACCTGGAGTAAAATAAAGTTGTTTTAATAGATAGTTTTTCTAAGCCATGTTTTTTAAGATGCCTACATAAACTGCCCGTCCTCCAATTACTTCCCCAATGCTATCACTTGCTGCTCTTACCGATGTACTTGGTTCCAGCCACTCACAACAGCCTTCTTTCAGTCCCTAAAACATACCAATTCATTTGTTTGGGGCCTTTGTACTTGGGGTTGCTTCAGCTTGTAAATCATAGCTCCCATTCCCCCCTTCTTTTCATTTAAATTTTAAACAAATAGGAATTCCTTGTAGGGGCCATTTGCTGAAGCAACTCCCCTAGGTATTGCACTACATTATTCTACTTCTTTTGTGTGTGTGTGACAGAGACAAAGAGAGGGACAGAGAGAGTGACAGATAGGTACATACAGACAGGAAGGGAGATGAGAAGCATCAATTCTTCATTGGGGCTCCTTAATCTCCTTAGTTGTTTATTGATTGCTTTCTCATATGTGCGTTGACTGGGGGCTACAGCAGAGCAAGTGCCCCTTGCTCAAATCAGCAACCTTGGGCTCAATCCAGCAACCTTGGGCTCAATCCAGTGACCATAGGGTCACGTCTATGATCTCACGCTCAAGTCAGCGACCCCACACTCAAGCTGGTGAGCCTATGCTCAAGCCGGATGAGCCCGTGCTCAAGCTGGCGACCTCGGGGTTTTTGAACCTTGGTCTTCTGCATCCCAGCCTGATGCTGTATCCACTGTGCCACTATCTGGTCAGGGGTACTTCTTAACATGTTTGTTGTTCACCTAGTCCCATTTTAATACGAGTCACTGTGACCATCTCATGTCTGCTACATCCTCAGTGCCCTAACAGTACCGAGTACAGACTAGCTGCTCAATATATACATTTGGTGCCAGCTGACATTTTCTCATTTAACTGCTAAGGCAAATATTACTTAGCCTTTAGGATTCAGTTCAAATGACTGGTTTTTCTACCTACTTCCCTAGGCAAGGTCAATCTCTGCTTCAACTAGGGTTTTTTTTTATAGTTTTTGGTGCAGACCTGTGTGTTAACCCTTATCTATTGTGGGGGTTATGTTTTAGAATCCCCCATGATAGGTGAAAATCCACGAAGTAGCGACCTTATATTTATTTTATTATTTATATATATTTTAAGGATTTACAAACCCTCCTTTTACTCTTATAAACCTTTCTCACACTGTTATTAACCTTTCTCACACTTCCTTTGTTTATTTTACCACAAAAATAATTAAAATAATAAATATATAAAAATACTTATAAACTGCAAAATCCTGCAATATAGTGAAAAATCTGATACAAAATTAGATATATACAATTTCAAAATCCGCAATACTATGAGACCGCTAAAAGTGAACCACGATATGGCGAGAGGCGACTATACTAGACACTCAAATATGTTGGGGTCCCACTGACTGACATAAGTGACACCAAACTAAACCTAAGCTTGCTTCCCTCTCCCTACCAGAGACTATCCCCACCAGAAGAAACAGGTAGGCTCACATACACGGGTGTGGTTATTATGAACGCTTACCATAATTAAACTTGTGACATCCACCTATATATTATAATATCAGACACTCGTAGAGAGCTTTGGAGGCCAGAAATGTTTCACACTGCTTCAAAAAGTGTCAGTTTCTCTCAAGGAAGTTAGAGAACATGCTGCCTTATGAGGGAGTAGCACATATTAAACTAAGGTGGCCAGATGTTCCGCTTTTGGTGGGACAGTCCCGATTTTTAACAATTCGTCCTGTGTCCCACGGCGTTTTAAAAAAGTCCTGATTTAAAAAATATATATTACAATACTATTTTTGCATTCTATGAAAATTTTCTTTTGCTCCATATAGACCAAATCAAGAACCACCCCCCACCCCCCCACCCCCCGTCAATGATGTCCCGCTTTACCAATTTTAAAATCTGGTCACCTTATATTAAATAGATGCTTTCCGGAAAAGAAAGTATATTTTCAAGCACTGCTTTATTCATCAAATGTCAAACTAAATCAAGTATTTAACACCAGGAAAACTTCTTTCACAATTGACATAAAGAACATAAAGAAGCACTTGCTTACTCCTAAAATAATCATCTGTGCTTTGATGAGCTCCAACTCTGTACCTTCAGCTTCAACGTCTTGCACATGCTTTTTACCAGATCTATCCAAGATCCAAACAGAAAGTTCCACGGTTTTGGCTCCCCCATATCTGAAACAAAATGTACCAAACTCAACTCACTGTTTCTCTCACAAACTACATCTGCCTATGGCATCCAGGGACCACCATGAGCTCGTTTATCTAAGCTGAGAGGTAGTTGTAGGTTCTTCCCTCTCCTTTCCATACTGTTGCTTCTTCCTTACAGAAAACCAGAATCCATCTCTTCACTTCTGTTTTGATTGCTCTCCCCTATCTTAGTCTATAATTTGATAACTAAATAATAATCACATTATCTTGTATTCAAGTCTTTTCCTCATCTAGGACTTTTGCATCTGGTGCTAAGACACTGTCACTTTGCAGATAACAGACCAAGATTACCAAATTGCTTCCCTGTCCTGCCTCATCCTACTTAATCAAATTGGTCTCCTAAACTTTCAGACATGAACCTTAGGCTAGTAACACCAGGATATGCCAAAATTACTTGAATCTTCACTTTAAACTTTCTGGAACACAGAATTATTTTATTCATTTATTAAGTGGTTACCAAGAACTCTGTATCTGCCCTGGCTGATTGGCTCAATGGTAGAGCCTCAACCCGGCGTGTGGATGTCCTGGGTTTGATTCCAGGTCAGGACACACAGGAAAAGCAACCATCTGCTTCTCCATCCCTCCTCCTTCTCTCCCTCTCTCTCTCTCTCTCTCTTTCCTCCTGTAGCCAGGGTCAATTGGCTCAAGTGAGTTGGCCTCAGTGCTGAGGATGGCTCCATGGCCTCCACCTCAGGTGCTAAGAAATGGCTCTGGTTGCAATGGAGCAACGGCCCCAGATGAGCGAAGCATTGCGCCCTAGTGGGCTGCTGGGAGGATCCTGGTCAGGGTGTACGCAGGAGTCTGTCTCTCTGCTTCCCTTCCTCTCATTAAAAAATAAAATTAATAATTAAAAAAACCAGAACTCTATTTTTTCCAGTGGTTCCCAGTTGTATCCCAATTCCAATAAGGAACAAAACCTGCTAGGATCCAGCTTTGCTCCCTAGTCTTTACTACTCTTGTGTTCCCACTGTCCCTGTCCCTTTGTGTCTCACCTTCCTTTAGGTTCCAGTCAATCCCTTACCCCTCAACAACCTGTTGTTTTCTATGTCTGGAACACCCTGCTCAGTTTCTTCCTGAGAGTAACTTCGTGTTATTCTTAACCTTTATTTGCTGGTCTTTCACTTCTCCACCCTTCAAGTTAAGTAAACCTGCTCTGTGATCCCTTGGATGGATTTGTTTGCTGTCTATTTTTCCTTATCAAATCGTGAACTATTTGACCGAAGAAACAATACTTGATTCATCTTTATATCTCTAACAGACACTCAAAATATGCTTACTGAATGAGTGAGTGATGGACAAAAAAATACCTGTTCAAATTCCATCTTACTTTCAGAAACATAGTTTAAGTTATTTCACTTCCACAAGCTTCTCCTCTATGATTAAAATTCTATTTCTGGCCCTGGCTAGTGGCTCAGCAGTAGAGCATCAGTCCAGCATGTGGATGTCCCTGGTTCAATTCCCATTTGGGGTGCACAGAATAAGCAACCATCTGCTTCTCTCTCCTTCTCTCTCTCCTTTCTCATCCTTTTCCACTATCATAGACAGTGACTTGATTGGTTCAAGCATAGGCCCTGGTGCTGAGGATAGCTCAGTTGGTCTGAGTGTGTCAGCCTCAGGTGCTAAAAATAGCTCTGTACTCGAGCATCATCCCCAAGTGGAGTTGCTGGGTAGTTCCTGGTCAGGGTGTATTTGGGAGCCTGTCTAGATCCCCTCCTCTCACCTAAGAAAAAGTTCTATTTTGATCTTTCAATAAATAGATGCCTATAACATTCAGCCATTATCAGACTATAATGAAATTATATATTGCCTTATCGCAAGTCTTGTTTCCTAATTCCTAAGAGAGAGGTCCCTTATACCTTTCTGGAAATGCTACATCTATCAGAAAAGAAATAATTAGTAAATTAATGAGTTAACCAACAGAATGAAAAATGGAACCCCAGATGACAAAAGTAAAATCAATGGAAATAGCAGCACTGAATTCAGAAGGCACAGTGATGCTGAGGAAGGTGACAAGAAATACAAGCAACTGGAATTTATGATCTGTAACTTTAATATGAAAATGTAAACAATACAATTAAAGCCATTCATTCAATGGACATTTATTATGTGATTTTTATGTGCTGCCATTATGATAGGTACTGGCATTTTGCCCTAATTTAATTTACTAAGACCAAAACAATACCCTTAAATTGTAAACAAAACAACACCCTATTCTGCTAGAAATATAACGGGAGGATACAGACAAAGGAGCAAGCAACTGTACTATTGGGTATCTTCTTACTGTTCTAAATGCTATTTTTCTTTTCTTTTCTTTTTTTTTTTATCTAAAAGAATGAGCCTGGCCTGACCTGTGGTGGCGCAGTACATAAAGTGTCAACCTGAGGTTGCTGTTTTGAAACCCTGCACTTGTCTGGTCAAGGCACATATGGGAGTTGATGCTTCCTGCTCCTCCCCTCTTTCACGCTCTCCCTCTTTCATTATCTCTCCCTTTTAAAATAAATTTTAACAAAATTAGAAAAAATAAAAAGAATGAGCCTAAGACCTCACAGAAATCCTTAGGCCACTAGTGAACTAGCCACTATCATTACCCTAGATTTGAGGTGATATGAAAGCCATTTGCTTTGCAAGGTTACCAAGCAGAAAAAAGAGTGAACCCGGATCACTTGAATGATGCTAGACCTCCTTGTTTAAAAGCACATGTTGTAAAGCCTGCAGCGCTGTGTTCTTCAGTGGGGAAGGAGCTGGGAACATTTGGGAGATGGAGACGAAAGATGGGTGCCGTTGATCTGTGCCAGAGTTTCTTACCATGAGCAGTACTGACACTTGGGGGCATATAATTCTTCATTGTAGGGGTAGATGCTGTACATTAGGAGATGTTTAGCCCATTCCTGGCCTCTACCCACTAAATGCCCAGCCTTTCAGGGCTCCCCTCACCTCTCATTGTTTTCTCATACACATTTCCATATTCAATAAAAATGTCTAACCACTATGCCGTACACCATAATAAAATAAAATTGAATTCCAACTGTAATTGAAAAACAAAAAATATTTCCTTTCTTAATTATTTTGACTAGTGCTTTTTTGACATAGCTATTTACAAATTACATATGGACAGATATGTCTTAATCACATTGTACATGCGGTTTCATCTCTGGTCTTTCATTTATCTTCCTTTTTTGTTTTTTTTAGACAAATTCTAAATAGTCACTCTCTTAATAATATAGATAACTTGTGTCCTGGCATTACCTAAGATAAAACATTGGTGATCTCAAACCTAAACTGATAATGCTTCGATTTCTACAAAGACTCCCTAGGTGTTAAAGCTCTAGGACAATGTAGCCACATCAAAACACTCAAAGGCAACAGCTAACGACATTGAGGCGTTCAATGCCCCCGTGCAGAAAGAAGCAGAGTGACGCCACGATTGGCCAGTATGTTCTCTCAACGGCCATGGACCTCGAGATGTAGAGTAGGTGATGGGAAACTGCAAGAACAAAGATAAAGAAAAGGTAAGGGAGCTGGGGAGACCAGCCTCAGTGGGGGCAATGCTGAAGAGTGATAGAACAAGCAGCAGGCAGAGAAAAGCTAGGAGCCTAAAAGTGAGACAGAGGACAGAAATGTGTGAAAATGTGGCTTTAAGGACAAAGATCCTCTCTAGTGCATGCAAGAGCAACAGGAAGGGACCGTACACATGATGAATGCTAGAGACTTGAAAGAAAGTCAGCCCCTGTTCCTCCATCAAAGCCCACATGGCCCTTGGTGTGCACGCACCTGCCCCTGCAACAGCTGATATGGGGATGACACTCAACTCTCTTCTCCTAGTCTGCTGTGGCAGGCTGAAACTACTCTTTCTATTTTGCATACCTTTTAATTACAAAGCAATTAAACATAAAAAGTTCCAGCTACCAGGTCCTACTCTCATTTTACATCATGTCCTTTTTTAAGCAGTGTTACACCAGGCCTTTTTTTTTTAGATTACTATTTCCATGTTAGCTAAATAACTATTTGTTTAATTTTTATTTAATGTTTGTGCTCCCTGATATACTGTAACTCCCATAAATTTAGGGGCAATATTTGTCTCAGTCACCACTGTATTTCCTAGCCATTGACTTTAGGCACTCGATATATATATTTTTAAATGAGTCTTTGATTATCCAGTTTGTTCTTTCTCTCAGGGCACCAGATATCAGAAGAACAATAAATTGCTAAAAATCAATATGCTGATACAAACAATGTACAGAGTGACTGGCTTGCCAAAGCCCATGTGCTTAATAATCAATGTGTTAAATTTACCAAAACATGATTTTCTTGTAACTGTTATAAATTTAGTAAAAATTCATTTACATTAGGTGGTTTTAGTAGTTTTTAAAGATTATAGGAATGTGTTAGACAACTATTTTTTCCATTCTGTCTTAAGAGTAGCATTTTAGTGAATATTTGTTTTACTGAGAGTTAAGATTGAGAGTGTTAGACTTCTACTAAATGGATTTAATAAGAAGGTTAATTTGATAGTGTCCTGAACTTTTGGGTAATTCCATCCTATCTCCTTTCTACTGAATTGGACAGTTTTCACTTTTCATGTTGGATATGGCTGTCCATTGCTACCAACTTGACATGTTCTATTTATATATATCCTAGTTGCTAGGTAATAACAAATGAGCTTATCATTTGAGATGGAATGATTTTAGACATTCTAGATTTCTTTAGTTGTTTTTAAATGTCACTTTCTATTATTTCAGAGTTGAACCATTCTTGTATTTTTAATCAGAATGACTTAGTCTTAATTTGGCTTCTGGCAACTCATTAGATTTGATTATATCATACAGGAAGATGTTGTTTTGGGCTTCTCAGTGTCTACCATCTTCTGTCATTAAAAACTATTTCACATTTTAGGCATTTTATGATTCTTTCACCGATGAGTGAAAAGGTGTATCAGCCTAAGATTTGTATTTTTAACAACAGGTAACCACAATTTCACCATTCCTATTGATGTGTTTGCTCTGGATCTTTTCAGCAAATTCATATGTGTGATGAACACATGGGAAACTAGTGTCATCCTCCATTGTAGTTGTAGTCTATAAAGTATACATTTCTGAAGATTAAACATATTGAAAAAAATTACGCCAACTGTGACCCTTAGTTTTTGAAAAATTAAATATACTTAGAATGCAGGATATAGAAGAGAAAAACAAAAACCCTGAACTAGAACTTCCAAGAAATTTTAACGCTGTTAAAACAACTTTATCCAATGTGAAGTTCTGCAGACTTTAAAGTTGGTTTTTTAATAAGTTTGTCAAAAATAATTAGAGCTCTAGATAGAGTTATATTGGTAAGTGAATCATTTAAAAATTATACATTTTTAGAAATTAAAATATGTATTAACTATATACTTGTAGAGCAATAATGGAGAGCTGACAAGTTTTTCTAGCATAGCACCCTGGCAAAGCTTTTACCACTATTCCACTCTCGACTCAGCAGACATAAATGGTAGAAAGGGATATCTATATAAATGCATCAACCTGAGCAGAATAACAAATAAAAGATCTCTGCTTTGCCTGACCAGGCGGTGGCTCAGTGGATAGAGTGTCGGACTGGGATGCGGAAGACCCAGATTCGAGACCCTAAGGACGCCAGCTTGAGCAAAAGCTCGCCAGCTTGGACCCAAGGTCGCTGGCTCCAGCAAGGGGTTGCTGAGTCTGCTGAAGGACCCTGGTCAAGGCACATGTGAGAAAGCAATCAATGAACAACTATGGTGTCGCAACGGCAATGAAAAACTAATGACTGATGCTTCTGATCTCTCTCTGTTTCTATCTGTCTGTCCCTATCTATCCCTCTCTCTGACTCTCTCCCTGTCCCTGTAAAAAAAAAAAAAAAAAAAAGAAAGAAAAGATCTCTGCTTTGAAGAAAAATATAAAATCTCTTTATAATTGTAAATTTACATGTTACTAAGAAACTCGCCTAGTACTTTTATTAAAAAATCTCAACTGTTTCTCAGGCAACAGATTATATAGAGAAAATAGTCATTTAAGATAACTTCAAGTTGTTATACTTCTGCCTGATCAGGCAATGGATAGAGTGTCAGCCTGGGATTCTGAGGACCAAGGTTCAAAACCCTAAGGTCACTGGCTTGAGTGCAGGCTCATCTGGCTTGAGCGCAGTTTCACCAGCTTAAATGCAGGGTTGCTGGCCTGAGCATGGGATCATGGACATGACCCCAAGGTTGCTGGCTTGAGCTCAAGGTTGCTGGCTTGAGCAAGGGGTCACTGGCTCAGCTGGAGCTCCAGGTCAAGGCACATATTAGAAAGCAATCAATGAACAATTAAAGTGCCACAACTATGAGTTGATGCTTCTCATCTCTCTTCCCTCCTGTCTGTCTGACCCTGTCTGTCCCTCTCTCTTTCTCTCTTTGCCTCTATCTCTCTCAATCCCAATCTCTTGCAAAACAAAAAGGAAAAAAAGATGTTAGACTTCTATATCTGTTTAATCAGTTAAAAAAACACAACAAAACTTCTAATAAAGGTCCTTTATTTCTTTTCTTCTACCAGATAGCTTGGAAGTGGGCATTTAATTTCATATCATCACATTAGTTATATTTATAGAAATGAATGCCTAGGGATAGAAAATCAAACTGAATAATACACTTTTTTAAAAAATTTCTTTTTATTTATTCATTTTAGAGAGGAGATACAGAGTGAGAGAGAGAGAGAGAGAGAGAGAGAGAGAGAGAGAGAGAGAGAGAGAGAAAGAGAGAAAGGGGGGAGGAGCTGGAAGCATCAACTCCCATATGTGCCTTGACCAGACCAGTGCAGGGTTTTGAACTGGTGACCTCAGTGTTCCCAGGTTGATGCTTTATCCACTGCGCCACCACAGGTCAGGCAGAATAATACACTTTGATAAGGTAATTGGGGAATGAATTTTTCTGTTTGAGACCCAAGGTTGAACCTGAAGAGGTTTTTCAAATTTGGATTGTAAAAATCTTTAATGGCTATGGACAAAGTCTTCAGTTCTGACATAGCTATTGAGATCCCAGCATTCTGCTCTCTAATTATAAAGAGGAGGCTCTTCTCTTTGAGAATTTTGGCACTGGAATGATCTTCTCACAGTTTTAACAAAGATGCGAGATCCTATTTGGCAGTTTTCCTCTACCTGCCGATGGTTTTCCTTTTGATGGGTAGCTTAACCAAGGCTGTCTATTTTCAAATTTATTTTCTAATGTTAGTCTTTAGGATTTAAGGTGTTATTTCCCACTCTCGTCTTGTGTTTCTTGTATCCATATGAATGTTTTGGGACACTCTATAAAACTTTTCCCGCAGCTGTGAGAAAAGTTCTAGCTAGCAAATGACCGAGAACATAAATAATAATGTAGTTGATTCTCCATAACCCAATGTGTACAAACTATAGCATACTTTTAATCCCATCTTGGGTTCCCTTGGCTCCTCTGGCATTAGACTCCTATTTAATGGTATGAAAATTAGGAGAACAAAGAAATAATTATGTTAGATAAACCTGTGGCAAAACTCAAAAACAGAATTTAAAAATATTTGGTAATACTTGCTGCTATCCCTGCCACTTTCAGTGAGGCAATTTATCCAATATTTAATACACATGTAATATAATATCTTTTTATTTAACAACCATCAGGGCCAAGTTATCTTTGTTATGAGACTTATTCTTATTAAAATGAAAGGGGTATACTGAATAGCACTAAGCCAGATTCACAAAGATAGTATATTGTGGTGGATTGCAAAAATGGGCACAAAATCTCATAGCTCCCCATAGCAAGAAGTTCATTCTATATCCCTACATTTTGAATCTGGTCTGGCTTGATATTCTGAACTGAAATATTGTGTCCCCCATCTCCTAAATCATATGTTGAAATATAATCTTCAACATGATGATATTAGGGAGTATGGCCTTTGGAAGTCATTAGGTCATAGGGATGGAACCCTAGTAAATGGGATTAGTGGCCTTATAAATAGAGACCAGAGAGCTAGCTGGGTTTATTTTCTTTCTGAGGATACAATGAGAAATTGGCAACTGCAACCCAAAAGAGGGTGCTCACTAGATCCCAACCATGCTGCCACCCTGATATTGGACTTTATAACCAGTCTGTAGAACTCTGATGTAGCAACCTAAGAATTTGGTTATTTGCTTTGACCAATAAAATGCAGTGAAAGTGATATTGTATAAGTACTAATTCTGTGTCTCAAGAGGCTTCCTGGTTTCTGCTTGTGCTACCCTTAAATCCTAAGATCACTATGTGATCAAGTTAGAAAATGAGAGGCCATGTGAAGAGAACCAAGCACCTTAGATCCCAGCCTGCTAACTGCTAGACATATGGGTGGTTTTATCGTTGATCATCCAACCTTCTCATCAGCTGACTACAATCTCTTTAAAGTTCCAGCAGAGATCAGCTGAGCCAGGCCAGAAAGAACCCAACAAGTCACAATGTTGTGAACTTAATAAAATAATGATTGTTTTAAGCCACAAAGTATTGGTACATGGCAATAGATAACTGATACAGTTGTGTTTTATAACTTTGGCTCTTCAGAAAGCAGTCCCTATCAAAACTGAACTCAATAAATACCTGCCATTGACTAGAACATTAAGGATACTACATTTCTATGTTGTAAGATGGAGCCATAGCCACAGACAAGACCCAACTTTCAAAAAATTCCTTGGGAAGTTGAAGTTTATACCTTTAATGTTGCAATTACTATTTGTTTCAACTGAAGGTTTATTAGAATTACTGATGCCTTTAGAAGTATATGCCTATCATACCATTATTTCATTCTTTCACCAGGACAGAGCTTTTAAAACATCAGATTTATTCAGTTATAATTTATATAACATAAAGTTCACCTGTTTAAAGTGTGCCATTACATTTTTTTATATTTATGCCATTAAATGTTTTTATGTTTAAGATTTTTTGTTATTTTTACAAGTAGCAAAGTTCCCGTTTCCCCCCCCCCCCCAGGTTAATACATATGGATATAAAAAGCTATTGATCTCCACATTGTCCACCCCACCCTCATCCAACTGGGTTAATAGGAAGTTGTGAACCCTAAACAGCTTCCGGAAATAGCAGAGATTTCCTCCTTAACTGCGTCTTGAACTCTAGCACTCCAGTCAGTCATCCTCTTGCTGATTCAAGAAAATCGATGAGTTTGTGTGCATCTTCCTCAGTAGATAGGTCTACATAGTCAGATAGAGACTGGGCTGGACTGTAACTTCATTGTTTGTGCAACAGAAAGCTGTAGAATCCTGCTCCAGAACATCTACTTCACCACAATCACCTTTTAATTTTCTTTCAGATATCAATTCTTCCCAGTAAACAGCAGTGAATCTGTAACTTAACCAAATGGATTAAAATCTATTAGCCACACATTCCCCCTACTGTCTCTCTCTCTCTACAATACAAAGTCTTTATCAAAGAATTTATACTGTATGTTTCTTGAGGAAATCTTGTATATATCTGATAATCTCTTTCCTTTGTTTAGAAACATGATTGTAGTACTGTGTGTAAGCCCCTTTGAGAAATACCAATAAGGTTATTTTCCTTGACAAAACATCAGAACTCACCCCCCAAGTAATTAATTCATATCATTTTCAGAAAACAAGCTCATATTCTATATAAACATCTGGGGAACCATCAGGGCAATGGATCAATGGCTGAGTGAAGTCACAAGTGAAATCAGAACTCTTGAACAGTAGAAAGATATCCTGAGGGTTTTATACTTCAGAGACCTTCTCATTGCTATCCAGTACTCATTCCTTGGGGCACTTCAGTTAAGCTCAGGAAATACACTGCTTCCCAGGGAATTGATAGCTTCTTGGACTGTTGTGGGGAGCTCAGAAAATTTCAGTGTCGTTAAGTATGACTGTGCTCTCATCATCTAACTGCTGCATTTCTTCTACTTCATCTTCACTGTCTGGCTGAGAACATGTTGGAGGATCTTCTCTTCCTGAAAACACCAGAGTTCTATCATTGAGAAAATAATATTTCACATTCTGAGAAAGCGGAAGAATGGCACTCTTGATGGTAAGAGTGGAACAGTGTGTAACATGCAGAGATCTGACGGTGCAACAGCTATTCCTTCTTCATCCTCCAGCTGCCACTGCCATAGTCTCCCTCTCTCTCCTTCCAGCATCCTCCCGGAACCCATATTTTCAGTGCTATAAGTGCCCACCGAATGATTTTGGCTCAAGGACTCTTCGGGTCCACAAAGCAAGGAGGAAGTGACAGAAAAGGAAGCAGAGGCAGAGACTCATGGGGCACACTTTTAGTGTACACTCACTTACGGGCACACAGAGTTTGGGTCCCCGAAGAGGAATTCTGGAAACAGGGAAGGGGACTGTCAGAAGTGCAAGTCTCTGCCACCTTGTCTCCTGGAGGCACATACTTCCCCGGAAAGTAATCTCCTAAAGCTGGGCCACCAGAGGGGCTTTATGGGTACTGGATGAGGGCACTTGCGCATCCTTTCTAACTACGAGGCGGGTTTTGTCTTGAGCATGAGCACAGGCTTCTCTGGAGATTGCTCCTCAGCACTCAAACTTTCTTCTTTTGTCCCTCTTTCCAAAGAAGTCTTCATGGTTTTTAGTATATTGCTAGAGTTGTTCAATAACCAAAATCTAATTTTCTAACATTTTCATCACCCCAACAGGGACACAGCTTTTTATTCCATATTTTTCTTTTAATGATGGCTGATAAGACCTTTACTATCCCATTTAATTTGTAATACTATATTTCCCACATTTGTCCAATTAACCCATATTACAGTTTGCTTTGTTACTAAAATGGCATTCACAGTCCTGGACTATCACACAGATATCCTACCTAAGAGGACAACAAATGCTGAGTTTAAATACTATTTGCATTAAAGGAGCTATTTTGATTTTGAAGTGCTGGTGTAGTTTAATAATGCATTTTTTAAATTCAATAAGAAATTAAGCAAAATTTGATGGCTATTATGATATTTTAAATTACTGTTAACAATATGGAGAAGAGTTAAGTTCCAGAAGCTGGAGCATGGACTCTAGAAATAGTGATGAAGTCAAAGGGACAAATCCATGGAGTTAGGATATGTTGCAGACTGCTAAAAGTATTAGGAAATGCATTTACCACTCTCTCACCCAGTACACAACACTGACAGATTTAAAGTCCTTCCTTACCAGATGCTTCACAGGTCAGTATCTCAAGACATGTTTTCTTCTTTTTGTTTGTTTCTTTTTTTTTTTTTTTATTCTTTTCCAAATGAGAGAAGGAGAGATAGTGAGAAGGATTTTGGCATGCGCACCCCGACCTGGATCCATTGGGTATTGGGGCTTGCTTGCAATCCAGCTAATTTTAGGGCTTGTGGTGGAGGCTCCAGGGAGCCATCCTCAGCATGGGTGGGTGCACTGGAACCAATTAAGCCATGGCTTCAGTGGGGAAGAGAGAGAAAGAGCCCTAGAGAGGGGGAGGGGAAAGGGTGGAGAAACAGATGGTCGCTTCTCCTGTGTGCCCTGACTGGGAATCAACCCAGGACACCCACAAGCCCAGCAGATGCTCTACCACTGAGAGAACCGGCCAGGGCAAGACATGTTTTTAATGAAATTGTATATCCAGCTGTATGGCAAATAAATCGTGGGAAAAAAGATCCATTTTATAGAAACTAACTCTACTGCTCACATTATGTGTATATATATATATTTTAAAAAGGTTAATTTGATTAGATTTATAAAGCATTTCCAATTATAGGTTAAAGCAATTATATTTGCAGTGGCTTCTTTGATTTTCAGTGTATTAGGCTCTAGATAAAAGAAGATAATCAACCCCATAGTTTTAGAGATATCAAAGCACTACTGGATATCAATCAGTAAATATCCCACATTTTTTACAGCCTAGGATTTAGGCATTATGTTTAGGAGTGAGAGGATAAAACTGAAAACCAACCTCTTATTCTACTTAAATGTTACACCCTAAAATATCGCTGGAAAGTGGGTTTCAAATTCCACATCCTTATATTTTACAAGTTCTGCTCATAAGTGACATTAATTAAGCTCGTAGATATTTTTTAAAAAAATTCTCAAGGGAGACCAATGCAACAAATATTTACTGAAAACTTAAAATGTGATAAGGGAGACATAAGGGTGAATAACACTCTACTTCTGATGGGAGTAACCCCATAGCATCCCTTTCAGCTTTTCCCCAAGAGCCATGTTTCTCTTAAACAGAACAAAAACTATGGAAAGCTGTCTTTCTCAGACTTTTCATAGTGTGTCTCAGGAGTCAGATCCACTTATTAATTATTAATATCATACTTACTTCCAAAGGAAGTTTGAGGAGACTTAATAGGAAAAGTGCATGTGTACACATATATCATTAAAATTTTATATATAATTTTATATGTATATATATATATATATATATATATATATATATATATATATATATATGAAAAGCCAAGTGCTGGGAGTGTGGTAGGGATAAGAGAAAAGATAGGATATGGGAGGCTGACTAGTGTTTGACACAACAGTTTGCTCTATAATAGATGGTTAAGTTCTTCATCTAATAAGGAGGAAATTCCCCGGAGCCCCAGCTCTGAACTCTGAGAGTCTGCTGCATGTCTCCTTTTTAAGAAACAGTGAATGACCTAGAGGACAGTGTTCTGAGCAGCACTTTTAAAAAATATTTAGAGACAGGTGGACATGGCTGTGTAGTATAACAACATCAATAAAAATCAAGAACATAATGCTAAAAAATATTTTCATGGGGAGGCAGAGTAACTTGATGCTGATACATGATGTTCTGGCAATGTGACTTGATACAAAGATATGGCTCAAAGAGAAGAACCAAAGGCTGACATTTCCCAGCCATTCTTTTGGGGATATCAACTATAGGAGATGCAGAGCAAGTTACTCAAACCTAAGATCACTAGAATTATCTGCAGTGCAGCTGTTCTCTGATGGGTCACTAAGCATCAGGACTATGTTCAGAGAAACTAATGTTCACTTGTAGAAGTTCAGTCATACACAAAGTTTACTGAGCACCTACTGTGTATCAAGTACTAATTTGGAGACTGGAAACCATTACTCAGTTTATAATCTGGAGAGGATAGAGAAACAATAAATAACTAAAAATTGTTGAAAAGATCATTTCAGGTGCTAAGTGCTATGAAGGCACTTGCCATAAAGAGTAAAAGAGCCCGACTCCATTTTTCTGACTGTTGACCCCTTCCAGCACCGCTCTTCTCCCTTTGCCACACATCTGTGCAAGCAGGTAAGAAAGCGTAGGTGCTCCCACCTTTCATGCTGGAAAGAAGTGCAAACCATGTTAGCACCAGCTGGAAAACTCACTTCAGCCCCAGCCCCAAGCGCTTATAACCCCAAGCCAGTCTCCTCTCCCTACTTTTCAAGCTGTACTTGGACCAGATCGAGAGTTTAATCTGCTCTCTCCAGAAATTGTATTATTTGAGTAATAAACCCTTCATAACCTCTTAGTGAATGTGTGGTATCCTGTCTAGACATTCAAACCAACATTAAGATGTAAGGTCCAACTTGCCTCTGAGGGGTGACTACATCATGGAAAGAAGGCAAAGTCTCAGTAGAAGCACAGTAAGGAGGGAAGCAAGGTCTCTTGGGACCTAGTCACAGAAATTGCACGCATTTGCATTACTTCTGCTGGATGCTACTGGTCACAGCAAGTCACCAAGCCAAGACTCTACTTCTTGATGAGAGAAGCTGCAAACTTTGTGGTCATTTTTATAATCCATCTGGATTATCTAGCTGAATCTTCCATATATGTTCATACATCATCTATCATCCATACTTTTAGAAAATTTTGAATACAGCAGTATCAAGAAAAGGTCTGTTGCCAAGTGGGTGAAAAAGCCATTCCTGATAATTCCACATTCTAATAACATAATTAGCCACCTGATCTATAGGAGGGTGAGTCAACTAAGCCACCCGAAAGACCTATACGATGGGATAAAAATAGTTCACCTCTGGAAGTATAAGTACAGTGTACACACTTGCATGTTAGCATGGTCATGAGCTGAAGTGCTGAATAGGTTCCCCCAATGGAAGGCAAACAGGTCTATTTAACTATGGATATTGCTGCTTTCTCTAGTCCTAAAATGCACTTTGGATTTTTCATCCATTGAACAAAATATTCATTGACTATGCTAAGACTTTGTTTGGTACTAGGGACAATGAAACATGCACAATGTTTACCTCGAAGGAGAAGGAAATTGACAATAGTTGATATAATGCTGATTGCAAGGCATTCTGCTAGTCTCGCTGTTTGTGTCCTTTACACAGCACTTATATGCACCCGATGAGGTGCTATTATTATTCCAACTTAACAGCTGAGGATACTGAAAACTATCAGATTATAAATTTGCTCTAGATCAGTGGTTCTTAACCTTTTTTGAGGTACCGAACCCACCAGTTTCATATGTGCATTCACTGAACCCTTCTTTAGTGATAAATAAAATATGATTTTTTTCCCAAATTCAAGACATAGGTATATGTTTTTTTTACTGGTACACAAAATGAGCCGTGCATGAACATCACCTTGCTCAAAGAACAAAACCAACAAAGTGCATGAACTCACAACAAATTACGGTATTACTTTATTCTGGCCTCCGCAGCAGAGGCTTCTCCGAACCCCTGAGACCCACTCATCGAACCCCTAGGGTTCGATAGAACCCAGGTTAAGAACCACTGCTCTAGATCTTGCAGAAAAGAAATGGCAGACTCTTGATTTAAATCTTGGTCAGCTTGAACCCAGGCTTTTTCCTGGCTGTAACAACAGGTTTCTAGTTTCTAGTTTCCTTTAGAACATTTCACCATCACTACAGATATAAAAAGGAAACCTCCCTCCTTTCCAGCAATGGATCTCTCTCTAGAGTCCATCTATACACAACTGTGATTCAGTTAGGATGATGGATTCATCAGATAAAGAGGCCCTCGTCAGTGAATTGCCTGTTCCTCATGGTCAAATCACAAGTACACATTCAGTGAAGAAGAAAATTAAAGTACACAGACTCTAAGTCAAACTCACCTGTTTTGGAAACACTACAATTGCCAGAGTGATTGCACAATGCAGAATTAAGAACTTTATGGAAATGAGTAAAACTAAAATACATGTCAATTTACAACAGAAAAGAAGAAAAATTACCTTTCTATATTTCTTTTAGAAAATGCTATAAAGTTTTTTTTTTTTTTTGCACAAGACAAGAGCAAACCAATCCTGAGATGATATTCTGATGATGAGTGAGAAAGGCTAATTAAACAAGCAGCAGCTGGTATGATGACCACATCACTTCATCTAAAGGGAAGAATTACAGATAAAACTAAGCACACATGCATGGGTTTCATAGGTCTGGTACCAAATATTAGCTTCTGACAGCCATGGAAAATAATTACCCTTGTTCCTCCCTTCATTCAGTCCCCAAGTTGTGTCCATTTTCCCAAGTCTCTCATTTTCCATAAAGTCTCCCCATAAGTCTAACTGTTACTTGTACGTCTCATAGGACGTACAAGATGTTTCTCACAATTGGACACCAGTTTCTCACAATTGGACTCATCGTTTTATTACATAATGCCCTACAGTTAATTATTGCATCATTTGTGTTATTTTGGTACCCCCAACTGTTTTAGGGTAACCCTGAGTATAATCACCATGTTTTATGAGTTGGAAGTACTCATGTGTATGTATGTATGTGTGTGAACACATATCTATAGTTATTTGTTCTATTAACCATGGCTATTAACCAAATCTCATACTGAATATTTGCATGTTCTCCCAACTAATAATTTACATAGTTTTAATATCAATTTAAATATTCCCAGTCAGAGAAATGGTGCTGTGAGGAGTGCTCCTGATACCTCTCCCTGAAACTCCAACAAATTCAACAACTAGAGACAGAAAAACAATCTTAGGAGCATCTGAAATACACATACATTGGGCAAAAAGGTAACTGAATATATAATTCACTCTGAAGGAAATAAGATGGAGAATGGAGTATTCCGCTTTCCTCACCGACCTGAGCAAGGGCTGTTTTCACTTGGAACTGAGAGAAAGCAAGGGCTGGGGGTGTGGAAAAAGCTGGGCTATGGGAGAGACTTTCAAGCCAAGGAGAGAATATGCCCACGGTTTAGCCCACGTGGACCTAAGGCCAGGGGCAGACCCCAGCAAAGGTGGGCGAGCAGCTGCCTTGTTTATTCCTGGTATCCCGGTCTGCGAGCGCGGGCAGTGTGTGAGTGGATCCACCTGGCGTTTCGAGTGTGGGTGCCCACATTCCAGGACAGAGGGGCTGCATCGGAGACTGTCAATAGTGACCCTCTGTGTGGGCTGTGACCAGAGTTTCTGAATAACCCCGGCTTCCCAAACAACATCACACAGGAAGTGCACAAAAGCCTGCTTCCTTACACCCGGACCTGTCTGGGTGCGGAACCTCTGCCAGTCATACAGGTTAATAAAGCACACTCCTGGGGAAGAGAACTGCGGAAGTGGTGGGAGGAAGGGTGTGCAGGAAGCTTGGAGACAGCCTCTGGAGGGCAGACCTGTGGAGTGCTGAGGCATACTAGACATGCCTGGAGGCTCATAGAAAGACACCTGAAAGGGAATTGGCTCCCAGCCCTGCCTGATTATGCTGGCGGCTCTGGCTGGCAAAGCCTTACCCAGAACCCTGCATTGAGTGGGGATAGAGGGGGGATTTGGCAGCTCTTAGAGACTCTTGCTCTCCAGGCACTGGCTCGGGCAACTTCACAGCTGGGTCCCAGGCTGCTGGTTCAGGAAGGAGAGATTTGGGGAAGAGGCTCCGGGAAAACGGACTCTCCCATTGTCAGAGCCTGCAAATGCTAACAAGACCTGCCTACAATGGGACTGAGGCCTAGCTTATGTAATCACCATAGCGACACAACAGCAAATCTCTGCCTAAGAGTGCCACAGGGGCAGAACCTGGGGTACAGTGCCACCAGCCAAAAAGAGAGAAAAGAAAGAAAAAGGAAGAAGATAACTTCTCAAAACCAGAAAAAATCCAATTTTTATACCACTTTGATCATTTTATCATCTTTCCATTTTATTCTTTTCTTTTCATTTTGAATGTTATTACCCATAGGTGTTACATTTTTCATTCCTTTTTTTTCTATGAGTCTTACATTACAAAAAACGTAATTCAATTTTTATTCTCTCTCTCTCTCTCTTTTTTCTTCATTTCTCTTTCACTTTTTCTCTCATTTGAATCACACACGAACAAATTATTTTGTTCTGGATTCAAATTTTTTCTTTGTGTCATTTTGTGTGCTTTTTATTTTGTTTTCTTATCTCTTTAGCATTTCCCCCAACTCTGGCTCTCCATTCTATAGTTTTTGTGCACTAAATACAATAGAGTTTTCATTTTCATTGTATTTTTTCTTTTTCTTTTCTCTTGCACTGTTTCTCTCATTCAACCATCATTTACAAACAAATTATTTTATTATTTTCTTTTTAATTATTTTTTATGTTTATTTATTTATTTTTTTTACAGGGACAGAGAGAGAGTCAGATTGAGAGATAGGTAGGGACAGACAGACAGGAATGGAGAGAAGTGAGAAGCATCAATCATTAGTTTTTCGTTGCTGTTGCAACACCTTAGTTGTTCATTGGTTGCTTTCTCACATGTGCCTTGACCATGGGCCTTCTGCAGACTGAGCAACCCCTTGATGGAGCCAGCAATCTTGGGTTCAAGCTGACGAGCTTTTGCTCAAACCAGATGGGCCCACGCTCAAGCTGGTGAGCTCAGGGTCTCGAACCTGGGTGTTCCACATCCCAGTTCAATGCTCTATCCATGGAGCCACTGCCTGGTCAGGCCAAATTATTTTATTCTTGATCCAAATTTTTTTCTTGTGGTATTTTGTGGGTTCTTGCCTTGTTTTTTGTCTCTTTGTCACTGCCCCCTAACCCAGGCCCTCCATTCTATGTATTTTAATTCCACTCAGCACAATAGAATTTTCAGTTTTTCACTGCATTTTCTCAAAAAACTTTATCAACTCTTATTAGTGTTATTAACAATACCACTCTCAAATACCATTAAAGAAAAATAAATTGAATATCATGGATACAAAAGACAGTGTGTGATGTAGTTCAGATAGATGAGGAAAAATCGATAGAAAAAAATTTTCAATAGCTTAGAAACCTTTGAGTTAAATGACAGAGAATTTAAAATTGAAGTCCTAAAAATATTCAGGGTTATACAAGAAAGCACAGTAAGACAATTTAGGGAGCTCAAAAACAATTCAATGAACAGAAAGAATACTTCATCAAGGAAATTAAAACTATGAAAATGAATCAAACAGAGATAAGCCTGACCAACTGGTGGTACAGTGGATAGAGCATTGGACTGGGATGTGGAAGACCCATGTTTGAGACCCCGAGGTCGCCAGTTTGAGTGTGGGCTCTTCTGGTTTGAGCAAAGCACACCAGCTTGGACCCAAGGTCGCTGGCTTGGGCAAATGGTTATTTGGTCTGCTGTAGCCCCATGGTCAAGGCACATATGTGAAAGCAATCAATGAGCAACTAAGGTGTTGCAATGAAAAACTGATGATTGATGCTTCTCATCTCTCTGCATTCCTGTCTGTCTATCCCTATCTATCCATCTCTCTGACTCTTTCTCTGTCCCTGTAAAAAAACCCAAAACAAAACAGAGATGAAAAACTCAATTCATGAACTGAAAAATGAGGTAACAAGCTTAGCCAACAGAATAGGCCAAATAGAGGAGAGAATTAGTGACATCGAAGATAGGCAACTAGAGGTACTACAGAGAGAAGAAGAGAGAGACTCACAAAATAAAAAAAATGAGATAGCCCTACAGGAATTGTCTGACTCCATCATAAAAAGCAACATCAGAAGGAGAAGAGAGAGAAAATGTAATGGAGATCATATTCAAAGAAATAATAGACAAGAACTTCCAAGCCTGTGGAAAGAACTAAAGCCTTGAATTCAAGAAGCAAACAGAACACCGAGTTATCTTAACCCTAACAAACCTACTCCAAGGCACAACATAATAAAATTGGCATAAACCAATGACAAAGAAATAATTCTCAAGGCAGCCAAGGAAAAGAAAAATACAACATATAAAGGAAGGCCCATTAGATTATCAAAAAATTTCTCAGCAGAGACTCTACAAGCTAGAAGAGAGTGGACCCCAATATTTAAAGTTCTGAAAGAGAGGAACTTCCAGCCAAGAATACTATACCCATCAAAGCTATCCTTCAAATATGAAGGAGAAATAAATCATTCACAGATACAGAAAAGACTAAAGAGGGTTTTCTGAGCAGACACAAAAAACAAAATGAAACAATAAGTAAAAGCTACATCAAGATCACAATGAAAACAGGATTAATCTGTGACAAAGAAACAAAGAAGGGGAGAGGACAAAAATTAACAGTAGCAAAGGAGAATGGAGTGCAGAAGCACTCATGAGATAATGTACTACAATGAACATGATATGTATGCTTTCCGTTACTTAATGGTAACCACCCCTGAAAAAACCAACACAGAGGTACATGGCTTGAAAAAAGAAGTAACAGAGAAAAGAAGTATGAATTGCAACCAAACAAAAATGAATGATAAAAAAATAAAAGAGAAGAACCAAACAAGATACAAAATTATCAGAAAGCAATATATAAAATGGCAATAAGAAACCCTCAAATGTCAATAATTACACTAAACATAAATGGATTGAACTCACCAATAAAAAGACAAAGAGTAGCAGAATGGATTAAAAAATAAAATCCAACTGTATGCTGCCTACAAGAAACACATCTAAGCTACAAGGATAAAAAGAAATTCAAAGTGAAAGGCTAGAAAACAATACTCCAAGCAAATAACATCCAAAAAAAAAAGCAGGTATAGCAATACTCATATCTAACAATGCTGACTACAAGACAGCAAAGGTAATCAGAGACAAAAATGGTCATTTTAGAATGATAAAGGGGACATTGAATCAAGAAGACATAACATTTTTCTTTTCTTTCTTTTTTTTTTTTTTACAGGGACAGAGAGAGAGAGTCAGAGAGAGGGATAGATAGGGACAGACAGACAGGAATGAAGAGAGGTGAAAAGATCAATTATTAGTTTTTCGTTGCCGTCGCAACACCTTAGTTATTCACTGATTGCTTTATCACATGTGCCTTGACCGTGGGCCTTCAGCTGACCAAGAAACCCCTTGCTGGAGCCAGTGACCTTGGGTCCAAACTGACGAGCTATTTGCTCAAGCCAGATGGGCCTCGTACTCAAGCTGGCAAGCTCGGGGTCTCTAACCTGGGTCTTCTGCATCCCAGTTTGATGCTCTATCCACTGCGCAACCGCCTGGTCAGGCAACATTTCTTAATATACACGAACCAAACCAAGGAGCACCAAAATGTATAAGACAACTACTGACTGACCTAAAAAGAGAAACCGACAAAATTACAATCATACTTGGAGACCTCAATACACCGCTGACGACTCTAGATCGTTCATCCAAACAGAAAATCAATAAAGAAATATTGGCCTTAAATGAAACACTAGAACAATTGGATATGATAGACATCTACAGGACATTTTATCCCAAAGTGCCAGAGTATACATTTTTCTCTAGTGTACATGGGACAATCTCAAGAATTGACCATATGTTGGGCCACAAAAGTAACATCAACAAATTCAGAAAGATTGAAATTATACCAAGCATATTTTCTGATCATAAAGCCTTGAAACTAGAAATCAACTGCAAATTAGGGGTAAACAAACCCACAAAAATGTGGAAACTAAACAACATACTTTTAAAAAATGAGTGGTTCAAAGAAGAAATAAGTGCAGATATCAAAAGATACATACAGGCAAACGAAAATAACAATACAACATATTAGAATCTCTGGGATGCAGCAAAGGCAGTAATAAGAGGGAAGTTCATATCACTTCAGGCCTATATGAGCAAACAAGAGAGAGCCCAAGTAAACCACTTAACTTCACATCTTAAGGACAAGAAAAAGAAGAACAAGGACAACCCAAAACTAGCAGAAAAAAAAGAAATAATAAAAACCAGAGCAGAAATAAATGAAATAGAGAACAGAAAAACTATAGAAAAAATTAATAAAACAAGGAGCTGGTTCTTTGAAAAGATCAACAAAATTGACAAACCCTTGGCAAGACTCACCAAGGAAAAAAGAGAAAGGACTCATATAAACAAAATCCAAAATGAAAGAGGAGAATTCACCACAGGTATCATAGATATACAAAGAATTATTGTAGAATACTATGAAAATATATATGCCTTCAAATTTAACAATCTAGAAGAAATTGATAAATTCCTAGAACAATACAATCTTCCCAGACTGAGTCATGAAGAAGCAGAAAGCCTAAACAGACCCATAAGCAGGGAGGAAATAGAAACAAGTATAAAAAACCTTCCCCACAATAAAAGTCCAGGCCCAGACGGCTATACTAGTGAATTCTATCAAACATTCAAAGGACTTGGTTTCCATTCTACTCAAAATCTTCCAAAAAATTAAAGAAGAAGCAATACTGCCAAAGACATTTTATGAGGCCAACATAACCCTCATACCAAAACCTGGCAAGGACAACACAAAAAAAGAAAACTACAAACCGACATCTCTAATGAATACAGATGCTAAAATACTAAACAAAAACTAGCAAATGGAATACAATAACACATTAAAAAAATAATTCATCATGATCAAGTGGGATTCATCCCAGAATCACAAGGATGGTTCAACATACATAAAACAGTTAATGTAATACACCATATCAAAAAAACAAAGAACAAAAACCATATGATCTTATCAATAGATGCATAAAAGGCATTTGATAAAATATAACATCATTTTATGTTTAAAACACTTAACAAAATGGGTATAGAAGGAAAATATCTCAACATAATAAAGTCCATCTATGATAAACCATCAGCTAACATCATATTAAATGGCATAAAACTGAGGACTTTTCCACTAAAATCAGGAACAAGACAAGGTTGTCCACTCTCTCTACTCTTATTCAAAGTAGTGCTGGAAGCTCTAGCCAGAGCAATCAGACAAGATAAAGAAATAAAATGCATTCATTTTGGAAAAGAAGAAGTAAAGGTTTAACTTTTTGCAGATGATATGATGCTGTACATCAAAAACCCCAAAGACTCCACAAAAAGACTACTAGAAACAATAAACCAATACAGTAAGGTCTCAGGATACAAAACTAATATACAAAAGTTCATTGCCTTCCTATATGCCAACAATGAAACATCAGACAATGAGCTCAGAAAACAATCCCCTTCATGGTTGCAACAAAAAGAATAAAATACCTAGGAATAAGCATAACAAAGAATGTAAGGACCTATATAATGAAAACTACAAAGCATTGTTAAGGGAAATCGAAAAATATACAATGAAATGAAAAAAATATTCTTTGTTCTTGGATAGGAAGAATAAATATAGTTCAAATGACTATATTACCCAAAGCAATATACAAATTTAATGCAATTCCCATCAAAATTCCAATGTCAGTTTTTAAAGAAATGGAACAAAAAATGATTAGGTTTATATGGAAGTATAAAAAAACCAAATAGCCAGAGCAATCCTAAGGAAAAAGAACAAAGCTGGGGGCATTACAATACCTGACTTCAAATTATATTATAGAGCCATGATAATCAAAACAGCATGGTATTGGCAGAAATATAGACCAATGGTACAGAATAGAAATCCCAGAAATAGGAGCAAGATGGCGACGGAGTAGGCGGACGTACCAACTTCCAACTCCCAGAACCAAAGTGGATTACAACTCAATTTTAAGAACCATCACCTGGATAAACCAACTTTGAACAAAACTAAGTGGACTCTTCAACCAAGGAACACAGAAGAAGCCACATTGAGACTGGTAGGAATAGCAAAAACGTGAAGAGGGCTGTCCAGCTCCCCGGAGCAAACGGCAGCCCGGAGAGACCCGTGTGGCGGGAGGAAAGATTGGCGGAGAGGGAGGGACCTGGGTCCCAGGAACCAAGCCCCAGCCTGCAGTCCCAGAGCCTAGAAGAGGCGATTGGACAGTTTTGAGCTGTGAAACAAGTGAGGGAGCTCCCAGGCCTACAGTGTGGAGTATTAGGTCCCTTTCTACTCTGCTGAGGGCTGCTTAAGGTTTTGGGGCGGCAGGACGCTGAAAGGCGGTTCTGTCGGCTTGGGCAGAGGCCAAGCCGGTGGGAGATCGGTCTAGCCCAGAGGGTCGGAGGGGAAGCGCGAGAGCGGTCCGGAAGCTGCGGGCCAGCCTTTAATCCTACTTACGGGGACAAAGCGGGAGGCCAGGAACAGGCAGGCCTTGCGCAAGCCGGCCCTGACCGCGGGGACCGGGCTAGGACCAGGGACGGGCAGGGGCTCGTGGCTGAGCTGACGCTACTATCCCCCCCCCCCCCCCCGCCGCCGGAGAAACCTTGGTTGGCCAGTATACGTGCGCGAGCGGGCTCAGAGCGCGGGAACGGGGTGGACCCCGAGACAAGTGGAGGCTCGCAGCTGAGCCCACACTACTATCCCTGCCCGGCCGGAGAAACGGCGGATTGCATTCATACGTGCACGAGCGGGCTCGAACGCAGGGGCGGGGTAGAGTCCGGGACGAGCGGAAGTACGCAGCTGAGCTGTGCAGCTAAGCGCAAGCCAGCAAACACGCCCGCCCCAATAAACCTTGGTTTCCGACCCTGCGCAAAGGGCCCTGGCCTCGAGGGCGGGGCTAAAGCTCCGGACGGGCAAAGGCTTACAGCTGAGAGCACGTCAAAAGCCCCGCCTAACCCGCGGAACTGTAGCGAGCAGGCTCCGACTGCTGGTTCTGGGCGGAAGTCCGGAAATAGGCTGGGTCCGCAGCTGAGGAAAGGTGCTCACCTCTACCCTTGGTGCTAACCTTGTGGCTTCAGTCACAGCCCCTCCCACGGAGGAGAGGCAGAAATCACAGCAAAAGCCACAGTGGGCCGGCGCTGGCAACGAAAATACCCAACCACACTAGGCACCGGCAGAGGGGGTGGGGGGCCTGCAGATAGACCACACCTAGAGAACACAAAGGCAACACCTACTGGACTCCAGTGGCCACAACGTGCTTATACACAGAAAAAATGGGCAGGCAGAGGAATGCAAACCAAATGAATCAAGAGAAATCCCCAGAGAAGGACCTGAATGAACCAGATATAACCAAATTACCAGAAGCAGAATTTAGAATAATGATAGTTAGGATGTTCAAAGAAATTAGAGCAACAATGGATAGTCATTATGAACACCTAAATAAAGAGATAACAAGTATAAAAAATGAAATTGAAATAATAAAAAAGAATCAGACAGAAATGACAAATACAGTATCAGAACTGAAGACCACAATGGAAGGAATTAAAAGCAGGATGGATGACGCTGAGGATCGAATAAGCGAGTTAGAGGACACAATAAAGAAAGGCACAGAAGCAGAGAAGAAAAAGGAAAAGAGACTTAAAAAATGTGAGGAAACTCTAAGGGAGTTTTGTGACAACATGAAGAGAAACAACATTCGCATCATAGGGGTGCCTGAAGAAGAGGAGAGAGGACAGGAAATGGAAACTGTGTTCAATCAAATCATAGCAGAAAACTTTCCTAAATTAAGGCTGGGAAACACTCCACACATTCAAGAAGCACACAGAACTCCATTAAAAAGAAACCCAAAAAGATCTACACCAAGACACATCATAGTTAAAATACCAAAGCTAATGGATAAAGAAAAAATTTTAAAAGCTGCTAGAGAAAAAAAGGCTATCACCTACAAAGGAGCCCCCATAAGGATGACATCGGACTTCTCAACAGAAACACTTGAGGACAGAAGGGAATGGCAAGAAATAATCAAAGTAATGCAGAACAAGAACCTACAACCAAGACTACTTTATCCAGCAAGGCTAACGTTTAAAATTGAAGGAGAAATAAAGAGCTTCCCAGAAAAAGAAAGCCTCAAGGAATTCATAAAAACCAAACCAATTCTGCAAGAGATACTAAGGGGCCTCTTGTGAACAGTTTAAAGGGAGGAATGAATAGAGCAAAAGAAGAATACAGCTTTAAAGAATAAAATGGCAATAAACAACTACATATCAATAATAACCTTAAATGTAAATGGATTAAATGATCCAATCAAAAGACATAGGGTAGCTGCATGGATAAAGAAACAGGACCCATACATATGCTGTATACAAGAGACACACCTTAAAACAAAAGATGCTCATAGACTGAAGGTAAAAGGATGGAAAAAAATATTTCATGCAAATGGAAATGAAAAAAAAGCAGGGGTAGCAATACTTATATCAGACAAAATGGACTTTAAAACAAAGGCTGTAGTAAGAGATAAAGGCGGGCACTACATAATGATAAAGGGAACAATTCAACAGGAAGATATAACTATTGAAAATATCTATGCACCAAATATAGGAGCCCCGACATACATAAAGCAGACTTTGATGGATATAAAGGGCGAGATTAACAGCAATACTATCATAGTAGGGGATTTCAATACCCCTCTAACAACACTGGATAGATCCTCAAGAAAGAAAATTAATAAAGAAACAACAGACTTAAAGGATACACTAGATCAACTTGATTTAATAGATATCTTCAGAACTTTTCACTCTAAAGCAGTAGAATATACATTCTTCTCAAGCGCTCATGGTACGTTTTCTAGGATAGACCACATGTTAGGACACAAAAATGGTCTCAATAAATTTAAGAAGATTGACATCATATCAAGCATTTTCTCTGATCACAATGCCATGAAACTAGAAATTAACCACAAAAGAAAAACTGAAAAATACTCAAACACTTGGAAACTAAATAGCATGTTATTAAATAATGAATGGATTAACAATGAGATCAAAGAAGAAATAAAAAAGTTTCTAGAAACAAATGATAATGAGCATACATCAACTCAAAATTTATGGGACACAGCAAAAGCAGTACTGAGAGGGAAGTTTATTGCACTACAGGCATATCATAAGAAGCTAGAAAAAGATCAAATAAGCAACCTAACCCTGCATCTAAAAGAACTACAAAAACAACAACAAATAAAACCCAAGACAAGTAGAAGGAAGGAAATAATAAAGGTCAGAGCAGAAATAAATGACATAGAGACTAAGGAAACAATACAGAGGATCAATGAAACAAGAAGCTGGTTCTTTGAAAAGGTAAACAAGATTGATGAACCTTTAACTAGACTCACCAAGAAAAAAAGAGAGAGGACTCAAATAAGTAAAATTAGAAAGGACAGTGGAGAAATAACAACTGACACAACAGAAATACAAAGCATTGTAAGAAAATACTATGAAGAACTATCTGCCAAAAAATTAGACAATCTTGGTGAAATGGACAAATTTCTTGAATCATATAACCTTCCAAAAATCAATCTGGAAGAATCAGAACACCTAAACAGACCAATTACAACAAATGAGATAGAATCAGTTATCAAAAAACTCCCAAAAAAGAAAAGTCCTGGGCCTGATGGCTTCACAAGTGAATTCTATCAAAAATTCAAAGAAGAACTAACTCCTATTCTCCTCAAGCTATTTCAAAAAATTCAAGAGGAAGGAAGACATCCAAACTCCTTTTATGAGGCGAGCATAATTCTGATCCCAAAACCGGGCAAAGACAACACAAAGAAAGAAAATTATAGGCCTATATCCCTGATGAATTTAGACGCTAAAATTCTCAACAAAATATTAGCCAACCGGATCCAGCAATATATGAAAAAAATCATACACCACGATCAAGTGGGATTTATTCTGGAGAGGCAAGGCTGGTTCAATATTCGCAAATCAATCAATGTGATTCACCACATAAACAAAAGGAAGGACAAAAATCACATGATAATTTCAATAGATGCAGAAAAGGCATTTGATAAAATGCAGCACTCATTCATGCTCAAAACTCTCAGTAAAGTGGGAATACAGGGATCATTCCTTAACATGATAAAGGCCATCTACGATAAACCGACAGCAAACATCATACTAAATGGACAAAGATTAAAAGCAATCCCCTTAAGATCAGGAACTAGGCAGGGTTGCCCACTTTCACCACTCTTATTCAACATAGTTCTGGAAGTCCTAGCTACAGCAGTCAGACAAGAAGAAGAAATAAAAGGCATACAAATTGGAAAAGAAGAAGTAAAACTGTCACTATTTGCAGATGATATGATATTGTATATAGAAAACCCTAAAGCCTCAGTCAAAAAACTGCTGGACCTTATAAATGAATTCAGCAAGGTGGCAGGATATAAAATTAATACTCAGAAATCAGAGGCATTTCTATACACCAACAATGAAATATCAGCAAAAGAAATTAAGGAAACAATCCCCTTCACTATTGCAGCCAAAAAAATAAAGTACCTAGGAGTAAATTTAACCAAGCAGGTTAAGGACTTGTACTCGGAAAATTATAGAACATTGACAAAAGAAATCAAGGAAGATACAAACAGGTGGAAGCATATACCGTGCTCATGGCTAGGAAGAATAAACATCATTAAAATATCTATATTACCCAAAGCAATCTATAAATTCAATGCAATACCAATTAAAATACCAATGACATACTTCAAAGATATAGAACACATATTCCAAAAATTTATATGGAACCAAAAAAGAACACGAATAGCCTCAGCAATCTTAAAAAGAAAAAATAAAGCAGGAGGTATCACGCTTCCTGATATCAAGGTTTACTATAAGGCCATTATACTTAAGACAGCCTGGTACTGGCATAAGAACAGGCACATAGATCAATGGAACAGAACAGAGAACCCAGATATAAACCCACAGCTTTATGGACAACTGATATTTGACAAAGGAGGAAAGAACATACAATGGAGTAAAGACAGCCTCTTTAACAAATGGTGTTGGGAAAATTGGACATCTACCTGCAAAAAAATGAAACTAGACCATCAACTTACACCATTCACAAAAACAAACTCAAAATGGATAAAAGACTTAAATGTAAGCCGTGAAACCATAAGCATCTTAGAAGAAAACATAGGCAGCAAGCTCTCCGACATCTGTAGCAGCGGTATATTTGCCGATTTATCTCCACGGGCAACTGAAATAAAAGGCAAGATAAACAAATGGGACTATATCAAACTAAAAAGTTTTTGCACAGCTAAAGACAATAGGAACAGAATAAAAAGACAAACCACACAATGGGAGAACATATTCGACAGCACATCTGATAAGGGGTTAATAACTAAAATTTATAAAGAACTTATAAAACGCAACGCCAGGAAGACAAACAACCCAATCAAAAAATGGGCAAAAGAAATGAATAGAAATTTCTCCAAAGAGGACATAGAGATGGCCAATAGGCATATGAAAAAATGCTCAACATCACTAATCATTAGAGAAATGCAAATTAAAACCACAATGAGATATCACCTCACACCAATCAGAATGGCACTTATCAGCAAAACAACACAGAATAAGTGCTGGCGAGGATGTGGAGAAAAGGGAACCCTTCTGCACTGTTGGTGGGAATGCAGACTGGTGCAGCCACTGTGGAAAACAGTTTGGAGATTCCTCAGAAAATTAAAAATTGAACTGCCTTTTGACCCAGCTATCCCACTTTTAGGAATATACCCTAAGAACACCATAGCACTGTTCGAAAAGAAGAAATGCGCCCCCATGTTCGTGGCAGCATTGTTCACAATAGCGAAGATCTGGAACCAGCCCAAGTGTCCGTCAGAAGACGAGTGGATTAAAAAGCCATGGTACATATATACTATGGAATACTACTCAGCCATAAGAAACGATGACATCGGATCATTTATAACAAAATGGATGTACCTTGATAACATTATACGGAGTGAAATAAGTAAATCAGAAAAAAAGAAAAACTGAGAACAGCATGATTACATACATAGGTGGGACATGAAAGTGAGGGTATGAGACATGGACAAGAGAGTGTTGGTTATGGGATGGGGGGAGGGAGGGAAGAGTGGGATAGGGAGGAGGGGAGGGACACAGAGAAAACCAGATTGAAGGTGACAGAGGACAATTTGACTTTTGGTGATGGGTATGCAACACAATTGAATGATAAGATAACCTGGAGATGTTTTCATTGTACATATGTACCCTGATTTATTGGTGTCACCCCATTAGAATTAATAATAATAAAATATATATTAAAAAAAAAAAAAGAAATCCCAGAAATAAAACCACATGTATATGGTCAAATAATTTTTGATAAAGGGGTCAACAACACACAATGGAGACAAGAAAGTCTCTTCAACAAATGGTGCTGGGAAAACTGAAAAACCACATACAAAAGAATGAAACTGGACTACAGTTTGTCCCCTTGTACTAAAATTAATTCAAAATGGATCAGAGACCTAAATATAAGACTGAAACAATAAATTACATAGAAGAAAACATAGGTACTAAACTCATGGACCTTGGTTACAAAGAGCACTTTTTGAATTTGACTCCAAAGGCAAGGGAAGTGAAGGCAAAGATAAATGAATGGAACCACATCAGACTAAGAAGCTTTTGCACAGCAAGAGAAACTGACAACAAAATAAACAGACAGCCAACTAAATGGGAGATGATATTTTCAAACAACAGCACAGATAAAGGCCTAATATCCAAAATATACAAAGAACTCATACAACTCAACAACAAACAAGCAAACAATCCAATAATAAAATGGGAAGAGGACATGAATAAACACTTCTCCCAGGAAGAAATACAAATAGCCAACAGATATATGAAAAGATGCTCATCTTCATTAGCTATTAGAGAAATGCAAATCAAAACTACAATGATACCTCTCTACACCTGTTTGTCTAGCTATTATCAACAAGACAGGTAATAACAAGTGTTGGAGAGGCTGTGGAGAAAAAGGAACCCGCATCCACTGTTGGTGAAATGTAAAGTAGTACAACCATTATGGAAGAAAGTATGGTGGTTCCTCAAAAAACTAAAAAATAGAACTACCATATGACCCAGCAATCTCTCTACTGGGTATATACCCCCAAAACTCAAAAACATTGGTATGTGAAGACACATGCAGCCCCATGTTCATTGCAGCATTGTTCACAGTGGCCAAGACATGAAAACAACCAAAAAACCCTTGAATAGATGATTGGATAAAGAAGATGTGGTACATATATACTATGGAATACTACTCAGCCATAAGAAATGGTGACATCGGATCATTTACAACAACATGGATGGACCTTGATAACATTATACTGAGTGAAATAAGTAAATCAGAGAAAACTAAAAACTATATGATTCCATTCATAGTTGGGACATAAAAATGAGACTCAGGGACATGAACAAGAGTGTGGTGGTTAATGGAGGTGGGGAGAAAAAGGGAGGGTGTGGGGGAGAGGAGGGACACAAAGAAAACCAGATAGAAGGTGATGGAAGACTATATGACTTTGAGTAATGGGTATGCAACATAATCAAATGTCAAAATAACCTGGATATGTTTTCTCTGAACCTCAATGCACCCTGATTGATCAATGTCACCCCATTAAAATTAATTTTAAAAAATAGCATCAAAATTTACAAAAAGAAAAAGATATATTCCCAGAAGATTTTATTACATTTATTGATATACTAGATTTTTAAAAAGTAGGCTCATTACCCTGTAAGTCCTAAATGAGTTCCCCAAAATTTAAGGATTCTGTTAGGTAACCCCCAAAATTTTCTCCTTTTATAAAAGCAATAAGATAACCAAGGCCATGGTTTTTAGAGCAGTTGGAAATTTCCCTTCATGATTCATTCAACTAAATATTTCCAGAACGCATTCAGAATACAAGGTGCTAAGTCAGGTATCAAGGATATTACTAGCATCAAAACTCTCTGTAGATTGTTTGTTTTGTTTTTAGATGATAGAGGAGATAGACTCCCACATGCGCCCTGTCGGGATCTACGTGGCAACCCCATCTAGGACCAATGCTCCGTAGAGCTATCCTCAGCGTTCAAGGCTGATGGGCTCCAGTGGAACTATCCTCAGTGCCTGGGGCTATTCTCTAACCAACTGAGCCACTGGCTATGGGAGGCAAAAAGGGAAGGGAGGAGAAGCAGATGGTGGTGTCTCTTGTGGGTCCTGACTGGGAATTGAACTGGGGGTGTCCATATGCTGGGATGATGCTCTATCCACTGAGCTATCAGCCAGGGCCAGATAGTTTTCATTAAACCAAAAAGAAAATTAAATTTCATGGAAGAAATGTATATGAAAACTGACATATATGGTATTCCAAAGTCCAGTGATAGCCAAATTAGGATAAGGGACAAATCTGGTTTTCCTGATTTAAAAAAAAACAAAGTCTGAAAACTTGTTCCAGCTCTGTTTAATTTCTGTTTCAACCTCTACCATGGACAAAGTTGATTGAGATTTTCTCTATTTCTCTCTCTCTCTCTCTCTTTTATTTGTATTGATTGATTTTAGACAAAGAGGAAAAGGGGGGACCATTTGTTGTTCCTCTAAAATATGCACTCACTGACTGATTTCTGTATGTTCCCTGACTGGGGATTGAACCTGTAACCTTGGCATGTAGGGATGACACTGCAACCAACTGAGCAATCCAGCCAGGGCTTCTCTTTTTGTGTGTTAGGCGGGAATTATATCGTGGGTGGGTTGGAGGACAGAGATTGGAAAAGCCAGTACAATGAGCCCCTTAATTTCAATGTGGGAAATAAAGTTTCTCTGTTTTTAAATGAATTCTTGGAGAACCCCATGGCTTTGCTCCAGAAATGTCCCACTGGAGTGAAGGATTATCTTACATGGGTCATTACACTTCCAAGCTTTAAGTCTTAGAATGAGTATTAAATTAAAATTCCCTGCACCTTGTAAGCAGAACATTGTGACACTCAAAAGATGTGAAAGTGCTAAATGAATTCTGAGCAATAATATTATCACCACTGCATATTTATTGAGTTCAACAGGGTGCTAAGTACTGTACAGACAGATAATATAAGCAGCCTTTACAAAAAAAACAATAGCAATAGTCTTATAAGAACTCTCCCATTTATTGACTTTAGGAATAGACACTATAAGTAGACTTAGAAATAGTTTCTTCTTTGCAAAATTATCCTTAAGGCTCTCTATGCTTTTGTTTGATTTATAAGTGTCCGATTTTCTACAGTTACATTTATGAATGTGGCCAAGTCTCCCCATTTCAAAATTACCATAAGAATGCTGTATACAGGCACTAAAGTAAAGAACTTCATCCCCTTGCAAGTGGAAATTATGAATGGAGTATTCTTGGAAATCTTAAATAAATCACGTGTACATGCATGCATACATACATACATACATACATACATACATGTATACATATCATTATGTGTTTTATTCAACTGGGCTGGTATGTGCTTTCAAAATTGATTAGTATTATTTTATTTTCAACTAGTCTTTAATTCTCTGAAAAAAATTGCATACATTTGAATGCCAAAAGAACTTATAGTTTAGTCTAAAATTAAAAAGTGCAAATATTCAGAGTTAATGTAGTTAAAACATGAAGGAAATTTCCTATTTTTAACAAATCTAGACTTAAATAGATGAAAAGTTAAAGTATGGTAGACCCAAGATGGGTGTGCAAGAATCAATATACATATGTATGAGCCAAAGAATAACTTTGCATATGGAAAAGCAATTGAATTTCAGAATCCCAACTTTCTTTATTTAAATGCCAGCCTCTCAGGGTTATAAGAAAAAAAATTAAGCACTTTAGAGAAAATGGGTTATAAACTGTCATGGTTGAGTTTAGTGTTCTGACAACTTTGAAAGTAACTATAATTCAATTTCCCAAGTTGGTAGCTAAAATAATGGAACATCTGGATGCCATTGAAATGTATGACAATCAAGAAGAGAACAGAAAAGCAGTGGAAACAATACTTTTCCTTTGGTTATAATTCCTTGTGGTTTTGAACTCTTACTCCAAACCTTGGTTGTGGCAGTCAAGGGCAATGCCCTTCTCAAAGATTCACCTATTACCCCTAACTATATGAGTCCACCTCTGGGCTTATTTATTGCTTCCAGTAGCTGTTCTTTTTCACTAGCTTGTCTTTTTAATCTGCTGTCAGACCTCATGCTTGAACACCTGTGTGAAGTGGTAAGCAGTGTGAAGTGTCAAATGTAAACTGGTCAGAGTGCTGATTTCAGCCTCATATGCTGGGTCTGGCCTTTGGAAATGCAAACATCTCCAGGTGATGCCATTTATTAGGCAACCACAGAGTCCAGTGCATTCTATTCATCTGGGAACAAGTAAATCCATTGTGGATGACATAATAAAGTTAAACTGTAGAGACAAATGATTCAGACAGATTTGTCTTACCAACTGGCAATCTCAGATGGTGCTTCCTTCTATACATTCTAGACTGGCTTTGCCATTTTTCAGATGTCTAAAGTTATACATTTTGTTGTTAGAAATATGTGGGCACAGGCCCACAGTGCTCAAGCTCCTTCCAGATAAGAACTAATTGTATCTGAGTTGAGATTCATTTTTCTCCTTCCTGTTATCTAACCACAACAGGGAAGAGGGGGAAACATTTTTTCAATCCAATCCAGCTAACACTGACTTGGAGTCTAGTAAGTATAACCTGAGTGTCAGGAGGAAAACAAAAGTATCATTATGAACCTTGTAACCTACCGTCTCACAATAAACACATATTCATGAAATTTATATTTCTTTACAATTTTACTCTCAGAAAAGGATATTCCATAGAAGCATATTATTTTCTTGCCCTTCCTTACTAAAAACCACGGTTCAAGGTTGTCTGAAAGTGCAGTCTCTCTGAGCGCGAAGATGACTTATTCTTAGAGTGCATGCTAGAGTCTTTCCAGAGTCTCTTTTACTTAACAGTTTCAAGCTGGCAGTGTCAGGGCAGGTATAAGGGCTGTCCTTCCTTCTACTCATTCGACTTGCATCATCTAATGGGATTCTGCTTTTACACATGGGCAGGCATATGTGCCCCTCCAAGACCTGTCAAGCCTTAACTACAGTTTGGTTTGGATCTCTTCCCTCTTTTTACACCACAATTCGTCATGGGTACAGAATGCACACAGCGATGCCAAATGTGAACGTCGCTTGCATGCCCACACTTGGCAAATATTTACCCAGATCTTTAATTTGGGATTTAATAGTCTATCATCTAGTAGATGATTTCTAAGGTACTGCTTAGTGCTGAAATTTTGTGATTCTGTGGAGTATATTTTTTGTGAAAAGATGCTTACAATGAGTCATTTTGCTTTCAATGAGAAAAAGTTAAAGGGTAAAATATTAATATCCACCAGAATACTGTAATATTTTACCGTGAAAGAGACAGGAATAGTTCATATTTGCGTGAAAAAAAAAATTCAGCCTTCTAAGTTTTCATATTTAGGTTACACTGTTCAGGTTTCTGATACAATTTTCCAAACGACAGGAGTAATATGTAGTAGTCTTCTTTTTTATCAAGTGTTTCAGAAATAGTTATGTAAAATTTTTCTTATACAGTATATTTTTTCTTCCAGTAAGTGAATGCTACAGGAGTAGCACAACTCCAGTTAAGGGGAGAATTTTTGTTCTTATTCGTGTGCAGTCTGTGAAGTGCCTGATCCAATCTGCTCAATGACATTGTCATGCCCAGAGGCTTGCTTTCAGCTGAACCACAGGCAGAAGAGAGAGTAAGCAAACACCTGCCCGAAAGCGGGCACCACACCAGCACTACACAAATGCTATATCCATGCAATATTCCAGAATCAGTGACATTACTTAAGGTCATTAACAACCCTGCTATATGCAATCTCATGCAACTGAAACAATAACAAATTGAATGGGAATTTGTTATTATAAGAAAATGCCACAAAATAAATTGATAAATGCAAAAGGAGGGGGTTTCAAAACAATATGTCTAGTATTATCTCAACCTTTTGGACAAATTTTATGCAGGATTATATGCAATGTGTGAGCTTATTAAATATATACAGATGCCAAAAGAAGTTCTGAAGATGCCAAAATGTAAAAAGTGATCATTACTATGTGGGAAATGATGAATGTTACATTTTTCTTCATTTTTGCTTACCTTTCTCTCATTTTTATTTTTTGCAATGAACATGTATTTGATATTACATATTTCTGGTGTATCATAGTTGCATATTTCTAATTATAGAATAATTTTAAAAATCCTATTGTAAGCAGTATGTAATTTCTAAAAGAAGAGGTTTGAAATAAACTCTAATTTTCTCTTTTTCACCAGGGTTCATACACACATGCTTTAATCCGGTAGAAACTGAGTTCTCTCATCCTTACATATCGATGTCCTTGTGCTATGACAGGAACTTTTAAATGAGTTGCTCCTGGAAGCATCATTTTGAACATGGGTAAATGGTTTTGTGCATGTATCAAAACACACATCATAGGTCTGTCACGGCCTTGCACAGAGAGATCTGTCATCCTTCATTTTGAGGTGGAGCAAGCATGTTCTGGCTGCTGCTGATAGAGACAGAACAACCTCGACTGTTGTAAAATGCTAAATAAAAGCCCCGTCATATTCTCTAGCTGAAATCAGACAAGCCTGTCTCTAATCCCTGCATCCCACAAGACTCTGTTTATTGAAGCCCTGCTGGAAAGGTTGTACGTTGCTTTAAATTGAACTGCAGACATTCCAACTGCTCCCTTACCAAATGAAAAGAAGGCTATGCCCTTCGATAGTGATGACAAAACATGTAAAGATGAGACATTGCCAAACTTATTCCCAGGTGGCAAAGAGGCTGTCCCCATGCCATGAAGAGAAAAAGTCAGTGATTTTGTAACTTCCAGGATGCCAAAAGTTGTTTTCATAGCATTCAATTTAAAACTAAGACAAAAAACAAATTAAGTTCCTCTCTATATAGAGAAAATTGGAAGGCATTCTGCTTTGTTAGGACATGGGCTTCGATGGTCAGAAGCCCCTGTGCTGTAGGTACTGATTGTCTAATTTAAAGTGTTTGCATGAAGCTTCTTAAGAGGGCTATTAATGAGTACTCATTTATATTTTTAAAAATATCAAGCTTTTTGGTCCTGGACAGTTGGCTTTAGCAGTAGAGCATCGGCCTGGCATGTGGATGTCCTAGTTTCTATTCCTGGTCAGGGCACACAGGCGAAGTGCCCATCTGCTTCTTCACCCTTCCCCTTCTCACTTCTTTCTCTTCCCCTCCTACAGCCTTGGCTTGATTGAAGTGAGTTGGCTCTGGGCGCTGAGAATGGCTCCATGGCCTCTGCCTCAGGAGCTTAGAAGAGCTCGGTTGCTGAGCAATGGAGCAATACCCCAGATGGGCAGAGCATTGCTCCTCAGTGAGCTTGCTGGGTGGATCCCAGTTGGGACACACAGAGGAGTCAGTCTCTGTCTTCCCTCCTCTCACTGAATAAAAAATAATTGATCTTTTTCTATTTTATTTGAAAGTAACATTCTAAAAGTAGATTTTATCTAACCTACATAACAGCGAAGTATACATTAGCACAGAGCTTAGCCCCCCATCCAAGTTTAAGATTTATCAGCATATTTAAAAGTGTATTGTGGCATGCCAGAAATTATTGCAGAGTACCTTGTGAAAAATCTACTATCTTCCTTCTGAATTATTTATTTAGGGACTCCTGAGGATGATAGGTGTCAGGTAAATAAATGTAATTTAGGAACTGCTTTCAGCTGCAAGTACACGCTGGGGTGGGTTGTCCAACGGCTTCTATATTGACTGGAGTGCAGCGAGGTGAAGCCTTCTCCCTCCCGGCCTATCAACGGGCACTGCGGGACACCTGCAGACATCTTGACCAGGTACCAATTTCCTGTGGAATTCTGGTCAATTCAGAGTAATGTAACCTGGGAAACATGGACTGTCTGGCTTGTGGGTTACCCGGAGCCCTAAATTTAAAGTCCAACCAACATTCACTAAGTATCTACGATGTCCCAGGCATTGGTCTAGGTGCTGGGAATACTCAGTTCTGGCCTCCAATCCTACTGTTGACCTTGACCAAAGGTAGGGCCAGGATGTAGAATCTCTGGGCAGCTCATCCTGCAGCTTGCTAATAGAGCTGAGTATGGCCTGCAGAAGAGGTAGAGCTTGAAACCAGTAAAGCAATGAATTTTGAATCATGGTATCTGTCGCTGGATATTAACCATGCCGTGGGTGAACTGCACTGAGAACCTCCTGACTACTGATGACTGGTTCATTATTTTCATACAGTAGAAGGACTGATATCTGAATGAAACAGAAAAAAAATTCCAATTTTGTGTTTAAATATAAAACACATTACATTAACAACTAAACACAATTTAGGGACTCAAAGTGGCTATAATTTTGGGGAAAACATGATACTTAGTGATGAGCCAGGATAGGCTTAACAATGGCCAACCCAGAAAAACTAGGTATCTATCCCAGGCTAGAGTCAAGGATACCTATTTTATCAAGATCTTAGATGCTTGAGAATGCTACAGCTCTGCCACAGAGCTTGGATGCCTTTGTCTCCATCTCAGATTCTGACTTAAGAGTGCCAGGGGATAGCAGGTTCTCCAGGACAGCCCCCGTGACCTTCTTCCTAACCGGGCCAGACACCCAGTGAGCTCCCCATTCAGCCTGTCTTTTGAAAATGAGCTGTTCCAACCTACATGGTCACGATCCATTAGAATGGATGTTGGCAAATGGAAGACGATAAAATTCTGAAACTTTGGGCTTTTCTTCAGAAAATAAAGAAAGGAATGAATACTTTTTGGAGTGCATACCATATACCAGGAACAGTACATTCATAGATGCTATCTCATTAAAGCACCATAAGTATATTCAACAACTATGAGCCAAACTATAAATACAATGCATAACAAAAGACACTAAATGTTCTAAATTCTGTCACAGGAAGACTGTTTCTGGGATCACAAGAAAAAATGGTAAGCTTCTAATCATTATGGCTAACATATACAGTGTGTCCGTAAAGTCATGGTGCACTTTTGACTAGTCACAGGTCAAAAGTGCACCATGACTTTACGGACACACTGTATTAAATAAACAATGTGTGCAATGTCCATGTAACATGCCAATCCTTGCAAGATCTCATGGAGAAGCTATTATCATTAGTATCCTAATAACAGGAGAAGAAACTGAGGCTAGATGAAGAAAGGCTGCATAGCTAGTAAGTTGGGGGATTTACCTCCCTGTCTCCAAAGCTATACTTTAACCATCTCTGTCTGCATTTGTGGTACAAGATTAGCTTGATATAAATTTTAGATCAAAATAAATTCTAAAAGGACTACTATAATTTGTGCATTGTGTTATGACATGTTTTATTTCTTATTAAGTCAGACTCAATAATTGAGTAGAATACACACAGTGTTGCGTTTTTAAAAAATAAAAATGGTAAAAAAAAAACAAACTTATTACAGGTTTTCTCCATTTGAAAGAACTGATAGTATCTGCCCCCACATACCAGCCTATTTTCCTTGGCTCTGGCATTGAGGCTCTCCTGACTTCCCTTCCTTACAGTGACCCACATTGCTCTGACAAGCCTCTCAGCATTTCACTAAACCAGTCTTGCTATGAAATAGACGAGGCCGGGAGCCCCTCATTTGCCACAAGGCGCATCACTTGAAAGGTCCTGAAACAACAGCTCATGTGAACAAAGCTGTCTGCCACAAGCAGGAGGTGAGCCAAAGAAGCTCTTCCTTTGCATTAGCAAAGACACTGGAGCTGGAATCTCCTGTTCTGATCCTGCTGTCATTACATTTTTTATTTTCCCACAGCTGATTTAAAGTGCTCAGCTGGGCTTGGGTGGCTTCTGAAGGGCCCGAAGGAAATTGAACGAGACAGATCATTCTGAAGCTCAGAGGGTCTGTGGCACAAAATAAACAAGGAAAGCAACATGATGGAAAAAAGAGGGAGCAGGAGCTTCAGAAGCACAGGACAGAGGGTCAATTGAGCATCATACATGAGGAGGAGAAGCCAGCGTGGCTTCCAGGTTGTGTGACTGGCAGTGGAGAGAACTCATGATTGTCAGAGCCATGCAGGGAAGGGATTTCTGAGAAGGGAGAAACCATTTCTGTGACCAGACCTGCAGGGTAAGAGGGTCTTCCCCACTCCTGCCCTTCCCACGAGATCCAACCAGCACTTGCCCAGGAAGGCCTGAAAGAAGCAGCAGCATTGCACCACATTCCAAAGCCCAGAGCAGAGCCTGGCTTCCTGCAGCTTGTGCACTCAGCTCAACAAGCTGTACCTGCCTGGAGCAATCACCAGCCCTGGCAGCAGCCCTGAGCAGAGTATAAGAGCTCACTCATTCCCATTTCCATGCTGAGCCACTGGATGGAAGGACCTTCCCGGGTCTGGGTCTGCCGGAACAGGTGTCATGTACTGTTGCTCTACTAATTAGGATTCAGATCCAAGGGGGAGCCAATCAAATGCAACCTTTCACTAACCAGGTAAATTAGAGGCAGTTATTTGTGGAGTGAAGAATTTACGCCAGACAACTCTCCTACTGTATGTGTTTGCCTGCAGGTTGTTAACTTGGAGGCTAACCAGGGACACAGATGAGCACAGCTTAGTGAAGAGCTGGCAGCCGAAGACAAGGCAGACATAAGGCTCAGGAAATTCAGTGTAATCTGGGGGCCCAAAGCACCACCTCCCTTTCTTGGTTTACACCTAGTGGGGGTGGGAAGATGCTCTCAATTGAGGTCCTAACCAGGTCCTCACATGCTGTCATTCACAATCTCAACAGGGTCTTGTCTCTTAAGAAACCCTGGGCTCATTTCTTATATGTCTATGGGTCCAAAGGGGCACATTGTGAAAAGATGTGGGTCTGAGATGCTAAGAAACTAATTGTATTCTATAATACCTGTGAATTATTTTAGTGTGAGAGGATTACAGATTATGAGGCAGGTAAGAAAAGAAATCTTTTATAGCAAATGTTGCGAAATAGGGGCTCACTGGTATATAGTGTTCAAAGAAATGGTGTCAACATTTAATAAAGGGAGATATGAACATGTAAATCCAACTTCATTGTTTTGGGGGAAATAGGACTTTCTGATGAAACTGGGCCCACCTGTTTCCATACCTGCCCCTGGCTGAGACTATGTAGAAGGGGCAGGTGAAACCCACCGTACTTACTCCTCTCCATGCCCACTGCCCACTTGCTACTCCTCTGAATCACCTGCCCTTGGACATCTCACAATCTCTGTTTTGAACAAACAATCCTTGAGAATTAATATTTGCTTAGAAAAATTTGTTTGCGTGTCTGATTCAATATTTACTCTTTGACCAGTTGGGAAATACATCTGCCATTGACACTGCTGGGAAGATCTCATGGCAGATCATTCTTTAGGGCCTGCGCCAACCTGAACCGTTCTGCAGGAACCAGATGGCCACCCTTGCTCCTACCTCACACAAATGTGCGTGCACATGTGTGTGTGTGCATATCCCACCACCAGCACCACCACTCCTTGTTTAACTGGATTAGGGGTGCCAATGGCCACCTCTAAAAGAAAATCCTCTTGGGATATTATTTCAGACTTAAGAATGACACCCTTTTAGAAAAGTCTGTTGCTGAGAAGGGGTGTATTCCTGAACAAGAGCAATCAATACCCACGGGTAAAGCTAGCAGGTTTCTGGGACCCCTGCCTGAGGAGTGTGGAGGAGGCAGGCACCCGAGGGGAGGTGAGCAGTTAGAAGCCAAGGGGTGCCCTGAGAGGGCCTTCCGTGAAGATTTTAACTTGTAGCATGGAGCCTGGAACATGGAAATAACGATATTTAGATAGAGGCTTTATCCCCCTAGACGGTAATTGTAGTTACCCCAGTCCCTTCATAAAGTCTGTTATGTTTAGACAGCCTTCGGAGGGGGTGAATGACAAAAGACGGGCAGGACGGCCAGGAAATCAAGTCTGGCCTGCTGTATAAGTTTGCTACAAGTTTGCCATAACAAACGATAAAGAATGGATGACTTATACAAGAGAAATTTATTTTCTGACAATTCTGGAGGTTAGCAGCCAAGGTGTCAAGAGGACTGGTCTCTTATGTGGCCTCTCTCCCTGCTTACAGTTGGCTGTCTTCTCCCTGTGGCTTCACATGGTCTTCCTTCTGTATGTGTCTGGTCCACATTTCCTTTACCCCTAAGGATACCAATCATATTAAATTAGGGTCCATCCTAAAATCTTCATTTTATTTCAATTATCTCTTTAAAAACTCCAAATAAGGTCACATTCCAACCTGGTACTCACAATGTGGGCATAGCACCCTCGCAGGTGGACTTTGTCCTGGGGCTTGAGAAAATGCCCAGTAGCAGAGAGAGTACCAGTCCAGAGCTGGGTGGGCAGAGAAGGGCAGTGGTAGGTGCTGAGGAGCAGCTGAGGGAGTGGTGAGTGGACAGCCAGAGAGTAAGAGAAAACTGCCTCTTTTCACACAAGTATGTGCTGGTCCTTCAGTGTGGCTCACTTGACACCTGCTAAATATGATAGCCAATGAGGGTGGGAAAGGATGATTCAATCTGCCACATTTCAATATGCTGATGAAGATTCAGGGCCAAATCTGTTCTATAAAGGGACAAAGACTGGTATTGGACATTATAATGAAGTGATTGTGTGACTGTGGATCACTCTCCTCTTTTCTCAGCCCCAGTTTCTGCATCTGTATAATGGGAGAGAAGTGGTTTGGATAACAGGTCAGCAGCTAGCTGTAATAGCTCAGGAACACACAGCAGTTTTGTCTCTAATAGATTTCAGTGTGAAAAAGACAAATTCAAAACAAAACAAAACTATAACATCAGAACCTTAGTGCCTACCCCAATGACAGACCCAGAATAAGTATCTGATGAAGCTTTTAAGACAGAAGGAGGTCCTGACCAGTTGGCACAGTGGTAGAGCATCAGCCCAGTGTGTGGATGTCCCAGGTTTGATTCCTAGTCAAGGCACACAAGAGAAGTGACCATCTGCTTCTCCACCCCCATCTTCCTTCTCTCTCTCTTTCTCTCTTCCCCTCTCATAGACATGGCTCGATTGTTTTGAGTAATTTGGACCCAGGCACTGAGGATGGCTCTGTGCAGCCTTGCCCTGGGTGCTAAAAATAACTCAAATTCTGAGCAACATCCCTAGATGGGTAGGGCATTGCTTTGTAGGGGGCTTGGCAGATGGATCCTTGTTGGGGAACATGTGGGAGTCTGTCTCTCTGTCTCCCTTCATCTCACTTACAAAAAAAAAAAAAAAAAGGATAGGAAATAAAAGTGCATTTCCATGAACAATTAAGGCTTGAAAAGACATGGTCCCAGCAGTGGAAAACTGGAAGAAAGGATGCCATGCTCTCTTGGGAGCTCTGGGAAACAGAACTCATGCCCCATTCTCCTTCTAAGGCTTAGGCTTGAGCCTGCTACAGGTCCTGTTTATGTGCACATATATTGCATCTACTGGTACCTCTTGCAAACTTTCTTGAGGGTGGCAGAAAGAGAAACGTATGAAAGAAACTTCCATTTCTCTTGGAGTTAAATTATCAAAATATGGACTTCTTAATGGGTTGAAATAGGCCTGCTGTTTTTCACCACCAGAAATTATCATCATTTCCAAAGCAGACGCTTATCAAAGTAAGAAACCACTAAGGAGTGCACTCACTGAAAAAATCAATTTGCATCCTAAGGCAAGGAGGAAATGTTATAAAAACTCACCAAAGAGCATTATTACTTCCCTTAGAAAAGAAAACTATAAAAAGAGATGAGATTTTTACACAGAAAGTAAAAAACAGTCACATGAAGTACACCTTATGGAGGACAATGGATATAAATGACTATGCTAAAGGAATAGATACTAAATAATTTACATTCCTATAGATCTAGCATATTCCTCTGTAATATGTTTTGCTATATATACCACTGTGCTATAAAATATCACCACATTCTCTTGGTTGCTTCAGGTTATACACACACACACACACACACACACACACAACAGCATTTCTCATCCTCCGTCTTTATACTGGTTATGGGGTCTTATCATCTTTTTTGACTCGCAAATAAAATATTAATCTCTGTTCTCTTTTGGAGACTTTTATCAGAACCATCCAGCCCTGAACAGACAAACATTTCAAGATCAAAAGGGAGTCAAACGAGTACTCTTTCAGCAAGCAAGAAAAAGATTCACACACAATTAAGCCAGGACTATAGTTATTTATCTAAGTGGATGTAACTTTTAAGAATAGTCAAACTGCTATAAACTATTCAAAATAGGGTCAGTATGAAAGAGACAGGGAACTGACAAGGGGCTGTTAAGGACAAGGGGGAAAGGAAGAGGATTGAGGGGAGGGAGGAATAAAACGAAGGCTGGGTAGTGTTTCTGAGTAGTAGGCCATTTGTGCAGCTCACCTACCAGGTAGGGAGTATTAACTCCACTTCACAGATGAGGAAAGGGAGTATCATCGAAGCCAATGGAAAGAGGCAGCGGGCGCTATTCTTTCTGTCTCTGAGCTCATGCACTCTCCAGGCTGCTAATAACCCCTCCAGGATCTCAGCGAGGGATGAAATAAAGGTCTCTTAGAGTAATCGGTCATTCACAGGACCTTTATTGAATGACTCCTCTTTTACAGGTGTGGGACTAGATGCTCTGAACACAGAGAAGACAGCTGGTGCTGACAACAGTCACCACCATTCATGGAACACTTACTGTCTAACAGGACGTGTCCTGAGCACGTTTTACCTGGTATTTTGTATCCTCTTTACATCAACCTTATGTTAGAAATTGTTATCTCCTTTACAGATGAGGGAAAGGCAGTCCCGAGAGGTCCAGTAGCCTAGGCTCTGTGAGCAGTCCCAAAGTAGCATGTCAAGCCTGCCTGAATTCAACATCCATGCTTTCTCACACTACCTCCATTCACTAGTGTGATATAAATCAAGTTTCAAGTGCACAAGGAGTTTAAGTTCAGAAGGTAACAAAACAATCTGTACAGGTGACTACTATAGGAAAAAATTACTGCCTTTGTTCCCTTATTTCACATCTGCCTTCTCTGATAATAAGGTAATCAGGGCTGAACTCACAACCACTAGGCTTAAATGTTAATTCACTATTTAGTTTATACATCTATTATCAACTTTCTGCATCTATTTGCTGGAATTAGGCTTCTACCTCTGCTACAGTCATAATTGGCTATCACGAAATGTATATGCCTTTGAATAAGTGAGTTGAAAATTCTATATTTTTGCATTTTATGGAAATGAGAAAAAATCAGACCAATATTTTCACATAACAGGCTTCCATATTAGGCAAGAGTTTAACACTTAGAATTCACCTAAGAAGGATAAGCTATACTTGTGAATGTTTTACAGTTCTTTGCTGCTCTTGTTTCTTTAGCAAGTCCTTTGGATTCTGTTAATAAATTTCCTCTAATAGTCAGAGATTTGAAGTGAACGGTTATAGACTCAAAAACCCTTACAGTCCATACATGGCCAAGCTAAATATCTTAAATCAATGTATAGGCAGACACCCAGCAGTGTACAATTAAAGTGCCTTCTATCACAAGAATAGCAACCTATAAACAAATCATTGATGTCCTCCTGGTAGCCTATTCTTAAGTGTACCTGCCCAGTCAGTTTCTAAATGGGTCCTTTCAAGAAGAGAAACTTGATTTCTTGTGATGGAGAGATATAAAATAGAGCAGAAAGTTAATATGAGATTGAGAGGAGCACAGGGTCACCTTAGCAATTAAAGGCTTGCCAGGAGGTCAATCACTCACACTCAGCACTTAAAAAATGAAGAATGTATCAGCGGTTACAAAATGTGTGTACAGCACAGTACAGAACTCTAGTTTGCACTATCTGTCTACTCTACCCATCCATCCTTCCATCCATCCATCCATCCATCCATCCATCCATCCATCCATCCATCCATTTTGCAGGGCTGAGTTAAAAAATATTCTTTCCGTGATCCATTTAGAAAAAAAGAAGTGAATGTCATTCAAACTGTCACAGCAACGTTATATGTAAAGCAAAGTGATCAGGAATTATACAATTTAGAGAGAGAGAGCAAGAGAGAGAGAGAGATAGAGAGAAAGAGAAAGAGCTATTTAACTGGTTTCCGTAGCAGGAGAGTTTACTAAATGAACTAGTGCATGTGATGAGGGTCCCCAAAGCACGCAGAGGGCAGGTATGGTTCAAATGACCTGCAGCTTTAAAGATCTCCATTCTGAAAACTAAGAAAAGCCAGTGTGCTGCTTCTTGGCCAGAACCATGTGGGATTTGTATTAAATAACAATCCCCTTCAACCCGCTGTCTTCACCCTGTTGAAATAACTTTCTATGTCTAAAACTGCTCCTGTCCAGGGTGCCATGTCAGCAAACTGAAACTTAGGTAAGTTTCCTGACCCTATCAATGCTTGTGTGACCAGAAATGCAGCCTATCCAGTCAGCCAATCCAAAATGCCAAACCAACCCTAGGCCTTCTTACCCCAAACAGGGTTGACTATGTGGCCCCAGACAATCAGATATTTTACATTTCTCTCTTCCATAATCTTTAACCTTCATCCTAAAAAAGCTTCTCTCTTTCTGGCCCACTTTTTAGTTCTCTGAAGGGGGATGATTCACTTCATGAAATGTTAAATAAAGCTCATTCCCATCATCTATATAGTCTTCTTTAATCATTTTTCAACGTCACTCATCCAAACCACTGGTTCCTTCCAAAAGACCCCAATGTCTCCACTATTTTTTTTTGTATATTTCCAAAGTTAGAAGCAGGGAGGCAGTCAGACAGGCTTCCACATGAGCCCAACTGGGATCACCCAGCATGCCCACCAGGGGCAATGCTCTGCCCATCTGGGGCATCATTCTGTTGCAGCCAGAGCCATTCTAGCGCCTGAGGCAGAGGCCATGGAGCCATCCAACTTTGCTCCCATTGGAGCCTTGGCTGCAGGAGGGGAAGATAGATAGAGGAAGGAGAGGGTGAAGGGTGGAAAAGCAGATGGGCACTTCTCCTGTGTGCCTTGGCTGGGAATTGAACCCAGAACTTCCACACACCAGGGCGACGCTCTACTGCTGAGCCAACCAGCTAGGGCCTTTTTCCACTATTTGAGCCCTGCCTCAGCCTGTCTCTGCCCAGTGGAGCAGCCGTCAGCCTCTTACACTGGTAACTGCAGCACGTCACCTGGCTTAATGGCTTTCCACTGCACTCACAAAACAATTCAGAGCCATTCCCTATGACATTGTTTGCTTCTTCCAACTTGATATACTACCACGTTACCCTCCTCCACCTTTCTGCCTTTGATCACACTGGTTGGTGGTCACACTTGCCTTGTTGACCACACTGACCTTGAATACAATCTTGGCTTCATATCACCAAGATTCACCTCCTTAAAGAGGCCCTCCTAACCAGTCTATTGATGCTGCCTATTGCCGCACACTTTCGGGCACTACCATGAAACCTTGTTCAAGTGGTCACAGAGAGTCTATGTCTGAAGTCATAGCATTTAGTTGTTTATCATGTGTCTTCCCATCCTTCCTGTTCACTCCGTATCCCCAGCATGTAGGACAGTCCCAGGAATATGGCCAAGTCCTATGACTCCTGCATGTAGTGCTTAGAGCTACTATCATTTTAGAATGTGGAGATGAAGTCAGATCTTCAGTAGGGTCTGGGTATTATGACACCATATGATAATAATTAAAACCACAGTGTAATTATGACTACACTTTACTGAGCGCCTACTTGGTACCAGATGTTGGACTGGAAACTTTACACATATTTCATATTTGAACCTTCCAGCAGCCCTATAAGGCTATTAATTGCTATGCTACACTATTGCCTTAGGCAGATTATATCCGATACTAAGAAATGGTGTTCCAGACCTATCTGGGTCAGTCTAAGAACCAAGATGTTTGTTAGTCTTGATGTTTAGTTTGTTAAGGATGTGAAACCATTAAGGATTTTTTTTGGGAAGTAAAATCATGTGCCTGGAAAACACTCTTGTGCTTTTCCTCTACTGTCACACTCTGCACCAACACCCACTCTGAGGACGCCACCTATCCAGGGACAAGTCAATAAGTGATCTCAGGTGGATTCTCCAGCTAACACACACTCTCTTTTTCCCGCTGGGAGGTAATGGGTTCAACTGCCTGAGAACACGGCCTCTCCAGGAGCAGAGCACTCTTTGCTGCACAGGAAAGGAGCACATGACTATACTATAAAGTGTTCTATTTCTGGCAAACATACTCCAGTTCTGGACCAGGCACATACTATAGCCCATTAGTATAATTTTGAAAAAAATATATAATAATTATTTTTTGGCAGCCTGGAGTCTTTTATCTTTATAAGATGATAGCAATGTTTTCAAAGGGTTATCATAATGCTACATAATCATCTTTTATTATGTGTAATACCTTAAGAATTTTAAAAATACTTTGATATAAAAATAAACGATTTGATCCTAATAGTGATCCTTTGAGGTATATGGAATAGTAATTATTTACTGCTTTTCACAACAGGGGAAACTGAGGTTCAGAGCAATTAAATAGCTTTAGAAGCTTCATACCAATCATGGCAAGGCGGCTTCAGGACCCAGGGGCACGAATTCCTAGTTCCTTGTTTGTTATGTAAGTCACTGCTGGTGAACTGATTTAAAGAACACCAGAAAATATTTGAGGGGTGTGTGCATGTATGCATGTGTGTGTGTGTGGGTGTGTGTGTGCGTGCGCACACGTGCACCAGGGGATCTGTGTATTCCAGTGTGTTTCCTAGGACCTAACAGATCATCTTAGAAGCATGGGCATATTGTAAAACTTTAACAAAGCCATAACTTCCAAGCATTGTCATCTGTTCCACACCAGACTATCACACTTAAATCACAATGTCATACACACTACTCAGATTTCAAGTTTCCCAATGAAGATACTTGATAAGTACAGAAAGAATGTTCCGCAAAGCTCTTTCATATCTATTTTTTTCATCCTTTGCCTTATGGTATTTTTCCTCCTTCCAGAAATAATGCTCTTATAGTTTATAATGTTGCTGTTTCTGTCTTAATGAATTATAGAAGCACATTTTATAGTTTCAAAAACAGTCATCTCAGGCAGTGAATCAAGCAGCAGCCTTCTTTTCTTTAACCTTTTCCCAGAAGAAAAATGAGGAACAAAGCAAGACGCCTCCCAATGATGCACCTCACTGTAACCACAGCACTCTCCCCTTTGTTGTTCTACATCTGATCCTGAGAGCTTTGACCCTGATCTTTCTTTTCCTATTACTGACCAAGGGGCCTGAAGTCAAGGCAGGGATGCCCATGCACCTACTTGTTTCCAGCAAAATGCAAAGGCTGCTTTGACCCCCACCCTGTTTGCTCGGCACATAGAAGTGCGTGCCAAGGAAGGGACCAGAAAAGTCCAGATTCAGAAGCGGTCAGCTCTAGAGAAACTTCTTAATCATGTAAGCCAGTGTTCAAATATGTTCCAGTTCTACTTAATGTTGATGGTGAAGGAAGTATACTGAGAGTCCAGTTTTAAGAAATGCCGGTTCCCTCTGTGCGCTTACCTCCAGAAAATGTTCTGCCTGTTGTTCTCGGTCCAATTTCCTTGAAGTTGTTGTAATCAGACCTGTGTAGAAATGAAAATATTTGACTTTTAAATATCTGGGTATTTAAAAGTAGATTACTGAGCATGGGAAACAAGTCCAGTTAAAGGAAAAGCAGAAGTGATAGGTACCAGTAACATTTCAGTTCCCAGCAGCAATCGGATGGTCTCAGAATTAGTATTCCTTTTATTTTATTTTTTAAGGATAGCAATTTAAGAATCTTCAGAATTATTTCTTAAAACAAAATAAAATTTACAAAGAAAGCCTGAAAAATTTGTTTGGGTTTTGCTTACCTAAGGTATTGTAATCACTCCAGATAGAAAAACTCTCTAAAGAACCATTGTTTTCCTGATAATGAGGTATCAAAATGATTTACTTGCATATGACTAAAATTCTACAATAGGAACCTCATTAGAGAGTTCAGAGTTCTTGAACAATTAATATGTTGTTGATGCTGATTAGATTCAGGCTATGAAACAGCACTTTCTTATTTAACATTCTTTTGTGCTTATAATTTTTTTCATTATACTAGACAAGAAAGATTATTTCTGTAATAACTAACTACTGTACAAAAAAATATTTCAAATTCACATACCTAAGTTTTCATATTGTAATTTTATTACGTGTTTAAATCTTCACACAAAATAAATTCCACATGGGAAATATCCACCCCATGATATTGAATGGTGAATAGTAGTTCTCACAGATGAATCACCCATTTGAGGATGAAAACAAAGGAAAGGGAATGAGAAGACAAAACCTTCAAGGCCACTAGCTTATTGCACCAATTTGTCTCAGCGGGTTTTATTATTATTATCATCAAACGGCAATTAGGAGGTCAAACTTACATTCCATTTCTTGATTCTACAATGTCCCTAAAGAGAAGAGACTATGGTTTGGGTTGTTTTCATGACATACGCTGATTGACAGGAAATTGCAGAGGGAAAATCACATAAAAATCTCATGCCCAAGGCTGGCAAGGTACATGAAATAAGGAAAAGGTATTTTACTGAGGTTTGCTGAGGATCCCATGACCTCCAGCTTTTGTTTTACACAGACGTGGTGGGTAGAAGGACATGGTGGGCTGGAGAGAAAACCTTCAAAATGAAACCCCAGGGGAGTAGCAAGGCTCTATATAGCCAGCCTCTCCCTCCACTCTCCTTCATCTGCACTCCCGAGGAAGGATTTTCTATGCTCCCACTGTACAAATGACCTGCCTTTCTAGGAATTCCTTCTGGAATATGCCCCACTCACTGTTTCACCTAGATATTTCAAGTTTAGGTCAGGTGTTAGTAAAGGTGTCAGACCTCTCTACCAGGGTTAGGTGCCCATTTGCAATGTCCCAACAGAACTGGTACACTCCACTATCATTGTTCCTTGCCCTATATGACTATCCTTTGCAGCATTTTCCTCCTAGACAGGGTGACAGAGATCCTTCATAAGGAGGACCTGCCTTTTCATTCTGAAGCCCCGGTGCCCAACTAGCTCCTGGGCTAAAACAGAGAATAGGAACTTCATTTAAGCTCAGCTGATGACATTGCAATAGAAGAGACAGGTTATTTATATTCTGATCTTCAGTTTTGCTACAGACTTAAAATGTGTTCTTTTCTGTTGTTGTTGTTTGAGAGAAATAAAAGAGACAGGAAGGGAGAGAGATGAGAAGCATCAACTCATAGTTGTGGCACTTCAGTTGCTCATTGATTGCTTTCTTATATGTTCCTTGACTAGGGGGCTCCAGCCAATCCAGTGACCCCGTGCTCAAGCCAGCAACTATGGAATCATGCTGATGACCCCACACTCAAGTTGGGGGCCCTCTCAAGTTGGGGGCCCTGCACTCAAGCTGATGAGCCTGAGCTCAAGCCAGATAAGCCCCATGTTCAAGCCAGCAATCTTGGGGTTTCAAACCTGGGACCCTAGCATCCCAGGTTGATGCTCTATCTATCGCGCCACCACTGGTCAGGCTAGGGAGAGTCTTGGATGGTGGGCAGAGGATAAGCGCCTTTAGTATTCATTTGAAACCACTGAATGAGGTCCTTCATGTGAATAGTGAAGTGCTCCTCACTCTTGGATATAAAGATGAGCTATTGTCCAAGGTAATGGAGAGAAGACTCTTCTCAGAAATTTTAAGTGAGAGACCTAGTAACTTCTCTTCTCCAGCTGCCCATCAGAATCTCCTGAGAAACAGACCATGTGTCCCACTCCACCCCTCACTTACTGTATCTGGGTATTTGGGGGTGATTCCTGAGACCAATACTAAAAGAAGGTTCTACTACTTCCACTATTCTTTGCCTAATCTCACTTACTTTTTCTCTTTTTGTGCAGATAACTGTATTTTAATGTAAATTAGATTCACAAATTCAAAGATTCAACTTTCTGCAGTAAAAAATCACATATTCATACTGGAAATGCCTTTAAGCTTTACCATATTTTTTGAAGAAAAAACAACCAATTTTTTTATAGTTAAACTTTCTTTTACTCAAACCTCTGGAAACGTAAGTGCTATGTATGGTATATACGTATCTTAACATTAAATAATTTGACAGCTTCAAACTATTCAATATTGCCATATACATCTTAACTTTTGTCTCCATATTGACAGCATGTGAAAAATTATATTTCTAATTTTATATTTACCCCATATAACCACAACATGCCTGCTTCAACATAAAACAGTATTTAACATAGAAGCACTTTCTACTCCCTCTTACTAAGTAATTTTACAAAATTGTTCTAAAAGCATGATATAAATTTGGGGATGACATATTTATATATATATCTATACAAATTTTCTCCACACTTTCCAGGTTTTCAGAGCATTTTTAAGGTTTTCTTTTTATTTGTTTTGTTTTCCTTTTTATTGAATTTATTGGGGTGACTCTGGTTAACAAAAGGTTTCCAGACCTGGTTAATATAGGTTTCAGGTGCACAATTCTACAACACATCTCTGTGTTCATCGCCCCTCCCCCCAAGTCAGGTCTATTTATACCCCCTTTTCCCTCCACTGCCTCCTCACTATGACTTTTTATGAATATTAATTTTTCTGCTTAGGTACATCCAGGAGGGAGATCACTGAGCTGCTGGAGCGTCTGGGTCCGGCCACTGGTCTCAGTGCTCTGGTGTGGGGGGAACCAAGGAGAGTTGGAAACGATGTTTGGGTGCACAGTGGGTGGGGTGACAGAGGAGGAATAAAGAGGAACACAGCTCTCTAATCCACACTGACTTTGGGTTGGTGTGGTCTCACCAGTGGGCGTCTCACATACCGATCTGATGCCTTCATTTCCAGGCTCTTCTATTTTACAAGGTCACGTGTCATAGAGGCTCTTTCCAAGTGTCATTTCAAAAGGGGAGGGGAGGCTTTCTCCTCTTCAGGGGCACCCCTGTGAGAGGTCACAATGGGAATGAGAAATGTTTGCTATAGAGGCAATGAGTGGGTGGAGGGCTGTCAGCCTCCACTCTGCTGTTTGCCTGCTGCTCTCCCAGACATAAAAGACCAGGAGACCTTTGACCTCTGTTCCCCTGAAGACACTTTTGTCATTACAGGCCCTACTTGCCCGGGTCATGCAACGACTCCCGTTGTAGTGTGACTGTACATGGTTAAGAGGTTAGCTTCCTCTCCTGATCATTCTTAGGGTAATTTTTTAGGAAAGGCATGCATTTTCACAAAGCACATGTGTAACTGGGAGATCAGCGTGACTCCCCTTCCATCTGCATACCTTCCCCAGGATGAGGTTTTCACATATTTATCAGCCAACAGGGAAAGGTACAAGCTTCCTGAAAAGTCTGAAATAATACACACAACAGAGGACCTGGCGCTGTGAGAAAGCCAAGCAGTTTCCTCTTCCTGGAAAAAAGGCCAGACCACCTCTGCAGGCTTCAGCTCTTTAGCTCTGTGTCGCCTGTATTTTCACACAAATTAGGTAAAAGGGTCCAATTCAAAAGCGAAAATTTGTAGGAAATCAGATGAGGTAGGGTTGGGAACAGGGAATGACTGCTAATGGGTACAATGTTTATTTGAGGGGGTGATGAAAATACTCTGAAATTATAGATTATGACGATGGTCACCCAGTTCCGTAAGTATTTTGAAACACATTGAATTGTATACTTTAAATGGATAAATGGTATTTTATGTAAATTATACATCAGTGAAGCTGTTTAAAAAAACTGTAGGAAACCATAACTCTTCCATTTAAAAAAATATTTATTGATTTAGTGAGAGAGGGAGGGAAAGAGAGAGAGAGAGAGAGAGGTACATCAATCTGTTCCTGTATGTATCCTGACCAGGGATCAAACTGGCAACCTCTGCTTCGGGACAATGCTCTAGCCAACCAAGCCATCCACCCAGGGCCATAACTCTCTGCCTTTTAGATTTTAACAAGTTTTTCCATTCAGAGAAGACAGACATTTCAAAATACTTGAAAGAATGAATGAATGAATGAATGATGGGGTAAATGAATTAGTTTAGGAATCTAGCATGAAGAGGGATTGGAATGAATAGAGTGATCAGGTTTGTCCATGGAGATCTGAAACACAAAAATAATGAGCCAAACATTTTGGGTTGAAACCACAACTGGTAGCTATTTGCACTGGAAAAAAAAAAAAAAAACAGGGCCAGCTAAATCAAAAAGGGGTAAAGTTTTCTTCCTTCTAAAGCAGAGGTTATTTTACCTTTTCCATCTCATGGCATACTTACACTAATTACTAAAATTCTGCAGCACCCTCCTCCCTGCCAAATTATATATATATTGCTAATGACTAAAAAAGGGATTGATTTACTATATATATATATATATATATATATATATATATATATATATATATATATATATATATATATATTTTCTATCCTTTGCTGCTCCCAAGTGACTTTTAAAAAAACCTACTTGTATATAAGTGCCTCTACTTGTATATAAGGATTTCTGGTAAAATGAATTAACTGATCAGATGCAACCTCATTAAACAACATGAGCAGTAAGATGCAACTCTATTAAATGACCTATATATTTATGGTTCAAGACAGGGCATTTGCACTAGATGGCCATTGTTGCATTGGCTGTTGTCACTTTTTTATTTGACACTCAAAGGGAAAAGTGGTGAGTGGCCCTGATTAAACAGTCAGGGATTGCATGTCTCAAAAATTTCTGCAACACACCAGCGTGCCTGCCATGGCACACGAGCGTGCATACCGCAGGCACACCAGCTGGAAACCGCAGAACTGAAGGAACAGACTTCAGAGGAGCTATGGCACTTTGGCGCCGCTGTGCTTTGTACAGTCAGAAAGGAATGCAGGGAGCCATCCCTCACAGTCCAGAGGAATTAGTTGAAATTGCCAAAGCTGTGTCCTCATTTTTAACAACTTTGTTGTATAGCAGAATGCAGTTGGGCTTTAGAAAAGGAAAAAGAATAAAACAGAACAACCTCCCTCTTCAACTGCTGTGATTCATCACCGTGAAAGGCAACCTCATTGTAATCTCTGCAGGAGAGAGGCATGTACATCACACATGTAACCGTAGACCCATCGGGCACAGTAAATTGGGGACTGACATGATGAAATTGAATTTCAAAGATAAATCATAGGCAAGCTTTTGAATGTGGGTTGGAGATATAAACAAACACATCATTTGATATAATTACATACACAAACCTCCAATTTAAGAGGGGAGTTATGCCAGTCCTAAGTGATTGATACTCTGTAAAGAAGGCGGAAGGGCACATGGCTGGGACTGTGCAATTACTTTAAAAATGGCTACTTTTGACTTTTTGTTGTGGAGACAGAGGAACCTAATGATCTCTCTGAGAAACAGCCTGAGCATGAAAATGCGGCTGCCTGTTCAAAAGAGAACTCAAATGCTCTCAGTCGTTAGGGTCAGAGAAGTGATACTTGTAAGGATGACATCTTTTCCCTGCTCTTCCCCTCCCCGCCCCCCCCCCCCCAACGTGGGTGTCTTGGGTCACAGCTGTGTAATCTACAGCCATTACATTCACATTTTCTTCAAGTGCTACCTGGAACCATGTAGTTCCTAGCTGTTTCAGCATAATTTTCAAGACTCTTGGAAGCTGGGTTTAGTCTTAAAAACAACACTAAGATTATCAGCCCTGTGAACCAAAATTAAGGCTTACTCTTTTTCATATCCTATTTCTCCACACTTACCCCCAGCCATCTAGTAGACAGCTCAACATCCTAAGAGACATTTCAATTGTCACCGTCTCTGGAATCTTTTCTGACCCTTCCTCCTTTGGCATGGTGCATGTTACTCAACTATTGGCTCACAGTTTCAGGAAGGCAGAGACTTGAGGTACTTCACTAGTTGAGCTCAAGGAGCTTAGATCAGTGCCTCTTCATTTGCTGAATATATTAATACTGTTCTCATAGCACCCAGTATTTGGTTTTAGCTATTTGTTAGAGTTAATCTTTCCAAATAGTGCAGAAACGAAAAGGTAGTGACTAGATCTTGTTCATCATGTGCTTTAGTATTTAACGTAGAACCTGGCACGCTGCAGGTGTCGAGCAAAACTTGTTTGAATGTTGGGGACGTAGGTGCCATCTTTCAGAACTCTCAATATTGTTTCATCAAGAGAGCATCATGGTCCCAATGCTTAGGAGTTAAAGCTATCTGAATGTTCTCTTCTGTTCTTCAAATGATTTTAATATTTCCCCAAGTTTTGGATACCCTCTTCCATGCTGAACAGTTCCTGATAGCCTTTAAAAATTTGTTTTCAGCTGCTGAATAAAAATTCTAATCTTTAATGTGATGCACAGGGGCTTTGTGGCTATCCCACTCTTCTTCCACATCCTGGTTTCTATCTAATTTACAGGAAAAGGTGACAAATAATACTATAGTAGTGTCTAGCATCTGAGTACGGTGTGCCAGGTTCAATACTAAACTGCTTATGTACATGATCCCATTTAATCTTGCAAGAGTTCAGAGAAGTAGAAACTATTCTGACTCTGTTTAAAGGAAGAAACTGAGTTAAATAACTTTCTTAAGGTCACCAATGACTGAGCAAAGGTTCAAACCCAGAAACTCTAAAAATTCTTCCGTGCATCGCCTGACCAGGTGGTGCCACAGTGGATAGAGCATTGGACTGGGATGCGGAAGACCCAGGTTCGAGATCCCAAGCTCGCCAGCTTGAGCGCGGGCCCATCTGGCTTGAGCAAAAGCTCGCCAGCTTGGAACCAAGGTCGCTGGCTCCAGCAAGGGGTTGCTCGGTCTCCTGAAGGCCCACGGTCAAGGCACATGTGAGAAAGCAATCAATGAGCAACTAAGGTGTTGCAACGAAAAACTAATGATTGATGCGTCTCATCTCTCTCCATTCCTGTCTATCTGTCCCTATCTATCCCTCTATCTGACTCTCTCTGTCCCTGCAAAAAAAAAAAAAAATTGTTCCGTGTCTCCCCAGCAGATGACAAAGTGCTGGCAGAGCCAGCGCCACTCAGCTGGGGCCAGGAGACCTGGGTCCCAGCCTCAACTCTGCAGGTAAGCTGGTTACAAGGTTACAGCAATTACCCTTCCTCCACCCTCACCCCTTTCTCTCGCCTGCCCCCAGTTTCCTCCAGATGGGCCCAAGTCCAGCAGTGCCGGGCCCCTTGGCAAGAAGGGCAGCTGAATTCCAGTTGTTATTTATCCACAAAGTCAACATTAAACACTCAGGTATGGACTTCTGAAAAGGGGAAAAGTAAAAACGTTGCTTAACTGTGAATATATTTCATTCCCATGTTTATTGTCTTTTCCCCAAGATTATAACTTCTAGAACCTCCATTTCCACCTCTTCTTTTAGTCTATTAGGAAGCCTTACAATGTTCCCTGCAGTATTTACATATGAATATAAGGCCCTGCAATGAATTTAGAGAGACTAAAAGGGTGACAATAAACGCAAATTCAGGATTGTAGGAAAACTTAAAATTGAAGTGAACACATGTATCATTAGGTTTACTTTAAAAAAATACTAATGGGTGGTCTTACACTATATGATGTTTGTTTGAAAAAAAAATAACCAGAAAGGAAAAAAATACAAAAGATTTACAATATCAGGTATGAGGGGGTTAACAAACAGGATTTTAGAATCTGGCCCCATCAGGCATGCTTCTTAAACAAGGGCTGTTTTTATCAGGTGTGAAGATTTGGAGCTGCTCAATTCAGTAGGCTCTGCTGCTATTAAACTTACTTAATATCTGACAGGAGAAATCACAATTGGAGCTTCAGCCTGAAACTTAGAAACTTTTCTTTATAAAGTTACTTCTAACATGCTCACAGAACAACTGTGTGTGTTCATCTTCTTTTTTTTTTTATTACTGATTGATTTTTAGAGAGAGGAAGGAAGAGAGAGACAGAAACATTGATCTGTTTCTGTATGTGCTCTGACCAGGAACGAACCACAACCTCTGCATGTAGGGATGACACTCCTATATGCACACCAAGAGGCTGCATCTTAAGCCAAAGTATGAAGATCCTATGGGTCAAACATGGTTGACAGCTGTTGGTCTTTTGTAACAGGTTAAGTTTCATGTTCTTTTTTTTGCAAGCCAGTGGATGGCATTTGCTGCATTAGCAGCAAGGAAATCATAGGCAGCAAGAAATACTTTCCCCTTTGGAGACAGGATTTGGTAGCTACTCCACGTAGCATAGGGGAAGAACCAGCTTGTGAAGGAAAGTGTCGTGTCGATACCAGCATGCACCCTGCACCTTCCCTTCGGGCCTAGCTGACAGATGGACTTGCCCATAGCCCCAAGGGACAGCTCTGAGGTTCAGACAAGCCCTGCTCCCGCACTGTGGCACTCATTATAGACAAGATCCATTAGGGACATCAGGGTCAAGGCAGCTTGTCATCAGGGTGAAGGATAAGATAACAGCCAATAAAGAAGGAGCAATAAAGAAGATACATGGTGCGGGATATTTGTAAAGGCTTTTTCCTCTGAATATTCTCTCCTGTAGCAGGTGGTCCAGCACCACCCCCCCAACACACACACACACACACACACACACACACACACACATACACACACATACACACACATGGGACAAGAGATGCTGCGGGTGAGTTACATTTTGCCTGGGTACCTGGATATGTCCCAGTCCCATCTGCTTTCCCTTCATCCCTCCCCTCATCACCATCCCTCCCCTCATCATCATTCCTGCTGGCTTTCCTCCCAACCTCCCGCAGGCCTCCGGCTCTGCCTTTTCATTTGGCCGAGATGAAGAAGTATTTATGCACCTGAGGAAGTCTCCAGGCCTTTTTAGCTGAACTTTGAATGCTATATTGGGTTTCTTCAGAGAAATTCAGCTCCATATGGTGAACCAATATTATGGATGTCATATGAAATGGTGCCATCTTTAGGTGCCATTAACATACCCTGAATATGCGTGCTCAGATGTGCAATACGGGGCACGTCTCCCCCTTTCTCTCTATGCCAAGATTGGTTTTTTTGCACAATTCTAAATGTTGGTTCATCAAAATAAGGAAGATTAAGTAGCTGGCAACCTAAGGTACCCTGTATGGAGGCGTCTTGGGGACTACCTGGTCTGGGAAGCGTCCTGGTGGGTGTACTGGTCAGCAGTACACCGACCTGGACTCAGGATCTGCTGTCAGATGGCCTGGCTTTGCAGCTCATCCCACCCCAGGCGGCTGCCTGTGCTTCTGCAACTTACTTAGCTTCTTTAAATATCAGCCTCCCCCTCTGCAAATAGGAGGTTTATTATAATTAAATAACTGATTTAGAATGCTTAACGGGATTCCTGGCACATAGTAAATGCTCACAGAATGTTACTTTCATTACGAGCTCCAAGGATGCCTGGAGTATCATATGTGTTCAAGGGTCGAATCTTGCCTGCTTTCCATCTTTAGATTGCCTTCAAATGTGTCTAGACATTTGGGCAGCAAAAATTACAAAATGTCTACTTCTTACTCTGTCATCTGGCAGATAAGGAAACTGATGCTCGCAGATTCAGTAATTTGCTCAGATTTGCTCATAAGAAATCCTTCATGCATTGTTAAATATTATGGAGAGGATAGTATATATACCCTGGATCCTCAAAGTATGGCAGAGCGGGACCTTGGCAGTAGCATCACCTGTTCTCAGGTGAGAAAGGTAGAACTGCAGGTTCCCCGCAGTACACGTCATTTTGAGAAGCCAGGGTTGCTGGTTTTCAAACTTAGCTGTGCATAGGAATTACCTGGGGAGCTTTGAAATATGGACATGCCAAGGTCCCACATCCAGAGGTTCTGAATGATTTGGTATGGGGGTGGGTCTAGACATAGGGACTTTTTAAAAGCTCCACATGATTCTAATATCCAGTCAAGGGTGAGAATCACTGTCTATACAGTTGTTATCCTGGGGTGATGGGGTGACGGTAATTAATATTTTTGGCTTATCTAAATGGTCTAGTTTTCCCACAATATACAGCACTCAATTATATAATCCAATATAATTATAAGGTCAATAAAAGGGCACATAGTCTCCTGCATGTCTTCATTGAATTCCACAAAGTTCTATCTCAATGCTCCCAGCAAAAGCCTCGACTCGACTATGTGGTTGCCAGGTTCCTTCATACTTTAGATCTGACACAGGTTTTGTGTTTTCCCTAAAACACTGACTTGTGTCAGCTACAGCTTGGCTCTTTCATCCTGGCACTCTTTCCTGAGCTGCCAAAGGGTTACTCCTCTCTGACTCCATCTGGGCCCCAGGATTCTCATAGCAGAGGTAAAATACCACCACTGTAGTGATTGTACATATTCCCTACCAAAGCCTGTTGGACACAAAATGCAGTAGCAAGAGCCCAGAGGATACCGCAGAAGGTCCCCATGTTGCCGTCAGGAGGCAACATGGAGACAGACACCTAGGGAAAAACCTATTCCAGAAGGTGTTACCTAATATGTGTCCTTGATAACTCTGGCTGTCCCAAAGTAGAAAAACAATGCTGAACTGTGCAACTAGAAAGAATAAGACAGTGTGTTGTATTTGTACTGAGCCTTTAATGGTGAGTAAGTCTAAAACACAGAGAAGTTGGAAAAAGTTATGATGTCTAATCTGTACCTGAGAATAATGAGACAGAGGACTTAAAAAATTATAAAAAGGAAAGAAAGAAAAAGAAAAATGAAAAAGGCAAATCTGGATTTAAACCTTGGCTTTGCTTTTTCTTAGTTGTGCAACCAAGGACAAGTTACCTAACTTCTCTGATCTCAGTCTTGTCACCTCTGGAATAGGGGTAGTAATAACTCCCTCAAAGACTTTTGGTAACAAACGATACAGATTAAGTGCCTGGCATCATGCCTTGTACTCAGCAGATGCTATTTAGAAACAGAAATAGTGCCTATAAAGAGCAGTGACCTATCTTTTATTATTATTTTTTATTAAAAATCCGTAAGAGCCCTGAGATGCTATTTCTAATTACATTAAAAAGGGAAATCTTATTAGCTCTGGCCAGCTGGCTCAGTGGTAGAGTGTTGGCCCAGCGTGTAGAAATCCTGGGTTCAATTCCTGGCCAGAGCACACAGAAGAAATGCCCATCTGCTTCTCCACCCTTCCCCCTCTCTTTCCTCTCAATCTCTCTCTTCCCCTCCCACAGCCTAGGCTCCCTTAGAGCAAAGATGGCCCCGGGCGCTGAGGATGGCTCCATAGCCTCCACTTTAGGCGCTAGAATGGCTCTGGTTGCAATGGGGCAATGCCCCAGGATGGGCAGAGCATGCCCCCTAGTGGGCATGCCGAGTGGATCCCGGTCTGGTGCATGCAGGAGGCTGTCTCTCTGCCTCCTTGCTTCTCACTTCAGAAAAGAAAAAAAAAATGGAAGAAACCTTATTGTCTCTAGACTGGTCACCTCTGACAATGTCTGAAAATTTAATAACCAGGCAACTGAAAGTTTAAATCTCCTTCTAAAGAAGATTTCTTCCAAAGAAAATACTATAAAGTTCTTTAATTTCTACACACCCTGGAGGTGTAAAAACAACCACTGCACTCCCCTTAGAAATGATATCACTGGAAATAATTTGTTTCTACATCTGTTTTCACCTGACAGATAAAACCAGGAGGATGGATAAAGTGTAAATGACTCAGGAGGATGTGCAAAGTCTTGAAAATGCACGTGTGCTTTGTAGGCACCTGGCTCTTTAAGACTATCCTTCCTCCATGATTGATATAAGGTCTTATGTAGGAGCTATGTTTTAAAACCTAATTTTGAAAATTCTGAGGAAAATATCACTTGTTATAGTGAGCTTTGAATGTTATTAGAAAACTGACAACACTTTTTCTTTCAATATCACACATTTTCAAGTTAATCTTCACATAATTCAATGATTCTTTATTCCTAAATTTATGTGTGTGTGTGTGTGTGTATAGATACTACTGTAAAACCTCATCTTCCATTTTACCTATCTGAAAATTTCTAATAGTTATGTGGCTGGTGGAAGTTTACCTTTGCCCTACGTAGGTAAATTAATAGGGTGGAAAGGTCTCAGGGGAATTTTAATGTACTGGAAACAAGCCATTTGCAAAGCACTTTAATTTTAACAACCACCATTCTGATGTTTTAATTGCAAACAATCTATGTAACTATTCATTAGAGACTGTCCAAGCAGGTTTTCTGTTTCGCAACACTTTGTTAATAGTAACATTAACCTTATGTGTTTATTTGCAAGTAGTAAACATGTGTCCCTGGATTATTCCAGAACCTATATTTTCAACCGCTATAAAATCCTCCTCAGACAGTCCAAATTAATGAAATTTCATGGTCTTTCTGTTCTTTGGGAAGAAGGGCCTTCAACTGCAAGAATGATGATATCTAGCTTAACCATTTTTCAATGCAGAAACTTTGTGAAAGCCTTTATAATTGTTACATGCCTCAGTTTCTTCCTTTGAAATACAGCAATGATTTAATGGGGAGTGATTAACCTCTTCCTCACTAGGAGTGACATAGAATTTTTTCTTTATAAGTAGAAATAAAGAAGTTAGAATCCTTTACAATTTCCTGTGGGGGGGAGGGCACTGGGGATGCTGTCAGTTCTGTAAAAAGGTATATATATATACTCTGTCTACGTTTTTGTAAAGAACTTTATAAACTATCAGGTTATAGCTTTATCACACTGTACTCTGTTTGCACATTTGTTTTCTTCAAAGGACTCTGGGCTCTCCAGGGCAACAGTGTTGTTATTCACTGAATGTTCATTAGGGGCATACCTTTGAAACTCTGAATCCTTCATGCTTAGCACAGTGCCTGGTATATGGAAGTGATCAATACATATTAGTTTGTCGGATGAATGAACTATACTATTGAAAATGTGTATGGAAGTGTGTGTGCACACATGTGCATGTACACCACCCAAAGCAGACCATGGTCCGTATAGGTGAGAGTGGTCACCCGACTTACAAAAGCTTCATGCCTTTCTGGAAAGCTTCCAAAATAAATTCAAAATAGAATTACGTGCTACGATAATTATTATTTTATGACGTTAACATAAAACCTTACAGGTTCATAAAGCCATGTTTTACTTATTTATTTATTTACTTCTAATTTTATATTGTATGTCAGAATCTGCCTTCTCTGTGGTTAAATGAGGTTAATGGGGAGAAATGGCAAATTGCCAATGTTCATGAGTTGTTGCTTTTTTGACTCTTTCTAATGTGTATTTAGTTTCTCTTTTGCCTTTACTTCTTGTTTAACTAAATTGTTTTTTATCCAAGACTGTTAGATAAATAGGGATTGCTACACTGTCAGAGAAGGTTCAGCCCATGTTTCATTTCCCAAAGAACAGGAAAATGCTGGTGGGGCAGGGGTAGTGGGCAATGCAGGGGAGGGCTGTGAGAAACAGCCGGCCTCTGACTTCTCTGGAGCACCAAGCATTCTGGTGAACAGCAACGTGGAAGGCGAGTCCAAGCATCTAGCAGGGTCACACTCCTGGCTGGGGTCTAATGAACGAATCCACCCAAAATGCAAGCACTAATCTAGTAAGGCATGTGCTAAGGGGTGGTAGCCCAGCCATGTAGTAGCTAAAGGGAAACAGGTGACATTTTTGTTTCCGTTCAGAAAACAAAAGCTAAAAGCTGGTGAGAAAATGAGAGACTCGTGGAGAGATTGAAGCTGAGGAGAAACCAGAAAGCACTCCATGCTGTTCTGTGAGACGGGCCTGGGTGAGGATCGGGCAGCCTCAAAGGCCACCATCGCACCCGCCTCCAGACCTTGTGTATTCCCTATAGATCCACAAGAGCAACATACAAACATGTTTATGGAGAGTTACTCGTTGTGAGTCCTGAATTTGTGCCCTCAGCTAGCAGACACTCGTGTGGTGTGTGTGTGTGTGTGTGTGGTTTTCCTCTACTGGTTCCCTTGGTAGAGGTGGCCGGATCTTGTTCAGGGTTTCTTCGTATTTCAGGGATGCCATCAGCAATGGCAGACCCAAAACTGGGGCATGTGTCCCAGCAAATCGCAAATTAAGGGCTACAGGTGCTGGCGTGTCTGCACGGCACACGTGCTCAGGTTTCTGTCTCTCTTACACCTTTTCTTGTCACCCCAAGGTTGACCTCTATACCCTCCCACACAGTCCAGCAAAGGCACCAGGAGCCGCAAAATGTTGCTTTCAAATTTTCAGCAGTTTAGCATTCCCTCTTTGGGGCTAACAATTTATATAAGAGATGCCCATTTAAAAAACCAAATAGCCAAGTAAACATGCTATTCATGGTTAAAAGAAATGTCATCTTTGTTGGCATTCTCTATGGTGCACACAGTCTCAGCATGGATTTTTAGACCACTCACAAAATTGTGTCAGTCCTTTCTCAGTGAAAATGAGCTCAGTTCTTCTCTGGTTGTAATTTGTAGCTGATTAGTACTTGTACATGTCATGCTACATGTCATGAAGCTGGCGCCTGGTTTAGCATCCATTCAACAAGATTATTTTATCTTGCTGCAATTTTAATTCTGTCGCGTCACACTGGTGCCCTGGTACTTGAAAACCGGGGACTCAAGCTAAACAGACTATGGTTTGGAATTATATTCATGGGTTTAATTTTTTCCCATGGAAAGGAAGAGTGTTGGAAGGTTCTACATTAATAAACCAAAGCAGCAGACAGGGCAGAGGGCAAGATGCATGCCAACAGTTTCAGCAACCATTCTGGGCTCTGGGGTGTTAACATAACACAAACTAGAGTTCCTGACCCACCACTGGCCTGACCTGGGGTACTTGCCTTCAGGGTACTCCGAGAGAAATGGGGAGTGAGCAGTGCATAAATAACTGTAGTACAGCTGTTAGAGGCTCAGGTGGAATTAGGTAAAAAAGTAATATGGGGCACAGAGGAGTCAGCCTTGAACTCCTACTGTACAAGGAAATGCCTCTCAGATGGGGTCCCTTGGGTGGAATGAATAGAGGCTTGTTAGGTAGACCAGGAGGAGAGGAACTTTTGCCATATTCTGATGGGACAAAGAAGCACACAGGCAAGAAGTACCCCCAGTCCTGCCCCAAAGTTACTCCAAGGGAACTTAGGGGAAATCTTGGAACTTTTAATATTTACTGTTGGTAATGGAAGGAGAATAATACCATTGTCCTTATGAACATTTAGTCAGTCAGCTCTGAGCGGTGATGTCTTAACTTCTAACATGGAGGTGCTTTATGTTTTCACGTCATAAAATGGTGCTGTAGGTGACAAGGAGAAATGTTCTCTTCCATGCCTGTGACATTCAGAATACAGGGACCAAGACCACAATACAAGCAGAGACCTGACCCTAATAAAGTGAAAGGTAGGGGATGATGGAAGAAGGCCAGGCAGATACCATTCAAATAGAGCTTCCTCCCATTCCCTTGGATTCCTCTTGGGAGCAACGCTTTTGTAGGGTAAGCAACCATTCCAGTTTGCCCAAGACAATGGTAGTTTTAGCATTGAAAATGCCAATTTTACATCCCAAGAAATTCCTCAGCCTTGGGAAAACCAGGATGGTTGGGCTTCCGAAATTGAGATCACAACTGAATGTCAGGTCTCTGTGACTAACTTATCAAACAGTACATTTTCAAGGCTGTGGGCACATGTGACAGCTTCTACCATTTTGCCCTAGTATCCGCTTCCATCACAGGTGAAGAAACAAAGGCCCTACAAGGAGCAGCACTTTGCCAGAGTCCACTTGCCAAGTTCCAATTGGTCAAGGCCCCTGCTCACAAACAGGACTGCTTTAGTATGTCTTTTTGTTTTTCTCACGTAATCACACCTTTCTAAAATCTCCTCACAGCTTCTCCCTAATATAGAGCTGACACCTGATACCAGTTTTCTGATTGTTCTCCATAAGGCCAAAGTTATGCTGAGCATCTTATATGCAACGTTTCATTGAATCCTCATAACAATTCTAAATTACTGTTACTAAATTGCTAACTATTATTAGATCCCCATATTGCAGATGAGAAGACTGAGCGTTCTCAAGACTAAGTGGCTTGCAGAGGTAACACAGTCAGTAAGAGAGACCTCAAATTTGATCACGTTGTTTGACTCCTGAATCCTTATTCTTTATCATGAGGACACAAGACTCCATTTCCTATTCTTTTTTTTCTGTCACCATTTTACGTAAAATTACTCTAGCATTTAACCAAAATATGTAACACACACACACACACACACACACACACACACACACACACACGAATGATCTTCCCATCTCTACACTTTATCTCTCATTCATTATTTCATTCACTGGTAAAGCATCTTCAGATAAGAGTCCACGCTTGCTATTCGGGTTCCAGTGGGATTGGGGCCACATCAAATCTTCCCATGTATGATTCTTCTGAAAAGTGCAGATTTGATGTGTGAACAGTGTTTTTGTCTTAAACCAATGAACGGTTATAGGATCAATCCAATAAAATGGCATTTGAGCCCCCCTCTCACCAAAGGAGACCCTAATGGGATCCAAACACCATGCTTCTCTTGAGAATTCTGCTAAAATCGTCACCACTTGGATTTCTGCTAGAACTTCTCTCAGGTTTTCTCTCCTTTCCCTCATCCAGCTTCTCTGCTTGCTAATCTCTATTTTGAAAGCAGTCTTCATACTTAAAAATTCAACTCAATTCACCCAAGTACTGATAATTTATAACCAAGTTCCAGCTACTCAGCAATTCTTCCTGTTTCTCACACAGGTAAAGCTTATCTCTGCTGCCAGCCTTTGTCCTTGCCCTTCCCTCGGCCAGTATCCTTCCCTGACCCCCGTTTACCCCTGTATCTGCATGGATGATTCCTTCCTTATCACACGGACCTCAGTTCAAATATCACCTTGCAAGAGGACACTTCCCTGCTCTCACCACCCAACTTGTTTTATGTTCTTCTGGCCCAGTCTGTGTGACGTTATCCTGTTTGCACACTTGTTCATTTAACTGTGGTCTGCCTCCTCCTCAAGAGGGTAAGCCTGACAGAAGCAGGAGCTCCGCCTTTGCCTTACGCACTGCCATGTCTGCAGCACTGAAGGGTGCCTGGCGCCCAGCAGGCCCTTGATAAATGACTGCTGAAGGAAAAGAAGAAATGCTTATGTGCAAAAGCCCTCCTGTCCTTGCATTTCTATATTATGCACATTTTTGTTCTATTTTCATTTTCACAGCGAATATTTTCAGCATTGGTTTTGACTCTAGGACTGAAAGTTTCTGCAGGCTCTCCATCTGGGAACAAGTCTGAAGGACAGTGGACCAGAGGCAAGAAAGATCCAGGTTTGGTCCTTAGTCTAACCACTTCCCAGCTAAAGGATCTTGAGCAAGTGACTCAAACTCTTTGAGCTCCAGTCTTCTCACCCATGAAAGGGGAACGCCTGCATCTCCCTCACGGGGCCTCTGTGAGTCTGCAATGAGATGACGTGTGCAAGGCAACAAACAGTGCTTGATGTGGTCCTTATTCCGTCCTGATACGTTATTAAGGATAGTGCACGTCTAGAGTTTACCCAACTATTTGTAAATACTAAACAATTCAATTATTAACTTGAACAACAGAGAGCTTGGAATATATGGAAGTTCAGGAAAGCCTTGGAATTCTCCAGTCTCTTTCAAAAATCCAGGAGCCTTTAGGGCCAACTGTCAGGACCAGTCAGTTAGAAGTCTGGTTCTCTAGCAATACTTGGAGGTCAGCACCATCCCAGGGGGAAATTCCAGAGAGACAGATGTAACTTCGACTACCAGACCAAAGAGGTCAGGGTGAAGGTTAAGAGATCTAACCTCATTAGAGTCAAGGGAACGGATACAAATCTCTGTGTTGATTTTAATCTCCTGCAAATGAGATAATCAGAACAGCTCTCTGTGCCCCTGGTCAAGCAGCTCCTACTTCTATATACCTTTTGCTCAGATGTGTGCAAATGGGGCTTTTATGTTGCAAGTCTATAGGTAGACGTTTCTAGCTATCACTTTTCTTATATTTTTTGGTAACAGCATTTGTGACTTTTGTAAGAAAGATTGTGGCAAAAAACCTCTATATTTTGTAAAAAAAAGATAGTGGAAAAAGCTGCAGAATCCATAGAACAAGGCTTTAAGTCACTTTCTCCTCTTAGATATTCTCTGATCTTATGCAAGTCACATAACCACTCTGTGAGGCAGTGTCTGCACCTATCCAGGGATAATAATAACTATTCTAACCACACAGGCCACCCATTCATCATCACCCGTGACTTCCCTACCTCCACACCTCAGCAACCTATTGAGGAAAGTACCAACTCAACCTGATGTTCGTGGACTTCCATGATTGGATCCAAGCCTTCTTCCAACCCCGATTCTCTGTGCCTTGATAGTGCTTTAATAAATACCAATTGAGAGGATGAGTGAAAATGAGAGGATACAAGTAAGAAAACTTAAAAAGAGCTATTTCAAGTAAAAATAGGACAGTAATTTAAATCTTTAATATTTTAGGCCTCAGTATAGAGATGTGAATGAAAAAGGGATCTAAAATGATAAACTTTCTAGCCTTCCACAATTAAGTAATCATACTTTGACTAAGATCTACTTCTTCCTAACCATACCTATTTCAAAACCAAGTTTGAATTTCATCCCATTCATTGATTCATTCAACAAGAATGTACTAAATGTCTTCAGTTTAGGCACCAGGAATTCTTACCTCCTTCAGGAATTTTTCATGTCTGACCCTTTGGGGACAATGCTGCCATTTCATGGACCCATGGGTAAAATGCCTGACAATTATGCTGACCTCTGCCATAGCTCAGTTAAGAAGACCAGAATAAAACTAGGTTCTAGCCCCAGCTTTGAAATTTACTGTCCATGTGAAATTGGGCTGACTCTCTTTGTTCATCTGCTAGGTAGGAAATAATAGAACCTAAGATTATGTGCTTGTTGAAAATATAAATTGTGATCATACATATAAAAGCATGCAGCATGAGGGTTGGAGCATATTAAGTGATGAGCACATGTGAACTCTGCCTTATGCTGACCAGGTTATCATCACCCATGACTTCCCTATCACCATGTCTTAGTAGCCTATTGAGTAAAATCCCGACTAACCTGATGCTCAGGGCCTGTTGTGATCCGATACCAGCCTTACTCTGGTCTCGGTTGGACCATCCCCATTTGCAGAGGAGTCTTTATCTTTGGTGAAATGCAGTGTATTATGGCAAAGGTAACAATAATTCTGGAGAGCCAGAACAGATGTTTGCTGCTTACTGCTTTAGAACTGTTCCCTATTTCTTTTTTTCTGGTCTCTGTGGCCTCATCCTCAACACTCATTGAGCCCCACCTCACGCTACTCTACCCTGGAAGGGATCCCACAATGGCTGCTCTGATCAAGTGGTGTCTGCATGCAGACAGGAAAGATGAGAGCATGCAGACAGCAGCATCCTCTGCAGGTTTTTCACCTGTGAAAATGAGAGGCTGGAGGCATCACCCTAAATTCCCCAACTGACATAAGAGTGGAGACCATTTGTTTTTCTTCTGTGCTAATTTTCAACAAGGAATAGGAAAGGAACTAATCTTGTGTTTCACTCTTTTAGGAACAATTCTTAGCGGAGAATGAGATCAAGTGAAATTTAAGTAATTTTAAATCAAGTTCTCTTAAGACAAACACACCTCAAATGAAGGGTGATGGGAACCTCATTACTTAGAATTGGACAAATAACCTAAGGCAGTAAGATTATAAGGTGGCAGCAGTAATGGTTTGCTCAGCAAACTACTTGAACCTCTACTGGGAACACTTAACACCACGTGTATTTTGAAATCAGAGGCTACATCTACAAGCAATAAAGACTGTTATCTCTCCAATTCATTGCAGTTGCACAAACACCCAGTTAATTCAGCTATAACACATCTGCTCAGAGAAATATTTACTTTTGGAGCCTCCCGGGTATGCTTTAAATTTCTCCTAATTGCTACCCATTGAGTTCTAAGTTTAAGTACTTCTGAGATGGACTTTGGGTCCTACTTCTATCCCAAAAAATGTACCATTATCAAACAGAAAGAGAAGATTCTTAAACGGCTTAGCTGCCCATTTAGAAATAGTTTTCCTCCTCCAATTGCACAGAAGAGATTCTTTCTCAACCTAAAAAGACAAGTTTTCTTTTTCTCACTGCTCATTTGGCTCCTCAGTAGAGCAGACCATAAATATTTCTCAAGGATCACAAGGGAAGCAACATTCATGCTTCCTTTTTAGAATTAGATTTCTCAACTACTTAAGCTGTAGGAAATGAAGTCTCAGGACACCTCTTTAAATTGTGAGGGTAAAAAGGATTCTTAGCCCATTAAAATGCTAAGAAAATAGAGTCAGAGGAAGATCAATTTCAGAGAAAGAACAGGGAATAAAACCTAGCAGATCTAGTTCTCAGAGAAGGTGCTAATTATGAAAACATCTTAATGAGCACACCTTATTTATCTCGTTCTTTCCAAAACCCTAATTATATATCTATTTTCTAGACATTTTGTGCTTTTAAGAAGCAGGATAAAGCAACACAATTTACAAGCAAAAGTGGGTAGAGAAGAAAGAGAGAGTCCTGACATATTGGCCGCAGGTTCTCAATGTTTTTGCACCAAGATCTATGTCTTTCTGTGTACCACAGCACACACCTAAAAGTCCTTTCCTTTCTCTCCTTGTCCTAAACCTCAGGAGACCACAGTCCTTGGAAGCACTAAAGTCACAGTGCCCTGCCCTTTACATCCCTAAATTCCTCATTGCTTCCCACATCACACCCAGCATCTTGCTTGGACTACAAGTGTTTCTATTGGTAAATACGGAAGAAGCCAGGAGATGTCAAGGAGAAATCCTCACTCATCTGGTTTTATACTAGTAGGTATTCAGATTTTGCACCATTTCCACTCCAGACCCCTAAGAAATTGTTTTATTGCAAGATTAGAGTCCACACTAGATTGAGAAATAATATATAGTGATCCTGTCATAGTTAGCAATCAGGTGACAGTCTAACATATAAAGAACACAGCACCTCTGAACATGTAGGCGTTTTCTGATGTCAAAATACCAATTTAACTGAAAACTCTCGGAGAAAACATGTCTCCTCCTTCTTTGCATCTGGGTGTCTTGCAGTGAACCTCACTTGGAAGGCTCCCTAACCACTTATCCTCACTGAGGATGACTTAGACAGCCTTCTTTACACTCACATAGTGCCATGTACTAATGTCTATCATGGCACACTCACCACCATGGTTGTTATTGCTGATGGACTTGCCTGAACTTGACCACAAGTTCCCTAATTACAAGGTCTATGTTCTTGGTGTTTAATACCATGTGGCCCATAGTAAATATGCAATACAGATTTGTTGGGTGAATACATACAACAAGCATTTGATAATGTTTATTGAATCGAGTATAACTGGATACTTAACAGTAAAAAAAAAATAAAAATGACACTTGGAAACAGCTTTTTAGTTTACGACTTCTTTGCAGAGCACTAAGTATGTGTTCATCAGGTAAAATTGAGGAAATAATCTAATTTCACTTTAATTCTCCTTTTCAGTCAAGTTAAAAAATCGGTCTGAACTTCAGATCCAGAGGCCTGAAGTAAATTAGCCTAAATCCAAATTCAAATCAAACTAATACATGGATTTTAATAATAATCTCAAACAGAATAAGAATTACTAACTCCTAGTGTGGAAAGAACTTACTAGTTCATCTGAGAATCAATACAAATGCTTTGTGCAATTTCCCTACCACATGGTCAACCAACCTCTGCCTGAATTCTCATGACAGGTCATCCTTCACTTATGAATCCAAAAGGAGGTCATAAATCCCTCCTTGTAGTGAGTGAAATGCTTATCCCTATAATGCCCATGTAAGTCTGCATCTCCAGAGAAACACAGAAAAACCTGCCCCTGTGCTACATGACACTCTATTAATAACAAACATTGAATTTCTCTTTGTCTTTAAGGATGATCTCTATATCCCAGGGACCCCACTATGACTCAAGAATTTCAGATCATGTCCCATCACAGTCATCTTCCTCTAAACAAGCTCCCCAATCTGGACATCTGGTTAGATCACAAAGAAATGGGAACAATGGGCCTGGCTGGTACTTTGGGGGGTGATTCCAATTGCTACTGAGACATGTCCTGATTCTGCCAGGCATGTCTTTCCCCAGAGAATAAATGGCACTATGATTGCCAGAGACTTTCCATCATAAAATGCAACCATTTAAAACAAGGGGCAGAATCACTGGCAGTATTTACTCTAAGATTTCCAATGTTTGGAAACATTGCAGAGTCCGTTTCTGCTCTAAAGAGGCTTCTGTTAATTTTTCCTGGCCATTCAACAATGAGCAGACTTCAGATCCCATAGGTGAAGAGCCCGACTCTAAGAGGATATTTCAATGTGGTAATGACGTAGGGTGTTCGGTGAAGAGCACCAGGATGGGATGGATGGATGAGTCTGGGCATAAGAGGGTGCCTACTGTGAATTTTGTCCCATTTGCTCAGCAGTTACCTGTTAAACACCTTATTCATTCATTCATTCATTCATTCATTCATTCTAGAATTCATCTAATAAGCCTCTATTATTGTCTAAGCTCTTCATTCAGATATGAAAAGGATTTAATGAAGAGCAAAACAGATTCAATACCCGCCCTTCATCGAATTTACAATTTAGTAGAAAGGACACACATTAAACACATAACCACACAGATTGAGGACTGGAAACTAGAGGAAGTGCTTTGAAGCAAAACCAGTGAATGCAATAAAAGGGATACAAGGGACCAAATTTAGATTGGTGTTTACAGGTAAGGCCAGTTTAGGTGAGGGACCTTGAAGGCGAAACCTGCAGGTTGGGCACCATGCAGTAAACCTGAATAGGGGGAAACATCCCAGGCAGTAACCAGCATGTGGTAACACTCGGGTGGGACAGAGTCTGGAGAAAGAAGGCTAGTGTGACAGCAGAAGAGTGATCAAGGAGGAAGGGGTGAAATGAAGCAGAGGCTTTGTTACTTAGAGTTTAGGAATTTTTAAAATTTATTTTTATAGCAATGGAAAGCTACTTAAGGGTTTTGAGGAAGGGAGTGACATGATTGATTGTCTGCATGGGATCTCGAGGCTTTCTGAGCCTTCTTCTTGTCCTACGAGTAAGCTCCGGCTAGACATGGAGCATTTTGTGTCCAGACAAATTGTCCACGCTAACCTGTTTGCTTCCCTGCCACAGGTGTGACCTATTTATAAAATGCCTTTTCTCTTTTGAAATCCAAGCCGTTTCTTCTGCAGATGTTATCACAGTGTAAATAATCTAGCACCCCATTTGCTACAGAAAATTTCAGGCAGTGGAATTCAGGAAACTGTCTGGCCCCAATTCCCAGGCGCTCGCATGTTTGCTCAAAAGGATACCTGATATGTCAACACATCTCATCCCCTAAACAAGGCAGTTCAGCTCATTAACAAAGTACTTCCTCCTGGTGGTGGTAATTTGAGTGTCCTCTAAACCAGCGATTTTCAACCTATTTCATCTCATGGCATCCATAAACTAATGACTAAAAATCTGTGGCACACCAAAAATATATATATTTTTTGCCAGCGTGACAAAAAAATAGCTATGATTTTGATTCATTTACAATATATATATATATATATATATATATATATATATATATATATATATATATATATATATATATAATTTATTTATTTATTTTATAATTACCTACCATTTTGCTCCAAAGTGACTTTTTAATAAATCAGGGGCTGGCCCGAGCTGGGTGGCACAATGGATAAAACCTCCACCCAGCATGTCAGGGGTTGCAGGTTCTAGCCCTGGTCAGGGCACCTTCAAGAAGCAATCAATGAGTATAGAACTAAACTGAAAAACTAAGTGAAACAAGTTGATGTTTCTGTCTCTCTCCCTTCCTCTCTCTCTTTCTCTCTCAAATCAATAGTAAAAAGTTTTTTTTTAAAAGATGCCTATACTTGTAAATAAGAATTAATCAATCAGACTCAACCTGATTATGTAATGTGACCAGTAAAATGCAACTCTATCATATCACCAATATATTTATGTTTCAAGCTAGGGTATTCACACTGGCTGGCTATTGTTGTATTGGCTGTTGTCATTTTTTTTTTTATTTGACAACCTAAGGGAAAAGAAGTCAGTGCTCTTGACTAAATAGTCAGGTATTGCATGTTTTAATAATGCTTGCAGCACACTAGTTGAAAATCGCTGCTTTAAAATAATGCAATTTGCTACATTTCATTAATAAAGAAACATGTATGCAGTTGCAGATACATATCTAGAAAAGACTGCACAGTGGTTTCGTCTAACTGGGCAGGGAGAGACACTGGTTTTTGTGTTGAACAGCACTGGGTCAACTAAAGTTTGTAAATGAGAAGTCAGCTTTTGAGGAATGTTACAGAATGGAAAACAGTTATTTCACCGAAAGTAATGAAAATTCCCTATGACAAGCATATTCATTGAAGATAAATTAGAGACTGCTCATGCCTCAAAAGCATGTCTAGAAATCAGATGCCAAGTCATCAGAATGAAAGCCATCTTCCAGCAGCACCACAAAGAATAATTAGAGCATTAATAAAAATAAATAGACACCATTTTTATGTTATCTTCTTTTAGCCAGAGAATAACCCTGTGGTATCCATATAAGAAGAATTGTTATGCCTTTTGACAGCTAAGAAAAAAAACACAGGGAGTGTTCAATGGCTCCTCTGTAGTCATGTTGCAAGTTGTTGGGAAAACTCAGACTTTGGCTTCTGATCCATTTCCTTTGTATGGCTCACGCTGCCTATTTTTATGACAGCAGTGCTAGCTGCCTTGTGATTCATTTACATGCGCTCATGTAATCTCCACAATCACATTGTGAGGTTGGCATGATTATTCCCATTTTATAAATCAGGAACAGAGGTTTAGACATTAAATTTTTTGCCATAGGGCCTGTAGTCAGTTAGTGATTGAGCTGGAATTGAAATCTGGGGGTTGCCTGTCCCTAAAGCACATACTCTTAACACCGTCATTGCCACCCAGCCCCTGGATTAGAAGGCTAACCATTTTATCCTAACTCAGAATGGACAAAAAAACTTCTTGCTCAGAGGACATTACAAAGAGAGGCAAAGTACTGAGGAACTAGTAATCGATGTGTCCAAAGTGAGAATTCTGTGTAAGACAGACCAGGTCTGGGAACCATACACACAAAAAGAGAAACAGTCAAAATCTGTATATTCAGAGGCATGGATACAATGAACATCAGCTTGCCCGTGAAATTCAGAAGGGGCCTCTTGCATGGTGAGTTTTACACCTATCGCCAAAAATGTCAGGACATGAGTTATTCCTTTTATTTTTCATATTAGCTGTGTACTACTTTTGATTTTTTTTATCATGATTATTCCATACTGTTAAATATTCTGGTTTTTAATTTTTTTTTTATTAATTTTATTGTGTTAACATGGATTCAAATGTTCCACTCAATATAACTCCCTCACCCCTATGCCATTATCCTCCATTACCCCCTTTTGCTCCCTCTCCCTAACTCCCTCCCCCCTCCCCCTTCCCTTCTGGGATTTGCTGTCCTGTTATCTATATCTCTGTGTTATGTATATAGTTTCACTAATCCCTTTACCTTCTCTGATCCCATCCCCTCCTCCCCTTCCCTCTGATAGCTGTTCCTCAGCTCCCTGTGACCCCACCTCTGCCTCTATTCTGTTCCTCAGTTCACTTTGTTCACTAGATTCTACATATAAGTGAGATCATATGATACTCGTCTTTCTCTGCCTGGCTTATTTCACTTAACATAATAATCTTCAGATCCATCCATGCCATCACAAAAGGTAAGATTTCCTTCTTTTTCATGGCTCATAGTATTCTGTTGTGTATATGTACCACAGCTTTTTAACCCACTCATCCACTGACGGACACTTGGGCTGTTTCCAGATGTTGGTTATTATAAAAAATGCTACAATAAACATGGGGTGCATATCTTCTTTTGAATCAGTGCTTTGGTGTTCTTAGGATATATTCCTAAAAGTGGGATAGCTGGGTCAAAAGGCAGTTCCATTTTTAATTTTTTGAGGACAATCCATACTGTTTTCCACAGTGGCTGCACCAGTCTGCATTCCCACCAGCAGTGCAGGAGGGCTCCCTTTTCTCCACACCCTCACCAGCACTTATTGTGTGTTGATTTGTTAATGAGCGCCATTTTGACAGGTGTGAGGTAGTATCTCACTGCAGTTTTAATTTGCATTTCTCTGATAATTAATGACGTTGAACATTTTTTCATATGCCTATTGGCCATCTGTATGTCCTCTTCGGAGAAGTGTCTATTCATTTCTTTTGCCCATTTTTTCATTGGATTGTTTACATTCCTGGTGTTGAGTTTTACAAGTTCTTTATAAATTTGGGTTATTAACCCCTTATCAGACATCTTGGCGAATATGTTCTCCCATTGTATGGGTTGTCTTTCTATTTTGTTCATGGTGTCTTTTGCTGTGCAAAAGCTTTTTGGTTTGATATAGTCCCATTTGTTTATTTTGTCCTTTATTTCACTTGCCTGTGGAGATATATCGGCAAAAATATTACTACGAGAGATATTGGAGAGTTAACTGCCTATGTTTTCTTCCCAGATGTTTATGGCTTCATGACTTACATTTAAGTCTTTTATCCATTTTGAGTTTATTTTGTAGTAATTGTTCTAGAAACTCAAGAGTGGCTGTGTGAGATCACAAAGCTAGAAAGCTTTGGAGCTGGGATCTGTCTATCCAATCTCTGCAGGGTGAAACAATGAGTTCTACAAGTTTTATACTTCTAAGTTCTACAAGAGTCAACTTAGATTTTTTATTGCAGGGCACAGAAGAGGGTGAAACCATTAAAAAAGCTGAAAAGTCATCTAGATAAATCACAGTTGTTGGCATGTAAAGGTGTCTTGGAAAGCCAGGCATGTTTTACAGAACCCCCTGTGATCTTGTAAATCAGTGATTTTCAAACCTTTAACACTTGGGGACCAGTGAAAAAAGAATTATTTAGGGGACAGCTAAGGCAAAGATCACCCTGAGCATAAACAAATTTAACTATGATCATTGGGTCTATATTCCCCATACAAAATCAGGGTGATTAGCTCTTTCACAGACCAGCATAAAGTTTCTGGCAAACTGGCAAGAAGTGAACCAGCAGTGGTCCTCGAACCAGCAGTTGAAAACACTGTTGTAAATTAAAATAATTGAAGATAGCTATGTCCTCACAGGGGCAGCCTTTGTTCCTGTTGCCCAAGTACCCTGCTTGACTAAATACTCCCACATTTCATCCAGTCAAGGGATGTTTTCTCCAGACAGAGAACTTTTCATGCTACTCAGACACGATCTACTCTGAAGGCTGACCCCAAAACCAGTATCACACCAAGGAGTTCTCATGCTTAGGAGCTCAGAAGTCACCTGGTCCAACCCTCATGTTTTACAGGTAAGAGACTGAAGAAACAGGCGTGGTGTAAAGACAGACCTTTTTGCTAAATAATTTACAGAATGTCAGGTATGGTGCTAGGGTAGCAATTTTCAACAATTTTTATCTCACAGCATACATAAACTAATTACTAAAATTCTGTAGCACACCAAAAAAAAAAAGTTATTTTTGCTGACCCGTCAATAAAAAGGTATAATTTTTATTCATTTCCACCCAAATGTTATTGTTGCTGACCGTTGCCATTATTTTATTTGACAATCAAAGGGAAAAGAGATCAGTGTCCCTGACTAGAGAGTCAGGATTGCATGTTTCAAAACTTCTTGTGGCATGAGGCTTGAAAACTGCTGTGTTAGAAGCTTGACACATACTTATTCTAAACCTTGCACTGATCCTCCAGGAATATATTGTTTTCCTTGTTTTACAGATATTGAAAAGCCGGGTTTAGAAAGTTAAATGACTATATCAAGGAGACACCACTTGCAAGCAGTAGAATCCAGTTTCCAGTCCACAGTATGTGAGTCCAAAGCTCAGGCTGATTCTCCATCCCTCCTGTCATCTCTGTTTCTACACTGGAGGCCCCAACCACTGCTGAGGCCAGTGTGCATCATATCACCTGGGTCACTATCAAAATAGAAATCCCCAGGCCCACCCAGACACACCAAACTTCCCATGGCCAAGACTCATACCTCCTTTCTTTTATCTCCCATTTTACATGCCGAGTGCAGGGAGGTATGCATTTGTAAAAGGCTCCCTTATTGGTGTAGCAGGATTGAGAGTTTTGACTGAGGTCACATTCAGCCAACCTCAATCCTGAGCCGGGTTACTAGGAGGGGATTCCATTTGGTAATTTTCTGTAAGAACTTCTCGTGAGTTCTTTTAACTTTGTTGTCCTGTTGTTACCCAGTCATGAAGACATGCTGTGCACCAAACCCACAGGAGGCAAAAAGGCAAAATATCAACCCAACGGTCAATGCAGGTCTCCTGCTGCTCTGATGCGTCTTTCTGAATGGGAGCGCAAGGCAGGCTCACGTATCACCACCATTCCCTAAAGCAGGTTCACTTCTATTTGCACAAGGAAAGCATACACCTCACTATACTGTTATTGAAAAGGCCTTGGTGGCAAAAGTTGCTCATCATCCACTTTTATGTGAGAGTCTGACATTTGGGCAACAGAAAAAAGAAATCAATTCAAGCCAATGACATTTCTATGGGAAAGGCCTTAGCACCACAAAAGAGTGAGGCAAAGTGGCAGTTAACCCTGTGGTGGCCTTATTGTTCCTCATTAATGCCTGGGAACACTAGGACCTCTGAGAAGAGGGCTCAAAGAAAGAGGGCTGCCACCTGTTGCTCGGGATGACATCACCACCCCGGCCAGAGCAGCTTGTGTGTATGCCGTTAATCAGCCCGGCCTCTCTGCAGGCCCATTCACTAAGACCTCAACTGTCAGCACTCCGGCTTCAGAATTCCAAAGGGATCTGTCAAAATGCCTGGCCTCCATCCTCGGGAAAGCAGGCCTGTATTCAAAGTTACTATGGAGGGGAGGGGTGATGATGGTGTGGTGAAAGTCTCTTGTTTTGTGACTGTTGTGTTTGTTTACAAGCCTACCGGTAAAAGGGCAGGAGGGCTAGGGAGAAGACCAAGAGGAAGCCCACCTTGTCCCATGTGAGGGGAACAGGAAACAGGTCAGACGGAATATTTCCTTTTAACACAAGTGCTGTAGCCCACTTTCTACTTTTCTTCATTTGTTAATGTTCAAAAACTCCTCTAAGGATGAACTGCAAATGGTGTAGCAGAATCAAATCTGCTACCAAGTTGGAATCAAAGATGTTAAAGTTATTAGTGAAAGCTTAGGTGTCACCCTTTCTTCTTGCAGGTAGGTAAACTGAGTCTCAGAGACAAAGAGTGATGGTCCCAGTCCTTTATTGATGAGAGTTTGCTGCTCACCATAGCTGGTTTCTTCTTCCTCGGCACACCATAGGACTAGAATTTCCAGCTTTCCTTGCAGCTGAGTGTAGCCATGTGACTGAATTGAAGCAATGAGATGCGTGTCACTTTCAGGCTGGCCCTGGACAACTTTCCATGCATGTTTCCTGCTCTTTTCCTTCTGCTGGCTTACTACAGTCAATGTTAAGGCTGAACTGTAGCTCAGCTCTTCTTCCTGCCCATCTGCACCTCAGTGCCCGGTCATGCTGCTATCTCTCATAGCAGAACAGTTTACACCAGAAACTTGTCCCTTTAGGATATTTGTATATTTTCATAACATATTTTTTTTATTAAGTGAGAGGCAGGAAGGCAGGTAGACAGACTCCCACATGTGCCCTTACTGTGATCCACCTGCCAAGCACCCTACGGGCCATTCTCTGCCCATCTGGGATCACTGTTCTGTTGCTCAGGCAACCAAGAAATTTTAGCACCTGAGGTAAGGCCATGAAGCCTTCCTCAGTGCCTGGGGCCAACTTGCTCCAACTGAGCCATGACTTCAGGAGAGGAAGAGAGAGATAAAGGGAGAGGGGGAGGGGTGGAGAAGCAGATGGTTGCTTCTCTTGTGTGCCCTCACTGGGAATCAAATCTGGGACTTCCACACACTGGGCCGATGCTCTACGACTTAGCCAACCAGTCAGGGTCTTCTGGATATATTTTAAATGCCTTCTGAATTCATCCTTAATTATATATTAGAAACAAAATTGGGATAAATTTTTCTATCAAGTATTTTCTGACCCCTTGACAAAGCAATATCTTTATTAGTTAAATCATGAAACAGACTCCTCTCAACCCTGATGTTTCTAGTTTACTACTTTCATAACTCAACCTCTTTTTGAGCCTCTTTTTTTAGTAGGAAGTTGCCTATAGGCAATGCCATAAAATTTGCACTGTAAGAAGCAGAGAAACTGTTTCAGAACAGATTATATGGTCCCTGAGAAAGACTATATCCATTAAGAAGGGCTCCTTGTGGTTAAATGGGTTCAGAAATTCATAACCAGAGTTTAGCAGTCATTGCTAATAGTGGCCTCTTTCAAGCACTGCATTTTCATGGAAAAGACACAGGCCAAGCTGCCAGTCTTCTGCATTGTGTTCCTGTCATCTGAGCCAACCCTTAAAAAGCAGGTGCTGGCATTGTCTTTCTACCAATGGGCTGAAACCTGGCCTGTTCAATCAAAACTGCACAGCTATATCCTCATTGGCATTTTCACTGATCAATCAAAGCTGCTCCATTTGACCAATCAGAATGTGTGATTCTGACCAATCAGGATAATGCTATCTGTACCAAGCAGACTGTGCAACTTTGGATGCCTCATTCGCATCAAAATGGACAGGGACCAGGAAAGAGACTTTCTCTAAAAAAAGCCATCTGCCCTTTGTTTCTACAGAACACACTTTTCATTTCCACCAGAGGCTGTGTCTCCCTAGTTTATAAACAGTTTACTTGAATCAAGTTTTTCCTTTCACCACACCCCAGATTGGGGACTCCTCTTGGCATTAGATGGGTGGCAGCAAACTTTTGGGGATGAGTGTTAAATAAAAATATCTTGGAGTATAAGACAGTTAAAAGTAGAAGAAAAAAATGCAACTTGCATTTCTCTAACACAGAAAGTGTTAGCATCCCAAGCGAGCATGGCTATATGAATGGAATGGTTCTTTAGGTGGCCTGGTGGAGAAGAACAGAGAAGGGAAGAACCATAACAAGTTAAAAGGAGACTGTGCACATACGCTGCCCTCCCCCCCCCCCCCGGCGGGGGGGCTTGGAGCTGAGACCAAGACCTGAGGAAGACTGAGTTCATACTTGACAGATCTCTGGTCGTTATTTCAATTTTTAAGGTTTCAATGATCAGCAACTAAAGTGGCAAAACTTGGTTTACAGTTCAATCCATGGAAGTTACAAAAACCCTAGAAAAACTCTCTTGGGGGCTCTTTGTATCTAATGTATCTACTATTTCTGTCATATCTTTCCTATTTTGAGTATTTTATTATTCCTCCTTTTTATTAATTAAAAAAAGAAACCTGTTGTCAGTACAACTAGATGAACATAACTACAGTTGGTACTTATTAAGTTTTCAAAAATATGTTATTTTTACTGGACTCATTCTTCCATACTTGACAACATCACGTTGGCAAGAGCACAACAGAGATGATGAGAGGTCAGTATGGTAGGGCTATGGTATTCAAACCAAATGTCAACAGGAGTTTGTGGGAGGTTCTAGAGGAATCTTAATTTATTTTTTTTTAGGCAAACAGACACTATTCTAACCTTTCCATATGACAGTATTAAAATGATTTTGACTATAGAACATAATTGGATAAACATGACCTAACAAACTCTTGCAGGAGTTTGAGCATAAATCAGCACAACAACTGTCATAGATGACAAATGAGACAAATATAACTCCTTGCTCAAGATTTTTAGAGTAGGAATTCTAGACCAAACATATGACCAAATTAAAACTGTTTCTTCTTCATTAAATCTAGTACAGCAAACAAAATCCAAAACAAATAACCAATCTGCTTTCATTGGGAATAAAGGTGTGGGCTGGGGGAATGAGGAGGAAAGACTAAATAGAGGAGAAGAATTCATAAAAGTACCCACTTCAAATGGCAAACAAATAAACACTAATATTTGGATACCGCATATAACATAAATATTACTCTAAAGGATCCAACATTAATCTAACATTTAAAATTCTGGTACAGTGGCTTTACTGGTGAATTTTACCAAACATTTTAAAAAGAATTAACACCAATCATTCTCAAACTCTTTCAAAAGAAACTCCCCAAAGTCGAGGGAACACTCCCAAATTCATTTTATGATGCTAGCATTATCCTGATTACAAAACCTGAAAAGGACACTAATAGAAAAGAAAGCTAGCCTGACCTGTGGTGGCGCAGAGGATAAAGCGTCGACCTGGGAACACTGAGGTCGTCAGTTCAAAACCCTGCACTGGTCTGGTCAAGGCACATATGGGAGTTGATGCTTCCAGCTCCTCCCCCCTTTTCTCTTTCTCTTTCTCTCACTCTGTGTCTCCTCTCTAAAATGAATAATATAAAAAATAAAATAAAATAAAATAGTAAAGAAAGCTACAGGCCAACATCCCTGATGGATATAGACACAAAAATTCTCAATAAAATACTAGCAAACCAAATTCAGGAGCACAATGTAAAGATTTTTTTACCATAATCAAGTAAAATTTATCACTAGGATGCAAGGATGGCTCAACATATGCAAGTTAATCAAGATACTCCAAATTAATGGAACAAAAGAATATAATCGTATATTCATCTCAATAGATACAGAAAAAGCATTGAACAAAATTCAACATACATTCATGATAAAAACTCTTAATGAATTAGACATAGAAGAAATATATCTCAACATAACAAAGGCCATATATGACAAACCTGGGAGCTAAAATCATACTCAATGGTGAAGGTTTGAAATCTCTTCCTCTAAGATTAAGAACAAAATTAGAGTGCCCATTCTCACCACTAGAAGTTTTAGCTAGAGTAATCAGACAAGAAAAACAAACAAAAGGTCTCAGAATTGGAAAGAAGTTAAATTGTCTTTATTTTCAGGTGAAATTATTTTATATACAAAATAAACCCAAAATACTCAGTTAAAAAGCTGTTAGTTTTAATCAATGAATTAACTAAAGTTGCAGGATACAAAATTAACATACAAAAATCAATAATGTGGTCAATGATGACAACCCTTATTGTCTTGAAGAGAGATGATGACATAAAAATCATGCTCAATAGGATTACGCTGAGGCCCAGTGTAAAAAAAAAAAAAAAAAAATCAATAATGTTTTTAAACAGTAACAATAAATTTTACAAAACAAACAAGGAAATCAGTCCCATTTATAATAGCATCAAAAACTAAAAAAATTAGAAATAAATTTAACTAAGATGGTAAAGATCTCTACTCTGAAAACTAAAAGGCATTGATTAAAGAAATTGAAAAAGACACTAAGTGGAAAGGTATCCTGTGTTCATGGATTGAAAGAATATCATTAAAATGTCAATATTACCAAAAGCCACCTATAGATTCAATGTAGTCCTTATTAAGATTCCAATGGCATTTTTTACAGAAGAAGGAAAAACCCACCTAAAACTTATATAAAACCATAACAGACCCTGAATAACCAAGAAAAGTCTTGAGTAAAAAAGACAAAACAGGTCCTGGTCAGTGGCTCAGTGGATAGAGCGTTGGCCCAGCATGCGGACGTCCCAGGTTCAATTCCTGGTCAGGGCACACAGGAGAAGTGCCCATCTGCTTCTCTTTCCCTCTTTCGCCCACTTTTCTCCCTCTTCCCCTCTCTGAGCCAGTGGCTCAATTGGTTCAAGTATGGCTCCATGCGCTGAGAATAGCTCAGTTCTTCCAAGCATGACAGCCTCAGGCACTAAAAATAGCTTAGTACTTGATCATGGGCCCCAGATTGGGTTGCTGGGTGGATCCCATTTGGGATACATGTGGGAGGTCATCTCTCTATCTCTTCCCTCTCACTTAAAAAATAAAATAAAAAACAAAACAGAAAGTATTACACTTCCTGATTTTAAGATACACAATAAAACTATAGTCTATCCAAAATAGTGTGGTACTGGCATAAAAACAGACAAACCAACCTACTGAACAGAATCGAGAGCCCAGAAATAAATCCAAACACATACAGTCAACTAACATTTGTAAACAGAGCCAAAAATACTCAGTGGAGAAAAGACAGTCTCTTTAATAAATAGTGCTGGAATAATTGGATATTCACATGTAAAAGAATGAAACTGTATGTCCTCTTTGGAGAAGTGTCTATTCATTTCTTTTGCCCATTTTTTGATTGGATTGTTTACCTTCCTGGTGTTGAGTTTTACAAGTTCTTTATAAATTTTGGTTATTAACCCCTTATCAGATGTATTATCAAATATGTTCTCCCATTGTGTGGTTTGTCTTTTTATTTTGTTCATATTGTCTTTAGCTGAGCAAAAGCTTTTTAGTTTGATATATTCTCATTTGTTCATCCTGTCCTTTATTTCACTTGCCCATGGAGATAAATCAGCAAATATATTTCTGTGAGAGATGTCAGAGAGCTTACTGCTTATGTTTTTTTCCAAGATGATTATGGTTTCATGACTTACATTTAACTCTTTTATCTATTTTGAGTTTATTTTTGTGAATGGTGTGAGTTGGTGGTCTAGTTTCATTTTTTTGCAAGTACCTGTCCAATTTTCCTAACACCATTTGTTAAGTGAATAAACCAGGCAGAGAAATAAAAATATCATATGACCTCACTCATTTGAGGAATTTAATGAACAAAGTGAACTGAGGATCAGAATAAAGGCAGAGGCAGGATAAAAGGGACCAGAAGGAAAGCGGTCAGAGGGAAAGGGGATGAGAGGATGGGATCAGAGAATGGAAAGAGATTGGTGAAATTATATATACATAACAACACAGCGTTATAGAGAGCAGGACAGCAAATTCTGGAGGGAAGGCCTTGGGGAAGGGTCAGGGGGGTGTCGAGGGGAACACGGGGGTGGGGGTGAGATATATTCGGTGGGTCACTTGAATCTATGTAAACATAATAAATTAAAATCAATAAAAATTAAAAAAAAAAGAATGAAACTGGATCCATATCTTAACACCAGTCACAAAAATTAATGCAAAATAAATTAAAGACTTAAGTGTAAGACCTGAAACTGTGAAAGTCCTAGAACTAATCACAGGAATAAAGCTCTTTGACATGGGTCTTAGTAATGAATTTTTGGATACAACTTCTAAAATACAAGCAATGACAACAAAAGAAAGAAATAAACCAGTAGGACTACAGACTGTATCAAACTAAAAAACTTCTGCACAGCAAAATAACAACAACAAAGTGGCCCTGGCTGGTTTGTGCAGTTGGTTAGAGCATCATCCCGAAACATTAAGTTTGTAGGGTCAGTCCCCAGTCATAGCACATATGGGAAGTAACCAGTGAATGCACAACTACTATAAGTGGAACAACAAATGAATGCTTCCATCTCCCTCTCTTTTTTTCTCTCTCATCCATCCTTTCTCTTCCTAAAATCAATCAATTAATAAATTTTACAAAGAGAGCAATGGCAGACTAAAATCTGCAGAGTAGGAAAAAATGTTAGAAACCACATATCTGTTAAGTGGTTAATATAAAAAATAAATAAAGGACTCACACAACTCAATAGCAAAAAAAGAACAAAAACAAACAACCCAAATAAAAAGTGGGCCAAGGATATGAGTAGAAGTTTCTTCCAAAAATATATGAAAGGCCAACAGGTACATGAAAAGATGCCCAACATCATTAGTCATTACGAAAATAAAAATTACCACCATAATGTGATAACATCTCATGCCTGTTAGAATGGCCGTGATCAAAAAGACAAGAAGATAACAAATGCTGGTATGAATTTGGAGATAAAGGAAGGCTTGTACACTGTTGGTGGGATTGTAAATTGTGTAGCCACTATGAAAAAAAAACAACAGGGAATTTTCTTAAACATTTAAAAATAGAACTAAAAGAAAAAAGAACAAGAACTCTATATCACCTAGTAATTACATTTCTTGGTATATATTCAAAGGTAATGAAAATTATAATTTGAAAAAACATGTGTACCCCCATATTCATAGCAGCATTATTTACAATTGTTAAGACAAGGAAACAATTCAAGTGTCCACTGATGAATGAATGGATTAAAAAAAAAGAAGCTATGCTATAATGAAATATTATTAAGCCATTAAAAGTGAGTATGAAAATTCTACCATTTTCATCAACATGGATGAAATGTGAGGGGATCATGGGATCAAGTTAAATGAGTAAGTCTGAGAAAGACAAATATTACATGATCTCCTTATATGTGTGGTCTAAACAAAAACAAACTCATAGAAAAAGTAATCAGAGTAGTGGCTACCAGAGGCAGAAGATGGGGAAAGGGAGATTAGAGGAAGTTGGTTAAAAGGTACAAATTTGCAGTTATAATGTAAAATAATTAGGAATATAATGCACAACGTGATGACAAGAGGTAATGCCGCTATATGACAGGAAAGTTGTAAAGAGAGCTAATTCTAATAGTTGTGATCACAATTTTTCTCCCTTTTTTTCTTGCTTATCATTGCATCTGTATAAAAAGATGGATGTTAGCTGAACCTATCATAGTAATCATTTCTCAGTATATGTAAATCAAACCACCATGCCACACAACTTAAACTTATATAGGCATGTATGTCAATTATGTTTCAATAAAACTTTAAAAATTCTGGGACAAAACTATATATCAAATTCATTATGTGTTTCATATTCTACTTCACAAGCTACATTGATAATTATTAATCTTTAAAGAGATATTAATTATATCTTAAAGTGCTTGTGCTAGTAGGATAACACATTTGTCAAGTCCAAACAACGTGTTAGATATTTTATCTCTACTAATTCATCTTACAGAAGAATAAAAAGTAAACTTAAAGGATACTTTAGAACCTAGTTAAAAATAGGATATCAATAATCAATTGATCACCAAGATTCTGACTGTGGTAATTTCTGGCCATTTATTCCAGACACTGATTAATATCTCCTGTGTATCAGGTAGCAGAAGGAAAAGTAATATCAATCAAACAAAGTCACTATCTTCAAGAAGTTCACAGCTCAGTGGGAGAGGCAGATATGAGAAAATAGCTTGTTAAAATATAACAGATTAAAAAGGTTAAACTATTCATTCTGTGTACTATGCACTTCTGGAGCATACAGTAGTGAATTGATCATTGTGAAGAGGGAACAAAGGGAATAATCCAGTTGGGTTTTGAAGAATGAGTAGGAGATTGCCAAGCAGGGAAAGGACATGCTATTCTGAACATGCATTATCTATAAAATATGGAGATAAGAACAAGCTTATGTATCTGGAAAACACAATCCCAGAAAGGTGTGTGTGTGTGTGTGTGTGTGTGTGTGTGTGTGTGTGTGTAGGGGCCTTTGGTAATGGAGAGCCATTGGTGGTTTTCTAATATCCAAGTTACACGGGTTCATCTGTTTTCAAACAGTAACCCACAGCTACATGAAGCCCAGACTGAGAAGGAGAACAACAGAACTAAGTTGGTTGATGTAGAACTGTTTTAAGACAGTGGACCAAAATAAGAACTAGAAAATAAACAGATTCATAATGTAGAAGTGAGAATGTATCAGATATGGTGACTGGTCTGATGCGGGAAGTGGGAAACGGCACTTAAGAATACAGTAATAGGATTTATTTTTTTCAAGTTTGACCAGGTAGATTTGCAGTTTCTCAAAAAAGGAAGAGTGAGTTTAGATTGGTAGAACTTTTGTACGTGCTGGATTTGATGATAACTCCAGCTAGAGCTACTCAAGAGGCAGTTAGATATTCAGGTCTGAAGCTCAGGCGAGAAGACAAGGCAGAGTGGTGGAGGGGTATGTGGGAGTCAGTCAGCAGCTACCTACCCTCTTCCTGAACTGCAAGTGTGTCACTCCAGTGCAGCAACTTCTCTCAGCTCCTCCACTGCCCATAGAACCAGGTACAGACTCCTCATCTGAACTTTCAAAGACCACTGTGAGCTAGTCTCATCCTCTCTTCTCAGCCTTATCTCCCCAACCTGGATGCTCAAGCCACATCAACCACTGTCACTTCCTGAACAAGAACGTAGGCATTTGCTGCTATTTCCTCAGCTCTGCATTCCCATCCTGCCCATATTCAGTCCACTGGTGGAGAGCTAACTCATTTCAGGTTTCATTCCAAATCTCATCTTGACCTTCAGGTGTTCCCCCAACGGTACCGCTCAACGATGAACAAGCCCTTCTTCTTCTTTTTATTTACTTTTTTTTCTTTTTATTTTATTCATTTTAGAGAGGAGACACAGAGTGAGAGAGAGAGAGAGAGAAAGAGAGAAAAGGGGGAGGAACTGGAAGCTCAACTCCCATATGTGCCTTGACCAGACCAGTGCAGGGTTTTGAACTGGCGACCTCAGTGTTCCCAGGTCGACGCTTTATCCACTGTGCCATCACAGGTCAGGCCAAGCCCTTCTTCTTGAATGGTCTCCCAGGACACGCAGTCCACACCTCTGCAGCGAGGTCTTAGTTCCTCCAGCCTGGCCCATCATGTCTCTATAAGTCACTCTCCTGCATTAGACTGGGAGTTTATCTGGAGCAGGGCCATTCCCACTGGACAAGCTAAATAAAGGAGTGTTGAACAGAAATGGCTCCTTGGGCTTAAACCATATAACATCCTTTGCTCTGCTCTAGGGAACACAGAGTCTTGCTATCACATTGGAGGCAAAAAGCTTCAGGGCTGATCACTTGGGCCCCAGTGGGGAATAGAGAACTCAGGATGATGTGATGAAACATGACAAATGACTTGGTGAATTGACGAAATTGCAAAGATTAGACCTTCCTTCTTTCCTGGTGTTCATCCGGCTTCTCTACTTGTCACGACCCTTCCTGCCAAGCCCGAGCAACAAGACTTCCCTGTGCAGAGTGCAAGAAGAGGGAATATGTGAATTCTTTGACAATTTAATTGTAAGGTTTTCGTGTTTGTGTACTCATCAGATTTTTAAAAATGATTATTGTCACTTATATGAAAACACAAGCATCTGTGACCTTGACTATGGATGAATGTAGGCTGTAATCTCAGCTGTCAACAGTTAATATCTTTCCAGAAAAACAACATAACCTCCAATTATAAGGGAATTGCACTAGAAAGGAATTAGGTTAATGAGGGGTGGATCTCAGAGTAGAGGCAGGCTCTTCTTCCTTGTAAACTCTCATCACCGAGAGTTAGGGATGCAGAGACCATCAAAAGAAGCTCCCACCTACCCCCAGATGCTGCCTCTAGTTTCTACCATTTGAAAGGCTGGTACCACACTTGTGCCTGTTCCTGATAATGGCTCCTGGCATCTGATGCCACATTAGTTGACAAGACACCAACCAGCAACTTGGATTCTGAATGCCAACATGAATGCATGTATCTTTAGATTCTGCTCATAAAATATAGCTCCTTCTATATTTATACAGGTCATGCATGTTAATGTGTTCCTAATAATTATGGTAACAGCAGTAATAACATTAATATAGAGATAGAAGAAAAACAGATCATCTTCTTGGCTACCAAAAGAGCCACTTTTCTGTATAATAATCACCCACATTCACAGATGTGTAAGGCATGCATCTTTCATCTGCTTAAAGATCCTCTGACTGTCAAACAAAAAACAAAGATTCTTTGTATTGTTCTGTCTTATAATTTCTCTCTTACAATCTCTGCCTGGACTATATAAATAGCCATCATTTATTTTTAGGAAAAAATTAGACGCTGACTTATTGATCATTTGTAAAACGGCTCTCTCCTCTCTCCAGTTCTTTCTAAAATGTTCACAAAATATTTCTAAAGACAAAGCATTCCCTCCCACCAAATAAATTTGTTTGATGCTTCCAAACAGAGCAGTGGAGATGGAAACATTTATATATTTGAGTGGACATGTGTCAACATGCTCTAAAGGAAAAAAAGACACCAGTGCATCTTAGGAGCCCTGCCAACCACACACTTTAATGCCCATCCATTATGCCTTGGAATCCATGTGCGAAACTGTCTTCATGACTCTAGGGGGTCCTTGAAGGCAGGATGTGGATCTTGAAATTGAATTAATTTTAAGATTTTACCACATATGGTAACAGCATCTCCCCTCAGAGCTATGGGGCAGTTCCAGATACCTCATGGATCATGGCCAGGGTTCAAAAGACCACACACCCTTCGGTCTGCTTCATGTGACCACATTTTATCAAGTGTATTCCATGAATATTTCTGTATGCCATTGACTCAGATAGATTTATGTATTGGATGTGAACTCAGACAATTCACGCCTGAACAGCTTACCACAGAGTCATCCGCCTCCCGTCCCAATTCCACGGGGTCCCTTGGGTTCTGAACCATTTCCAAACCTCTCAGCACAGGTCTTTGCCTCAGTCCCACAGCTATTTCTGCTTCATTATCAGGTACTTACATAATGAAGTACCCAGATTAAAATATATATGTGTAGCTAGACAGAGAAGTAGAATAATGTTTCCTTAAGATTAATTTACCAGGTCTGTTGATACTACTGTTATTGCCACTAGATCTGAATGTTGAAGAAGCCCCACTGTGGAGACAGTTGTTGCTCTTTGAGTCATAATCTAGAACAAGATGCATTTTTATGTGCTTATGATTTTGTAGAAGATTTTAGGTGAAAGCTATGTGAAGAAAGCCTTTCAGCCCATGAAGTCAGTGACAGGCTGACTCTGTTATTTGCCTTTGTCTCCAAGCTATGAAATTCAAAGCAAGAAAAGGCTAAATCCACAGTTTAAGACCACAGTTTAGATCACTGCACAAGAGACCCAGACTTTTCATTCCCTGTTCTCCTCTTAGCATAACACTAACCCTCCTAATAATCACCATCACTCTCAAAAAGAACCACCATGAGACACCACTCCATCATGATTAGAACAAGACCTTGTTAGTATGTAGGATGCAGTCTGGGGCAAGCATGACTGTTTCTTGGTGTAGGACTTTGTGGATTTTGGACATTTCAGTGGACAGATCTCTGCTCTGAACCTCAAGAGGATAATGCTTGCTAATCTCATTATCTAACCCTGCTGTCTTCTGCCATAGCTATCCCAGCCCCAGCCCCCACCACTTGGTAAGATGTCAAAGAAAATGAAATGCTTTTGATATAGGGACTCTGAATGTTCATTTAGGACCTCATCTCTTTCATGGATTTAAAGATACCTTAATAAACCTTGTCCCCCTCATGCCGCAGCCCCATCCCCAGCACAAATGTTCATGTATTTCCAAACAGCAATTCACTCTTAGGTTAGACTTTGCAATAAATAAATGAGTAAATGAATAAAAAAAAATTACTAGTAGAAATCCAAAGAATTATTTGATTTTTTATTATATTATTCTCATTCTTATGTGGAGTCCCTACAGTTTATCAGACCAAGACAAAAGAAAAATCAAGTGATGCCCAACATGGCTACACTAAGACTTCCCTAGTTCTCCTTTCATGTTTTTCTACATGTCACCTGAAAAGTACAGCCATATTCTCAACATGTGGCTAAGTGACAGCCCAAGAAAGAGCTCGAATCTTGCCTTTTGTCCCCCCCCCAACCCAGTACCTTTCAAGTGTTCCTCAGAGAGTTGCTGTGCAAAGCAGCATATGCATAAAGCAGCATACGCACGGGGTTGGTGTCCACACACAGGAGGTCCAGTCTCAGTTCCCTGAGACGTGCTTGGCAGGCTCTCCATCGTCCCTCCTGCTTGGCTACTCCCTGCAATGTGTCTTCATCACTGTCAGTCATCAGCCGTCACTCATGTTTTGGGAACAATGCCAACTTCTACCATCAACTTTGTACTTCTTTTTATTTTCTTTCTGTTATGTTCATGAATACAATAGGGAGTCTGAATCTAGGCAGCAGCCCTCCCTGAGATATTATTTCTCCAGAAACCAATGTTCCTTTACTAACACTTGACTATTTTTCATCTCAAAAATTTCCTGAAATTTTCATTGGCAAAATCAGAATAATTAGGAAGAATTGGTGAGGAAAATCAGAAGTTAATACAGTGTGTCCGTAAAGTCAAGGTGCACTTTTGACCGGTCACACGGTCAAAAGTGCACCATGACTTTACAAACACATTGTATTTGTGAGCATTCTTAGAAAGAGAAGGTAAAAGGAGAACCTTCGCTTGATACTCCTGGGTGTGACTTTATAAGGAAGAGGTAGGAAGGCAGTCAACTTTCCAGTCTAATGATTTCACCCTTGTTTGGGAGTTCAGACTCAACATACAACATAATTGTGTAATAATGAGGACTTGCTGTACTATTACATTCCCTGAGTGCTATTCTTCAATAAGGGTGAATAGCAGAAATAGCATGGACTTGGGAGTCAGGTTCCACCTGGATTTGCATCTGAGCTCCGCCACATGATCTTGGGCAAGACTGTTAACCTCTGTGAATTTTAGTATTCTGCACTGTTATAAAAGGAGGGGATAGCTGATCAGCCTTCGCTCTGTGAGGGTTATGTAAGAACACATAGTACATTTTAATTTTTTCTCTTATCCATAAACTCCATAGTTGGATACAGAGTATGATGATGACCTAGCTACTCCTATCCCCCAAACAGGAGCTTCAATTGGACAATGAGGGTTTGATAGACTAAAATGGGGAAAAGAGGACAGTATATGATGATGATGATGATGATGATGATGATGGCAGCAATGGCCAAGAGAATGAGGACAACTACATTTTAGATCCTTTTCCCATAAGGCAGTTACAATCCTGCACTCAGGCAAAGCCGATGGAGCAGGCTGAGCCAGCTGTCTCTCCAAAAGAGAAGTTATCTATTCAGAAAGTAAAATGGGTTCTTGAGGAACTTACAAGCATGTCAACTTTTAGAGAAGATCTTGAGAAAACAGGTGAGATAGTAACTATAAAAAGACTAAAAATGTTCAGGCCTTGTCTTCTTAAGTCAGCGCTGAGTCAAGAACCTCTGGGAAAACAGCAAAGCAAATGGCAATCACTGGACTGGGGCTCAGCATAACTGGATAAATGGAGATCAAAGTAGATGTCATTCAGTCTGGCTTCCTTCCACAGTGTCCCTGATGGATGCAAAACAACTCCTCTTTTGCTCCCTGTTCCTGATTGAGACACTACCTCATCCTAATGCCTACTTTGGAAATGATTCTGAATCTAGCCTGCACTGTCCAGTATGCCAGTTCCAGTCTAACATGGCTATTGAGCACATGAAATGTGGCCTGTGAAACTGAAGGAACTGGTTTTGAAGTTTCACTTAATTTTAAGTCGTTCAAATTTAAATTAAAAATATTGATATTTTTACATCATTTCTGGGAAACTTTTAAATCTATTTGGAAAATCCTGGATATGGAAATCTATTTTTTCAACTGTAAATTATAGGAAATCTACATATAGATGAATTATTTCTGATGAAAACAGCATTCAAATTGAGATGTGTCATTAGAGTAAAATGCACATCAGATTTTGAAGACTTAGTATAAAAACGAATGTAAATATCTCATTAATATTCATATATTCATTACAGATCAAAATTATGTTTATGAATATTAAGTTGAATAAAATATATTATGAAAATTACTTTTGTCTGTTTACTTTTTAAGCTTTTAATGTGGCTAGAATATCTGAAATTACATACATGGCTCCAATCATAGTTATATTGTACAGACTGGTCTATAAAATCTGGAAATAGAAATACAGTTTCAGATATTGTCTGACCACTGAAAATGTTCTGGGAATATCATATCCTTTGTAATAGATTTGTTGGGTCTGGTCTGACAGGGCACAGACTTTGAAGCCAACAACCGAACCAGAATCTAGCTTCTGCTAATTTAGATATCAGCCTACTATTGTTGTCTGGGATCTCTCTGATCCCTGATGCAATATTTAAAGGTATTTGCTTTCCCTTTTATCTTTATGTCCTCTGAAAATTTGATAAATATGCCTTCTACTATTTGGTCAAATGGCAGAATGCTGTGGAATTCATCAGAGAGGGCTTCAAAGATGTGTGAATTCCTCAGCACACCCTGACTTCCTGACATCATTTGTAACAGGAAAGATGTTACCTCTCACAGTCCTTTCAAAGGGGCTCTTCTGTACTTTCTTTTTTTTTTTTAATTTTTACAGGGACAGAGAGAGAGTCAGAGAGAGGGATAGATAGGGATAGACAGACAGGAACAAAGAGACGTGAGAAGCATCAATTAGTTCTTCATTGCCATTGCGACACCTTAGTTGTTCATTGATTGCTTTCTCACATGTGCCTTGACCGTGGGCCTTCAGCAGACCGAGCAACCCCTTGCTGGAGCCAGCGACCTTGGGTCCAAGCTGGCAAGCTTTTGCTCAAGCCAGATGGGCCCGCGCTCAAGCTGGGAAGCTTGGGGTCTCGAACCTAGGTCTTCAGCATCCCAGTCCGACACTCTATCCACTGTGCCACCACCCAGTCAGGCTATACTCTTATGTGTTGATTTCACAGTCCTCACCATAAACTTGGTTATCTCTAAGTCCATGGCTACAAACACTATTTCTTTTCTGTGTGCCCACAGTAAAAATAATGGAATGCTACCTACTGAACTTCTGACATCAAATTTTTTACCCCAGAAAGAGTAGATGAACATATTTACCCTTCAGTGATTTGCTCACTCTAAGTTTGTTGGGCACACTACTAGATGTACTGCCATAGATATGTCTGGAGGATGGCCAACCATTCAGTATAATAGATCAGCTTGATCCCTATTCTGGGGGTAGGGTAGGTCTTTGGTGATGCCACTTCAAAACAGGCATGCCTTATACAAATAGATCTGATAAATGCTAAACAATGTGTCTTCCATGTGGAAATACATGCTCCTGTTTCAACCCAACACTTTCCTCTTCTAGGATAAGGTCTCCTTTGGATTAATGTTTGGTGGCAGTCACCAAGTTTTCTTTTTTCCTATAGCTATCACCCAATTCTCCCCCCACCCCCAGAATAATCTGTAATGCAGGTTTTTGAAGGAGAAAACATGTGGTGAAAATGAGTAGTAGAGGAACAGGCAGAGAAATTAATGGAAAAGGCAGAGCTCCAAGGGGCAAGTCTGAGTCAATCTGTTTTTGTTGCTCCATCTATAAAATGGAATCCAGGCTGACAAAATCTTCCACCCAGAGATGCTGTATTAATTGGATAATTAATGACTGTAACTCACTTTTAAAAATCCAAAGAATGTCATTAATGCTAAGTATTTTTTACAGAGAAATCATTTAAGTAATTAGCAAAACTAAGGTTGCTCTGAATTAGAAACTACATTTCAACTTGAGAATCCATTATTAGAATGGTTAAAAAAAAGCAGAACTAATTGTGGTTTAAGCCATCATAATAAGAATTTTATGTCGCTGTCTGGTGGTTTGGATGTGTCATTACATCAGAATTATGAGCTATATCCAGTGGACCAGGTGGCTTGGGTTATAAAAACAAATATGTAGAAAAAAATGCATGCATGCAATTGGAAAAGATGAAATAGAAAAGAAGACATTTATATGCTAACAGCTGATGGACCTAGACTAGGACAAAGAATCACTTCCCAGCCCCCGGAAGACAACACCAGCACCGGGTTGGAGTTGAAGGGAACAAAGCAAATTCACCAGCAGTTATCTATCTGTATTCTACAGTTGAGACAATGGAAAATTTAACAACCAAGCTCCATCTTCATATCACTGAAGATTATGTTATTTTATGTCTCTTACCAAGAGGACTTGGTGGGCATTTGTCACAAGAAGCAGAGCCAATGGCTTGAATCAAATGTGGGGTTAAGAAACCCAATTCCAGGTCGGAACTTCAAGGTCGGTGGACCTTTGCCACGGTGTGGGCAAAGATTTCAAACATTGCATAGCCCAGTTCCTCTTGTGGCCCCAAGAAATGTAGGATGGAAAAGATTTAATGTATTTAGTTGCTTAAGATTTAGTTAGGGTTATTTACTCAACCATTCATTCATTCATTCATTCAATATATATTAAAGAAAGACTAAATGTAAGGTGCAATTCTGGCTGGACAATATGAGGTTACAAAGCTAAATCAGACATAGGACTACTTTTCTCCATTGACTTGAGAAAGATAGAGAGAGAAAGATAGAGAGAGAAGCATAAGCTTGTTGTTTCACTTGGTTGTTCCATTTAGTTGTGCACTCATTGATTGCTTCTCCTATATTCCCTGACTGGGGATTGAACCTGCAACCTTGGTGTGCCAGGACAATACTTTATTTACTAAGCAAGTTGTCCAGGGCCCACAGACCTCTTATGGAGCTTTCAGTCAAGCTTATAAAATAAACCAGTAATAATTAACAAAAATAATCCAGCACAATGCTCAGTTGTGGACACCAAAAGAATGTTGAAGAGCTGAACACAAGGCAGAGAGGGGGTAAATGCCATGTTCAAGGCAAACACTCTGGGAGGTCAGAGTCAGGGGAGGGCAGTTCCCATCAAGCAAGGCTGGTGGAACATATTCTGTGGAAGCTGAGCCTGAAGGATCTGGAGTAGACAGCTGGAGCCATGAGGCAAAAATGTATAGAGAAATAATAACAGTGATAACAAATATTTATGATGGCTTATTTTACTAAAAAGACTATATAGCCTGACTAGGCAGTAGCGCAATGGATAGAGCATTGGACTGGGAGACAGAGGACCCAGGATCGAAACCCCAAGATTGCTCGCTTGAGCGCAGGCTCATCCAGCTTGAGTGTGGGCTCACCAGCTTGAGAGTGGGGTTACTGCTTGAGTGTGGGATCATAAACTTGACCCCATGGTCACTGGCTTGAGCCAAAAGGTCTCTGGCTTGAGCCCAAGGTCTCTGGCTTGAGCAAGGGGTCACTCGGTCTGCTGTAGCCCCAGTGAAGGCACATATGAAAAAGCAATCAATGAACTAAGGAGACCAAAGAGCTGAAATGAAGAATTGATGCTTCTCATCTCTCTCTCTTCCTGTCTGTCCCTCTCTGTCCCTCTTTCTCTCTGTCACCAAGAGAGAGAGAGAGAGAGAGAGACTATACAGTAATAGCTTAGTTTTTGTTGACTTTGGTTATCATCGGTTTCAGTTTTCATCTTTTTATTTATTTATTTTTTTTTACAGGGACAGAGAGAGAGAGAGTCAGAGAGAGGAATAGATAGGGACAGACAGACAGGAACGGAGAGAGGTGAGAAGCATCAATCATTAGTTTTTCGTTGCCGTTGCAACACCTTAGTTCATTGATTGCTTTCTCACATGTACCTTGACCGCGGGCCTTCAGCAGACCGAGCAACCCCTTGCTGGAGCCAGCAACCTTGGTTTCAAGCTGGTGAGCTTTTGCTCAAGCCAGATGGGCCCGTGCTCAAGCTGGTGAGCTCGGGGTCTCGAATCTGGGTCTTCTGCATCCCAGTCCAACGCTCTATTCACTGCGCCACCGCCTGGTCAGGCTCATCATTTTTTTTCAGCAAATAATTTGTCTCGGTTTTCGTTGGTTGCCTTGGATTTCATCAGCATGCCCATGTGAACTTGCTGCTAATTTAGCAAAAACAAAGAGCAACCCGTGCGTTCTCCTGCTCAGTGTGATGTTGTTTCTGGTTGTATGAGTATTACTCTGCGCATCTAGCCAGACAATTACATTGCTTTTCAGTGTTCTGTGTTTTTATTCATTGCGAGTACTAATACTACAGTTGCATGTAAGTGATTACTGCTTATACCATATTTGGTGTAATGTGTTTATTTTGCGTTTTTCAGTTTCAAAATGTACATAATGCATATAAGATAAAAAATCACATGTGCTCAAATCTCATTGTCCCTGTTAAGTGTTTCCCTTGCTAATAATGCCATGTTAAATGTTCATTTATTCTTCACATTAGTCTTTTATATTCATTTTATATTAATTTCTTATTGTTTTTAGTATTAAATGCTACATTTATTTTCTATAAAATGTGTTTTTGGTATGTATTTTGGAGCGTCTAGAATGAATTAATTGAATTTACATTGATTCATATGGAAATAATTGCCTCGGTTTTTCTCAGTTTCGGATTTCGCCAATTGTTTTCAGACGGATTAACAACAAAAACTGAGGCATCGCTGTATAATAATACTTTGTCCTGATAACAAACCTAGATTATAGGTAAAGAAACAAGTGCAGAAGAATTAAGCAATATATCTATGGACATAACGTGATAGAGCCATATGCCTTCATTCATTCCATCAGTTATTTATTCATCCAATGTTTAGTAAGTGTTTACAAAGTGCCAGAAATAGTTCTAGGTGCTGGGGAGAAAGAGTCCAGGGTGCCGAGTATTGTTGCTCCCCTCCCAGTGGGAGAAGGAAAGGTATAGTAAATTTGTCTCTGATCAATTTATCTCCTGAACATTGCAGAGGGTGTGATATCTAAAGTCCCTTTAGTAAGTGGATTTCTGCCATCACTGGCAAAAAAAAGACATTCAAAGTAATTTAAAAAACATGCCATGGGAAAAGAAAGAAATGATGACTTAAAATGGAGTGATTTAGTAATTTACAAGTAAAATTTAAAACAAAATATCATAGACTTAGAAATATGCAATATGTCCAGAAGATTTATGGAGAGCTTTGAAAAATAGTGAGCAATACAAGTAGGAGCCGTTTTTCTAGAAGCACGAAGAGGCCTTGTTTCAGAGGCGGCACAAATGGTCTATTCTAGTGAAAAATTTAAAAAAATGGGGATATATTTAAAATACACAGAAGAATTCATGTTAATTAGGGCCATACTTAGGCAGCCAAGATGATGAGATGTAATTTGTTAAGTTCACAGTAGGGAAGAATAACAAGGAATTGGACCTTCCAACTGCAAAATTTGGAAACACTGAACGACGTAATGATTTAAGATTTATTGTGAACCAGACCCAGTTATTGCTTAATATTGCCAGAGCAACCAATTGCTTTAGGCAAGGGAGTTCTGGAAAGTTCCCAATGAATTTATATTTTAATAAATTTTTGGAAATCAGAGATCTGTTTTGATAGCCTTTACCAAAGTACAGTACTAATATATGCAAAGCATTATATTGGTGGGAAGATAGGTTGCAAAGATGAGTTAGAGCCCCTGTCTCCCAAGAGCTTAGAGTGGGGTTCAGGAAGACAGATACACCCCCAATTTTAATGTCACAAGGCAGCAAGTCCAGAGGGACACAGAAGCAGTTTCAGTGAATTCTGGGTCAGGGTCAAAATAAGCTTCATGGAGAAAAAATAAGCTTCATTGAAGGACGCACACATGTGCATATATGCACTTTTTGGGAGGGGCAGTTATTTTTTATTTATTTTCTACTTTTTGTTTTTTCTTTATGTAAGAGGATGGGTAATAGTGAGACAGACTCTTGCATGTGCCCCGACTATGTTCCACCCAGTAACCCCTGTCTGGGGCCAATGCCGAGCTATCATCAGTACCTGAGGTCAACGCTCGGACCAATAGAACTACTGGTTGTGGGAGAGGAAGAGAGAGAGAGAGGTGGGAGAGGGAAGGGAAGAGAAGCAAATGGTCATTTTCATGTATGCTCATGGAGTGAACCCGTGAGGTCCGCACACCAGGCCGATGCTCTATCCAGTGAGAAAACCAGCCAGGGCCTATGTTGTTGTTGTTTTTTTTTTTAAATGAAATGTATTGGGTGACATTGGTTAATGAAATTATGTAGGTTTGGAGTGTACAATTCTATGATACATCATCTGTATAATTGCACCGTGTGCCCAACACCCAAAATCAACTCTTCTTCCAGCATCATAAGTTTGACCCCCTTGACCCTTTACTCCTGCCCACCCCCTCCCTCTGATAACCACCATACTGTTGTCTGTGAATTCTTGTTTGTTTTTCTTGTTTGTTCATTTGTTGCTTGCAGTTTTATATCCCACATATGAGTGAGATCCCTACGGGGTAGTGCTTGACTTTTTCTGTCTGACTTACTGCACTTATAAATGCATGCTATTTGACCGGCAGAGAAAGGGATTTTAAACAGCATGAGAGCCCAAATGTAGGACATAAGCAAAGGAAATGAGACAGGAGCTGGGGCCAGAAGAGGTGGTAGCACTTCAGGAAGCATTTTCCAACTTCTGTATTTAAATAGGAGATGCAAAATCGTTACACTAGTACAGAAAATGGCCATTGTTTCCCAGTCAAATGTTTTTAGGCACTTTCTTTTTAAAATCTATTTCCGAGGAGCAATTAATTCAAAGGGAAAATCCATGTGAAGGAGCCAGAGAGAGCAGGAGAGCCCAGCCATCCCAGGGTGGCCTAATTTCTGAGTTTTATGCAAAGCCTTGTGTGTGGCTCTAAGAACACAGGGCCAGTTTTATGGAAAATGAGGGCCAGACTATTGCATAAGTTTATTTCTTCAAAGTGGCTTAATAAATTCTTTTTTTTTAAAGGTGAGAGGATGGGAGACAGTGAGGCAGATTCACGCATGTGCCTTGACCAGGATCCACCTGACAATTCCATCAGGGGCCAATGCTAGAGTACCAAGCTATTTTTTTGCACCTCAAGCTGACCACTTGGAGCAAGCTGAGCTATCCTCAGTGTCTGGGGCCATGCTTGAACCAATTAAGCCACTGACTATGGGAGGAGAAGAGGGAGAGACCGAGAGAGGGAAGGGGGAATAAGCAAATGGTCACTTCGCCAGTGTAACTTGACCAGGAATCGACTTTGAATGTCCATACACCAGGCTGATGCTCTATTCACTGACTCACCAGCTAGGACCAAAAATTTATTGAAAACAAAATCAGTTTGATGGCCTTAAAATCTCAGTGAAATTAAATATTTAAAAATTTTGTTGATTGTAGTGTCTGATGTCCTTAACTAGACAGGCAAAAGTCTGTATATGGCTCACTGCTTTGGTGAGAACCCAGATCCTTTGTGGCTAGACTGGAATGGAAGAAGCTGTGCGTTGCTGAGGAGCCAAAGATGGGAGAGGATGTGAGGATGTGCGGATAGGCTGTGGAAGAGGACTTTGGAGTCAGGCTGCCCTAATAGCACCTACCCCACAGCACTGCTATGGGTTACCATGGGTTAATATGTTCAATAATTGGCAGCTCTCATTGGGGTTTGGGCATTCCAGAGTGAGTCCTTACTCTCAAGGTGTTACTATCCATACTATAAAATTAGAATTAATATAGTATGCAAAATTCCAAGTCAATTTTCATTTTTTAATTTTATTTTTGTATTTTTTTATTTAAGTGGGGAGGGGTGAATAGAGAGTCGAATTCACACATGTGCTCTGACTGGGATACTCCTACAACCCCCATCTGGGGCCAATGCTCTGCCCATCTGGGGTTGGTCCTTGCAAAAGAGCTATTTTTAGCACCTAAGACAGAGGCTCCACTGAGCCATCCTCAGCACCTGGGCCAATGCACTCAAATCAATCGAGCCATGGCTGTGGGAAGGGAAGAGAGAGAGAGAAAGGGGAAGGGGAAGGGAGGCGAAGCAGATGGTCACTTCTCCTGTGTGCCCTGACCAGGAATCAAACTTGGGACTTCCACACACTGGTTCATTACTGTACTAATGAGCCAACCGATCTGTGCCCAATTTTTATTTCTCTAAAGCAAAGCATCCCCAAGATGTCAGTGGCAAAGTTCAGACTCTCAGCAGTTCAGGAACTGGATAGGAAAGCTTGACAAGGACAGCACTGGCATGGCCTGACCCACTGGATACTCATTCCCCAATTCAGAAAACAAGAATAGAATGGAGGGAAAATGGGGAGGCCTGTAAGGGTGCAGTGAGCCCGCTACTCTTTGGGCAGAGGCATGTGCTCTCATCATCAACTTCATTTCAAAATACTTTTTAGCATGCACCTCTTGACCCCAACTGGCTCAGATGGAACTCTGTGAAGGTGAAGGCATTTGGTTTTATTCTGAGAGTTCAAAACTTGTGTCTTAGCTCATTAAGAGATAGAGATTTCCCCTACTGAGACTCTAGTCTAAAACAGCATAGAGTCCCAGCATGTGATTAGCACAACAACTTGGCCTTTACTTCACCATCCTGAGGCAGGTTTCCATTCCAGAAGAGCACATCCCACATTCTGTCTGTCTCTGTGGCTGGGTGCACTAAACCCAGCAGTCCTCCTGCCTGCAGTGTGACCTCAGCCTCTCTGGTTTCACAGTTTCATGTCACCTATACAGGCCTGTCTCTCTCCACTAGAGACCACCTGTGGCCTAGACCTTCTCAGACATTTCCCCTCACAATATCTAGCACAGCATTCTCTTTTGTGAACAGCAAGCACTTAATGACCAATACATGGTTATCAAGTAAATATGAAAATAGAGGAGCCACAGTATATGAGTAGGGTTGCCAGTCACACTTTGCTTGTTAAGTGTATTCCAGAAGCCAAAGAGGTCAGTCTCTCTCCCCATCTGAAACCAATATCTGGAGCTGGGTGGGTTTACACTGGAAACTGTCCCAAAGTACAGCTGCTGTAGAAAGAGAGCTGGACGACTGATGAGATGAGTGTGCCTGATATACCGAGCTAACTGGGAATCCCTCACTGCGTGGTAACTGTGTTCCTCCCACTACTTTAAGATTTCTACATGAAACATCATCAAGTCCTCACAATAACCCTTTAGAGAAATTATTTCCATATTAACCTCATGTTATACCCGAGGAAGCTGAGATGGAAGTAATGCTTGCAGGCTGCCAATGGATGGGTCAGTGCTCAGTCCTGGGGTCTGACCCTCACAAGAACCACTTGTGCTCTCATTTTTTTCTAAGTAATTCAGTGGTCAGTGATTTTATACTGGTAGCTTGAGACTGGCCACGGTGGGAGTATTCAGACCATGGAGATCAGCAAGGACTGCAAATCAAGGCCATGTATGTGTGTATTATTTGTGTGTGGGGCCAGTTCTTAACAGCATGTCCCCTGCCTAGAGTTGTCTGATACTCAAGTCTCTGTGCTAATGTACCATTACGCTGTACATAATCAATAGATAATAGTCCATGAATTTGGCACTAGCTGCATGTGGAAATGAGAAGGGTGATATGTAATGATGAGTGCTAACGGAAGGACAGAGGTATGTAGGGAGACTAGAAAAGAAAAAAAACAAAAACCAAATATTAAGTTTGTTAGGAAGTCCCAGCACACAGCAAACACTATATTTGAAAGATCCAAGCTACCAAGAAGTTAATTTCATGTAAAGCAGAGGAAGAGCTTATTAGTTTCCACCACAAGCTGGAACAAACATCTCTCAAGATATCTAGTGCCTGTCTCTGATTCCTAGCTGCTCTGCTCCCAGGGAGGAAAAGCAGACACAGCACTGTGCTCATTAGAAAGGCACATTCTCAATTGTAACAACAGAAAATGACATTTCTATCAGCTCTTTGTGGACCTGGCTTGATAGTTCTCTAGTGTTTGATCCCTCCTAGGTGAACTGGTGAAGCCAATCTTTTCTATACACAAAAATAAGAACCCAGTAGTTCCCTTGGAAGGGCCAGACTTCCTCTTCTTGTATTTGCTGCAGAAATAAAGCAAAAAGGGAGAAAGAAAAGTAGTTGAAAGGGAAGGGAGGGACATATATAACACAGTGCAGAGTGGGTGTTTGATAAACGGCTTGCTACGTGAATGACAAGAGGTAATGAAAAAAAGAGAACCTACTTACGATTTCAATTTGATCTCTAAGCATCTACTATCTCGCTCTCTGACATCAGAACTCATCTAAGACAGAGAAGCTGGCTTCACTGGGACACAGATCCACTTTCCTCCCTTTGATACCTATCACTCGCATTGTGTGGCACTCTAGGTAGCCCTCTGAGATGAAGTCTGAGTAACAAAGCACTTAGCCAAGATGTCAATGCCTGCTCTGTTGCTTTGGAAAGGACTTTTACACACCCTGGGTAATGGTGTTCAGAACAGGTGCCTACTGGTAATGTGACAAGGAGATAGGTCCTCAACAATGGGTAAAAGAAAAGGGAAATGAAGAAAGACAACAGCCAATTTTTAGGGGAGTTCTAGAGCTCTGCAGTGAACACAACAGCAGTGCGTGCCTCAGTCAGGCCCATACCATAAAGTACGGCAGGGAGACATTTACAGACAAAGCACATGCAATTGTTTTAAGTCCTCAACCCTTCGATGAGCATCAAAAGGCTGATTTTTATGGTCCTGTCTATAGTCCTGCTTGCTATAAAACATTATCCTAAGGTATCTCCAGCTGTGAGCTTCCATTTCAAGATTCATAACTTCACACAAGTTAAAGGAAATCAATAGATTCCTCAATCCCATATTCTTTATAATTACGTGAGAAATGCTGGTCATCACAATCCAGAATGAGGCCTGTTTCATCATGTGCCCAGACAGTTTGCACACACTAGATATGAAAGATGAATATCACCATTTATGCCTCACTGGGCAGGTACATGAAGCTGAGTTATAAAGACAAACAGACATGGGCGGACTTCGAACAGGGCTGAGAAGAAAAGGGACGGGCAACAGAAGGAAGGGAGAGCCACTGCTCAGTTCTGGAGGAAGTTATCCAGAGATAACTGCAGCATTCTTGGGCGATCCCTGCTGTTTCTCAGCAGCTTCAGATTGTGAGGTTGCCACAGTCCTTATTTAAAAGTGCATCTTCATGCCTGTTGTGAGGTCCTGGCTTTACAAGTGATTGCTGGATCCCGGTATCGGGACACAATTTTGAAGACAGTCCACATTGGGTTCAGGTTCCCCAGGAAGCAGACCAAGACACAGATGAGTGTGCAGGAAGTTTGCTAGGGGGATCATGGGATCCATAGTCAGGGGCCTGTGACAGGAGCCCGACTGGAGGGACTGAAATGCGACACAGGCCCCAGCCAATCCAGGGACAGCTCTGGAGCTGAGATGATCCTGAAGAGTTGCTTGACCTTGAGAAAAGCAGACATTTGTGTACCACTGGATGTGCACTGTACCTGGGGAGGGGGAGAAGCTCTGTTCATCTGAACTCAGCCCTGAAGGGGTCAGATGGCACTCCACACATCTCTACCTCAAGCCACAGTTCAGAGCAGTCATTAGTGCTGCTCATGTACAAAGCTATTAGAGTGCCTTGTCTGGTCTTCAGTGGTGTCAATGACTACTCTGTAGTTATTCTTCAAGCAACCACCTCAACGTGCCTTCTTTGCATAAAGTCTCATTCCTTCAAACTAAACTATGACAACATGATTCATCTACTATTTACACTATAACCCAGAAAGACCTTTACCATTTTGCCTATCCCTCCCATCACCACTCTCACCAGAACAGACTATGACAGCCCAGGTAATCAGAATGACGATAAAAACACCTTCTCTACCTCCATTGTCCCTCATCTCCAATGTCCCCTTACATTTCTCTTCCGGAGACATGGCTGGGTGAATTTCTACTGAAATCTCCATTCAGGTCATTCTGTCCCAAGAAAGTGAACACAACCTCCTAAAATCCAGATTTCCCAGTGAAATAAGACTATACACAGTTTTTCACAAGTTGAATGTCCATCATGGGAAACAAGCATATTGTAATTTCTTTTAGTCATTTTCTGTTTCTGTACATTAAAACTCTGGTCATAAGAAGGGAGCAGTTTATTTCCTTCATTAAACCTGAGACAAATGTCTACTACTTCCTGTGTCCCTTGTTCAGAAGGCCAGAGGAATTAAGATCCAGAAATATGAAAGAGGAAATACAGTGTATTTGGTAAGATGCTGATTACTAATAAACCAAAGTGTTGTCTTCCCAACACTACCATAAGCTTGCTAGAAGTACACATGCATTTTACAAGTCTTGACATTTTGCAACGTCCTAATGAGCTCGCTGTTCATGTTGGGCCCTCAGTGATGATGAACTAAAAAATGTTGTAAGAATTCTGACCTACTCTCTTAATGAGGAAACAAGATAGAAATATCTGCATAAAGGTCAACTCCTTGAGAAAAGTACATGTTGTATCAGTTTGAAATATTTTGCCATATCGATGTCAGACTCTCCCAAGTTTGCAATTAAGACAGACTCCTGGCATTCAAGAGATCAAGTCAGCTCTTGAACCTGTTCATCTTATTTCTAGCAGTTAGCTCATTTGAAGTCCATTCCACATGTTTGCTCTTGTTCTTAACATTCTCCTGTTCAGGAATTCTAAGTTAGACTATATATGATTTTTAAAATTTATTTACTGATTTTTTGAGAGTGTGTGAGAGAGAGAGGAAGGGAGAGAAAAAGAAACATCAATTTACTGTTCTACTCATTTATGCATTCAATTGGTTGAGTCTCATATGTACCTTGACAATGAACTGAACCTGCAACCTTGGTGTATAGGGATGATGCTCTAATCACTAAACTACCCTGCCAGGGACAAACTATATATTATTTAAATATGGATTTATGTGACTTGTTCATAATTACTCATATACCTTTTTTAAATTCTGAGGATTAGCATAATCAGTATATGCTTGATTAAATCATTTTGTGGACACTTTTTGAGGTAGATTAAAGCAAAAAGTTCATACAATAAACTAGCAAAGGGGAAAGAGAATTGAGATATTAGGATCAAAGAAAAGGAGATGTTGCAGAAATACCACATGGAGGGTTCAACATAATTGCCTGAGTCTCAATTTGGGTCTGAGCCTCCAGCAAGCCAACAAAATAAAGACGATAGGAACTGTCCTAGTTCTTATCAGAAAGAAGAAAGTAGAACAGGTTTCACGAAGCCTATTTTTGGCATGATTTGGAAAAGCAAATTTCACCAAGGGATTCTATAAGGAGAAATGCAATCAGCATTTCACAGAAAATGCAGTTGTAAATTGCATATGTTGTTTCCTGCATACCTTTTCAAATGGTTATGGTCATGTCTTTTTATCTCTAATTTATTGCAAAGCACTAATAGCTGCCATATAAAGAGATGTTGTCAGTGTTGCCAGTCCTGGTTCTTTACCCACATTAAAGTTAGTATCATGCTTAGGGTTGATATTAGAAATAAGTTAAATTCAGAAGAGAGTTAAAGTTAAACATAGAGTTAGGGTAGGGTTACTATTAGAGTTGTGGTTAGTATTTGGTCTTAAAACCTTATCCTTCCTTCCAGGCTCAGATGAAAGCTCATGCCTCGCCTCCACAAGATCTGCCTTCATCATGCTAATTTCCTTACTCTGAACTCATGTGATTGTCACACATATGGAACTTACCATTCCTATCTAAATATTGTTTTAAAGTTGTTCAATAAGCATGCCTTTCCCTTCCATTAGATGGTGTGGTAAATTAAAGATGCTGCAATTATTTTTGTGACTTCTTTCATTAAGAGGAGGTATCTAATTACCCCACCATTGAATCTGGGTTGGCCGTAGTGACCTGCTTAAACAGTAAAACATGGTAGAAGTGATATTATTCCTATTCCACACCTATCCTCTCACACCACGGGCAACTTCAGTCTTGCCCTCTTGGAACCCAGTGTGGCCATGCTATGGAAAGCCTAAGCCACGTGGAAAGGCCACATAAGTGCTCTGGTCAATAGTCCCAGGTCAACCCCTCTTTCCATTCATTCCCATAAAGGACTAGGCATATGATAAAGCTGTGTCAGACCCTTTACACCAGTTCATCTGCCAGCTGGCATCACCAAGTGACCAAGCAGAACAGAAGAATTCCCAGTGGAGTCCTGCCCCAGTTCCTAGACAACAAAATCTTGAGGTAGTACAAAATATTAGTTGTTTTAAGCTTCTTAATTTTAGGGCAGTAGTTTATTATGTAACAATTGATAGCAAATCAAAAGTATCCTCAGGCCCTGGCCATTTGGCTCAGTGGTAGAGCATTGGCCTGGTGTGTGGATGTCCCGGGTTTGGTCCCTGGTCAGGACTCAAAGAAGAATCAACCGTCTGCTTCTTCACCCCTCCCCCTTCTCTCTCTCTCTCCTTCTCTTCGCCTCCTACAGACATAGCTTGATTGGCTTGAGCACATTGGCCCTGGGTGCTAAGGACGGCTCCATGGAGCCTCCATCTCAGGCACAAAAAAATAGCTCAGTTGTGAGCATTGGCTCCAGATGGGCAGAGCATTGGCCTCAGACAGGGGTTGCTGGGTTCCGGTTCAGGCGCATGCAGAAACCTGTCTTTCTATCACCCCTCCTCTCACTTGGAAAAGAAGAAAAAATAAAAGCATCCTGAGGTTGAAATCATACAGATATTTTCTTTATTCACTCACTTCAACAAATACCCACAGAATATGCACCACATACTGGGAACTGTTGTAGAAGCTGGAGATCCCATAAAATGAGTAAGGCCAAATCTCCACCATTTTTTAAGCTGATGTTTTAGTGGGAGAGTCAAATGATCAACATGAAAACAAACAATGTTCCTTCTGTAATATCCAAATTGCCAGGCACAGTGTTAACTATAGAAAGTGACTAACGAATGCTCTGCACTTCTGGGCACAACACAGCTAAATATGTCATTCTCAATTTAACTTAAAAATAAAAACTGAATTTGAGTTTTGGAAAACTAAGTTATTAACAAGACAAGTCAGATAAGCCAGAGAAGCTTATAAACAACACATTTCTCAAACCATGTGCATAAGGAAAGGGTAAATACCTGCTTCTCTAAGGCTGGGTGTCTTTTACCTAGGAGGTCCTAAAACTTTTATTAGGAAAAAGGGGGTAAACCCCCAGGTTTTCAGAAGTGGAGGCTATTACCTAAGCCAGGTAGAACGCAATGCTCCAAAAATGTCAACATCAAAACAATACAGAAAAAAATAATTACAGACAGTGTTAGTGTTGTGAGCTGATAAGGACCAGATGGTCTTTTGTATTTATGGTTTTCCCTGTGCATACAAATGCTTTGGGGATCTAATTAGCCTTCTACAAAACTCAAACTGGGTAATTACTATCATTATCCCCTTTTCAAATAAATCTAAAGTCTAAACTGCAATTACGTTTTTTATCTTACATTTGGTGTTCACACATTTTAGGAATTGTTCTTTGCCGTCTACTCAGAAAACTTCTTAGCGTGGACTGAAGTAAATACAGCACAGGAGGAGTATAAAAAAAAAACGGTTTTAAAAAATGGATCACTCTGTTTGGGAAAAGTGCTGACAGCCAGCAAAGCACTTTCTCCACGGCGGTCCTGTTTCTGTCACATTTTCACCCAATCAAGAATATAGTCCCTGTTCTCTGAAACTTCATATCTCCACTTATGCTGTGCACTGCAAAAGAGAAGAATTTCTACGTGGAGACATAAGCAGTCACGCATGTTAGGGAAAGGACTCCCCACGAGATGCGATGTGGCAGCCATTTCAATTAACTTCAGACTCTGCCCCCGAAGTGTGATGCCTGGGCTGGTGACGAGCGACGGAAAAGCAGCAGCACACAGAGCAAGGCTGGGATGTCATCTTTATTGAATTTTTGGCCTCAGGACAGTCAAGTCACATGGTCACAACACCTCTGTACTCTGAGGCGAAGGAGATGTAATTGTGTGCGCCAGTGACTCATAATCGAGGATTCATCAAAATCTATCTGCCACGAGAACGACAAGCGGAGGGGGTGAGGGGGTATTCATTTTATTTCAGGCACTTGGCCAAGGTTTAGAGGTTATCAGGGGACACGTGGGTCTTCCTTGACAGGAAGAAACATGGACAGTGACAGGTATTGGGAACTGTCTCCTCTTCAACAGCTCCCAGGGAGGAGGGTCAAAAATATTCAGAATGTCTCAAAATTTAGTGTCATGATTATTGGTCCAGAGGGCAAAATCCTGAAATAGTTGGCAGAGGGGAAAACGCAGGCAATGCACTGACACTGAGGTGGGTACTTGGCAGGGGAGGCGTTCCTACTGAAGAGGGTTGCGACGTATCAACGTCAACGCAGCTCCAGAGGTGGCCCGTGACCTACCTGACTGAAGGACGCTCTGGGCTGCCACGTGGCCCGCCACCCCGGGGGCAGCCCTGGGCTGCCCTGGCAGACAGCAGCTCGGGCGCCCAGGCACTGACAAGCAGGGCTGCCAGGCCAGCATTTACGCTCCCTGACAGGTTGGCAGTAGCCTCACAGCCCACTGAAAAGAATCTTGAAGGCATGAAATGCAGTCATTCTTCCATTCGTTCAGCAAACATTTACGAGGTTATCTCCTTAAGTGTCCTGCACTATGGGAAGCTGCTTGTGCAAGTACAGGTGTCAATAAAACACTGGCTTTACAGACATTATGGTCAGGTTCCCACCATAAAAGGTGTTAAGATGCAGGCCAACGCTGTGCCTGAGTCAAAGGGCAGAGAGCAGTGTGGATGGCCTAGAGGGTGAGTGCCAAGCAGGGACGTACTCTTTGTGTCTTGGGCTCCTGTGCAGCCCGGGGAGTTCCCAGCTGTGATCGTGGCTGGGGATCTGTGATGCAAGGGACTGTCTATCGGTGAGGTCACTCACCTCCTGGTACTAGTACTTTAACATTTGTACAGCTGTTTTTACAATATAATTTTGCGTACCCCCACATCCCTCTTGTTGGAAGCTTGACATGACAGGTGGCGTTATTTTAATTTTACTGATTCACGAGACAGACCAGAGGCATGAACGGACTTAGCCAAAGCTATAAAGCAAATAGGAAGCCTAGCAGAACTCACACTCAGGTCTTGTCACCACCACCTTAAGACTTTTCAGATGCTACGCTGTCTGGTAGGGACTTTTGCTGAAGCCCCGAACAGAAGTTCGGGTGCCAGGGTGCCTCACTTCAGGGCTGTCTGAGCAGTGTGTTAGGCTGCCACAGGCTGCTTGGCATCTCAAATGTCTTGGTTCCAAGGTTGCAGAGCCCAGAAGAATTTGAATCAGTATAGGACCATGGTATGGGCTTTAATTTACCTGCAACCTGATGTAGCAGAAAGAACACAATTTTTCAGTGGCCAAGCATAAGATCAAGTCTCAAGCTCAGCCCAGATGAGCATCATCAAGCAACTTAACTTCCTCACAAGTATGGGTGAGCTGTGGGTATATGGCAACTGACAGTAAATCATAGCGTCCTGAGGCTGACATCATGTATTCTACCCCATTAATTCATTCATACCTCCTCTTAGGGTGACTCTGAGGCTGGAGTGAGATGGTGTGGCTAACACACAGGTGCAAAGCCTGGCACCGAGTCCGAGTAAGGGTTAGCTCTGTTCCTCTCTCCACCAGCCTCCCCTGTGGGTTTTGCTCTACTTTGTAAAGGGGGGGGGGAGTATTCTTAGTTTCCATCTTGGAGATGCCTCAGAACTATAGGCATCTAGAGAAAACTTTGTTGTGGCTAACTGTCAAGGAAGGAATCAGAGGGAAGTGCCAGGCCTGACAGTCTGCTGTCTCCCAGGCAGGGAGGGAGGGAGGGAAGCCCTGTGCTGGTGCCGTCTAGGTATGCTCAGCAAATCCTTCCTTAGGCAGTAACGCTTCACTGTGTGACATTGTTTAAGAATGTGAGTTAAAGAGGAAAATAATAGCAATTGTGTCTGTGATATCATAAGCATTTCTTGCTGAATTAAATATATTTCAAATTTTTGGTTAGGATGAAATCCAGAAAACCTTCTAATATTCATTGAACAGAGTAGGCTTCCTGCCAGTCAAATAGATACTGAGAAGACAGTCCAGTTTTGAACCGGCGGTTAAAATACTACGTTGTTTCAGCTCTGTCTCCTGATGACTATTTTTCCTGTCAACTTGCTGGGCTCTGCTACTGACATAACGGGGCAGGCTGGCCATTCTCCTGTATGGGGCATCTTTGAGTTATGGCATTCAATATCCCGAATGTAATTTGGGCAGGATGAAGATGGGAAAGATGAGGCTTAAATTTTAAGGCCAAGGCAGATCTGTCAGGAACTTTTCCTCCGCCTCCATCTGTGGCCATCTTGAATCAATTCCTCAGGTTTCACAAAGGAAGTTCCATAGGCCCCATTTCTGATATATGCATTTCATGATTTACCACAGATGTGCCTGTTTGGGGGGATAGATAGGTGGTCCAGGTGGACCAATGCTTTCATAACAATTCAATCTTCCTGAACAGACTCCTAGTGTATTTTGTGATCTCCTTCAAACCATGTTCTATAGATTTCAGCATCTTAGTGGTAGTCAGTGTGTTGAATTAATTTTTCAGTTAGCCTAACAGCTATTGTTTTTGTTTACATTTTAAAGTTATAGCAATAAACTTCACTTTGAAACTTAGCATAAATTATACAGTTACAGAATGGTTATAACAGGTATGCAGAATGGTTGCAATATTTGTGGAGTGGGTTGAATGGTGGTTGTTCAGAAAACGGGTTAATATCTACTCTTTAGCCTGACCAGGTAGTCGCGTGGTGAATAAAGCATCGGTCTGGGATGCTGAAGACCCAGGTTCAAAACACCGAGGTCATCGGCTAGGCTGAGGGTTCATCGGGCTTGAAACTGGGCTCACCAGCTTGAGCGCAGGATCACTAGCTTGAGCACAGAATCATATATATAACCCCATGGTCTCTGGGTTAGGCCCAAAAGTTGCTGGCTTGAAACCTAAGGTTGCTGGCTTGAGCAAGGGGTCGCTGGCTCAGCTGGAGTCCCATGTTAAAGGCACATATAAGAAAGCAATCAATGAACAACTAAGGTGCTACAACAAATGGTTGATACATCCTCCCTCCTCTCTCCCTTCCTGTCTGCCTGTCCCTATATCTCTCTCTTTAGCAAATCAAACAAAATAAAGTCTTGTTTAAGTGACCTCTTTTAGAAAAAAAGACTCTTTGAAGATGGGTAGGTTAAGGAGCTTGAGATGAGATCATCCTGGATTATCTGGATGGTGCCTAAATCCAGTAACAAGTGTCCTTATAAGAAAAGGCAGAGGGAGATTTGAAACACTGAGGGGAAAGCCACATGCAGATAAGGCGAAGAGGGAGCTCTGCAGGCACAAGCTAAGGAGTGCCTGGAGCCAGAAATGGAAGGAAGGGAGGAAGCATGTTCCCTAGAGCCTTCAGAAAGAGCATGGCCATGCCACGCTTTCATTTTGAACTTCTGGCCTCTTAAAAACTGTGAGAGAATAAATTAAGCCATCAGGTTTGTGTTTTTTTTTTTTTTTTTTTTGCACCAACCCTTGGAAACAAATATAGTATATTTATAACATGTACATGTATAGCATAATATATATTTCTACCTATCATCTACCTATCCATCTGTCCATCCATCTAGTGTGTGTGTATTATATGGTAGATGTGTTGTTTCATCACATGAGATATCAATTCATCATGCCAGGTTGCATAATGTGACACAAAACAAGAGGTTCTGACCCCATAGACCAACCACATTCAACAACTGTAGCTTACATGGGGGGGAAGAAGGAATAGCATTGGGACCCATGAAAGGGGAACTGAGCAGAAAGAAGGCAATATAAGGTTATCTTTTACTTAAAAAGACTCATTAAATACTAAGTAAAGATAAACTATCTGACAGAAATCAAGCTAACTGCGTTAAAAGAATATATATTCAAATGCATCGGTATATATAGTATCCTCAATATTCAAAGGGATAATGGTTATGAAACGTAGAGTAATGACTCATATAAACTATCTTGCAATTCTATGTCCTTATTTATATATATATATATATATATATATATGGATTTAGAGAAAACATTTCTTAGAGGCTTCCAATCTGTTCTATAATAACTATATAAATAATATTCATAATAACTAGTAAGTACTTAGTATGATTCAGGCACTAGGATAAACCATTTATGTACATTATCTTGTTTAAGAATTCCAGATAAAATTTTCCTGAAGAACTCATCATATCTGTTTTCCAGACAAAGATGCAAATGTCATTTTCATCAAGATGCAATGACTTGCCCAAGCTGGAGGCTGTTATAACAGGCAGGAGCAACGAGCCCTCAGAACACTGACTGCTCTTGGGCCTCAAAGCTCCTGACCTTAACAAGGACAGAGCAGGCCTGGGGGCAAGTAGGCTCTAAACTCTGTTGTGGGGTTCTCTCATTTACTCATAACAGTGACAGGATCCTGATGTGGCCTCTCCAAATTCAGTGCCCCAATGTATTTGAAGATAGAAAAAGAAAGTCATAATACTAAAATGAAGACTTCCAGAAACTGGGAGATATTAAAAAAAACTAAGTAGGGTTTAGACAGGAAGGTTTAGGGAAATGGGCACTCCAAGGAAGAGAGATATGGAGGTGCAACGTGCAGGCGTCTTTGGGAACCTGTCCTGGCACAGACAATGGGAGCCTCCCATGTCAAGCACATGAATCTGAGTATAGCTCAGGTCCTTTCCTAAAAGGCAGCAATTTTCAACTGGCATGCCACAAGAATTTTTAAAGCATGCAATACCTGACAATTTAGTCAGGGACACTGACCCCTTCTCCCTTAGATTGTCAAATAAAAAAATGACAACAGCCAACACAGTAGCCCTCCAGTGTGAATGAATCAAAATTATACCAAATTGTTTTGTTAGATTAGCAAAGTATATTTTTTGGTATGCTGCATAATTATAATAATAAATTTATGTGTGCCATGAGATAAAAAAGGTTGAAAATCACTTCCATAAAGCAACTAATACATTTCCACTACAGAAAAGATACTTGTAAAGTGGTTAAGTGTGAGTAAAACCCACTTAGTTCATAAGACAAAATGGTAATTCTCAGCAGCAAAAGAATCTACCTGGAAACAAACACCTGGACTGGCTGGTAAAGGAGTAAAGAGTACATTACATTCAGAAAAGGAAGGCCTGGCATGTAGCTCAGCTGTTTAGAGTGTTGTTCCCACATGCAGAGGTTGTGGGTTTGATCCTGGTAAGGACAAATTCAAGAATCAACCAATGAATGCATAGAACAAGAAGTTGATGTCTATCTGTCTGTTTCTTTCCCCCTTTCTCTCTCACTAAAATTAATATATTCTTTTAACTTAAAAAAAAAGAAGAGGATGTATCAAAGAGGCCCTCAAATTCATACTCCTCACTGGTTGAATAGATTCACACAACTCAGACATTTCTGCTGCAGGGGTATTTCTAAACTCAGGTCTATTGTCAAGCATCATCCTCAGACTTTAAATGGCTAAGAGGTGGGTAAGAGGGAGAGAGAGAGAGAGAGAGAGAGAGAGAGAGAGAGAGAGAGAGAGAGAAAGAGAGAGAGAGAGAGAGACAAGGGAGAGGGAGGAGCTGATTTCTTCACAACCACATTGCAGTGCTATTTGCTGAGAACTATAGGCGAGGCATCTGGCCCTCTGGGTAGTCATGATCCTTAGAGTATAATTCATTAGGTTAGAGAAATAAAGCTCATTTCCTCCCCAACATAAGGAGAATGGGGAAAACATTAAAACAGCATCAGGGAGTCTTTCTCTAGAGTGGAAGATACTAAACCTGAAGTCCCCAAGATCCTACCATGGCTTTTTGTTATTATTCCCCCCCGCACATGGGTATACTGAAATACATATTGGAGAAGGGCTGGAGGGTGGATTCCAGGACAAGAGGGGATTTGGTCTGGAAGGCAGCCTGGCTTAATTATCTGCGTCTGTGCCTTCAGCTATTAGCATCAATATACTTATCATATTATAATTACTAAATGCACCAATCTGGAGAAATGTGGGTACATGGGTATGAACCATGCTAACTGTGCTTGGGGATATGAGATCAGCACCTTCTCAGACATGCTCTAAGAGGTTATTAATAAATCAATGAACACTGTAATCTGAAACATGACTAATATTACCCAAATCATCAAGTTCCTTTATTGTATCAAGTTGAACTTTTGGAGGAAGGAATTAATGACTATTGGAAATCACGTATGCTTCATACAATTGGTCAAGTTTCACTTACTCCTTAATGGATAGAATCCAGAAAAGCAAAATTCACAGTGGAATGTCTTCATGATATTTGAAAACTTACTGACATCACCATTTGCTGTGATGCATGCTAATAAGTCTTCCATTCAACTGAAAAATTCAGTGGGTCCAAATGTGTAGAAAAAAGTGGAAGGACCCATACTTCAGAACTCATTTCATTTAGATTTCAGTACCACAGTGCCAAACATTTCTTCCCCCATTTATGAAATCTGGACTCCATAAAGTCCACATTTATGATATAGGATAGCTGACTCAATTTCCTTAGAGGTAAAGGGAAATCAGAGAGATGCTATCAAGGATGACAATCATTATGGAATACACTTGAGATCTTGGCTAAGGCAAACTGACATAAAAGCCAGAGTGAAAAATGCCCAGGAAAAAAAGTCCTAAAGTAGAAGTCTGACTATTTTATAGTATTTGGGTCAAGATCGTGTTCAATACATCATGACAAGACAGAGGAGTTCAGGGTTATGTAAGTACTTACATATGCATGCCTATTTGCTATCCACACTATCGAATGTAGCTTAAATTTAATATGCAAATAGTCAACCTATCATCCATTCCAATGAGTCCCTGTCAAACTTTTTGAAAGGCATTTTACTGAGTTCTACTTATTGAAAGCTGAAATCAATTAAACCCATGTAATGAGACTCGCATTTCCACGTGTGACCTAGGCCAGTGGATGCACCAAACATAATATGAAGTATGTGGCTTTCCCAAACCTCAACAGTACCTGACACCTGAAGGAAGACTGTCTACTATATTAATGTAAAAAAGGTACTACTCATACAACATGCTGTGTTTGCTGAGAGTCACATTTATTTTCAGGAGCTTCATATGTCTGACATGTTAGCTTATTTATTTTTAAAACAAAAACTGCATGTATAATGAGGAAATATCATTATCTAGACCAGTGGTTCTTAACCTCTTTTGAGGTACCGAACCCACCAGTTTCATATGCGCATTCACCGAACCCTTCTTTAGTGATAAATAAAATATGATTTTTTTTTCCAAATTTAGTTTTGCCAGTGCGAGACTAGAGTTGCTCAACTTGGCATTGCATATCATGCAGATAGGACGCTGACTCCCATCCCGTTCCATGATACATGTGAATCCATGTTGTACATATTCGTCCAACCACTTTCTTTTTTTTGCTTGACATATTTAGTATGGATTAAAATATTAAGAAAGAAACCACACGACGTACAACTATGACAGCCATTGACTACTGCGCGCACTAAATTCCCCGCAGCACCGGTTGGCCAAGCAATGTAACGTGATCCTCTGCAGCAAGTGATGGCCGAGGGGGTCGTGTCATCACGACTTTACACAAGTGTGTCTTTACCTCCGTGGCAGAGGCTTCTCTGAACCCCTGAAACCGACTCATCGAACCCCTAGGGTTCGATAGAACCCAGGTTAAGAACCACTGATCTAGACATATGATAGAATCAAAATTATTTCCACAGTACAGACAATATTAAGAAGCTCAGCAAGGTAAGATAAATGCCATTATTCAGTTACCTTGCTCCTGTTTTCTTGATTTTCATAGCCACATGGAGGTGAACACTTACAAAGTCCCTACAGATCTTTTTTTTTTTTTTTTTACAGGGACAGAGAGAGTCAGAGAGAGGGATAGATAGGGACATACAGACAGAAAGGGAGAGAGAGATGAGAAGCATCAATCATCAGTATTTTGTTGCGACACCTTAATTGTTCATTGATTGCTTTCTCATATGTGCCTTGACCGCGGGTCTTCAGCAGACTGAGCAACCCTTTGCTCGAGACAGTGACCTTGGGTTCATGTTGGTTAGCTTTTTGCTCAAGCCAGATGAGCCCGTGTTCAAGCTGGCGACCTCGGGATTTCAAACCTGGGTCCTCCGCATCCCAGTCCAACACTCTATCCACTGCGCCACCGCCTGGTCAGGCAAGTCCCTACAGCTCCTAACTTTACATGCTGATGTCAGACCTCAGGTTACTTGGCTACTCAGTGAAAATGAAAATTGCATTGCTATTTGTCAAGACCTACTGTGAGGAAGGCATTCCTAACTTTGGTACCATTAATGATGAAGATTATCCTTTGGTTATTATTATTCTTTGTAATAACTCATGGTGAAAGTAAGATAAATTAATAATATTTTCATCAAGATAAGAGGCAGGTTATATTATATTTTGTTGTCACTGAAACAAATGGTGTAAAAATGGGATTCACCCTCCCTGACTCCATTAGCCATTTTCTCTGAAAAGCAAGCAAACAAACAAAAAACAACAGATTTGAATGAGATTCTGAGAAGAAAAGGTATGCAAGAAGTTTGGTACTTTTTTAAAAAAAAGATGTTTATTGATTTTAGTGAGAGAGGAAGGGAGAGAGAGACACATACAGGAACATCGATCTGTTCCTGTATGTGCCCTGACTGAGGATCAAACGGGCAACCAGTGTGCTTCAGGGCAGTGCTTTAACCAACTGAGCTATTCAGCCAGGGCCAAGTTTAGTACTTTTAGTGGAATATTAGTTTTCAATCACTCATTCCACCCATCCCTTACACCGCCTTTTCAACAAGGTGCCCTCTTTATGAGGGTAGTAGGGACTGCCTTTTTCATGTATCTTTGTACCTCCCTTTCTCACTTTGGTTCTGACTCTCTCAACATTAACACCTGGCCCTGAAACAGTAAAGGTTTGCTATCCTTTAATTGGGGTGGGGAGCATCCTTTGAATGATGACAGAAATGAGCTCATTGGAGGAGGGTGGAGAAACTATTCTGATAAGGAAGTGAGAATGGCTTGGCACATATTGAGTTTGTAGTGATAGCCAGATGTCCACATAGAGAGGAAATTACAGGACCCATACTGATGTCCTTGGTCATCCTGATATTCGTAGCCAAGACTACTTAATTTTACTAGGGTTGGTCAGTAAGTTATCTGGAGAATGAAAGAGCCGAATATAACAATGAAGAAGATACAGCTGGATTGTTGCCATGGATTTTTTGACAGAACAAACTTACCAAGCAATCTAGTTTTCACCCTTCACCTAAACAAAAGGAAGAATTCTGAAGCCTGAAGTCCAGGTCAAGCCTGGTCTTTAGTAAATTCCAAACAGTGCTACCGCTATCAATAGAAAGCCCAACAGCTACTGCGAGATTTACAACACATTGATTTCTCCTTTATTGTTGAATCTTTGTTTCTCAGAGAGTAGTCAATGACCAAGAATGTTTTTTTTGAGAGTAGCTAAAATTCACTGCCTAACAGTTAGAATGATCTAATTTGTCTAATTCTACTTAAACCTCTCAAGCCATACTTGTCCCTGCTGCAGTCTAAATCCTTTAAGAAGATGTAATGACCAAAAGGAATTGTAATTTTTGAAGAACTCTGACAAGACTATGGATTATGAATAAGGTAATGACAAGTCTCTAATTTACAGAAAGATATTGAGACCGTGGTATAACTTAGCCTCACCTTCTTTTGCTCAATCACACATCATAACCAAGGTCAAAGGATACCTTTATATCTTTTAAGAATAAAGCTCTATAGGAACCAAATACATCTATTTCTGAGGCTTTGTAATTGAATTGTTACTCAGTGACCCAGTACATGTTTTCTAAAGAAATTATAGCCATTTTATGTTGAAATATTTATTTTGAATTGTAAGACAGAACATTTTCTCCTGTGCTTTAATCTTCTCTTAACACAAAAGACTATATTTAAGTCACTCCAATTGTATCAAAAGAGAATAATCAGTTTCTGTTCTGTACTAGCTGTGTTAAATAGTAGCTGTGTTTCCAGAAAAATAATAATGTAAAAAATAAAAAAGCCCTGGCTGGGTGGCTCAGTGGATAAAGCATGTTCTAGTGCTCATAGGTTGTGGGTTTGACACCCCCCCCCATCAGAGCACATATGGGAAGCAATCAATAAGTACACAACTAAATGGAACAACTAAGTGAATCAACAAGTTAATACTTCTCTCTCTTTCTCTCCCTTTCCCCCTCTTTTAAACATAAAATACTACTAGTACTACTACTAATAATAATTTTTAAAATTAGAAAGAAGATACCAGGCATTCTGTGAAATTTAACTGTTGAACAAATGGCTGGAAGGTGCTTGAAAGTCAATTAAAATAATTTTTTAAAAATTACACCCTCACGAACCCTTCTGCACTGCTGGTGGGAATGCAGACTGGTGCAGCCACTGTGGAAAACAGTTTGGAGATTCCTCAGAAAATTAAAAATCGAACTGCCTTTTGACCCAGCTATCCCACTTTTAGGAATATACCCTAAGAACACCATAGCACTGTTCGAAAAGAAGAAATGCGCCCCCATGTTCGTGGCAGCATTGTTCACAATAGCGAAGATCTGGAACCAGCCCAAGTGTCCGTCAGAAGACGAGTGGATTAAAAAGCTATGGTACATATATACTATGGAATACTACTCAGCCATAAGAAACGATGACATCGGATCATTTATAACAAAATGGATGTACCTTGATAACATTATACGGAGTGAAATAAGTAAATCAGAAAAAAAGAAAAACTGAGAACAGCACGATTACATACATAGGTGGGACATGAAAGTGAGGGTATGAGACATGGACAAGAGAGTGGTGGTTATGGGATGGGGGGAGGGAGGGAAGAATGGGATAGGGAGGAGGGGAGGGACGCAGGGAAAACCAGATTGAAGGTGACAGAGGACAATTTGACTTTTGGTGATGGGTATGCAACACAATTGAATGATAAGATAACCTGGAGATGTTTTCATTGTACATATGTACCATGATTTATGGATGTCACCCCATTAGAATTAATAATAATAAAATATATATAAAAAAATAAATAAATAAATAAATAAATTAAAAAAAAAAATTACACCCTCACTTGAAACCTAAGAACATCTTTTCTTCCTATGTAATTAAAACATAATGCTGAAGGCCTCATTAGACAGTGATTCCTGATATTTTAATAATAAAGTAGAATACCCTCATGATATGGCTTACTATTAAATATATTTGAATGTACTACAGATTAAATCAATTCCAGTGGAAAACTAACTACAGCATACAGTAAAAGCTTGGTTCAACAAACTCTTCTAGATAATGGATTTCTCAATGTCAGTAACATGAAAATGTCTTACTAAAGTTTTTCTCTTAAGCATTCTTCTGGAGAAGTAGGTCAGAAAGACAGCAGTGGGCTGGGGGTGGGAGATCTATGCATCACTGTAGGCTCCTGCAGGCAAAAATCTTGTGAAGACAGAGGCATAGAGGAGCAATACAAAAATTGCGCAAGACCTGCTTGTATTTGTATGCTCAGGTTGCCCTAACAAAACACCACAGACAGGAAGGCTTCAACAACATTTATTTCCTCACAGTTCTGGAGCCTGGAATTCAAGATCAGTTGCTGGCATGGTCGGTTTCTGGGTAGGTCTTTCTTCCTGGCTTGTAGATGGTAGTCCTCCTGCTATGTCCCTGCATAGTCTTTCCTCAGTGCACAGGAGTAGAGAGAGAGAGAGCAAGCTCTGTGTTGTCTGTTCTTATAAGGACATTAGTCCTATCAGATCAGGGCCATACCATTAGGCCATTTTTACTTACTTACTTACTTACTTAGAGGCCCCATCTCTAAATATATTCATACTAGAGATTCGGGCTTCAACATATGAATTGTGAGGGAACACAAACACACGGAACGTGACATTGTTCTTCTCCTTCCCATTCTGCATGAAGTGTCAGGTCCTCGGAGTGTATGTGACTGGCCTGCAAAGGAAAGCCTGGGAAGGATCTCACCACCTTCTCTGGCTGAGGCCCTACATAAACCTGGCACTCTACTCCATGGGGTAGATGAGCAGTACATGACTCAAGAAGATGAAATTTATGAGGAAAGATCAAAGGAACAAGAATTGCATAGCTGTGAGAAGATGGAGGTAACTTAACAACATTTACTATAGGAGGAGATATTATGCATAGAATTCTGACCAGCTCTTGTTCCCTGTTGCTACTGGGAGCCAGTTGGGAGAACATAGGATTAAGCTACAATGCAGGAGAGATTTAAATGAGATAGAATGAATAGATATTTTGATGATACAAGTTGGTTGCCTGACCATGAGAACTGAGCTAAAGGAAAGTGAATTACAATAGGGGAAACTTGGGCTTCCAGGAGCTGTGAGAAATAGGCAGGGGGTCCTAAATGATGGGGAGAAATAGTGGTCGGTCAGAAACAAAGTCTTGAGTCTGTGATGCCAGTCCTCATGTAGAGCTCTGTTGGGTTTGAAAGGTAAAATCTTACTGTTGGAATCTCTGTGTTTCCAAATCTGCCCTGGGCTGTGAAGGGTTTCTGTGGTTTAGAAGGTACCTGTTTATAATGCAACGTTCTACCGAGCAGGGGTCAGATGGCTTTATTACCTTGCCATAAGAATGAAAACTTATGGGTTTATCATGATCATTACATGCTCATGTATCTGTCTCTGCTTTATGCTGAGCTCCCTGAGAGAAGAAACATGCATTTAATGCCTATGTTCTTGATACTTAGCACAGTACTCAGTACATGAAGGCAAGGATAAATAAATCTGTTTTTCCTGAAGTAAAAATAGTAACACCTAAAGGCAGATAATGAAACCACCAATGGAACCTGGACATGTTCAATTTTACTTTATCTTTAACCTCATCCATGAAGCTTTCTTTGAAAAACATCATTGGAAAGGAGATCAACAGTGATGAGACTCACACTCATCAAGCGATGTATTTCCTTCCAAACTTTCTCTTTATAGCTCACAAGCAGCAGGATGAGCAAGTGTCTGCCATGGTTTGCTGGCCATGTACTGGTCATATAGATGATGTGCTGATCAGTTATGTTTGAAAGGAGAAATTCATTGCCTTTCATTCTATGCCTTAATTTTTTTGTTCTCCTTTCCTCATATCAGTTTTCAGAATTTGAGAACACAGAGCATGAATGACCTACTGTGGAATAATTCAGCAGTCTACTGACTACCCCTGACCTCCCACTCAAACATCTCATTGGCAGAGTTCACAGGAACATTATCCCAATTTTTAGGATGTTGGCAAGCAAAGAGTGATGTTCAAGTTACTTTCTGATAACATATTTGGCTTATTTGGCCTGGAAAGTTACTCTTATATAGGAACACCCATCAGACAAGAAATGGCTGTCCACGTCCACAGACACCAGGATTCCCTTATATCAAACCTGGGAAGACTCTCTCTTTCAAAAACTATTGACGCACAAGGTATTAAAAGCCCGTTAATTGTAGACTTATTGTGAGTGGAAAGCTCCTTTTGCTCATGATGCTATTTATGCATAAATAGAATTGGTGTAAATTAGTTAATCCACTGTGGTGTCATCAAGTATCAGAGAATGAAGGAAAATAACCAGGGTCATACAAATCACTTATTGATAAGTACAGTAAATTTTTTGTTTGTTATTAAGTGAGAGGAGGGGAGATAGTGAGACAGACTCCCACATATATCCTGACCAGGATCTACCCAGCAACTCATGCCTGGGACCAACATTCGAGTACCAAGCTGTCCTCAGTGCCTGATGCAGATGATTGAACCAATGGAGCCATTGGTTGTGAGAGAGAAAGGGGAGAGGATCTCTGATTGGGATCAAACCCACAACATCCACACACTGGGCCGATACTCTATCTACTGAGCAAACTGGCCAGGGCCCACCCAGTACAGCAAATTTTAAAACAACTATTTCAGTTCATTATCAATGAAGGTAGCAGGTACAAAGGAAAAAGAAATAAATAGAGAATGAGCATAAGTGGTACTGTCCCTACAACATGAGACACTTTTCACAGACAGTAGAAATAACTACATCCCCACTGCTTCATGTGCTCAAGATATGTGTCTCTCCGAAGACTGAGGAATAAAGAGAGACATTTCCTTTCTGACCTTAGGTCCAGAATAAGAACTAACCTCTGAGTAAGCACACACAATGAAATTCAGAAGAATAAAATCTCAGGCCAGAAGGTGAAATCCCATCAATGCTTCTCTGCCCCCTGCCTCTGTACTGTAGCACACAGAACTTTCCCGTGACACTGATCAGAACTGTGTTCTGTTACAGGAATTTGGGTACAACTACATCTTGTTTATGTCTTGTTTTCCTCACACATTCTCCTGAACAGACCCTGGCTATGAAGAGGCCTGCCAAACAGAAGTGACTGTCTAGCCTCAGGAGCAGTCAGAATGAGTTTAATAATGCTTTTTGAAGCTGATTTTGGGGAGCTGATTATCCAGTTGTTGCCTCTGCTGGTCCCCTAGCTACAGCTCCTTCCCCAGTAACCTGCTTGCCTCTTGGCCATTTTGCCTCTCATTAGTGCCTTTCATGAAAGTGTACTAGGAAGGAAAAGGATGTAAAATTCAAATGACTGCCATTATGACAGCAGGAAAAGAGAGCTAATACTGAGTGACTCAAGATTTTTATTTATCATCTGCAGATTTAAATTATCCATACCGTGGCTAGTCCTCATGAGCATGTGCAGTCAAGTTCTTGCTAGTATGGCTATATTTACTACATGGCAGGTTATCCAGCAAACTAGCCTACAAGTCTTCACATATGTTCTATGCTGATGATGCTTCTGGTGGCTGAAGCCCCCGCCCCCCAAATACAGCAAATATAATCCTAAAAACAGTAACAGTTAACATGGGCTTTCAAATATTACCTATCACCCATGGCTACATTAATAACTACTTATGTAACTTGACACATTTCCTCCAAGAAGTTACAAATGCTCTTTACACATATTATGTAATGTATCTCCAGTGAAGGGCCGGAAAACCCAGCAAGTGTGACAGAGGGAGAGGGGGGTATCAGAGGGAAGCTGAGTGGCTTCCACAATGTCAAGGAAGATGGACATTTCAATTTTCCCAGGTAGTCAGCTGATTAGACTAGTGCTTGCTGCCCCGAGCTCTGCTCTCTGCCTGTGTATGTACAGGGATGGGGGGAGAATGACAGATTTTCACTTTTTGGTGTTAATTTATAGCAGCAGATACTCCCATGTGGTGAAAGACCCAACGTACTCCCATGTGGTGAAAGACCCAACAAGGAAATCAGACTCAGCGACGAAACCGCCATGGAGACATTTGTGACAGAGGAGACCTAAGGCACACTGACCATGCCTGTAATTCATTGCTAATCTGAATAGGTCACAGGAAAGAATATACAAGTTTGAGTGACTCACTGTAAAGTTGAGATTCATGGCAATGAAACTAGAAAAGGTCATTTTAAAAACCAAATAGCTGTCTCTTTCAGTGCAGGGAGGAAAAATTCAAGCTGACCCAGTTTGGTGCTGAGGACCTGAGGGAGGGAAATAAATTGCAAAATTCTCAACTTAATGCCAATACAAATCGGGCTGCTGGCAATTCAGGCTTTAAACACTCAAGCCCTCAAGTTCATTGCTTTGTATGTTTGATCCATAAGTGTGAATTTCCAAAGAAGCTGTGTACTAGACTGCCCTGCTTTCATTTATCTAAGGCTATTGATCACCTGCCAGGCATTCAGCAAGAGGCTGAGACTATAGCATGAAGAAGCCATATTTTCCAACTTCATGGAGCTAACCATCCAAGAGGGCTGAGGAGAACATAAATAACGGCTAGATACCTGGGGGACTTGTTAGAAGACTGTCACAGGGGTAATGAAGGTCTGAAGCTGGGAGAGGAGAAAGCATACTAAGAAATATTGAGGAGACAAATTGGAAGAATTTGGTAATATTTAATGTTGGAGGTAAGAAAAATTTAAGAAGATTTCAAGGTTTTAGCTTGTTTAACAGTGGGTTCTCTCCTGGGAGAGAACCTGCTATGGAAAATTTAGTGAGGAATGCAACAGGTTCAGCTTCAGATATGCTGAGCCTAAGGACCTTACAGGCATTGCAAATGTGTGTCCAGTACATGGAGATACCTGGGAATCTAAAGCTTAGGTAAGAGATGGCCAGGGCTGTAGGTGCATGTGAGTGTCACCAACGTATCTGTGGTAGTTACCATAAGGATGAATAAAATTCCCCAGTGTCTATATGAAAATAAGATTAAAAGGCTGAGTACGTTATTTGGGGGGAAACCAACATTTTAAGGATAAGATGAGGAATAAAATCCACAGAGTATACAAAAAAGAAACTGTCCAGAAAGCCAGAGGGAGGACTGAAAGAGCCCTGTATCTCAGGCACCATATGGGGAAATAGTTCCAAAGTGGGAATGACCCACCTGGATCAGTGCTCCTCATGGGCAAACATGCCACGGCATTTGGTGGTCAGGAAGGACCAGGGTGACCTTGGTAAATCTACTTTTGTGTAAGAGTGATAAAGTCAGAATGAGCAGGACTAACAGTAAACAGAAAGAGAGGAAATAAAATGCAGTGCATATAAGATTAGTGTTCCAATACCTGACAGCTCACCAGAATCACCCAGGGAGCTTGCTAAAGAAACAGATAACTCAGCCTGGGACTCTGTATTTTCTCAGACTCCCTAGTGATTCTGATGGACAGGTTGGTTAGGCACAGTAGACTGTTTTTTCAAGACACCTGGCACAAAATGAGACAGGAGTCCAATTTAGATGGGAGTGGGAAGCTGGGATCAAATGGAGGGAAGAGCATATGTATAATGTGATGTCAGGGAGAGAGAAATGAAAGGTCATGGTGCCAGGAGAGAAAAGGCACAAGATCAAGAAACCAATAAAATGTTAGTCATCTCTCCTTTCATTTTCCCTTGAACAGAATAAAATTTCTAGCATAGTCATGAGTAATTGAATTCTCTCACTCCACTATATCTTGATCCACTTTGAGTTACATTGGGTAAAGACAATCGGCTTGTAGGAAAAGATTTGGGTGCACCCTATAAGTTAATTGGCTCTGCTATAAAGGGCTATAGTTTTAGGTAGTATCTTACCAAAGAAAAGTTGCGCATCTTCTCTTGTCAGTATTTTAATGCTAAATGACTGAGAATCCAGGCTGTCTGAGAGGGAAATATAAGTTCAACTAAACTATGAAAAAAAGATCAGATGCACTTTTCCCTTCAAAAAGTCTGTGATAGAATCATTTCGAAAAAGAATTCTTGCAGTGTAGTGTGTGTGTGTGTGTGTGAGAGAGAGAGAGAGAGAGAGAGAGAGAGAGAGAGAGAGAGAGAGAGAAGAGAGGAGGGAGTGTGAGAGAGAGGGGGAGAGAGGGAGAGAGTGTGTGCATCTATCCTTCTTGTTTTAACAGACCCGACTGCCAAGTCACCAACTTAAATAATAGCTCTACACACATGACATAATAATAGTCTCCACAGCAACTGTGAGTGATATTACAAACCTGTCTGTGACTAAATGGGAAAGATAAGCAAGAAGACAAGAGTGGACAATCTCCCAAGCAACAAATGTGCCTTTTCCATGGAAACACCGCCTTGTGGAAAAGAAAAGGAAACACAGATAATAGACATAGGTACACAATAGTTCCTAAATATAGCATTTTACTAAGCACTCTGTCAATTGCAATTTAAAGACCATTCCACCTATGAGAATAATGGCTGGAAGAAATGTTTCACCCAGTTTAACACTTCAGAAGAGGAGGGCAGAGGCATTTTTCTTGATGTCGGTCATCACATACCATCACAGCTGTTCACAAAAGAGGGCAAATGTGAATGGGGTAAATTACTAGAGCAAGCTTTTAGGTTTACTGCACTTTCAGAAAACATCAAAGAACAGAAGCCAAACTTAACAAGCCAGATAAATTATGAGTAGAAAATTAACATTATTAAAATACCTGTATGAAGAGAACCAAGATAGATTCCTTTGGAATAGCAAGTCCGTTAGTGAATATACACTAAAATTGTTAATCTAAGAATTATTTTTAAAAAAATTTAGGGAACATTTGCTAAACATGTCAATGACTCAGAGCAAATATGCTTTACTCAAAATTCAAGGCCCCAGTGCTGATGGTCCACTATCTGCAGACCCCATAATATGCTCTGGGCATCTAATATCTGAACTATCTTATTCAATAACCCATGGAGTAAGATGGCATCATCCCATGTGTCAAATGAGGAAATGGTAGCTTGTGGGAGTGGACATTTCCCAGTATACACAGTAGATGCCAAGTTCTGATTCAGACCTGTTTCCTGACTCCTAAGCCCCTCGCTCTGTTTGGTAGCCTCCATCACGTCCCAGCACAGGCTTGTTCCCTTAGAAAGTTGTTCATACTTTCCCTTTTCCTCTAATCCAGGGGTCCCCAAACTACGGCCCCCGGGGACATGTGGCCCCCTGAGGCCATTTATCCAGCCCCCGCCACACTTCCGGAAGGGGCACCTCTTTCATTGGTGGTCAGTGAGAGGAGCACAGGATGCATCTGCACCCATAGTTCCCATTGAAATACTGGTCAGTTTGTTGATTTAAATTGACTTGTTCTTTATTTTAAATATTGTATTTGTTCCCGTTTTGATTTTTACTTTAAAATAAGATATGTGCAGTGTGCATAGGGATTTGTTCATAGTTTTTTTTTTTATAGCCCGGTCCTCCAACGGTCTGAGGGACAGTGAACTGGCCCTCTGTGTAAAAAGTTTGGGGACCCCTGCTCTTATCCTTTCATGATTGATGTCAAGTCACCCTCATAATGCCATCAACCTGCTTACCAATGGCATGCACATTTTGCTCTCTGCATTATAATCATTAACTGTTAGTAGGAAGGGGAGACTTCAAGAAAATACGTACAAATATCTCATTTTATTGTTGAGAACATCAAAGTTCAAAGAGTAAACTGTTCCAGGGAATTGAGAGTTGAATCATAGTCTCACCTGGCTCTCGAACCACAGCTTCTCACCACCCCACACCTCCATGACCCAATCCTTGTTATTTATTATTAAGTTATTTTCCTAAGTGAGCACCTCTTTCTCTTTTTTCTTTCCTTCTCTTTGCCCCTTCCAACTGTAAATTCCTGCAGAATTAGAAGCCATGTCAAATGATAAAAGTTTAAAACTCAGGGAACAGTTTACAAAGGACTTCCTTCCACTCTGTTAACTGTTATAAAGGAGATTTACAGAGGCTGCCTTTTTCCATCCCTCCCCAGCCCATCATAAAGTGATACTTCCTTAGGTTGTATTATCTTTCCTGAATTAACACAACCTTCACCTAAGAATCAAGCCATAGACCTTATTTGCTCATGGAGGGGTACTGAAACCACTGCCTGTGCCTTCTTTGCTAACCTTTATACAAAGAATTCTCTCTCATTAATCTGTGATGATCACTGATTAATGTTAACATGAACATGCATATCAAAGAAGACCTCGATGATTCAACAACATTCAATTTTCTCTGAAAGCCATTAAAGAGTAAGACATCTGCAGACTTTCCTTCACTAATAAATGGGGATTTGCAGGCTGATTAGAATTCAGAGGATAAAAGAAGTCTATGCCTATTCCAACAGTGTTGCAGCTTCATTAGTAAAATTCACTCATTTTTTTTTCTCCAGTGTATGTCACTGGGTGAATTAAAAGTGTAGTTGTATGAAATAGCTCTTACTGAGATGAAGAGCGTTAGTGACAGGGCTCCTTCCATACCAGAACGAGTTCCATGCACAGTTTATATGGGTTGAAATAAGTAACTTTCATAGCTGGCAGTACCAATGGAGTGGAGAATATTTCCCTTGACAGGCCTGTGACAGCCATCCCATTTACACCATATTCTCCTTAACTATTTGTTGGGTTGAGGAGAAATCCAAAGCTCTTCACGATCATCCTGTTTCAACGTGAAAACACACATCATTTATCCATCAAAACAAAGTTCTAGAAAATATTCTCCATTCATTCTGGAGTTGGCATGTTTGGAAAACTTTAGTTTCTTATGAGTTATAATAACTGGCCCCCAAAAGGACCTATGCAATGTCAAATGATGGTCATTGGCACCAATTCCAGGCCAACAGGAATCTCCAACTTGGGGTGGTGAAGGGGAAGACTTGATTCAGTGTAACCAGTTCAATTGTATTACATCACAGCTGTGAAACAGCCCTACTATGAAACAGCTCAATAGTGTTACAGCTCAATTATAATATAGCAGTTGACTATGAGGTAGTCTGGGGACTAGGGGTCTCTAGTTTGCAGCTCCACTCAGCTCCGCATCAGTAAGACAGCTGCTCTGGTCTGGTATTGCAGCTTAGCCCCTCTGTGGCAGCACAGCTCTACTCTACTCTGGTCTAGCAAGACAGGTCCTGTTTTACAGCTCCAGCCATGGAAACAGACTCTTCGGTGAAAAGGGAAAGTACACTCTTTGAACCAGAGGGGAGTTGACTCATATAGAGAGAAATCCTTGCCCCTGGTCCCTGATTAGTCCATCTTCATACAAATAAGAATTCCAAATCCTTCAGTTTTATTGGTCCAAAAAGCATTGTCTTGATTGGTCAGAATGGTGCTACTGTGATTGGTTAGCAAAGAAGTTAATGAAGATATAGCTGCACAGCTCCTACTGAACACGGTAAGTCTAATTCGTATTGGCTGAAATATGATCCCAGGAACTCCTTTACAAGGGCTGGCTTAGATGGCAGCAACACATGTAGGCAGGCAGTTCAATGCAGGCTTCTCCCTGAAGCCTAGTTTGTGTAAGGGGTTCTTGTTTAACACTGACTGTTAGGCTGTGTTTTTTGTTGTTTTTGAGCTCAATCAGCCACCAGGAACCTTTCTTGGTAAGTATTGTCTTTATTTCTCAGGTCAATAGTAAGTACTAGAAATAGAAGCCATCAAGTAATTTGACAACTTAACTCATTTAAAAAATGAAGAGGTTCCTTTCTGAACAACAACAAATAATAGATTATGCCATGCTTATGTGAAACTTCCTTTTCCTTTATCTAAAATATCTTTCTGCTCAGCTATCAAAACGATGCATATAAATTCCTTTTTGTACCTCTCTAATACAAAGATTCACAGAATATTTCTCTAAATTTTCTCATTAAATCAGACTATCAAATTATATACCAATTCCTGAAACTATTATCTCAATTGTCTTTCTTAAAATTAACTCTCAATAAAAATAATTTAGGCATATATAATTTTCAGCTGGGAAGAAAAACAGCCTTGGATAAATTTAAAGTTAAGCTTTGGGACTGTTCCAAGGGCTATAATAAAAGGTGTTTTCCACAGAAAGACTTGGTCATTTTCCAAACGTCAGGTATCTTCCAGCTAATCCTCCATTAGGATGTCATTTGTTTGGTTCCCTTCAAAGCCCTGGCTACTTTCTTGCATTTTTCTGAAAACAAAGAGTTACCCGCAGAAATCATTGTGTCAGGCAATTTGGCAAGTCACTTATGATGCTCATCAATTTCAGTATTTTAATTAAACCCAGGAAGTCCCTCTGCTCAGTGTGATTCTCCTCTCCAAGTCACAATTCATCTCTGCCTTCAACAGAACCCAATGTTTCAAAGTGACAAAGGAGAGGAATCTAAGGCTTGAGGTTTAGCTAAGTATGATTCAGAATTTGGGCAATACTGATTACCCTGCCTTAAAAAAAGAATTGAAGGACAGATACTTGGTTTACTGACTTAGTGGTTGACAATCCACCCACCTTACTTCACCTCATAGAGCATCAAATGAGCATAGCCAATGACAACTTTGGGCAAAATAGAGTCAGTGTAGAGTCCTAATATATTTAGCTGCTAAATTTGACAGCAACATCTTCGTTCTCTGGGCTGTTGGTCTGAGCTTTGTTGGGGGCTCCAACTGACAATAGGATTGTGGAGAGCTTTTAGAGGCTGGCTTTGCTGGCCAAAGGTGCCATTTTCAGCAATGACAGCTACTATTTTGATGAGGGAGGAGTTGAAACACGGATTAATGTCATCCACAAAGAATATCTTACATGCTATAGAATCTGACAGCCTGTGTATAAGCTGGACAGACCATGGTTTCTCCGCAGCATCACTCCCTTAGGCACTGTCAGAGGAGGGAACCAATAAAGCTAGAAACAAAGGTGCTGCATAGGCATAAAATAAGTCACAAAAGCAAGCATAATACCCTATTTAAGCCAAATGTGGCATGGGCAACATAGCATAAGAAAAAATCATCCTGTTACCCCTCCATCCACCAGATCTTTTCCTGAGTCTCCAATGAGCAGCCCCCACTCACTGTTAGAGGTTGAATCCTAACCCTCCAAAGATATGTTGAGGTTCTAATCCCTGATACCTCAGAATTAGATATTTAGAGATAGGATCTTTCAGTGGTTACCAAGCTAAAATGAGGTTGTCATTATGGTTGTTCCACTCTAGTAAGACTGGTATTTTTAAAAGGGTTGAGGGATTTAGATACAGGGTCATGCATACATAAAGGAGAGATTATGTGAACAGGTAACAGGAGAAGATGGAGATCTACAAGCCAAAGAGAGAGGCTCTGGACAGATCTTTTCCTAATAGCCCTAATGCTGACTCCTTAATTTCAGACTTTTAGCCTTCAAAACTACCAGGCAATAAATTTCTCTTTAACTCAACCAGGCTGTTGTACTTTGTATAGCAGCCCTAGCAAACTACAACAGACGTCAAGGCAGACATGGATATTTTACATTTCTTCCTCTCTTGACCTATAACTAAGAGTAATTTGGGTCCCCCTGACTATATCTACTTAATAGTTTTAGAATCCATTCACTTTTCTCAATCTTATTGTTAGACTTTGGTTCAGAGCGCCATCACCTTTCTTTTTCTTTTTTCTTTTCTTTTTGTAGCAGAAACAGAGAGAGTCAGAGAGAAGGACAGGTAGGGACAGACAGACAGGAAGGGAGATGAGAAACATCAGTTCTTCATTGTGGCTCCTTTAGTTTTCCATTGACTTCTCATATGTGCTTTGACTGGGGGCGGGGGCAGCTACAGCAGACCAAGTAACCCCTTGCTCGAGCCAGCAACCTTGGGCTCAAGATGGTGAGCCTTTCTCCAACCCGATGAGCCCGTGCTTAAGCTGGCAACTTCGGGGTCTCGAACCTGGGTCCTCCACATCCCAGTCCAATGCTCTATCCACTGTGCCACCGCCTGGTCAGGCACCATCATCTTTCATGTGGATCACCACCAGAGGCCTCTGCCTCTAGCTGGTCTCAAATCTTGCCATCTTCCAATTATCATTGTTGCCAAAGTAGTCCTTCTATAATGCAAATCTGTTTTTAAAATTTTAATGCATACCTCCTGGCATTGGTGTAAGGAAAGTGTACTTAGCCTATACATCCCAGACTCTTTGGGATCTGACTCCGTGAAATTCTCCCAGACTTTAGCTTGTTAATTTTCTCTACCTCAAATCCATGGTTCCAGCCTTAACTGGTTTCTAAAACCTGCCAGGCTCACCTATCTCCAAGAGTTTGTGTGTAAGTTACTCTCTCTGTGGGGAATATCCTGACCTTGCACTTTACCTGGCAAAATACCACCCAACCACTACCAGGAGACATCAGTCCCAGGAGCGTCTTTGGGAAGGGCTTAGTCCCTTGCCTGAATTGCTCCCATAGTACATGTGCATGTGGCTCTGTGAAAAGACTTACAATAACCCCCTTACCTGCATTTTCACCTTCTGTGGTTTCAGTAACTCCCAGTTAATCATGGTCCAGAAATATTAAATAGAAAATTCCAGAAATACACAATTCATAAATTTTAAATTCTCTGCTGTTTTGAATAGTGTAATGCAATCTCACACCGTCCTGCCCTGTATTGCCCTACCTGCCCCACCCCGCCCCATCTCGCCCAGGACATGAGTCATCTATTCGTCCAGCTTCTCTATGGAGCTATATATGTTCCATCCTGCTTAGGCACTTAGTAGCCATATGAATGAACAGGTCAACTGTCACAGTATCACAGAGCTTGTGTTCAAGTACCCCTGATTTTCCTTTACAATGAATGACTCATTCACCTCACTTTATCTTATTGCGTAGACACTGTATCATCTCACAACATCACAAAAAAGGTGAGTATAGTACAACAATATATTTTGGAAGAGAGATACTACATTGACATAATATTTATTATATTGTTATAATTCTTATAATACTAGTTATCTTTGTTAATCTCTTACTGTGCCTAATTTATAATTAAACTTTATCATAGGTACGCACATATGTAGAAAAAATATACATATATAAGGTTTGGTAGTATCTGCGGTTCCAGGCACCCATTGGGGGTCCTGGAACACACCCCCTTTGGATAAGGAAGACTACTGTACTATATTGCACTATAATAACTTCTTGCCTGTGAACAGCTTGGGAATAAGGGCCATATCTTGTTTGACTTTAAATCCTTGTGTGCTTTTGTATCTAGTATGGTGCTGGGCATATAAGTGAGACCTTCCTATGTATCTGTTGCATGCGATAAAACTTTTTAATATTTAAAAGAAGGTGATTCTGCCTGACCAGGTGGTGGTGCAGTGGATAAAGCATTGGACTAGGACACAGAGGACCCAGGTTTGAAACCCTGAGGTCGCTGGCTTGAGTGTGAGTTCACCAGTTTGAGCGCGGGGTCACCAGCTTGAATGTAGGATCATAGACATGACTCCATGGTCACTGGCTTGAGCCCAAAGATTGCTGGCTTGAAACCCAAAGTTGCTGGCTTGAGCAAGGGGTCACTCACTCTGCTGTAGCCTCCTGGTCAAGGCACATATAAGAAAGCAATCAATGAACAACTAAGGTGCCACAACAAAGACTTGATGCTTCTCATCTCTCTCCCTTCCTGTGCCTATCTGTCCCTCTCTCTGTCTCTGTCGCAAGAGAGAGAGAGAGAGAGAAAGGTGATACTAATTCTATAAAATTTTAAATGTTATAATATTTAAAAATCACAGCATTTCCCCACCCCCACAATTTAGTATTCTTTATAAAGCTATAAACAAGTAACAAATTATCTTGCATTTAACAAATTATCTTGCATTAAACAACATTGATATTGCATATTCCTATTCACTTTTAGGTATACATGATAAAAAACATGAGTTCACATATCCTCTGCTAATTCATCTGATTTAAGACTAATTAAGCCCCTGGCCAGTTGACTCAGCAGTAGAGTGTTGGCCTGGCATGTGCGAGTCCCAGGTTTGATTCCCAGTCAGAGCACACAGGAGAAGTGAACATCTGCTTCTCTTCCCCACCCCCTCTTCTCCTCCAGCAGCTGTGGCTCAAATGGTTTGAGCAAGTTGGCTCTGGGTGCTGAGGATGGCTCCATGGTCTTGCCTTAAGCACTAAAATACTTGATTGCCCGAGCAATGGAACAGTGGCCCCAGATAGGCAGAGCATTGCCTCGTAGGGGGCTTGTCAGGTGAACCCTGGTCAGGACACATGCAGGAGCCTGTCTGTATGCCTCCCTGCCTCTCAATTAATAAAAAAAATACTTTTTTAATTTAAAAAAATTAAAACCAATCTATTTTAAGTCAAGTCAATGCTCTTCTAACAAGCACACATGTACTGTATGTACAGTGTGTCCGTAAAGTCATGGTGCACTTTTGACTGGTCACAGGAAAGCAACAAAAGACAATAGAAATGTGAAATCTGCACCAAATAAAAGGAAAACTCTCCTAGTTTCATACCTATTCAGTGCAGTTCAATGTGGGCTCCATTTGTTGCCCTACACACATCTAAACGATAATGAAGTTCTTGCCACACCCGGATAAGGACGTTTGGTGTAACAGAGTGAATAAAGTCTGTGATTCTCTGTTTTAAGTGATGAATGTCATTGATGCGTTCAGTGTACACATGTTGCTTCATATAACCCCAAAAGTAAAAGTCTAAGGGCGTCAGATCCAGGGATCTTGGTGGCCTTGGCTTGATAGAACCCCTGCCTACCCACCGTCGGGGGAATGTCCTATCCAGAAACTCACGAACAATGGTGGCATAGTGTGGAGGAGCGCCGTCCTGTTGAAAGATGACACCTTCTGGAAATTGTGACACTGTATACAATTCCAACATGTCAAGATAGGTGTTATGCTGTTACAGACTGCTCCGCGAAAAAAATGGGCCTATCACCTTATCATGCATCAGCCACACCACACGTTCACTTTAGGGGTGTTATGTTCATACTCAATGTAGGCATAAGGATATTCAGCAGCCCATATTCAGACATTATCGCGATGAACATGTCCACAGATATGGAAGGTCGCCTCATCGCTAAACACAATCTTCTGCAAAAGTCTTGCATCATTGTTGATCCCATGAAACATATGTGTAGCAAACGCGCATCATGTGGGTCTATCTGCCGGTTTGATGGGGTGCAACAGCCACAATTTGTACCCCGTAAAACAGAGACGTTTCTTTAACACCTTATGAACTGTAGTCTTGCTTAGGTGTAATTGTCGAGCACACGCACACAGAGATTTTTTAGGGCTCCTTAGGTAGCTATCCGGTATAACCTCTACAGACTCATCACTGACTGATGGCCTACCAGAATGGGGTTTCTCCACCAAACTGCCGGTTTCCTTCAGCTGCTTATCCCACTGAGTAATGTTATTCCTATGTGGTGACACTTCATTATAAATGCGCCGATATTCACGTTGCACTTTGGTCACGGATTCAAATTTAGTGAGCCAGAGAACACACTGAACTGTCCTCTGTACCATCCACATCTCGACTGGCATGGCCATGGGCTGCTCTGCTGTATACACAGTGTTACGTCATCATCTGCGCATGCGCACATGCTGCCACATCATCCTAAAGAAACTGGGAGGGTTTTCCTTTTATTTGGTACAGATTTCACATTTCTACCACCTTTTGTTGCTTTCCTGTGACCAGTCAAAATTGCACCATGACTTTACAGACACACTGTATTTCTGTACGTCACACATTTATCAAGATATTGGAGGGCAAAGGCATGAGGAAGGTAGGTGGTATGGAAAAGATTAAAAATATCAAAAGGAATTATAATGTCCCTATCTTTAGTAAGCTCACAGATCATTGGACGTAGCATACCTTCTTCTCTGCAATATTTAATTAGCCTGCTACATGTAACTATGGAGGGTCAACATTTCAGAAATGTTTTCTGTTTAGGTTCTTTTTTAACTTTTTAAGATGATGTCACGGTTGAACACCAAGAGCTTTCAAGAGCAAGGAGTGAAAGACACTCAAAGACATCCCAGGGATCAGACTCATTATGCGAGGAGCCTTAAAACCAAACTTGCTGGGAGGCCGCTCTGGGGACCTCTCAGTCAATGACTGATATATTTCTTGGAACCACTCAGGAACATGGCCGTAATTCTTTAGGAGAAAGCTTGTTCACACAGCAGAGGCAGACAAGAGGTTGCTTTCATAGCCAAGTCTCTTACAGAGAGTGAACGCCACTTCAGGCAGAAGATTTAAACTCCTTTTTATTAACCTCTGTGGCTTCACTATGAGATTAGTAGGGCTCCAATGAGAATGCTACATGACCCTGAACTTGAGAAGCCGTCCTTCTTCTCCTTTTAGCAGATTTTCCACTACTCTTCCTAAAGTCCCATGAAAATAGGTCATGCATGACTTCTGATGTGCAATGATTTCGCTTGAGGGTAGATATAAATACACACAGCACACTAGTTTTTCATCACAAGGGAAAAGCTCAAATGCTTCCAGGGAGTCAAGGCTGAGGAAGAGGCAAGGATGGATGCACAATTAAATCTCACTCAACAAGGATCTTACTCTCTGTCTCTCTACCTATCTGCTTGTGTAAATACTTGGTATTGCATGTACTCTACATCCTCTAAAGAACTGCTCAGCAAGGGATTGGGAATACTGTCAATGACCAATAAATAATATTTAGTGCATAAAATAACTGTATTAATAAGAGGGTCCGATCTCAGGAATTCTTTAAGAATAATGTTTGCCCAAATGTTTTAAGGTACTGGGGGAAAACTAACTAGAGGCCAATAATGTGAACAGAATTCTTACCTACAATGGGGGATTTACTCAGCATACTCCTAAGTCAATGGATCTAAAGCTTCAATACATTAGAATATTGGGAGTTGTTTAAAATGCAGATTCCTGGTCCATAAGCAAGGCTACCATGCCAAAATCTGATTTTTAAACAAGCATGCTGGGGGTTCTGATATAGATGGTACTGCTGACCAAGTCATGAGAAATAACAGTGTGAAGAGTCACTCACGTTGGTTTTTATTACAGAATTAAACAACTTTAATGCCATTTTTACCATAGAAACTCAAGCAACTCAAAGAACAAACTTTAGGAATCACAAACAACCAAAGAACAGCATAGATTCCAAAGATAAAGTAATAGAACAAGGAGTAGAACAATCATAATCATCAATGACAAAAGAATAGACATCAGCTACATGGGCTGTGGAAACTAACAATGTTACAGTGGTGTCTGGAAGAGTGAGCCATGTCACCCAGTGAAGCTTTACCAAGTGTCTTTGTTAGACATTTAATTCTCTCCATTGCTCCCAAAGAATTTATCTGGTTGAATGGACTTCAACATCTCAAGGAGGAGGATTTTAGAATGAAAGATAAGCCTTAAAGATAAGCAAAAAGTGCTAGTGATTTAAGCCACTAGGAAGCAGTGTTTTCCAAAGATCTTAGAAGTAAGTTTACTTTTATCCTGACTTTTTACACAAGGCAAAGAATTCTTCTGCTTTCTCCGTTTCCCTTTGTTTGGACACTTTTGATTCCCTAATGAATTTAGAGCACATGCAAGTGCATTACCTGGCTGACTCGGAAGATGATGTCTGATGGGAATAAATGGGAAAGTTAAACTTTGGAGGCAAATCAGGAGGCAGTTTTCAAGATCAAGCCTTGATATAAGAAGATAGTTGCTATGAACTTCATGTTTGTGTCCCACTAAATTCATATGGTGCCTAATGCCTAATATGATATGTGGAGAAGGGGTTTTTGAGAGATGATTTAGTCATGAGGATGGAGCCATCATGATGGGAATGGCCTTATGAAAAGAGACACAAGAGCCTTATGAAAAGAGACAAGGAGACACTGCTTTCTATTTCTCTGTTCTTCAATTTGTGAGGACACAATACAAAGATGGCTGCCTGCAAACCAAGAGCAGGGCGTCTACCAGATACTGAATTTCACAGCACATTGATCCCAAATATCTCAGCTTCTAGAACTGTGACAAATAAATGTTGTTTCAGTCATCCAGTGTGTGGTATTCTGTTACAGTATTTTACAATGGCTGGGCCAGGGATGGAGGGAACAACCCATTAAAGACAAACAAATAAAAGAGATTTTGATGCAAATAAACCCAATGAACTCCATCTTCAATTACACAGGTAAATTGCACAATGGACTGTAATAAACAGTGAGGGAATAAAGGTATATCAAGTGTACTAAATAAAATAAACCATTAAAATTTTTTTCCTCATTAGCTTAAGAGATGGTATGTTTGAAATTTGGTTTAAGAAAAAAGCATTTGTGCTGTAGTTAACTACTGGAGAGAAAGGTGAAAATATTTATGGAGATTTCTATGTCAAAACACATACACCATAAAAAAACAGGCAAAATGATCAACAAAGAAATGAAGACTTGTACAACACTATAAATCAACTAGACCAAAGAGGCATCTATATATAATTAAACAAGAGATTACATATTCTTCTCAAGAACACACAGAACAGTCTTTAGAATGGGTCATAAAATAATATCCAATAACTTTCAGAAGATTAGAATCATGCAAAATACACTCTCTGACCACAATGGAATGAAATTAGAAGACAATATTAGAAGGAAATTTGAGACTAGTTATATATGTGGAAATTAAACAACATACTCCTAAATAATCAATGGGTCAATGCAGAAATCACAGGGAATTAAAAATACTTTGAGATCATTGAAAACAAAAGAATATACGGGTCCTCGGGTTACGACACAGTTCTGTTCCTATGACAGAGACGTACCCCAATTTTTGGTGTAAGTAAAAACAAACCCTAGCCTAAGTTACTTACCTACCCTAACACAGTTGTAAAATCATAATCTAGAACATAAAAACACAATTAAGCCACAGAAAAAGAAAAAAGACATAAATACACTACATTGTACCCTGTACTGTAGTAACAGAAAAAAATGACAAAAAATGAGTGTAAAAAAATTTCTTATTTTTATTCCTGTGGCTGGCTTGCATACTGGAAGGGGCATTGCAAGGTGGGAGAGAGTGACCTCTTGAGAGGAGGAAGCTGGAGAGACAGGAGAACCTGCAGAAGGTGCTGGAGATAATGGGTCATAGGGGCTGATCCCTTTACACGCTCTAGGATACATATAACTATGTATTCTTTAGCCGCATGCAACCAAACTAGTTCACCCACGTAGTCTGTAAGTACGACACTAACGGTGTAAAATGAAGTACTCACATCTCAAGTATTTTAAGTTTTTGTGGGAGTGAGTGTCATAAACTTGAAATGTCATATGTAGAGACTGTTGTAGCCCAAAGACCCTCTGCATCATCTCATGTGAGGAAGGCAAGAGGCCTTAAGCCTGCTACAGTCTTGGTACATTCACTCATTCCCTCCACAAATATCTACTAAGTACCTACCACATGCCATATACTGTCCTTGAGCTAGATAAACATGGTCTTTATTCAGTGAAGCTTTTAGCATAAGTAGAGAGAAAACAACTAAGGAGATATCTTTAATTATAAAATTTCAGTTGTGGTAAGTTTTATAAAGAAACGTAGACGCTTTGAGATAATAAAAAAGGGAACCCAACCTGATTGAAGACGTCAAAAAAGCGTTCCTGAGGACAAGATATTTAAACCTAGGTTTCATGGATAAATACAGGCAGATCTAAAATGAAAAAGACACCAAAAAGTCTGAAAAAGAGAAGTTGGACCTAAATACTGGTCTGAAATATAGAAATGATTGAACTTTGGAATATCTTTAAAGGATTGTAGCTTAATATTTTTCAAATATAAAACATAAGTCAATGTTATCAAAATGTTTTCAAAGGTAACACAAATTTGTTTTTGAGGACTAGATAAAGTCAATTGACTTAATTTAGAGTCCTATTAGTATCTAAAGATAATGTCCTTAAGAAAAATCTATCTGATAATAAGCTAGAAATGACCAATACATACTTTCTGAAAGGGTGACAGAAATACCCCTTCGCATATGGTTTTTACTACTAATTTAGTGTAAACTTACTATAATTTAGTTAGCAATTCTTTATACCGATGCAATAGTAAATGTCAGCTCTATCAAAATTAAAGTACCTCAAGTTTTCACTTAATATTAACTTAGTGGAATTTATATTAAATGAAAAAAAAAATTCAAAAGTAATCTTCTTAAAAATGCTTTGTGCACTATTAATGTGAAAAAAAAATGAGGACCCTGAATGGGAATTTATTTCTAAAATTATTGACAAAGTTTCAAAATAATTAAGTAACTCATTTCAATTATTAATAAAAAAAGACAACTTTAATCTGCCAGTTTTAAGTAGATCAGTGTCGATTATTCAATGTTCAAATTCACAAATTGCACAAGTTGATAATAAAAATATACCTTCCAGGCCCCTTTTGTAGAGTGCACCTGAAATGGTATCAATAGAAAATAATATGATCAAATTGTACACACACACACACACACACACGCATGCACGCACACATGCAAAACCTCCTTCCATCTGCTCTTTTATTCACAAGATGAACAATCTTTAATTTTTCAACTCTAATTGTTGGTTTTCACTGTGTATCTGATCTCTAATTTTTATCAAAAGCCCCAAACAAGGTTTGATACAGTAGTATATATATATATATATATATATTTTGCCAGCTACTTAGGTCAGATTAGACAGTACCTGAGGTATAATAAGCTTTTGGTACACTTGTTTTTATAAATTCATAAAGTAAAACTACATTCAGAATCCAGGTTAACATGAAAACTCATGTGCATTACACCAGACAGACAGACAGACAGACACTCTCACAAGCACAAAGCAAATACATTTTGCTACCTGCAAATTCCCAAGAGGTTTTAACCTACATATACACTAATTATTAACTAGAAACTATCCCACCTCTGTTTTGTGCTTCTGGAAGTGCTTTGCTATTATCACGGAATTGTTTAGACGTCCACTTTTGCTATGGCAGTGGCAGAGCAACGCCATGGAGCAAAAGGTGTACATAGTGCATTAGAGTTCTGAGAACTGAACAGCCCATGGTTAATAATTAAGCAATCACAAATAAATATCAGTGGGAAGGAAAGTGCCTCTTTGTTCATAAGTGCTCAAGGACATAGTGTTCAAAATGTATGCAAAACAAAACAGCTGTATCCATCAATGGTGATTTTCAAAATCTACAGCCACAAAAATAAAAAATTAGGAAGTATTTTTGGGAAAGGTTCCCAGGCATCTTCACGTTCTTTTTCCCCTGCATTGTGCCAGAAAGCTGAGCCTCAGGAAGCCCTGGGCCATGGCAACAGTTTGCTTCCCATCTTTCTTTTTTTCTTTTTCTTTCCTTTTTTTTTTTTTAAGTGAGAAGGGAACATAGAGAGACAAACTCCCACAAGCATCCCGACCACCCAGCAACCTTCGTTTGGGGCTGATGCTCAAATCAACCAAGCTATCCTCAGCACCTGAGGCTGATGTGCTCGGACCAACCAAGCTACCCTCAGCGCCTAAGGCTGACACTCAAAACAATCAAGCCATTGGCTGTGGAAGGGGAAGAAGAAGAGAAGTAGATGGTCACTTCTCTTGTGTGCTCTGACCAGAAATCGAACTCAGGACATACATATGCTGGGTCAACACTCCATCCACTGAACCACCTGGCCAGGGCCTGCTGAGCAGGTTCCTGCAAAGGAGAGGTTCTCAGAGTGTTCTCTGGCTGGCTGCCTCTCTAAGGTTACTCCCACGCTCCCTGGTGGAGGTGCTATTCTATAGGTATTGATTGTTGCACTAAAACACTGCCTGTTTTTTATTGCTGAAGTCTGGACTATTATTTTCATGAAGAACATTATTTCACTATCAGATTCTTTGTAATTCTGATTCTTATAGGCATAATTACCTAGGAATACTACCATGCAATCAGCTAGACCATTCTGAAAGCTATATCCTATTTACATTATATCCTCTCTCGGGAGACAGGAGATAGGCTGGAGAAGTTTGGAACTATGATGCAAGAAGAGGGAACAGGCAGAAAATAGGTAACCTGCAAATTCACATATTTCACACACAACCAGGATTTTTCCATTTAGTTTTCTATTAAAAGCTGAGTAATTGCAATATGAAAGCGTGAACACAAGATTGAAAAGTAACAACTAACAGCACATCATTCCACAAGGAGTTGAAAATGAAAAGTAAATTAACTGAGCGTTGGGAAGTATCAATATCCTGGTAATATAAAACCCATCAGAACTCATGTGTGTAATACTGCCTCCAACAACCCACAGGAAATGGAAATAAAATGCATTAACTTAACGTTTGAAGATTTTTAAGGTCAGGGAATTGGTATTTGTTCACAGCAAAAAGGCAGTGATGACTCAGCTTTCAGATATGTGAAATCCGTTACACTTACCATCCATGTATCATTATCTTATGGTTCCTGAAGGGATCCCAGTTTTTATTTTCCTGAATACACTTTAAACTTCAACCACATGTTAGATGTCATGGTATTTCATTTTAAGGTAAAAGAAACAAATGTTCAAAAACCGAACACACTCTGTTCACTTGACCACTTATCTAAGGAAGTTTAGGTAAATATTAGAGATGTTGGTCCAAAGTCTTATTAGTATAAAGGAAATTGGACAGAGTGATGGAAAGTGGAAACCAGTAATATTAAGGTGACCAAACCCATACTGGTATTTACTCATAGGGGTATATAGCACATGCCTCAAAATATATCAGCAAGAAAAGTAAATTGTTGTCTTTTCTATTTTAATGAGAAACTGGTAATAATTTTTGACTAAAAATGTGACTTCTGTGTAAAAAATGATAATAATAAAGAGTACATAAAATATAAGGACATTTTTAATCACGTGCTATTCAAGAGATTGCTCAACATTTGAGTTGTTGATCTTACAGTTAAATGCACATTCAAAATATAGTTCGGCTTGGTTAATTTGTTTCAAGGCTAAAAAGCAAAACAATAATTATGCCTTCTTATATGCAAGAAATTCCTAAACATTTGCTTCAAAGCCAGTTTGAAAAAAAATGGGGGAAAAAATAGATGAAGTTCCCTAAGGAGACGAAATATTCTGTTATCAAACAAATGTTATATTACAATTTCTCCAGAAGTAAATTTTAAAAATCCGTGTAATTGCTGCCATGTTTCTTTGATCAAATGGATGACAGAAAAGTCAGCTAGTTGCATGACTGGGGACAAGCCATTTTCCCTCTCTTTCTTAGTATCCTCTGTAGGCAGCCACCCTACCCTTCTCACCGCGGTGCAGCATGAAGAGGTGAGAGAGTGCAAGAGAAATGATGGGAAAACATCATGGGGTAAATCCCACCGAGTACTTTCACTGATCAACTAAAATTTCTCAGCATCACAGAAAATTCACATCTACTCCAAATACATAGTAACTGAGCTTCCAGCTGAAATCTTTCAGCCAAGAGATCCAAACATTAGGTTAGACTACTCAGGTGAAAACTGAGGACCTCATCTGGATGAGATGGCTAGGTTACACCTGGTTCACTGCTCGTGGCAGCTGACTTGGAACAGAGAGGATGAAGACGCAGGAAGTTGCTAAAGCAGTTCTATAGTGTAACAGCATGTTAAGCTCACTGTAACACCTTCCATTTCCCCCACTTCACTCTCTTTATTGGGAAGGAGTCCCCACAGGAAACCAAATGATCATAGTTAAAATAAGATGGAGTACTCCCCCTGATCTGCTCCAAAGCCCACACGAACTCATCAAGAACCACATCTGGGGTTCAGACAGCCAGATTTGAGCCATGAGCAAGTCAACTTACCATCTTGAGTCTTAATTTCTTTAACTCTACAAGTTGATTTAATAGCAACCACAGAAAATCATGGTGAGGATTAAATGAAGCTATGCATCTATTAATAAAACAATTAGTGGGATGACTGGCACAAAAAGAGAGCTCAACAAATGAAAGCGCTTTCATTATCGCTATTATTACCTTCAGCAAACAGAGAGGTCTGCTCCTCAGTGAGCTGGAATGAAGAGGTAGGAGGGCAGAAGAAGCCCAAGCAGACCATCTCTCCAGCACACCGGAGTTCTGGGCAATGACCGGGGGCCTGAGTCTATGGGGCATCAGGCCCTTGGTCTAGAGAAGGTTCCTTCTTTCAGACAAGGACATGCAGGCTGCACTCCCATCTGGTGGGAGGAGGGCTGACTGCAAACTGGATGGAGCCGGAAGGGATGATGTGGCTTCATCCCAAATGAGAACAGAAATTTTCTGCTTAGCAATTTTTTTAGAAAATAAAACCATATTGGGAATCTCCTGGGACAGAATTATGCAGGAACAGAAACCTCTCACTCGTGTAACTGAGTGAACAGTGTGATGCTTTCTTGACTTTACAGAAATAAGTGGGAAGCAGGAGGCAGCTGAGGACTGGGAATCAGTCACCAGTTGTTGACGGCCTAATGAGGGGAAAACAGACACTTTATCACAGGACTAACTCATTCGGCTTGTAAATGAGGAGAGAACAGGGGTTTCTGGTTAAAGGATAACATCCTGTGTGCATTGAATTTGCCGTCTGGCCAGCTCATGCACGCGTCCCTGGCAGGTCACCCCTTCTGAAAAAGGATGGCTGCAGGAGACCTGGCGAAGGAGTGTGCTGGCAGGGGGTTTACAAATGGGTCACCGAACTAAGTGCCCAGCACTGTGGACACCCCTCAGGTAGTCCAGGCTCTGCCACTTTACAGGGGTTGATTTGGGTGAGAATTACACTCCCCAAGTTTCAATTTTCTTATTTATAAATGGAGGCTAACAGTAGCTATTTTATTGCAATATTTAAAGTTCAATTTTTGGGGAGACCTAATTTTTAGGATGTATATAGAATACACAAAGTAAACTTTGCCCATCATTCCAATTATTGTTATGCCACTTGTACCATTCAGAAGGAATTTCCCTGACTTTTCCAAACAAATAGGTCCCCTCTCCCCTTTTCTTTCTCACGCCACTCTCTTCTTTCCCTCAGTACATATCACTGTGTTTATGGAACACCTTTTCCCCCGGATGGTAACATGTGTGAGGGCAGACAGCATGCTTGTTTCGTTCATCACTGCTCTGCAGGGCCGAGCTCACAGTAACGGCACCTGCTCAGTACTGGGGGGAGGGGTGCGGCCCACTGAGCCAGTCACAGCACAGACTCCCTGGAAGGCAGAGAAGCAGGGCCGTGGGTGCTCCGGCATAGTCGCCCGCCCTTGGTACACACGGTGCAGTTTATATCCTTGGCAGGAGGAGGCAGGATTGCTTTCATCAGTCAGACACAAATGAGTATGTATTTGCCAGGTCTGTCCAACTAGGTGGCATGTGGGAATTCAAAAGAAGACAGAACTTAGGCTTCTGCCTCAGAGGAAGACTGGTACTGTGATTCTGAGCACAGGAGGCCGCTGGAGGGGTGACCCGGACGATGCTGGAGGCGCTGGGGAGGGGGCTGTTCACAAGGGTGTGGCCCTGTGGGGTTTCTGCATCGAGCCCCTACTGTGGGCCAAGCACTGTCTGTCTCTTCACACACTCACCTCATTTTCATCTTCCAAAACATCTCACAGGAGGCACTACATTTCTAAATGTGGAATGGCAAGTTCAAAATGCTTAAATACACTTGCTCAGAAGCAGTCAGCTAATAGATAACCAGAACCCAAATTTGAACCCAGGCTTACCTGGCCCTGAATCCTACGCTCCAAACGTCACTGCACATCCCCTCTTCCCCAGCTTGTCTGAAGAATAGGAGTGGAGCCCAGCCCCCACCCCACGTCCAGTGCTGCGGCTGGGAGCAGAACACGGTGGTGTAGGATGGGTGTACGCACTGTGGTCAGTTACCAAAGAGCACTGAATGCCAAGACCCCACATCAGTGTAAGTAGTGAAAGGAAATTCTCTTCTTGGAACAGTGATGTAGTCATATAGCACAGGTTGGCTTGGGAAAAGACTGTGGGACAGGAGACCACCCAGGGAAGATAATAAACAAATTACCTGCAAAAAGAACAACCCTTGTGCCATTTATTTCTTCTTGATTCCTAGCCTTGTACGGTAGATATGGAAGATATTAAAGTGTAATGAAATATAATTGTTTATAACATTATTTCTCACTCCTCAAGCATAAATCCGTAATAAAAAAGAAAATAATCCTTATCCAGAAAATTGGTCCACATATATTAACATAGGCTTTTTTTTACAAAGCATCTTTTGACCATTTTGCTATCTGTGCAGCAGCGTTAGTGTGGGAGATAGGTTTCCAGGGAGCTCCCCCTCTCGGTGGGAGTATGGAGCACACTCAGAGAACAAATCCTTGGACGCATACAAATCCTGGGGAGACCTCAAGGAAATAGGTAGATGACATCCATGTTCCTGTATAGGAAACTGCTGGCTTCCTCCACACAGGGCCCTTCTGATGCTCATCACAGCATTTTAAATATAAGATGTTGGGAGGGTATTTTAAAGTGAACCTTAAGGACCAGATAAAATATGTGTCTCAGTTTGTTTTCAGGGTGCAGAATATAAGAATCTAGTGCATGCAAGAACGGAGATCTTGGAATGGCTAAAAGTTAGGAAGAAAAACCTATTTTAAAAGCATAAATTGTGTTTCTTTTTGGTGCAGTATGTCCAGTGCTCGTTACTGACGTGCAGTCTGATGAACTGCTCAGAGCCGCAACACCTCACAAACCTGTTGTAGACACGCACTATGTACAAAGCTTGGCGTGAGCTGGGGTGAAAATCCACAGTTGCAGCAACACCCAGGGGCCTGGAGGAAACAGCAGGGCAGAAGCAGACCCTGGTGAGGGCTCAAGGGAAAAATAAAATAAGCTCAAATCAAATAGCTAATGATTGAAATCGAATCTATTCCTTTACGAGAAACGTAAAACTTCTGAGATTCTAACTCCTTGTTGAAATCGAGGCAGAGTTTTATTTAATGGGGCTCCCATAAAAAGCAAAAACCTTTTACTGAAATGACCAAGTGATTAGCTTTGAGAATTGCAGATGAACAAACACAGTTCATTGTTCTTCCCTCATTTAGACGGTGAGTTCTGAGCTTTTGGCCTTGTTCAGATATAGTCTCGTCATTCAGAAGGAAGCAGAAGTGATTGTGGAATTGCGTGGTCTTAGAAATGCTTTTCCCAGGATGACACATGACAGGCACAGCTACCGCAGGGGTGACTGGGCAGAGCAGAGGGCGGGAGAGAGCCTGCAGCTCTCACTGAAGACTTAGAAGTCCTGTGAAGCTTCCCAACCTTCAGTAATTCCTGAAACATCTAAAGCCCTCACAACATGACTTCTGTACATTAATTCTGATTAGTAAAGTTTGGGTCAAATAATTTATCACCCTGTCTCACAAAATGCATACTAAAGGTAATAAAGCCTTTGCAATATGCAACTTCCTTATAGTGCTGGGTGATATTAAATCTTTGTTGAAAAGCACATAGCAGTTGCCAGGATAATTACTTCTATTTTTTTTTTTTTTGGCTGATATCTGGCAGAGCCAACAAATAAATGAAAGAATATTCACCACCCTGAGTCCACTAAATCTTTTGTTCAAGGGCTCAGAAAGCTTACTCCATATTTATTATTATTATTATTATTATTATTATTGTGACTAATCAATATTTACCACCCTTCTATCAAAGAAGAAGCCGCTTTGGGGCTAGAGTTGAAATCAGGCAAATGGGCATGGGGCAGAATAATAAGCTCCTCCCAGGAGCACTGAGTGGCAGTTCATCTGAGCCTCTCTGGCCACATGTTTCATCCACACTTGTGTCCCTAAGAGTTCTTGCAGGAATATGGCCTGAAGGAGGTACACTGGTGAATTGCATGGACTCAGAAGTCAAACTGACTGGGTTCAAATCCAGCACCCCCTCTCATTATCTGTCACCTTGAACAAGCTAATTGGCCAATTGTGCCTGTCTCTGTGTCAGCACAGTTGGGTAAAAAGGGATGTGAGCATTAAATAAAGTAATACACAGAAGCACGAAGAACCGTGCCTTGCACACTGTGTGAACTCAGTGACTGTCAGCTATTACTATTCTTACTGAGGGAAAAGCATCATCAAGGGTGCTCAAAGTACCTGGCTGGAATCACCCCATATTCATCTTCCAAAGCCCTGGATTCACTCAGGGCACATGTCAGCAGAGTTCACACTAACGGTGTGAATGCCAACGTTAAGCTGTTTCACTGAAAGATAGGCAAGATGTAGCCCTCCCAGGTACAAAAGTTTATTCTGTACATAATAGGTTACATACAGCTATGCCCCTCCCTCCAACTCTCTGTGTGTCTGTCTCTCTCTTTCTCTCTCTCTCGCTCTCTTAGACACACACACACACACACACACGCACAGACGCGCACACACACACACACACACACACACACACACACACACACCTTGCATTCTATGCTTCTTTTTATCTTTAAAGATGCCTGCTGGAGTGACTTTACCTATCTTTACAATCATTTCCATTCCTGCCCCTACCTCCACCTTCTCCTCACCAGGTAACCTGTACAAAAACAGTTGGTTCACATCACTTCCTCCTTAAAACTTTTTCTGACTTATTGCACTTGTAGTAAGACCAAAGTCCTATGTGCTCCTGCCCTTCCTCCCTCTCTGGTGACATCCCCTGCTCTCCCCCTGGCTCCTGCCTCAGTAGCCTGTCCTCTGGGCCTCGATGTTGCTCAGCTTGCTCCCGCCTTGTGGCCTCTGCATTCCCGTTCCCTTCCCTGGCGTTCTGTTTTTCTGCTCTTCCCAGGGCCAGGTCCTTTTCACCATTTATGTTACAGCTAAACGTCACCTCTTCTGTCCATCCCTGAAGTGGTCCCTGAAGGACTCCTCAGTCATTCTTTACCATTTGCTTTCCTATTTTTCTATATTATTTGTTTCCAGCAATTATTGCCCTTGATACACTCTTGTTCTTTTTTGTTTACTTGTCTGTTGTCTTTCTACTCTCACATGTATGCTGCATAAGAACAGAAACCTTTCTTGGCTTATTTATCTTTCCCACTGACAACACAACCTTGTCCATAATAGGCACTGAATAAATAATTACTGAAAATGGATGAATGAGAGCTTGAAGTACACTTCCAAGTAGTTCCTGGAGGTCTGGCTGAAGCTGTTCTCCTTCTACAAAGCCTTGTCTAATGGCTTCACCTAATCTCAACTTCTGATATACTTACTATCAAGACTAAGTACTTTCTTATAAACACACTTGTTCTGATTCATCTGTAAGAGCATGTCTTATCTCCCCAAACGGGCTTTAACTTACCGTAAGAGCAGTGACCTTGACCACCAAAAATGCAGTGCAAATGAGGAGTAATAGGAAGTTCATGCACTTAACTTGCGAGGGAGACTGCCTGGCCTTAGTAAGGGTTTACACACTCTTATTTTAGGCAGTACCTAAGCAGATTATCACACACAAAAAAGGGGATAGCTAAGAATAAGAGAGGTAAGGACAGGTAGCAGAAATCAAAAGGCAGAGATATCTAGAGGGGAATGGCATTTCACGGCGAGAGCCAACCCCACCCACCTCAGCAGTGCCTAAGGTGTCATGAAAGCAACTCCATTATAGCACAGTGGGGTCACGGGTCTGCTTAACAATTGCTACCAATTTTAAAAAGGCACAGGAAAATATTATATATCTTAGAAAATTTACAATCAAAAGTAGTTATTTGAGAGATAAGCACTAAAAGGTATAGCTTTTAGTTGTCTAGATTTCTCCCTTTTCTGGTAAAGTCAAATAAATAAGGCATCCTTGTGTGCTGACCCAGGGATGGGCACATAGTTTTTAGTGATGAAATTATTTCCTTGGAGAACCAGCCTAGAATGTGAAATTTAATCTCTGCAATCTCGACTTCACATTGCTAAGTGATAGCCCTCTGATCTGATGTTTGCTGGGGTAGTGGTGGGGCTTGGTGATTGGAACTGCTGAAACTTCTATTCATGTTTCTTCCTGAAATGTTGAGATCATTCCCTTGGGCAAGAAATAAATTTCCTAGATAGCAGAGAGGGGAGAAATGACTGAGGACTGTTCTCATCTCCAGATCTGAAGCAGTTCAGAGGAGATGTCTTCTCACAAGTTTCTTCTGTGGCCAGCAGGTGCAAGACAGTACGGAGGAAGGACCGCAGGCCAGGAGTGAAAACCACTGCAAGAGGAGCTGACATTTATTATTTAGTTGGTACTAGAAACTGTAGTGAGTACTTTTTGACCATCATTTAATCTAAAGAATAGTTCTCGTAGTTCTTCAATAGCATCATTATCATGTAGAAGAAGAAAGGGAGGAATACAGAGCTTAGTCCCTAAGGTTCACCAGGTGGTAAACAGGGGAGCCAGGCCTCAGCTCCAGACCCTGTGATTCCAAAGTCCTTCAACTTATCATTTACACTACAACCCCTCACAAGATCCAGCTTCTATTGTTCCTTGTGCTTTCTAGTGGGATGTCTTACAAATCACATAAGCATTCTGGCCTCAGTTTTCTCATCTATGAAATGGGAAGACAAATATTCACACTTTCCCTCTCACAGTGCTGCATGTCACTCAAAAATGACTCCCTCAAATCCCTGTGAAAACTTTAATGCGGTATACAGAATAAACTCTATATAACATATGTGACTATTTCTATGTGAACACCCAGATAGAGCACAGAAAACATGTTTTTCTCAATCCTAAGAAACCAATTTGAAAAGTAATGCTATCTCACCTTTTTTACTCTAAATTCACACATTGGATTATTCTCCCCCAACCCTCATTCAAATTCTACAATATGGAGTTCAAATTGTTATCCTGCTGAAATTGTTCTCTTAGGAAGCTCCAAATAAAATACAGATCTTTAAAATGAACGAGGCCATTTGTATTCCCATGGATTACTGATGCATTTTTTTTTTTTTTTGCTTTAATATTTCAAACATATTCCCAGAGCCTTTTTCCTCTTTTGATTCATATCGGTCTGGCATGTTGAACTTCATTATAAACTTTGGACTAGTCATTTATCTCTGGGTCATTTATTTTTGTATCCTGTTATCAATTATGTATGACAGAAACTACTTCAGAAGAAATGGCTACATTTCTCAGAATATACTCTGGGTGGCCTTGGCCAGGTAGCTCAGTTGGTTAGAGCATTGTCCTGATATGCCAAGGTTGTGGGTTTGATCCCCAGTTAAGTAACATGCAAGAATCAACCAATGAATGCATAAATAACACTGGGGAACAATTTATTTTTCATTTTCAGTTGCATTAGGTTTTAAAACCTTTTCTATATAGTTCTACCTCACTGATTCCAAATCTAAAATCCATTTTTTGGTGCATGCTCTAGTTTTAATGCAATTTTAATTTTTTTGTTACAGTTAATGGCATGCATTGGTTTTTAAATTGGAGTTAAAGAGCAACAACTCTTGGATTGAACGTAACCTCAAGGCAATTAATGTTTTGAAAACATCATTTTTACATAATTGTAGTTGTTTTTAAATGTAAAAAATTATTATCTGATAAAAACACCCTCTTATTTTAAGATTGAATCATGGTGTTGGGCAGATAAAATATATTATGCTCACTTTGTTAAAGATGGCGCTGCCCACATGGAAGTTCGTTGATATTAATGTGTGTTCTGGGACAGGCTATCAGCAGGCCGGGTCATTATAGCCTAAGGCTTAGTTTTAAGAGTAAACTCTTCCCCACACCCTTGACTGATTGGATAATGTAGGGTGGTGCACTCTCCTGAGGAATCCCATTATGCCTCAGATGGGTGGCTTTGTATCAGAGACTTCCTTGTTTGTAGATTAGATTAAAGGTTTGGATTTTCTATGCTTTAAACGGGGTAGACCAGGAGCTTGCTCTCTCTTTTGGTTCCTGAGGTATTAGAGAGGAGAGCAGATTAAGACCACGTGAAGGCCAGGAGAAGCAGCCAAGATGGCAGAGTGCTGAGGGAGAAGCCAGTTTGTTAAGAGTTTGTGCTGGAGGAGATGGGGAACCGAGGTGAATAAGTCTGGTGAGCTAGAAACCTTTGATTCTAGAAAACTCGGATAAGTCAGTAGCTTTGTGAGCACTGAATGTGTGGGTTTTAGAGCCCAGTGTGTGTTTTTGCTTGTCCGCCGGGTGCAAGCTAGAATTAAAGTGGATGGCTCACCACTTCTTGGCTCCTGTGTTTCATTACCGACTGTTCGAATCTAATGCGAACCTGCACGGGTCAGGCAGCTGTGATAGTGGCCTTGACTATTGGTTTTACACATGCCTTCTTCGAGTAGGCGAAAATGTAAAAATAGTCCTGACACCTTTTGTTAGATATGTCTGTTATATATGTGGCTGTTACATACTTCAACGTCAAAGACACGATATTTCATCATTTGTGACACGTGCATACATTGCAAATTTTCAAGTTCCCCTTGGCGATCAAGACAAGAATTGGGCTCCTCATATTGTGTGTCATAATTGTGAGGAAATGTTTCATGACTGGACAAAAGGAAAATGCAAAGGAATGCCTTTTGATATTCCCATGGTTTGGCGTCAACCTAAGGACCACAGCAGTGACTATTATTTCTGTCTGATCCATACAAAGGGCATCGGCGAGAAAAAACGGCATATGATCGCATATCCTAATATTCCTTCAGCAATATGACCTATCCCACCCACACTCTGAGACACTCCCGGTTCCAGTTTTCAGTGGTTTTATTTCTTCTAAGGATAAAGAAAGTGAACATGGTGATTACGTGTATTTTGATAAGATGCATGAGGAAATGGTTGTAGAATCTGAAGGGTCTTCTTCTGACGCCAAGCAGTCATTAACCCCTCAGCAGTTTAGCCAACCTGAATTGAATGACTTAGTAAGAGATTTGGACCTATCAAAGAAAGCAGCTGAGTTATTAGCCTCCAGGCTTCAAGAAAAGAATGTACTTAACCGGTTAGCTACAGTATCCCATTTCAGGAAGCGTGAACAAATTTTAGTGGACTCTTTTTCCAAAAACAAACACTTTGTTTACTGTCATGATATCCGTAGTCTTCTCAGCCTGGTAGGTGTTACCACTTATAGTCCAACAGAATGGCGGCTATTTCTTGACAGCTCTAAATGGAGTCTGAAATGTGTTCTACACAATGGTAATGTTTATGCAGCGAACCGCTGCATTTGGTTATTCAACTCATCTGTGAGAAGATTATAATGACATAAAAATTGTTCTTGACTTACTGAAGTATGAGGAGCATAACTGTATCATTTATGTGTATCTTAAAATGGTAAATTTCCTGCTAGGACAACAGAGAGGTTTCACAAAGTATCTTGCTTTCTGTGTTTGTGGGATAGCCAAGCCCGGGAGAAACACTGGACACAGAAGAAGTGGCCAAAATGTGAAGCTCTGGAAGTAGGGATGCAAAATATTGTGAATGAACCTGTAGTTGATGGAGACAGAATCATATCCCCCCCACTTCACATCAAACTTGGTTTAGTGAAGCAGTTTGTTCAGGCTTTGAATAGAGAAAGTGAATGCTTTCTATTTTTTTTTTTTTTTTACAGGGACACAGAGAGAGTTAGAGAGAGGGATAGATAGGGACAGACAGACAGGAATGGAGAGAGATGAGAAGCATCAATCATTAGTTTTTCATTGCGGTCGCAAAACCTTAGTTGTTCACTGATTGCTTTCTCACATGTGCCTTGACCACGGGCCTTCAGCAGACCGAGCAACCCCTTGCTGGAGCCAGCGACCTTGGGTCCAATCTGACGAGCTTTTGCTCAAGCCAGATGGGCCTGCGCTCAAGCTGGCAAGGTCGGGGTCTCGAACCTGGGTCTTCTGCATCCCAGTCCGATGCTCTATCCACTGTGCCACCACCTGGTCAGGCGAGAAAGTGAATGCTTTCAACATTTTATTTCTGCTTTTCCTGCCTTGTCTTTCGAGAAGATAAAAGCAGGTGTATTCGATGGACCTCAAATTTGAACCCTCATACGTGATGAAGAATTTGCAAGGAAGATGAATAAGGAGGAGAAAGCAACATGGCAGTCTTTTGTGGCAGTTACAAAGAACTTCCTTGGAAAAAAAAAGCAGAAAACTATGAACTTCTGGTTCAAAGGATGCTGTTGGTTTTTCATGACATTGGATGTAACATGAGTGTTGAGATTTACTTCCTGAACAGTCACCTTGATAAGTTTCCTGAAATTGTTGGAGCTGTTAGTGATGAGCAGACTACTACTGGAGCATCAAACAAGATTGTCCTCAACAAGTACACAAACACAAGAGTTACAAACGCAAATTTTTGCCTGAATAGAATTTAAATAAGTTTTGTGCAAATTTTGTGATTAAAATAAGTGTTTTAATATGTTCTATTTTGAAATTGTAGACAAATTCTGATGCAATCATATCTTTTAGTGTGTTAGTGTATTTTCTGCACTATATAAATTATTATATTTTCACAATGATGATGCCCAAAAAGACATTCTACTTCATTACGTTAAACTAAATGTTGAACATTTTACAATAAGATGAAAACTTAAATTGTGAATTGCAAGTAAACTGTAGCTTACAGAGACAAACTAATGTCAGATTTGAGATCAGCACACTCGAATTAGATAAGAACAAGTGTTTTTGTGGATGCAACAAAAATTTTGTTCCCTAGTATAAGTGGAACAAATAGATGTTTCTCTTTTTCTAAAATCAATAAATAAAAACTTCAAAAAATTTCTTTTCAGCAATTTCCCCGGAAAGAAACAAACATTTCAAACCTTTACTCCTATTCTGCATGCAAATAAGCAGCTATGGAAGACATGCTTGAGACATTGTCAAAGGCGCTTCCAATAACCAAGAATTCTCTATCCATGGAGAGGCCCCTACCACACAAATGGCAGGGTTTCGTTAAAGTCACAGAGACCAGTTTAGATTGCGACTCTGTCTCTTCACCAGCAATGCAAATATAGGGAAAAGATTTAAACTGTGTACAATGGGAATAGCAATATCCTATAAATTGCATGCCACTTGCATGTTAACAACAACGGCCGAGTGTATCCCCATTTATTTTGAAAAAATTTGAGATATCACTATGTGAAGGCTCTCGATTAAGCTCTAGCTTAATTCAGTGACAAGAAGAACCCCTAGAGTCATTCCTAACCACAATCTACGCATAACTGACCCAGTTATATGTGATATCAGACACGTTTTTCACAATTGAGCTAATTTATGGAAATGCTCGGTAAACCATTAGTACATCCTAGAGGAAATGAGTCAGGAGGAAGGAAAAGAATATTGAGGGGTTCTGGGAGGTAATAAAATGAACAGAAAAGTCAGGAACAAGCACATAGAAGAAAAGTTAAACTAAAAACTGAAGGGCAAAAATCCACACAACGCCAAGGCTGGTCATCCAAGTGACAAAGGGGATCAGCAGGAAAACAGAAGCTCACAAACTCTTGGTAATACAGGGTAGGTGCACCAGGAGGGAACCACACAGTAACTGCCATGAAGCTCATGAGGACTCAGTTGGCCTATTGGGGAAACAGAACTCCAGCAGCTGGGGACCCTGTGGCCACCTGAATGTCTGAGAACACTGAAGCCTAATGTAGGTTGTTCAGTCAAGACATTTTTATAATCATGGCCACTAGGAAGCTGGAGGAAACCAACTTTGCTGTTCTCATGATTGGATACCGAATAACTTGGCATCAACAGGAAAGAGAAAGAAACTCATTCCCACTGTACTCACAGCTCACTCCCTTACACTGTGCATGAGAGATGAGAGAGTCCTAATTAGCAAGATGGCTTCCTCTCATCAGAGAGAGCATAGGTGGTGGCCTTGTACGCTGGAGCATGATGCCTGCAGGCCACCCAATTCAGATGAGCACTTCACCAAGCATGGTGCCTACAGCCTCCATCAGCCCACAAGGAGTCGCCTTGAATACACACACAATCCAAACAACAACAGCAAAGATGTGCTGTTCCTAAAAGTGTGGCCCAACCCAAGTCCCTAAAGTCTCTGTCAACCCAACTGCTCCCAAAATCCCATCCAGTATAAAAACTCAAGACCTGCTGCTGGTATTTCTCAGAAAGTGAGATTTGGAGGACGAGGGCAGGGAGGGGGGGAGGTGGTAGTTAGATTCCACAGGTTGCTCACTGGGGAAGGCCTCACACACTGAGTACTGAACCAACATGGCTTGGGTCTCCCCAGGAGTTTAAAAACAAGCACATACATTAACATGCAGTATATTTCTTATAAACAAAACTGGTTTCCTGTGGAACTTGGGTGTTGATAAGGATGACCTGGGAAGCATCACTCTCATAAGCCTTCCCACACCAAGGAGCCCTCCACCTCCCCGATCCCTCCAATCTTTCCTGGGCCACACACACACATTGCCTGATGTTCTCTCTTGTTTTAAGGTAACCAATACAATGTGGGTGCTGGTTACACATTCAGGAGCCAGGATCGGGATCTCAAGAATGAGAACATGAACATAATAGCAGGGTTGGGGACGCTGCTCTAGAGAGTCTGACCAGCACTGCGGCTGTGTGAGAGTCACAGTACTCGAGAACAAGTCTGTATGTGTGTAAGGCAGTGGTTCTTAACCTGGGTTCTATCAAACCCTAGGGGTTCGATGAGTCGGTCTCAGGGGTTCAGAGAAGCCTCTGCTGTGGAGGCCAGAATAAAGTAATACCGTAATTTGTTGTGAGTTCATGCACTTTGTTGGTTTTGTTCTTTGAGCAAGGTGATGTTCATGCAAGGCTCATTTTGTGCACCAATAAAACAAACAAACAAACATATAGCTATGTCTTGAACTTGGGAAAAATTTTTTTTATTTATCACTAAAGAAGGGTTCGGTGAATACGCATATGAAACTGGTGGATTCAGTACCTCAAAAAAGGTTAAGAACCACTGGCGTAAGGTGTCCATCTCGGGGTGACACTCTGCATAAATAAGGTCGTATTCATTCATTCTGTCAAATGCCTAATATACTGCCAAGAGTACTTAACATGCTTCCTAATGAGCAAGTACATCCTGTACCTTGAAATAAGATGTGGGAATAAGCTTGCCTTTAGAAAGAACTTAATTATTACTTCATTATTTGGGTTACAAAGGTCTTGTTCTTTTTTCTCATAGTTCAAAAACCAACAAAAAAGAGACCAAATTCAACCACCATGAAAATCCTGGGCCAGGAAATACCACCGTCATGTTCGGGAAGAAAAGCAATTTGTGTTGTAGATAGAATGCATTTCTCTCCCACAATAACCAGAGTCTGTTAAAAGCCTGTCAGGAAATAAATATAAACACTTTTTGTTCGGTTGCCCACTTCCATGTTCTCAATGCAACCGATTCTAGGCTTCTCAGAAACCCAACCTAAGGTGAAGCCAACAAGGACACATAGCCTGGGGAGTGTTAGCATCCCAGGGGAGCTCTGCTCAGCAGGGGGGGACGCTGGCTCTGAGGGCCACTTGCATCATCAGTGACTCTGCCTCTGCCACCCTCTTCTGAAAGCACCTGCTGTTAACTTCAGAATCAACCAAGAGATCCACATCCCTGTAAATCCCAATCCTTCCTGTAAAGAGAAGCATTCATCTTACAAAGGAAAAGGGGGAGCGTAATTAAAGAACCTACCAGATTTATGGGGAGTACGTGTAGAATTCAAGATGATCCTTATTCCTAGCTCCAAAGGAATAATAGTTATATTAGTGAATGCTTTAATATGTATGCTTTTTCTAACACTATTTTAAGCGAACCCTACCATATGTGTGTGTGTGTGTGTGTGTGTGTGTATAGTGTATTCTCCTACTGTAAGCAATCCACCTCACATCTATTTAGAAGCAGTACCAAAATAGAAAGCAGTTTGAGCATAGTGTGGATTTTGGCAGCAAATATCAAGGATGGGGCAGGGGGAGCTGGTTTTATGGCAAAGCCATATGGGGTATATTGCACAATGTATAGGCAGTCTTTCAACTACAAAGAGCCTCTGCCTTATAAATAATCCATAAAAACCAACAGAGCTAAGTGTAAGCCCTGAGTTAGTTCAGAGGCTAAGTTATCCTTTTTACCACGTTCCCCATGCCCAGCTCAGTGCCTGACACGGCAAGTACTGAAAAGGTGAATTCAGCACAGTTTGGCCCCCTAAGTGAAGGATACCTAAGGTATGGGTGTATTTCACATGATAAGGTGAAAAATGGCCTTTGCTTCATGGTTCTGAACATCTAGGGAACCAGGAAGACTATATACAATCATTCTCTTATGCACAGGTGCAAGTCAAATGATTGGTATCCAAACATTTCTGTGGTGCACACAGACCCCCAGCTCCTTGGATCCTGCTTCTACATTCTTTCTGGCTCTAGTTCTGAACACTCCCTAGTGCTAAGTGACACGTGCCACTGCTTATGAACAGTGAAAAAGAGGGTCAGGGGATGGGGCCCCTGCTCCCCCTGTTTTTGTTCAGGGTGTGCATACAATGTAGAGCAAGGATGTGTTTCCGACATCATGATCAGGAGGTGAGAATATACGTGAGTGAAATAATGCTTTATAAACCAAAAGCTCTCATACCTAGTATCTTTTCTTGCTTCAGTAGGCTTTCCTGGCCCAGCCAGGGAATCCAATCCCATGTCATAGTGGCATGTGTTCCAATAAAAGATTAGTAAATGCATTTTAAATACAGTCTGCTCATGATCTCGGGATGCCTTCCATCTGAAGTCTTGCGAGTGCTGCATCTTGCAATTGAGTCAGTGTTGCAGGCCCTCAGCCTTATGATAGTTACCCTTTAGAATGTGGGAGCCATGTAGATGCAGCTGGCCATATAGATGCCACTAGGTAACTGATGCTCAGTCCACTGACTGCAAGAAAACATGCTCAGAGCCAAGGCACAACCTAGCCCAGGGTCTTTTACCTAGTAGGCGCCCCATGAATATTCATTAAATGGCTAATTAAAACTAAATGAGAACACCTCACACCCATTATGATGGTTACTATGAAAAGAACACACAATAACTGTTGGTGAGGATGTGGAGAAACTTGTGTACTGTCAGTAGAAAAGTAAAGTGCTGCAGCTGCTACAGCAAACACTGTGGGGGTTCCTCAAAACACTGAAAATAGGAGTATTGCGTGATGCTGCAGTCCTACTTCCAATTATATACCGACAATAATTGAAAGCCAGGTCTTGAAGAGACAGTTGTTACACCCATGTTCACAGCAGCGTTACCTACAACAGTCGAAAGGGAGACATAGCCCAAGTGCCCAGCCATGGATGAGTGCATAAACAAAAAGGGATCTATACACACAGTTAAATGTATTCATCCTTAAAAAGGAAAGGAATTCTGACACATACTACACATGGATAAATCTTGAGGACATTTTGTCATATGAAATGAGCTAGTCACAGAAAGACAAATACTAAATGATTCCACTTGTATGAGGCTCCTGGAACAGACAAATTCACAGAGACTGAAAGTAGTAAGTGGTTGCCAAGGGCATGTGGGGGAGGGGAATAGGGAGTTATTATAATGGTTTCAGTTTTTTAAGACGAAAAGTTCTGGAGATTGGCTGCCAAGCAATTGAATGTATTTGACACTAATGAACTGTACACTTAAGTATATTTAAAAATGGTTAAGATGTTAACATTTCTGTTATTTTATTTTGCCACAGCCAAAAAATAAGTCCATAGAAACAAACAAAAAGACATCCACAATACCTAAAGGAATATAATTCCTTAAAATAATCAAATATCTATCAATAGTCAATTGTCCAATTGTCCCATAAATGTCATCAATGTTTTCAATATAGCTTGCTTAAGTATCAGTACCAAAAATGTTTCCTACTCTTTAAAATAAAAACTAGAATATTCCAGATCTATTGTTGGGCAATATTGTCATCTACAAAAGGGTTACACTACATAGACAAGTGTAAAAACAATACCTGTATCTTACCCCGAGACTATGAAGGACTTGAGGACACAGTCTTTGTTTTATTTAATCCAGTCCCTAATCCCTAGAAACAAACACTGACTAAATGTCCAATAGTACACCCTTTCAGTTTAAGTACTTTTGAAAGAGATCAGGTCCAAAGAAACACAGAAAATGGTCATTTTTTTTAACAATTCATATGTCAGAATTTGGTTGCTTGCTATTCTACCCGCAGCTAAAATGCTTAAATTCTATGCCTTTTTAGGAGTAAAATATTTTGAGCCTCTGTCATGAGCTTTTTAAAATATGCTTATAATTCAGCAAAGTTGACTTGGTATTCCTACTAGTTTCTACAATAGTGAAACTGTATTAGACAGTCCTTTCTGAGGATATAATACTGTGGGTGAAGTAAGGAGGTTAAAAGTGATGTAATAAATACATGAAATGTCCTAGCTACTATGCTTCTGTTGTGATGTGGCCATGATAAAATATTGCATTCTTTGGAGTGATAGAAATAGATGAATATATTCCATAGTGCTCTTAAATACTTCCAAAATCAGCTCTCCTAAAATAATCCTCTTTTTTTCCCCCATTGATTTGAGAGAGAATGAGAAAGAGAGAGAAGCATCAATTCCAGTTCCACTTAATTGTGTACTCATTCAATGTTTCTCATATATGCCCTGACTGGGGCTCAAACCCGTGACCTTGGTATGCTGGGGCAATACTTTATTTATTGAGCCACTCAGCCAGAGCCGAATGTTCTTTTATAATGCTTCATATATGTAAGGTCTTACATAAAGTCTGTACTGTGGAAACCAACCCATCACAGAAGCCCATTGGGGGCAAGGATGGGGCACATTAGAAACATAAGCTGTTGTGACACATACTGCAGAGATGAGGGATATTCAACTTTGGTCTAAGAGGATGAAGTCATCAAGGCCACATTTTCAAAGCCGGAAAGCCATTCTAAGTACTTAAAGTGGGTTTTATTGTTTTGCTCCTAGGACAGGTAAATTTATGTTTGGTTTGGTAATAGAATTCTTTCAAAGGGTCCTGAATCTGAATTAGCCTTTTGGAGGCTCTACCATAAAATGTCCAGGCCAACACACACACAAGTCAGCCTAGCTAAGCTCATGGTTGAATTATCTGCCCAGTAGTAGAAATGGGTTATGTTGACTCCTTCCCAATTTCTAGTCCATTTTCCCTGGTAACCAACTTGGCACACCTTAAGTTCTACATCAAAATCCTAGCTCCTCTGACCACATAAACAGAGATAGAGAGAGGGATTGTTATCAAAAGGTGAAGAAAAAGAAATTATGTAGGAAATTGTAAAAATATCACCTTTTTCTTTTAACTTCTATATCAGCACACTATATATGTCGAGTATATAATAAGTGCTAATAAACTACAGTGTGTTTGTAAAGTCATGGTGCCCTTTTGACCGTGTGATTGGCTAAAAGTGCACCATGACTTTACGGACACACTGTATTATTACAATGAATGCTCAGTAAACAAAGGCTTCTGAAGTATTTGTACCTGACCAAACAAGATTACTGTAAATAATATAGGACCATTCTATAGATAAAGAAACATTAATTTTCAAGCACTATTTTCTTTAATCTTTTTATACAGTTAGCTATTATTAGGGCACAACAGAAGTAATGATAACTAGTTAAAATGAAAGTTTGATTTTATTATGAGAAATAATACTTTTGTGAGCCTGACCACTTTCTGTCACACAACCTCTCAGTGACTTATCTGTTCCCAGTTTGGCCTCTATGCACCTCTATTTACTGTGCAGCCCCCTCCAAACATGCTAGTGCTCTCTTATTCTGAATTTGTTCATCTTGGAAGCTCAGCTCTGCTTCCTGCCTGGCAAAGCCTTCCTAATCTATATGTTCTTCTAAGGTTTAACAGTCAAGTTCAAATCTTCCCAAGGAAATATGTCAGACTTTCTCATTCTGAATTAATGTGTCCCTCCCCATATACACTTACAGCATATTGTTTATACTTTGATTATACCACTTATAAGTTCCCTGAAGAACAACAACAAAAAAGGCTCTATACATGTCAGCCTTCACATACTAAGCATCTGAATTGTACACAGCGCTTCAATTAGAGCAGCTACTTAAAGAATATTTATTGAAATGATATTAAGTAACACCAAAATAAACAATGAGGACAAAAGATTCTACTGGGAGAGAAGTTTGTTCCAATTTAAAAACCTATGAAATTTAATTTGGGATAAACATGGGCATCTTAGCATCCATTTACATTGGTCTAATGTAGCAGGCTGGTATTCCATGTACTTGCTGATGCTACAAGATTGATTTCCTCTATTTAAGCATCCTTTTATGACAAACGGTGCTTGATATGAAAGTAGACAGCAGCCTCACAATATGAATAGCCTCAATTAAGCTTCAGTTACATGTGTCACATGTCTGTTATTGAGATCTGAGGGGAAAGAATGCTGTTTATATGGCCAGAGAGAGAAACACCATCCAAAGTCATTAGAAAAGATAAGCTTATTCAAGTAAAGCAAATATGATACAACCACTTTGATGAGCAAGTGAGCAAGTTTAGGCTTAAGTGAACAGCACAATTAAATTAGGAGAAAACTGTGCTAAGATAGTGTGTGTTTACCCATCAGGAGAGGGTCAGGACTTGGTATCTATAGATTGGAACTGGCCATGCTTCTTCACAGCTGAATCAACTCATTCAATAAATATATGAATGCCTATAAGAGCTAATTTTGTGCTGTTCGACAGAAATTTCAATAGTAAAGGAGAAGTGCTATGGCAAATGAGTCTGCGGTAGAAACTGCCACTTGTCTATCACTAAATGTTCTCTTATTACGTAGTATTGGGACACATGGCCACTTGGCTGCAAATCATACACATTTCTCAGTCTCCTTACAGCTGGATATGCCAGTTCAGGCCAATGGGATGCAACTCCCAGGTCATCCTCAATGTAAAAGTCAAGCCATATGCCCTGGAGTTCTTTTCTTTTGTTTTTCTGTGAGCTGGAACATGAATGTGTCTATGGATCAGCTTCAACCACAGAGACAAGGACAATATCCAAGCAGTTGGGATAGAAAATTCCTAGTCCTTGAGTGATTACATGGAACAGAACCAACCCATCTACCTGGACTGTCACCTCGTATCTGTTGAACACAAATAAATGCTTTGTCTTATACCACTTTCTTTTAGAGTTTCTTTGATGTAACTTAATTTTTATCCTCATATAATTCCTCATAATTCCCTAATATAAATCTCCCAGAACCATTGGAAAGTGGCTGCATTTAGTTGTTCCATCTTGATTTAGAACAGGGCCAGACTATGACGATCATTTTTGTGGGAAATGTGCCACACCACACACTATCTACCTTCAATCCACCCACACTCATTTGCTGATGTCTAAAAAAAAAGAAAAGAATGGCTGATTTCTTTCTCATCCTGTCTGATAGGTACCAGTAACTTGTTGAATGGTCCAGACCAAGTCTCTGAACCCTTTTCATCTGCAACAAAATAAATACCCATTTTCCTCCATGGAGTGTTTTGTTAATTAATGTCAGTGGAACAGAGAGTGTTCCAAAGCAGGACTATTATTGTAAGCCTCCTTTAATCCAACTGCATAAATAACATTGGAACTAATCACTCAAGAAATAAAATCAGTAGGAAGTTGTCAAAAGGGTCAGCCTGTAATTAATCAATGAGGTCACTGCCAATAACAATAATACATTCTGTTACATGTGTAACTGAATTTAATGAATGTACAACACTAGCAAGTTACTGGGGGGAAAATTCCATTCCATCTCTGCACTGGAATGGCATCTTATTGCAAAAAGCAAATGAAAAATCAGTGAGCCATGCCAAAATGATATCAAAAAGGAATAGCAACAGAGGCTATCTGCTGGAAACAGTTGTTCTAAATATGGACCAAGGTAAATGGTGGGAAAAGGAACCACTATGCATGCTTTTCAAATCTCATGCATAAATCTACTGGAAAATGTTGGAACGAGATCCTTAGACCTGTGTGATCATCCTCTCAAGGGTGAGGCAGAGTCTGAGGCCAATTGCCCAACGTCTAGGAAGTTTGCAGGTAACTCAGGAAATGATGAGAAATTTTACAGCAGACTTTGAGTCAATGGAGGATTCTTAGTGCTGCTAGCCAATCTTGCTCCAATTCCACTGCTGAGGAAAAATGAACAAATTTGTTCCTTGTTGAGAGTTGGCTTTAAATAAAGCTGGGTAAAGACTTAAAATGGAAAGAGAGAGATTTGCCTCCAATTTTAGTTCTATCCCCCCAAGAAAGCAAAGAATTGGAAAGAACTGCCAAGTGTTTCTCGAAGGAGAATCAAATTTCACGTTCGCCCTCCAGGGCAGTCTTCAGGGGTCAGAGCTTGCAAGCTCATCTTCTCTGAAGCCTCCCCGGGAATAAAACACCTATGTTGCTTAGTACCACGATGTGGTCTGAGTCAACAGATTCACCATTCTTAGGAACAGTGAAACATTCAAAATCAAGGCTTTATTTTGGTAAGTTAAATACGCTTTATTTTAGTATTTTTAATATTAAAAATAACTTATAGTCAAAATAAGTGGGAGGCATTTTAGTTTGTGAGACTACAAATGATTGGGCAACATTTATCAAAAGCCTGAAAAATATGCATTACTTTGACATGAAAGTCTGGTTCTGGGAATTTATTCTAAGGGGATAATAAAAGCAGATTGGTTTACAAAGATGTTAATCACAGCACCTTTTTAATATTAGTAAAAAATTTCAAAACAGTCTCACCTTGGCTTTTGGAGAGAACAGATAAGGCAGTCACTGTGATCTACTATAATGAAATTATACTAATAACAAGTTTAGTATAATTGGATATCCCACTTTCTATATATATAGATCAAGGTCCCTGTCTTGAGTATCCTAAATATATTTTAATGAATTCATTTGTATTTAAGAGGATTGTGAAAATCGGGCCAACGTACCATCAAATAAAAAAATCCTTAGAAAATGTCATATTGATAGTTTCCTATCTCTGGAAGAAGAAAGTAAGGGGAAGAAAATCAGCCATAAATATAAGAAGATTTTCACAGCTACTAACGTAGGCAAATGGTTGTGGAGCTTTGTATATCTCATTTCTGCTATGCCTCCTACATTTGAAATTTTTCCAAGACAAGAAAAACACCTTTCCCATAATTACCTGGAACCTATCTTCTAAAAACTCTCCAGTTAATATTCAGAAACGTGATTTCATAAAAAGCTATTCAGGAGAAAAGGTTGCTGAAATGCAGCCTATTTCTTAAAAGCATGGTATTTCAGTGAACCAAAGTAAGTTTCCAAAAGAAATTACATACAAATATTGCCATTATTTGCAATTAACATAAACTCATTTTAATCCACAATCAGTGGAATTTAATAATCCCACATTCTGGCTTTGTGGTTGAATTCCAGAATTTTCCATTTACTGACAAAAAGAACTAGAAAGTAACAAGACAATGATTTTCCTGGCCATTATTATTATTCATTTATTTCAAAATAATTTTAAATTTACCAAAAAGCTGCAAGAAGAAAATAAAGAACTCTCACAAATCCTCAGAGACCGATTCAAATTTGACAAGTAGTTTTAATCATTTCCTATACTGTAAAAGACTCCAATCCAGTAAGACATGTGGCACTTAGTGGCCATGACTCTTTAGTCTCCTTTAATCAGGAAGGCATTCTTCAGTCCTTCTGGATCTTCAAAATCGGCTCACTGTTGACAGCAAGGCTGGGCTCAGATATGTTTCAAACGATCAAGGTGTGCTTTCTTCCACATATTTTTATTGGGCAGAATTCAGATATATTTGTATGTAGATACACATACATATAGTCTTGCATCTATATGTACTTCTATAGCTAACTATACCTTAAAGATGTACCAATACCTCTAATTCCACTCCAACATCACAGAACCAGTCTAGCCTTCCTCCTTCCCTGTTTATAGAACTCTCTCTTCTGTAGTAGGAAAATGAGCTTCTGTTATCCACTTACATATTGACTCAGAACCCCAATATTTTACCATCTCAGCTACTGACACAACGAGCCTCTGGTTTTTTCAGCACCCTCCTCTCTCCACTTCTGTCCCCAGAGTGTCATCCTGCTCAGGAACCTTTCTTGAGTGATGGGTCCAACCCACCCAGGCACACCCCTTCACTCTGACATTTTTATTTTATTTTTTTGAACGAAAGAGAAAGAAGGAGAAAAAGGAAATGAAGGGAAAGAAAAAAAATTGTAGCAATAAGTATGGTACATTTAATGAGAGAAAGGGGGGGGAAAGAGGAGGAAGAGAAGGAAAAGAAGCAGCAGAGAATAATGATCGATGAACATGGTCTCTGTAATGGAAGTTCCTGGGTTTGAGCCTTCGCAGATAACTTACTAGCTGTGAAAATTTAGGCAATTTGCTGTTTTGCGCCTCTGTTTTCCCCATCTTTAAAACAGAAATCATGTACATATCTTGCTAGGCAAAGGTGTTCATTACCATATAGGGAAAGCATTTAGAACAGCACCTGGTACTCCGTAAGAACCTAAGAACAACTGGACCTTAACTATATTTCATTATGTAGCTATAGAAGTGTGTTAACTTCTCTACTTAGGTAGTCCTTTAAAAGATGTCACTGTGAGACGACCATTTCAAGACGAGCTCAACCAAAATTTTTATCTCAAGTGTCTTAGCAAGAATGCTGATGATATAGAAAGGCAGTCTAAAATTAAATTTATAATCACCAGAATTTGAAACACTGAAAACGATCACTATTGTATTTATCCCAAACTCCTTCCTTTTCTCCAGTCCTTTATTTGTACAGAATGTCTACATCATAAGAACAGTCTAGGTTATCTTGGCATTCAAAGATTTGTAAATACTAATTACTCTCCCAATAACTTCATTGTCAATGACTGATATTATCATTCCTATCATTTTTCTTCCCACAGGATACTAGGTAAAGTATTTCTTATAGACAGTTCTAAAATGAAAGCATGTGCATTAATAACAAAGGGGTCCCATTTTAAATTAAAATATCTAACTCAAATCATCTAAGGAAATTCCACAGGCTACTCAAAACACAGCTCAACTGACCAGGCGGTGGCGCAGTGGATAGAGCGTCGGACTGGGATGTAGAAGACCAAGGTTCGAGACCCCAAGGTCACCAGCTTGAGCGTGGGCCCATCTTGCTTGAGTGAAAGCTCACCAGCTTGGACCCAATGTCGCTGTCTCGAGAAAGGGGTTACTCAGTCTGCTGTAGGCCCATGGTCAAGGCACATATGAGAAAGCAATCAATGAACAACTAAGGTATCACAACAGCAACAAAAACTAATGATTGATGCTTCTCACCTCTCTCCATTCCTGTCTGTCTGTGCCTATCTATCCCTCTCTCTCTGACTCTCTCTGTGTCTCTGTAAAAAAAAAAAGAAAAGAAAAATAAAAGACATCTCAAGGCAAAATACTATCTTACAGCTGAGTTAATGACTTAATTTTCTGATTAGTCTATTTTTATTTTTGCATTTTTTTCAATCTACTGAAAATATTCCTCAGCATGTTTAGAAAATGAAGCAGTCTGTAAAGAAACATTCCAATTTATAAATGGTTACACCCCTCTGTGAGGATCACAGGCTATCAGAGAATTAAAATGTATGCATTTCCACTTTTGTATCTTTGGTTACACTTCCCTTTTTACCATCCTTACCACTGTGACAGCAGCCTATTAAAGACCTGTTTCGACTTCTATTGGTTTCACAGATCACTGACACTAACAGAGCTACAAAGTGAAATGCTAACTCAGCATGCTCTCACCTTTGGGTTGACAAACAGGTGCAGGGTTTGACATTGGCTGAATAGATAAGCCCCCCCCCCCAATTCATATGTGGAAACCTAACCCCCATCATATGGTAGGGATGAGGTCATGAAGGCAGAGATGTCACAAGTGGGATTAATGACCTATTAAGAAGAAATGTGAGAGAGATAAGAGATACTTCACCCTTTTCACCATGTGAGGTTACAAGAAAAGATCACTGTCTATAAGAAAATGGACCCTCACAAGCCACATGTCTGTCAGCACCAGGATCTTGGACTTCCATATTTATTTTCTCTAAGCTGTGAGAGATAAATATCTGTTGTTTAGAACAGTGTTTTTCAACAACTAGTCTGTAGACTGGTTCACCAGAAATTTTGTGCTGGTTTGCCAAAGAGTTAACCACCCTGATGTTGTATTAAGAGCATAGACCCAGGCCCTGGCCAGTTGGCTCAACGGTAGAGTGTTGGCTCAGTGTGTGGAGGTTCCCAGGTTAGATTCCTGGTCAGGGCACACAGGAGAGGTGCCCATCTGCTTCTCCACCCTTCTCCCTCTCCTTTCTCTTTATCTCTCTCTTCTCCACCAGCAGCCAAGGCTCCATTGGAGCAAAGTTGGCCCCGGTGCTGAGGATGGCTCCATGGCCTCCACTTCAGATGCTGGAATGGCTCCGATTGCAGCAGAGCAATGCTCCAGATGGACTGAGCATTGCACCTAGGTGGGCGTGCTGGGTAGATCCTGGTCGGGTGCATGCAGGAGTCTGTATGTCTGCCACCACCCTCTCCCCCACTTCTCACTTCAGAAAAGTACAAAAAAAAAAAAAAGAGTATAGACCCAATGATCTTAGTTGACGTCACCTATGCTCAGGGTGATTTCTGCCTTAGCAGCCCCTGAAATAATTTTCCTATTTTCACTAGTCCCCAAGTATAAAAATGTTGAAAAACATTGGTTTAGAAGTCACACAGTGTATGGTATTTTGTTATAGCAGCCTCTACAAAGGTGCATCTGGCCAATAAGATGATAAAGTGAAAAACTGCCCCAAGTGTGTTGCTTAGCCGGCAAGAACAGACTTGACTTAATATCAAGTGTCAAAAAGAAAAAAAGTTTTTGTACCATAAAATACACTTTAATAAACTCCATGAATAACAGGTAAATTATTATTTTTATTTAGAATTTTAAACTTAATGGGGTGACACTGATCAATAAGAGTATGTAGATTTCAGGTAAACATCTCTATAGCTTTGAACTGTTGATTGTGTTGTGTGTCCATCACCCAAAGTCAAGTCATTTTCCATCACCGCCTACCTGTCCCTCTTTACTCCCCTACCCCACCACTCCCCCACATTCCCCTCTCCCACATCCGCCTCCCCCTGGAAGTCACTTCACTTTTATCTGTGTCCATGAGTCTCAGTTTTATATCCCACCTATGTGTGAAATCACATAGCTCTTAGCTTTTTCTGATCTACAGTATAATGTTTTCAAGGTTCATCCATGTTGTTGTAAGTGGCAATATGTCATCACTTCTTATGGTTGAGCACTATTCCACTGTATATATGTACCACATCTTCTTTATCCAGTAAACTCTGGGTCTTTGAAGAATGCGAGGACCGACAGCCAGTAGCCAGTATGATCAATGATGTCACTGTGAAAGGGAAGCCGTGTGCCCTAGAAGGGAGTGGATGAAGCTGTGGGCAAATGGCCGCTGAAGTGACTGGAACACCAATCCCAATCATCATGCACAACAAATATGATGAGAATGCCTACTATATATGGAAATTCAAAACTAGCCTTTACTCAACAGAAAAAAAGAAAAAACAAAGAAAGGAGAAGGCTATCTGGTAATGTTCTCTAGGTTTTTCCCCTGCTCTTCTTCATTAATACGGAAATGAGTTTCTCTATTCAAGGGGAATATTCCAAGTCCCTTCTCTTAATACAAAAAGTCTGTATAATGCTAATTAGATCTAGTAAATGCAAAGATATTTCCTTTTAAACAAGGAAGACTGAATTAAATTTAATTTAATGTAATTGTAGGAGATGGGTAGTTTTAAAAAAATATTCTGCAAAGTGCTAATGTGATTTCACTATAATAACAGTCTAATAAAGGAAACCAATATTTACAGGGAAGTATATTAAGTAAAACATGAAATTATTAAAGAGTATTTAAAAGGTGCCTCATAATGTACAATACCTGTGACGGGCCAAAAGTGCACCATGACTTTACAGACACACTGTATATTTTATCCCCACCATTCCCTACAATACCAGTTTTGCCTAAGTTTGGATGCAGCCTTGACTTTCGTACTCAGAAGCGGTTGAGTCCTACATTAATACAGTGACGCCTCAATTTTCATCGATAATCTGTCAGAAAACAATCAGCAAAATCTAGAATCAACAAAAACCAAGGCAATAATTTCTATCTGAATCAATGTAAATCCAATTAATTCGTCTAGACACTCCAAAATACATACCAAAAACATATTACACCTAATACTGTATTCTCAGTAATCACTTACATGTAATTGTAGTATTTATTACTACTAGCAATCAATTTAAAAAAAAGCACAAAAACACTGGAAAGCAATGGAATTGTTTGGCTAGAAGCGCTGGGTGATGCTCACACAACAAGAAACAGCGCCACACTGAGCAAGAGAACGAGTGGGTGGTCCTTTGTTTATGCAAAATTAGCAGCGAGGTCACATGGGCATACTGACAAAATCTGAGGCAACCAAGGAAACCCGAGACAAAATTTTCACAGAAAGAATTGACGAAAACCGAAACCGATGATAACCGAAGTCAACAAAAACAGAGGCATTACTGTATAATATGTAGAAAATGCATTTTCCAACTATTGAATAGATCTTTTATTTTTGCAACAGAAGATCTGAAGATGATCCACAATTTATATAATGTATTTCTTTAAGACAAAGTGGAATTTAGGCTACCTTGCAGGATGTTTTGTCATTTTATGTACCCTCATATAATTTCACATTTACTAAGTTAACAATAGTGTTTAAAGAACATATACTTTTGTAGCCAACAGATTTCATCTGAAATCTAGCTCTGGGCAAATTACTGAATGTCACCAAACCTCAGTTTCCTCATTTATAAAATAATAGATGGAATAAGTACTTTTCTCTTAGGTATTTTGTATAAAGGGTTGCTAGGTTTAGCAAATTAAAATACAGGGTGCTCAGTTAAATCTGAGTGTCAGATAGACAGCAATTACAATTTAGAGTAATTATTTATTATATCACAGGATTTGATACTTTCATCCTTTATTTTATCTGGCCTAAATGTGTAGATTAAGTTAAATAATTCATGTAAAGCATCTAGCATCATGCCTGATACATATCAATATGTGTGTCTGAGTGTGTGCACACACACATAATTACAATCATATTTTCTGAGGGAGGTTGAATGGCAAATGAGTTTATGGGATCATTTCCCCCTTGGGATACTTTACAAGCTGGCTGGTAAGATGAGCTGCCCATTCCTGGAACAATCATAAGATGACAATTCAGTGAAGGCCAAAATCATAAATGTAACGTGTGGTTAAGGACGGGGAAAACTGAGATGGCTTGAATTGTTGCATAAAAAAAAAAAAAGGTCATAGACAAAGTAGATCTTGAATTGGGCCCTAAAGGAATTGTTACAAAAAGAGAGTAAGGAGAAAGGTGTTCTAAATGAGGGACCACTCTGTGTAAGCAAACACCTCAGGGAGGAATGAGCCTGTCACCCTTCCAAGCCACCGAGAACAGCCCATGCTAGGGGAGGGGGCTGTTAGACAGGACAGGAAAAAGACAGGATGAGGGTAGATCAGACAGAGTTGTGGAGGCTGGTATAAGAAACTGACTTAGGCCATAATCTTCTCCCTACAAGGAGAAGAGCAAATCTCTGTGCCCCTTCTAGGATCTGGGAAATGCTGGATGGCGACTTGAATTGGGATGAAGAAAAAAACCCAGAGAAAGTAGAGCCAAGGGAAAGTTCCTGGACAAAACTGAAATGGAAAAACAAAGCCAAGAGTTGTTCAATGAGGGTAATGCTATAATGAAATTAGCCAGAGAAGGCAAACACAAGCATGTGGAAACAAGTTAGAAACCAAGACCCTAAAAGCAAACATGGGAAGACGAAATGGAATCATGAAGGTAATTGTTGGAAAATATCCCTGAGCTACTAAATTGTAGCTGTGGGGTTCTGATGAGCTCCCAAATCTTGGCAGGTGCGGGTAAGACCACCAGGAAATCCAAATATGCTCAGATGAGGTAGTTGGGACAGAATTAATTCAGCTGTAGATCCCCAATAACATGATAGCTAGGTGAAAATGGCCAGTAGATACTCTCTTTGAAGGCAGAAAGAATAGGACTATGGAGACAGTGGGCAAACAGGAGACAGGAGGAGAAGTAGCTTCAACAGATATTTAACATCTTAGGTTTTGCAAAGAAGACAAGGATAAGTAAGACATCGATACCTTCAAATGGCTCCTGACCAAAAGGACAAAGATTGAAGATAAGACAAAAAATAAACAGGCAGATTCTGATATAAGCCAGGTGAAGGCGTGAGCTAGGTACCATGGATGTGCTCAAGGCAGGAAACTCTTACCAAATGAGGGGTGAGCAGGGAATTGGAGAAAATTTTGTTGAGTTGGATCTTAAAGAATGGGTAGGATTTTCACACATGCAGCTAGTGCTAGGGGAACATTTCAAGCAAAGGAGACATCAAAAAATTAGTGTCGTATCATTGGAATAAACTCCACCTAGATTCCAGGCCATACTGAGGTATCTAAGTAAGATTGCTCTGGAAACAACTGGGAAAGCAAAATTAGAGTTAAGGTGAAAAGTATGAATGTCAATAAGAGATATAAGTCATTATTCATCCCGACCTAATCATTTTTTTTGTAACACCAGCAAAAAACTTACATTAAATTTTTTTTTCCATGCTAGCTTAAAAATAATAAAAACAAGATCAAACCCAGGCTGATTTACATGGCATAAGCAATTCATGCACCTTTTAGGCATATAAGGTATCCTGAATAACTATGTGTATTCTAGTTTATGCCAAATTGTTTACCCTAACCACTGGTGTGTTGAAAATGCATTAATTATATTGAAATTTTCAGGGATTATATAATTACTGCTTTTTATAAACCTTTTATAATTTTTAAAAAAATGCATCCAATACACTTTGCCAGTGGTACCAAGATGCTGCATCAGGTGACACACTGTGGCTAGTCCCATTACTCCACTATCTGTCCATATCAGGTACTAATTATGGGAAGAATTTTCTGATGCCATTGCTCAAGTAGTCAGAATTCTGTAACTGCATTACATTTTCTTAAACACAGAACATAGGTTTTTACTAAATAGTCTGCATAGCATTTGGTTGGGGTCCTGAAATATTGCAGTTCTTCTGGTGATAGACTCCATACACTGAAGGACTCTGCCCCCAAATTTAATCATCTTAGGGCATAACCACATTTTATGATAGAATGCACCCTTTTATCCACAGCCTCTAGCAATTTGCTGAGATGGAAAGGTGGCCTATTATTAAATATATCTCCAGAAAAAAAGATTTCCTAAATTCAATCAATAGTACATTTCAGTGGCTTACAACCTGCAGATGCATCATGGCCTCCCTTAGGCACTACCTGTAATCCTCCGGTCATAAATTAAACCATTTTCTTTCCATTCTGTCCTCCAGTCACCATGTACCTTTCATATTTCTATCATTCTTCAGCCTTGTCTTGATTTTTATTCCCTCCCTCCAATCTTTCCCGAACAGGTTCTGCTTCCTAATTCTTGAATCCTTTGCACTGATCCATTCCTGACCTTTTCCAAATATTTCATTTGTTGTACATTCCTGACATAGCAATTTAAGAAGAACAGATCAACAGATATCATTTTTTATGTTAAAAATTTTATGTTAGAAATTTTAATCCCAGATTAGCCTGGCTTTTAGCTTACAACACTTAATGGAGCTATAGATACTCATCTGGTTTTTAATAAAGAACTGTCTTCATGAGCCAGGGGCTCAGAAATGCCCTTATAAGGTAATACCATTCCAGACACAAAGATAACTATTTTTATTTTCATCAGTTTTTCATTCCTTTCAACTCCTCTGTCAAAGCCACATACTTAATTACCTTTCCAGCATTGGTTTTTATGACATATTAGATGATTATAGTAAAAAATGTTACTTTGCCATGTGCTTTTCTTCTAAAGAACATAAAGCTTTTCTCTTAAGTGTTCTAATGTATCCTTAAAACACTCATCTCTGAGAGATGGAAGGTTTTATTACTCCTTATCTTACAAACAGGGAAATGAGGCCTCGGAAGATTACATGATTAAGGCTCTAGCGACTGCTAAAGCAGGGGACAGAACAGGGGTTGGCACTGGGCTGCATTTCCCAGGCTCTCTGCTGCCTAATGCAGCCGGAAGATAGCACTGTGTAATAACGCTCTCAAATTTGCAATCCATTATCAAAATAGGAAATATCCCAAATGCAGTGTGACTCTGCAGCAGGCTACACTGCCTGGTAGAAACCCAACCCGGTCTGCAGTGTGAAGACACCAGATCACCATTTCTGAGATGTGTGACTTAAACAGACCACTTAAGCTATTTAGATTTTTGTTTTGTAAAATGGTCTTGAAAACAGGGCCTCCAAACTGGTTATAGAAGTTACCACCATATAAACCCCTGCATTTTTAATGCATTAAATAATTATTTAAAATTACTTAGCACATCCACAATTTGTTAATTAGGAGAACTAAGTTACCCTGTGAACACTGCTAGTCACTGCTGGTTAAGAAAACTTGTGAACACTATCTGTTCATGTTGGTCAACAGGCTATTCTTTTCTTACCCTTAGCAATTAAAAATCAAATAGTAATTTAACTGGCCACAATTTCAGTATCACTTTTAGTCACTAATTTTTTAGCCTGAAAATAATTATATGTTTTTTGTTCCAGTTTTATTAAGATATATTTGACATACATCTCTGTGTAAGTTTAAGGTATACCACATAATGGTTTGATTTCCATATCTTATGAAATGATTACAGTTATAAGTTTAGTTAGCATCCAACATCTCATATAGAAACAATGAAAAGAGAGAGCAAAAAAAGAAATATGTATTCCCTTGTGATGAGAATTCTTAATAATTGCCCTATATGTCAAATAGTAGAGCCTGGACATTATTTTACATGCTAGCGATATATCCCATCACACTATACATACCATAACTATACCATAACTATCTGTTGACTTTTTTCTAATATTTTATTACTTTCAATTGATTTGCTTTTCAGTACATATATTCTCTAGTTCAGTGTTCTCTCTGTTTCCCTTTTTTTCTCCCTAAATCTCCACTTTTTTCCCCCTTGTGCTCTATAAGACACAGGTAAAAGAAATAATACAATCAAAAAGTGTACATTGGCCCTGGCCAGTTGATTCAATTTATAGAGCATTGGCGCGGTGTGTGGATGTCCCGGGTTCTATTTTTGGTCAGGGCCCAAAGAAGTGACCATCTGCTTCTTCTCCCTCCTCCCTCTTTTCTCCTCCCACAGCCATGGCTCTGTAGAACCTCTACCTCAGGCACTAAAAATAGCTCAGTTGCGAGCATGGCCCCAGATAGGCCCCAGATGGGGGATGCTGGGTGGATCCCAGTTGGGGTGCATGGGGAAGTCTGTCTCTCTATCTCCCCTTCTCTTACTCAGAAAAGAAGAAAAAAATTGTGTATCACAAAAGAAAAAACTGCATCACAAATAAACCTCCGTGTTTCTTCAGAAGTGGTGAGGTATCTCCCAATTTTCTGATGCCCATGATGGCCTTACTGAGCTGCTTTAGTCAGCCTGCCTATGGGAACTCAGTGCTATACTATTAATTTTGGTTCTTTTTTTAAAATTCTTTAATTTTAGAGAGACATAGAGAAAAAAGTGGTGGGGGAGAGGGGGAGAGAGAGAGAGAAAAGCACCCATTTGTTGTTCCACTTAGTTGTACATTCATTGGTCACTTCCCATATGAGCCCTGACCTGGGATCGAACCCACAACCTTGGTGTTGCAGGACAACACTCTGTCTGAACAATCTGAGAACCTACTATTAGTTTCTGTTAAAGCATCTCTACTTTTTTGAGGCAGCTATAACTTTTATTGTAACTAGTGCAGTTCTTCTTTCTCTTCTTGGGCATTATCAAAAGCAAAATCTAAGTTAGAGAAGGAAGTTGTACTTTTCAAAAAAGAGCTTATTACTTACAGATGGAGTGGTAAAGGTGTAGCAGCTCTTCTTGCTTTATTCCCTCCTCCATGTGACAAAGGCTCACTGGGTTAGAAACTTTGCTTCAAAGTCACTGCCAACTTTCAGAGGGGGTATTCCTTAGAGTGTGCCAACTTAGTGTGCCCAACTCTACAATTTTTAACATCTGAACACTGAGGCTAAATTGGAATAGGTTATCCCTATGGCCTAAAAGTGTTTCACAGACTGTACTTAATGAATTAAGAATAGTGTATACATCCTGCTTGGGAATGTACACGAGATCTGTAACACAGAAATATGAACCCCTCTCTCAGGCTAAAGATTTATAAATTTACTTGTGATATAATCCACCTGTTTGTAAAATGTCCCCAAAACCTCACCCCAAGACGCTAATTTAATGACATGGGCAAGGTCATGTTTAGGTTCAGAGCAACAGGTAATTGAAGCCAAACCAAGTAATTAATTATTCTCTGGGAATTAACTCAGGGAGGCCCCTCATTACCAGAGAAAATGGATGCAGCTCTGTGATGCAGCTGGCTCCCAGGAATTGCCACTTCCTCTGTCTCACCCCATAAGGACCCCAAGTCCTTCCCTTCGAGACTACTGTGACAATTAGCATAGGCTTGCTGAATCCAGTCACTGTTCTAAGCAATTACCTCCATCAGAGAAGATGGTACTTAAGATCAATGCACATTTTAAAACTCCTAATTTATAATTCATTTTATGACAGCTAATTATTAGATTAAAGTAATTAGCATGTAAAACTCAAACTAAGAATGGGACATTTTAGTACAATCTAAAGATCTCTAATACGTTTTCATTTCCTTCTTTTATTCCAAACTCTAACTTGTAATTCCTAGTCTCAAAAAATCCTTAAAAATAGGCCTGAAGAGAAGCCTTCTTCCTTCTGCCTATTAACTCATTTGGATTAAAAATTTTTTTGAAATAATAAAATATATTCTCAGGGAAAAAGAGAGAGAAGAAGAGAGAGAGGCAGATAATGTTAACTCATGTTTTTATGAAACTGTATCATCTAAAAGTGCCAAATTATTATGACAGCTCTGTGCTATGACTATTACCAATGCCATTCTACAGATGAGGAAACTGAGGCATAAAAAGGAAGAGAAATGTGAATGTTATCACAGAAAGAACCTCTCCGTCCCAACCTCCCCCCTACATTTTTTATAAGGTCTTTAGAAGGGCCTTAGATACTTTATACTTGATAGTTAAGTTGAAAGTATGAGAGACAAAATACAGAAAGTGTTTAAATGACAATGATTCATTTTAGGATATCTAGTTATAGACTCACACTGAACTATTATTACTGTTTCTGCACCTTCATCTGCAATAATATATTGTGTGGCTTGAAAAGTAGAAAGAAGCAGAGGAAGCTGGATTGGTGTGGGTGGGGTGGCGGTGATGGTCGCATCACCACCATGAAAGGGACTGTATTGAGTGTATGCTTTCAATGTGCCAGAAATGGGGCCGGGTTTACCGCTGTAATCTCAGCAGTCCTTACACTGAATGTTTAAGTTTTACATATTGTCCCTTGAAGTTCATAAAGTAACTAAAAGATACACATGAGAAACAAGAACCCAAATAACTATTGAGAAAATCGGGGTAATGGGACAACAGTTTTTTCAAAGCAAGGCTCAGGCGTAATACTAATGTTTTGTGGACTTGGAAGCTTGGGCTCTGAAGCCACCAGCTGTACATTCAAGCGCAGGCTGGCAGCTCCATTTCTTAATAGAGGTGGAGCCTCGAATTAATGACAGAATACAGACTCAGTTTCCTTTTCTGCAGTGGAACAATCCATACAGGGTTGCTAATAAGATTTTAAACATCAAGAAAACAGAGTCAATACTTAGCACAGTGCCTAAAATGGATCAATGCTCCACAGATATTAGCCATCAATACCAAAAACAGTGCATAATCCATAGCACACAGGGGACATGCCACAGCCCCAGTGTATTTGCTAGAAGCTCACCAGGGTCTGGCTCCATGTCAAATCCATTAAAGTAAAAGGAAAAAGAAAAAGATCCGCTTTAAGGTTTCCAGGTTGTATTAGAAGAAAACAAATCAACTACCGAGGAGGAATGTAGTTGCTTTTCTCTCCACGTATGCAGGCTGGTGAGCACTGTTTCCGGTCATGGGCATAATAACCCCCGATTTATTGAAGAAATGTTAGCCCTGCAAAGTTAAATGCCAGGTTTTGAGGAACAAGTCAGAGGCTGGGCAGGATGCAGGGCTCCTGCCACTGGAGCCTTTTCCCAGGTTAAGGCATTTGGGCTCCACTGAGGGACCGCTGGGGACGCCATCATGGAAGCAGATCTTCGGTCATCTCTGGCACTCATCATGAATGCATTTCAAATTCTCTTCTATGCTGGATGTGGGAATGGGGAGTCTAGGGTGGAATTTTATTTCCTGTCACTGTGTTGATACAGTATCATATTAGACACTGGTGTTTTTAACTTTGGCCATCTGAGACCATAATACATTGTGTCCCTAAAGTCATGGTGCACTTTTGACCAGTCGACCGGTCAAAAGTGCACCATGACTTTACGGACACACTGTACTTCAAACAGTTGTGTGGTGTGGCTCTGTGACAACCAGCCTCGCGCCCTGCTACACCACTTCCAACCACCCTGGAGAATAAATCAAATTTCTCTTTCCTCTGAAAGCCCTTGGGATGTTTCAAGGCATGTCAGCCCTGTGAAAATAAACACTTGCTCTTTTATTAAACTTGTCTTGAGAGGATTGTGCCAGTTTTATGTTGTGGCTGGATGGAAAACTTTCATTGTAGGTGATTTCAATTTTCTTTATTAGTTTTTTTTTAATTGACTAGTGTGTTCACTTCCTAGAGCTGCTGTAACAAATTACTAGTGACTTGGAGGCTTAAAGCAACAGAAATTTATTCTCTCACATTTCTGGAGGCTAGAATTCCAAAATCAAGGTGTGGGCAGAGTTGACCTCCCTCCTCTGAGGAATAATTAATTCTATTTATTTTTCTCTCGCAGCTTCTGGTGGCTGCTGGCAACCTTGGCATTCATAGGATTGGAGCTGCAGTAACCTCAATTTTTGCTTCTGTTGTCACATGCCTTTCTCTTCTTTGGGCATCGCTATGTCTTCTATTGTGTCTCCTATAGGAAGACTCACAATTGGTCTTAGAGCCTGCCCTACGTGATAATTATCTCATTTTGAAATCCGTGATGTATTTACATCAGCAAAAGCCCTATTCCCAAAAAAGGTCATATTCAGAGGTACTGGGATTAGGAGTTGGGCATATATTTTGGGGCCCACTATGCAACCCACTACAACCGATAATGACTGTGGTTTGTGTTCACTTGCAACAAAATAGAATGCAGAGGGACATTTCTAGAAGTCCTAGAGAGCTTTCCTGCTAATATAAGGTGTAATCTCTTTGGGAAAACTTCTATTCCCTCCCAGCATAGACTCCCCAGGAAGCCAGAAAGGGGAGAGAGAGTTAGCTACTCCTTCACGGTCCTCCCAGATGGCATTTATTTAACTTTTATAACCCAAGGTAGTAATTTGACTGATGCTTCCCGACTAGTCTGTTGGCTTATGAGAAACAGAGACAGCCTTTTCATATCTGTACCGTTAGTGCCTGTATAGGTCTCAGAACATAATAATTAGCGTAGTCAAGCTATATGGAAGGTAGGAAAAAATAACAGTAACTGGAGTATGTGAGAAGGTAAAAGAACTTCAGTTTTTACAATTCATCATCATTGACTAAACCAAATGAAGGCATTTTTCAATTTCTTTTTTTTTTTAAGTGAGAGGAGGGGAGATAGAGAGACAGACTCCCACATGCACCCTGACTAGGATTCACCCAGCAACCCCCATCTGGGGCCGATGATGTGACCAACCAAGTCATTGGCTGCTAGAGAGGAAAGGGGAAAGTAGGGAGAGTAGGAGGGGAAGAGTAGCCGATGGTTGCTTTTTATGAATGGCCTGACTGGGAATCAAACCCGGGATGTAGATATGCCAGGCTGATGTCCAATACACTGAGCCAACCAACCAGGGTGGCATTTCTCAATTTTGACACAAATCTATTTCTAACAACATGTCTTTTCTTTCCACTTGCATTCTAGGCACTGCCTACACATGGCATCAGTTTCCTAATTGGGTTAGCAAGGTTCTGCATGCTCTCCAGCTAACTCATGAGGAAATCCAATACTTCAATTGTAAGTACTGAAAATTCAATGTATATTAAGGAAGATGAAGGGTTCTGTTGTCATGGTAACAGTCTACTGTGAATAAGGACAACTCACCCATGCAGCAATTAGCTACTTCAATTACTAGTTAACTAGTTAAAAGCAACTCAATGTACTCATTTTAATTCTTTTTTTATTCCCTGGGAGCATCTTAATCTTTACACCCCTCCTGACATGTTAGTGGCTACAATGTTGCATTGCCACATGCTCCCTCTCATGTCACTCAATCATTAAGGGTGCAATACTGACAGATTTTTAAAAAGTGGCGGTCAGATATTACTCTCCTCAAGTAGCTCAGAGAGCAGCATCCTATAAACAGTCTTTAAAATATCCCTTGGTATTTAGCGTATGGGTGAGAAAACACTGAACTACCTGCAGTTTATTTATTTCATTGTATTTTCACTGCCAGATACTCAGTTGTCATTTCACCCTGAATGGCTTCAGGATGAATCTCATTTCAGAATCTGTCAGCTTCTGAGCATAAAAAATTATCAATGAATCTGGTTGTTAGAATAAGTTAGTAACTTAAGTAATACCTTTATAATTATAGGCCTTCAATAAGATCATTTCATTTAAAGTATACAGTAAATGATGTCTTTTGAGATTATGATTTTTCACCACAAGAAACACTGGATGATGAGCTCCATGCTGGCAGGGGAGATGCTCAGATCACACTGTGGGAATAAGCAGGAAAGCCATGGCCTTTATCCAACACTATTCAACAGAGGACAGGCATTTTCATCCTCAGAGAATGAATGAATGAACGAATTAACCAGCTCCTAGGCTCTGACACTAAAAAGTGTCCCTTGCTGCTGGTTTAGTTCCACTAGCTATTAAACAATGAGAAACCCCAGAAAAGACCGGTTCTGTGTGGTCAAAAAAGGGTTTAGATAAATAGAGACTGTGCCTCTTCCAATTAGCTACATTAAAATGCCACGTACAGCTTGCTGTTAGCAAGTATTGCGTGAAGGCTGACAACGCAAAATAAGGAGTGTGTTTATTTAAGTTACTGAATTATCTACATATATGCATCAAAATCTTTCCTATGTTTTCTTCAAAATAGTCTGATGAGTGAAAGACATGTTAGATTATAGATGAAATACGATTGGCCAAGGGTTGAGATTGTGGCTATTCAGGAATTTGTTTATACTATTTCCTTTCCTTTTGCCTATGTTTATGAATCTTCAAAATCAAAACTGTATGACAATCCCAAGGTAACATCACTAACAATTATCTGACACCACACCATGCTTGGAGTCACTCATACACCCTTCATCTGCTGTTTACTGAGGAGTTGTATGTGCTGAAACTGCTCTATGTGCAAGGCTGACCGAGGACTGGGCCAGTCTAAGGGGAGCCTACAGTCTAGAAGAGACACAACACGGTCATCCACGATTGTCATTACATGGCAGAAGCTGAAAAACACTGATAGTGACTACAGAGCTAACGAGTAAGTTCAACTGAAAGCAATTACAGCTTTTCATTTTAGCCAACTAGTGCATCTTCACTCTATCCTTGATTCAATAGCCCAGACCCAGCTTTATTACATGGTTCCAAAACAGTTGTTAAGGACACCCTGACCACAATTCTCACCACCAACCAAAGTTGTGGATTTCAGATACTTGCTGTCAGAGACTTTAGAGGAACTTACTTAGTCAGACAAAAGAGAGAAATAACACATCACAGGCTGACAAGGAGGCCTGTGGTGAGATGAAACATTCACTCAGAGCTTCAGAGAGCATGAGCTGTTGGAAATCACTTTTCCAACCAATTACGGTGATGAGCCACTGAGATAGTAAAGGCTTGCAAGTCCTACAGTATATACCGGGATCCTAATGAGACAGAGAGCATTCTAGCTTTATTAAACAGGCAATATGATCAAATTAACAGGGGTTTTAATTAAGTAGGGATGTGTCCGCTAAATTTAGCATAAAAACAATGGGCTATATAGCACAGTGAAGCATTTCTCTCTTGAGGTAAACAAGGACAACTACAAAATTTACATGGGCAGCATCGTTTCTGCTAAATTTCCCACCAATACAACAGGAAATCTTTCAAACTTACCAATTTCTCTTGGGAAAATGGGGTTGATAGCGTTTTTGGTGTCCTAGTCTCAGCTTTCTTCACTCTTCTTCCTGGGGTGACATTCCCTCCCTCCATTCACCACATCAAACATTCAAAACAAGCAAAAACATCATGACATACATATACCACATATACTTTGACTGAAGGCTACGTATGTGTATGTGTTCTTGCAAAGACTTTGCATTTGAACAGCAATAGCTACATTTAGTAAACGTTCTGAGAGCGTTGTGTTTATTATCACATTCCTCCTACCTCATACCAATGCTACAAATTAGGTATGCTTGTTATTTTCATTTTACAGAAAAGGAAACTGAGGCACATAGAGGTTAAGTGACATAAGGCCATGGAGCTAGGTATGTGGTATATAGGGACTGTCTCCGGCTGACTGACACCCACACTCAGCCACTGCGCCATCCTGCATCCATTAGAAGCTCGTACTTTATTTGCAAACAGAGGGCTTGGCTATTTTCTCAGCCAGCTTTAGTCTGTGAAAGCTGATGGGGCAGACACACTGCGGGAAAAGAAGATGTTTAAACTAAAATCAAACTGTTTCCAGCATGCCTCCATAAGCAAAAGTACTTTAGTTTCCAGGAGGACAGGTGTGGTGCAACTTGTTCACATTTTAGCAAGGAAAAGAAGATGGTAGAAATAATTAAAATATGGTGACCTCAGGGTTGACAGGCATCCAGGTGAAGATGGCCCCGGAGGGCAGAACACAGTGTGAGTAAGTGTCTGGAAACATCCAGGATGACTTCACGGAGGGGAAGATCTTTCAGCAGAGTTTTGAAGGACGAGTGGGAAACAGTCAGGTAAACAGGGTGAGATGACATTCAAGGCATGTATAAATGTAAAAAACAAACACCAGAGTTAACATGACTAGAAGGAAGGCAGGAGCCAGAGTATGATGATATCTGCAAGCCAGGTCAAGGAGTACCGTTCTTACCATATTACAATGGAGAAATAGACAAGGGTTTTAGGGACTTATGATCCATCTAGTCACAGTGACCTAACTTGGAGATTTAATTCCAATTTTGTACATCTAGGTCTAACAGGGACACCTTTTCTGTCCTTTGCATTGCTGGCATTAATCACAACAAAACATCATCCCGTACGACTTTGGGCTCACTCTAAAGCAGATATAAAATATAAAAATTGTTTAATAGTTCATTTCCTAGGTTCTGAGGATTGATGCCCTCAAGATACTATAAATACAACCCCTGGAAGGTCACCACCTAACTCATGGGGTGGTGCCAATGTTAATCTGCATATTAAGTATCAGTAAAATTTCAATTCTTCCTATCTTGGGTGAGGTTAAAATAAATGTATTTACAAATTACAATATGCATTTTGCTTGTCTCCCCTCTGCTGCTCCATTTGGCAGGATGACTTGTCTAAGCACAGAGACAGACTGCATTTGTTATTCCTTTCTGTACTGTTAGTGCCTAAAATTGTGCCAAATGGCTGAGTAGACAGACATTCAATAATATTTTGTATGGACTAAATAGGCTGAAATTTAAAGTGGGTTTTAAAGTACATTAGGTTGAAGAAAGTCAGTCTCAAGAATTTCTCAGCTAAAATGAGTAATTTATCAAGATGCCAATCTTTGTTCATATCTCATGGCTGAAACATAACCCTGAGATTTTTTATTGCTTTTAATAGTAATAACAATATATTTGGGTAACCATTTAGCTTGAAATTGGTTTATATACATCTAACTTTTAGTGAATCATAAGATATTGGGGTGCTTGCTCAGATGTGTTTTACTGATAGGAGTGCATGTTCAAAAATTTGGGAGACCATAATTACTTACCACCCCTCCCTGTCTCTCCCATTTTATCACTTCTATATAATCCATATTATATCCAGAGACTCTCTTTGATATTCAGAGAATTAAGCAACTACCCAGAAAACCAATTAGAAAAATATTTTCTGAGCAATTACTCTGCAGATGACATTGGACTTAGGGTAGAAGAATCTATGGGGAGAAGATAACAAAGAAACAAGAGAAAGAAGCCTCATGCTCTCCCTTTTCCCAAATCCAGTCCAAACAGCAAAGCTGTCCACAAAAATTATCTCAATTCATACGCACTATAGTGCTATTAGATATTATATTCATTATGTAGGTAAGGTGACAGAGGCTCAACATATATATTTAGTAATTTATATCAGAGTAATTGGGGAACATAAATTAAAATAATAAATTATATAAATGCAGGAGAGAGAGAGAGAATGAGAATGAATCATTTCCATAAGGAGTTTCCCGTTTCACACCTCATATAGAAGGCAGCCACATATATACATCACATGTGGATATAAATATCTAAGTGACACATATATGTAAAATCTCCAACTGACAGGCTGAAAAGTGATACTCAGAGTTAAAGAGAGCCAGGTACGGGGGTCAGTTAATACTGCCAGCAGGAGGGGAGAGCATGCAGGTAACAGGACGGAGGGAGGAAGGAAAAATTATCCTGGGTGGGGTATTCATTACCCCGTTTAGTGAAAGAATTCAACACTACTAAAATCAATATCCCCAAACACTCCTTCTTAATAGGCAAGAGACATTTCTATTTATTGTTTAAGTTTCCCAAATGGTTGAGGCCAATTGGAAAGAAACTTTACCGCTCCCTCTATGGAAAATAGAAAAAGAAAATGGTGGAAACAATGAAATACAAGATCTTTCATGTTGTATAAAGTCCTACTTAGAGTAAAGAAATATTTTTCAACACTCGAAGGTATTTTTTAACTGCATGAATTTTGGTGAAAATTTTTATGAATACTAAACAAATAAATATTTGACTTTTCTTTGTGTAAAGGTCATATTTTCCTTCAAAGAGCTCTCAGAACATTATTAATACATAAATAACATTATTAATGCTTAAGGCAGATACAAAAGTCATAAAGGAACTATTCTGGGTAAACACACACATACACACAACATGAAGTAGAAGGATCTGAAAGCCTGTCAGTACAGAAGAACAGCTATAAAAACTGTCAGCCATGCTGTATACACTGGGGTACTGTAGCGACAAAAACATCTCCAAAATTTGAGGAATTTTCCTTGCATATGCCTCAGATAGGCTATTATGTGACTGAAAGAGAAATTTTCTTCCCTACTGATAAGTGCTGCCGAACCAGTCTTAAATCACCTTTTAAATATTATGTTAAAAACTTTATAACGTAAGAGTGTAGTAAACTGACAGGCATTCTTTCTTTTTTAAAAGCTTCTTTCAAATTTTTAAATTTTTTGCAGTAAATAGTCCATTATTTCCGCAAAAGTGAGTCTAAGGCCAATCTGGGAGAGCAGCAGAAAAATAGCAAAGAAACATAAACAGCAGCTGGAACACAGGTGCTGAGATAGTAACTAACTCACTGACAGACACAGCAGCCAATAAACAACAGCAAAGCCCCAACCAGAGGTTGCCACACCCTTACAAGGAACAGAAATGATATCTACTGGGAGAAGGAACCTTTAGATAACCTAAGAGATGGATGACAGCAGTTCCTGTGATTTTACACATCAGAAACAGGACTTTTCAACAAATTCCTATATTCTAGAATTACAAAAAATAATAAAAAAAAAAGCTGGACTTCATCAAAATGAACAACAGTTGTTCATCAAAGGGCACTATTAAGAAAGTTAAGTACACCTGACCAGTCAGTGGCGCAGTGGATAGAGTGTCGGACTGGGATGTGGAGGACCCAGGTTCGAGACCCCGAGCTCACCAGCTTGAGCGTGGGCCCATCTGGCTTGAGCAAAAGCTTGCCAGCTTGGACCCAGGGTCGCTGGCTCAAGCAAGGGGTTGTTCGGTCTTCTGAAGGCCTGCGGTCAAGGTACATGTGAGAAAGCAATCAGTGAACAACTATGGTGTCGCAACGGCAATGAAAAACTATTGATTGATGCTTCTCACCTCTCTCCGTTCCTGTCTGTCTGTCCCTATCTATCCCTCTCTCTGACTCACTCTCTGTCCCTATTAAAAAAAAAAAAGACAGTTAAATACCATCCGCAGAATGGGAGAAAATATTTGCACATCATATATCTGATAAGAGATTTATATCTAGAATATATGTATAAATAACCCTCGCAACTCAGTAATAAAACTAAAAATAACCCAACAAAAAAGTGGGCAAAGGACTTAACTAAGACATTTCTCCAGAGAAGATACACAAAAAAGGAAGAAGCAAATAGAATGATACTTAACATCATTAACAGTTAAGGAAATATAACTCAAAACCACAGTAAGATACTACTCAACACCCAGCTGGATAGCTAAAAACAAAAATGAGATAACAAGTATTAGAGAAATGTGGAGACGGTGAACCCTCACACACTTCTGGAAAGAATATAAAATGGTTCAGGCACTTTGGGACATACTAGAAGACTCCGTAAAAAATTAAACATACAGTAACCATGTAACCTAGAAATTATACTCCTAGGTATGTTCCTAAGAGAGTGAAAATATATATCCACACAAAAACTTGTACACAGATAATCATAGTAGCACTGTTCATAATAGCTCAAAGAACTCAACTGCCTAGAAACTGATGAATGGATAGACAAAATATGGCATGTGCATATAATATTCAGCCATAAAAAGAAATGACACACTGATACACATGGCAACATGAATGAACCTTGAAAACATGATCAGGGAGATAAGTCAGTCACAAAAGACCACATATGACACAATTTAACTTATATGAAATGTCCAGGAAAGTCAAATATATACAGACAGAAAGTGGGTTAGTTGTCCCTTAGGGCTTGGCACAAGGGGACAGGAGGGTGATAGTTATAAAGTACAGGATTTCTTTTTGATGCAATGTTAATATTCTGAAACTGATTGTGGTGATGGTTGCACAATTCCGTGAATATATGTAAAAATTTGATTAAGTGCTTAAATAGGTATATTGTATGGTATGCGAATTATATCTCAATAGAGCTGTTACCCAAAACAAGTAAGTTGGAAGTTGCCAGAGGCTATAGATGAGGGTAAAAATTTACATGCTGTCACAGAAATGATGTCAAGATAGGACATACTGAGATTTTGAGGTTGACAAACAGATTGAATTCCAATTATAATGCTTATTAAATGAATGATATTTAATTTAATAATTAGAATTATTAAATTAATTCTAATTATTAAATAAGAATTTTAATTTATAATAATACTGAGAATCATCTTTCAGTGGCCAACATTGTCCCTAGGCAACCACAGCAAGTGTAGAACACTAAGGGCTCACTTAAGCAGGGCAGGTGCTTGCCAATCAGCTTCAAACCTTGTAGGCCCAGCCCCTGATAACCATTGAGTTTGCCACTCCTAGAATAATAAATAACATCTTGGGGTTGGGAAAAATTACTCTTAAAATGCAAAAGTAGTTTTAACTTCTATGTTCCTAAATATCACCTTGCTCACCTCTGGAATGGGGAACAACAGCAACAACCTCATGAAGACTAAATAAAATGTGTAAAAAGAACTGAGTACAACACCTAGCATATAATAGCATTTGAAAGGACTTCTTTAAATCACTGGTAGAAGCCAGCAAATTGTTATGGAAAATGAAGGCTCCGGCTCAGTGTTAATATGCATCCAAGACTAATCACTGATGTGTATTTTCATACCCTTCTTAAGTCCTCCTTGACCCACAACAATGGGGCTTCAAGGTATGTGAAGGTGAAGAAATGAACCCCTGGAAGTTTTTCAAAAGTTAGCTCTTTGTCATCAGGAGAGCAACTTGCCAGCCAGGTGCAAAGCAGCTACTTGAAAAGGCTCCTGAAAAATTCTTCTTTGGGTAATCAAAAATATAAAAAACACCACACAAACAATTTTGCCCCTGTATTATTAATTACCTTTCCGGACAGATACAAAACAAAACAAATTACCCCTGCTGAGTAGTGTGATAACCAGAGACGGCACCAGATGAGCTAAGCCTGTTTCTTGCCAGAGACAAATAGGGCTTGCTCAGTGCCAGAGATAAATTGGACAGGCTCATCACTTATTAAAAATAACCCTCAAAATGCAAAAGCAGGTTGAGACACTCAGGAGCTTACACATGCGGGCATGCACACACACACCCACACACACACAAACACTACATACCACTTGCATACACAAAGAGATCACACTCTACACTCACGCTTTGGCTTCTAAGACCCCATCTGAAGAATAATTTAATGCTGGTTAGACAAGAGCTTGTCTTTAAGAAAAGAGAATGTCCTCTTACCTAAACAAACAATTTATGGAGTTATAAAAATCAGTCCCTACCAGTGTTTAGCAATTATGTTCCCTGGAATAAACACCTTGACTACCAAAGGCCTGTGAGAGGACAGAACGTCTCCACATGTCTTCTGGACATCTAAGTCTCAGGCATACCCAGTAGGTCAGGGCCCATCCCAGAGAACAGTGGCATGTCATGGGAGCGTTCATCGCTCAAAGCATTTCTCAAACACCAGATGCCAGCAGCAAAGGCCTGATATGATAGCATGAGACACCTACTCTGGCCACATAAAAGAAGCCTTTCTAAAATAAGGCCCATAAAATACATGGCAAGAGCCTTCAGGCCCGTGAAAGATTCACATTTTGTCAAAAGCAATCTTGGCAAATGTACACCCTAAAATAAGTCATCCCTTAGGAATATAGGATGAGCCCTTTTACTTTCCTTATTAAATTTAGAACATTTTTAGGCTTCTAGCACACCAGAAACCAAGATTTTAAGGCATTTTAAGTCATCATATGATTCAATTTTCCTTGATTCCAAACCAAGACAACCTTACTCCAGCACGTTTTACCTCCCCATCCACTGCTTGGGGATTTACAGAGGCTCCCTACAGTCTCACTGGGGCAGAGAGTGGCAGACTATCACCATGGCTGGATTCAGGGTAGGCCTAGCACTGACACTATAGTTGATCAAGAATGAACCAATCCCATCTTGGCAAGGTCAGGGCTACTCAGAGAAGGAGGCTGTAGTTAAACAGGAGAGGGTTGAGAGGGGACTTCTGGTTTGAGGGTTGGCACATCCCACAAAGCCAAAAGCCGGCAAGAAAGGCACCGAGGTTGGAAAGGTAGACCTACAGAACCAAGGAGAACTTTAGTTGATATTAGTTCACTGCTCTGGAAAGATTCTTTGATGGGAATTTGACAATCAAATTAAACAAACTTTATTTGAGCTTGTGCTATATTGCAGGTGACTGACCTAAGCACAGTAGAAAACACAGGTGGAGGATTGTTCCAGAGAAAGAGGGGCCCTGTGGTCCTTCCTGCTGTCCCCCACAATGGGTGGTAGTGAGATACAGTGACAGTTGATGCAACTTAAAAGGAACTTGAGGAAACTCACATGAAAAGGTATTGACAACTTTGATAAAATATGAGCCAAATTCTGCAGAAAGTGAAGATGGAAGTGTGGAGGGTGGAGGGCCATGGAGAAGTTTGAAAGAGAAGCTGGGAGGACTGTTATAGAATATAAAAAAATATGAAAAGTAGATTTGCCAATCAGCAGTTAGAGCATTTACAGAGTTGAAAATGAGAAACACATTAATTGACATAAATTCAACAAATATAACTGAGTCTGTACTGTAATGCAGGTTTGAATTGAATACAGACACATATTAAACAGTGAATGTATCTCTAAGTTTATTGGGTGAGTGTGGCAATTATGTTAAGGAGCAGGCATTAATAAATAGTAATCTGTAAAAGAGATGATTAGCAACTCTTACATGTTTTTCCTTCCTCTAGTGGGGCTTGAAAGTTTAAAACTATCAGATACAACCAAAGACTCCTGTGACCCAGAGTTATAGATTGATAAATTGGATGTGGAGACACCATGTTTATGAAACATGGCATTGTTCCTACTTGTGTTTCAGCACCTTGGAGAGTACTCAGGTCAGTGGAAGGCCTCAGTTAAACAATTATAAATTAGAAGATAAACACATGAATTAAGTAATAAATTATAATCGCTCTTCAGTCAGAAGGGAGGCTATTAGCAGATAAAGAGACCAAGGGATTGCTAAGTTCAGTTTCAAAAGAGGGCTTTGACAGAAACACACCAGCTTTGCCATGTAAATGAACTGAAGAGATGAGAGAAGATGTTTTGGCTCAAATAACGAACTTTTGGTAATCATCCATGAAGGTGCTGTAGGCACTGAAGATAACAGTGAGGGTAAGGACACACACAGAAGGTGATGGTTAATAAAGAGTGGAACACACGATTTGTGAAAAACCATCTGCAGGGCTAGTACATAGATAACAGCTACAAGAATAAGGTGAATTTACAGCAAGAGACTAGGTATGTTGTTACCTTATTACCTTTATCTACATGTTATACAGAATGGACGAATAACCTCTACTTGATGAAATGTCTCTATAGAGGACTTAAAGTTCTGTATACTGAGCTCAACTGGCTATGGGTAACTCCTAAAAAAAAAACATAACCAGAGCTAACGTTTGTTGAACACTTATTATGTCCTGGGTGCTGAACTAATAATCACTGTGCATACATTACCCAAGTTAATCTTCACCCAAACCAAACATGGACAGTACTATTATTAGTCCACTTTTAAAATGAGCAGACTACAGCTTTTACAGTTTATGTTCAACTAGTCTGGTTAAAAGCCAGTAGTAGCAGAACTAGGATGTAAATACAAAGTGTGCACTTTTAACTAACAGGCTACAGAAGAGATGACAAAATGTAGAATTTTGGGGTAAGTGTGGTAATTGTTTTGTGTGTGCTTCATTAAAGATATAAAACTACATAAACTTCTGAAAACGAGTCCGCGAACACTGCTGATCCTGCTGCTTACTTGACGGAGTGCTCCTCCGAATCCGCCTGAGAAGGCATGAGCTGCTGGGATTAGAGCACACAGGCCAGTGCTCTCCCTCTGCCCATGCAAGGCACAGAGGGACAGCGATAAGGGAGCGGCCTCTGCTCGGCTCGGCTCTGGGTGTTAGCTGGAAAAGGACTGACCAGAAGGTGGCCTAGACATGGCTGAGTGAGCAAAGCAATACAAGCTTTAACAAAAAACCAAATTTGTCCCAGGAGTTAAAGGTACACAAACTGTTATCCCAGTGGCACTTGGCTTATTAAAAAAAAGAAAACCTCTTCAAACAACCACAGCTTTCCATTTCAACATAAAACTAATTTTGGGGCATGCCATTCAAGTGATTTTCAATGTAAAGTTACGTAAGAATATTATTCCTAACTATAGCCAAAGGGAAAATATTTTTCATTTTGTACTTAAATCGTTAATTCTGCAGTACAATCTCTATTACATCATGACAGAGACAACCAAAGAATCTCAGAATCACCTCATCAAGTTGTCACGTTTTCCAGAAAGAAGAAACATCGTGTCTCTGCAAATTTTCAATCTGAAGCACCAACTAATCCTATATATTACGGGGAAAAATTAAAATCAGAATTCTTTTGTCTCAAAATTTTTGTTGTGACCACAGGAATGAAAGCATGCCTCTCTGTTAATAGATAGTCCCTTTCTGAGAGCCTAGGAATTATTAGCACAGGGAGACAAATGGATGAAACAGCTACCAGCTCTTTAACCCCCAGCATCATCATTCTCCCAAAGCATGAGCTTCTGTGCAGCACACACATTAGAACAAGAAGCGGCAGAGATGACGTTTCACACTTTCTCCAATGACAGTCACAGATGTGCACAAAGCCAGCAAAGATACGGGCTGCAACACACCATGACATGTACAGCACGGGGTTCTTCTTAAGGAGAGGGCACTTTTTTGCCCTGCTATCAGCATGCATGAGCCATAGGGAACATAAGGCCTGGCACAAATGCAGGGCCTACAAAAACACACTTCTTGACTTCTATGCTTAGAGATAATGGTTCAAAGAGTAGGATTCAAGTTAGATTGTCTATGTACAAGCATTGATCTCATCCATGAATCCTGTGGTGGCTTCCTTCTAGTTCTACTGTGTCTCCTCTAGTTAGGGGATTGAAATAGATGATTAATGCTGACAAGTCCTACATTTTCTTTCTTTCCTGAACCAAATCTTGTCCCACCCTGCTTCTCAAAATGACGGAAAACTAGTAGGTTCTAGAATTTATGTCTTCAATTTCCCATCAGTGCCCCTCTAGGGATTAGATCTGCTCCTGGTATGGCAAAAAGCCCAAGTTCATTCCTTGTTTTGCACATAAACGTCTGTTTTTCATGTGGAATATCAGCCTTCGCACATTTTGCAGCTGAACAGATGCCTGGTAACTCCAATGACGAAGTATTCCCGCTGTAAATGCCTTCTTTCTGGAAGAAAGAACCTCTCTAAATGCTAAGTTCTTTGAAGCCAGTACTTGTGTCTCATTCATCTTTGTATCTCACAAAGTTCTTGGCACAGAGAAGGAACTCCACAAACACTATTATTAATTTAAAATGAAAAGGTGGAAAACACCTGGTATATGGACAAGACCTAGCCTTTGACCTAAATATGGAAAGGTGATGCTTACAGTTGCAAAACTACAAGTGGAATGTTCATTTATAACCACAGTACTATAAAATGCCATAAGATAGTGATATTATTCCTTGAAGACTGAGGATTTTTTTGGTTGTTGTTTCTCCTTCTGTCTCTAACTTCTTTTATGCCTCCTCAGCACTTTTAATGTCTCTTTTCCTTTCCTTTTAATTCTCAATTTTTTATTAAGATGTTATCAGGGTGTTACGGACCATATTATTTACTGTTAAAAGAAAATAGTAGCTGCTACAGCAAATACACCATCAAATCCTTAAGGGAATTGCTTCAAGTTATTTATCTTATAAATAGCAAGCAGACCATGGACTTGAATCCAGAACCCATCAATCTAAAACCAGACTCATTTCACCACATGATTCTCCTGCTCAGTAGGATTTGAAGTGCATTCCTAGTATTTATTGATAATAGTAAGCGTTCTAGCCTTCATTAAAAAAAAAAACAGAAAATAGAATATTTTTCTCGGAAAAAAACCTTAAAGTGAGTTGGTGTTCACTAATCTGATACTAAAAGTTGACTTTTTCAATTTGAGTGTGCAATATTTTATAAAAGGAGATGCTAAAATCTAAATGATCTAAAATGTAATTATTTAAGTTATAATTAGTTACAAACACAATACAAACACATCTCATTTTTATGTTAACGAAAGATAGGGTACCCCTTAAAGTGATTTTGCCATGATTTTCTACTGTAACTCAATAACTGCTTAGTGCTGAGGAGGCTGAAATTTTCATTCAAATTCTCATATTTAAATTTTTACATCACTGGCTGCAACCCTAGGGTACCAGCAATTTGTAATGTTAGCATTTCTTTAGATGCTGAATATTAAAATCTACTTTTGTATTTCAAGGGTTATTTCTAATTACATGCACAATTGCTGATCCATCTGCCTACTACATAGATGTCTGTGGTTATATATGCTTGAATAATTATTGAAAATTAAATAACATTGTAAACAGTCAAATTAATTTCTTTGAGCATACCAAAGGCAGGAAGGCTGCACTAAGACAAAACGTGATTTGCCCAGAGAAACATGAGGACAGCTTATCTTATACTCCAGAGTTTGTCATATTCTATTCCTACTTGATAAGGGTTTCTTTTTAATTCCTAAAATTTGAAACAAGTAATACCTAAAAAGTATTATTGAACAGAAACAAACCTTAGCTGGATAAGTAATTTAAAATTTTAGACAAAAGATGTTTCACTGTCAAAACTATAAGACCATAATGTATGCCTATGATAACATGGCCAAATATAGCAGTTTCAGAAAGAAATGGTTTCCTTGAATGTCTAACAAAATGCAGAATTAGAAAGAGAGAGATAAAGAGTGGAATTCCTGGCTTGTTTTCTGTTTCTGCAAGAGCGGACAGTCACTCTGAAATATGGAAAGAATGGAAGGCTGAACTCGCAGGGTCTATGAAAATTATGTTCCTACAAAAGAGGTTGAGGAAAAATTTGTTGTTGAGAAAACACACACACACTTTCAAGAGATAGAAAGAGAGAGAGATAGAGAGATAGAGAGAGAGATAAAGATCATTTAGGCCCAAGTTGCAATTGTGAACCAGGTCAGGTCTGGTGGGAAGTGATCAAAGGAATAGGTTTCCCTGTTTAAATACGGTTAACCAGGGAGAATTTGACCTTATGTTTGAAAGTTAGATGAGAGGATTGAACTAACGGAAAAGTTTTCCTAGAGTAGAGAAATTTGAGAATTCCCAAGGAATGAAAATTTCAACCTTGTATTTCCAATACATGTTCTTTCAGAGGGTGACCCCCAGACTGGACCAAGGCATCTGCTGAAGTTGAGGGTATTTGCTGGCCTCCAATATGTCTGTAGTAACCATCTGGGGCCTGGCCCTGCTAAAGAGAGATCTGACCGTAGATATAGAGGATGGATATACAGGTAAAAGCACTTTGAGGGTCAGCCTTACCTAGTCCAAAGAATACAGAATCTGGAGGCTGGGGCATGCCCAAAGGCTGAGGCTGGTGCAATTTCTGGAAGAGGGCAGAACACAAGTGCTGGTTTTTGGACCAGGTGGCAAGCAATAAGCAAGGATAGATAAGGACCTCAGAGCCACTGAAAAAGTGTGGCTGAGAACCCACTGAGGGAGGTTAGAAGGATAAGCAAGGGACCTACAGGATACAAGGAGACCTATGAGGAGCTGCCAGTAGGCCAAGAGCACTCTCCAATTGGGGCCAAAAGGATGGTGTCTCTTGGATCCCCGGAGGTCCTTAGTACCTCAGGGGTCCATTGTCTATGGACGCAATATCATAAAGCAGCCATGTCGTAAGTATAAACTAAAACCACTGTCCCATAAGTGGTTTTTTAAAAGCATAGTTCAACTTGGTATAGATCTAAATTAGAATTCTACTCTTCCATCTGCTGGCTGCGTGACCTTGGGCAAGTACACTGACCACAGTTCATAATAAATATACAACTTAACACTGTTGTGATGATCAGAACAGATATACATGGAAAGTGTCCAGCACATGGCTCTTTCCCAAACATTCTATGCTTTCTTCTTCTTTGTGTGGGCTCTTTCCCAGAACACTCTCCATCATGCCTCCATGGTTGTACACACAACCAACTCCAGTGTCCCTCAACCCTGCATTTCCACCAAACCCTCTTATCAGAGTACTCGCCTCACTGTGCTCTTCCTCCCCATCTATCCATGTGCCCCACTGGACCTCCAGCTCCATGACGACAGCAACGTAATGATTTGCACCTTATTTGCTGGTCTATCCCTAAAATCTCAGAAGTACCTGGCACATAGCAAGGATTCAGTACATTTTTTCTGAGTTAATAAAACTGAGTGAATAAATTCAGGTTCTAGGTCCTCTGTGGTCTTTCAAACCACGTTGAGCTATTCTTTTCTCAACTAAAGTAACTGTTACTGGCGATAACATTTATTTCTTAATTACAACCAGAATTAAGTTGCTGTTTAATTCATGGATATAGGTATTGCCCCACAAAATATGCTTTAATTTTTGATTACCTTGATGTCACCCCCTTCACACATAGAAAGCGGTCAATGAACATCCAGTTAATAAAAATTTGGTTCATGATCAGCAAAGCAAGTAAAATTTGAGTATCTCAGTTTCTCTTTCTGTATAAAGGGGAGGCTAGATTACATAAACTCTGAATGCCTTTGATTCCATGCTTGTATTGAAAGGGAAAATCAAGATAACAACTATTCAACACATTGATACAGCAGGGATCGTCATATACAATCTATCCTCTTATAGTTTTCAGTTAAGGTGCCAATAATATGTCAAGAAGCAGAGGACTTCCGAATCAAATCCCATACCCAATAAAGAACTGCATTTCAATATGGAAGGTCATTCATTTTGCTAAGCACTTGTAAAGACCCAAATACAATCATGCCAAGGACCGTTTCAACAAAACAGATATAAAGTAACATACTTGGACACACAAAGCCTATTTTTTAAAAAAAGAGAAAAATGAGGCAACTAGGTGAAAGGAACAAGGTAATTTCAAAAGTCCTAGCTTTCTCTTGGCAGGAGATTTGGGTAATAGCTTGCCAATTGCTGGTTACTGCTGCCAAGGATCAGGACTGCTGTGCTCAAATTGCTGGCAATGGCCACCTATTGTTTGTGAATTTCTATCTCAGCAGGGACTCTACAAAGACGCTACTCAGGTCAGCAGGGAACCGGATTTGGCCAATACTCCCAAGGGTCATTACTGCCTAATGCAGAGAAGTCACAAAAACAACTTGAGAAGGAGGATACCTATGAAAATATCCCTGGAAAGCTCCCTGAATAGACTCAAGATTCAGGAAGCTTTCCAAGGAAATTATATAAAGATTATAATACATATAGTGTGTGTGTGTGTGTGTGTGTGTGTGTGTGTGTGTGTGTGTGTGTGTGTGTGTGTGTGTATGGCTCCTTCTCTCTCTCTCTCGAAAAATAAATTATAAAATGATATTAGGAATCATCCACTCTGATCACTGAACATTTACAAAACCACAGCCTAGATCCTGCTGGCTCTCTAAATTGGCTGGTGGTTTATTCATTTATGCTGGGTGGTAATACACCACACAATAGCTCACACAGTCAGATAAAAGTATCCATTTAGAAATTTTTGTTTGGTGAACTCCAATACAAACACTCTGGCATCCTTTTTATGGCTTAACTCCCTAGGATTATCTCCTAAATGTCATAGAAAGTGATTTAAAATAAAAATTGACTTTTAATTCTCAAAAGTTCTCCCTCTTCCTGGTCAGAAGGAAAGCAGGATTCTGGAGGCCCAGGAGTGAATCTCAAGTCCTTCTTTTAAAAGCTGTGTGATTTGGGTTCCATTGTAAAACTCTCTGAGCTTCATTGTCCTCATCTACAAAGGGCAGCTAATCCTAGTATCCTCCTCTGGCTTGTTGGAATGAAATGAAATGAGAGCAGGTGTGTAAAGCATTTTCTATTACTAAACAGTGTTGGCTATCCTTTATCTCTCAGACAAAAACACAGGTTCCCACATAAGTGAATATGGCCTTGATTTAGATCTTGCTATTTACTTAGTTGAGTGACTTGGGCAAGTTAGATCCCTAAACTTCATTTCCTGAAGTGATAAATTTGGAAGGATCATTATAATACTACAAACTTTGGTGTGTTATTATGAGTATAAAACCACTGATGTTAAGAATGCTTGGCAAAATATATTAATATATAAGTACTCTCATCATCATCATCATCAATCTATACCTTCACTCAATGACAAAATCATAGTAACATTCATTTACATATATCTTCTTCTACCATTATCCAAGTTCCATTACAAAATGCATTGTTAGACAAATGAGTCTGTAAAATTTGTATATTTGAGTTTGCTCACTTTTTGTGTTAAAAAATGGCACTGGGCAGTTACCAGGTATATGATCTGTGAAATTACAAATTACCTTCCTGCTTGGGAAGGGCCATTGTCTTGCTAATGTTTGCTGGAGGAGAGGTTTTCAAGCCAGAAAGTTTTGAAAAAAATAAAAAGGAGGAGGAATAGAGAAGCCATGTTTTGCAGGGAGAGCAGAGATAATGCAGAGTGCTAAAGAAGAAGCCAGCTTGTGCAGATATAGAGAAGGTATGCAGATGGGGAACCAGAGGTGGGGAGCTTTTGTGAGACCTACTGAGGTTCTGGGAGCCTTTGATCCTAGGAGAAACCGGAGAAGATTATCCTGGTTGTGGAACTGGAGGGAAGTGTTTTCCCTGTGTGTTTGCTCGTTGACCAGTGCAAGACTTTAATAAAGGAATAGGGTGGGGTGGCCAATGGGGGATGGTCACGTGAGGAACCCAGAGCCCGGGAACTTTGGCTAGGGCCGCCCACAAAACCAAACGAGCCAAAAGAAAGTTCCCAGAGGACCTTGGGAGAAGATTGACTGTCCGTCAGCCAGTGAGATTTCACCACTTCATATACTCGCCCACCCTAGAGGACCCCTTTAAATACCTCTCACGCAAATTAGGGCAACTCGCCTAGCCTCTGAACCCTGGGGCTGGGGGATATCGTCGGGCGGGCTGTGCTGTACTTAATAAAGCCTTTGCTTTCCACACTTTGTGGCTCCAGACCCTCCTGTTCCTTCTTTCTTGGCGGGAAAAAATACCTTACATTTTGGTGCCGAAAACCGGGAAGGAGTCAGAAGCCTGCTGGGGCCACTCCTTTGCCAGTCGCCTCCAAGAAAGAAGTAGGATCCCAGGATCTCCGACCTTCCACCCACTTCCGCGAATGGTGTAGTAAATCCCACCTTCAGGCTTTCCCCTCAGTTCTTTCCGCCAAGGCTCCCTGTCCAAAATCCAAAACCGTAGCTACACCAGGGAAGCCTTTTCTGTCCAAGTGCATGTGTGCCCTGGAGACGTCGGAGCGCATCCACTTTCCTTATCCGTCCATGGCCACAGCTTGAGTTTTGGGATGCCAGTTCTCATCTCTGACCAACCCAAGAACTGAGTCCAACCGTGGGGGCACAGGAATCCCAAAACACTCCTGGAATTGCCTTATCCAGAATCTCTCCCTTCCTAAAGAAGAGGAAACTGTTCCTTTTCTCTGCTGTGGCCAGGTCACAGAACCCACTGGATAATTGGACCAGGTAGCCTCCCAAAGGGACTTTCGGTTTTAACACCCTCACCAATTTAACTATCACTGAGGTGGTTGGGAGCTTGGAGATCCCTTTACATTCAGGGCCTCTAATTATTCGCGCTCCTATCCTTAATCTCTGTGCCACCTGTTTCACCATGCAGGCTTTTTTTTTTTTGGCCAGAGAAAACCCTCTGCTCATAATCTTTCCTTCTCCATGAACTCTCAACTTTCTCTCTCTCCTTCCTGATCCCCGAGGGCACCCCTCTCTTGCCCCACTCTCTGTTCCCTCTGCGAACCTCTTTCACTCTGGTCTCTTCTCTCCAGAGAGCTTCCTCCCCCTCCCTTTGCTAAATCCTGTTTCTCATTCACTTGTAAATACCAGTCTCTCTTCCCTTGCTGGCCAGGGGCTCCTCCCTTCTACACTGTGTTCTTAAGTCCCTCCTCCGTCAGGCCATTCTCCACCTACTATTGGCTCTTACACTAGTTTGCAGGATGCCCGGCCCCCAGACCCCTACCTGGGACCTGTGAACATGGCATTTAAAGTTTTCAATGGTCACGGCTAGTAGGAACGGCCAAGGCTGTTCACCAGGCCCACATGCAGCAGAATGTAACGCTCCAAACCCAGGCACAGGAAGTGCCTTGCCCAAGCCTGGACCACAAAGAGGAATCTCACCAGCATCTTGCTTTTAAGTGTAGCAAGCAGGACCACTGTGCTCGAATGGGCCCCTGCCCACATCTGCCCATTGAACCCTGCCCCTGACTGCAAGCAGCCCGGTCACTGGCAGAACAATTGTCCCTTTGGGCAACAGGCTCATCCTCAATGCCTCTACGTGGAGGACAAGCCGCCTGAATGGGAGGACAATCCAGCCATGTGGGCCCATCGCTCAGACTCCTAGGACATGGCCTGAACTCGAAGAACCCAGGGTATGCTACAACTATTGGGTAAGTTCATCTCATTTCTTGTGGACATGGGAGCTGCCTTCTCTGTTTTGCCATCACACTCTGGACCTCTAATTCCCTCACCAGTCTCAGTTATGGGAATGGATGGGACCCTTCTTTTTCCCTTTGCACTCCACCCCTGACAGACAGTTTGAACGGAATCCCCTTCTTGTGTAATCCTTCTTAGTTATACCATTGTGCCCTGTACCCCTTCTGGGTAGAGACATTCTACACAGTCTCGGAGCCACTATCCAGATGACAGCGTCTTCCTACTTACTCCTGCCATTCCTCACTACCAAGGGCTCCTCCATAATCAATGCTACCCTCATTTATAACCATGTCTCTCACCTCAAGCTTGCTCCCATGCAGGACTATTGGCAGTTTGGAACCACTGGGCCCTACTCATCTGTGGCTCACCAAAAGGATGGGGCCTGCAGACCCTCCTGTTGCATCCTGTCCCTCCCACCAGAAACCTCAGCCAGAGTGAGCTGAAGCAGGGAGCAATGCTGTTCAATAGGACTGTCCTGATGAAGAAAGCTTTAATCTCCTCAACTGTCTGCGAAAAAAATTAAGCAAAAATCTCTCCTCCTACAACCTGCTTAACTCCTAATGGCAGCCACCCATTCTCACCTAGGCTGCCCCATCCTAAATCTTCTTCTAATTATCAGTGTATAACTCATATTTGCTTTTCTTTTTTAAATTCTTACAGAACCGCATCTGCAAAGTTTCTCAAACTCACGACCTAACAAATGTTCCTCCTGACACCCCTCAAAGCCACAACCAGCCGACCTCCCCTCCACACGATGTCCCTAATCAGCAGGAAGCAGCCAGACGAATATACAACACCCCTTTTCTATCTAACAAAAAAGGCTGGAATGTGGGGTGGCTAATGGGGGACAGTCACATGAGGAACTCAGAGCCCAGGAACTTTGGCTAGGGCTGCCCATACAACCAAGCACGCCAAAAAAAAAAGTTCCCAGAGGACCTTGGGAGAAGATTGACTGCCCATCAGCCAGTGAGATTTCACCACGTCATATCTACTTGTCCACCCTAAAGGACCCCTTTAAATACCTCTCACACAGTCAAATTAGGGTGACTCACCTAGCCTCTGAACCCTGGGGCTGGGGGACATCATCGGGCAGGACGCGCAGTACTTAATAAAGCCTTTGCTTTCCACACATTGTGGCTCCTGGCCCTCCTGTTTCTTCTTTCTCGGCGGGGAAAAATACCTTACAAATGGCCCATCATATTTTGGTTCCACTGTTTCTTTACTGTCTGCCCGAATCCAATGAGAACCTGCACCTTGAATGGCCATGATAGCCACGACTGCTGGCCATACATCCATCATCCAGCTCATTGGAGCCATTTAAGGGATGAGGAAATAAAAGTACTACAATGATAGGCTGATGGTGAGTGGAAAAGAAAGCCTAATCCCCAATGTACTAGAACTAAATGGTTCCTTTATTATTAAAGCAGCAGAAAACATTAAAAAATATTTTTATTAAATTTTAGATAGAGAGGAAGGGAGAGTGCCAGAGAAAAAGAGAGATAGAGAGAAAGAAAGAAAAATATCAATTTGTTGTTTCACTCACTTATGCTGTCATTGGTTGATTCTTGTATGTGCCCTGACTGGGGATCAAACCTGCAACCTTGACATGTCGAGATGATTCTCTAATCAACTGAGCAAACTAACCAGGGCCAACAGAAGACATTTTGAATGGGCTGAGGACTGAAATATTCTTATATACAACAAGAACTTCTGCTTTTACCAAAATATGAGTTATTGCATGTCCTATATAAAAATGTCCTAATAGAGACAATGCCTAAGGTAAGAGAACTGTCAATGAGTCTGTGAGAAAATAAGTATTCAATAATATCTATTACATCTATGAAGAGGTCAAAATGACAGTTTTTAGTCATTTGGAACTATTCTGCGCATTAAAAATAAGTATTCTATGATGAGCCTTGCCCAGTTGGCTCAGTGGTTGAGTGTTGGCCCAGTGTGTAGAAGTCTTGGGTTCGATTTCTGACCAGGGCACACAGGAGAATCACCCATCTGCTTCTCCACCCTTCCCCCTCTCCTTTCTCTCTTTCTCTCTTCCCCTCCCGCAGCCAATGCTCCATTGGAGCAAAGTTGGCTCAGACACTGAGGGTGGTTCCGTGGCCTCCACCTCAGGCACTAGAATGGCTCCAGATGCAATGGAGCAATGCCCCAGATGGGCAGAGCATCACCCCCTAGTGGGCTTGCTAGGTGGATCCCAGTTAGGTGCATGTGGGAGTCTGTGTCTCTCTGTCTCCCCACTTTTCACTTCAAAAACATACAAACACACAAAAAAAGTATTCTATGATTAGCTTACACAGCCTTACAACTATGCAGTTAACATTATGGTCTCAGCAAACTAATTAGCTAGACTTAAAAAATAACTGTATCAATATACGAAATAAGCCTGACCAGGCGGTGGCGCAGTGGATAGAGCATCGGACTGGGATGCGGAGGACCCAGGTTTGAGACCCCGAGCTTGCCAGCTTGAGCACGAGCCCATCTGGAATGAGCAAGAGCTCGCCAGCTTGGACCCAAGGTTGCTGGCTCTAGAAAGGGGTTGCTAGGTCTGCTGAAGGCCCGCAGTCAGCTTGCGGTCAAGGCACATGTGATAAAGCAATCAATGAACAACTATGGTGTCGCAATGGCAACGAAAAACTAATGATTGATGCTTCTCACCTTTCTCCGTTCCTGTCTGTCTGTCCCTAGCTATCCCTCTCTCTGACTCTTTCTCTGTCCTTGTAAAACACACACACACACACACACACACACACACACACACACACACAAAATAAAAGAGAATATAAGCTTGATGCCAAGACTCAATGGCCATTGTTGGCCAATGAAAGCTGTAAATGCCAATTCTCTCAATTTGCTATTAAATTCCAAATTCCAAACCAAATAGCCAGTCTTATAATTTAAGAAAAGTTTTAGGTTACATTGTATTTAAAATATGTTCCTCTTAATAAGAAAACAGTCTCTCTTCTTCTTCCTTACTAAAACAAAAGCAACCACAAAAACAGAAAGCTGTCTTTGAAAAGAGCTAATGAGGTGATTCATAAAAGTTACACAGATATTAGTTTCCAGGGAAACTTAGGCAAGCATCTCTGCACCATGTCTTGCAAAAAATAAATAAATAAATAAATTACTTTAAGATTACACATAGCTTTGAAAATAGGTATAAAGACCTTAAAAATCGAGAAGTTATCACCATCACATTCAGAGAAAAGATATAAACTTTTTCATGTTTAGACAACCTCTTGCTAATTTCTTCTTTCTCAGTTTTCCTTTTTTTTCATGAAGAAAGTGAAAGATAACTGAAGGACTGAAAAGGCAGGCTAAGACTCCCTGACATTTAACCAGAAGAGCAGAGGCAAACAACTGGGCTGAGAGAGTCACACGCAATATATACTGCCAAGGGCAGATGTTCTGTTAGGTTGAACCAGCACCCAAACATCTCAACCATAATTGGTCAAAAAAGTCCTTCGTATGCCAGAATAAAATTTACTTCATCCCCATTTTCCAGAGGAGCAAACCAAGTACGAAGGAAGCTAAGTCACATGTCACTGGCCTAGCAAGTGTTTGGACTAGGGAGGAGGTTCACATCTGTCCAATAGGTCTGACTAAAATGGCCATGATTCTACTAGAATATGTAACACCTCTCCTAAGCAGGATCTTCCTTTGTAAACTGAGGCTTTGGGACGAATAAGATGATTTCTAAGACCTCATTGGGAACAAATTTCTATAAATCAAGTGCTCAAACACTGCCTTTTACATCCGAGACACTGAGGCCTCTCCCTCACAATGCGGAAGGCACCCTCTGCCCTCCCTCAGCCACACCTCTTTCTACAAGGCGGGCAGTGTGGAATAGGGGGTGGGGGGATATGCCCACTTGCTCTCTTTATATGTGTTCTCCCACACATTTTCGAGTCTAGATTCTAGACCAAGCTCTGGTTCTAGGCATTCTGGTATTCTCTGCCCAGATGACCACCTAGGCTACTTCCAAGGCCTAGGTGGGTCTCCTCATGGACCCATTTTCCCTAGGGCAGGCCATGCTTCCCAAGTGCCCAGGATTGAGGATTGGTTAAGAGGAAGCTTACCGGGGGATGGTGGGATGAGGGGTGGGAGACCAGAGCTTGAACACGTAGACTGAGGTGTCTACACACATGCACTTGGGACAGAGCTGGGGGTGAGAAGAGCCACTGGGCAGGGCTGGGGAGGGGGAGCTAGGCAGAGCCTGTGCTGCCCACTCTCATGGGACTTTGAGCACATTAGTTTCAAATCTAGCCTTTCAGAATTGAATATTTGTCAGAGTCAGAGGATGGCATATATTTCATTAATAACTTTGTTGACTTAACTTCTTACTTTTAAATATTTTTACTTAAGTATGTGGGCCTCTATTTGTTCTCATTTTCATCTGGAACCTATGAAAGTGTTTAGACTAGGATATTTTATTAGACTGGCAGGAATGATTGCTTCTTTTAGATCTGAACTAACATTATATAAGAATCACAGGATTTGGCATGAAAACAGCAATTTCTAGCTGCTTTTGAAGGAAGAGATCTGACCATTAAAAAGGAACATTCTGGATCTAGTCATCATTAAACAGCAGCAGCCCCCTTTAGACAGGTTGGGACTATCCATCTGGTCACCATCAGAAATGTGAATAATGCTTCAGGCTGGACCTGCATGGCCAATGCCCACTTCTCCATGGAGACCTCTGCCCAGGCCAGTTCACTCTCTCCCCTTACCTATCTGCCTAGGTCGGCATCTGAGCACAAGACCCCTGATCTTAAGACACCTTCAGGTATCAGCTGAATTCCCTCACCTAAGAGGATCATCCGGGGAAATTAATCTAATTGAGCTTGTTTTGTGAGCAATAAGTGTCATTTGGTGTAATTGATGATATAAGCCCTGCCCTCATGACTCACTTAAGACAAGAACATGCAGTAATCACTTGAAGTGGGAGAGATGTCCCTTCTACTATGTACTTGTCCCTCTGTAGATCAGGGCCTGCCAGAAAAGCAGGGAGTTAAGGGGATCATTCCTGACTGTGTTCACCGGAAAAAAAAAATCTCCCTTAAAATATCTTGTTGAAAGATAATAAAATCCAAAGAATGAGACTATTATTTGTATCTTTCTATCGGAACCTTAATCTTTAAAAGAGGGGAAACGTTATTTGTGCTTCACAGAGTGCAAAAAAATTTCTTAAAATCAAAAACTTAATGGTGAGTCTAATTTCAGTTATGATCAGAAAATAAGAGCATATGGTGTATGGAAGCAAAGTTAATTATGGCCTCAACTTCCCTCCTTAGTTCCTTTTCTGCATCATGTATTAATCTTCTTGGTGCTGTTCTACATGTTAAAGTAAGGAGTCTGAATTGCTGGGCCTGTGCTGTTGCCAGGTTGGAGTTCTAGGGAATGTGAAAATGTCAGAAAACAAACCCCAGGGAGAAATGAAACACTGCTTTCCCTTGCTTGTGATTACCATACAAACAGACTCCTTAATTTAAATTACAATGACTAAAAGTCCTTTACATTCACTGACGCACACTGAGGGGAGAGAGGGCAGAGGCCCTGCACACTGGCTGGGCTATCACCAAGGCTTGCACAGCTCCACCGCACAAACACAACCAGACAACACACTCTCGCTCTGGGACTTGGAAAGTAGCTTGTTGCAAAACATTACAGCAGACGACATTTCTTGAATTAAAAGCAAAAATCTGTTATCTTCAACCACAGGGAAAAGTCATTATAAACAACGTATGGGAAAAAAATCTAACAAGCAAGTGGAAAGAGGAGTGAGAAAAAAAGAAATTCCAATTTCTTTATGTAGAGTTGTGAATTTTCCCAGGATCAAAAGCTTAATGTTAGAAATGCTGGGTCACGTATCAGTTATTATCTCAAGGTGGAAAGGTTATTCGCTAAGTAACAACATGTCCAGAGGTGGCATGCATATATAACAGGAACACCCAGGACTGAACGAGGGAAACTGCTGTCCTTAAACAGAAGCTTGGCGAGCAAATTCCCAGACAAACCCAGGACAGTGGAGGCAGGATGTGCCTGCTGCCTCTGTTTCTACACCTTCATGTCTTTTCTCTCCTTGACCAACTACATGTATTTTAAAAAATCAATCTCCCATCTTGCCTACTCCCTGGCCTCTTGGTTTGGAAGATTAATGCATGGCCTTTGTACGGAGTACAGATTTGGACCTCACTACTTGTAATCTCTCAAGAGTGAGAATTCTGGCCAATTTATTCTTTCCTTAATTCATCCATTCATTCAATAAATAGTTGCTAAATACTTACACTTTGCCAGTTAATGTTCAAGGCAAAATCTATAATGGTCGACAGACAAAAGCCCTGTCTTTGTGGAGATTCCATTCTAGTGTGGGAATTAAGATCAGCAAAATAAATAGTTACATATAAACTTTGTTCGACAGTGATGCTAAGGAGAGAAATAAAGCAGGGAGGGGCGAAGAAATAATTGGAAATTGCAGTATTCGATGGGGAGACTGAGGAAGGCCATGTCAGAGGATGACGCACAAAGAAACCCCAGTGGGACTAAGCAAGCCAGTCATGTGGGGACCAAGGGGAAGAGCATTCCAGGCAGCAGAATCAGCAGGGGCCACAGTCAGGAGTGTGCCTGAGTGCTCAAGTGAGGAGTGAGGCATGGAGTGGGCGGAGATGGGCTGATCAGATCTGTAATTAGCAGCCAATGGAAGAACTCGGGGTTTGAGGGAGACCAAGCTCTTTGAGCATCTATATAATGGTGAACATTAATTACCATTGTGCAGATTCAGTGATACATTGGCACAGTGTCTGGCACACCTCAGTCTCAAAATTCACTACGAGAACATTAGCTCTCCCACTGCTTCAGTGCCTAACCACAGGATGGCGGTCCATCCTCAACCAGGAGCTCCCTGAGAATGGAGGCAGCCAGTTGTCCTCCCTGTCACCAGAGGGGGGCATGACTTGCGGGAAGCACTAAGGATCTTTGTCAATTCTAAGAGCTTTCCTGGTTAGGAACAGGGCTCAGGGCACCTCTACTAAGGAGGACCTGTGAAAAGTCCAGCTTCCGCATCGTAATTTACTTCCTAGGTGGGAAGGGCAGGTAGGTCAGGTAATGATGGACACCATTTGTACTTGTCATGTTTGATTGGTGGTTATAACGAACTGGTGGTTCTACATTTATTTTTTAAAAGAAACCAGCCTTTTCCTGTGGACTTCCTTTTAGACCTGTGCAGGACTTAATGTCTAACCCAGTAGTGTATGCCCTGAAGCAGAATCATCTGAGATTCTTTTCCACACAAAAGAGCTGACAATGAAGTTCATGCATAGGGTAGCTCCCCTAGTGCATCCAAGTGCTGGTTTACGATCATGCTTGCCTGGGCAAAGAACCTAGGATGCAGAGGAAATTAAAGCTATAAAGGGTAAGAAGTCATTTGTTCAACAGGGATCAATAAAAATGAAGTACCACAAGAATAGGCACAGAAGTCCAAGGGAAATGGGCTGTGACTGGCAGAAAGTGCCCATCTTGGGGGATGGGGTATTTACCTTTGGTACTTCCAGGGCCTAGCACAGGGCCTGACATAGGGATGGTTTTGCATACAGGCCTATGGGATTAATCAATTCAAAATGAGTACCTAAGCTAAGGTACAACAGTGTCATCAACTCATTAGAGGCCAGGGAATGCTGAATTTATTTACTATGAGTTCATAACACAGGCCAGAGCCATAAGCACGCAGTCCACTAGTTTTAGTATTTTGTTGTTAATAAAGTTTATAGACAGCTGGCCCTGCTTTTGTCACCACCTCTCCCTTTCACTATCAATTCAATGGTTGACCTTCCTTCCAAATGAAGGATCTAATTAGGGTGGTTTGGTAACCTAAGTTTAGCTGTTGCTTTTGATTCTAACATATACATTTCTAATTCTACAAAACTTTCCTATAGGTTCCCTAGGTAAACTTTCATCTTGTGAGAGAGGTTATTCTTAATCTATCAAAGATAAAATAGGTGAGAGTTTTAATGCTATGAAGCATCATATAAATTACATTTATGATAGCAATTACTATTATGATACCTATTAGCAGAGAACAACTCCCATATTTTTCTTGTTTATGAGAAAGTAAAAGGCATTTCCCAAATGATTATCTGCTTCCCCCGCCACACACACACACACACATCAAATCCCATTAAAACCAAACAGTAAAATGAGAGTGTCATGGAGGTAGAAAGTCATGGAGGTACCATTTTAGCTGTGCCATACCTTTAATCGGTTGATGTTAAGACCTGGCACAAAACAGATGCTGCAGTTCCTGAACAGCTTTAATCAACTGATATGCAAAGCAACAAATGACCCTTTAATTTCCCTTTTTGAACACTTACAAAATTTCCAGTATTGTGTACACTCTGATGACTAGCAAACTCTGTCAATATAAAATCACTTTTCATTCCTCAGAGGCAAGAGAATCCAGAGATGACATTTTGAAAATAGTTCAAATGTCAAGTGTAAGTTTAAACAAACGAATTAGAAGAATTTCAGCCATGGTTAGCTTTCAGAAAGGTGTGAGCACTTCTTGTTACAAAATCCCTGTGCAGTATTAATAAATGATACATATCATTCAAAGCATTCGTTCACTCACTCCTTCATTCATTCATTTAACATTCCCTTGAAGCATTTTTTTGTGTATAAAGCACTGACCTTGGAATGGATAACAATTGTCTTGCTCCCCACTGTACACTGGTACATACCATACTGCTTAGCATACAGGAGCTGCTCAATAAACAACACTGAATGTTGAGTAAATAAATAGTAAGAAACAATACTTTCCCCAATCTGAAAAATCTTATTTTCTTGCACTGTAAATGCCAGCACATTTCCAATATTATAAATGACCTAAAAAAAAATAGCAACAACATATTTATTTGGCTTCGGCTTGCTTTGGGTGTTGGAAACCAGAAAAATACACCGGAAGAAAACTGGGAATCATTGTAGAGAGAACACTTTTGCTTTATTTAGCTTTAAGAGTCTAAGTAGAGAATGACAAATGAAGTTGTACAATTGTAGGGAAAACCTTGCAACCATGAGCTGAGTCCAAAAGGTCTGCCATGGTTTACTTTAGGTCAAGAAGACACCAAGGAAGAACACTGCTTTGAAGGCACATGGACAATCTGAAGGGACCGAAATTACAGGAATCCACAAAATCCTCTCATGGTCCACAGGAAAAACTTCACTGTTCATAAGATTTAGGTAACAGAGGTCCGATTAAAAGAAACCTCACCTTATCATCCACAACAATTTTGCAAAAACTGAGCTTTTTAAATAGACTGTTTACAACAGTTTTCCTTTAATGGCAATGGGCCAGGACTGCATGGTCCCACCTGGTGTTTATATGGAGACAGCCTCCCCACCAGTGCAGTCAGTCCAGGAGAGAAACAAAACGCCTGTGATCACTGAACACACATTGCAAAGCTCAGCTATGGATGCTTCGGCACTCTCACTCTGTGGGAAGAGTCTTCAAGGTCACCCTTCAGAGCCTAGTGATTCTCAGCCTACTTACTATTCTAATGCCTTATTTATATGATGTCTCAGCAGATGAGAAGCAGCAAATTAGAAGGCAGAGACCCGGAAGAGAGAGGCACGCTGATAACAGAAGTGAGAGTGGCAAGCTGCGCTCCAGAGAGGGAATCTGAATAGGACTGCGTTTGATGGCCGCAGACAATTATTACCAGTCCGATGGAAACCTTGTATCCATGACAGGCTACATAATTTGCAGGACCCAGTGCAAAACGAAAATGCCAAGCCCCTTGTTCAAAAGGTGTTAAGAATTTCCAGACAATGACAGCGGAGCATTAAACCTAGCATGTGGCCCTTCTGAGCAGGGGTCTGTCATGTCTAAGTTGCAAGTCCATGCAGCCAAACCGGCTTGCACCATTTTATTCAGCTTGCTACACTTGAAAATGAAAAGATGCCTTTAATACATGGTGGAAAGTGGTTCAGAAATATAAATTCTAGTGGGTTTGTTTTGGCACCTGAGGAGTTAAACTTCAGTCATCCAGGAAAATCATTTATGTGCATCTGAAGATACTAGATGGGACTAAAATTCCAACATCCGACTTCAGTAACAAGCTCAGGATTCTCCCAAAAGCACAGGTTCTCCCTTGTTGGTAAAGTGTTTTGCCCTGTAAACAGCCTCGTTGTTCTAACAGGAAATTAACCTGACAAATTTCCTGTTTCTTTGGGCTCCTCCCCAACCTATGCACAGAATCCAAATCCATAAAGGCTTATTAAATCAGAGAAGGATAAAAGCACAAAAATAATTCATGTCATTAAAACTCAGCAAAGCACCAAAGGAGATCTACTGAAAACACCTCTAATATTCCTATACATACACATGTAAATACAGACCCACTGCATACATTTGATTAGGTGGAAAAGGAGAGTTTGGAGACTTGAATTATCAAAGTCCACTTCACACTGAAAGCCATTTCATTGGGCACTGAACTACTTGAATACTAAAATTATAGAAATATGTCTACATCTAGTTTTGTAATAACCGTTTTAATAAATATCCCCATTTCCCATGCACGAACATCATTTCTTCAGAGGAGAGCATTTCTCACTATGACAGAAAACAATTTAACTAAGTAAAAAATGAACAATTTAGAATGTACATAGCCAAGATGAAGTATGTCTTTATAAAATAGAAAATTTTACAGAGAAGAGAAATTAACTTAAGTGGTAGGAGGTAAAATTGAATTTGTCTTCCTTAACTAAAGTATCTGCAATGGCAACATATTTAAAAACGATGCACTGGCAAAGGCTAACATTTTCTGCCTTAATAGTCTGTTTCTAATGTAATAGATTTATTTTACATGTCCTCATTCAATGTCTCAAATGTTTCCTTCCTAATACAACCAATATATATTATAACCATTTATTATTGCCAGAAAAAGTCCCAGAAAGACCCTTAATCTTATTTACTTAATTTTTTCATTTCATTTATTTACTGATTGATTTCAGAGAGAGGGGAAGGGCGGAGGAAGGGAGGGCATCGATTTGTTATTCCAATTATTTATGTATTTATTGGTTGATTCTTTTATGTGCCCTGACCAGGGGTCACACCCACAATCTTTGTGTTTGCAGATGATGCTATACCTGACTAGGTTAACCAGTTAGGGCCTTAATTTTTTTTCATTTCTAAGCTGTGTGACAGTAGCAATCAATGACATTTTATGGTGCAAGGATTCTGGCCTATGAATTAGGGATAGAGTCCCTTGTTTTACCATCCTTAGGTACTCTATGCCTAGCACAGTACCTGGTACATAATATGTATTCATAAAACATAAATATGTGTTATACATTTTAGGTCTTCAATTCATTTAATCAGACTGATTCTTCATCAGTTTCCAAGAAAGGATTCTTTATAAGCAATTTATTTTGAAAGGCAAGAATTTGAAATACAATTAGTAACTACATTGTAATAATAAATATTTATTGTGCACTTTGTATGTATAAGGTTAAGTGTTCTATAAAACACATTAGAACTTTTACCCTCATAACAACTCAATTATTATCCCCATTTTACAGATGGGGAACTTAAGCCATAAAAGTTAAAATCTTGTCCACTGTCACGTGGCTGACATGTGAATGAGATGGGGCCCCAACCAAGGAGGAACCCATGCTTCTAATGGATGTGCTGCGTGAACTTCATGGGTGAAATTCCTAAAAGACTGGTAGTTTTTGTGCACATCCTGTTCAACAGGTGACGGATAAGCAGAGTTGTCTAAAATAGGATAATTCACTTTTAACAGAATTGTTGGCAAATTTTCCCACAGAATACTACAGATAACATTTCAACTAGTAAATATCCAAGAACTATTAATAAATTGAGGAAGGGCTTAATCCTAGCACATGCCAGAGACCACAAATATTTTACGTCATGACGCACAGAATTTCACAAATGAAAGATAAAAAGTGGTGGTCTATATTCAGGCTAATGCAGATGTAATATGACTTACAAAGATGAATATGTTCCACTGATCTCTCTTCAGTTACCAAATCTGAAGGCTCTTTCCAGTCCAAATCTTTGTTCAGCCTCACTCCTGATTAGTTTCTACAGGAACAGTCGGTCATGGTCCTTACACTTAACATGAAGAGAAACCTATTTCAAACCTTGGAAAAATTATGTATTATTACTACAGAGTATATGAGGAAACCTAAGGGCAAAAAGTGCCGGCGAGTCTCGCTAACATCTGGACAAGCCATTGGGAAGTCTTCAGGATCAAACCCATCTGAGCTTGTCTGTCTGTCTCTCAGTTGCTTCGTATACATAACCCCTTTCTCCATCAGTTTGGGGTGCTGTTACAAAATGCCTTATACTGGCTGGCTTCTGAACAACAAACATTTCTTTCTCACAGCTTTGGAGGCCAGAGTTCTCAGGTCAGGATGCTGGCGGATTTGGCATCTGGTGAAGGTTCTGCCCTCATGACATAATTCCTTACCAAAGTCCCCACCTTCAAATACTATAATATTGGAGATTAAGTTCTGACATACAAATTTTGGTAGAACACAAACATTCACCTACAATCCCACTAACAAACTCGTGGAAGACAGATTTTCGGTCTCAGTGTCTAGAGCCCCATCTAACGGGCAGGGGTAGGGAGGGAAGGATTGGGGGTACTCCTCAAAAGGGGATGATATTGTGGGCTGGGAAAATATGTCCAAAGTTATTTACAACAAGGTACCTTCTCTGTGAGATTTCAAGCCTGGTGTCCCTCTTCATGACACCCTGCAGACAGTCTTCACCTCTCAGATTCACCTATTTTCTGTCACCAAGTCCAAGGTAACTGTATTTCTATACTGTCTCTCCCTTTGGGTCCCTTCTTTTCTTCCCTTCAATCCCACTGTCATTTATAGACTCAAAGACTATCAAAGGTAGAAACAGTCTCATGGCCTTGAATGGAAAATAAATATAACCTCTCACACCAACTCCCTGTCAGTGTTAGGTTAAGCTGGACACCAGGTGTAGGCACAACGTAAAAGTGAGTAATGATGTCGGCCACGGGAGCAGGACAGAGAGGCAGCCCACATCAGACAATGATGTTTTAGATTCTCCAATTTGCAGGGGAGGGTTCTGAGGCCTATGGAAATGAGGTAAACATGTCCCACTGTTACAAGAGTAGTTAATCGCAGGGACTGGAGAACCCAATTACTTTTACTAGCGCTTTCTCCAAGGAATCTAACTGCTCACAAAAGTTAGGGGATCAGGGAACTTGCAGATACTCCTGGACTTTCAGCCTTTTGTATAGTGCATTTTCACCAATGAAATAAAAATTGGTTTTGCATCTCATTTGCATAATCAAACAACTTTCTTTGACTTGTCGTTTGCTTTTCTGACGCTCTTGTTTAATAAAAAAATATTAAATGCTTTTTTAAATCACTTCGTATTCATTTTGAAATAGTCCCTAATTTTTGTAAGCAATATAAACCAGGGAGAGAGGTTTCCAGGGATCTAAGAGAAGGGTCTCTAGCGCCACCACAGTCCATTTTTCAGCTACAGTGTAACAGAGATGATCATACGTGCAAGTCAACATGGCAGATAGACAGTCTTACAAGAGACTCAATAAACCTATAAGTAAATTGTTATTTGTATTTTGAAAACACCAACAGCCTAAGAACTTAATCATATAATATGGATGCCAAATTAACTGATATAAACTCTGTACATATGAAGACAACAGCATTTTACATTTATAGAGAGTTTACTACTGAGAATACTATTTAAAGTAATATATATATATGTATATATATACAAACATATATATACATATATATATATATATATACATATATATATGTATATATACATATATATATATATGTATTAATTCATTTCGTCTTGGTGGCAAGCAAACTCATTAGTTACTATAAATTTCCCCATTTTCACAGAGAATAAAACTCAGAGAGATTAAGAAATTTGCCCAACATCACACAGCTAAGAAGTCATAGAGCTCAAATTCAAATGCAAAGACATCTGATTCAAATGTCCAAGCTCTTAAACATGACTCCATGCGGTGTCTCCCACTCCCATTGTCATGATGAGGCCTGACTGTGACCATGCATGGCAAAGTGCTAAACAAACACTTTGTCATTTTGCTATAAAGTAATAAGACTGCTATCTATAACTCACCACATGTTGATTTTTTTCTTTTCTTTTTTTAAATTTATTGTGTTTACATAGATTCTAGTATCGCCCCGAATGCATCCCCATCTACCCCGTATTCCCCTCAATACCCCCCTTTCCCTTCAGGTTTATCCCATCCTATCATCCCCTTTCCCTCTGTCCTCTTTTCCTCTGGTTTTATACTTTTATTGTTAGATTGTCATCCACTTTCCTAGAATAATCTACTTCAATGTGAATAAAATTTATTGATTTCTCAAATGCTTGTACATTTTTATAAGAATACCAAGAAGTGAGAAACAAAGCCACTCGGAGATGACAGAAAAGTGACAGACCAGAATATAAAGCGGTAACAATACTAAAACTGGGCTTCATGTTCTCAGGGTCAATGGTGAAACTACACTTCATCCTGCAGAAATTTTTCAGGTAGAAAGTTCCAGCGACCGGACAGAAAAATACTTTCAAAGAATCTACTGTAAAAGACTAAGAATTGATGATAAAAGAGGGACTGATGAGAATCTGATTGATAAAGCACAACAAATGCCAGCTAATAGCAATTTCCAAGTGATCTGCTTTACGAGAAACACTCCCACGGTCAGCCCTGTGCAGGGGGACAGGACCATCCATCCCTAAACTTTCACAGACCCTGAGCCCATGTTAGTAACTCAGGGCCACATAGGTCTCTCTTGGAAACCTCTACTGCTTCTGGATGAAATAATTATACTCAACTAGGTCTAAAGTATTACAAAACAAACAAAATAGCTAAAGCCACGCTTGACTACTGTAAAAAACTGATAGAAGTACGAACACGTGGCCTACTAAAAAAAGCACTGTACTCAGAGTCTGGTCCTGCCAGCTCACTTTACTCCCTTAGGAGGGCTCAACTTCCCTACCTGTTCCCCGACACTGCACCTTTCATGCTTCATAGGGCCGCCCTAACAAAGTACCACAAACCGTTAGCTTAAAATAACAGAAATGCATTATTTCAGAGTTCTAGAGGCTAGAAGTCTGACATCCGGGTGTCAGCAGGGCCATGCTCTATTTGAAGGCTCAAGGGGGAGAACCTTTCCTTGTCTTCTCCTAGTTTCTGCTGGTTGCTGGTCCTTGGTGTTCCTTGGTATATGGCAGCAGAACTCCAGTCTCTTCCCCATCTCCACAGGCTGTGTTCCTTTCTCTCTGTCCCTCTCTGTCTATCTGAATTTCCCTCTTCTATTAAGGATGCCAGTCACTGATTTAGTGTACACCTGAATCCAATATGACCTCATTTATATGTAATTACTTCTGCAAAGACCCTTTATCCAAATAAGGTCACACTAATGTACAGGAGTATAGGTACTTCAAACATGTCATTTTGGGGGACACAATTCAACCCCTGATATCCCTGTAATACAGAAAGATTTCTTTGATGTCCAAAGTTCTAGAACCAGTAATGTGTTTACTGAGTTTGCTCACATTTTTCAAATTCAACAGCATTTGTCTTTAGCATTATGGACCATTAATCAGAACAACCCTAGCTATGTGCTCACTAGATGGGTGACTTTGGTCCAGTCACCTAGGTTTCCAGAGTCCCAGTTTCTTTTCAGGATAGTGGGGAGAGCTAAGAAGCTAATACATGAAAACACCAGCATGGCTCAGGGCACAGAGCTAACCTGAGCTCTCCCCACCTCCCCTGCCCACCTGGGAGGGAGGGGTGCACACCCAGGGAGAGCCAGAACTCTCCCCAACAATAGCCTGGATGAATAAAGAGAGGTAGGCAGTGGTTTCGATTAAAACTGACTGTTTCTCTCAGAACAGAAAAAGTAATAAACCGATGAAGTCAATTATTGCAGTGGAATTAATGGCCAGATAGAAGAAATAGAAGAGAAATTTATAAACTTAATCAGTATTTCTCTGCCCTCCCCTACACACACATCCCTCCAACATCAGCTTTATTTACATGACTCTATCACCTCCTAATTAATTCTCAGCAACTCTAAACAATTCTCAGTAGCTTCCAACAGCTGAGCTCCAGGGGCAGGCTGGATATCTAGGAAGATTGCCCCCCACCCACCCACCCACCTCCGGCTCCCAGGTGGAAAAGAAAACACAGGAGCAGCATGGAAGACATGCAACACCTCTAGCCATGCAGAACAACCAGCAGCCTGCCCCTCATCAGGCTCCTCTCAATCACCGACCAGCCCGGGGTAGGTTCCCCGCCACACAGCAGCACCATTTCTCTTCTCCCAAGCCTGCACCTGCTTTGTCTTCACTCCCTTTTACCAAGTTCCCCATCTCTGTCTATATAATTCAGGTTTTATGAAATCAGCCCCTGAAAATCCTTTTTCCCAAGCAACAGCATGTTAACTCAAAGACCTGAATCTCATAAATGGGATAAAACACCTGACATTGCCTAATGAGCGGCCAGGTCCATCAGCACTTGACTCCCAATTTGGAGGAAAAGGTTTCCTTCCTATTACTGATGATGGCACTATCGCTAACCCAGTGTTCTGGGACATTGATTTAAGTCCCCACGAGTCTCCCACTTCCTGGGTGTGTGAGTGCTGCATACAAAGGACACCAAAGAGCTCAGAAAGCCTTAGCTACATGGCTACACAATCCCTCACCAAGGTCAGGAAGACTTTTTTTTTCTTTTTCATCACCTTTATTACAGAGAAGAAACAAGCCACATGTTTATCTGTCAGAAGGCTGACATTAAGCAGCCACAGGATTTGGGGCTGCTTAAGCATTTCAAGGGAATAAACCCAGGAACCCTCAAAATAATCTCTGCGTGCCGACTTCTGAGAACGCTATTCAAAACTGACTCTGATGAGAATCTTATTACCAGTCAAATCCTCTCCAAATACTACGAGTTGAGAAAACGATAACTTCATCTAATGCATTCTCTTTGAAGTTTTGTTATTGTTTTGTCCTTCTTTTTCTAATAGAGTTGATTTCAAGTATTCACAGGGCCTCCCAAATACAAACAGCCCAGAGTCAGAGTCTAGAGGGAGAGGCGGCTGTGCATTTCTCCCCCTTTCTTTGTTGTCATTTTATTATTAATGATACATATGTACACATGTATAGAGATATAGAGATATGCACACACACATTTTTTTAGTAACAATACCATCACACCTCCATAACCGATAAATCATTTTGCACAGGCTGCTTTGCTTAAGACGATGTGTAACAGAGTCCTACAAAATACTAGGCATTAGCTCAGTGATTCTCAATGGGGCGATTCTACTCCTGGGGGACATTCGATAATGTCTGCATATTCTGGCTGTCATGACTTGGGGAGGGGTGCTACTGACATCTAGTAGAAGCCAGAGGTGTTGCTAAACATCTTATAATGCATAGGACAATCCCCTACAACGAAGACTGTTCTAGTCCAAACTGTTAACAATACTGAGATCAAGAAACTCTGAAATTGGTACTTACATTCACAACCAGCATTCAAACAAAATCAAGCCACAGGGGGGCAGAGCCAGAGTTCACACGGGGAGTCAGCATGTTCTCCCTCGCAGTGGCCACCTTCTCTAAGACTTCAGTACCCTAGGAACCTCCTACTTCCAATCCCACAGCCCACGGTGCAGAGCGGATCAAACGGGGAATCACACAGCCTCCTAAGGGATGTAATGGCAGTGCAGAAAAATTCCCTTTGTCCGCGTTCATTTGGAGCACATGTACAGGGATGCAAAGGTCACTGCTGAATTTAAATAACCCCCTGTGATAAATCTGCACAAGCCTGATCTGTTCTAGGGGACTTGTTGGATTAAATGAACACATGTAATGTTCTGCAGGACAAGGCGTCCTTTCATGGCTGAAGGAAGGAGTGAGGGTGGGTGATTTACAGTTTCCTATGTACTTGTTCGCGACATTATCCACTTTGCGCCTGGACTTTTGAATATTAGCTCAGCATCTAGTGGCCATTTCTACCCATTCAGGAGAAGCTAGCTTTCAGTTAGGAAGGAGTGAAGAATAAGAAACAGTAACAGGAGATGTCTACAATGTTCACTATTTAGAAAAAGCACCAATATTTTTATGTACCCTTGTCCCTCTTTCTGTGATTATTTTTTCTTTTTAATCTCTGGCTTTATACATGATCTAATATGTCCTTCTGTTTTCTAGGAAAAGGTGGTTTTCTAAGCAGATTACCAACGAACAGGGCTATGCATAAACGTAAGGCTTAGCTTACTTAAGAGACCAGATTATTTTTGAGTACCACTGTCTTATGAGCGAATACATTTTTATTAATGACACTATAATACCAAATGTTTATTCATTAAAGTAGGTCTGAATTCCACTTTAATAACAGATTTTGCTTAATTCTATAAATTTTGAAATAATACAAGTGTATATAAATATTACATAACACACATTTGTTATTAACCACAAGTCTTGGGTCTAATGTTTTGCTCACGGACAATTAAAGAGACAGGATTTTCATTTTCTTTCACTTTATAAAACAGGAACTATACGCTAGGATATGAGAGTTGATTGGGGTTATGGTAGAGTAAGCACTTCGAATTCACAGTTCAATCTCAGAACTCTAGAACTACGAGGCAAGAGTGTATGGCTGGATTAGAAAGTTAGCTCCCTTGACCACGAATGCATCTCTCAGCACCTTGTGGCCTCCCTCTTTTGTTTTTCTTTGGACTAAAGTCTACAGTCTTCCTGACCAGGTTGTCAGGTTAGCATCATCTAGGAAATTGTTAGAAAATCAGATCATGGGGCTTTACCCCAGATATCTGTCGTCTGACAATCCTGCCTTGTGACTATTATCACGCTGATGTGTGGTCAAGAATACATCTCTCTTTCTGTTACCTCTTCTGTTATTACTTACCCACACTGTCTTATACCATATACCAAAGGCAAGCTGATATCATTTAAAGTTGTTTTAAAAAATAAGGATATCCAATATTTTAATAAAGTACTCTCCTGTTTTCATTGGGAAAGGTGTCAATCCCCAAGGGAATCAATTATTAAGGATAGAATTTGTGGTATTCCTCACTGCAGCAGTCATACTTTGGAAGAGAATCTCTTCCTCTCAATTCACCTGGTGGAAGGACAACTAGTTTACTGACACAGTCGACATGGGTCAGGTTTACCCCATGATGCTCAGAGAAAGTAAAAGGAAGCGGAGCTTCACCTTCACTCCAATACAGGTGAAGATGCCAATGACAGGGCCAAAGGGAGATGCAGCCAGTGCAGGAAGGAGTTTAGAAAGCCCATACCTTGGATAACCAATCATCAGAGGACGTGGAATACGCAAGGATTTTTTTCATAGACACAGACTCTCAAAACAGCATATGCTGATCTTGTATTTACATTCAATAGGGACAAAGGCAAGAATAAAGAGATCGCTCTTATGTATGTTTTTCCCTCTAAAATAATTATTTCAAGTAGGCCTCTCCCCGGGAAAATAAATAAATACATATTTTAAAAATACACAAAGAAAGATATTATCCAACCAAAAAACAAAGGCGGTGTGCATATTTGCTATTTCCAATATCTCAAACACTCCGGACAGTTATGAGTCTTTTAAAATTTGTTTTCTAATGATATAATGCCTTTCCAAGTAGCTGCAGTAGTGGCAGATGGGTTTCAAGGTCAGCTTAACTTGTTTATATTCCCTGGGTAGTGTTCTGGCTTTTCTCTCTGCAGATGGACCCACGCTTCAGGGCCCGTGTCAGGTCTGTGCAATCCTTGCCCCAGCCTCTCTACCTCCCGCTAGCACTGACCGATCCTCTACTCTGACATGCTACCTTGTTCAGAGCTTCTTTCTATGCCACAGAGTTTGGTCATTTATTGATAAACTGCCTGACACTCTTCCAAAAGTAAATTGCATGCGTGATTCCTATCTTTTCCCCCTTGAGATTAAATTCCCTGAGTGCAGAAACTATCTTCTACTTTGTTATAGCCTCCACGCTGCCAACATCTGGGCTCTAGAACAGCATCCCTACAAAGTAGTGCACAGATATACTTTATCAAATTGCATGGAAGGGTCCAGTGCTACATACTAACTAGTAAAAAGAGATGTTGCTGTCTTTCAAGTACACCTCCTCAAAAGACAGTGGAGTTGTATGCTCGCAGTTGACACAAACTTTATTCTAGTGGGGAATACAGGATGGCTACCAATATCAACAACTAACATTCACTGAGTGTGTTACTGAATGCTGGCACTGTGCTAAGTGGATTCCATGGTGTAGACATGACTAAAATAAACATTCTGAAACCCTAGAGGAACTTCCTACACCTGTTCCCCAATTCAGCCTGGATGGCCAATCAGTGGGCAGCTTGGATTTTGTAACAAGTGCTGAAAGGAAGCCTTTGAGTCCCTGCTCACCCCAAGAGGCAACTGAACACCAGCCTGTTGGGTGTCTTCTGTTCAGAACACATGAGTAGGGCTTTGGTTACTGACTAGCGAAGGCATGCATGTGCGAAGAGGCCGCATTTGATTTAATTCAACTGCTCAGCCTGGAATTAATCAAACCTTCACTGTACAGACCAGAAAGGACCTCATAACATTATAGCTTTTGTTTTTCTTCTTAAGCCACAGGAATTACTGGAGAAGGTCTGCAGACTACTGATTCTACATGATTTTAAATCTGGTAGGAGAAAATAAAGAAACCAAACAGTTCTTTGGGTAGAGAACAGAATGTTCAATACTGAAAATTCTCTCCCTTCCTAGGTCCAGGACATCTGTTATCTGCTGCAAGCTGTGAATCCTAAGTATTGATATTATTTGACTTTGCATTTATCATTTTAATCTTTATTTATTATATAGTACATTACCTAAACAAAACTCTATAAATTTCGGCTTTACCACCAAGGAAGGTATGCTAGTTCACTTTAAAAGAGTCTACAACCAATTTTTAGTGGGAAATAAATCTAAAGCACAAATCTTTCCTAAGTATATGGGTAGATATATCTCCAGCGTCGTTACTAAAAAATGTTACATTAACATAACTATTTCAGGCAAATGACTTTAGAGAGAAAGGGAGAAATGCCAAAAACTTAAAGTGTCTTTAGCAACTTGGTTGAGCTGGCTGAAAGTTGCTCAATAGGCATTGTGATACTTAGAGTAACAAGCTTAACAAAATTACACCAGGCTTGTGGTTTCGCCAATCGCAACAGAAATAGACATAGTGGAAACTGATTATTACAGATCTTTGTAGTTTACCAACAGCTTTCAAACACATTATGGTGTTCAGTATTTCATGAGCATCCCCTTAAGTAAGTAAGGTCATTCTCATTTTGCAGATAAGAATCTGAGGTTCAACCAGCAGAGCTTCAATGTGCCAGGCACTGTGCAAAGCATTTCACATGAGGACTCCTATATTTCTTGCAATAATCCTTTCTTGCTGAACATTAAAGTTCAGAGAGGTTCAATACCTTTCCTAAGCTCACTAAGCTGGTGAAGCTGCCTGATATAGTCTATGTTTTCCTGCTTTTCAGTTAAGAAGTGCAGCACAAAGATCTGAACACAAGACCTCTAATCTCAAATGTTACCTCCTCCATGAAGCTCTCCCTGACCATCATTCTGGCCAACATTATAATGAGTAAAAATTCTCTAACATAATCACATATGGCATTCTTTTGTTGTTATATATATATATATATATATATATATATATTTGTTAATTATTTTAATTTCCTTTTCCCTTGAGTCTCTGAAAAAAATTGGGCCATAACTTAAGTTTAAACTTTATTTATTAGATCTTGTTTATAAAATAGTAGGCACAATATATGTTTGGTGAGTGAACAAAGGAATAAACAATATCCAATGTTTTCTTATCATGTGGCTGAAAATTATAAATATGGTATTTATTTACTGTAGGCAATTCACAAAGTTACTCTAAAATTCATATCTAGCACAAATGCTTTTAAAAATATATGGCAAGAACAGAGAAATTATAGATGTGACTAAGGTTCTTATTAGGCAAGATAGGCCAATTTATGATAATGCAATACTTTTTTAACATCCATGTGCAAACTTTTAAAAGCTATATAAAAGATAGCTTTCATTACATGAGTCTATATGCTCTTCTCTGCACATGATATACCGTCTACATTCTTCACGTCCAAACTAAATTCTTCCCTATGGCGTTTATGCTTCCTTTATTTCAGTTGAATGTGCCCGTAGGCAGTGTCTTTTAACTTACTGTAAAGAAGGTACTGAGCTCACTGTTAATGAGCAGGGGCAATGAAATCAGGATGGAAAATGCAGTCTAACTTGAGGTGTTTCACACTCCAAAGGGGCTGTGAAATGTAATGTCTGTGTCCTCAAATTCTCTACTGTGACTCGTTATTTGTCATTGTTCTCTCCTTCAACTTTCTAGAGTACCTGAATTCATTTCTCTGTTACCATGTTACATGGAGCTTTTTGTTATAGTAAGAAAGTAATTCAGGAGGGACTTTCCAGCCAGCTCGGGGATCCCTCATGTGCATGAGCAGTTTTTGCTACTTAACCGGGCTTTGAAAAGTTGGGCTAGTCTCCAAATCTCTGAGACTTCTAATTCAAGTTCAACCAGGCCTCCATCAGACACAGATAGCTAATAACCACTTTTGGTCTTATAATGAAATGCACTTCAAATCCTGATTCAATACTGGTAGAATGCTAAACCCTACTTAATGAAATGATTGACTCATTCATAATTAGAGAAAATCAATAGTTTCCAAAATCCTGGCATTCTCTTCAAATTATGTTAATGGGAATCTCACATTTATAAAATGCTTGGGGTCAGCTGTGTATTTCTACTCTTAACAAAGGCAGGAGAAATAGCTATCAACTGGAGCAGCAGTTTGTTTAGAAACCTGAGCATGTCCACATCAACAAATAGAAACCTTCCCTAACTTGTGACCAGTATCAACTTACTTGCCTAGCATAGGTGAGTTAACAATAGTACCCTTTTTTTTAACATTCAATTACTTAAAACATTATCCACCATAACTCTCACTGTTTTTCTTTTTACTCCTTTCATTAAGATTTAGAAGAGGTAAGTCACAAGAAAGCAACAAACTGACATTTACTCTACAAAGCATTTTTCCAGTGCACGTAGTTGTCTCAGAATGCATTCAACCAAACTCTGTACCTGCCCTTTCTGATCCTTATTCAAAAGATTAAGTTCTCATTAGAATCTTTTGAAATTTTTTGAGCAAAATGCCAAAAAATTCAAATTTTATATACTTTGTGCAAATATGAGCATAGACAGGTAGGAGTTAACAAAAGAGAAGGGAGCTAGCCTGGCTAAACTTGATTGAGTTAGGGATTAGGAAGTTCTACTCCACCTTATGCCCTCCCTGGAAGGGAGGAAGGACCAACTTTTCAATCTCCCCAGGAAACCACCCAGCTAGTCCATTCCTTGCAATAATGGGAGTATGGGTAGGGGGGTGGTATCAGCAAAGGGAAGATGCCTCTGCTGGGCGCATGCCCAGTAGAAGCCAAGATGGCTCAGGGGGAGGCCCTTCTACTTTGAGGCATGCACAGTAGAAACTAAGATGGCGACCATGTGGAGAGGTGTCTAGCCTGGGGAAAAAGATCAGATTGGATGAGGCATGGAACACTCTCACCCCACTGAAAATCTAAGAAAGAAACTGGATAGAGAGAGGACCCAGCAGAAACCCACCAAAAGCCAAGAAAGAGATTGTGGTTAGTTTGAAATAAAGCTTACTGCTTCCTAAATCTGTGGTAATATAATCCAAGTTTAACAAAGGTCTCTCTCAGTGGCATATGTTTGCATGTTTTTTTGCCCTTTTGTGTGTTCTCTCTCCAATCCCCATTGCAGCCACATGGGTCCAAACCTGGGATGGTGCAGACACAGGCCTGGATGCCAAAGTGCAGCTGGGAACAGGGACTAAACTAGCCAGATGGGGACACAGACTGGGCTGGACTAGGCTTTAGCATGGACTAAATTGGATTACGGTGGCGCTGGATGTCCCACCTATGCCAGGTAATAGCACGTCTCTGGATGCTGGCCCTTCTGGGCTTGGTGAAGATGACAGTGGACTTCTTCCATAGAAGAACAGAACCAAGCCACCTGGTCATACATGAGACACTGGGCACCTGGGGACAGTCATTTATTTCTATTCCAATACATCATACACTACATCTCATCCTCCTATACACGGGTCCCTGAAATGCTTTCCTTGCAACTCCATGGAAAGACCCCGTTTTCACCTGCAACATAAAGATTGAGACACCAGAAGTTCTTCTAAACACTGATTCTTCATTGATGGGTAGGTATAGGAATCACAAAAAATTGGGGACTTAAAGTTAAGGCATTAAGGAGATTATTTACAGCAAGCTGGACTAAGATCTATAAAGGGAGTTCTGAGAAGGTGGGAGGACACAAAGCCAGCTTACCCATAGCCAGGTTACTCTTTCCCAAGAAACAGAAAGGCAGTGGTCGGCCCTCTCAGTATCCTGGGAACGACTAGTTTCAGTAAAGCAAATCTAAGGCTTTCTCTGAAAGTCTCTAATTTTAATTAGATGACTTCACCTTGGTATCAGTTAAAATTTAAGCATACCAACCAGACAAGTAAAACACTCAGCTTTTCAGAAATTACCATAGAAAGGAGGATGCTATTCTCCAAACAATAAAACAAATAAGGGATAAATAAGCTAGCGTCAGAATTTCAAATTGGAATTCCAATTTTAAAACATATTATGAGCATTCCCTTACCTGTTTTGATATTGATGACAAAAAAATTTTGAGGGTTACCACTTGTAATCCGGTATGTCAGTTTCTCATTGGAACTAGAGTCAGGATCCTCAGCCTGAATCTGAATGACAGACACATCCTTTGGAGAGTTTTCCATGACAACAGGATAATAAATAGGTTCCGAGGTCAGTGGGGCATTGTCATTCACATCCTCAATTTCAATGTAGACCTCAATAGTGGAATATAGTGGAACAACACCCCGATCTGTGGCATACACTGTCAGCCAGTAGGACCCTGTTGTCTCTCGATCAAGAATGTCTGCAGTACAGATGACTCCTAAGAGAAAACAGAGAGAGCATGATTGCTACCATAAAACCAAAAAACATTATGTGAATTATCTCAAATTCAAGGGATATGCTACGTAATCTGACATATATATATCCACAATACGAGATTACATTATAATGTTTCTCCTTACACAAGAAAATTATCTTCTGCAAACCATATAAACAGCACTTCTACTGTTTGAGAATTATGATTTCATTAAAAATATTTTGTGTGAATTTTAGGAATAGACAGACTCTCAATACATGCATACACAACACAGAAGAAACAACAGGAAGCAATGGGGAGAGAGTGGAGCAGAAGTCAAAACACTTGCTGTGTTGTGTAGGAAATTAGACCAATAGCAGGTCAGTGTCTCCATCTGACCTGATATTGAGTTGATTTTCTATGTAACAAAAAGCACTCTCAGGGTAAATTATTTTGTGTTTATTCACTAAAAAAAAGAAAAAAGGCCTTTCAAATGCTCTTTTGCTTGTTAGAATAAAAAATACTTTGCATGCACAGATATAAACCTTTTTCAGTTTCCCTGAAAATCAAATGTCACAGTTATTCCAAACAATCCGAGAAGAAGCCATACTAACATACCTTCTGAATTATCTCTAACCCCTGAAGGACTCTACAGAGAGCCGTAAAGAAACTCTGAGCCACTTTGAGACATAGTCATGAACAATCATTCAAAATTAGAAGCAGAAAAATATCCAATCTTCTTCCAACTTTCCCTTTTCATGGTTGAAACAAGGGCTGCTCGGGAGATGAGATGTCTGCCAGAAAAGCCAAGGAGGACAGTGCTCCTCAGTGTCTTTAAAGTCCTCAACCAAATGCCAGCTGCAGAAACTCCCCACAGGAGCATGGCATTCCCGCTGTGATGGGGAAACCCTGGGGCTCAGCTTGTAAAATCTCTACAGTAGTCAGGATATTCCCAGAAGGCATAGAATTCACATAATACCCTAAAAGATGCCCATGGAAGGAGTAGGGAAACAGTTATTCAGTTCTGACCTGAGTCCTCAATTTGGGTATTCCTGTCAGACTTTTGACTATATTAGGCAGAGAATTTGGCCTACAGACCCTGCTATGAGCAAATTACCAAGTATAGCACCTGCATGGGAGGAGATCTGTCCAGAAACAACTAGGCTGAAATACTCAGAAAAGCTCAACTCTACAAAGGAGATGACCCAACTGATACAGACCTTTCAGCTTGAAAGCGACCCACCAAAGAACCTTGCACAGGGTTATGCCATGCGACAAAAGATCACCTTAAATATTCTCAAAGGAAATATTTAAAACAGTGGGTTCATGTAGATTCGTAGCTGATACCTAGAAGCCAGAAATGCTAACAAGGAATTAGAAGGGTAGATACTAGATTAATAAGAAAAATTTAAAAATTAGTGATTACAAACATGATACTATGTATCAATTGAATGAATGAATAACAGGCAGCCTTATAAACTGGATTGAGGCAAGATAGAATGTCAACATGACATTAACCCTTTGAGCAGTATGAACGTTCATGAACGTCCTCGTGACTCCTGACCATCCAGAGTACGATTATACAAAAATTTTTATTTTTAAAATGTGTAAGGCAACATTAAAAAAATGCCTGACAAGGCGGTGGCGCAGTGGATAGAGCATCGAACTGGGATGCAAAAGGACCCAGGTTCGAGACCTCGAGGTCGCAAGCTTGAGCACAGGTTCATCTGGTTTGAGCAAAAGGTCAACTGCTTGAACCCAAGGTCGCTGGCTCCAACAAGGGGTTACTCGGTCTACTGAAGGCCCGCGGTCAAGGCACATATGAGAAAGCAATCAATGAACAACTAAGGTGTCGCAACAGCAACGAAAAACTGATGATTGATGCTTCTCATCTCTCTCTGTTCCTGTCTGTCTGTCCCTATCTATCCCTCTCTCTGACTCTCTCTCTGTCTCTGTAAAAAAAAAAAAAAAAAGGCAAATGTTTGTTCTTCTTGTTTCCGTAAATTGGTTCTCAAGCAAACATGATTTTAAGTTAATAAAACTGTAACTGTAACTAATTTCATTTTTTGAAAAGAAAAATACTCACAGGGGTCAGTGAGCATGAAATAAAACCCACTATTCAAAGGGTTAAGGCTCAGAGAAGGCTTTGGGATCAGTACACCTGGCCAGGCGTGAGAACATCTGAAAGTACAGGGCACAGGCCCATCACAAAACCATGGCCAGCATAGAGGCACAGTTGCAGCTGTCCCAGCCACGTGCCACCACACAGACATGGGTTGTGCTACGCTAGGGGAACTGGAGCTTTCAAATGAGAGGATGTTCATCTGATGGGGACTCAAGTGGTCTCTAGAATGAAGACAAAGAGTAGGCAGGCAGGATCTGGTATACAGGATATAGGTCACAAAAATGCTCTGAAAGTGCTGGGACGCCTCTTGAATGTCACTTGTCAATTTAATTCATAAGCATCTACTGAACCCTGTGCTGGACACTGGAGGAACAGAGATAAGTGAGAAAGAATCTCTGTCTTCAACAAACTCACAATCTTTCTGAATAGATAGATTTTGAATGAGGAGCGGGGCACGGAGTGGATAACCACACAGCCAACAGCCAGGAGGACTCTAGTGGTTGAGACTGATATCTGGGAAGGCAAAGCATCTAGAACCAAAAGAGTTTGGGAGGCAAGTGAAATAGCATTTACTGAGCATCTATAGTATGCCATGAGACTTGTAATACAACTTCCCTTCAATGTATATAAATAATTATCTCTTATAGATGAGGGCATCAAGTCTCAAATGAAAGTAGGTAAACCGCCCCAAATCGTACAGCTATTTGTAGAAAAATACAAGTCTGTCTGCCTCAAATGCTCCAGTTTCAAATCCAGACTTCATTACTTCCTATATTTCCACCCTGGACAAGTTATTTAATATAGATAAACCTAATTTTACTACCCATATCTCAGTTGTAGTGATCATTTAATTAAATGTATGATAAGAGTGGCAAAATGCTTGCAACGTAGTAGATGCTGAGTATAAGATAAATCAATGTAAATCAAATTCGGGGGGACACTAGAATCTATGTAATGTAAACACAATAAATTAAAATCAATAAAAAAAGCAGAAAACAAACAAACAAAAAAACCCCATGAAAACAAAAACAAAACAGTCATGGGGATGTAAAGTACAGCACAGGGAATATAGTCAATAATAATGAAATAACTTTGCATGGTGCCAGGTGGGTACTGGAAATATTGGGGAAAACATTTTGTAAAGTATATGATCATCTAACTACTATGCTCTATACCTGAACTAATACAAAATAAAATTGAATGTAAACTGTAACTGAAAAAATAAAAAAGAAATTAAATGAAAAAAACAACAACAACAAAAACCAAAATCTTGTAAATAGTAACCAAAACCCAAGGCAAGGAACAATCTTGAGGGGAGAGAAATTTGAGATAGACTACCTTGTCAGATGTTTATTTCTTCTCTGGTCATGAGGCATTCTTGCATAGTCTTCGTGACTTGCCCTTTCATTAAAATATCTGGCCTATTTGGGGGATAGGAAAGTAAGGCCACTAAAAGGAAAACATACCTCAATAAGCCACAACATGGAAGAAGTTGGTGTTGTTTGTACCCTGTCTGTCTACCTACTTCACAAGCATATGGATTCACAGTCAGAGAATTACTTTGTGATCCCTTATAGTCACTTAATTCTCTTTTCTTGCACCTGTCAGACTAGAAGATGGTATATCACAGACTTTGGACTTTAAATGATTTTGAGAAGTCCTTGGATAAAAGGCATCCACTAATGCAAATTAAATTATATGGGTAGAATTTTAATGAAGGATCAGAAACATCCTCTGGAAATCAGAATTTTCCCTCATTAAGATAAACTATGTCTTTGGCTATACTTACTCATTAACTAGAATTGTGAATGAGTATCGTGGAACACTGTTCAGGCATCAGTCTCATGATCCCAAAATTTGAGGACAAATTTAAAAGAGTGATTCTGAAACATGTTAACAGTCATTATAAGATTCATCTAAGGTTTCATATTACTACAACCAATATCCTACGATAGCATTTCCTTCCTTTCTTCTGTGCTCTCACAGCTAATTCTGAGCTACATGATCAAAACTGTAAAGGTAAATCTGTGTGACGCTTACCATCGAGCAAAAACTCACTTTTGAGGTTGCCTAAGGGTTACCAAAAGCATGTCATAAGTCCTTAGCTTTGTGACAACCACCATGCATTCTTTATCACTTTTTAAAAACTTGAGATATACTTGGCATACAATTAACTGTACATGTTTAAATAATTTGGTAAGTTGATACCCATGAAATCATTAATATAATCAATATAACAAATATAACCATCATCCCTAAAAGTATCCTCCTATTTATTTTTAATTATATTTTTAGAGAAAGAGAAAGGAAGGGGGTAGAGGGAGAAAGGGGGAGGAAAGAGAAACAACAATTTTGTTGTTCCACTTATTTATGTATTCATTGGTTGACTCTTACATGTGTCCTGACTGGGGATCGAACCTGTAACATTGGAGTATTGGGATGATGCTCTAACCAGCTGAGCTACCTGAACAGGGCCTGCTTCTCATTTTTAATAGCAAGTATAAATGTCCTCAGTTCTCTCTACTGCCAGGCATCAAAGTAGATTCCTTTCACTACAGATTAATTTGCATTACCTACAATTTTATAGAAATGAAATCATACCGATGAACTCTTTTTGTTTGGCTTCTTTATTTATTGGTTTATTTTTTTCTATTTTCTTTTCATTTTGAAATTAAGTTTAATGGTGACATTGATCAAGAGGAGGACATAGGTTTCAGGTTAACTTTTTTTTCTTTTCTATTTTTATTTTATTTATTTATTTATTTATTTTATTAACTTTAATGTGGTGACACCAATAAATCAGGGTACATATGTACAATGAAAACATCTCCAGATTATCTTATCATTCAATTGTGTTGCATACCCATCACCCAATGTCAAATTGTCCTCTGTCACCTTCTATCTGGTTTTCCCTGTGCCCCTACCCTTCTCCCTTTCCCACCCTCCCCTCCCTCCCCCCACACCAGGTTAACTTTTTTTTTAATTTTTTTTTTTTTTTTTATTGAAGTGAGAGGAGGGGAGGCAGAGAGACAGACTCTCGCATGCGCCCTGACAGGGATCCACCCAGTAAGCCTGCCAGGGGATGATGCTCTGCCCATCTGAGGCCGCTGCTCCATTGCTTGGCAGCCAAGCCACCTCAGTGCCTGAGGCCAGGCCATGGAGCCATCCCAAGTGTTCCAGCCCCACTTGTTGAAAAGACTACCGTTTTTCTCCACTGAATTATCTTTGTATTTCTGTCAAAAATCAATTGATCATCGATACATGAATCGATTTCTGAGCTCTCCATTCTGTTTCATTGATCTATTTGTCTGTCTTTACACTGATATCACACTGTGTCATGTAGCTTCATGGTAAGTCTTGAAATCAGGAAGTCTAAGTATTGTTATTATGCTCTTCTTTTTTAAAAAGTTGTTTGGGCTATTCTACATCCTCTGTGTTTCCGTATAAATTATGGAATCAGCTTTAGGATCCATATTAAATTTAGAAAAAATCTATGATTTTGACTGGGATTGCATTGACTTTATAGATCATTTTGGACAGAATTTACATCCTAACTTTGAGTCTATGGATCCTTAAATCTATTTATTTACATTTGATTTCTCTAAGCAATGCTTTATAGTTCTAGTATACAGATATTGTACATCTTTTGCAAATTCATTCCTAAGTATTTCTTTTTTCTTATGGTGTGTAATGGCCTTATTATTTTAATTTCAATTGTCTGTTGTAAGTATATAAAATATGATTGATTTTCATATGTTGATGATCTTCTATCTTGTAAACTTCTTATCTGTTAAACTCACTTCTTAATTGTAACAAAGTTTTTACAAATTCCATATTCTACATAGAAGACTATATATTCTCCAAATAGGGACAGTTTTACAACCACAATTATCTCTACCATTATCTCACATCCATTCATTATGTATCTGGTACTACAGTAGGTGAAATATATGCGTTCTTCATTATATTTTCTAAACACCTCACTTTTTCAGTAAATATTTATGGCTGCCAAACACTTATGAGGTAGTTACTGTTTTGTTTTTTTATACAGGGACAGAGAGTCAGAGAGAGGGATAGATAGGGACAGACAGACAGAAACAGAGAGAGATGAGAAACATCAATCATCAGTTTTTTGTTGTCATTACGACATCTTAGTTGTTCATTGATTGATCTCTCATACGTGCCTTGACCACAGGCCTTCAGCAGACTGAGTAACCCCTTGCTTGAGCGAGCGACCTTGGGTTCAAGCTGGTGAGCTTTTGCTCAAACCAGATGAGCCCGCGCTCATGCTGGCGACCTCGAGGTCTCGAACCTGGGTCCTTCCGCATCCCAGTTTGACGCTCTATCCACTGCGCATCTGCCTGGTCAGGCAAGGTCGTTACTGTTTTTATTCCCATATTACAGATAGAAAAACAGAGATTAGGTTAAGTAATTTGCCAATGACCACTCAGCCAGTAAATAGAAGATCTGGTCTATTAAACATAAGACCAGTTATTAACTGAAACACTATTAATCCATATAGATATCAAACTTGCATATTATTTTGTGCCCAAAGAAATTTTTTCTTCTCTAATAAAGAAGTGTCATTTATTGGGCAAACAATATTAGGTTAATACTATATTTTCCTATATGAGTTCTTCATATTGACTACAGAAATCACAGTAAGGTACTTCTGGGTATATCTTTGTAGAATATAAAAAGAAAAATTAAAAAAAAAATGGTACTGATCCTTTGCAAGGAGAGTCTGTTTTGATTTAGGAAAATATGCAGAATATATTTGTGACATTAACCAACTCAGTGCTGGAGTGCTGACCTCTAGAAAGGAGCTTTCTTCCATGGGCCTGTCACAGAAAGTAGGCTCTCTAAGGAGAGTCTCTGTTTGCTTAATCAGTATAGTCTCACCACCCAAAACAGTGCCTGGCATACAGCTGGCACTTAATAAACCTGTGTTCATGAATGAAATAAGTCCTGACACTGAATCAGCAATATGTCACTTGACATCAGGGATGTCAGCCTTACTCAAGTCAGACCTGGAAGGGACTTCAAAGATCACTAAATATAAATGACCCCCTAATGAAAGCATCCCTCCCATAACCTGCTTGATCAAACACCCAACCTTTGTTCTGATTCTGGTCACAGAACCCTCTCTATTTATTAGAGTGTTTCAGGTAATGTGAAGTTCTTCACACAGAGGCAAACTTTTGGTTGAATTTTGAAAGCTATCTCTACCTGCGACCCTGTCACATCGCAGAATAAAACAGAACAACTCTGCAAATCACTGTTCACTGTGAGCGTAATAAATATCAGAAGATGATTTTCTCTTTCCAGGGCTTTTCTTCTTCAGTCTGAAAATTCCATCCTCATGTGCTATGTAGGCTTCTAGTCCTTTCTTCCTCCTCATGTCTGTACCTGAACCAACAGGGTATGACCTCTGTCAATTCACAAATGTGTACTGAGTCAGATGGAAATGGCTGAGTAGTAGATAATTAAAAAAATAAACCACTCACAGTGAGTCTGCAGCATGTTCCAGGGAGTGCTGCCCAGTGCAAAAAATATCCAGATGTGAACTCCTCCCACCTTTCATATTTTCGTCTGTCCTAGAAATGCTCAAAGTGGATTCAGTTGAGATGCTCAAGTCTTATGCTGATATTTATGGTAATAACATTAAAAAAAATTTTTTTACAGGGACAGAAAGAAAATCAGAGAGAGGGATAATTAGGGACAGATGGATAGGAACGGAGAGAGATGAGAAGCATCAATCATCAGTTTTTTGTTGTGACACCTTAGTTGTTCATTGATTGCTTTCTCATATGTGCCTTGACTGCGGGTCTTCAGCAGACCGAGTAACCCTTTGCTCGAGCCAGCGACCTTGGGTCCAAGCTGGTGAGCTTTTGCTGAAACCAGATGAGCCTGCGCTCAAGCTGGCAAGCTCGGGGTCTCGAACCTGAGTCCTCCGATCACAGTCTGACGTTCTATCCACTGCACCACCACCTGGTCAGGCAAGCACTAAAAATTCTTCAGAAATACATTTGAAATTTTTTATACTCTTTATTTTTGAGATGTTTATGTTTATAAAAATTTTCTTTTCCTGTTTCATCTATATTTGCTGTATGATAAAGCAGACCAGAATTCTTTGGGCATCTTAATATTTAATGGTATAAGCAGATACACAAACAGTATGTATGTAAGTATGTATGCAAGTACACGTGTGTTTATTAGAGCTTTGCATCAATCAGCTGGTATTAATTGATCCCAGCATAAAACATGTTAGCTATAATTGTCATTCTTTATTCAAAAACATGTATTTAGAAAATATATGTTCATTGTTCTCATCAAATAGACTCTAAATATTTAAAATGAAAGGGAAATGTATTCACAAGCAGATGACTAGTATATGTTGGGCCACTCACTTTATCTATTTTCCAGCCATAACTCCAGGTTTCAATGACATCTTTCCCCATAAGAGTGACATGCAAACACCCACCACTATGCTAAAACAACCTGTCAATAACAGTCAAGAAATCCTTTGGGGGTCTTGGGATTATAACATAATAACAATCACCCTGCAGAGATAAGTATTATGGATTTGGAGACTGTTAAAAAATATATAAAACAACAACTTTAAAAACACCCTGATGGCATTTTCTTTGTAGACATTCTTAATAGAGTCTATTTACTTGTGCATATACATTTAATTCTTATTTCTAGTCAACCAAAACATTAACTTCTAATTCTCAGTGCATTTAGAATACTTAACTTTTTAGTCTGACATCATTATAAATTCACAAGAAAATGCAAAGAAATGTTCAGGGAGTTCCCATGCACCATTCACCCAATACCCCCGAATGTTAACAACATCCAAGTGCAATTCTAAATTGATAAAAGCACATGGTGTTCCATCATAGCCTCTGTAACCAATCTTAGCCATCCCTTGCTTGTCTTCAGTGGGATCACACAGGTACTAGTTTTATTTCTTTGCCTAGTAATCCCTGGACTTGTATTAGCCTCTTAGTGCCTTAAAAAGGATCACTGTTGTGACCAAAGTTGTCATAAAAAGAAAGAATGAGAATGTTTTTTATCCTCATAAGCCCAACCTGAGTTCCTCTATGCAGTCCCATGGTCACATCTGTAACAGCTGCCACTATGAAATATAGGACATAACAGTAATGAGCTGAAATAGGATGAGCCAGAATGAGTTGAGAAACTGTGGATCATAGGATCTTAGAGGTTTAAAATTATTCAAATATATTTTAGTGTATACATATACTATACTTTTATATACTTTTTATATCACACATTTGATATACATTTAAATATATACTTTAATGTACTTTTTTTAATTGGCATTTTAAGTGAATCACCCAGCTAATTGGGTGATAAAATCAAGTTTGGGATTTGGAGCAGTGACTAGGAGTCAGGTTTTTTTCATTACAGGAGTTGCCTGCTGATCTATCCACATGTGGCCATTATCATGAAAAAGAAGGCAATTCCTTGCCCAGGAGCTCCTCACAGTGGGTTGGCATCAGTTCTTTGGTAATAGGAAATTCAATAGTTTTATTACTTTCCTCCATTTCTAAAAATTGCTGCAATTTTTTATTTGAATCCACTTTTATATCTTCTCAGAAGATTCTCAAGTGTTGGATTGGTTTGAGACCAGGTGATTTGGTGGACCACGTCTTCCCTTAATATCACTGACTCCTTTACTTTCATGCAAAGAAGCCCACACATGCTGCTTCTGCAGTCCCTGCCTCCTCAAGCTGCCTTCTGTGTTCCTCCAGCTTCCAGGTTTCAGACTCAGGGAGGCTCTCACCCAACCAGGCGGGGCTGGGAGCCTTCCCTTCTGCCTTTGTCTCAGCACTTTATTGTCCCTCTACCATTTGACTAAGAGCTTCCTATGAAAAGGGACCGCTCTGTCTTGTTTTTCTCTATCCTAGGATGGTGTCTAAACTTTGGAACACTATAAATCTTGAATAAAGAAATGAATAATAACATAACATTTGGTAAACTCAAGCAAGTTGGGATGTCCGGATCTTTATAAACTATGTATCCTGACCAGTAGCTACACTGACAAAACAAACAAAACACTTGAGTCAACTCAATATTTTGCTATCTTGTGATCACTAAAAAAAAATGAAATGATGGATTCAGTCTGTCATCTATTTTAGACTTCTCTAATGTATATGCAGAATTGATAGTTAAATGGCTCGAAATTTAACTATCTGTGAATTATCTTATTTGATAAGACAATTTTCTTTTTTTTTAATTTAGGAAATTAAATTTAACAGGGTCACATTGATCAATAAGAGTACATAGGTTTCAGGTAAATATTTCTATAGCATTTGAACTGTTAATTATGTTGTATACCCATCATCCAGAGTCAAATCATTGTCCCTCTTTGCACCCTTCCCCTCCTCCCTCCCCCACATCCCCACATTCCCTTTCCCCTGGTAACCACTTCACTTTTATCTATGTCCATGAGTCTCAGTTATATATCCCACCTATTTGTGAAATCATACAGTTCTTAGCTTTTTTCTGATTTACTTATCTCACTTAGTATAACGTTCTCAAGGTCCATCCACGTTGTTGTAAATGGCACTCTTTCATCATTTCTTATGGCTGAGTAGTATTCCATTGTATAGATGTACCACATCTTATTTTCTTAAAATTCACATCCAGGTTTGGGTTGTCCCTTTGCTACCAAAGACAGATAGTGTCATGGTACCATCCTCCAGGCTTAAAGCCATGTTGCAGTCTTATGGAAACATCAGTTGATTTTATCATGCACATGAATGCTGCACTGCTCACAGGTACACATGCCGGGCAGTCGAATCCATACCTCTGGGCCCCCAGATAAAGCACCAGCGGGGTTCCTTCTCTTTGCGGGCTCTCATCCACTGATTCACGTCCACCCTGTGACATGGCTGTGTTGCTATGTTCCATCTTCTTCATGCCTATTCCTATTGATTAGACAGCTTTCATCTTTGCAGAAGAAGAAAAACCCACAGCACTGTTGCGGGGGACAATAATGTACTGGAATGCAAGCCACCTTCATTCTGCATTATTTCACAAAGCTCAAAGCTGTAGAGCTGCCCTTAAGATTAAGACAAAGGGCTATGGGCTGAATTCAAGCTTTTATTTTGAGTTAATGAAAATGGACAGCTCTCCTTATCTTTTTAGGACGCAGGCATTCTAAACTTTGCTGCATGGTCTAAAGCCTCCCTGGCAGTGAAGATCTGTAGGACTAGCAAACATACACTTGAGGTTTGATATTTTTTTGAAGACACTTTCCAGTAATAGTTTTCAATGTATTCAACTGCATACCTGTTCTCTCTCTACAATAATTGTTTGCATAGCTGGCACTGAGCACCAACAACCTGAAAACAGGAAGCAGACTGAGAGTACCAAGCTTGAGCAACACATCCAACTTTCATTCAGTTTCTTTTCTTTCCTGTAACCCAGACTCAAATATCTTCTGTGGTCTGTGCTAATTTGCATATCCACCATGCCCAATACAATGCCCATACCCAGTACAATTCTATAAATCCATACAACCAAATGGAAAGAAAGGTTGAAATCTAAAGCAATGGAAAATATTCAGTCATACAATATAGGAAATATGGTCTAGAAGTGGTTTTGTCAAATTTTGAAAACATTGAGGCTATTACATAAAGGGCACTGACTACCTCAATTATATTTCTTTAGAAGTGGAAATGTGCACAAGCTTGAGCACATAAGATTTTGGCTGGATATCTATACATAGATTCTGATAGCAATGGTAGACAAACTTTTTTTTTTTCTTTTACAGGGACAGAGAGAAAATCAGAGAGAGGGATAGACAGGGACAGACAGACAAAGAAATAACCATGTAAGGGAAGCTTTTTTGTATCCTATGTTTCAGTGATCGATAGATGAGAGGGGGGAGGAAAAGGGAACAAAGGGAAAAAGAGGAAGGCAGAAATTTTAAGTTAGTCCTTGTGGTTTAAAAAATTAAGATTCCATTGTAGAAAAAAAACATGCAATATAAATATGTATAACAACAAACCCTCATTATCTCATGGCCCAGAGATAATAACTGTTACTATCTGTGGTACATTGCTTTGTTCTATATTATTTTCACTCCAAAGCAGCATATTTCTCTAGAATTGTAGATTCTCACTTGCCATCGCATACTGAACATTTATTTTTTCATGTCAATAACTATAGTTCTATATAGTTATATATTTTAATAACTATAGAGTATTGCTTAGTTTCCCACTAGCCCACTGATACAATCAAATGTAAGCTTCTTCTTTTTTTTTTTTTTACAAGGACAGAGAGAAAATCAGAGAGAGGGATAGATAGGGACAGACAGGAACGGAGGGAGATGAGAAGCATCAATCAACAGTTTATCGTTGCAACACCTTAGTTGTTCATTGATTGCTTTCTCATATGTGCCTTTACTGTGGGCCTTCAGCAGATCGAGTAACCCCTTGCTCATGCCAGCGACCTTGGGTCCAAGTTGGTGAGTTTTTTGATCAGGCCAAATGAGCCCGTGCTCAAGCTGGTGACCTCGGGGTCTCGAACCTGAGTCCTCCGCATCCCTCTGTCCACTGTGCCACTGCCTGGTCTGGCTGTAAGCTTCTTATGTGCAAGAATTTTCTCTGTTACATCCCTGTTGTACACCCTAGAGCAATGGCTCTTAACCTTTTTTGAGGTACCAAACCCACCAGTTTCATATGCGCATTCACCAAACCCTTCTTTAGTGATAAATAAAATAGGATTTTTTTTTTTCCAAATTCAAGACATAGGTATATGGTTTTTTTTTCTGGTGCACAAAATGAGCCGTTGCATGAACATCACCTTGCTCAAAGAACAAAACCAACAAAGTGTATGAACTCACAACAAATTACGGTATTACTTTATTCTGGCCTCCGTGGCAGAGGCTTCTCCAAGCCCCTGAGACCTACTCATCGAACCCCTGGGGTTTGATAGAACCCAAGTTAAGAACCACTATAGTAAATATTCAAAGAAGAACTAACTCCTATCCTTCTCAAGCTATCTCAAAAAATTCAAGAGGAAGGAAGACTTGCAAATTCCTTTTATGAGGCGAGCATAATTCTGATTCTGAAACCAGGCAAACGCAACACAAAGACAGAAAATTATAGGCCAATATACCCGATGAATTTAGATGCTAAAATCCTCAACAAAATATTAGCCAACTGGATCCAGCAATATATGAAAAAAATTATACACTATGATTAAGTGGGATTTATTCTGGGGAGGCAAGGCTGGTACAGTATTTGCAAATCAATCAATGTGATTCATCACATAAATCAAAAGGAAGCACTAAACCACATGATCATTTCAATAGATGCAGAAAAAGCATTTGATAAAATCCAGCACCCACTCATGATCAAAACTCTCAGCAAAGTGGGAATAAAGGGAACATACCTTAACACGATAAAGTGCATGAACTCACAACAAATTACAGTATTACTTTATTCTGGCTTCCGCGGCAGAGGCTTCTTCTAACCCCTGAGACCAACTCATCGAACCCCTAGGGTTCAATAGAACACAGGTTAAGAACCACTGCCCTAGAGGAATCGCTAATGTGCACTAGATGCTTAGTACATACTCGTTGAAACACTCATATTTATCATTTATTTATTGAATCCCCTCTTGCTAGCTCATTTGTTTGGTCATATTTTATTTTTCCCTGTTATAACTTATGAGTCGATAAATAACCGTATATGTATGCCTTTTCCAATTATTCTTTAGGATAAATTCCTAGAAGTTGAATCGATGGGTCAAAGGATATATACATCTTTAAATGTATTTGAACTTCTCCTTACAAAAAAGTTGCATTATCATCCATCAGCCATTTCTGATTACATTTTTGAATAAATCTTTGTAAGAGTTGTATTATTGTTGGAAAAAAATCCACAGAAATAAAGTCAATACTACAATTTACCAGATATATAGAGATAACAGCTGACAACATAAATAAAAATCTTTAAAGCATTCCCCACTGTATTTTAACCATTTGACTAAGCAACAACTTTGTTGACAAAGACATGATAGTAACAATTTTGTTGAAAAGAAAATCTTTACACAAGGTGCAACTTGTATTAAAGTAAAATTTGTCTGTAAAACCAAACTCTTCAACCATGAAAAGCACTATGGGATTTTTAAATAAAATGTCAGAACATAACTTTTCGCTCTTCAAGTAAGAACATTTTCAGGTGGATATGCTGTCAATATTAGTCATACTTTAATCCAATATTTAGACTTACTTACTACCAATCTGTCAGCATAAAGAAAGAGCATCTGGGGTCTCTGAACACACCAGCTCTCCGCAAGTCTTCACTTGGACTGGGACTTTGAGTTTTGCTTAGGAAAGCCTTTTTACATCGTAGAAGTCAGCCTTGAAGAAAGATTCTCTACAGTGAAGTGACTGGGGCAAATACTCTGGGGTGCGTGCTCACACACACACTTTCAACAGCACAGGTGTTCACTCTATAAGCAATGCTGGGTGGTATGGAGTCCAATCCTTAATCTGGGACAGACTCCTATGAACTTCTCCCCTTTAATGCTGAAATTTGTGAGTTTGGGAGAAATAAGGAGACCATTTTTATTTCATTTCATTTTACTTTTATTTCTCCCATATCAGAATAGGAAAACTATAAGTAGAGCCACACCCACCCAGATACAAATCCCCAATCTGCCCCTCCACACGAAGCACCAGCCTCGGTAACTGCCTAATAAAATAATGAAGGCACGCAGCTCACTTGTTTTCTCCCATGCGAATGCACTCAGACTTCCACAACTGAGTCGATGTTTAACAAGAAAATATTTTTACTGAGTTTGAAGATAACTACACATATGACACCAAAATAGATGTATTCCCTTGGGAAAACACTTTCTAGGGGATGGAAACAAAACAAACTAAACAAAGGAAGATGGATCAGGATCTACATTTGTATTGTTGTGTTTCCTAAAGGTGACCTATAAACTTTTAACTATATTCATTATGACAAGTTTATAAAAGCTAACCATGGGAAAGGCTCCCTACAGAACTTCTGTTTTCTTTCATCCTCTCAGATTAAATCCCACTAAATTTCTTTTCCCTTTGACCAGCATGGTGGTCAAAATCACACTATGCCATACTTGGGTAATTAAATTAAGATGATTAGGTTATTGGGACTCTACGTAAGCATTAAAGCCCATGAATGAAATCCCAGAAACCGCCTTACCTTTCTTCACAATGGAAACAATAAACTCTTCGCTTTACCATTTATAACCGAATAAGCAACAACAATAGTGAAAAGAAACCAGGGCCCAGACAGAGGAAAGCTCACTGTTTTCTCTAATTGAGTTTCTCCCGTTCTCATCTTCTATAGATTTCTTGGATTGTTTTCCAATTTTCATTCGCATTTCATCCCATTAAATGGTTCTAACCTCTGACACAGGCACATCGCCCTGGATTCATCTTCTATTCGTAATTGAGATGAAATGTGCCCACTTGATCTGTGGCAGTGCCAGAGCACTGGGAAGACACGGCTGATACTAACTCACTCCAGGCTTACACACACATACAAAAAAAAAAAAAGAAAAAAGACTCTCCATCTAGTTTCAGTCATTCAAATCAGCGTGTATGTGCACAAGGCTGGCATTTTGGGTAAATACTTAGCTGTTGACTTGTAGGGAGAAGTAAAAAGAAGGGGAAAATGCTGTTATAAGACCAGCTTGTTGTTACCATGCTGCTTTTATGGTACCGATAAAATAACTTTCAGAATTTCTATGTACCTGTGCTTAGTACTTCTAAGCTGTGTACATAGAAACATAGGTCAACCTTAGTTTTGGAACAAATTATTGAGATTAGTGAACAAAATACTATACAGTTTCCTCAAGACAGAGATGAAAAATCATGTTGATTTTTCTCCCCTTTGTAAAAACATTAATTTAGACCCTGCCTATAACGTAAAGCAAATAATATGCACAGAATCAGAAACAATTATTTTATTAGGAACTAAAATAAAACAACAACAGTAATAATGTGTAATAATGTGATGTCTGGAGTACTGTGAAAATTCAAGATAATATGAAACATGTTCTAACTTTATATTAACAGACTATTAAATAAACATGCCCGCATGGCTCAAGGATTCTGATGCTACGTGTAGATAGTATATGTGCGTTGCTGATAAACAAATATCCAATCTCCCAAGGAAAGTTGGTTCACTGAAATAAAAATGCATGAGACTGGTACCTGGCAGGTGTCACTCAACATGTGCAGCTCTAGGTTAAACTCTAGGAGAGTTCCTTTGTCAACCAAGAGGAACAAGCTAGAATCAAAGAGAAAAGAAATGGACAGTGTTCAAAAAGGAGGGCCTCCTGGTTCCCTGGGCCATCACCGCATCCTCTATTCCTCTGTTCCCTTATCCACATATCAGAGTCCAGCACAAGTGAAATTCCAGGTACCTGTGGAAGGTTGTAGCAGATAGGGAAAAACATGGCAGCTGTGGTTAAAAGAGGATTAGTCCTGGAGTTTCAAGAGGTTGTTCAGGAGGCAGGTTGCATGCAGGGATTTTTGGTTTGGGGGTCAGTTCTGACCAGCTGCCTGAAAAGTTTTAGGCATGTTCTAGAGCTACAGATGTAGTATCCTCCTTTTCTGAGGAGTGGGATCTATCACATGTGACTTCAATGATAAGGTTAACGTTTACCTTCCCCAGTAGACTCTAATGTCCCCCAGGGCAGAGAGGATCCTTCCAGCCCTACTCAACACAGGCTCCTGCACCTGGGGTTGCAGAGCACCTGGCACTTACTGCACATAGTACCTGAATAATAACTTTTTGTTGCCTGAGTAAGTGGCTTTTCTACTTCCAATGGAGCTTTGCTGACTGTACAGGAAGAGCCCAGCAGAGGATTATTACAATTTGTTACATCCATTAACAGTGTCCAACATGTGGCAATGAGTTGAAAAGCAACAGAATACACCTAGTTAGCCCCAGGACAGTGGAAACAAGAAGAGCTGCTAAAAGCAAAGTTTAATTAAAATAGCAGGAGGCTCGTTGAGAAAATCTAAGCCTCTCACCACTTGGCACGGTCTTCCTATAACCTGTGCAAAGCAGTCATAGATGTAGCTCTGCGACCTCGTCCCACAGCAGACAGCCAGAGAGGACAATGATGGCCACCAGCAGCACACTGGCAATCCAGCTCTGGCTCCTCCAAAATATATCTGTCGCACAACTAGGAAATGGGGCCACACACGTAAATAGACACCAGAAGTCATGAATCCAGTCTAACATCCATCAGTCTCCAGTAAAATGTCTCATCAAGCCCAAGAATAATTGCAAAGGGAGCATGAGACAGAACCATCCTCCCCTGAGAGCTCCATTTCTCAGAAAAACCCAACCTGCACGTAATCAGATGGGTGCAGTAGCACCCACAGTTGGTTCAAAGGTGGTAGCAAGCGTAACTGGACAATCTCCAGCAGGCCCACATGGTCATCTCAATGCTTTTTCCACTCCTCCATCCAGCCTTGTCCACTTCCCCCCCCACCTCACCCCTTAGGGTACTCCAGACACCCTAGAACTGCATCATATCCCTCTGCCTGGGATAGCCACCATGCCCCACTTTAAGACACAAATCTAGCACTTCCTGGTTTGTGATGCCACCAACCCCCAAACAGGCTGGATACTATTTCATCACCCTATTTATAATCTATCATTATTAGGGCACTTACCACACTATTTTGCAATTTCCTTCATATTTGACATTTCAATGAGTATCTTAACGGGGACAAATGTCTTATCCATCTTCTGGGATCTTGGTCTCTGGAAGTAATAATTACTCAACAAATGTGTACTGGGTGAAAGGAAAACATTCCTGAACTGAAGGCATTTGCAGTAATGCCCTTCCCGGGAACATGCCAAAAGGTAAATCGTTGGAAAGATTGTAAAATTCACCAGGAAACTGTTCTTGCAGAAAAAAAATAAAATATATATATATATATTTATATTGCAAGGAAGGGGAGGAAAAGTGCAATATATTAATTCATAACCAGTTAAAGGAATGCTTCAAAGACATAGCCAACATAGGATTTTAAAGTCAGCTGTAAAAATGCTTCATTTTTAGTAGGTAGAGCTTATCAGCCAATTGCATGGTTTCCTGCAGAGAACCAATATTAAATTCGTAATAACCAGAGAACCTTTGGAATACCTTACTTCAGTTTCTGCTATTAAACCTGAGCCCCAAGCAGAGAACAGAGAGGTTTCAAATGGCTCTTAAACAAATTGGCATCATCGCTGGGAAGCATCCAAAAGAGATGGGTGAAAAAAATCACAAGAATAAGTTAGACCCACTCCTTCCATGCCCGTCTGAGAACTGACCTCCCAAGAAGTCTGGCTCCTGCACAGAACCTGTGCCATCTTCTGGTTCCCACAGTGCATGTTTTATGGCACAACTCAGCTTTTGTGTGTGATCTGAGCCTGACAGCTACGGCTGTTCTGAAATGAAAAACTACAACTATTTAGCTTCCATTACATAATAATTCACAATCTCTGATGAAAATGTTTGAGTCACTTAGGACTCTGATTTGGAACACGTATCTGTTTTAATTCAGATGACAGCAGTAATTTATTTGGACAAAATGATTTATATAATGGGCTTCTCCTTCACCATAACCTCCGCCATTACAAAAATGACATTGTTTCATGGGACCATCGCAAAAGAGTAAGAAACAAATCCTTTTACATATATGAGTACTATAATTCATCCAATGTAGACAATTTGTATTCCTACAGGAAGAGTAAGTGCATTATTTTTTAAATTTTAATTAGCAGCAATCGCTTTGTAAGATCACTTAATACATTTGACCTGTTTATTTTTAAAAATAAAATACAATATAATGAAAAAATAAGAATATGTTGTATGTAATAAGTATAAATAATGCTTTGTAAAACTTATGTGTATGAGAATAAAAGGGAGGAGGAGGGAAGGGGAATTTGAGAGATAGAGAGAGGAAGCATTTTGCAGGTACACTGGATAAGTGTATTTATTTCTTTTGTTTTCCCCTACAACAAAACTTTGTTTACTGCAAAATGTTCCATCAATTCTTTTTTTGTTTCTTTTTCAATCCCAGTTGACATACAATATTATATAAGTTTCAGGTGTACTACAAAGTGATTAAACATTTAAATATCTTATGAAGTAATCATCTCATTAATTCTAGTATCATCTAACACCATACACACTTATTATAATCTTATTGACTATATCTCCTGTGTTGTACTTTCCATCCCATGATTATTTTCATAACTAGAAATTTGTACTTTTTCATCCCTTTATCTTTTTCACCCATTTTCCCAAACTTAATCCCATCTGACGAGCAGCAGTTTGTTCTCTGTGCCTCTGAGTGTGTTTCCATTTTGTTTGCTCATATATTTTGTTTCTTAGATTCAACATATAAGGAAAATCACATGGTGTTTGTCTTTCTCTGTCTGAGTTATTTCACTTAGAATAACACCCTTTAGGTCTATCCATGCTGTCACAAAAGTTAACATTCTGTTTATGGCTGAGCAATACATTCTTGTATACATGTACCACCACTTCTTTTTCTAGTCCTCTATCGATGGTATTTCCCTTTTTTTTCAGAGACAGAGAGAGGGATAGATAGGGACAGACAGACAGGAACAGAGAGAGATGAGAAGCATCAATCATTAGTTTTTCGTTGCCGTTGCGACATCTTAGCTGTTCATTGATTGCTTTCTCATATGTGCCTTGACCACGGCCCATCAGCAGACTGAGTAACCCCTTGCTGGAGCGAGCAATCTTGGGTCCAAGCTCAAACCAGATGAGCCCGCGCTCAAGCTGGCGACCTTGGGGTCTCGAACCTGGGTCCTTCCACATCCCAGTCTGATGCTCTATCCACTGCGCCACCGCCTGGTCAGGCTATTGATGGTATCTTGCCTATCATAAATAACACTTAAATGTATTTCCACCAAAAATGGTGGAAAACAGCTGATTAACTGAAAATTACTAATTCTGGACTAAGGCCGCACTGTGAAAATTCAGATGAAAAATCCTATTTTAACTCATTGGTGATGTGCCCTGTATAAGCAGTAACTTCTCTGAGTCCCTGTTTCCTCACCTATAAAACAGAGATAGTGTCTCATAACATTACTTGATGTTTAAAGAATACAATGTGTTCAATTCATCTATTAGGACAATGGTAGAAAAGAGTGGTTGTTTACATTTAAAATGCCTACCATTTAAAATGTTTATTTTTATATGCAGTACTGTGCCTATAATAAGTACTCTTTACATGTTAGCAATTATTGCTGTTACTATTATTACTTTTAAATCATTACTCTTGTTTTATAAGGCAACATGCATATTATAATCGGATATTTTCCTAAAATGCAAGAATTAAATATTACTTTCCAAGTTCTATGGACATAATTAAGCAGAGTAGATCAGGACTCGTTTTTGGTTGCTACGCTTTCTGGCTCAAACTGCTTGACATTCCACTGAAAATGTAAAACCCTGGCTAATGTTACCAAGGACCTATGGACTGAGCACTACATCAGAAGCTCAGAGCTCATCTATTACTGCTGATCCTCACCAGCTCACTTCTCAGGCTAAGAGTAGGTGTCAATGATTAGAGCAATAATTAATTGTCTTTTACTGAGTTCTTACTATACTGTACTTATATGTATTAAATTCATTTTAGAGAGGAGGAAACAGGTTTAAAAGGTTTTCAAAGTCACATTATTAGTAAGTGACAAAATCAGGCTTGGTTTTCATGTCCACATCCATTTAGAGCGGGTCTCAAATTTTAGCATCATTTTCATCTGGGTTAGAAGGCCCAATATTCATGAGCTCCCAACTTCCCAAGGCATTCTGCTCATGCATAGGCATATGTGACTGTTAGAAAGTTTCTTCTCGTATCCTGCTCACAGATTTGCTTGTCTACACTTTCTACCCATTGAAACAGCATAGAATATGTATTTGACCTCTTCTACACTATTTATCTGAAACAGTGAATGAATCTACCTTTTCTTTGTCTTTTCTTCTCTGCAGTCAACCTTCTTGGTGCTTCTGAACATCACACTATGAGAGGTTCTTACCCATTTCTTCCATGCTTCTTTTCTTCTCCTTGACGATATTCAGTCTGAAAATATCCCCTAATGCAATACTGCTGGTGCATATGGCCTGCGCTGATAGAGTGCTGGAGCCTGTTTATAGCCACAGTTGTCTGTCATTCTCGCTGGAGGCTGCAGTTTGCTTCTTGGAAACAAACTACTTCCTACTCTGTTTCATCTCCAGCTTTTGGTCACCCGAAACATCACGGTATCTTTCAAATGAACTGCTGGGCTATCTTTCCACCCTGCATTTCCACAACCTCATTTTTGAACCTCAATTAAAGTTTTATTTTGATCCCTTGCTTTGCTTTTGGGCCAGCTTTCCAGCCTAGAGAGGTCATTTCAATTCTTAATTCTGTCTTTCATAAAATTAACTATTATCCTCAGGAGTATATCACATGCAGATGTAAAAAGCATGTGGTTACATTAAACTATAATAAATTGGCAGATTATTAGAGACAGATGGAAATACATATACACCCTCAAAAGCATACATTTTTGCTTCTCTCATTAAATTCTAAACTACATGAGTTCATGAGCATGGCATCCTTATTTCAGTCCATTGTGTGGGCACAAAGGTCACCATATTAATTTTGACTGAATGATTACTAATTTGCACATGTCAAAATTCACTGCTAGAATTGATGGTAAGCCAAGAGGCAGGAGAGGAAATAAAACACCACACATCTAAAGTGCAGGTTCAAAGGCAACGACTGGCACATGTTGCTTCCCTGAACCCAATCTATCATAGAGTTGACAGAAAATGGAAGTTCATAGTAGAAAGGAGCCCAGCAGACAGATAGAGGAGCGAAAGAGACAAAAAGAAAACACACACACACACACACACACACACACACTCACCACTCACACCTCTGACTGGTGAAATTCCTTCAAGTAGTTATGAGAAGGCTTTCACACATGAATAGCACCTTTTAATGGCATTAGGTCCTTGACTCTGTATTACTATTAATAGACAGCCTGTTAGGGCATTGCTATTTTCAGGCTTCCATGGGCAACATGATTTCCCAGTAGTATATTACCATTAATTGGTAAAAGGCACTCTAGGAATACTGGTCAAAGACAATAGCTCAGCCACAATTAAAACAGAATTGCATCTGCTGACCTAGACGACAAAGCCAAGTGTGCCTGGGAAATTCTCTGCAATATTTTACAACCTGAACTAATTAAAGAGCACATTCCCTATACAGTCAAAAGCAAACATGAGAAATACCTTCAGCTAAAGACTTTCTATTTTGATGGTTACTATAATGAGTTCAGCCCCAAAGGTTCAAGACAATAGAAAGTGCTTCCATTTGAAGGTTGTGCAATGAAACTCTGACTTCCCTTCATTTTGGAGCAATTCCTCCTCATGCAACCCCATCCAAAGGCTGCAGTCCAATTTTTCTGCAGTGAACATAGGGAATGTAGGGGGAACAATTGATCCCATTGTAGCCTGCTATATTTCTTAAACAGATTTAATGTTGACAAAGATTAAGAATAGCATATCATCATTGCCAGACTGTATGCTGGATGAATTTCATTTATTAACATAGGTGACTCTTCCCTCATCTAAAGTAGGCAGCAGACTAAAAATGTTTTTACTGTATGATTAAAGTATCTTTACACAGGCAGCCCTAGGCAGCCCAAGTTATTGCTCTATCGCCCAGAGGTAAATTAAGGTTATACTTTTCCTTTTCCCCATCTCTAATAGGATTGTACATTCTGCTGCTGGCAAAACCGATTGCGCCATTACCTATTGCTAAAACCTCATTCCTGAATGCTGATGTGTGTTCTGTCACATTTTGCTTGAAAAAATTACCTCTTACTAACTTTGTTCTTCTGATAAGGGGAAAACTTGCAGGAAGAATGCTTCCACGGGGAGAGACAGACACATAAAGGGAAAATGCACATTAGGCAATGAATGTGAATTAATAGATGTCATTATTTTAAAACATTTCATCTTATTTTTCCTTCTTCAAATTTCTTTTATAATCAGCTTCATCATGTTCACCAGCATTTTAGAAGGTCAATGCTTTGCTAATAGGGACAGGTAGTTTTAATCTTGACACAAATCTGTTCTTATAAGGAAAAAAATACCTTACAGATAATAAGATACTTAAAATTAAACTAAATGTTTTAATAAGTTAATCTAAACTAATACAGTATGACCCAATACAAATCTTCGGGAACTGATCCTTACTGGAAGAAAATAAATATATGTGTATGTGATAAGTCTGAGCATTTTAATATTAATGAGCCTTTTAAAATCCAGTCAATAAATATTTATTAAGCATCTACTATATTTACAGGCATTTTGTCAGTCCATGGCTATAGTGTGCAGAGTGAAATCCCAAAGAAGCTTAAAAGCATCTTGAAATTTACAACATTATTTACCCTTACTTTTACTAATATATTGCTTAGGTCTCCCATACAGTCCCAATCTGAACATCAAAAATTTCTACATCCTGACATTTGTAAAGGGAATGGATATTCTGCATTAATTTTCTTAGTCTCAGATGTCATTATAGGTTCTTCTAGTTTTATGCCATCACGTTTCTGAGAAATGTCACATTTCTTGGGCATCCTCTTCCAACACAAGTTATCTAACTGACTTCCTTTGTTTTCCAAGGTTTACTATTTCAAACAATGATCATTTCCAAGGAGCAATCAAGGTTCTGCTCATACACAAGATAACTCAAGGTGACATGGAGAATAACAAAGCCAAGTTTGGACGTGAAGGCTGAAAGGCAGCTAGGCTCACCCACTCTGCAAAGCCTTTGCTCCCATGTAGCAGTCCAGGTGATTTAAAAAACAGGTGATTAAAGCTGGATTCTCAGGATTTGCTTATATTAGGCACTCTCGAAGTGGTTTTTGAATAATCAACACCACTGTTAGCTAATTCATGAATAATAAAGGTATACTCTGTTGGGTACAATTTAGCAAGATTTCATCCGGTTATCTCTTATAATTAACATTAAGAGACTAAATGACAGTTGAACTTTATATAATGTGATAAAACATATAATCCCGAGCTACCACTCAGAAAATGAAGTTAAATGACTGGGTCAGGTCACACCATGCAGAGACTTCCCCAATTCCTCTCCTGCCTCCCCCAGCAGAATAGTTACTCCACCCACTAGATTTCCAAAAGCAATTTTGCGTACTTCGGATAAAGCACTCAGAACATTATAAGCAATTTTCCTTTTTAACATATCTATCCATGGTCACAGACTAGATATGGTCCCATACAGTAACCACCTCTGTATCAAGAAGATAGACAGTAGATCTTCAAGGACTGTTTGCTAAATGAATGATACCACCATGCCACACAACAGAAAAATACAATATAAATATAAAAGGAATAGCACCGGTGGCAACTCTACATACACAGGGGGTTTAAAGATATTTTTCAATAGCAAGATATTTTGATCCAGTGAGTCAAGTGCTAGAAGAGTATAAGTTCACTGGGGACAAAAGTGAGTCTGTGCTTCTCCAAGGCACAGCGGTCCTCCAGGGCTTCCCATCCTGCCCCTGTCACAATACAGACTCTCCATCTATAGCTGGGGAATGAAATTAAAAGTATTACAAGGGGTATCAAAACCAGATTCTCTTGTGTTTTTGTGTGTTTTATCTGTAGAACAGTCTCCTTTATAAGTACATTATCTGTATTAAATATTACAGACCATGCAATGCATCATCGAATGGCAGACCAGTAGGGAGAGAGGAAAGCCAGAAAAGCCATTTAGTCCACATTGGGTTTATAAGAAAGACCTTACAAAAATGACCACAGCCTGGATTTTTTTATATATATAGAATCTCTGTCCTATTGAATGATGGTTTCAGAACAACTGAAGCTGTGTCACCTCCATAATTACCAGATGATGTCATATTACAAAGTCTGGAGACAGACCTGGGTCAAGATCTGATTCCATCATAAACTAGCTGTGTGACCTCCAGCCAATGATTACATTTCTCAAGAGCCTCGGTTTCCTCCTTCATAAAGTCAAGATGGGATGTCACCTACACCACAGGGGAGTTAAGAGAGAAATGTATATGTGAGAGCTGCCATTGACTTTTGTTTTTATTTGTATAAAATATTACATTCTAAAATAACATCTTTTCAACCAAAAGCTCTGCATTAGGTACCAATTGAAGGTATTTAAAATACATAGACATTGACTTTGATTTGAATCCTCACTGTGAAAATAATCTTCCTGGTACAAATCCACTTATCTAATAAAAATGTATTCAGAACATAAATGCCAGGCAGCAGAGAACCAGCGGTCCCTTCTTAGTGCAGTGAAAAGGCCAGGGGGAGACAGAAGCTGAGCTCACCACTGTGGCAAAGTGTGTGGAATGTGACTAGATCACACAAAATACATTATGTAAGGGGAAGTTCAGGGAACTATGGAAAGAGTACCAGAGAGCCAAACTAGGCTACAGATTTCCAGATAAACTCTAGACAAACACACTAAACTTCATGACCAAAGTTAGATTCAGTGCTAAATACATTCAACTTAAGTGGGGAGGGTAAACAAATGCCAGTGTGTGGCATACGAAGTGTTAAAGCAATCCCTGCGAAGAGTAGGCAGTATGGAGTGCATGTGAATCATTTTTATGATTATTGCTGTGAGTGCTGGGCTGAATTGTCAGTGCTCCCAGCTCCAGCGTGTTCTTTCAGTGCTCTCTGATGGCTCTCTCCAGCTGCACTGGAGGATCTCAGAATTGAAAACTTAATCCCCTTTCTCTGTTAAGTGGTTTGCAAGTCTAATACCTTTGGGCTGCACTTAGCATTTCTTCCCTCCTTCAGCCCAACAAGAAATTAGCAGGTGTCTACCGTGTGCCCAACACTACCTGCTGTGAGTAAAACAGAGGCTGTACACTCATGGTTACAGCTCAGAACTTAGGGATCCCCAGATATGTGACAATAAAGAGCGCCAGATGTGGTCACAGAAGTGTGTGCAATGGAAAGTGAGACACAAACAGAGCCTTGCTGTGCACTCTGTGGCCTGAGGTCAGATAAGGTCCCACAGAGGAAGAGAATGTGAGTAGATTGCTAGGCAGGAGATGGGCTATGGGAGAAGAGATTTTTCCAAGACACAATAGAAAATATGGCTTGCTTGTGATGGATAGCACCATGGTTAGAAGTGTGTTTGTGGGAAGGGGGGCAGAGGTAAAGCAGAAAGCCAAGGGGAGAACAGATGGCAAAGGTTGAAGGCATGATGCCACACTCATGCCAAAAATAATTACTGACTGCACTATACCAGGCACCACGGTAGAATCATGAACAAAATCTCAAGGCAGACTAAATATTCTTTAAGAAAAAGACTACATATGCTGTAAAGCTCACTGGCTTTTATTAAATGTCTATCCTGTAGGTGGGACAGCCGACAGGTGATTATTTGCTGGCAGAATGATCCTAATCCAAGCCTTTCCTCATAGTCTACACAACAGATTTAATCCATCAACAGTCCCAAAATTTTTGCACTGAAAATTCTCAGCCCTCATCTTTTGGATGGATCCACACCAGGGCAAATGCACATGTAACAAAGATTTTACAGATTACCAAAATAAATAGCTAAAACTTGGAAATGTCTCTTCAACTCTGATTTAAACCAGCTGATTTGGGCTCAAATAGCTAAGTGTTAATGACCAACATCATCCCCAGCCCATGTGGCTCACACTACAAATAACTCTGTTAAAACATTCTATCAAAGATCTGAAAAATAGTTTACAGTATACATAGTTTTATTACTCTCTTGGGACCTTCTGTAGATGTTACATCCCAGAAGTCATTGGAGTTGGATGGGTGTCCTCTCCAACATGAAGCTGGACTCTCTTTTATCAGCTCCAGGGAGATTATTCCCAGTAATGACTAAAGAGAGGGGAGTCAGCCATTGACTGAAACAGCAAACTTTCCTGTTCTGAAATCGTTTCAGGTGTCTGAGAAAATCACTTGCAAAACTGATCCATAGTTTGCTTTCTGCTTCTTTCGGACACATCAGCAAACTGGAGATAACGTACTCACAACCAGTGGTTTTCAACCTTGTTACACAGGGACTGGTTGACCTAGCCATCCAGAAACAGAAATACACCACAAATAAAGCTTTATCTTACTGTGCATAACAGTGCAACACAGTACAAGCTGGTGCTTGCTTTTGGAACTCTGTATGTACGATGCATTGAATACTACATAAGTTTGTTTGAATCCTTTTTGTCTATGGTGCATGATTTATAAATGCTCTGCATTGTACAAAAGGTTGTTTCAACAATCCTACAAGTTCCAAAGATATCTAAGAACAATCTCAATAGTATTTTCATCAATGATATAAGCTGGTAAGTGGCCTTCACCCTGAACATAAGTGAATTTGACTAAGATCAGCAGGCCTATCATCTTCATACATCACGGTGATTAACTCTTCTGTGGACTGGCATGAAATTTCCAGTGGACATATAGCGGTCCACAGACTAGTGGTTGAAAAGAACTGCTCTAAAGCACTGCAGAGGAACAAAAGAAATCATAGTGAAAATATATTCAATTATTTTGAGTCAAATCAGTCAGTCAATATTTGTTGAAGATGGCATTGTGTAGAAATTGTAGCAGTTATCGATAATAATGAAATAAGCATTGGGAAAAGATGCATACAGAGGCAAGATCCTTAGATTCCAGCCTCCGCTGTTTCTAAGTACTTGTGTGACCTTGGATAACTCATCCTCCCTCAGAGCCCCAAACACCTCATCTATTCATAAAGAAGAATGTCCTGGTCCTGGTCGGTTGGCACAGTGGTAGATCACTGGCCCAGCATATGGAAGTCCCGGGTTTGATTCCCAGTCAGGACATAAAAGAGAAACAATCATCTACTCCATTTCTCCCTCTTCTCTCTTTCTCCTCTCTCTCTTTTCCCCTCCTGCAGCCATGGCTCAAATGGTTAGAGTAAGTTGGCCCTGGGTGCTGAGGGTGGCTCAGTGGCTTGCCTCAAGCACTAAAAGAGCTCAGTTGCCAAGCAACGAAGCAGTGGCCCCAGATGGGCAGAGATAGAGGGATTGCCAGGTGGATCCCAGTAGGGATGCATACAGGAGTCTGTCACGGCCTCTCTGCCTCTCACTTAATTGAAAAAAAGAAAAAAGAAGAATGTCCTATGCCCTGCCTACCTATCCCAGTGCTATGAAGGATGAAATGAGACAGGTTTAAAAAAGCATTTAGGAAAATATAATTTGCTGTACAAGTATAATTACTTCTTATTTAGCAAAAAGTGTTACCTATCCTTGAGAAGGTAAGAAGGGGGAAAATGCATACTGGATTGTGGATTTTGTTTTTCATGGCAAATCAGCACATATATTTGTTAACCTGAGAACTTTAAAAAAAGACATCAGAAATTCACCTCCAAAACCCACTTTTCATGCTGCTCCTAAATTATGCTTAGTGGTCTCATCATTTCAGCACATAATACATGTGTTAGGACTGCCAGGTCTTTGGTCCATTCCTGAGTAAATTGAGAACTTGAAATACAGTTTTTGTTCTTTTTATTTAATGGCAAAAATTGCATTACCACATGTTCTGTTAGGAGTCCTAGAGACAGTACTCAGGACGGCTTCACACAGGTGCTTCCTGAGCACACGGAAAGGAGAATTATAGGGTAGCAGTGAGCAGTACTGAGACTACTGTCGGACTGGTTGGCTTTATATCCAAATTACTATGGGAAACATTGGGCAGGTCACCTCCATTCTCTGAACCCCAGTATCTTCACATGTGTAACATGAATGTGAAAAAACTCCCTTATTTTACAGGATTATTAGAGAAGAAAATTAAAATAAGAAAATGTATAGAAAGTACCCACCATAGTACTTGGCATACTAAATGTACATTAATCATCATGATGACAGGATCAATAGGATAGATGTCAAATACTCAGACAATATGAAAGATACATGCAGGGGACACCTGGAGTATTTATCATCTTCAGTCCTGAACTTAATGATAGGGCATCTCATTAAGTGCCTACCATGGGCTGAATGGATTACCTCTATGTAGGTGATATTATCCATATTTTTACCAAAAGTGAAACTTAGCATCAGAGCACCAAATTGAATGAGATCTAGAGCTCCTAAGTGATGGAATGAAGATTTGCCTCCAGGCCCTGGGGAGTCCTGCTCATCCCACCAGACCAGTCCCCCATCCCACTGATAACAGTTTCTCAACCATAGAAACTCCTAGATGTCCTGGTATCTTCATTTTCCAATGGGTTAGTTCACAGTGGCACTGAAAGAATGAAGCCAATGATGTACTTGTAGTCCTATTCTTGCCATTTCGTTCAGCATGTCTGTGGCTCCTTTTTGCTTCTCTCCTTGTCTCCTTAACTATATGCACTAATGCCCATTTACTCTATGCTTATACAGTGTGTCCATAATGTCATGGTGCACATTTGACCAGTCAAAAGTCAAAAGTGCACCATGACTTTACGGACACACTGTATATTGTACCAGGGGCTGTAGACAAATGAAGATTCCTTTCTCATAGCCTCTGTTCCTTGAGGACTCAAAATCTTGCTGGGGCATGTGAAACTAACAATGCAGATAAGTATTATAATATGGTCATCACAAATGCTATGTGCTTAGGAGGTAGTAAAATAGTCTTGGTTGAAGAGTGGAAGTGATAGTTACCCCCATCCTTGAATGGAAGCACAAGTCAATCAGAAGGAAAGGAAGCATCAGCATATTCAAGAACCAGAAAGCAGTGTAAGGTATCAGAAGAAATAACAAATGAGTGGGGGTGGGGAGTTCACTTAAGATACCTGAACTGCAAGGCCTGGCCGGTTGCTCAGTGAATAGAGTGTCAGCCTGGCATATGGATATCCTGGGTTCAATTCATGGTCAGGGCATACAGGAGAAGCAACCATCTGCTTCTCACCCTTTCTTTTCCTCCTTCTCTCCCTCTTCCCTCCTGAAACTAGTAGCTCAGTTGGTTCTAGTGTGGTCCCAGGAGTTGAGGATATTTCTTGGAGCGTATCAGCCTCAGGCACTAAAAATAGCTCAGTACTCAAGCATTGGCCCCAGATAGGGTTTCTGGATAGATACTGGTCAGAGCAAATAATGGATTCTACCTCACTATTTTCTCCTTTCCTCTCACCTAAAAAAAAAAAAAAAAAAAAAAAAATACTTGAACTACAGTTGGAGCTCCATCTGGGCCAGGGAAAATCGAAGAACCCGAGGCAGGGAGCTATACCTTTTCAGTAAAGCATGGAGTGTCCAGACACTCTCTGCAGCTCAGGTAAGGCCAGGATCCAAAGGGCAGGAGCTCTGGGAGTAAATAGGAATATTCTGTTTATTTCCTGGGGTTCTAATGCAAGCAGAAGTGACTGAGCCAGAGAAGAAATTCAAACTGCAATAGGAAGGGGTATAACCAGTTGAAGGGTGCAGACAGGGTTGAGATATCTCTATCCAAGGTCAAAACCAGCTATGAGAAATGTCTGGAGATGTCCAGTAATCAAATCAGAAAGCTAAATTTCACCTTGGAGAATAACAAGTCCTCTAAAGGATGACTTTGAGGGAGAGAAAAACTCTGCATATTTTGTAAAAACTTAACAAAAACAAAGCCAAACAAAACAAAACCTCTGTGATTCCCCTTATTTTCACCCCTGACTTTTATTTAACCTCATTTGTTTTTGCCAGCAGTAAAATCCACAAAACATCTTGATGATGACTGCCTCAGGGAAAACGGAACCAGCATTTGTTCAGTGTCTACTACGTGCCAAGAATTTTCAACGCTTTTTTGGTTCTTGCAATCACCTGGTCATGCTCAAAGAAGTTAAATAACTTACCCATGGTCACAAAGCTCAGGTTTATTGCTACTGGGCAGGTGATTGGTACCAAATAGAGGTGGTGGGACTAAGTAGTACAACTAACTGCCATGGCGGGCGGGAGGGTGGGCGCTCTCAGTGCAAGCTCCAAATCATAGGGATGCATCTCATCACCCTGCACAGCCTCCAAACCGCAGATCAAAACGCTTTACACACTATCATCATCATCATTGTCATAACAGCAGCAATAATAAAGCTAATATTGATTTGCCATACCTATTATTACTGTTTTAGACTCTTTGAATACTATTTCTAATCCTGAATACAACCTTGCTAAGTGTTATGATCTCCATTTCCAAGAGGAAGGCATTTGCCAAAAGTCCCAAAGCAAGCCAAAGCCAAAGCCAGAACTCAAACCGAGGTTTCCCTGCACACACAGGCATACTAGGGCTGCAGGATACATGGAATAGAATTGGTTTTCACCAAATGGAAACTATCATAAAAAGGGGGAAACATTCTGCATGGTTGGTTCAACAGCATGGAAAGCTAGCAGATTGCATTGGCTAGAGGTCCAGAGCCCCATATTACCACATAAACGCACTCTGAGCACCACTCCCATATGCTGCCTCATCTAATGTCTCTGGGGCTCAGATCACACAGGAGACATTATACCATAGGCTGTGGATACAAAAGCCAGGAAAGAAGTGCGCAGCGCAGGTGTTCAAGTGTTCACCTACATGTGATAAATTCTTGCGGACACCCACCTAGGAGAAACAGCAAGGTCTATAAGATCTTGTGGTCGGGCTTGACTACCTGCTGACTCATGACTGTAGAGTTGTCTTCACATGGTCATTATAAGAACTGATGAGGCAGTCATTGGCAGAAAGAATTATCATCAAAAACAACATGAGTTCAAAACCCAACTCATTATAAATTAGTGTTAGAAAAAAGGAACATAACACTCCAGAATCAGCAGACTACTCCTCCCAGAAATGCTAAAACAATGCCACAGAGCTCAAAAATTCAATTTCAGCCCTCTTTATTTTTGTAAATGCCACAACTTTTTTGTCTGGAATACCCTTTCCATCTCTTGTCTGCTTGAGGAATTTTTAAATTTCTTTTCAACCCTAGTTCTGCTGTCACCTCCTTCAGGAAGCTTTCCCTGATTCCCTCAGCTAGAGTAAGCTTTCTTAGCCTCAGCACTATTGATTTTCAGCCATAAAATTCTTTGCTGGGAGAGGTATGGCTGTCCTGCACATTGCAGAATGTCTGGCAGCATCCCTGTTCTCTAACCACTCAGATGTCAATAGCATCTGGCCAGCTGCAAAAATCAAAGATGTCTCTAGATATAGTCAACGGGAGGGATGGGGGCAAGGACAATGTCCCCCATTGAGAACCACTGAACTAGGGTATTTTGGTACTTGGTCTATATACAGTGCTTATACTGGCCCAATCTTAGATTTAAGTAGAGGAATAAGTCTGTGAGGGTCCCTTCCAGTTCCATGTTTCTCTGCTAACATAAATGGAGGTTAAGATTTAAAGAGAAGAATTTTCACAGCAGTTTGCTCTGACAGGGGCAAACTCAAGGCCCCTTGCTATATTATTTATAACTTTCTTCACAGAAAATATTATGCCACCGAGGATAAGAGAATGATGAATTATAAAGACCAAAGTTCAAGCTGTATAACCTTGAACCCTGACCCTAAATATTCTTATCTAAAAATTGGAGCTAATTTTAGCTTCTTCACAAGGTTTCTGGGTTAATTAAAACATATACGTCAAGCTGCCTTGCAAGATCACCTTTCCCCTTTCATCAGAAGGTTAGAAATGGGTTAATCTGTGAGAAAATACTTTATAAATTGTAAGTGCTAAACAATGATATGGTGTTATTATCTGATTTTTAAAAATAATTAGTAATAAAAACCGAGTGTTCTTTTCTGAATGCAGCATTCAAAGAAACTTAAAAATAAAATCACTGTGCAGATGATATGAATTAAAAATAATAATCACTTACAGGTACAGAACGCTACAGTTTATAAAGTTCTTTCACATACAGAATCCCTTGATGGTCTCTGTTGCTCAGGATGGTGTTCGTGGAATGGTGAGGAGGAGATAAGAGAACGAAGAATCTCCCCATGTTCAGTGCTGGAAAGCAGAGACTCATATCCAGTTTGCAATAACGGACTTCTTTCCATATTTTAAACATAGAACAAAGAGCAATTCAGTCCAATTTTATGGAAATTGGAATGACATTCTGATATGCAAAACTAGGTAGACAGTAGAGATCGTTAGAACTGATTATGTTGATGGCTCTCATCATTAGTTGCATATAAGCCAGCACTAAGGATTTTCAGACATAAAAAAGAGCTATTATTGTATAATTGTCCAAAGCAATTATAATTAATTCTCAAAAAAGTATATGTTCAACTTAAATCAGATGAAGGAATAAACCTAAGGGAGAGATGGGCTCCTTCCATAATTGCATGCAAAAACTCTTAATTAAACCCAGACATTCAAAAGTAGTTTCAGAAGAAAGGTTAATGAAATAAGGTAGGGAGGGAGAGCATCTCCAGAGAATCTTGCAGACTATAGTTTTCTGGGCCAGCTCTCAAGATAAAGTAAAAAAAAAAAAACTACAAAATGCACTTCTCTTTTGGAAATCAAGAATGAAAGTGAGCTACCCTCCAGGACATTGCAAAGAGAGCCGTGTCATAATATATTTTGCAGCACTCTGACTAGCCCCGATGAGTTCTGGACATACAGTACTTGAGCTCAGAGAGAAGCTAATACGATTTGATTTTGAGCAATGATGTCCTATTAGAATCTGGTAGATGTACAACTTTGAAACAACATTAAACTAAGAAGAAAAATCTTAAGAAGCAAAAATGCTCAAGTATTTGACTCAAGTACAATTGTTGAAGACTCACTCTATGCTCCATGGCAAAAACAAATTATACCTGATGGTATAAAGTCCACTGGAACCCAAGATCCCCAAGATCAAAGACAGCTTAACAGACTCACCACAACCCAGTGGATGAAGGGTGGAGCTCCAGGACTGATACAATCAGAGACAGAAATACAGAGCAAACTGTATCCCACCCAACTGAAAAGAAAACAGATTGAACTGGGAATAGGCTTCCTGGACTGGGGTCCTGTTACCTTTCATTCATTTACCAAATATGCACTGTATCTCTGACTGTCTAGGTTGGGCCTGGTACTGCTGCAAGCACAGGGGATAAGAACAGAATGACCATGGTTCCCACTCTCATGGGGCTTATAATTAGAAGGGGTGATGGACATTCACATTAACAAATACAAAATGTCAAGCAGTGAAGAAATGTGTGTCAATGGGAGATCAGAGCAGTAGCAACAATACAAAAGCAGGTACCACCACTTAACGGAAAACACACCAAGTACCAGGCTCATTTGATTTTATCTAACTCGATAAAATGACCTACTACCATCATCCAATCCCATTTTAATGTGGGAGATGTTAATTTTTCTAATTCCATGAAGCAGCTAAGTATGTACTTTAGTGTTGAGGAAATGGAGAAACAGAAAGCTTGATTAATTTGTCCAAGCTTCCATAGCTAGTAATATGGTGGAACAGAGATTCGAACCCATACAGTTGGAGTTCAGAGCTCATATTTTTCACCCCCAAGTTAATGTACAACAAGGACTCCTCATCCAGGCTGAGAGGTCAGAGAAGGCTTTGCTGAGGAGGAAATACCTGAGCTGCAAGCTGAGTGCAAGATCATCCAAAGAGAGCAGAAGTTAATCTGTGGGGAAGGGGTGGCTCTAGGCAGAGGAGGGAAACTGGGGAAAGGAAAAGAGGCCCATGTGCCTGGAGGAGGAGTGAGGGGCTACAGCAGCACAGCATGCACCCTCATGGGCAGTGTAGGGGCCTGGGACTTAATCTTAGAGCAGTGGGAAGGTACAAGAAGGATTTTAGGAAGCAGTAATATGACTTTTGTCTTAAGAAATGTGCTGGCTGCAGTGTGAAAAATGGAGCAGAGAGGATCAGAGGGCATATGAAGAGAACAATAAGATACAATGCAGGTGTCTAGGGTCTAGGCCAGTGGTTCTCAAAGTGAGGTCTCTGGACGAGCAGCAGTACTATCCCCAGAATTGGAAGCTCTGGGAATGTATGTGATCTCTTGCTATATAAAAAATGACCACAAATTTAGCAGCTTAGAGTAGTTTATATTTATTATTCCATAGTTCCCATGGACCAGGAGTCTGGGCACTGCTTAGGTAGGTCCTCTGTTCAGGGTCTCATAAGCTTGCAATCAAGATGTTAGCCAGGCTGTGATCTAATCTGGAGGCTTGACTGGGGAATATCTGCTTCCAAGATTATTCAGATTGTGGCAGCACTGATATACTTGTGATTGTGGCACTGAGGGTACCCAGTTCTTGTTTGCTATCATCTGGAGGAGGCTGTTCTCAGGTACTGGAGGCTGCTAGCAATTCCCTGCCACATGAGCTTGCTCAGATGGCTGCAGACAACATCAAACCAGCATTGTGGGTCCAGACAATCTGTCAGCAAGACGGTATTTGTTCAGAGTGGGCCAAAAGTAGGTTTACAGTAGTTCGTATGGAAAATAATACAATGGTTAATAAGTATAGTACAAAAATAAACTCTGTTTCATGTACTCAAAACTGTAAACCTACTTTTTCTCCACCCTGGATAACATACCATAATCATGGGAGTGACACTCATCAGCTTTGCCATATTTTTCTGGTTAGAAGCAAGTTATAAATCCCTTGCCCCAAAAGAGAGGATTGTATCAAGACAGAAGCACTAGGAAGTGGAGGGTGTACATGTCACCTTAGTATCTGTCCACCACAGCCCCCATACTCTGGGTTTTAGCAGGTTTTCTAGACAGCTGATACACACTCAAGTTTCAGAACCACTAGCCTTGCAGCACACATACTATACTCACATTAGAATCATACAGAGAACCACTAGCCCAGAGTATAGATTTAGAAGGCAAGATCAAAACAACTAGGAGCTGCAGCAGCACTGTTAGATTTTGTACTTTAGCATTGTGCTCATGAGCATTGGCTTTGGAGCCATGAAGATCTAGGTTTGAGTTCTGCCACTTTCTAAACTCAGTGACCTTGAGCAAGTTCTTTATCTTGTATAGCTTCAGTTTCTTTATCTATATCATGGCATTCCCATGGGATCTATTTCTTAGAGTTTAGGACTGTCATGAGAGTTTAATGATCATCCATGGAAACTATGTTTGGATGTCTGTCTGACACAAAGACCATGCTCAATAAATGTAGGCTACTGCTGCTAACATATGTAGTATTCAATTCTCCTGTGAAATGTGATTAGACCTTGTAAGATGTAAGGTTCCTCATTCTAGAAAACAAATAATGTAGGTGAAAAATCTTACTTTTGAGAAGGGTGTTATTTTTTTTCTCTGCTACCTATAATAATAATATCCAGAGGATGAGGTTTTTCTTCTTTTTTAATGTCCTATGTAACTGGAAATGAACCACCTCCAGCTTCCTTTGTTTGCCAGGAAAAAAACTTCTGTTTAGCCCTCCTGAATGCTTCATACACCCTCCAGGGACCCAGTTCCTATACTTGCATCCTTTGAAAGAAATAATATGAAACAGATTACAAAAAGCTTTACAAACACCTTCAAGGAAGTATCTCAACAGTTATTACAGTTATTGGGAATCTCATTCTATGGAAACCCTTACTTTTGACACTTATCATACACTATTTAATTGTGTACAGGCAGTCCCTGGGTTACGAACAAGCTTGATTCTGTAGGTATGTCCTTAAGTTGAATTTGTACGTAAGTTGGAACAGGTACATTTACTCAATGCACTACTCAATTAAAGTAGTATTGAGTTTTACCTTTTTATGCATATAAATATTTAAATGTTTTCAAATACAACCTTAAACAGTCTTGGATGATGCAGAAGATGATGGATTTGTTGAAGAGGATGGGGCTGATGTTAAAGAGTCCGGTTTGATTCTTCTGCTGGAGTCAATTTCTTGAAGTCGGCATCAAGGAAGGCTTGCACAGAGCTTTTCTTCTCATGATAAATGGCCCTGTAGCATCTCAGGCCTTCTGTAACTGTACAGTAAACTCTGATGAACCTCTCTGTATCAGGATCTTACTCCTCTAACTTTGCTATTCCTGGTTCAATGAGATGAAAATCATCAGGTAACTCTTTTGTAGAAAATTTCTTAGCTTCTGAAGTATCTAGGTCCCTGTTTCTTTCCCTAAATGCTTTCATCTGCTACTCTAGTTCCATAAGGTCTTCATTGGTTAGTTCCTTGCCCTGAGAGTTGAGTAGCTTTATGATATAATTTTCACCGATGTCCAACTCCAGTTGATTATCAATAATATGGTGCTCCATGCATAAGTCGGAATTGTACATAAATCAGATGTTTGTAACTCTGAGACTTACTGTATTGACTTTTCTATCTTACTAGACCCCTGGTCAGCAAACTGTGGCTCACAAGCCACATGCGGCTCTTTGGCCCCTTGAGTGTGGCTCTTCCACAAAATACTGCGTGTGGGTGCTACCTCAATAAGGAATGTACCTACCTATATAGTTTAAGTTTAAAATATTTGGCTCTCAAAAGAAATTTCAATTGTTGTACTGTTGATATTTGGCTCTGTTGACTAATGAGTTTGCCAACCACTGTTAAACTAAAAACTCCTTGGAGGTAGTAACCATATCTTACTGTTCTGGATGGGGGGAGGAGAAGCTATTTCTGGAAAAAAGCAATGACTCTTTTATATCCCAACCTTCTCTCCCTGTTCTTAGCATCCTCTCCCTCTTCTCCAATCCCAATCACCCTCCCCAGTTTTTGGTAAAAGCTTTTCACTTATGAGAATGTCTGTTACTAGAAATCAGAAGGGAGTTAGACATTAAGAAAAGATCTTGGTAGAAATAAGGGACAACTAATTTCCTCTATGCCCCATAAAGGTAAACATCAAAGTTCATCTCTGTGAGGTGTTTTATTTAGGAAGATCACTTGAGTGGGCCTTTAGCTTTGCAAAGATAAAACAAAAAATAGAGATGGGATACTACAGAGAAAGACATCAGGAAACATCTGGAGAATACCAAACTTATAGTTATCAATTGTGGAGTTCTGGATCATGTTATTTGAGCAGATCAAAGAGGAAAGATAAAAAATATGGGATTTTAAAAATTGCACTTGATTACAGTATCTGACACAAACTAAGTGCTTAATAAATGCTTATAGAATAAACTAAAGAATAAATTAAATAAATAAAATCCTATAATCTGTTCCCTGTACTTTGCAATTGACCTCTTGTAACTGACTACTGAAATAAGAGACTGACAATGCCCCAACAAATAACATGTGTTACACACACACACACACACACACACAGATCAAAATGTCCCTCCACCATCTGCCTACATAGAAAAGTATAATTTAGTGAAGAAACAGGCAGAACAAGTAGTTCAGAGACTGTTAATACACAGTCAATAAAGTAGCTAACCAATCCATAGTAACAGCCCCCCAAAGGACAATTCTGGAGTGTTTTATTCTGAAAGCAAATTAAAGAAAAACAAAGATGAGTCTACCAAAAAAAAAAAAAAAAGACTCTCCTCTATTTCACATATGAGTCCTTAGAGGAGTTCATGGAAATTATTCATATCTTTCCCATATCTCCCACTTACAGTGTGAGCGTAAAGGCCCCTTTGTTTAAGTACTGCTACACTGTACAGAATGTGGGCTCAAGGTTTTACCTCTTTCTATTCCCTCCATGCAGAATGTTTTCAAAATTTGCTATCCATGAGCAGTATTAATCTAAGAAGAGATTCAGAGTTTTGATAAGGTTGCAATTAGCCAGTTAACCAATCAGAAATCCCTTGTCAAATCATTAATGATTAGTTTAAATAGTACAATTCTTTGGGTGCATAAAGGCCGGTATTTTATTTTTTGCAACTGAGAACTATTTCCACTTATTTTTTGGTTTACCCGGCAGCTGCCAAGAATTCCTATGGGACCTATGGTTGTTTAGTACAAATAAATGTGTGTGCTTATGTGTGTGGGGAGGCAGGATGAAGACAAATGTTGTCATTCACATAATATATGCATGACCATAAAATTAGCTGTACAGACACTAATTTGGTGTCCGGGCTCTTTCTTTCCTATGCCATCTATTGGATTTGGTGCCCTCATTAAGATGATTAAAATAAGCCAGTCTATCAATATGTGGTCCAACTATTTCAATTGTCTAAACACAGCTTTAGTCTGGTCCTTTTCTGTCTCTAGAGAAGCATGGCTTTGGCAATTGCTTTTCTGGACCTTTCTCAGGAAACCTGGGACATTCCAATCTCCTTTATGTCCTCCAAATGGAATCTATCAAGGAGCAGATGGGGTAGAGGGCAGACAAATTCCTTCAGTCTCAACATTTATTTAAACCTATTATAAGCCACTCTTTCTAGACAGTATGCAGTGGATGCATATACAACCCAATACTAGGATCCCAAGAAGTTAAAATGTCATGTTTCCATTTACTTATGGGCTACCACAATACACAGATGCTTTTTTAAAATCTGAATTATATTTTATTTGAAGTCAATTGAGATAAAAATGACCTGTTTTCTTCTTTCTGACAGAGAAGTCCACTATAAACTTAGTCTTTCCTATATTCTTTTTTTTTAAACTCTATTTTTCTTCTTTTTCCAAGTGAAAGGAGGGGAGACAGAGAGACAGACTAAACATGTCCCAAATGGGATCTACCCAGTGATCCCCATCTTGGGCCAATGCTCTGCCCATCTGGGGCTGTGCTTGCAACTGAGTTATTTTTAGCACCTAAGACAGAGGCTCCATGGAACCATCCTCAGTACCCAGAGCCAATGTGCTCAAACAAATTAAGCCATGGCTACAGGAGAGGAAGAGAGAAAGGGAGAGGGAGAGGGAGAGGGAGAGAGAGAGAGAGAGAGAGAGAGAGAGAGAAAGGAGACGTGCGGAGAACCAGAGGTCGCTTCTCCTGTGTGCCCTGACCAGAAATAAAACCCAGAACATTCACACATAGGGCTGATGCTCTATCCACTGAGCCAACAGGCCAAGGCCCTTACATTCTTTAACTTGTAAATCTTGTTTCCCAAAACTTGCATACTCTGTAAACTGCTAGTTGTATAAACATATACATGAGCATTCATGTTCACTTTCACCACATACATTCTTCCAAGACATTTCTCAAAAATTACTTGTCCAATTAACTTCTTTATGAAGAAATAAATCCTGTTCATCTGCAGCCAGTCTACAGTTACAGTCTGGCAACCGCGTGTCTGATTTCAGAACATTATTAATAGTGGTTATTAGCTGAAGATGCAGGGCGGCAGTGAACATATATGGCGAAATTTATAGTTATGGCTCTGTGGGGAACAGCAAGAATGACTCAGTCCTTCTAATTTCACTTACATACAATCAGGTGTGGCTTTCAGATGAAATGAATTTCTTTTTTTACTGTAGTTCAATACCTTCCATAAGATAAAACTGATGCATTGTTATCAGCTTCCATCATCCAACATTTTATTTTTATTTTTTGCATTTTTCCGGAGTGAGAAGCAGGGGGTGGCAGACAGACTCCTGCATGCGCCCGACTGGGATCCACCTGGCATACCCACCAGAAGGCGACGCTCTGCCCATCTGGGCCATTGCTCTGCTGCAACCGGAACCATTCTAGTGCCTGAGGCAGAGGCCATGGAGCCATCCTCAGCACCGGGGCCAACTTTGCTCCCTGGAGCCTTGGCTGTGGGAGGGGAAGAGAGAGATAAAAAGAAAGGAGAGGGGAAAAGGTGGAGAAGCAGATCTTGGCAGGGATTTGAACCTGGGACTGCCACACGCCGGGCCGATGCTCTACCACTGAGCCAACTGGCCAGGGCCTCATCCAACATTTTAAATTTTTGTTCTCCTTTCTCTGAGGAGGCATAACAGAGGACATGCACCATTGTCTTAAAGTACTTTTCATTTCCTCACTTTCCCATGTCTTTTTAATTTTGAGTTGCATGCAAGTCCTATATCTATCCATCCAAGTGAAAACAGACACTGTTATTAACAATAGTCTTGAAGTAGTAACTTCCAAAAGTTTTTCTCATTCTTATATTAGTCAAACACTGTACTATATTACATTAGTGAAAATTCTAAATATGGGTAAAATACTCCCAATCTGAGAACCTATTTTATGGTCATAGTTCTAGTATAAAAAGAGTAAATAAAATATAAAATTGCTAAGCCCGACCTGTGTTGGTACAGTGGATAAAGTATCGACCTGGAATTCTGAGGTCGCTGGTTCAAAACCCTGGGCTTGCCGGGTCAAAGCACGTATGGGCAGCAACTACTATGAGTTGATGTTTCCTGCTCCTGCTCCACCACCTACCTCTCTCTATCCTCTCTTTAATATATATATATATATATATATATATATATATATATATATATATATATGTGTGTGTGTGTGTGTGTGTGTGTGTATGTGCATATATATATATATATATATATATATATATATATACATACATACATACATACACGTATATATTACTGCTAAGGGGAAAATATCGCAATAGAACTTTTGAAGTAAAAATCATTTATTTTTATAATTTACATAGTAGAGACATGTCCATCTGGGGGTTCTATACCAAAAAGATACACCTTGAGACAAAAGATGATCTTTTAGGAAATTCTTGCCAATGGTCACATCGAAAAAGTGAAAGGAATATAGCCCTTGACCACCAATTGGTCTCACATTGTAATTCTTAGAAAATTAACACAGAGTACGACCCGTGACATATCACTCTCAACTTGGTGTATCACAATAATAATAACTATTCTAACTGGGCAGACAATGTAGGAATTGCATCATGGCAACAGGCATTCACAAATTGAGCTGTATAAGTGAGCAGACAAGTCAGTTAGTAACCCTGAGAATCAGTTTGCACACTGGTAAGGTCTTAACAAACAAATGTAATAGCATGACCAGGCAATGGCACAGTGGATAGAGCATCGGACTGGGATGTGAATGACCCAGGTTCGAGACCCCAAGGTCTCCAGCTTGAGCATGGGCCTATCTAGCTTGAGCAAAAGCTTGCCAGCTTGGACCCAAGGTTGCTGGCTCCAGCAAGGGGTTGCTCAGTCTGCTGAAGGCCCGCGGTCAAGGCACATGTGAGAAAGCAATCAACGAACAACTAAGGTGTCGCAACTGCAACAAAAAAGTAATGATTGATGCTTCTCACCTCTCTCCATTCCTGTCTGTCTGTCCCTATCTATCCCCCTCCCTCTCTGTCCCTGTAAAAAAATAAAAAAAAAAGCAAAACAAATAAATGTAATACAGTAAACGCATTTGTTGAGTGCCTTCTCTGTGTCAGATACAATGTAAAGTCTAGGTTTTCCAGCACTTTCTATTAGATTATGAGCTGGTGAAAGGAGAGGCTGTGTCTTTTGCTCTTTTGCACACATCATTCTCCTCTAGAGATAGGACGTGCCTCGTGTGTCTGGCATAGAAGAGGTGGTGGTTAATAAACTTGGGTAGGAGGAAGGAAGCAAAAAAAAAAAAAAAGAACCAAAACAACAAAGTAGAGAAAAATATGTGGTGAGGATGAAAGATTAGTGAGATATGACCCACACTCACACAGATCTCACAGTCTAACGTCAGAGGGAGACAGAGTAAATGTTAGAAAACAACTTTGTTTAGAAATAACTAAAGAAAATAAAAGAAAGATAAAGAAGTGTTTGATGGCCGCTCTGGGGTTAAATTTAGAAAGGAGTTGAGTTATGATGGACACAGAACATTTCCAGACAAATGTACTCCTCCCACGCAATACCCAGAGGTCATTCAAATACTGTATAATCTGTACAGCTTGTCTAAGCATCAGCACTGGATGGTGATTGTTTCTGCAATAAGAAATTTACCAAATGACATGCCAACATCCTCCAGTTCATTTATTGGCTGATCCCAATGCCTCGTTGTGCCAATGCAATTCAAAGCACCAAAGAGCATTATGGCTTTCCATTTTGGTCATGCAGTAATTTTTCTTTCCTTTCCTCCACCCACCTATTTAGGATGACAACTGTTCTTTGTGATCGCTTCTGAGACTGCTGGTCAGCTGGAATCTGCTGGCTGATAGCAAAGGCATGATAAATCCAGGAAACCTAGAGGGGGCTTTCTCTCTCCCTCTCTCAGACTTAGGTAGGCAGCACCTTCTAACAAGAACGTAACCCCACCAAGAAAGGTCAATATGGGCTTGAGAAAGGGTAAAGGCACAAACGAGGCAGGGGACAGGAAGCTCTGGCCTGTTTCCAGATATAAGGGAGAAAGGAGAGGTCTTGGTGGTCTCTATACCAGGTTGCTGGGATAGCAAAGGGGAGAGGAATCTGGGGCAGCAGTTCAATCTGAGAAAAGAGCATGACTTTTGATAGGGAAACTCAAGCAGTGATGTAGGCATGGTGATAACCACAAGAGGACAGCAATGGCCTAAAATCAGGAAGACCTGGGTTTTCTGATTCTGTTTCTTATTTGCTAGGTGACTCTGGATAATTATTTAATCTCTTTAAGATTAGGTAATTTACTCAGCTATAAATGAGGAAATATAAAAGAACCTGCCTGCTAGGGTTGTCGTAAGAATTAGGATGGAATACTGCATGTTCTCAGCAGAAGACCTGGCACACAGTAAAGACCAAAAAATTACCAATGGCTACTGCTACTATTATTAAATCTGTAATATCTACTATAAGAACATTAATTCGCAGAAATACTTTCATAAGTGAAAATGTCCATTCACAATGAGAATGTTGGAAATGATTTTATAAAAAGGAAGACAATACAAATGTTCACTAACAGAAGCAGAGTTTATGGCACAGTACCTCTTTAGTATAAAAAAATGAGTGAGATACATTTAAGTGAATTGGCATGCAGATGTCCAAGTGTATAATTAAGTAAAAAAAGACCAAATTCAACAGTATATAATCATCCCATTTCTCTAAGTAAAATGCATATTTTAAAATTTGAAAACTATAAACATCAAGTTATTAAAGTGGTTTTTCTCTATGGAGTGACATGAAAAAAGACTAATTTTTTCAATGATACTTTGCATGCTGTGTGTTTTAATAAACATGTATGCATTTTGCAATAATTTCAACTATCATTTTCAAATACAGTGGCAATTTGAGATACGAACAGACCAACATACAAGTTTTTTTTAAGATACGAGCTGCGACTTGGTCCGTGTTTTTGTTCGAGATCAGAGCGAAATTCCTAGATACGAGTTGTGATTCGGAAAGCTGCCGATAGTTGGCGCATGGGTCCGTATCGGCAGTTTGATATACGAGTTGACTGACTTAAGAGCTCGATTACAGAACAAATTAAATTCATATTTCAAGGTACCACTGTAATAGATATTAAGATGGTCGAGGTTTTTCTTAACAGTCTTATTCCCAATAGTCCATTTGCTACATGGAGTCCACTGGTCACTAGAATCAAATATCTGGTGTTTTTCTGCTTCCTCATCTGCAATTTAAATTGCCCCTGCTCTGAACTCTCACAAAGGAGAGAATTCAAAAAGGTGCAGCAACTAGAGGACAGGGCTGCAAGCACAAAGCACTTATAGTTTAGAGGTTGACTCAATTTCTATTATTAGTCTATTTGCTTTTTAAAATCCTGCAAAATTATTAGAACTAATGAATCATTACTTTATAATTTTCCTTGAATAACACTAACAAATCCAAATCTACCTTCAATTAGAAACACTTCAAAAAATAAACAAAATAAACTTGATTAAGTACAAATGCACCAAAATGGGTAAGATACTATTTCCTTGAATTTGTTAGTTTCATATAACTGCACAGTTTATGTTCTGATTGCTTTTTGTTTTCTTCAAAAGTTTGGGATTAGATTTATGAAGAAATAACACAAAGCTAAAAACATCAGTAGGATCCTAATATAAAATATAAAGAGGTAAACAGTCCACACAAACACAGTATTTCAAAGTACTTATAATTTAAATATCACTGCTCAGATACTTTTATTTAGATAAACAAGGAGTGGAAACAGCAGGGTTCCAGTTTAACTGATTAAAATTATTTAGTACTGCCCTTGCGATGCATATTCACAATTCAACAAATGCTGAAATGAAGCAACGATTACAATGACAATCCACATCTTCCTTCCTGATCATCAGTCCACTTTCTCATAAGTGAAGCATTCTAACTCCAAACTTTACAACTGAGTCTTATCACTTACATGAATGAATAACAGCGGCTGGACATGGCAGTTTAGTAGCATTCATTACTAAGCTTCATTCACAGAACGAAGGTTTGCCAGGAATTCTCCTAATATGTCCTCCTGCTGCTTCCTCCATAAAGTCATAATTTCACTCTACACGATTTATTAATTCATATGTTTTGCAGCATTTAATGAAAGTATTTCATTAAAGTCAAAATCAGCCACTGGTCAACTCCCCTGTGCTTATAACTGAGTGCTTACTTTTCTTATGGTTACAATACTATGTGCATTGCTTCCATGTACATGACTCTGGAGCCTTTCTGATCTCCCAGGAACACCCACATGCATCATACCACGCTACTGAAAGGGAACATATGGAGGACGAGGTACCTTTCGTAGATAATCTTGGCAGAAAACATGTTTCATGTAAACTTAACAGGAAAGCAGAACATAAAGTCAGTTGTTCCTTTCTTCTTTCACCCTTTCTGTTGTACCCCCCCACACACACACAAATAAACCTCACCATTGCAGTTTTGGTATTGAGAGCCCTTTTATGAAAATTATTTATTTAATTATAGAGCAAAAGCTCTAGTATTAGTTAATTCTGTAATTCAAGGTCCACAGAGGTAGTTGACCATGAAATATATCAAGTCCTTGAATTTATCCCGTTGGAAATGTGCACTTCGAGCACTGTTTGAATAGCCTGTTTGCCCTATTGTTTAGGGGCGGATTCCCGATATAGGGTCATGGGAATGGCTGAATACACAACACTCAACACTGGACAGATGAGATGAATCGCAGTTTGTTAGTCACATGCACTGGTGTTGCAGCGGGGGAGGATAATGCATGCCATGCAGAGTCACAGGAGGGCTGTACTTGGGAACAAAGTAAAGGACCAGAGGCTGTGGGAGGCAGGCTTTGTGGTACCAGGAGAAAAATGTACCCCCCTGGTTCTCATGGGATGCTGTGATTACCTTGTTTGAATAATTCTGTGGGCTGGTAGGGATAAGTAGGAATTGTGTCTGGTCCCTTCGATAAGGGGGAGTATTTGACCAGGGGATCTTATCTGCAGAACCAGAGTAGGGAGGAAAACTTGCAGTTAGGCTATTCAAGGTCTTCCTGATTTTACCAGATGTTTGGGCTGCACATAACACTGAGCCTTAATTTGGGGCCTTACTGTAGTAAATACTCATAAAAATTGCTAAATAAAAGTGAGTGAATGAATGAATGTGTTGAAAGTGGCAGAATTCTAAAACTATTCCCTGACCTTGGGCAAGACACTGAACATCTTAGCTGCATTTCAGTCACTTATAAAATGGGAATTGTAGTATCTTTTCTATTTATCTCAGGAGGTTGTTGGAGGAAATAACATCTTTAATGGATGTGGACAAGTTCTCTAATCTTTCAGTAAGCCTAAAAGGCCCTTCACAGACTACCTGTCACACACCTTAAGGGACAGGGGTGTCCCTCATGCCCCGGGCACATCGGCCTTTCAATAGAGGCTCCATGCATGAGGAGGAAGGACTCTTCATGCATGAGCAACAGAAAGTAAAGCATTCTCTTCATATGCTTTCAGAGCACCCACAAATCGAGTTGACATTTTTTTTGTTTGTTTGTTTGGTGGATGTCTCTTTGATCCCTGGCACATAGTAAGTGCTTCACAAATGTGTGTTGGTCAAATAAATGAACAGAATGTGATAGCATACATAAAAGCACACTTAGCAGTTATAAAGCCTACACATGATTAAAAGGGCAAAATTGTTATGACTTTTGCCTCCCCATTCAATTGTGAGGAGAGTCCACAACACCCTCCTCCATGCTGCCTCCCCTCTCCTAGCCACCGGCGATGGCCGTGTCTGTCTTGCAGCGTAGGAAGTCTTGATCTCGGCTAGAGGATCACAGAGCTCAGTCCCTTCTGCCCACCGCTGCCCCAGAGCTGACTTCCACCAGAGCAGACATACCGATCGCTCACACAGCAAGAGGAGAATTTTCAGCATTAATTGGTAATTATGCTTTTACAATAAAAAAGGAATTTAGCGCAACTGGCAAAGTCTAAAGGAAACTAGTTCTTTGAACTGTTCTAGGTAACAGATTATCAGGAAAATTCCTCAATGTTTTAAGAGATTTCTACACAACTTGGAGAATCTTACTGGTTGTGAGAGGCTGTGGGAGCCATTTGGCCTAATCATTTTGTTTCTAAGATGAAGGCCCAGATGAAGCTGGAGTGATATCCAGGTCTCTAGCCATACATTTTCTTTCTTCTGCTTTGACCAGTGTTATTTCACTTCCTGTGTGCACATATATTGTGTGTGTCACAGTATTGAAGATGGCAGGTCCCCAAACTGCCACACAAGGAAATGAACAGAAGCAAATCAACATAGTTTTTCAAACTCAACTGATGTGGGTTAAAACCTATATAAATTCCTGTAAATATTTTCAGGGTTTTTTTATTTTTTTTGGTTTGTTTGTTTTTTGTTTTTGTCACTAAAGTGGATAAAGCATTTTTCTTAAGGGAAGTTCTCACTAAAAGTAAATGACTGGGAAAGATATACAACAGATAGTTTTAGTGATGAATGTAGTGACCAGCACACATTGATATCTATTATGAGTTTGAACCACAGAAACTGGCATTTTGAGAGGTCAAAAACCATGCAATAAAGTTCCACTGGTTTGTGTGCTATACATGAATGAAATGTGCAGTTTCTGCCTTCAAGAAGTTTGCCCAGTGGTAGAGCATTGGCCCGGTGTGTGCAAGTCCTGGAGTTCAATTCCTGGCCAGTGCACACAGCAGAAGCACCCATCTGCTTCTCCACCTCTTTCCCTCTCCTTTCTCTCTACCTCTCTCTTCCTTTCCCACAGCCAAGGCTCCATTGGAGCAAAGATGGCCCGGGCACTGAGGATGGCTTCATGGCCTCTGTCTCAGTCACTAGAATGGCTCCAGTTACAATGGAGCAACACCCCAGATGGACAGAGCATTGCCATCTGGTGGGCATGCCGAGTGGCTCCTGGTCAGGAGCATGTGGGAGTCTGTCTTTCTGTCTTCCCGCTTCTCACTTCAGAAAAAGAAAAAAATAATTTTTTAAAGTTTCCATCTTTTTGAGAAAAACATAAAAAAACTCTCAAATGAGACAAACCATCACAAAAGAAGTGGGATTGATTAGAATGTGCATCATTATTTTAAAAGTAATGCTATTATTTACACTTCAGTGAGGTATAAATAGAATAGTTTAGTTTTGAATAAATAGTTTCAAGGTCCCATCATATTATATATACTATAAATACTTAGGTCCCATCAAATCACAATTTCCTGATCTTTAATGACATGGTTCAATTAATTCTATTGACTTTCAATTATTCAATTTGGGTCAGTCCTGTTATTATTGTTTTTTTTTCCAACACTATGTCATCTAAAACTCCCAATATTTCCATGAGGAAGATACTGTTTTTGACTTTTATTTTCCTTTTGAAAATATCTGAGATTCAGAGAAAGTAAGAGACATCTCCATGAGCATTCAGCTAGTATATGGAAAAATTTCAGCTTTACAGTCTACCTCCTATGCAAGGAGGTTGGGATTCATAATGTAAGCGATACTCAATGTCACCAACTGAGCTGGAGAATGATGGTTAAGTTGGAAGAAACAGATAGGCACCAAGCAGCATGATGAGGTTATACATATAGAATTTGGCACATGACTAAATACAAAAATCCAAAAAGAAAAAAATTTTCTCCAACTGAAATAATTATTTCTTATTTACTTTTCATTATTTCACTTTAATAAGTTGGATTTTTAAGTTACAGTTGACATACAATATTGTATTAGATTCAAGTGTACAACCCAGGGATTGCACATTTATATAACTCAGTGGTAGACAACCTGTCCCTACCGCCCACTAGTGGGCGTTCCAGCTTTCATGGTGGGCGGTAGCGGAGCAACTGAAGTATAAATAACAAGATAGATTTAACTATAGTAAGTTGTTTATAAAGATTTATTCTGCCAAACTTAGCGAAAATCCGACATAAAGTACTTGGTAAGTAATTATTAATATATATTTTAACTTGCTGTAACTCTGCTTTATAAATTTTATAAAGTAAAGTTACTTCCTTCTCTACTTTATAAATCACCATTACCCTGGAACTGGTGGGCGGTTAAAAAATTTTAATATTAACAGAGATACAAAAGTGGGCGGTAGGTATAAAAAGGTTGACTACCCCTGATATAACTTATTAAGTGAACCACCAATATAGCACCCATCTGACAGCACACATAGTTATTACCATATTACTGACTATATTCCCTATGCTGTACTTTACATCCCCATGACTATGCTGTGATTACCAATTTGTACTTCTTAATTCCTTTGCCTTTTTCACCCATCCCCTCAGCCCCCAACCCACTTGGCAGCTATCAAAATGTTCTGCTTGTTTGTTTATTTTGTTTTTTAGATTTCACATGTTAGTGAAATCACATGGTATTTGTCCTTCTGTCTGACTACTTCTTTTAGTGCAATACCCTCAAGGTCCTTCTGTGTGTGGCAGGTGGTAAGAGTTCATTTTATTCCTTATGACTGAGTCATATTTGCTTGGATATGTACACCACTTCTCCTTTACCCACTTATCTATTGATGGACAGTTAGGTTGCTTCCATGCCTTGACTACTGCAAACAATGTTGCAATGAAAAAAATAGATACATATGTCATTTTCATTTAGAGTTTTTGTTTTCCTCAGATAAATACCCAGAAGTGAAATTGCTGGGTCCTTCACTGTCTCGTGTTATAGCCTTAGTTTGAAAGTCTACTTTGTCTGGTAAGTATGGCTACCCCAACTTTTATTGCTTTTGTTTTTCTATCTATGTCTATTTTCATGAAATATCTTATTCCATCCCTTTACTTTCAGTCTCTGCGTGTCTTTTGATCTAAAATGAGTCTCTGTAGACAGCATATGCAAAGGTCTTGTTTTGTTATCCATTCAGCCAAGATATAACTTTTAATTGGAGCATTTAACCATTTGCATTTAAAGTAATTATTGATAGCTATCTCTTTATTGTAATTTTACTATTAAATATATTTTTCAATTTCTTTATTTTTATTTTTTATTTAGAACATTAAGTTTAATGGGGTGACATTGATCAGTAACAATACATAGATTTCATGTAAACATTTCTATAGCATTTGAACTGCTTATTGTGTTGTGTGCCCGTCACCCAAATTCAAATCATTTCTATCACCATTATTTGTCCTTCTTTATGCCCCTCCTCCCTACCTTCCTCTTTTCCTTTTTTCCTTTTTCTGCTAAAAGAAGATTCTTTATCATTTCTTTTTTTTTTTTTTTTTACAGGGACAGAGAGAGGGATAGATAGGGACAGACAGATAGGAACGGAGAGAGATAAGAAGCATGAATCATCAGTTTTTCATTGTGACACCTTAGCTGCTCATTGATTGCTTTCTCATATGTGCCTTGACCGCGGGCCTTCAGCAGACCGAGTAACCCCTTGCTCGAGCCAGCAACCTTGGGTCCAAGCTGGTGAGCTTTTGCTCAAGCCAGACGGGCCCACGCTCAAGCTGGCAACCTCGGGGTCTTGAACCTGGGTCTTTTGCATCCCAGTCTGACGCTGTATCCACTGTGCCACCGCCTGGTCAGGCTCTTTACCATTTTTTGTAATACTGTTTTTGTGGTGATGAACTCCTTTAGCTTCTTCTTACCTGAGAAGCTGTTTATTTGTCCTTAGATTCTAAATGATAGTTTTGCTGAGTAGAGTAATCTTGGTTGTGGGTCCTTGTTTTTCATCACTTAGAATATTTCTTGCCAATCCCTTCTGGCCTATAGTTCCTGTTGAGAAATTAACTGATGGTCTTATGAGAGCTCCCTTGTAGGTAACCCACTGCTTTTCTCTTGCTGCTTTTAAGATTCTCTCTTAGTCTTTAATTTTTGCATATTAATTATTAAGTGTCTTGGCGTGGGCTTCTTTGGGCTCATCTTGTTTGGGACTCTCTCCACTTCCTGGAATGGTATCCCTGTCTACTTTACCAGGTTAAGGAAGTTTTCTGTCATTTTTCAAATAGATTTTCAATTTATTGCTCTCTCTCTTCTTCTTCTGGCACCCCCACCTATAATGCAAACATTGTCTCAAATGCTTCTTATACTATCATGGGGGGGGGGGTGATTCTTGTTTTCTTTTTTCTATCCTAATTGGGTGCTTTCTGCTTCCTTCTTTCCAAAATGCTGTTTTGATCCTCTGCTTTTTCTACTCCACTGTCAATTCCCTATAGTGTACTCTTCATTTTAGCTAATGTATTCTTTATTTCCGACCTGTTCTTTTTATATATTTTAGTTCTGTTTTTATGCTTCCTATCTTTCTTGAAATTATCACTTAGTACATCTACTCTTCCCCTAAGTTCATTGATTGTCTCCATTTTATTTAGTTTTTTTTTTCTTTCTGGAGTTTGGTTCTGTTCTTTCATTTGGTATATGTGTCTTTTCTCCTCATTTTGGCTGTCTCCTTGTGTCTATTCCTATATATTAGGTAGAGCTGCTACATCTCCTGAGCTTGGTAGAGCGGCCTTATGTAGTAAGTGCCTTGTAAGGCCCAATGGCAAAGCCTCCTTGGTCACCCAGCTGGGCTGTCCAGGTGTCCCCCCCCCCCCATGTGGGCTATGTGCACCTCCCTATTGTAGTTGAGTCTTGATTGGTATTGGGACATCAATGAGAGGGATTTACCCAATGATCAATTGACTTTGAGGACTGACTGAGATTAGCATAGAGGACCCGCTGTGAAGGAGCTGGACTCAATTTGGCAGGGTTCTGGGGTCTCATTGAGTCTACCCCTTGACTATTTCTTGTAGATGTGGTTCGTTGGTGCTTCAGTGTGGTCTGAAGCTGTGTACTGTATTTGCTGGCTCTAGGCCTCCCAGGAGGTGCCTGCCAAGGTCAGCCACCACCTGTGCCCTATCCAGGACCACCTGTAATTAGCTAAAGAGAGATCTTCAGATGCCTGCTACCTGTGCTGGGCTTGGTGGTGCCTGGGAAAGGCCAAGCTGCAAACCAAGGCAGCTGCCACTAGTGCCAGGCCTGTGGGCACTCAGAAAGACATACAGGGCACACTGAGGCCAGTTGCTGCTTATTTGGGATTTGTGAACCTTTGATTTTAAGAAAGTCTGCAGCATGAGCCGACACAGGCCATTTGTATGGGGAAAGAGTGTGTATTGGGAAGAGTCTTGGAGAATCACCAGGGTGGACAAATATTGTGAGCCAGGTTGATGGAGACTCAGATATGTGCCCACCTGCCAGTTCTGTGTGGGAAGGCTCAGAAAGGAACAATGGCCTCTGCCAGCCCTTCTGTCCAAGAGAAAGCTGCTCCCCCAGCTCTTGGATGCCAGACAATTCAGTTTCTTCTGTGTGTCCTTGATACCTTTCAAGTCGCTGTCTCTGCTAGAGTTCTGAGGTAGTGAGTCAGAGTAAGTCAGTGCATGGGCCCTTTATGAGGAATTGCCTAGGACTCCAGCAGACCTCTGCCTCACTTAGCCATGATCGTTGCTTGGTTTCACAGCCAGAAATCATGGGAACTTCTCTTCCAGGCACAGAAACCCTGGAGTGAGGAGCCTAATATGGGGATAGGACCCCTCCCTTCTCACAGGAGGCCTTCACAGCTGAGACATCCTTCTTCATTTTTAACTGCTGCACATGGTGTGGGACTAGCCTGTTTCAAATATCTGCCCATCCTACCAGTCTCAGTGTGGCTTCTTCTTTCTATTCCTAGTTATAAGACTACCCTTCAGCTCAATTTCAGGCAGTTCTGAATGATGGTTATCTTATAGTTGTAATTTTGATGGGATTATGTGAGGATATGAGTACCATCTTGATCATCTATATCGCTATCTTGACCAGAACTGGAAAAACTATTTTTTTTAAATGATCTTTATTTATTTATTTTTTTACAGGGACAGAGAGAGGTATAGATAGGGACAGACAGACAGGAACAAAGAAAAATGAGAAGCATCAATCATTAGTTTTTCGTTGCCGCTGCGACACCATAGTTGTTCATTGATTGCTTTCTCACATGTGCCCTGACAGCAGGCCTTCAGCAGATTGAGCCACCACTTGCTGGAGCCAGTGACCTTGGGTCCAAGCTGACGAGCTTTTGCTCAAGCCAGATGGGCCCGTGCTCAAGCTGGCGAGCTTGCAGTCTCGAACCTGGGTCTTCCGTATCCCAGTCCAATGCTCTATCCACTGAGCCACTGCCTGGTCAGGCTGGAAAGACATTTTATAAACAGACAAAAAATAAAATAAAATAAAGACTTCAAGGTATCAGGTCTGGGTGATTGGGAAAATGATGTTGTCATCTAAGGAAACTTTAGAGTAAGAGTAAAACTGGCAGAAGAATGAGAGCCGAGGTGCTAGATTCAGTTATCAGCTCAAGGTCTCCCCATAGTATCAATAATGAATCCTGAAATGTGTATTTTCCAAGGATGGGAAAGCATTTTGTTTTGAAAATGTTTACCTGGCCTCACATAGCTGGTGTTTAGCTCATAGCTAGCTGCCTTAAATGACTTTTCCACACTATAATTTTCCCCCCAAGGGCACTTTAGAAATATAATGTGCCTGGCTAGCTTACTTACAGGTATAGAAAGCCTTCTGACTTCTACACTGAAGGCTATTACTATGGACGCTATTATTGACTTCTAATGAGCCCCATAGTTTCACAGACCCATGTCATTCTGCCATTATGACAGACCTCACAGAGCATGCTCTTGTAAGTTAACCAAGGTCAAGGCTGATTATGACTTGTATACCCTGAGCTGTCTATCTAATCTCATGTTTTAATACAGACATGGAAAATTTTAGTGAACCTTGAACAAATTCAACCCTACACATTGACTGGGCATCTGCTCTGGGGTCAGATACCAGCTGTGTTAAATGTAAGAGCTATGAAGCTGAATACCACATTACCTGCCTTCGGATAGCTCACAACCAAGCCTGAACATAGACTATAAAATAAATAAGCACTCTAACACACATTAAGTACTTGAGAAGATGTAGCTGTAAGGAGTGACAGAGCTGCTGATTTCCAGTGAGATGATAAAAAAGGTTAGGGAAAGAACAGCATGTTAGAATATTTAAAGGAAAGACTGGTCTATAAGGACAAGCATTACAAAAGGGTAGGTAAGATAATTACCCAGAAAAGAGGGGAGAGACCCACTCAATTTTGGAGGTTAGATTACATATCTCATTTTATTTATCACTTTTTTCCTTCTTATTGAATTATCGGCATGACACTGGTTAACAAATTATACATGTTTTAGGTGACAATTATCAACACAACATTTGTACACTGTACTGTGTGCCTCCCCCCAAGTCAAGTCTCTGTCTGTCACCATTTATCACCCCCATACCCTCCTCCACCCTTTTCCACCCTCACCCCCAGCAATCAGCACAATGTGCCCAAGAGTTTTTTCTTTTTTGTTCCTTTTATGCTCCATCCTTCCAACCCCCTCACCCAGCATATCTCATTTTATACCTATTTATTCAATTCCTTAAACTAGGAGTCTGACAGCTTGTATTTTTAGGATGCTGTATTTGCAACCTACTTAAGCATGGGGCCATGGACAAAAATATACTTCACACCACAAACCCACAAACAGTGAAATTGACAGTGTCATTTGCTATAAAGAACAAATAGTCTCCTGTTACCATAGAAATCCCCAGTCTCTTCTGTAGGAAAATATTTTACATAAAGATGTCAGACAATCTTAATTAAGAATAATAAATGAAAGAGTAATTATGGTCTCTCTGGATTTACTAACAAAGTTCATCAATGAACTTTCCAACAGGTATCTGGAAACCAAAACATTGGCATATGGAGGAATTTTCCATGCAATTAGAGTACACCACTGACATTTTATATTACCACCTTTGGCTGCTGGCGGTCTGAGCAGAATTAAATAACTGGTTATATGAAACAAAGCCTTCCATGGTGGTCAAGGTAGCAGGAGAAATAAACAAGTAGAGTATAAAGGCACACCAAACATACTTGATATAGGCAATTTCCTACAATTTTCTAGAACAAATTTATTTAAAGCCTCTCTTCAACTTGATCCTCCAAAGCACTGTAGTCATACATAGCTCAATTTTAGTAAATGTCAGTTTCATTTTTCCATCCATGTTCCTCCCACCTCCAACTCTTTGGGTGCCCTGGTATTTAAAGTTGATGGGCTTCATGAGGGCAGCGGTCAGCCTTACATTCTCCCAGGGCTCACTGTTTAACATTCAGCCCACTTACTATGTTTTGATAGAGTCAGCACGTTTAAATGTATTTTATGCCACTATTTGTAAACTGCTTAATCTTTCGCTCCCCACTTTCTTCCGTACTGTATCTCATGTTATTGTCTTGTTTTGTGTATTTCGGCATGCTTATATGTATGGACTGTTTAGTATGCGTGCTGTTCTGCTGATAAGTCCCATAAAATTCCCAACCCTCTGTCTACCTCCACAATAAGATAGTAGCCTACAGAGGACAGAAGCAAACCTGACTTCGATGTAATTTTTCTTATGATCCAAGTGTACTTAGATGACTTCAGTGAACGGTTTTGAAACTGGATTACACAAATGAGAGCTAACATCAAGTGCATTATTTCCATCTGGTCAACTGATTTCAACAGACCTGGTCAGGTAGCTTCTAACCAAAGCCAAAACAAGTTAAAGGCTACCCTCTTGATATGTGTCTAAGCCTTATTTTTAGTGTTTTACAGCTATTTCTTTATCACATACCCCATTCTGAGACCATCTCCAATCCCCTAGACAGGCTTACACCCACTTTTATACACACTCATACTAACTCGCTCTGGCCAGACTGGTGCCTCCATTCAACATGTAAACCTTGAAAGGGAGCTGACCTCTCACTTGAATTGTCTCATGAATCACTTAACCTTTCTCCTTTGGTCTGCATTAACTTTTGGGTCTTTAATGTCTTCCTCTTCACTTGATTTTATGACCTGCTCTCTCAATAAAGACTTCCCATGAAGATTTGTATGGAGATGGCTCCCGAAAAATAAATTTATATTTGACTATAATGATTCTAGTTATAACTTTAGATTTAAAATATCATACTTCAAATGCATACACATAAATAAGTGAACTAAGGGTAATCAAACTTTTAAAATTTGGGATATTCTCATATATTTTGTTATGCTAAGGTTTCTTTGGGTTTGCTTTTTGTTTTGTTTTCCTCCAATCAACAAGTAACTGCTGAAAAACTAACAAAGAATGTTAGCATTCTGTAAAGTTAGGACTGGGAACTTCCACCCATATGAGTGGAAATTATAAGATTTGTCCTTGTGGGGGGGGGCATATACTCAGCTTTTCACATGCATATGCAGGTCCTTCCTGAACTGTTTCACTGTCCCCCTGACCCTGAGCTCCCCACAATGAATAACAGCAGTCTAGAGTGACATCCCAGGATATGTCCATGTCTATTCTTCATCAGTGACCCAGAGACAAAAAATAGACAGCCTGGACAAAAGACAAGCCGAGTGTTAGTAGTATATGGAGTTCTCTGCCAGGAGATGAGCAGCATGACTTGAACACAGTCACTAAAAACAGCACAAGGATTTTAAAAATTGCAGAGAATCACAGACTCTATGAAGAGATAGGAGAACTAAGAATGGCATCCCAGAAACTACAGGAGACACAACTTGCCATAAAAATCAGAGATGTACATGAACAAAAATAACCTTTAATCAAGACCGCAATGATAAAAAACACCCATCCACATCAAGTGGGGTTCAGAGGAGGGAATTATCTAAGAACAGTGAACATAAGGAAAGGCAATGTTCCCATTAGGACTACCCCAGGCAATTCATCATGACAACATCACTGCTTATATTTTTCTAAACAGAGAAGACAATAAATAGAATCAGTGAGGGATAACAGGCTATAACGATAGAAAAACATATTTTTAGGTACCTCCAATATTTCCCCACCTTCCAACTTCTTCACTCTCTTTTGTCACCAGCTTAGGAGTAGTCTGGTATCAGTCTTTACCTTTGCACTAACTTAACTTGAAAGAAACACCCTTCTTTTCATCTTTTCACTTGATAACTCATATTCAAACTCAGGTTTTAGCTGTGATTTCTGTCTCAGAAAGCCCTCCCAAGGGCCCCACTTTACAGTAGCCAACACTGCAGGAGGTTCCGAAAGTCTCCTCTTCTCCCTGAGATCCTCACCACTCTCCGGTCTGTTGTCTCAGGCCCCTGCCCCTGCATCCTGCACCCTAGGCACCTGGAGCACAGCGGAGATCTCTACTTGACTCATCCTTATATTCCAGCATATAAGAACACATTCAATACGTGAATTCTGAACAACTGAGATAGACCTTGTGCCTATCCTACTATTCCCAAGCCCATAATTATTTGACTGTAGTGGCTCAAGGATTTTATAGGCATTAATCTATTCTTCATGTTTTATATATGTACCTTATAAGGAATATGTTTGTATATCTTTTGCTACCTCTCCCCCTGGTAATAAACCTCTGATAAAGAAATGTGACGTTGGCACAACCACTCCTCTTTAGCAGAGAAATTACGATAGCTTATTAGCATGCCCAGGAGCTCCTATCATGCAAAATGACACTACACTTATTTTGGGAACAACAGAAGGAGTGAGCCTCATGCAAGGTTTATAAAAGACCATTGGAACTGTCCAACTGAAACACTTTCATTCCAAAGAAACCGAAGGCGGCCCCTTTATCTTTTGACAGGCAAATGTTACAGTCATTCATTTTAACATTACCTTCTGATAAGCATCTGTGGTGTGTGTGTGTGTGTGTGTGTGTGTGTGTGTGTGTGTGTGTGATCCTCTGCCTCACAGGCACACTGGCCAAAACAAAGTGTCCTGACAAGAAGCTTCAAATGACAGCAGATCCAAAAGTTTCCCTGGATGATCGAGGAGGTCACTTTAGTAGTATTTCTACACATAAGACCCATGAAAATCTCAAGTCATTCTGAATGAGAGCTGCAGGAATGGCATTTTGTTCTATCTATGTGAATGAAAACATTCTAAGTTCCTCACCAGTCCCCATGTTTACAAGGTATTTGCTCTGTGAGCGGGTTTGCTGACCGAAGTCCTCACTTCCTGTATAAGGCATAAAATGCATGATTACTGGAACCCTTGCTTTAGAAAACAGTATTTAACGTCAATGCAAAACCAAAGAAAGCAAATGTCTCAGAAGGCCTTGGAGAGATCCATCATGTTTTCTCACAGGAATAAGTCCTAAAATGCAATTCAGTTGTGTCTGTATTGATGCCTAGGATGAAGTAATCACAGATGCGCTTACTGAATTTGCAGGTACCGTTGGCTTTGCTGGTGTGCCAATACTGTAAATGACTGGATAAATTTCAAAATTGTAATCAACTAAAAATGGATCCCAAAGGAAAAAGAAGAAATACAAAAGATAGAAGGATCGAATATAATACGAGAGTGCCTGCCTTACTCATATTCTCTCTCTAGCTCTCTCTCTTGTGGGGAGGGCTGCATGCCCTCCTTCTCACACACAAACCGAGATTATGTCTAATTCCAATTAAGTGAACAAACATTTACTGAGTACCTGCTCTAGTACTGTGCCAATTAAGTATATAAACATGAAGAATATAGTCTCTGACTATAAGAAGCTTATATGCCTTATTAAGTATATACACTAACCAAGAGTCACAAGTGAGGGTCAAGGTGTGCAGATGTTCATAGGGACAGAGCTCAAGAGTACATGGGAGAGACTGAGGCTCAGGGAAGACTTTCAGCAGGAATTTACATTTAAGCTAAGTGGGTTTTTTTGCCAAGCAGGTGAAGGGTAGAGGAAAATTCTAAAAATGCCTAAGAACAAACTGCAAATCAAAGGTGAGTGGAAGAGCAAGCAGCCCTCTACGAGTCTCGATGAGGCCTGTAGACTGTGGACTCCAGGTAGAAGAGTGGGAAGAGCTTAGATGATGAAAGGCCCCAAATGCTCAGCTAGGGAGCTAGGTATCATGCAGCATCTTTGGAAGGGTTTAACTGTAGCAGCGGCAGCAATGACTAAGCTTTCCAATGACCCCTCTGGCCAACAGATGAAGGGGAATCAAACTGGGACCATGACAGTTATTCTGAAGAGTAGATTCAGAATCTGAAAGGGTGTTAGTAACTCAGTTTTTATGTAGAAACTTCGCTGCACCGAGGGCTCAAAACACTGTTATGTTGCACATGGTAGACAGTCAAAAACATGCATTAGCTTAGCTGGAAACAACTGGGAAGTCTGAAAGGGTTAGAAAGTTCTTTTACAAAGAAAAATCTGTTTCACACATTGGAAAATACCTTTGAATCTTACTAGTATCTTCAAATAATTTTTGTTTCACAGGCAGACTAAACTAGAGAGTGTGGATCTTCCAGGCAGGTCAAACCTAGCATGACTGGTAGAAAAAAAAAAATCAAAATTAAGAAATGTAGACCCGGTTACCGAATTGCCATTAGAAATGGGGAGGTCCGGGTTGGGAACAGTAGGAGGAATGGATAATCACTCAGAGTGCTGGCAGAAGTAAAATTTGTTATTTTATATTTCAGAACACTAAAAAGAGTAGAGGATAAATATAATATACATAATGTACTGCTCTATTTAGCTTAAAAGCTAAAGCTTTACAAATATAATTGAAACCCTGTGTAGACTTTCCACTCCATTTCTCTTCATATATCACTACCCAGAGTTTCTCATTTTCTTGCATGCTTTCCAATATATTTACTCCATGAGACTATCTCCAAAAATAATGCATAATAATGTTTGGTGTTTTGAATATTATTTAAATGATGTACATAATATAAAGAAGCTGGCTTTTCTGAAGCCTCCATTTCCCTTCAACAGTATGTTTTCTGAAAGTTATTTCTACTGATAAATGTAGTTCTGGTGTGTTTGTTCACAGATATACAGAATTCAGATGCATGAATATATTTCACTATGTTTACTCATTCTTCCAGAGGTAGACTTTTACACTGTTCCCAGTTTAATAGAATCAACATTGTAACAAACTTTTGTGCTCTTCCAGGAGAGTTTTCTCTGGTATTCATTTCTGTTAAGTGCATTTTTAACTCTCCTTTACTAAATATGGTTGAATTGTTTTCCAAAGGTGTTGAAATAATTTACACCCGTCCCAGCAGTGCTGAGTTTTTATTGCTTCATAGCCTCAAAACTACTTGGTAGGAACCAAATTTAATTTTTACCAAATTGATGGGTGTGAAATGGTTCTTATAGTTTTGTTTCCCTGATTGCTAGTGAAGGTGAGCATTTTTTTTTTAATTTAACTTATTGGGGACACTGGTTAACAAAATTATACAAGTTTTTGGTGCCCAATTCTACACTACATCTTTGTACAACACATTGTGTGTTCACCCCCACCCCCACCCAAGTCAAGTTGTCATCCATCACCATCTATCTCATCTCCCTTATATCTTCCTCGACCTACCACTACTCACCGCCCCCTCGGCACTTACCACACTGTTGTCCATATCCATGAGGTACTTTGTGTTCTTTCTTGTCCTTTTTGCTCAATTCTTCCACCCCCCTCACCAGCTGCCACACTCCTCACCGACAGCTGTCAGCCTGCTCTCTATGTACAAGTTTGTCTCTATTTTGCTTGTTAGTTCATTTTGCTCATTAGATTCCACGTACAAGTGAAATCATGTGGTACTTGTCTTTCCCTGCTTGACTTATTTCACTTAGCATAATGCTCTCCAGGAACAACCATGTTATCATAAAAGATTTCCTTCATTTTTTACAGCAGTGTTGTATTCCATTGTATAAATGTACCACTGCTTTTTTATCCACTCATCCACTGATGGAGAATTGAACTCCTTCTAAATCTTGGCTATTGCAAACAATGCTGCAATAACACGGGGGTGCATGTATTCTTTAGAATTAGTGTTTCAGTATTCTTCAGATAAACTCCCAGAAGTGGATTCACTAGGTCATAAGGCAATTCCACTTTTAATTTTTTGAGGAAATTCCATACTGCTTCTCACAGTGACTGTACCAATCTGCATTTCCACCAACAGAGCACAAGGGTATCCTTTCCTTCACACTCTCACCAACACTTGTTGTTTGTTGATTTATTGATGATAGCCATTCTGACAGGTGTGAGATGATATCTCTTTGTGATTTTAAATTTGCATTTCTATGATAATTAGTAATGTTGATCATCTTTTCATAGGTCAATTGGCCACCTGTGCATCTTTTCATGTTTACTGACCCCTTTGGTTTACTCTTCTGTAATATTCTTAGTCAAGACTTAAGTCCATTTTTGGGGGGGATGATTATGTCATTTTTTTGTATAATTTCTTTTTATATGTCAATGCTAATCCTTTGTTTTGAAACTATAGAAAACAAATTATTTTTATATATTCCAGCCTTTGAAAATGCTCATACTCTTTGACACAATAATTATACTTCAGTGAATTAAAGATAAGATAAATAAAAGTGTGTTAAAGATTTAGGTTCCAAAGATGCTCATCAAAGTATTGTTTACCATGACAAATATAACAAGCAATATACTTAAATAATACTCATAAAAAGAAAAATATATTAATTTCTGCAACAGAAACATATTGGTATAGCCATAAAATAGACATAATATAGACATTAGAATTAACATTTATAGAAGAATACTTAATGTATAGGAAAATGCCAAAAACATATTAACTGGAAACAGTAGACTGCAAAAGCTTCTCAAGGAAAAATATGACACTAAATGCAATTATTGGTAATATACGAAATTATATTTTCTTTGTTTTATTCCTATATTTTTTCTAAAATTTTTATAAAGGACATTAAACACTTTTTTAAAGCTATGCATATAAATATAAAAGGAAGACTCTTTCAGAACTGGACTATAAAGAGAAAAATTAATCTAAAAAACAGAATTTTGAAAAGAACCAGATTAAGAGGAACATTAAAAGCTACAAATAAGACCAGTGTGCACATGTATGTGGGTTTTCCATTCCCAAAGCCAGATATTTCAGCCAAACCCACAGAAAATGATCACTCTTGGATCACTGCTGTCTCACCTAATGGAAAATAATAACCCCCAAAGTTCTGTGGGTTCCACATACAGCAGGGCTCAGTGTTTCCCAAAGGACTTACGATCTAAGTAAGACAGATGAGACAATTAAGACAAACAGACAAGGGATGAGAAAGGCAATTTGTACCCCAGTCGTAGATTGGGCATATGGTTTCTATGTCTATGCTTACATTTCAGGACAGTTTAGGGAGAGTCAAGCCATATCCAAATAGAAAATATAGCTAAAACTGGATTCTGAGGGTTTTAAAATGAGAAGTAGATTTTGTATAGCTGATATAGAAGATACCAACTTGGAAGGAGAAGACTGATTTTAAAATATTTTGACCCCAAAGTGTGATGGTGTGAACCACTGGTATACTATCTTTAGTTTATGAAATATTTGGTTTTAGTTTTCCAGAATTTTGAATGAATCAAGGTCAAATGTGAACTAGTCAACTGCAAACTTCGATCACAGTCATACTTGGATGAAACCTTGGGCACATTTCTCAACCTCTTCAGCCTTAATTTCCTTATCATAAGAATGTAAATACCTGACCAGGTGGTGGTGCAGTGGATAGAGCATCGGACTAGGATGCGGAGGATCCAGGTTTGAAACCCTGAGGTCACCAACTTTAGCATGGGCTCATCTGGCTTGAGCACAGGCTCAACAGCTTGAGTGCAGAATTGCTGGCTTGAGCATAGGATCATAGACCTGACCCCATGGTCACTGGCTTGAGTCCAAAGGTCGCTGTGTTGAAGGGCAAGGTTGCTGCTTGAGCAAGGGGTCACTGGCTCTGCTGTAGCCCCCCCCCCCAGTCCAGGCACATATAAGAACACAATCAATGAACAACTAAGGTGCCACAACAAAGAATTGATGCTTCTCATCTCTCTCCCTTCCTGTTTGTCAGTCCCTATCTGTCCCTCTCTCTGACTCTCTCTGTCTCTGTCAGAAAAGGAAAAAAATAGAATGGAAATAATCAAGTATTAACCTTGCATGGCTATTGCACCTTTAGAGATAATGAAAATAAACACTATGTGTGGCATGTTGAAGACATTCAATAAAATAAAAATATTAATCCCAGGAATATGCTGTTTTTTTTCCCCAGTTCGAATTAGAGCATCATGGGATAACACAGCCCAGATATTTAACTGCTACAAAAGGTAAACTAAACAAAAGTCAAATGGCTTTGATTAGAAGCTGATTAGCAACACCATTTGGTTTCAAGTTTTATTTTTTTCTATTTAGAGTATATTTTAAATAACCACAAAGTAGAACAATTTCAAAGATACTATATAAAAAGGAATCATGCATCGTCAAAGGTGAAATACTAGCAATCCTGTTTCTTGCCCATGTAAAATATACAATTAATATTTTAATCTAGCTCCTAAAATAGTATCCAACCATGTCTCCTTTGTCTTGCCAAGAAGAGACAGATGGTGAATCAGCTTATAAATCAGCCCCCAAAATTCTTGAAGGCAAATAAGTGCTTTATAAATCAGGGTTTTAAAAAGGTCTCATTTTTATAACAGTTATTACTTTGAAGCAATATTTCCCTAATTATATTCATAAACATTAAACAGGGCTAATTTATGAGTTTCCGAACAATTTCGGGGTTTTGAATGAAACAATCAAAATCCCACATGCCTGCCTTTTCTCTTTTAATCATCGCTAACATATACAATGACCTTGAACAGCCCTATGGTTCGTTAAGCTATGACCCCCATAGACAATGAAGCCATGCTGAGAAATTATTATTCAGCTTTAAAACTCAGAATACATTTGAAAATGTCTTTAGGATGACAAGACACCTTGGTGGTTTGACTATGGCCTCACAGCCAAGAAAAATAAGTTATTAAAGGGGAGAATGACTTATAAAGGTTGCTGCAAAGCCTCTAAACACCCCATCTCTCCCTCTCTCTTTCTCTCTTTTTCCCTCTCTCTCTCTCTCTCTCTCTCTCTCTCTCTCTCTCTCAGACACACACACACACACACACACACACCTCTTCCAAATGCTTTTTGCCTTTTTGCTGACCCCCCTCAGGGTCTTACAGGAAAAAAGGGATAATTAAGCTACATCTCTTTTTGGAATATACTGAGCCAATGAATTAATGGTGCTTTAAGAAGGGAAATATACAACAGAACTTTCTAAGGCATCTATCAAGTTTATAAAGCACCATGTTAGGCCAACGACATTCAAATCTATTTCATTGCATTATACAAAAATGTGTGTACTGTTTTCTAACCAGACAATGGAAAGTGAAATTTCTATAACAAGGTATGTGGCACCAGAGTTACTTCAGGTAGTGACTCTTGTGTTATTACAGGGCTACAGTTCGTGATCTACGCACAGCTCTAAAATCCCAAGAGCTCTGAAAACTCATTTAACTTAAAAACCTAAAATCTAACGAGAAATCATTTAATGATTAAACCCAACCTGGCCCAATTTGAGGTTATTATACTCAGCCCACCAGTGTGACACTCCATATGTTTTGCCACTGAAATACCAAAGTGTTTGATTACAAGCAACTGCCCTAGACCCTGTTGAGGATGTCATGCACATGTCGCAGTACATGCCCCCTCTCTATTGCCTTCCAAAAACCCTAGGGAATTCTAAATTCTGAAACACATCTGGCCCCAAGGGTTTTGATACAGGACAGTGGACTGGTGTTATCATTTGTGTTTTCCTTTCTTCTACTAGCAAAGGAGAAGGAAGTTAATGCTGCAGCCCAAGGGGAGAAACAGTGAAGTCCCCAGCAAAAATAGGCAGTTCCCAGGTTACAAACGAGGTAGATCTGCCGCTTTGTTCTTAAGTTGAATTTTTATGTAAGTTGGAACAGGTACATTTACCTACTAAATGCAAGTTAGGTACATGTTTATCTTAACAAAGTATTGACTTTTTACCTTTCTGTGCATATAAATACTTAACATTTTCAAATACAACGTTAAACAATCTTGGATGATGCAGAAGATGATGGACTTGTTGGAGAGGATGGGACTCGTATTAAAGAGCAGGTTTTATTCTGCTGTTGGAGTCAGTTTCTTGAAGTTGGCATCAAGGAAGTTTTGCACAGAGCTTTTCTTTTCCTCATCATAAATGGCCCAGTAGCATCTCAGGTCTTTGGTAACTGTACAGTAAACTTTGGTGAATCTCTCAGTATCAGGATCTTGCTCCTCTAACTTTGGCATTCCTGCTTCAATGAGATGAAAGGCATCAGCTAACTCATTTGCAGAAAACTTTTTAGGTGCTGGAGTTTCTAGGTCCTTGTTTTCCTTCCCAAATGCGATCATCTGCTGCTCTAGTTCCATAAGGTTTTCATTGGTTATTTCTTTGTCATGGGAGTCAAGTAACTCTATGATATAATTTTCACTGATGTCCAACTGCAGTTGACCAATAGCCCTTATGGTGCTCTGTTCTTAAATACAAGTTATATGTAAGTTGGATGTTTGTAAGTTGGAGACTTACAGTATTTAAACATGGAAATGCTGTTGCCTCCAGATTATAGGGCACTGTGGTATGGTCTGCCCTTAAGAACACTTAATGATTCAAATGAGTGGTTCATTCTGGGCACATGATGCAAGCATAGCCCAAAGGAACTGGAAATGGGCTACAAACCAACACCAAGGAACATAGATGGGATTCAAATGAGACCCGTACATACACAGACATGATTAACTAAATTATACTTAGGAGAAAAGATATCGTATTGAGGACCAGTGAGTGAGGTCCTGATGGGTTTGCATCTTGACTCAGAGTAAGAATGAAAGCTGGGATTGTGACTCTACTGATTAACCCAGAAAAGGGGAAGTTTGCACAGAAGAATCAAGACAGTAACTAAAGGGCACCTAATGTATGTGAGCATGAGAGTGAGTGTGTGTGTGTATTCAAAAAAGAGAAGGGGAAATTATATGTCAAAAGACATCAGTAAAGAAGGCAAATACATGACACCTTTGGCAGGCCAATTGAACAGGGACAATGGGGACACACTGAAGACGCTGAGTGCAGAGATAATAGATTAAATCACGAAATCACGGTCTCAGAACCAAGAAGTAAAACTCCAACAATCCAAGATCTTGAAAACATTTTCTTCTTATCTACATAACCACCTCAATTTTAGGTTTTTAACTGCTTGTTTTCCATTTTCCTTTTCCATCCTCTGGTTTCACTGTATAATTGATAACAGTAATAAACATCCTGTACATGCATATAGACAGTACTTTACAATTTAATAAATATTTCATAACATGTCTTTTTTTTGAGACAATAGTGTTCCAAGGACAAGTGTTATTATCCCTAAAAATAAAATAAGTGTCAGAGTTCAAATCACGGTTGGTTTGATCATTTCTACCTTGGATAAATTAGTTAAGCTATTAAAGCCTCGGGGTTCTTTGTATCTGGAAGACAAGAAAAGTACTACCTACTGTACAGAATTTTAACGGAATTAAATGAGGCAATATACATGAAAGTGCTCTTCAACACTTATTAACACCACAGCCCTGTGACCAGCATCTGTGACTATGGCGATTACTAAATCTGTGACTTTGTTCACATTTCACTCTTAGGCATTACCTCCAATCTTTTCTCTCCTCTTCCACCAACAACAATTTATTTTTGAAGGCGGTGCTTTATAACATAGTCAAAATCAGTACCTAGGAAGCCTCAATTCAATTTTCACTTTAAAATAATTCTGATAATTGCATTGGCTTAATATGAACTTTCTGGCATAAAGCAAAACTGTAGCCTAGCAAGACACTCAACATTTAAAATGCAATTCCATTAGCTTGCAATTAGTAGTTTTCACACGTACAGGAAGAATAAATTGATTTAGCACTTTCCTCCTGTCCACAGTAATACTGAAGATTTTTTTTTCCTTGACGTTATTGTACCCTGGCTGCAAATATTAGTCACCCTAACTGCATATCACATAAATCAAATAAGCATTTCCTCCCTCCATCCCACTCCCCCCATAATCACGTTGGCAGCTGCTCCAGCATGTTTCAATGGCCATCCACTGGAACTCATTAAGAAAGCATTATGTATAGTAAATTAAAATGCAAGGTCTATGATCTGAAGACAAAAAGATGACAAAGCTTATCTCATGTACGTTTTGGCCTCCTCATTAGCTCTCAGAGTTTAAATGGCATTGTCCTCTCAAACAGGTCCCAGAACGTATTTATTTATTATGAACCGAGCGAAGTCACACGACATTTATATGCTAGAGACATTTTAACATTCCAAAAAAAAAAATTTAAACGGAAATTGAAGCCTTACGTTACGGCCCGGGGACATTCTAAGAACTATTCAGAAGCACTTATTTTTCCTGCTCAGCTTTTCAGTGTTCTTCCACAACAATCAAATCCATCCACTTCAGCATTACCTGCTCGTTCATGACTATTAGTTGCAACGCTATTATTTCAAATGAGAAATTGAGGTCGTATAGGCCTTTCAAGGGGCGCTACATTTCCTTCTGCTGAGGCATCCATGCCATGATAGCTGTTCCCTTAGTGTTCCTATGGTCGAAGGCATCCCTGCTAAGGGGAGGAGAATGTAGACCTGTGGTAAGCCCAACAATTCCCATACAAGAAACAACTGAAGAGTGGGGGGATGCTGACTTGGAAAACTAAAGTGATGGGGAATGGGCTCTCTGCCTTCAGATATGTCAAGATGGCAGCCTCAATCAAGGATGAGACCTCCCCTGCAGAAACCCAGAGGGACCTATACCCAAGGGCTAATAATTAGAATGTGCAATTGGCTTGCTATAAGAAAGAGCATTGTGACAGAGTTGTGTACTGTTTAGATGACTGTCACTTACACAGAATATTAAAGGAGTAATCTCTCTCCCAGGTGGAATTAGTTGACTGAAAATGCCTTTCCAATTACTGGGCCCTTCCAGGTGCTGAGTGCTAGTCTTCCTTAAAGCACTAGTTGTCCTTTACATTGCTGACAGCAAACCTAAAGATGACTATCGTCTTTGGGTCCCCAGCTTCTAACACATGGGGTGGCACACATTTATGAAATCAGCATCTGAGCTTTATTGAGCACTTATGTGCTAAGTTTATGTGTCATCACATTCATGTGGTTGCACCAGAAACTTAGACAGTATTATTTCTATTTGACAAGTGGGGAAACAGAGGACCTATTGTGTTTAGGTAATCGCCCAAAGTTACACAGTCAGGAAGGGGCTGAGAAATGAAAATTATGTTTTTCTACCTGTAAAGTTGAGGCACGTATCCTCTGCAGTCCTGCAGTCGACAAGCCCCAGCACAGATCTGGGTGCCAGAGACCTGTGTAAGGATAACCTGAGGCCTATATTAGATACACAGATTCCAGAAGTTAACTACACAAGCTAACTGAGTGAGTCTCAGTGGGAACCAAGAGCTGATATTTTTAACAAACTCCCCAAGTCAATTTGGATGATAATAGAAATAGTTACCACTTATTGAACACTTACTAATTGCCAGTGACTACATTAAGTGCTTTACATGAAACATTTCTTTTCATAGGAACTCTATAAGGTAGGTTATAGTATTATCCTCATTTTACAGATGAGGAACCTGAACTTTGGAGGCTTGCAGAGTCTTCCCCAAGGTTACACATGTTGTTACCTCACAGAGCTTGGATTTGTACACAGGCTGCTCTGTTCTGGAAGTGGCCCCTTAACCACTGTGCAACATTAGCTCCCCAGAACACGCCCATGACTTGATAATATGCAAAAGAATATTGCCACTCACTAGTCCAGAAAGGCTGGTGTAAACCTAGAGCATCCCAGAAATGATATTTTCACAGAGTATATAAATGTGGTCAGTCTTACACGTTTGGTAGGCATCTCTTAAATGCAGGGACAAATATTTGCTCCTCTATGAAGCTTCTCAAAATACCCACGAAAAATAAACTTCTCACTCTACCATGCTTCCAAAGTACAACAAACCACCTTCGATCACACAGAGAATGAAGCAGGAATGAAGCATCTCTGTACTGGCCAAGGGATGCGTGGGTTTTGGTGTTCAGTATTGTTCTCAGCGCACAGCAGACACCAGCACATGCTTGTGTAGGAGAATAAGGGTAAAATATGTGCCAAATGGGCAACAGGTTTGGCTGCAGAAGAATGGTGTTTCTTTCTGAGACAAAAGAGAAATGAGAAGTTGGAAGTTCTGTTGGCCAGAGACTAAAACAAACACTCTTCTATCCTTTTACATTTTATTGAATTTTCAACTCCTAAAACAATTAATTTTCCCCCTAGCTTTACTGAGCTGTCATTGACATAAAGTGTGTAAGTTTAAAGTATATTTAACATGATGATTTGATATATGTATATATTGTGAAATGATTACAATAAGGTCAGTTAACACATTCATCACTTCACATAATTATATGTGCGGGTGTGTTGAGAACTTTTAAGATCTACTATCTTAGTAACTTTCAAGTATACTGCATAGTTAACCATAGTCACTATGCTATTTATTAAGTGTATATTAAGTCCTCAGAATGTACTCATTTTTGTCACTGGAAGGTTGTACTCTTTGACCAACATCTCCCCAATTCCCCCACAACCCAGCACCCTGGAAACCAGCAATCTACTATCTGTTTCTATAAGTTTGGACTTTTTTAGATTCCACATATAAATAAGATCATACAATATTTGTTCTTCTCTGTCTAAGTCATTTCACTTAGCATAAAGCCCTTAAGGTTCATCCATGTTTTTGTAAATGGCACAATCTTGTTCTTTTATAAGGATGAATAATATTTCAGTATAGGTTATATGTATTCCACATTTTCTTTATTCATTGCCTTTGTCCATCATGTATAGACACTTAAGTTGTTTCCACATCTTGGTTATAAAACACAATTCTTAGTGAAAAGCATCAACAATGGAGAATCAGTCACTGAATCAGGATGTCAAAGCCTGAAAGCTAATTAATAATTTAGATTCTGAAGTCTCCTGCATGAGTAAAGACATGACTCTGGGTAAAACATGAACAAAGCCTTCTGAGCTTTCTTGAAGAATTAAAAGGGAGGAGATCGCACTTCGTGGAGGTTCTTTATATAGTCATCCACTTTCCCCTAGGTTCTCTCTTCCCCTTGGGGTTTGCTCACTTTGTTCCAGTCTTCCTCTGCTATTTCTAAACACAGGAGGATTACGACTATACCTTAACACTTCAGATAAAATGTTAAAGCTAAAGTGAGCTGGCACTTTCTTTATGAGACAAGGGAAAGAAAGTAAACTAAAGAAAATATAAGTAATATAAAACCACTCACGTATTCAGAGTATGGGATTCTGGTCCTTAGACTCCCAGTGGATACAGCAAAGAGCTTTTCCGAGTCCCAAACATCTTTGCAGGTAGACCAGTACCCAAGGGGGAGTATCATCACGGCATTCCCTGCCTTTTCCTCAACCAGGTTGGTTTCTGCTACCAGCACATCTTCTTGGACACTAAGGATTAGTTTATATCACAGTATTTATTGAGCCCCATGCTAGTCACAAGGAATACAAACGAACATGCAGGACACAGTCCTTATACTTGTGGCATTTTCAGACTCCAAAACTAGAAACAAGCATCTACTAAAGAATGAGGGAAGAAGCTGGGGTGCAACATGGTGGACAAGAGGGAGAGAGAAAGTTTATCAGAACAGATTACTTCTAAACTCCATCCTAATTTGGCCTCTGACCTTAACCTTCAGGGGCCTCTCTATTCTGGCCCCTGTCTCCCATGCCAGCCCCTCTCTTGTGCCTTCCCTCCTTCACCACCTCCCTGCTCCATTAGCCACTCCATTGCTGAAACACACAACCTTTTTTTCTGACTTTGGCTCCTCACCTCTGCTTGGAGTTCTCTCCCGATCGCATCGTGTGGACCAATACTTCTTATCCGGTCTCAACGTGAATGTTGGCTCTGCATGTGGCTATTACTGACTGCTCTGAGGCAGGTTTTCTACCACCACACCTCACATTTTCTTTCAAAAACACAAAGTTCTTTTTTAACATGATGCTTTGCATTTTGTAAAAATAAATTAAATAAATAATCTGTTTGTCCTAATTTTTAATAATGTGTCTACTCTGATTTTATGTGTTTTTCATCTGATTTTGTCTGTCATTACTTCCAGACCATCAACTCAATAAATGTGGTGACTATGTCTGGTTCAGTTAGTACCACATAACCAGGCAGAGTGGGGAGGAGGGGGCAGTATATGAGGCAGCAGGGATGGCATGAGTAACACTCCTGTTTTTTACCTCTCATCACAAAGACAAATGCAAAGCATGTTCTGGGACTAGGCTGAGACAGTGAGGTGCCTGTCTCACATGCAAGTTCTTCACAATCTAGAGAGATAAAATCCTAATGCAACATTTAGAAATATATAAAATTAATGCAATCCACAATACATAAAATTATGAACATGTTAAACAAAGACAGAATTGGCATGCTGAACCTAGTCATAGGTTCCAATATGGTTAGGCATGGCACACCCCTTCAATACCGTTCAGAACAGAGAGGACCTCCTGTTTGGTTTCTGGATGACTTCACAACTCATCTGTAGGGCAGTGGTGAATGGTGCATCTCGAGAGGAGTCCTCACCCATTCACAGAGAACAATCCTGTATCATAAAGCTTCCTATTTTGTGTCTACAACATAATTATACTTTAGCTATAGGACATCCATAGCATAGATCTAATGAGAGTACAAACACTGGGTACAGGTGTTTTGTGTGCGACTGAGCATGTCTCTGAGAGTATAAAGGTCACTGCCTTGCTGCATGATTCTAAGTTTCATCTATTTGTTTTACAAGCAATGGTGGCTTTGGGCTGGTAGCAAACTATCACTGGGCCACAAGCAAGGACGCATACTTTCTAATACTCTTTTTAGAAAGTTTCCAATTTTCATACAAATGCTCTCTTGCCTATAAATATGCCACTCTTGAATAAGTGAAATCCAACCAACACTCACTGTCACAGATAAGAAAGCAGCACTCCCAGTCCATTCATTTGCGTGATTCTGACAGCTGCGTAATTAGTCCAGCCCTACCTCGTGCCTGTAGTTTGGAGCTGGACCTGCGCAGAACATGACAATGCAGGGATCGCTGCTACGCTTCAGCAGAGATCTGATTTCCCAAACGGCACCTCCCTCTGGAAAACATCACTCATTTACCAGAAAATAAAAACACAACAAGCTGCCAGAGACCAGACAGGAGCTTAATTATCTACCCTCTCTTTCATATGTGGATTCAGTATGTATGCCTCCCTTCCTCTTACCTCTGAAAGAGATACAAAATCCATTTCCCAAGACTCACTTCACAGAGTATTACTAAAATTAAGTTATGCCCAAACATCGAATGACGGCATCACTGGAGGTAAAAAGAAGACAGAGAACAGTCCTTCTTTTAAGCTGGCTAATAAATAGGTCTCTGGCAGCAAGAAACACTGGACTAAAGACAAAACAAAGGAAAACATATTCTTTTCTTTACCCTGCACTAATTATAGCTCCTGTTGCTAGATATGACATTTTGAAGGAGCTCCAGGCACGCAGACAAGGCAGGCAAAGTTAAAGATCAGCTAGCATTTGAAGCAACGGCAAGAACGCTTCATTTCCTACAACAGTTGGATCCCCTTTCTTGGTCCCCGAGGAAATGTGGGTTTGATGTTTGGCCAGATAGATGCCTAATGACATCAAACCCTTTGTGGCCGTTGCCCTTATTAAGCAAGTAAGTCAATCCCTGTACCTCTAGATGAGCAGGAAGTGAATGAGATCCCCCCAACCCCCCTCCTTGGACGGGAAAAGGTTTGACCAAAATTATCCATATAGAACTTTACATTCATTCTATCATCAAGTACTTCTGTCCACCTCCTTGGCTCCAGGCACAAAAGTAAAGTTGGAGTTTCAAGGAACATGAGGAGCTTATCTAATGGAATGTGACAACAGCCCAGAAGGTAGGACACATGGAGTATTATTACAGTAATATGGAAGAAAACTCTACAGCTCAGGGAGAGCCACACTAGATTCAACCATGCTGCAAAGCCAGCAAGGAGCAGAACCAGGCTCAGAAAGCTGCTCCTTCACCTTCTGTCATTCTTTCTCTTTTGCCTCCAGAGCACCACAGTAGCAGCTTTCAGAGTGAAGTGGAACACCCTAAAGGTGAGTGGATGTACCAAGCCCTGCCCTGAGCCTGAAGCCATGGGCTGTGAAGACTGATTCATACTACTGCACTTGCACACACCGATGCCGCCTCATTCAGCCACTTAACCTTCCTGAGCTGTGCTCTAACGGGTCATCATACTGCTAAAGGACAGGTGGTTCCACACCTCTCAGCAGACCATGCTGCAGTAAAGTTCACAAGATTGTTACACAGGGCTGTCTGCAATTCAAAGTTGTCAGCAGACACCTTTTTGACACAGAGATATATAATCAACTCTTTTTTTTAATTTATATTTTTAATTTATAGTATTGACATGGTTTCAGGGTCCCACTCACTATAATACTCTCTACAGACCACATCGTTCCCTGCCATGACCCACACGAAGTCTCATATTACACATAATTCCCAGGTTACGAACAAGATAGGTTCTGTAGCTTCAAAAATGTTTAGATATTTATATGCATAGAAAGGTAAAAATAAATAATATGTTACGACAAACATCTAAGTTGCATTTAATAGGTAAATAGACCTGTTCCACCCTACATACAAATTCAACTTAAGAACAAACCTACGGAACCTAGCTCATTGTAACCCAGGGACCGCTTATATGGTAAATAGCTGCAAATTTGCCTAAAATCCAGTTTAGCAAGTTATTAAGTGGCTGTCCTTGGTCCTCCAGAGGGCACATACAGTGTTGGCTGATGAATTTTGTTGAATGAAGGCAATGGGCTAAACACTGACGGACCCACAGCAAGGACTCCAGTGTCCTCTGTGGGGCTGATACCGGCTGTGCCTCCAGCCTGCTCAGCCTGCTCAGAACCAATGCCATGCAAAGTGCTGCTGCTTCTTGTCATGTCTCTCGCTAGCATACCACACCCCATAAACCCACCATGTAAAGCATCTCTGGAGAAGCCAATAAAAGGTTATATATATATCCTGAAAACGACGTTCACAATAGCCCACACCATTTTAGAAACTGAGCCAGGAAAGGACAGAAAGGCAGGTGACTGCTATGGCCGAGGAGGAAATGGCAGAGATAAGGGGTGCAGATAAGAGCACTGGGTTTCTCAGTGTCATGGCAGATGACAGAGAACAAGCTGGATCTCCCTGTTACACTCTTCCCTACTGAGCAAGTGATGGAGAAAAGTATGTGCTACCGGTCCTGGAAACGTAAAGAAAATGATTCTGTGGCAAGTGGAGCTATCTAACCTACATACACAGGGGAAGAGAGTACAAGTAAATGTCAAAACCCACAAGAAGCCAGGGAAGTGCAGCTTCCAAATATAAACTAATGGCCATTATGTTATTTATTATTCATTAGGTAGGCCTGTATGGTGCTACTTACTGCTTCAAGTCCCCAGGACAAAATACAGTAGAATTCCATTAGTTAAAATACTTAAAGGAACCAAGCTGGCATACCACCGTCTCATCATAGCACTGTTTACTATAAAAGGTAAAACAAACAAACAAACAAAACAAACAAACAAACAAAAAAAAAACAGGAACAATCCCAAAATAAATGGTATCTTGGGAGAAAACTAGAGATTTTTGTCTGGTCATGCGCAGCAGGCTTTGAAGAGAAAGGTGGTGCTTTCTCCCAGCCATTGGCCAGGTGAGAGACAGGTAGACTGCAGGCTTAATTTTGATCCAGTGGTGTAAGATATTCTAGGTTGTTTATTTTAATGTGTAATTATATTAAATGTAAATTTAATCCTGTATTAGATTGATCTGGGTAAGTAATTTTCAATGGATTTTTTAAGGTCAGGCTATCTACTGATTTTATTGATTAGCATTTCTTCCCCCTTTTTCTGGGCATCCAAAGTGGGACAGGGTCCTCTTTGCAAAGCAGCTCACAGGCAGCTACCTGAGGCTCCCCAGAGTGATCCAAGCCACGAAATTACAGCTAGCCTCTCAGAGCCCATGGGAGCAAGCCTCTCCAGGCCACATGGGGTATCTCCCATCTGAAGCGTGCTTGCGTATCCTCTTGACCTGTTTTATTCTTATTTATTATCCAAAACATCTGTTTCAAGGTTTCAAGCTAGCCCAGCTCACAGAGCTTTAGGCCCTTCCTCTGACCTCTTAGGACAAAGGTTCATGGATCCAAAGGGAAATGGGCTTAAGGGACTAGCACTGCAGGGAAGACTTCGCCTGTTAACGAAGGTTCTTCTTTGCCTTCCTCTGCAGGACTGATGCACTCAGCTTTGCTTGCCTTGTCTGTCCTCTCTTATATCGTTTGTTGTTGTTGTTAAGTGACAAAAGGGGAGACAGTGAGACACACTCCCACATACTCCCCAACTGGAATTCTCTAAGCAACCGCAATCTGAGGCCAATGCTCCGACCAACTGAGCTATTCTCAGTGCCTGGGGCCAATGATTGAACCAATTGAGCCACTGACTGCGAGAGGGAAAGAGAGAGATAAGGGGGGTGGAGGGAAGAGAAGCAGATGGTTGTTTCTCATGTGTGCCCTGACCAGGATCGAACCCGGAACGTCAACACACTGGGCCGATGTTCTATTCACTGAGCCAATCGGCCAGGGTCCTCTCTTATATCTTAATTATAATCCATTTTACCTGAACTCTGAGATTTGCCTGGGATTGCCTTAGTCCTGTGTCTTCCTCTGCCAGGAAATGAGAAACAGTTCTCCCTCCACCGTTACCTCCTAGCTACAGACCATGACTATCCTCTTTACTCAGGAGTTAAGATCAGACAAAACACCTGTGCAGGACGCACACCATTTCAATAAAAGGTAGTCTCATCACAGTGATGTTTGCCATGACATGCACACACATACAACAGAAAGCTCAGAAATGTCCAGTAGTGGGGACTGGCTGAATGAATTATAGCACAATCATACAACAGAGTAGTACTTAGTCATTAAAAATTGTTGCTGAGAAACATTTATTAATGAATAAAAATATTCACTATTAAGTAAAAAAATAGGTCGGAAACAATATGGGTAGTATGATTCTATTTTTAGAACACTTATATATGCATAATAATAACAAATAGAAGTTATATTCACTAAGGTATTGATCATATTTATTTCTGAGTGGTATGATTATAGGCTTTATTTGCCCCCAACTTTGCTTATCTTTATTTTATAATTTGTCTGCAATATCCATTCATTACTTTTACAACAAGAAAAAATAAGTAAAATATTTTGTGTTGTTGTTTTGCTTTATTTTTTAAGTCATTAGAGTAGAGAATTTCAAGCACATACTTGTGGATCAACGGATTAAAAATTCCTGTTAACTACAGGTTATACCACACATGTGGCAATGAATCATACGTTACTTGTTTCATGTGCACGGTCTGCCTCCCCAAGGAACCTATAATCTCCAGAAATAATATTATTGTAAACAAGAGCTAATTGCTCCTAAGTATTTACCATGAGCCATCCACTGTTTTAGGTGCTTGATGTTTTACTTATTTAATTCTCACTGTGACCATATGAAGTAGGTACTACTATCATCTGTACCTCTATAAATGAAGAAATCACATGGTTGAGTAGTTTGCCCAGGGTCACTCAGTTAAGAAATAATAAAGCCAAGATTCTTATACAAGTGTTTCTTAAATCACATTACATAGAACAGAATGTAAAAATCTCATTTGCAGATTCTCAGAGCTCAAGGATCCAAACTCCATCAGACCACACATGCAGCTTGCTCCCCTATCTGTAACATCCTTCTATCTCATTTCTATTTGTTTACTCACATTACTCAAAGCTAACAAGAGTACTATTTTCAAGAAGCTTTTCCTTATTGCTAAGTTAACAGTGTCTATACATAGTTGCTAAAGAAGTTAACATATTGAGTGTCTGTTTTTTGGGCAAAGAGTTTGTGTCATATAATGCTGGCTCTATTATTATTCCATTGTGTAGGTGACGGCTCTGAAAGCTTAAGTAACGTAAAGATCTAAAGTAAGGAGTGGAGCTAGGATTTAAGTCTAATTAAGTTTTACTCAAGAGTTCATGTTTTACCCCACCCTTCAATTAACAGACGTTCTGCTCAGTAATGGTCCAATGAAAAAGATTATATTCATCAAATAGCATTTTTTCCACCCAAAATAATATCATATACCCAAGCTACTAGAGATACAGACAACTGTCAATGTTTTTCTTGCCTCCTTGATTTGATTTCCCAGATTACTACTACAGGAAGCCATGCTTTAGCCTGGAAAACATCAGCCCATGAATTAACAACATAATTACCATATGATATCAGCCAACACAGCACAGTAGTGAACAGGTGTCCTGGTAGAGTAAGATTAATGACGTGACTGCAGCAGGAGCTTGTCAGAGCCACAATTTCTGGGAATAGAGAGTCATCATGTTGAAATTGCAAGGTGCAGATAAATTAAAACTATACCCAGAGCACAATCTTGACTCTTCAAAACTATGTTTAAACTATCCCCCCAAGCTCTAAAATAGAAATATTACAATCTTCACATTAACTGAATTGAAGATAGTATTTGAAGACTAGGTGTCAAAGATATTCAGAGACCTTCCCCTGGAGGACATATTTACATGCATGGTTCGCCTATAGCCACACCACCCTGTCTGCGCCCCATCTTGACCCCAGAAGGTTGAGGATTTGCTGATGGAGAGCACATGGGAATCAAATGTTCTATAACAGCATGGGCTCTGGCATTAAACAGAACTGACAACTCTGGAAACATAGCCAAATTTTCTAACTGCCTAAGACTTCTTTTTCTCATCTTTATAATGAAGCAATTCATGGAATGGTAAGGATGAAAAATGATGCATATTAAATAGGGCTTGGTACATGGAAACACTACGGAGATGTTACGTGTTACTATTATATTCTATTTCCTAATCAATACCTGCACACTTATCTAATTTACTTACACTGCATTTGAAATTTGTCTGGCCCTCAAAGATCAATTCAATGTTGTAATAAATCTCCAAACCTTTCTTCTACTGCATCCACATGCCTATCAGGGTTTCAATGTATCAAGTCAACTCAAGAACTCCCCTAGCCTGACCAGGAAATAGCACAGTAGATAGAGCATTGAACTGGGATGCAGAGGACTCAGGTTCAAAATCCCAAGGTCACTGGCTAGAGCGCGGGCTCATTTGGCTTGAGCACGGCTCACCAGCTTGAGCCTAAGGTTGCTGTCTTGAGCAAGGTGTCTCTGGCTCAGATGTAGCCCCGCAGTCAAGGCACATATGACAAAGCAATCAATGAACAATTAAGGTGCTACAACAAAGAATTGATGATTCTCATCTCTCTCTTTTCCTGTCTATCCCTCTCTCTCGTGCAAAACAAAACAACATAAAAAAAAAACTACCGTAAATAAAATTAAATTTTATCCTGACAAGGTTAAATGAGGTTTACAGAATAATAGCCCATGAAACATATGTGGCTGCTGAGTTCTTCAAATAAAGCTAGTCTGAATTGAGTTGTGTCACAAGTAAAAAATATACCCAGGATTTTGAAGCATTAAGGAGGAAAAATGTAAATTACCTTATTAACTTTTATATTTTGGATGTAGTAGGTTAATAAAATATTATTATTAAAAATATTTTTACTTTTTTCTTGCCCTTTCTACTAGAACATTTAAAATTACATATGTGGTTGGCAAGATTTCTATTGGACAGTGCTGACCTAGTCCATGAGATCCAAAGTTATACATGGATGTACATCATCTTGTTTTCCTTAAGTGACTATTTATTTGAGGGTTTCGCATGTCACCTAGGTAGTTAATAGGTGTTACATTAAAACAATAACAGAATAGACAATAAAATAATGCCCAGGACAGCAGAGTACCTCAATAAATTTTAGCTAGTTGGAATAGTTTTTATCACATTGAATACAGTTTGTTAAAGCTTGAGTTTAAATAAAGTAAGATTTTTAGTCCAGGACTTCTTATAATACTATTCTATTTGGAATCTGGTTCTCAAGGAAGGTATGTGGCAAGTGTTCCTCAGATTCATTTGATCACACATTAGTTGTATTTTTTTTTGAGAACTTTATAGAACTAAGTTTATAAATTAGTCTTTTTCATTATTTTAAATTAATTTTAGAGAGAAAAGAAAGGAAATAGAGAAATTTGTTGTTCCAATTATTTATGCATTATTGGTTGATTCTTGTATGTGCCCTGCCAGAGGATTGAACCAGCAACCTTGGCATATGGGATGATGCTCTAACCAACAGAGCTATGTGGCCAGGGCTATAGCTCTAGTCTTCATTTTACATATAAAGAGATACCAAAAGATGTCTTCTACTTGGGACCAGAGATTTTGGAGTGTGACTAGCACAATACAAAGACCCTAAGAAAGAGGTAAAGCCCATTCAGCCCAGCCTACAATACAGACCACATAATGTGTAATAATATATAATGAATATTTACCATAACTTATAGCATACAGCTTTATTAATGAACAGTATGAAAAGTAGAAGTTGAGAAATAATTTGTCATATCAAAACCATTCACTGAATCCAGGCCCCCAAAACATCTTTTGGTTAACTACTTAACACTAAGAGCCTGTCAATACTGACTTATTCTGGAAGAGGAGCTAATGATGGGCAATAATGTGAGTGATTATGAGACCAAGAACAAAAACACAGATCCATGTACAATTGTCATGCTGGATGTTTGTAAGGCATTTAATTCCCTGGCCCTCTTTATAGTGATTTCTATCAAAGAAGGAATGTGTGCTTGTTCCACTTAATACTAACTGGATCACGGTATTCAGTGCATTACAGTACCAACCCTATGTGTGTGTTCCCATCCAATTACTCTGGCAATCCTCTAAGCTTTCCAGAAAATCTCTTCTCTGCCATATTTTTTACCAACTAAGTTATTGATCAACCCCTCCTCAGTGGCAAAGATGTTTTCAATGCTATTCATAGTAACAAAGGGCTTCCACTAGTTTCTAATGCTCTGTTGGTCTCTACTACTAGATGTCTGAATCATTTTCTTGAAGATGTCCATTTTAAAGTCACTGTAAAATCCATATTTTTATAGCTAGAATGATACTCTTGCTTTATCTTTGTGGACAATCAGACACTATCACTTGCATATTTTATGGCAATAATTCCAAGAACATGAATTAAATGCCAAAATGAGTCCAGAGGACAAACACACCATGACAAATATTTGACAGCAAGAAAGCATTTACAGATGGAATGCTAACACTCATTTGTTGAGTATATCTACTGACTGCTCTTCGTAGTCCCATTGGCTGAAAGCATATACCCATACTCAGATCAATCAATAGACAGACCGAATTAATTCTTAAAAAAATATTCTCATTTATCCACCTCCCTCTTTCCCTCTCTCTCTTTCTCTCTCTGTTATCTGTCTTATCAGTCTATTCATCTATGTGCACTTAACAAACATTTCAGACAAAATAAGTGCATTAAAGAATCAGAGATGTTTAGAGAAGTGTTCAAAGACATGCACAAAAAATTATTGTTGCACAGTATTTTAGGCATACTTGTGACCAATATATGCTAAGTACTGTCACAGCTTAGAAACATAAAAGAAAAACACACAATAGTGTGGTCTAAAGTTGTTGTTTTCTTTTCTAGTAAAGTTAATGTATCCTGAAACTAACTTTTATGTCTCTCATAAAGGAGTTTTTCAGTTCTCATCCTTGTTGATGAATTCAGCTGCCAAGTATTCACTTTCCTCTCTTTCATGTGGCTGATGCTACCAAGAAAAATAAAGGGTAAATGCAATATTAAAGTTCAGAAAAATATCTCTATATGTATGATAAGGAATATCCAAAACCTGCCATGCTCACATAACTAATGTTCACTTCCATTCATTCAAAAGGTTTGCTTCTTTCCTCCTTTAATGTCTTTCATAAATTCACTCTTCAGGGAATGAAGGCTGCTGTTAATTACGCATATCAAGTCCCACTGTGCCAGAGGAAACTTAATTATTCTAATTTTCAAGGTCATAGAAGCATCTAAAGGTGCCAGTTTGACAGTCCAAAGAATAATGCAAACTCAAGGGAATCAGACAGGACTTGTTAGGGAAGGCTGGTTACAACCTTATTCATGGAGCTGTGCTGCAGGCTCACTAACTTCACAACCCAAATTAAACTGCCGAGGACAAGCTCCCCTAGAGTGACCACCATTTGACCTGGCCGTAAATAGCAAATATAAGAGGGAAGGGTAAGTAATTCTGTCTAGGGTATCTCAAAGCTCCAGCTTTCTTCAGACAGGTAAGTGCTTGTAAAGTCATTCCGCAAAACCACTTAAACCTTCCTGCTTATATGTTGAGGTTTCAGCCATGACAACAACAGGGGGAAAAAGTGCTTTGAATAATTTTATCCTTTTTTAAAACTCTTTTTTAAAGATTTTATTCATTGATTTTAGAGAGAGAGAAAAGGAGTGGCGGGAGGAGCAGGAAACATCAACTTGTAGTAGTTGTTTCTCATATGTGCCTTGACTGGGCAAGCCCAGGGTTTCCAACCCATGACCTCAGTGTTCCAGGTTGACGCTCTCTATCCACTGCACCAGCACAGGAAAGGCTGAATAATTTTAAATAAAATCTGGTCTACTGTTTCAAGGAAAAGTATCTCCAGAATATATTAAGAGACTGGCCAGCAAGAATCAATACTTAAGTAATTTTTTAAGTTTCTTGATTTCTTGTAGAGCCCAAGTCTGGAAGCCCAAGTTTACAGAATTTCAGTATTTTCAACTAAAATTGCCCAAATGGGAAAACTAGTTTGAAAACAATGCCACACTGTCTTGTTAATATTTCGAGAGAACACAACCTATAAAATGAACACATTATCAGTTCATTATAGCCACAAAGGCAAAGGATATTTTGGCTCCTAAAATCACTATAGAAAAGTAAGTAGACTTTGGGATTTCATGGCTTCTGAAATATAACTTCTCACTCACCCAAAGGAGATACAATTCTAAATTCCTGTGTCTAACTCTTGGTATAAGATTTACCTTTCTCCTCCTACTTCCCAAATCTTGCTGCTGCTAATTAGTTCCAGCCCTGTGTGGTTCATAAGGTCTTGTGGGAACCAGAGACTGATACTGTGTCTCCTTCAGGCTCTTTATCTAGCTCATTCATAAGGATCTTCCAAGAAGCCTCCCAGTGGGAAATGTGCCCATCAATCCTCCATATACACAGCCACAAGGAAGCCAAGCTCTGAACATGAACACAGTTTGATAGCAGGGTCACCTCATCCAATGGCAAAAGCTAAGAAACTGCAATTAAAAATTTTAAATATTAAAAATAAAAATAATCACTTTTTAAAGAAGGGGATTGTTTTAAAAAACAAGGCCTCGAGAGAGATAATGGGCTCTCAGCTAGCCTGCCAATGCTGATAACATCAGGTCAGGCAGGTGGGGTAGAGATGGTGGTCACAGTCTATCGGTACTAGGTAGCCTTCCCCTCTAGCTAAGAGGGTGATTGCAGATGGGCAGGACAAAACAAGACGAGAGTAAGGAAGCCGGTTCCAGTCTGTGGTCTGAAAGCAAGTTTCTCAGGTGTGGCTTTCATGTACCAGGTTAGAGTCAATCTGAGAGGAACAAGTCAGTAGCCAGGATAACTTCATGAGAAGGTAGTAATCTATATTGTGAAAGATAAGGTCTCTAGAACTTTTAACAGCTTGTTAACAGCAAAAGCACCGTTAGCAAACCTATGGGAGAAAATACCTGCGTATCCTTCTTGGGTAGTTTATGTTAAAATCTTATTCTGGATCCCAGAGGATGAATGACCTTCCATAGCTCTTTCCTATGTCAAAAGTCCAATTTTTCCATTTGGAGAAAAGCTCAAACTCAGTCTAAGATGCAACAGTGGAAAAAGACTGTATTCAAATTTCAGCTCCACTGCCAAGGAGCTGTTGAAGACTTCTGAAAGTTGTTTCTCTGTACCTCTATTTCCTCATCTGAACTTGACCCTACACTCCTTTTATGAGGACATATTTTCCCTAAACAAACTTCTGGCTTCTCTCCAAGACTTGACTCATTCCAGTCATCACTAGAAGAGAGACCCGTTGGTTTAGTACATTTGGGAAGAAGAATGAGACACACTCCACTCAGCTCTATACTCCTCCCTCCCAGGGCTCAGATGCTGCTGGGGTCCAGGGTCCAGGTAAGGAAGCTTCCACTGCTGTTGTAACTGGTGTGCACATCTGCCTCATTCTGGGATTCAGTCATTGCAGACTCCTCTGGCTAGGACAACAACCTATAGCTGCCAACTTAGCATCTCTATAATAAAGATGAGCTTTTGGCCTCCATCGTTGCCCCTTTGCTTTATACTGCTCACAAAAATTAGGGGATATTTCAAAATGAATATGAAAAACAGCGATAAGAAAAGAAACATTTCATTTCTTTAAATTAAACAAGAACAATAGAAAAGCAAATGACGAGTCAAAGAACGTTGTTCAATTATGCAAATGAGAAGCAAAACCAACTTTTATTTCACTGGTGAAAATGCACCATATAAAAGGCTGAAAGTAGTGGAGTATCTGCAAGTTCCCTGATTTCCTATTTTTTGTGAGCAATTTATTTCTCAAACTGTTCAGAACTCAGGCTGCGAGGAATGATCTCCTCAGGCACTCCCAAATGTCTGCAAAATCGGATCAGAATGATGTGAGGAGTGAATGAAGATTTATCTGAAGCCCCCTAGTACTGAGCCCAGTACAGTGCAAGATTTCACTAAATGTTCGCCAAGTCAGAAGCTCGCACCCCCTGCGAATTGTTGACCCAAGTTGGTCCAGTGCCAAGGCACCAGCTGGCCATGTGTGTCTCCAAACACACGTCAGAGGCTGGCACCTGAGCAGCCATGCGCTGCCCTTGGGAACTACCTGGTTAGCAACATCTGGGAGCCTTGTAGTACATTTTGTCCTAACAGCATGAAAATCTTAGCAGAATTCAGAGATCAGTGGCTCTAAACTGGGCTTACTGACAAGTGAAATCCCTGAGACTCTGTATGCAAAGGAGCGGGAGAAGGAAGCGTGAAGGCAGAGGTCTGTTTTCCTAGCACACTTTCAGCAGGCAACAGGACAATAAATTAATGAACGTGGGAGGGAGTCCAGACCTACCAAAAGCTCCAGCTGTGGTTAGAGGAATTTATCACAGAGTACAAGAAACACTATTTAATCCTGAAGCAAACACCTTTGCTAAAAACTAACTCATGTTCTAACTTCAGAAATATGTGGACTATTTATAGTTTTTGTTCCGCCTACAAATGTGTTCTGTACTGCCCATGCCTATCAGAATGTGGAGTTTGTATTTTACAGGTAATTAAAGATGATAAACAGGTCTTAATACAAAAAGTAACTGTTTCCAAGAATTTACTAACAGAACAGGCTCAGGATTTATAATTCATAATGCCATTTGTTTACCTGCCCCCAGAAAACCAGAAACCTTAAAGCAGAGGTCCCCAAACTACAGCCCGCAGGCCAAACTGCGGCCACCTGAGGCCATCTATCCAGCCCCTGCCACACTTCCGGAAGGGTACCTCTTTCATTGGTGGTCAGAGTATGGAGTACTGTATGTGGTGGCCCTCCAATCGTCTGAGGGACAGTGAACTGGCCCCCTGTGTAAAAAGTTTGGGGACCCCTGCCATAAAGAGTTATCTTGGAAATGGAAAAGCACATAAATCCAGGTACAATCATGAAAAAAAGATGATAATAAACCTTAGCAAAAGCAAACTTGACCATTCAGCCTCCAGGGTTAAATAGATTATGAAAACTAACATTTCCTGAATGCTAACTTTTTGCCATATATTGTTCTAAACACTTTCATAAATTAATTTCCTCAATGTCTACAAACCCAGAAGATAAGTGCTATTTTTACCCCCATTTTATAATTAACGGGACTCACCACAGAAATGCAAAAAGACTTGCCCAAGGTCACAGAACTAGCAAGTGGCTGACCCCGGTCAGCTAAGTGCAGCCTATCTAGCCCCAGAGTGACTTTACCTGGCCATCACCCCTAGTTCTAGAATGAGCTTTTAAACTTCAAGTCACTGTGAACCTCATTCTTGATCTTGCCTGTCACTGCATTTGAAAGACTTTATTCAGCATCTATTCTCTTCAAAGGTCTAAGTGTGCTAGATGGGCCAGTCTACACCCTCCCTCCCACTGTTCACAGAATTAGCTTTGACTAAATGAAGCCATTCCGGTTCTGTTCTTTCCACTTCTCCTTCCAGAAATGTTTCTACATCCCTGATTCCTAGTCCTGGCTCCCTGCAGTAGATGCACAAGCTTACACGAAGCACTAGTTCTGGCAACTTATACACGAAATCCTTGTCCAGATTCAGCAAAATTAGTGTGGTTTTATCTAGTTCCAAAAACGACTAGGGAAAATTCACTGTGTCTTATCCTCATTGTACCTATATGTACAGGTGTTCCTTGCTTTGTGCATTACTGTATTTCAGATTGGGGTAAATAGAATTTTCATTGTTAATACAGTTTAGCTGTTATTGGGCATTTAATGGGTCATATTAGCACATCTTCAAGAATCCCACCTGTATTTGTCATTTAATCTCCACCTACTAGTAGATGTTATTGTCCTCCCTTTACAGAAAAAAAAAAGAAATGAAACTAGAAGAGGTCAATTAACTTCCCCAAAGTGACTTAGGGAGTGGACAGTACAGCAAGGGAATTAGTTCAAGTCACCTTAACTCTGAAACTTGTGCTTGAAACCACTACACATATATGTGTATGTATGCATGCATATATATACTGTATCTATATCATATAATATTATATGCATTATATGTGCATATAGCATTTCCAGTTAGATGATATGTTAATAACAACTATTATGCTATACTGAACCAATATTTACTGGCTACCTAATTTGTCCTGCAGTTTGCCAAGCTTTAGGTGAGTTATAGACCGAGTTGTCAACTCCCCAAAACCTACAATCTATGTGATTTTAAGAGATAAAATGTGTTGAAAGTGCTAAGACATATGACTGCAGACCCAGACATATCAACTCAAAGAACAATTGGCAGATATTTCAATTGCAATGACAGAAAACTACCAGTAGGTTGAAGACTAGAAGATAGTATGCAAAATTAAATAGTTTTTGTATGAAGATGGAGTTATATATACAGGCGATGGGCATATGGGTATTTTTACAATTTAATACATTAGAATATTACTACAGAAATTCACTATATTCAAGAAAATCACAGTAAATTACTGTTAAAATAAGAGCAGTGAGTGAAGGGACCAATCACCCTAAAAGTGTCTATTTCATAGTTTCTGACCTTGGTTTTTTGATTGGAAAATCTGTTCTAACCTGATATTGGTTAGAAAACCTGAAAGTCAAGCTTGCTAGAATTAGGCCTAAAGAGAAAAGAAAAGGGGAAAGGAAGGAGTTGATGGGTAGGTTCAGGATTGGAAGAGTAAAATAACTGTTAAGAACATGGGCTCTGGAATTAAACTAAACTGCCTCTGCTATTTCTTAGCTTAGGATTTTAGATGAGTTTCCTGACTACTTGGCCCTGGCCTCAATTATTTTCTTCTATACAATGGGGATATGAGCATTATTACACAGGGTTGTTTTAATATTATGAATGTAATATATGACATGTCAGTTATTATTTTGACATTTACTATGAGTTTCCATTGGCCTTTTTAAAATGTCTAACCTGATCTTTGTATCTTTTTTTTAATTTAAAAATTTCATTTTGGAAATTAACTTTAACAGGGTGACATTGACCAATAAGAGTACAAAGGTTTCAGGTAAACATTTCTATAGCATTTGAACTATTGATTAGATTGGACTGTTGATTATGTTGTTTGCCTATCACCCAAAGTCAAATCATTTCCTATCACCTTATATTTGTTCCTCTTTACACCCTTTCCCCCACTCCTCCCCTAACCCCTACTCTACCTCCCTTCCCCTGGTAATCATTTCACTTTATCTATGTCCATGATTCTCAGTTTTATATCCCACCTATGTGTGAAATTACACAGTTCTTAGCTTTTTCTGGTCTACTTATTGCTCTCAGTATAATGTTCTCAAAGTCCAGACATGTTGTCGTAAATGTCACTATGCCATTTCTTATGACTGAGTAGTGCTCCATTGTATATATGTACTACATTATCTTTACCCAATCCTCTATCAGTGGACACTTTGGTTGTTTCCATGTCTTGGACATTGTGAATACTGTTACAATGAACATGGGGGTGCATGTGTCTTTACGTACCAATGTTTTGTTTTTAATTTCTTTTTATTTTATTCATTTTAGAGAGGAGACACAGAGTGAGAGAGAGAGAGAGAGAAAGGGGAGAGGAGCTGGAAGCATCAACTCCCATATGTGCCTTGACCAAACCAGTGCAGTGTTTTGAACTGGCGACCTCAGTGTTCCCAGGTCGACGCTTTATCCACTGCACCAGCACAGGTCAGGCACGTACCAATGTTTTTGAGTTTTGGGTAGATACCCAGTGGAGGGTTTGCTGGGTCATATGGTAGTTCTACTTTTAATATTTTGAGGAACCACCATACTTTCTTCCATAATGGTTGTACTAATTTGCATTCCCACCAGCAGTGAATGAGGGTTCTTTTCTATAGCCTCTCCAACACTTGTTATTACCTGTCTTATTGATAATAGCCAATCTAACAGGTGTGAGGTGGTATCTCATTGTAGTTTTGATTTTTATTTCCTGAATAGCTAGTGAAGAAGTGCATCTTTTCATGTATCCGTTGGCCATTTAAATGTCCTCTTGGGAGAAGTGTCTGTCTGTTCAGGTCCTCTCCCCATTTTTTATTTGGATTGTTTGCTTATTTGTTGCTGAGTTTTGTTAGTTCTTTATGCCTAACCTAATCTTAACTTGTTTAACTGAGAATCTCATTGACTTAAGTCAATGAGATATTAGATGTCTATGACTGTACAGGACAGGTAAATTCCCCAAAGAGGATGAACTGTATATTCATAAGGAGGGATGATTAGCAAACAAATTAAATAGGAGTTCAATTTATACTTTAATTGTTAATGATATAATTTGTTTAGCATCAGACATTTTGCCCTAACAGCAGGTTTTAGAAAAAGAAAATATGCATTAAACCGAGGTCATTACTGCAAGACACCAAACTGTGAAATTCTACATCTACCTGCAAAAACCACTCCCAGTGTCTTTACCACTTTCATCACTGATTGGTCTAATAAAAGTAAAAGTCCCCAGGAAACAATCACAGACCAGAAGCTTGAATAGACTTCTTGTTGGTGCAGTTATAGGTAATTTTTCCTTATTAAAGACAATACTTTTACATACGTACACACACACACACACACACACACACACACACACACACACACACACACACTAGGTCGTTCTGACTCTAATATATCATTAGAATCACTCACAGACTTTCTTATACTTATAAACTCCTGCCCCTACTCCAGAGCTCCAAAGATTCACGAACCAGAATTTCTATAAATCTGCATTTTTAAATAGATACTCAGACGATTCTAAGGATCAGCCAGGTTGGACCATTCCTGACCCCTTAGCATGTCTTCCTTGGCTCTGTAAATAACAAGCCCCAACAACCCAGTGGGTGAAAGATTTGTCTTCTCTCCTCAAAAGGAATCATTGGGAACTTTTCTGGAAAGACAATGTAAATCAATAGTTCTCAACTTAAACTGTACCAGGATTTCCTGGACAGTTTTAAAAACCCTGTTATGCAGAACCCATCCTCTGCAATTTTGACTCCACTGCTCCGGATGGAGCCCTGAGCATTGATATTGTTAAAAAAAAAAAAAACAAAAAAGCTAAAGTGATTCTAAAATGCAGCCAGATTTCAGAGCTACCAACCTAAAATATTATTTTAGTTTATAGGGCTGTGGATGGCTTAAACAACACATTTACTTTCTCACATTAAGTTCTGGAGTCTGGGAAGTCTAAGATCAAAGTGTCAGCAGAGTTGTTTTTATTTTTATTTTAATTTTTATTTTATTTTCTTCTGAGGCCTCTGTCCTTGGCTGGTCTTCTCTCTGTGTCTCCACATTGTCATCCCTCTGTGTGTAACTGTGTCTAAATTTCCCCCTTTAATAAAGACACTAGTCAGATTGAATTAGGGTCAATACTAATGGCCTGATTTTAACTTAATTATTTTTAAAGACTATATCTCCAAATAGTCACATTCTGAAATTACAGAAGGTTAGGGCTTTAACATATAAATTTGGGGGTGGGGACATAAAATTCAGCACATCAGCATTGTGGCTATTGAATTTTATGTTCTATCACAAAGACAGAATCTTTTGCATTTAAGACAGATGCCACTCAAAGGATGCAGTCATTGTATGTCAATTATGCAGTTTCTGCTAATTTCCTATTGATGTATCTTTGTCAAAGAGACTTGTCCACTGACAGCTGCTATAATTAGATGTACTGAGCATTCTTTTCTGACTTCTATAAAGCTGAGTCACCCATTCTTACAAATCTCTTTGCTTCTAAAAAAATAATATAAACTTATTTTGCATTATTTTATTCCCACAGTATCCATTAACATTATTAAAGTACTGTAGTTTTCTTTTTGGGAAATTGGTGGACATTTCTATGTCAAAGATGAATTCTAACAATGATCTATGTTTCATTCTTTTTTCTCATAATACAATTTTTATTTAATTTATTTACCAAATTTCAATATAGCACTCACTCTGGTCAGCATCTGAGATTCAAGTGTTTTTAGAAATAGATTATCTCACATGGTAAACTCTACATTGTACATGTAGAGCTATAAATACAATATGGGATACATTGTTTGGTAGAAAATGTTCCAGGCTTTGAATCAGAAGGTCAAGTTCTGGTCCTATCATTTTTTAAAAATGTATGACATATAGGAAATAATATCTAAAAATATCCGTTCCTTTTTTTTAAAATTTTTTTTCTTTTTATTTATTTATTTTAGAGAGGAGACAGAGAGAGAGAGAGAGAGAGAAAGGGGGGAGGAGCTAGAAGCATCAACTCCCATATATGCCTTGACCAGAACAGTGCAGGGTTTTGAACTAGCGACCTCAGTATTCCCAGGTCGACGCTTTATCCACTGCGCCACCACAGGTCACGCTAAAAATATCCGTTTCTTTACCTTTGATATCAACTATCTCACTGGGACATTTTACAGGTTAAATTAGATACTAACAACTAAAATCGCTTTGTAAATTATAAAAGAATAAACTATTTGAAGGGCATCATTATGATCTCATCTTACTCCTCCTCTTCCTAATTCCTCCTTTTTCTTCTTTGCCTCCTCCTCTTACCACCAGCAATAGCATGACACGTTGGATCAAGTGATTAAAAGTGAAGAGCTCATTGAGAAACGGTCATCTTCCCACATACAATGGATTGATTTCTTCTTAAAGCCCTTCAGGAAATATCTCAAAATATAATGTTTCAGAACAAAAATAAAAGACATGCTTCCTGCGAGGCTAGCCTTGGCAACTTGAAATATTAACTGGACAATTCTCATGTGTAAGAGAGCACATGGCTATTCATCTTTGGTTTTCAACTTCTGCTCTCAGGGCCAAGTCAAGGGCTTAAATCACCCACTGGCAACAGTTCCAAAGAGTCCAGAAGAACCTGAACATTCTATAAAAACAAAAATTAAAAACGCATGCTATAAGCAATGTTGCTAAAACAAAACACATATGCCAGAAATTTTCTCAGTAGCTCTGCAAGCATCTGACAATGCAGTACATTCAGGGACTTTTGGCTACTGACATGCATCCTTGCTCTCTAACAGCTGGGCCAAATTAAGAAAGACTATTTTTAGAAACAATAAGCTAGGAAGAGCCTCTCCTTTCTCAAAAGACTGGTTTGCTGACTTGATGTTTTTCTCACTGATTTAAGAGATGGCAAAGTTGTATCTCTAGGTTTAAAAACACAAACTTGTCCAAATGTACAAGACATGAACATTTCCCCGACTAAACCTATTAAATAGTTAGGTTCATAGTTAATCATAGCATCAAAACAGACATAAAAGAGTAATCAACTTTTGGCAGGTTAATTAACAGATAGCCCCTTATTGGTGTTTGTATATTACTATAGAGTTTTCAAGGGATACATCTCTCTCTCTCTCTCTCTCTCTCTCTCTCTCTCTCTCACACACACACACACACACACACACAGAGATAGATAGATAGATAGATATACATATATATATGTATATATATCTTACATTTATTATTAGAAACAGTTTTTAATAGAAAAGGAAAGTTTTCGCTGAATTTTAGAGGATACTGAGGCTTAAGTGAGGTCAAGCACCTCAGCTCAAGTATCTCAGCTAATAGGTAGCATGGAAAGCCTACACTTTAATTCTTTAAAGGTACGATTTGGGGTTCTTTTTACTATACAAGCCAGGGACAATTCCCTGTCAAACTTTATCCGAGAAGACAGACGCATCTGCGTTTCGGTTCAGTGTGTGAACATATGTCCTCCCTGGGTACCAGAGCAACATCAGCTTTGCAGGGAAGCCTGGGCATCTGTGCCTGGCCGCTGCTCTGTAAAGTGCATCAAGTCTATAATTGCCAAGTAATTTTTCAGTTGCTCCAAGACAGAGAGAGTATAAATGTATTTGTTGTATTTCTTTATTTCCAGTGGCATGACACATAGCAATCTAAATACCACAGGTGCACAAATATAATTCCTAAGTTTTGTATCCAGACAAAATTATATCAGGACTTCAAATTCTCACTTAATGCCTGATTGAAGAGATGTACTAAATTTCGAAACATCATTTTTAAAATAATCCCTGGGACATGAATGTGCCTGCAAGTAGGTTGGTAATTTGAACTAAGACGAAGTTTCTAAGAGATCTTTGTAGAATTTATTTAAGTAGCATCCACAGCAAGGAAATTAATGAAGGTCTGCATAAAATACACCCCTAAGAATTTCCCAATCTATTGTGGCTGGATCTAAAATTAATTTGGTTGTTACTATTTATATTTCAAATCCTAACCCAGGTCCATTTGAGCCTATGTGTTGGTGAAGAGACAGGAGACAAAGTCTGTTATGGTGGTTTAAACATGGACTCTCCTATTGACATGAGGTGCCCTTTTTAGGTCTAAATCACTGAAACAGACAGCAGATTCCCCGGGTTCTGATAGGGAGCAATGAACTGAATCAAGCAGCTGAACACCGATAGTAAAGGCCAGCACCCACTGTGGCGTTCCAATTGGTCACACTCACCCTCCCGGTTTGGGGGTCAGCTATAATTCACAGGCAGTGCTAAAACGCTCTCAGAAGTATTTATTATCTTCCAGACACGATTTACTGCTTTTGATTATTCATTTTTCATTACTCTGGAAAGCAAGATTAAATTGTTGCAGAAGCAACTGCTTACATTAATCTTTCAAACACATGTTCCACGTAAAATTCTCTGTGAGGCAAATGGATATAATTCTGGCTCCAAAATAGCCATAGATAAAAATAAACCAACACTAAATAAAAATAGTTCCAGAGTCCATGATGAGGTGGAAGAACACCAGCAGACAGATGGGAAAGATACAATAGGGGAGGGTTCAAAGGATGGGTTGGGGGTGGGGAGGAATGCTTGAGAGTTCATTTATCAGCCCCACCAAATTTAGTCTATGAACATTTAATTTCCAAAGTAATTTGAATTAGCTCTTTATTTAAGTGTGAAATTAGATTACTTCTCTGCTTAACACGCCATACGCTTATGAGCTTAATAAACAACAAGTTGTGAGGCAGGAGTCAGACCACATCTTTGAATCCATATAAAGTGCATTTTAGCACTGGGAGAGATTGGAAACAACAGCTCCATTGTACACACAGGGGCCTGAGGCCCAGAAAGGTGAACGCAGGTACGTGAGGTCACACAACTAGTGAATAGCAGAGCCAGCCTCTCCATTACACCTCTCGGGTCAATGCATATTTGGTTAGTTCAGGATTTGAAAGCACAATTACTATTCACCTTTTAGCAAAATATTCTTTTCCCACCTACTGAAACTCTCACTCTCATTGACTCCCAGGATACTGCATGGCTTTCTATACTTTGTCTCTATCTCAGTTTCCTTTTCTCCTCTTTCTCAGCACGGACCACTCATCTAAAGAGGTACCTCAGCATTCTTGTCTCTTCCTTTTCTGCATGCTGAAGCTCTACCTATAAACACTACTGAAATCACTGCCCGAGTTTCTGTTCTAGCATCAGAAGCACCCTGCAGCTGTGCATGGCCAGCTGGAAGGGCCAGTGCCCGTGCCCCTGAACGCTGTCCTCAACCAACAGTCTGAGAGCTGTGGACGGGGCTTCCTTGGCCTGCAGTTTCTCAGAGCACCCCAGTGGGGCTGAGCTTCCTTACACAACCCTTAGTGATTTTTTTCCCTCCCCACCTCCTTTCCTGCCACCACACTACTAATGTTTCTCAAGATCATCCTCAGGTAAATGACTTCAATTCTGCTTTCAGAAGGACCCAAGATAAGACATTAACCAAACACAATGCTGTATGTACATCTCTAATTCTGCACTTTGACTTGGGCCTTCCTTCATTCAAAACACCCCTTCCGTGCAGATCCACCTTGTCAGTCTCCCCGTCTTCAAGGCTCAAGGTCAACCTCCTCCCTCCCAAAGCTCCTTAGCCATCACCGGTCCAAGAACTGTGTGCTTCTCAGTGCCATGCTTCAGCAGGTCTTGCATGAAGACGTACACATGTGCATTTACTCTGACTACAATCCTAGCACTGAATGATGAGCTCCTGGAGGAAGGCAGACACCCTGTCATATTCATTCTTGCCTCCAAGGAGCAACTGCACTCCCAGGTGGTAGGCATTCATTAAATGTCTGCTGAAAGGGGATGAGCCTAAGAAAGGTCTATAAATACAACCATGTGTTTCCTATGGAAGGATGCTTCATTTCGAAGTTTTTTTTTCCTTTATCTCACAGGAAGAGCTGGCTTTCACACTGTGGAATAAATATACCTAATAAGGCAGAGTATATGATCGGAAAAAGTGCTCAAATATTCTCAATTCTCTGTTTTAGATCAGTGGCACTGGAGCCTGCCTGTTGCAGAGAACTTTTTTAAAAATAGTTATATGATTCGTTACTTTGAGACCTTTGGTTAAAGTTTTGCAAAAAATGTTCCAGAAAGTTAAGAAATTTGGAAATCAGAGAATCCAAATATACACACCATACAATTGAGTCTGAGTTTCTTGATGCCGAAACAAAGCAAGACCCCCAACAGTCAGCCATAAGCTGATGCGAGGATTTCTGCCTCTGTGTTCTTCTCACATGGGTAGTATCCTCAACCAGCTTTGAGACTCTTGGCATCCTGGGGTTGCTATGACGATGTAAATGCCAGCCCGGTATGGGGGTCTGCTGGTTTAGCCCTGCTTCTCATGCACACCAGAAGCACACAGGTCCCCATGTCCTCACTGCCGGTACTAACCACTTGGCATGCCAAATTTATCTTGGGGGAAAAACGCCTTCAATCCAAGGGGATAAAATGCTGTAAATAAAAATATTAGACAAGTTGGCCTTCTCTCGTTTCCTGTACTTCCTCTTCATGCCAACCGTCATGATCATGAGTGAGGATATAATTTCCCACACCACAGCAATTATCCTACATTAGTTTCCAACCCTTATGTTGTGTTTTAAACTAAATTGGTGTTTTGTTTATGAAATTTAAAAACGCAAGTAATACATTAAAGTATGAAGAAGAAAGGGAAAAACACCCAAATTTTAGATATGGATAATGGTGATGGCTGCACAACCACGTGACATGTACTTAGTAACACAAAGCTGAACACTTAAAAATGGTTCAAACGGGAAGTTTTAAGTTACGTATATCTTATTACAATAAAAAATCACCTATGACACAACCTTACAAAGATAACTATTGCTAATGTTTTGGTTCTAAATCTTTTAGCTTTTATGAATGAACACACAGGTTTTCACATGTATAAATGTTTAGAAAGTAACATCCTACTAACATAATATTTTATACTTTAAAAATCATTTTAGCACAATCTTGGTGATCTGTGTTGAAGATTTAAACCAGTCCCTCAACACTTTTCTAAAATCAGGATTGCTACACCAGAGGGTGGCACATTTGTACAGAATTGCTAATGACCTTCCACGCTTCCACTTTATACAAAGAGGACTCCTCTTTCGATATCATTACCCACTTACTCTCTTTTAGCACAGGTTGAATCATCTCTCTGTCTTTCTGTCCTTCTCTTTCAAACACACACACACACACACACACACACACACACACACACACACACACACACACCAACTAAACCCATCTATCTACTGACCTCCCATCTCCTCTCAGACTAATAACTGAAGTTTAAGTTCCATGTCCTCGTAGTCATGACCATCCATGATCAGGCTTCAACTACTTTTTCAGAGCTTTGCTTTCCCTGCTGAATTACTCCTGGCGTCACCATTATGACCCTCAATTCCCTGCCTCTGTTTGCTTCTTTTTTCCTGGAATACCCTCACCTACCACGGACACCTGTTGAAACTGTCTTCTTTTCTTGCAGGCCAGCGCGGGGTACCTCTATTTCTGCCCTTCTCTGTATTCCATCACAATAGCTAATATTTATTGAAGTACACTAACCAATGACAAGCTTACCTCATGTAACATCATAGTTCTATAAGCCTGACTGAGATAATTACCCCCTAACATATAGAGATCAGGACCCTGAAGCTTAAAGGGTGAAATGAGCTGCCCAAGCTCACATACTTAGTAAGAGGGAGAGCTTAATTCAAAACCAGTTCCCCTGCCTCCAGTTAATCTCACCCAACATCGGGTGAAAGTTTAACTTGGTTTTAAGTTTTCTCATTGTGAAAATAAGTGAGGCTAGGTTAAATAACCGTGAAAGTATTTTCAACACTTGATATGCTGAGATTTTAAGAGTTTCTTACGTACTTCATGTCTTATTTTTAAGCCTTTTGCATCCTTCAAAGTGAGCATGGGAGTTTATATGCTGTCTATTCAGAACATTACTTAGGTAAATAAGGTTTTGTTCCCTAAGTTCACTGGAGACAGGAAAAAAAATGATAATGCATTGCATAAATGTCACTGCTATCTATTACTACTTCTCAGTGGCTGATCCATTCCTGAGAATGGCAATGTAAGTATGAGCCAAAAGTGCAATGACAGGGCTCAAGATACCATTGAGAATCCAGTGTCATAAAATTACTTTTCATGCAAGACTGAAATTTCCAGAGGCTTCCATGCAAGGGCAAAACACAGCTTCTCTTGCTTTTTTCATTTAAGAGCTGCTCTGTGACACATCATCCTGGTTACTCTCTGGAAACAAAACAACACAGAACAGGAACAGGAATATCAAAAAGGACCTGTCAGAAACTGGAAACTCAGAGACCAAAATGAGACAGATGGACCTCAAAACTGGCTCAGGGCATTGAGCCAGAGGCTTGTCTTGAGGGGTCCTGTCTCCAGGATCTGAGGCAGATTTTCATCTCTGTTTCTAGGAACAGTAGTGCCCGATGCCAGCCCAGCCCCTGAAGGAACTAGGAACTGGCCTAGGAAGAACCAGGTCCTAGAAGCTCTGCTGAGCTGACAGACAGTGTCTGAAAATGGTGGAACCTGTTCTTTCAAAAAGGGAGTCCTTCCAAAGCAGAGGTAATTTGGGGGGATCAAACCAAAAAGAAAATAAAGAGGAGTTCAGGCCTATGAATTATTAGTGTGTCATAAGTGAATGAAATGCATTGTCAGATGTGCCTTAATTCATATGTTTGTATGTTTGTAATCTGGGAACAACTGGACCACAAAGCTAACAGAGGTCAGAAATAGTGAAATGGTGTTTTATTCAGTTAAAATTACTAGCACTTATAGTATTAGATACAAAGTAGGTATTTAAATTAAGAGAAAATAAGAAGGGAGAGAAAGTCCTAAAGGATAAAATTCTTAAAATTCTTAAGAGCAGTGGTATCACCTTGAGCACTTAGTACCAGTCACAGTATAGACACCGAAGAAGAGCCAGAAATTTCATATATAACATTGATTTAGATACAACTTGGGCCATCCATTTATAGAAAGAAAAAAATGTCATTTAGTGTATCCTGGTCATATACCAAGTAATGGGTGATCTGCTAGAAGTAACTTATCCAATCTTCAAAACGACACTGAGGAGTAGATATTATATACCCATGCAATAGAGAAGCAAACAGGCACAGACGGTTAAGCAGCTTGTGTTAAAGAGCAAATCAGTAGTGGAGATGGATTTTTAAATTGAAATCTGTGTGGCTCTAGAACCAGAGCTAGAAACCAGTATCAAGTCTCTAGAATGACAGAAGCAGAAGAGATTTCAAATCTCTACGTATTACTCGTGTTCTCTCCATATTGCATCGTAATCAAGGGTTCCAGAGTGGTGATACCCCCTTCAAGGTGAGCACAAGCTTTCGTGACCACAGAAATGAGGCAATCTGAAGACTTTTCAGATTCCTCTGATGAAGATCATATTCAGCACTGATTTTGTTTTCAAGAATAAAAGGAGTGCCTGACCAGGCAGTGGCGCAGGGGATAGAGCGTCGGACTGGGATGCGGAAGACCCAGGTTTGAGACCCTGAGCTTGCCAGTTTGAGCGCAGGCCCATCTGGCTTGAGCAAAAGCTCGCCAGCTTGGACCCAAGGTTGCTGGCTCCAGCAAGGGGTTGATCGGTCTGCTGAAGGCCCGCGGTTAAGGCACACATGAGAAAGTAATCAATGAGCAACTATGGTGTCGAAACAGCAACGAAAAACTGATTGATGCTTCTCATCTCTCTCCGTTCCTGTCTGTCTGTCCCTATCTATCCCTCTCTCTGAAATAAAGAAAAAAAAAAGAATAAAAGGAGCTACATGACATTAACCCTTATTATGTCTTGGATATCAGCAGAAATGAGGTAAATAGATCTGGACATGAGATTCTAATATAGCTATAGGTGCCCTTCATCCTCCTTGATAAAAATCCACTGATTAAGCACTACTAGTGAGAAGCATGACCATCCCAGCAAGGCACTACAGTCCACCTTTCCCGAACCATGAGTTCTTTAAGTGCTGGACTCATCAGCCTCCATTAATCCATTATGACATGAGACACACTAACGCTGAGAGCACATCTCCACTGAACAGTATCCCCTGAACTTCACCATTCTCAACCCCTGTTAATAGCTCCTCTGAAGAAGTAGCTTTTTGTTGCTACTTACCAAGTAGCTCGGCCCACAATGAAGGACTCCAGAAATGCTAAGGTCTGGGTCCTGCCTATCCGCCTATCCAATCTCAAGACCCAAATGAGGCAGGGCCCAGTAGAAATGCTATAATCCTAATGTACAAAACCAGCTAAGAAGGTATCTTTCTAAAAAAATAAAAATAAAAAACAGAAAACAAGGAAGATTCATTCATAAAGTTGTTCACTTATTATATTTACAACAATGGAAAAGACTTGGAAACCAATTTGAAGGTCCAAAAGAGAAGAACTTTAAACAATGTGACATGCCCACATGATGAGATTACAGATTATAAACCTAACACTTATAAAGAGTACTTATTGTCATTGTAAAGTATTATCTTATTAAGTCAGTTGATGAAAACACAAGACTTGGAAGTGTATAACTAATGCAATTTTAATTTTTAATAGTTAACAGAAAAGGAAGTCATAGTAATGGTGGCATGAGAGAAACCCTTGACCTCTTCCCTTGAAATATCAACAAATTGAACAGCTATAATGCAGTGAAGAAACCCCAGCTAGACTCACAGGCACACCTAAAAGATCCACATAACAAATAGAATAAAGGTGGGAAGGGTTGAGGAGGGGGCAGAAGATAAAATGCACTCGCAGTCACACCAGTTGACTCCAAGGAAGAGAGAAACTTAGACTGTCTGGGTTTCTGTCTGTTGGGAAAAATAAAAAGGAGAAAAAACCAGAGTGATTGGCTTGCCTCTGTCAGGAGAAGTGGAGAGACTGGGAGGAATTTGGAGAGATACTGAACCAAAGTGGCAGAGAACAGGGTCACCACTAGTATTCCCACAGTCTGCTGGAAGCTAGTACTGGGGCAGAGATACAAAAATACAAAGTGTACCCCCCAGCCTCCCAGATCCTGCCTTTCTCACCTGGTAGGTGTGGAGGGGGGCAGAGACATATCCCACAGCTAGCTCTCCAGAGCCACTCTCTCCCCTGAAGATCAGAGGTGCTCTGTGTCTGATCCCTAGGTCCATTGACACAGAAAGGAACAGCTAGAGGCCTGAGATCACCATTGCTAAAGCTGTAAACCACACAGCATGCCCCACCCATCAGCAAGACTGCAGCCTTACCTCCAAAGTAGCATTCCAGCAGAAGTCAGGATGGTATTTTAACAGAGCTAAAACTTATAGTGCCACATACTGGGAAAGATAAGAAATACCTATTCTAAGTCAGCTTGGCTGTTTAGGATTTTTCTTTACTTCTATGTTTTTTCTTTAGTTTTTTGTTGTTTTAAATTATTTTTGTTTTGTTCTTTCTGTAGTTTTTCTCTTTTCATTTTCATTTTATTCTCATTTTAATTTTTTAATTTATTGTTTTTGCTTGATTTCTTAACAATACCACTCTCAAATGCCCTCAAGGCAGAAAAAAATGAACTGTGTCTCTTTCTTACTCAAGAAAGAGACACAGTTCAGAAAGAAAATAAAAAATCTCCAGAAAGCAATCTCAATTACATGGAAATCTTGAAATTAAATGCTAGATAATTAAAAAATGAAGTTCTGAAAATACTGAACAATTTGTGAGAAAACACTGATTGGCAACTTAATGAGCTCAGAAAACAAAATTAGTATCTCACCAAGGAGAATGAGACTTTAAAAACAGAGATAAAGAACTCAATACATAAATTAAAAAATGAGGTAACAAGTTTAAATACTAGAACAGGTAGCCTGACCAGGCAGTGGTGCAGTGCATAGAGCATTGTATTGGGACACAGAGGACCTAGGTTTGAAACTACCAGGTCGCTGGGTTGAGCGCATGCTCATCTGCATTGAGCAAGGCTCACCAGCTTGAGCCCAAGATCACTGGCTTGAGCAAGGGGCCACTCAGTCTGCTGTAGCCCCCCATCGAGGCACATATGAGAAAGCAATCAATGAACAACTAAGGTGCCACAACACAACAAAGAATTGATGCTTCTTATCTCTCTCCCTTCCCGTCTGTCCCTATCTGTCCCTCTCTCTGTCTCTGCCACACACACAAACACGCACACACAATAGGACAGGCCAGAGAGAGGAGAGAATCAGCAACATAGAAGACAGGCAACTAACGATGATACAGAGAGAAAGAGAGAGTACCTCAAGAATTAAAAAAAAAAAAAAAGTGAGCTCTACAAGAATTGTCTGACTCTATCATAAAGAGTAATGTAAGAATAATGGATTTTAGACCTGACCTGTGGTGGCACAGTGGATAAAGCATTGATCTGAAATGCTGAGGTTGCCGGTTTGAAACCCTGGGCTTGCCTGGTCAAAGCACATATGAGAGTTAATGCTTTTTGCTATTCCCCCCTTCTTTCTCCCTTTTTCTGCTCTCTTTCTAAAAATGAATAAATTAAATCTAAAGAAAGAAAAATGGATTTCAGAAGAAAAGAGGGAGAAAAAAAAGACAGCCTGTGAAAACAAATAATTAATGAAAACTTCCCAAACCTATATAAAAAAGAGCTTTGAATCCAAGAAGCAAACAGAATGCTGAGTTACCTCAACCCAAACAGATCTACTCCAAAGCACACTATAATAAAACTATCAAAAATCATGATGAGGAAAGAATCAAGACAGCTAAGAAAAAGAAGAACATAATATATAAAGTAAGGCTGATCAGTTATCATCAGACTTCTCAGCAGAAATTTTATAAGCCAGAAGACAGTGGACCCAAACATTCAAGGTACTGAAATGGAGTAACTGAGTAATTGCCAGCCAAGGATACTATCTCCATCAAAGTGTTTCTCCAAATATGAAGGAGAAATAAAAACTTTTCCAACCCTACAAAAGTTGATGGAATTTGCCACCAGAAAATCTCCAGTGCAGGAAATACTCAAGGTGGTTATTCTACTGGATACAAAAATAAAAACAAAACAAGTAAAAACTCAAACAACATTTCAGTATTAAACAAGGTAATCTGTAACAACAAAAACACAAAAGAGTAGAGGATAAGGGTCTGAAGTAGCAAAGGCTGATGGAGTGCAGTAGCACTCATAATACAAAGGAATATTGTGTATATGAAACATTTTTTTCTCAATAATCTAACAGTAACCACCCATGAAAAAAACAAAACTGAAATACATAGCTTAAGAAAAGAAGAAATAGAGGAAAGAAGCATGGAATACCACCAAACAAAAACAACAGAAAGAAACATGAAAGAAAATAACCAAAGGAGACACAGAGTTCCCAGAAAACAAAACATAAAATGGCTATAGAAAATTCTCATGCCATATACTGCCTTCAGGAGATATATCTAAGCTGCAGGGACAAAAGTAGACTCAATGTGAAAGGTTGGAAAACAGTTCTCCAAGCAAATAATATCCTAAGAAAAGAAGATGTAGCTATACTTATATCTGACAATACAGATTTCAAGACAACAAAGGTAACAAGAAACAAAGATGGAAATTTCATAATGGGAAAGGGGACACTATATCAAGAAGATATCACACTTCTTAATATATACACATTGAATCAAGGAGCAAAAAAATATATAAGATATATACTAAAAGAACAAAAAAGAGAGATAGACAAAAACAAAATCATATTTGGAGATTTCAACACAACACTGACAAATCATCCAAACAGAAAATCAATAAAGAAATACCATCCTTAAACGTAACACTAGAGCAAATGGACATAATAGACATTTACAGAGCATTTCATCTCAGAACATCAAATTATACATTTTTCTTTCCAGTGTGTATGGAACATTCTCAAGAATAGAACATATATTGTGCCACAAAACTAACGTCAACAAATTCAAAAAGATTGAAATAAGAATATTCTCTGACCATAATGCATTGAAATTAGAATTGAACTGCAAAAAGGAAGTAAAGAAACTCACAAAAATGTGGAAATTAAACAACACACTTCTAAAAAATAACTGGGTCAAAGAAAAAATAAAAAGAGATCAAAAGTTATATAGAGACAAATGAGGATGACAACACGACATGTCAAAACTTCTGGGATGCAGCGAAAGCAACAATAAGAGAGAAGTTTTTATCATTACAGGCTTATATCAAGAAACAAGAAAGGGTTCTGGCCAGTGGCTCAGTGGATAGAGTATTGGCCTGGCATATGAACATCCTGGGTTCCATTCCCAGTGTGGGCACACAGGAGAAGTGACCATCTACTTCTACCCTCTGCCTCTCCAACAGCCAGTGGTTCAATTAGTTCAAGCATGGCCCAGGTGCTGAGTACAGCTTGGTTGGTCTGCACAGTAAGCCTCAGGCACTAAAAATAGCTTGGCAGTCGAGTTGTCAACCCAACATGGAGTTGCAGGGTGGATCCTAGTTGGGGTACACACAGGATTCTGTCTATCTCCCCTTCTCTCACATAAAAAAAAGAAAAAAGAAAATGAAGGAAACAAGAGAGATCCCAAGTAAACAACCTAACATCACACCTTAAAGAACTAGAAAAAGAAGAAAAAAGGCAACCCAAAGTCAGCAAAAGAAAGGAAATAGTAAAAATTAGAGCAGAACTAAATGAAATAGAGAACAAAAGAAAAAAAACTATAGAAAAAAATTAATACAGCAAAGAGCTGTTTCTTTGCAAAGATCAATAAAATTGACAAAGCCCTGGCTAGATGCACTAAGTAATAAAAGAGAAATTACTCATAAACAAAACCCAAAATGAAAAAGGAGAAATTACCACAGACATTATATATGGAAATGATCATACTAGAATACAACAAAAGATTATATGCCACCAATTTCAACTAAATCTAGAAGAAATGGTAAGTCCCCAGAAGTCCCCAGTACGATACTTGAAAAGTCTTCCTAGCCTGAGTCACAAAGAAGTGGAAAACCTAAATAGATCTATAAGCAGGGAAGAAATAGAAACAACTATCAAAAACCTCACAAAAAATAAAACTCCAGGACCAGATGGCCACACTAATAAATTCTACCAAACATTCTAAGAAGATTTGGTACCTGTCCTTCTCAAAGTCTTCCAAAATATAGAAGAAGAAGCAATACTCCTTAATATATTTTATGAGGCCAACATAACTCTGATACCAAAACCTGGCAAGGATAACACAAAAAAAGAAAACTATAAACCAGTATCTCTAATAAATACAGATGCAAAAATCCTAAACAAAATACTAGCAAATCAAATAGAACAATATATCAAAAAATAATACTTCACAATCAGGTGGGAGTTACTCCAGGAGCACAGGGATATTTGAACATATAGAACGCAATCAATGTAATACACCACATCAAAAAAACAAGGGACAAAAATCTCATGATACTATCAATGGATACAGAAAAGGCATTTGATAAGATACAACATTCATTTATTTTTAAAGCACCTCATGTTTATCAAACCATTATTCATAGTGGCCAAGGCATGGAAACAACCAAAGTGTCCCTCGAAAGAGGATTGGATAAAGAAGATGTGGTATATATACACCACAGAATACTACTCAGCCATAAGAAATAATGATATATTGCCATTTACAACAACAAGGATTGACCTTGAGAACATTAATACCAAGTGAAATTGGCCCTGGCTGGTTGGCTCAGTCGTAGATTATTGGCTCAGCATGTGTATATCCCAGGTTACATTTCTGGTCAGGTCACACAGGAGAAGTGCCCATCTTCTTCTTCACCCCTACCCCTCTTGATTCTCTCTCTCTTTCCTTCCTGCAACCATGGCTCTTTTGAAGCAAGTTGGTCGCAGGCACTGAAGATGGCTTCATGGCCTCCACCTCAGGTACTAGGAAGAGCTCTGTTGCTGAGCACCAGAGAAACACCCCAAATGAGCAGAGCATCACGCCCTAGTGAGCTTGTCAGGTGTAACACAGTCAGGGCACATTTGGGAGTCTGTCTCTGCTTCCCCTTCTCCCACTGAATAAAACACACACACACACACACACACACACACACACACACACACACACACAGTGAAATAAGTAAATAAGAAAAAGCTAAGAACTCTATGATTTCACATATAGGTGGGTTATAAAACTGAGACTCATAGATAAAAGCGAAAAAGCGAAGTGGTTACCAAGGGGAGGGGAGTAAAGAGGGACAAATATAAGGTGATAGAAAATTATTTGACTTTGGGTGACGGGCACACAACACAATCAACCGTTCAAATGCTATAGAGATGTTCACCTGAAACCCATGTACTCTTATTGATCAATGTCACCCCATTAAACTTAATTTCTAAAAATAATATTAACAGAAAGAAAATAAAAGGAAAATAATTATAAGTTAATGGTCATACAATAATATGATCAGAGCTATCATTTTTCATTTCTTCCGTTTCTTCATACTTCTTCAATAGTTTCCAAATGTTCTATAAGCAATTCTTCTAAAACTTAAAAAAAAAAAGCAAAAATAATTAAGGATTTCAGCACTCAGTCAGCAAAGATGAAGGGATGAGTTTCACTTTGACATTTTCCAGGATGGAACTTTGCAGAATTCTTTCTTCTGCTTCAAAAATGCTAGCAAGGCCTGGTTTATCTGAGGATTTATCAGCAGTCTACCACAGGACAGAGCTGATTAGTGGTTGGTTATGGCCACTTTGTGAGAACTGAAGCTATCACAGAATCCCGGGCACTTCAGAGCCTTCACTGTTTATCTTGGAGCAAGAGAAATGCAAGTTGTTGAAGATTCATAAAGATATTTTTGTGGCGATTTTTATATGAAAAACAGTGTGTCCCAAGAAGACAAGCCAATGAAGAACATTCTTCTCCAAACATTTCACAAAATATTTCATAAAACATTTCATAAAATATTAAAACATCTTTAAATAGAAACAGTTCCATACAACTCATATCTAGTTAAAAAGCTGCCTAAATTACCAACGAGGTTAAACCTTTTTTTAAAACAATTATTTTAAGAAGACACAAGGTCAAAATGACAATATTCAGTAAGTTCTCTGCTAATAACTATGAATGAAAATAAACAGTGCAACAAAAGTTTTGACAAACTGTCCAGCATCCGCATAGCCATAGGACACTGAAGAAAACTTTGTAGTCATGTTTATCCACTATTTGTCTTCTTTAAGCAGTGTGTTGGTTAATTTTATATGGCAACTTGGCTAGGCTTTGGTGCCCATTTGCTTGGTCAAACACCAGTCTAGAGGTTGATGTGAAGGTATTCGTTATATGTGAAATAATTAAATCAGTAGACTGAGTAAAGGAGATTACCTTTCATAATCTGGGTGGGCCTCATCCAATCACTTGAAGGCCTTAAGAGCAAAGACTGAGGTTGCCCAAGGAAGAAGGAATTGCCCTCAAATATGCATCATAGAAACCCTGCCTGGGTGCCTAGCCTGCTGCTCTACTGCACAAATCAGTCAAGACTGCAATATCAGCTCTTACCTGAGTCTCCAGCCTGCCTCTGGCCTGCCTTACAGATTTGAATTTCAGACTTGCCAGCCCCACAATCACACAAAAGCCAATTCCTTAAAATAAATCTGTCTGTTTCTGCCTCTCAGCTAGCTAGCTAGCTAGTTAGATTTAGATGCAGTTCCATGCATAGATGTATGTATGTATATATGTATCTATAGCTGTCTATATCTGTATAAATAGATATAGATATATCTAAATGTAGACCTATATATAGACGTGTGTATGTATTCATGTATCTTCTAGATAGATAAAGCTCTCCCTTCGGTTGAATTTCTCTGGAGAACTCTAATACAGACAGAGCAGAGGGACCCTATTTCTTAATTAGCTTGAGGCAGTCCCTGTTTATGACCATTTCTGTGGTATAATTAAGAGTTACCCCTTTCCCTTTGAAATGTATCCTGGTTGGGATGATAAATCATACGACCTCTTTACATGCAGAGCTAAAGACAGATTTACTGTATTCCTAAGTAATGAGCTCCTTTCACTTACAATGTTGTTTTTCAATCTTCTTGGTGACTCACAATAAGAAATATATCTTCCTTCATAAAACAGAACTGACCCTTATGATGAGCAATGCAATGAGCTATTTTATATTTTATAATATGTGTCATTTCAAATGCTTTCTGCAATCCACTAACTTCATTGCATGATCTGTGGAGGGGATCATAACTCAGTTTGAAAAGCACTGACTTAGAGGAATGTAGGGCTGACTGGCATGCAGTGTTCATTAATGCCTCAGGACACACTAGTGACAGCAAGGGGGGGAGAGAGGCACAAGTATCAGAGATTTTACTTTGTCTATAGTCCACATAGTCTTTGGTGTCATTTCTCTTAAACATCAATGAAGCAAGAGTAAATGTAAATATATCAACTAGAAACAGGATTCCAGATCATTTTCCTTTAGTGTATCTCTAGTTTTCTATAAGTGCTACACACAGAGAAGAGGGAGAATGAACAACACCAGCATCCTAATGGGTTCTGCTGCCTCTACTTTCACTCTCCTCCACTCCAACTAATTTCCCTTCCAGGAGAACCCATGAAGTCCAGATCCACGCATTGGTCATTCAATAAGTAATCGCTGACTGTCTGTGCTGGGCACAGGGTAAGGCACAGTTTCTCCTGATACTAAGTCCCAACAGCCCTCAGCTACAAATGGAATAAACTCCAAATCCCATGTTTGCATTCCATAACCCAGCTTCAGCCACCCTTTCAGCCTTTGTCTCTCTCACCACACACTTCCGTGCCCACTGCAAGCATACTATACACATAACTGCCATGTGTCAATTCCTCCTGTAGCCTCTGGTCAAGCTCTCTCCTCTTGCACTCCGTATGCCCTGCCAGGCTTCTCCTCTTCTAAGTCCCCTTCAAACCTTATCCTCTTCACAGGGCCTTCCAGATGCTGCCAGTGATCAAACAAGCCCCACAGCTTCATGATGGGATTTTGCTCAAGCAAGAGGAGTTCAAGTTTAACAGAAGCACTTTCCCATCAAAAGTTGCCCTTAGGAACTAAAAAGGTGGATGGTCAAGGGGGCACAAGCAAGAGATGAGGGCTGAAAGCGAACTGAGAATGGGGGCAAAAGGGGAAAGAGACAGCACCATCCCAGTCAGGAATGAATGGGTCGGAAATCATGACAGAGGAAATGTTGTGGGTAGAGGCTACAAAAGAGAATTAGGTTTCTCTTTTGATGGTGCAGACAATTAAATATGACCAGAGAGCCCAAGGAAAACGTGACATAAGGTTTGCTACCAGTGGGCAAAGGGCACAAGGAGCAGCTCATAGCCTTTAGCATCTGTCAGATCTGCACTGGAAACTTCATTTTGTCACATGCTGGGTCACTCAGACAGAGGTCACCTCAGCTTCTAGACCCCAGTGTCTTCATTAGTCAATCCAGGAGAAAAAAGAGCAACCTATGGACAACTTATGATGATGCTGGTGAGGGCTTAGCCAGCTTAAAGCATTCCCTCTGGGGTTCAGTCCACTTCTTCCTCCTTCTTCGGCAGCTCACTCACTTCCTTTACAAACAGGAAGTTGCCTCAGTCTTCAAGAGACCAAAAACACAAGATAAAGTCAAGAGACAAGGGAAATATATCTTAGGTGTTTTGAGGTAGATTGCCACTCAATAAAATGCAAACAATATTTTTAACCAAAAGATAGTATTTAAGCAAGCTTCTGCTTCAAATCTGTTTAGAGACAAAAATGTAAGCTCTCCAAAAGTTGCTCATGCAAAATTCATAAACCCATGTAAGCACACAATTGCTCAATTACCATACTCATAGCCACTTGCCAATAAAACAAGAGGAAGCTAAAAAAAGTTATTCAGATATCTTATGCAGACTTAGATCCCTTCATCAACACACTGAGAGATGCAACAGAGAGTTAAACACTGAACTGAAACATTAATACAGGATCAGATATTTTTTCTAGTTACTTTTGCAGACAACAAGAGCTGACCAAATGAAAACTGAATCATATCTTATTTTTTTAAAATAAAAAATAAATACATTTTTTAAATGTCCAGGCTTTCCTCAATACAAAACTAATAAATAACAAACCACAAAATTAAAACAATGAAATTCAAAGTGATATTCAAGTGATGCAAAGTGATATTCAAGTTACAACGTTAAAGTGAAATTTGACAAACAAAAGCAAAAATTATTCTTTGAGACATATTCAGATATATTCATCTTATCCAAACTGCAAAGAATGTTTCATTTGTTCTTTTGAAAGGCACATTTCCATTGAGCTACACAATATCAACAGGCAGGAGAATTATCTGAGACAGGAAAACACTGGCTAATGGAAAATTAGAAAGTTAATAAATGAAGTCAAACTGGGTATTTTATGAGCCCTGCTGAAAATACAATTGATAGAAGTAAAATACCATCGCTATGACTGAGCATAATAAAATGATTACTTGTCTAAAAAGCTATGTGTGATAGAAATCATTTAAATCAATTGAGTTACTGTTTCTTAGCAATTTGATAAAAAAGGAAAAATAGTGTAATTGAGAAAAGTGCTCCTTTGGGAGCTTAAAAACAAGCCAGCGGGTCTGTAAGTGCACTTTAATCTATTTGTATATTTTTTCCTCTGTTTAAAAAGTAAAGGACAGGAAAGAGTCTTTCCTTTCTTGAGTCATGCTGCCAAAGTCCTGAAATTTGTAGAATTTAAATTATTAGCAAGAATTTAGTTATGACAGATAGTTCTCTCTGCTCCTTGGGATCTGTCGAAGAGTTAAAGACTGATCAGAGCTTATTCTGTCAAATCCTTTGGGACTAAAACTTGAATGTGAAATCCTACTCATTATGAAATTAGGGGGAAGATGAGAACAGGGGCCCAGGGATTTCTCCCCGAACTGACCATTGTTATCTATATGTGCTCTTGGTTCAACCTTTCCTACTGTTACATCCTTTTTGAGTGGTCAACGAAAAAGGTCAGACGCTTTTAGGAAAGCAGAAACCATAAATGCACAGATATACCAACAAGACCCCTTCTTTCTACAACTTAAATTTGTCAGCTAAATTGTCCTAACACATATTAAGCACCAGTAATACTCTAAAGTACGGTTTGGCAAACTTTCTCTGTATAAAGGGTCAGTCAGATTTAGGTTTTGTGACTCAGAGAGTGTGGCAACTACTCAGTTCTGCCTCTGCATGCCAAAAGCTGTGTCACTCTAAAGCTTTATTCACAAATTCAGGCAAATAATCTGCAGGCTGGGTTTTGTTGGCCTCTGCTTTTACAATCAACTATGGAAATCAGAATGGGCTTCAAACCTAAATGAACTTTCCATGTTTTGCCTGCATTGGACATCCTTGAGGAAATAATCTTTCATAAAAAGTAAGTTTCCCACTTTCCTTAAAGACTCTAAGCAGTTATCCTAGAAATATGATCAAGTATCCCTTGAGCCAACTTGTGATTTCTGTCATTTAGCCAGAAGGAGTCACAAAGTCTTCCAAATAAATGGACTCACTAGCTTCTGATTGACATCTATTTCATTTGAAAGTGGCCTTGGGTTTAGTGACAGGCACACAGCTGAAGATGAACAAATATACAACATCCACACCAAGCACAAACACAGAGTATTGAAAAGGCAGAATAAGGAAATCCAAAATCCCAGTCATACCATGAAGATAAGCATTATCGCAACACTCCTAGGGATTGAGGAAATCTGAGCTCTAAAAGGAATGGAATATTCTCCTCCTATCTCTGCTTTATATCTTATAAATAATCGTCATGGGGGTCTTCAGCTTTTTTCAGCCCCCCAACACACTGCTTCAAGCACCCTTATTATAAGATTAACAAAAAGTGGGGCCCCGTGAATTTCCTGGATCTTTGTAGGTCAATGCCCACCACCTGCATTTTATTACAATGTTTTCCTGGATATCACATCTCCTTAGAAATATGAAAGTGTCTTAAACAATTTTTAAAAATGCCACATAGAAGGTCCTGGATGGGTAGCTCAGTGGGTAAGAGCATTGTCCCAACATGCCAAGATTGCAGGTTCTATCCCCAGTCAGGGCATATACAAGAATCAATCAATGATAGCATAAATAAGTATAACAGCAAATCGATGTTTCTGTCCATCTTCCTCCTTCTCTCTCAAAAAATCAATCAGTCAATAAATGTTGTAAAAAAGAATGTCACAGAGAGATGAAAATAGCATCTAAGCACAACCCTATGAAAGTTTAACACAACAGAAACGTTAAGCTGTTCTGTAATAAGAATATTTACATAAGAAAAATAAAATTCAGAGGTCATAATAATGATTCTGGTTCCTAAAGGAGTTTCCACAGAAAGCACTGATCATTTAAGATAGAATGATTTTAACTGGGGTCAGAGGAACAGAAAGCCTCACTCATGGGCATTCCTTCAGATAATCTAAGTCAGGAGTCTGGTGGGGATGGGGGCCCGGGAAAGGTCAACGCCTCTTCTGAAAAATCCTTTGCTTTGTTGGTAATTTTAAAAAAACTACATAAATAGTTGTCCCAGAGATCTGGATATTATAAAAACATTTTTCTTTTCTGGAGCAGGATTTTCTAAAAGCTACAATAGGACATGCAAAGCCTGAAGGCACTGTGAAGGTAGGAGCTCTAACTTTGCTAGTCACCTGTACCACTGAGCCAATTCCCAGAAAAGTTATGTCCATTTTTAAAATAATCGTTTTTTAAAACAGAACTCTGACTCAAAAAGGAATCCAAACCAATTCCCTAAGCCAACTATATATACGCTTCCTCTGTCTCTGCAGATGGGAATAGCACCCTTGGCTGCAGTGGTTCCGGGAGCAGTGGGATGGCACTGATGATGGGCCTTGGACCTGCAGGCACAGCGAGGCAGACCTGCCGGAAGGAGCGTCTCTGCCAGAGGTGCTCATCGCGTCTGGATGACTGGGCGTGCAGGAGCACACGGGCAGGGTGACACAGGGTTTATAATGGAAATGTTTTCTTTCTCCTTTGGGGGATAAAGAAAGTTGTTTAACTCTTTCACTAAAGTTTGTTGTTATAATTACTCCTAAATGTTATTTTTTAAAATAATTTCTGCTCTTACCTAGTAAAAGCTGGTTTCTTCAGGATATGAGGTCACCATTCCATAACTACATATACTTAGTGATATGGAACAATACCTCGGTTATCCAGTGGGAGGCTATTTTCCAGATACATGAATAATCCTATCTGATGTGTAAAAATGTATTAAAAGGTGTCTTGGTAAGTGATGGAATCAGATTTGGAAGAGAATTTAGAAACTGTACATACAAACAGCTTATTTTAATCAAGAGGCAAATGAGACTTCTCAGAGCTCCCGCTGGCTCAGGCGAAAAGCACCTTCTAAACCAGCCACCCTAGTTTCCTCCCCTAAAACTAAGCAGGCTGGTTCTTGCCTAAGTGAAAGGCAGCTCTCTCTTAAAGCTCAACAGAGAGCACCAATGGTGAGGTGTTATTTTTAGTAACGCTAGACTCTAGTAATTTAGTTGTTTTTATTTCATTTTGAGTTTTAAGGATCTGCAAGTCAATTCCTTCCCAGCCAGAGTGGTTGAAGACTAAGGTACCCAGAAACCTCATCTATGCAACTTCGCCTGTGCTGTGACTCTGCCCAGTAAGTTCCCCTAGTAAAATGTTTTCCTCCTGGTGAATTCCCACCCACCTGTTCCATTCCCCTCTGAAGGCAGCCCTGATTCACACACCCCTCCAGGAGAGGTAACCATGACCTCTTCTAGGCTCATTTTTTTCCTTATGCATTTCAGTGGCTACCCTCACTCACCGCACTACTTGGTTGTTACTGATCTACACAGCTGTCTTCCTTTGATAGAGTATATACTAAGAGAACAGAGTCCATTTATTCTCATTTTCCTATCCCCAGAATCCAACATAGAACCTAAGAGGTGCCCAACGTATTTTTTATGCTAATTTGAGTGTGCAATTCAAAATTGAGCCCCTGGAAGCAGTTTAATTATCTAATGAGATACATACCCTGTTACCAGCTGACAGTGAAGTGTTCCCCACAGCTGTGATTTAGAAATAACTTGCATAATATGTTAGAATTTTTAAAGTAGGAATTAAACAACAAAATATCACCATGGATTCTTAAGAACTCTCAAGACAGCAGGTAATGCAAAAGCAATGACTAAAAGTTAATTTTTAAACCCAAAAAGGGCCCACAATACCAAACAACTGACTCAATACCTGATTTATCCTGTGTTCCCTTGTTACAGGCCCAAGATCGTTCTGCATGGCTGGTATTTTCCAAGGCACACATCCAAGTTACCTTAGCCAAACTCCCTAGGACACTGCCGAACCTCCAGCATCTGTCGTGGTACCCAGCCTCTGCTCCAGCCGAAGGTCAGCTTCATCAATCTTTCTCAGCGGGAAGTAGACAGATTGCACCTGTGAAGGATGCTAGAGAAGCCACCAAGAGAGGGTTTCTCTGTGTGTTTGCCCTCTGAACTGGGGCCTAATAAACAAGGCATCTCACAGGTAACCTCACACCCCAATAAAATGTCAGGCATTGGGCAAAGTTTCTGGGGTGGGTTGCTAAGATGTTAAGTGCTTTCAAGGGACAACATTTTATGTGAACTGTTTACGTCTCAAGTCAAGGTACTGAAGTATAGTGGGAAAAGCGCTGGCAGAATTTAGAGATAATCTGCTCTTCCAGTAGCTTCCTACTTACACTTAAGAGAACGCAGAATATCCTTTTCCCAATCACAGAAAAATACACGATACACGAAGGCTAGTCTCATATAAATTATCTTTAATGTTAACATGGGTAGTGTTTTTTTTGTTGTTGTTGTTTGTTTTTTAAGGCTTCAAGGAGTCCTATGTAATTGTGTGAAGATGGCTTTCTTGGAATTGTAAGAAACAGGGTTCAAAACAAAGCAAAAATTCTTATACTGGAAGATGGGTAAATTTCCCAGTATGGTTACTCATATCATTTCTTACCACCAAAGTAGTAGATACTATAACAAAGCATAATTCAGAGGTCAACTTGGACCTTAAAAAGCCTATAGTACCAGGGGAACCTCCAAAGTTAGTCTTCGACTTCAGCTGCATTGAACCATCTCACGGTACACAGGTTGTGCTTATCTGTATTTTTGTATCTTTCTGACACTATAGATGTTCTTTGTTTAACCATAACAATCTAGCATCTTCTTAAACCACAGCCGTTGATATCTGAAGCATGGAGGCAGAGGATAGGCCAGTGAGGCTTCTCATTTCTGAAACTGGCCAACATTAGGTGAAAAAAAAAAAAAAAAAAAAGCAATTCTGCTGCTCCAACGATGCAGGAGGACAGATTAGCTAATGACCTAGGGCATCTGTTCCCACTTCAAGGAATCTGACGCCATGCCCATCCTGACTCAGACATGCCAAGAACACACAAACCTCTAGGAATGCAAACCCACAGCACGTGACAAATCAAGAGGCTGATCAGTCTGTTACATGCCATCAGCACTCATTGCTGAATAAATTAGATCAAACAAGAACACATCTGAAATTGTGAAATGGCAGGAGTATTCTAGGCTTGTAACTTACAAAGAGAACAAGTTAAACTGGCACCACAGTTCTTCATGCTGAAATTGGCAGGAGAATCTATCCCCCCCCTACACATACACACACACCAGCACATCAGAAAAAGAAAGTTTAGTACTTTTCAACTGGGTATGTTCTGAAGCAGAGATGTCAGTGCAAAAATATTAAAATATGAGCCAAATGTATCTCAGTGAGTGTATTCTTTAGATTTTTTTAAAGCCCAGTTGCGAGAGGGTAGTATGTTTTGCTCTCCTGCTATGAAAATTATGCTTTTATTATGTACAGCTTTGTCAAGCATGTTTCCAAGAAAGAAAATAGTCCAAGCCCATGTGTTGTTTCTGGTAGGCCAAGAAGTAGCAGGGAAATACAAAACTGATGCAATGATTTAGAAAAGTAAAATAAGGAAAGGCAGGCTAAATTTAAAATTAAATTCTGTGAAAATAACTGCATTTTATTTTGTACTGGCAAGCCACCCGTGCCAGGGCTTGACAAAAGGGGTATCTTCGGACATCTAATTTTCTTTCTTTTTATTTTTTTAATCTAAAGATGACCATTTTTATAATTTTTTTAACCTTTTAAAAAATTATTTATTTAGAGAGGAAAGGAGAAAGAAAACAAGAGACATAAATTTGTTGTTCCACTTATTTATGTATGCATTGGTTGATTCTTGTGTGTGCCCTGACCAGGAATTGAACCTGCAACCTTGGTGTATCGGGACAATGCTCCAACCACATAAGCTACCCAGAAAAGGCAAGGACTTCTAATTTTCTAATCTATTTCAAATATGCCGTACTGACCAGATCACTTTATCCACTGAGCATTTTAAAAATTTTATTTGTTTTCCAAGGACAGAGAGAGAGAGAGAGAGTCAGAGAGAGGGATAGATAGAGACAGACAGACAGGAACGGAGAGAGGTAAGAAGCATCAATCACTAGTTTCTAGTTGCTCTTGCGACACCATAGTTGTTCATTGATTGCTTTCTCACATGTGCCTTGACCACGGGCCTTCAGCAGACCGAGCTACCCCTTGCTGGAGCCAGCGACCTTAGGTCCAAGCTGACGAGCTTTTGCTCAAGCCAGATGGGCCCGCGCTCAAGCTGGCGAGCTCGGGGTCTTGAACCTGGGTCTTCCGGCATCCCAGTCCGACGCTCTATCCACTGTGCGACCGCCTGGTCAGGCTATCCACTGAGCATTTTGCCTGATTCCTTAAATACTGAACTCCCAGTTGTTCACTAGCGTCTGTTCCCTGCTCATGAATTGGGGCCATAGGACATTAGGATCACTCCTAACTAGTTTTTAGATAGGCAAATTTTGTTGTAAGCAAGATAACTCAAAGTAAAGTCTAAGGATAGAAGACAAATGGAGATGACAAAGAGAAAACGAAATTCTAGCTGGCAGAACAAGAAGAAACCATATGAACTGAGCCTTGTTAACTGAGCAGTAAGGCATCAAAAAAAGCACCCATCTAAGGACACTCTTAAATCCCCTCAAACAACATGCAAAGCAAACACAGAAGGTAGGTGTAGTGTTATCTGTTTCTATAGCAACAATTGAAAAGGCAACCTATGCTAGCATTACCAACACACACCACAGATCATAGAGTTAGACAGAGACTGGGCCAAGAAAACGATACCCCCTTCATGAGAAGCCCCCCTGAGACCAGCCACACCTTCATCTCAGCTCTGCTAAGAGCATTTATTTAGTCTTCAACACGCTGCAGACTCCTAGGTCAGAAATTTTCCTCTTCTGCCTGTCAATGTATATTGAAATAATGTTCTTGGTGAAAACTTAAGTGAGTATACAGAAAAGTGACTTGAATTTCCAACATGGTGCTGTTCAGCAAACCCACTCACCACTTTGTGCTCTTTAACTGTCTTGTGTTCAAGCCAAAATTCTAGTCAATTAATAGAGTATGTAGGGGTCTGTTATGGCAAAATACACAACAGAGAAGGCCAACTCAGAGGAAACTCTCAAAATCAAACCTTTCCACAATTCCCCTACTCACAGAAACTTAAAAACAAGAAAGTGATAAGAACACAGGGGTGTACTTAGAGAAAAACATGGTCCCCTTTGACAGATGCTATCTAAACACTCTAGGGCTAGCTATACAAATAACCATGGGGATTAAAAGGCACATGTGAAACATAAGAGTCACTACATATAAAACATTATCATTTGCTAAACACTATATTTTTTGACATACTGTAATCACTTTAGCATCACAATCAATATCATAACAAACGGATAGTTTTCTACCTATTGTACAGACCACCATGCCTAATGTCTGACCCATTGTCCCAATAAATGTGTTTTCAAATACAGGACTCATTTTTTGACATTAAAAACTGCAAATTCCCAACATGATAGTTGGACTGTTAGTCCAAGAAAATAACAAATTTTGAATTTTGCTAATCCCCATTACAGCTACATAAGTCAAGAGAAAAATGAGATGTATTTATGTGGGAATCATGACAGTTCTTGAGAGTCTATGGACAAAGCCTGATACTTATGTGAACCTAAGAATCCCAAACAAGCATCTTTGACTCTGAGAGGCTAAAGACAACTCATTAAAAATATTACGCTGCACTCTGCTACTTCTTCAGATAAGTCTCATAAAGAAAAGTACCATGTGGGACTAAGATATTAATCCACTAAGCCTGCAAAGGCAAAGCCCTCTGCCCAGTACCACATTTAGTGTGGCTCTTTGTACCTTTGGAGAAATCTGGAAAATTAGGGAAGGCCCAGACAAGAGCAGTGGAAATAATGTGAAGGTTGGAAGGAAGAGAAAAGGTTGACGAATGAGGATTAATTAGCCTAGGGAAGAAGAGACGGTGGGGTACTTAATATTTTCATTGAAATATAGCAAAAGCTATTATGTAAAATATAATCACCGTGATTCTCAGTCCCAGTGAGAATGAAAACAGAGGAAATAGCCTCATGAAAAAGCATGACAAATGTAGATTAACTGTAAAATATATCTTCCATTCTAAGAGATGGAGGCACTAAAAGAGGCAGCAGATAAAGAACTTGAGGAACTCACTTTCCTGCAGTGCCCACTCAAATTCTACCATCAACCCTTCCTATTGAAACTGCACTGCCCCCAAGAGCCCCTAGATTCTCTTCATGTAATGATCAAAGGAAGTATTTCTCAAAGTTTAGTGAACATCACTGTCAAAACACAGATTCCCAGGCCCCACGCCCAGAATAGGTTCAGGTGGGGCCCATAAAACTGCATTTCCAATAAGCAGCAGTTCTACAGACACACTTTTTGGAGCAATGAACTCGACACAATCTTTCCCTACTTCACCTCTCATAGAAACCCGTCGGTACTTCTCTGGGCATTTGTCATTGTTCTTATACTTCTTTCCTACTAGACTTTGTTCTGAACCAACTTTGAAATTTCTACAGTGCTTCACACAAGGCGAGTAACATGCCAGTCTAAGAAACACCCTTCTCGACTTGTTCCCTTTTTAAAGAGCCAGTCATTCTAAACTTGCCTTGAGTTTTTCACTGGCTTTAGTGTTTCTCGTGTGTTTCTTTATGCTGTTCCCTGGTCTAAGTAACTCCATAGGTTTGACTTTCCAGTTTTTGAAAATGAATTTGTCACATATGTTAACTGCATCTAACATTCAAAATTAACAAAATAAAATCAAGTGTGATATATGAAAATTTCCTTCCCATAAGGTTTACTTTTCCTCATTAGAGCAGAGTTTTGGCTTATGCCCCAAGACTATATTCCAAGAAAATGGCAGGGAAGGAGCCATATATATATTCTTTTATTTATTGTTTATTTTGCCTGGTTTTTGGCAGGGAGGCCAAAGGAGGTCAATGAGTAAATAAAGACCTGGCACGTCTGAAATCATGCTGGTTGCAGCTGAAGTCTGGGCAAGATCTGGAAAATTTTTCAGTAAACTCACCCCTTCCTTTCATTCAACTACCACGCTTATTTATTGGCTTAAAACTAAAAGCAAAAAAAGAAGACACAAGAATTTACACAACACCAAAACTCAGGGCCCCCTAATGGAAAAATTGGAGAACTGTCTCTTAGGCTTCGAGTTAACTCAAGTCGACTTAACAAAGCTATTTGCCAGATTGTGTGCCCAGCACTGGGACATCATATCATAACCTCTCAGACGTTTCAAAGCATGGTTAAAGCTCTACTATCCCCCTAAATTAGTTCCAGAGTGATTATTCATGTGTGCGCACGCACACATGTATTCAGGTACGGTGAACTTTTATATGACCACATAGTACAATTAGTATGCATGACAAAAAAGCCAGACAGAAAACAGTACAAAGCATTTCTGAATTTGTGGAATCCCATAGCTGCTATACATCTGATAATGAAAAGAGAAAAAGGAAAGAAACTCATAAACCACCTTACACACAACAGGTATAATCATAATCCTAAAAAGACCCTCGGGTAAAAGAAATTTAAAAAGTGGACTTATTTTTTTACTTTCATCTTGACCCTTGTTTATTCTGTGCATTTTTTTTTTCTTTTCCTAGAATCAAACAATGCATGCTCATTATTATCTCCTTTTACAAATGAGGAGATAAACCAACACACCAGCACAATTTAGTAGTCAAAAAGATCATGTCCATTTTATGACACTCTGGGAACATTAAACTACCAGTACCAAACGCTGTCCATGGCTGTCGAAACACAAAGGAAAATACAAAACACAAGTCCACTTCATCAAGGAGCCACTCTAAGCTGTAAGCACTACCCTGCAATCACACTGGCTTGTAACTGTGATATATGGTCATTATATTATGAAACTGATCTAATTTTGTACTCAATGCCCTAAAATAAAGGGTTTCTTTTGAATACGAAATACAAGGACTGGGACCAAAAAAAAAAAAAAAAAAAGATAATAATTTGACAGCATTTTACAGAACAGTTCATTTTCCTCCCTCCTGTCACACTAAATAGCACCAACTGACAACTACCTCCCAGGCTGAATGAATGAAAGAAGGTGCGTTTGCTGAGCTGAGGACATGCCACAGATCCACACGCTGCGGCAGAGGGCTGATATTAGCTCATTAGACAGAGTAATACACAGCCACAAACAGCATATTTAAGGAAAATCTACAAAGGTACGGAAATGCAGCTGGAATAACATACGATGATATTTTTTCCAGTACAAAGGGAGAAAAAAATATGCTTCTCTCTTTGAAAGTGCCAATGTACAGGGTGTACTGATGCATTTTTATATTATATTTCATTTTTAAATTATAATATATATATGAAAACTTCATTTAATTCAGGATAATAAAGAAAGCATATATACTGAGATGACATTCATTAACATCTGTACTAAAAATGACAAATAGGAATTACATATAACACTTGGCCAGATGAATTTAATTTGAAATACCATGAGAAGAAAGCCCAGCGAAGATGTAAAGTCTTTTCTCATGAGACTTATTTGCAGTGCAGGAAATAAAAACAACACTTCTATACATAATGTTTAATTCATTAACAGTTGTCAGGATTACTAAAGAAAAATATTTAAAGACGGGCATAATTTAAAGATACAATTCTGCTGAAAATTATTCCATTCTATTTTCTCATCAAATAAAGCCCTTCGCCTAATCCCATAAATTGAAAGAAGAGAATTAAGATCACTCTCTGATTTATTCAAAAAAATTAAAAAGTCTTCCTTAGCATCACTATTCCATAATTTCCGTGGAAGTTAATGTGCTTGTTAATCCTCTCATTTTCTCAACATCACCGCTTATTCAGAGAGTCACACATTCCATATTTGATCCAGGCTGCTGAAGACTTTCATGCCCTCCTGGAATAAGACCCGCTTTTCACTAAGAGAGGCATCAACACCAATAATGTGCCTGCAAATCTGGTACCCAGCCTGCCCAGGCTAAGAAGGACAAAATTCAAGTGGCCAGAATTTGCTAAGTGAGAAGGCAGAGGGCTGGCATTTGCTGAGCCTCTGCTCTGTGCCCTGCCCTGGCGAGTGTTTTCACACACTTATTAATTCACTGTAATCTCTCGATTTGGGCTGTGATTATCACTTGCATTGTATGTTGTCGTTAGGGGAACTAAGACTCAGAGAGTCTAAGCAACTGGCCACAGTCAAACAGCTAAACCGAGAAAAAGCTGGCGTTCCAACTGGAAGCTGCCCCTGTAATAAAGTGAACTGTGTTCCCCAAACTTCATATATTAAAGCCCTAACCCACAACGTGACTCTATTAAGAGATGGGGTCAACAAGGAGGTAATTAAGTTTAAATGAAGCCATGAGGGTGGGCCCTGCTCAGGTAGGACTGGTGTCCTTATAAGCCTCTCTCCTTTTCTTCCTCTCTTTCTCTCTCCCTCCCTCTCTCTCTGCATGCTCCCTGAGGAAAACCCTAGTGAGGACTTAGCAGCCATCTACAAGCCAAGAAGAGAGGTCTCACAAGAAACTGAACCCTGCTGGCACCTTGATCTGAGACTTCTCAGCCTCCAGAACTGTGAGAAAATAAGCATCCATTGTTGAAGTACCACCCGTCTGTGGTATCTCACTTCAGCAGCCTGAGCTGAAGGAGACAGCCACTCTAAAGCTCCTCCCTGCCAATGGGGTGGGAAGGTTCATTCCCCCTCAATTTCTGCAGCAAACTCTCCATTCAGATCCGCCTGGTTCTCCATTGTCTCCTTATTAGCTGTATACATATGAGTGAGATGTCTGATTCTGCAGGAGGCTCATCATGATTTAACAGGAATTAATGTCCTCTTATTATAAAGGACCCTACAAGCTGCTGCTTAACAGCCAGCAACAACTAGAATTAATTCGTCTCAAATGAACATAGAGAAAAATCCATTTATGACCCTTGAAGTCATGAAATTTAGCATAATTACGCATGCTCTTATTTGGGTAATTTTTTCTCTGCTCATTAAATTAGGTGCCTACATTAAATTTCAATCTGATCAGTTCTGACTAGTTGTATGTCTGTAATCCAGGGCATTTCCTTTCAAATCAACCAGAGTTTCTTAGGGAAACGACACTAAATGCATGAAGCTAAGCTGAGGTACAAGAGGTGACAAACTTTGAAAATAACACATTTCTGATATCAAAGAAATTGACTCATAATATTTATTTGTGTTTTCTCTCAAATATTATTGAGTACCTACTATGTGCTAGGCAGTGTTCTAGCTATTTGGGAGGTGTATGAAGTAATAGTGTATGAGAATAACACTAAGAAACTCTTAATAAGCGCATCTGCCTTTTGTCTCACTACTGTATCTCTACTTCTTAGCATAGCATCAGGGACTCGGTATTTGTTCCATCACCAATGGAGAATGAAAATTCTCAAAACAATATTCCCTTTAGTATTACAGTCAATCTGTATCTGCCTATCCTTCTTTCTTGAAGACAGTCCACCCCTCCTATTTTTTTGCAGTATCTCTTAAGTAAGTTTTCTATCAAATAAAATCACCTGTTTAAGCCTAAGGATAGACAGTACTCATGAGGCTGGTTTCTGGCAGCCAGCATGATTTTCAGTAGCCAAATAGTTTAACCTTCCAGAGCCCCTTCTCCAGTTGTCTCCATGAGTAAAGCCTTTTAGAACAGTAAAGAAACTTTTAAAAACCAATGACTTGACAATGTGAGAAAACAGATGCCTCTGTAGGCTCTGCAGGGAAGGTTCCTTGATGGTCAGGAAAAAGGCACAAACCTAGAGCAGTTTGCTCTTGCCTGTAAGGATGTAGCTATCCAATCCACATTGGAAATCTCAGTCAAGTGGACTCCAAAGACACCTGGAATCGGCACGCTGGGAACTACTTCCCTGTGCTGTTTCTGGTTCCTGGAGAGGGGCTGAAACCAGTGTTCCTCAGGCCAGGCTCAGGTGGAGCAAATGATTGAGAGGACGCCACATAAGGGATCTTTCCCTTTAAAAAACAATTCTGGAAGTCCACTGTGGTCTGTACAGCTTTCAGCCCAGCAAATTCATTCTGTTTACGAAGAGAAGAAGTCCTATGTTTGGGGAAATAAGATGCTGTTCCCTTGATTACGCTCATCTATCAGGCACCAGGTAGTTATCTAAGACAGGGAACAGTTAGTGATGAAGGAGTTTTTAAGGATCCTTCATGTGCTAAAAATACAATTAGAAAGGAAGTGTATAAATTGCTACTACGATAGTTTTATCAGGGGCCGGGGTAACACAAGGAACCAGAAATAAAACAGTTCAGTTTCCTACACTACTAACTCCTAAAACAGTTTATTTCTCAGAGACAAGACAATCTCCATAGAAACACCAAGCGAGACAAAGTCATAGGAGGTAGGGCTCAAATGGTAAAAGAGAATCCTTTTAAAAATTTTACTGCTGTCAGGCTGAGAACCAAAAATGGAACTCTTAGTGGAGATGAAGAAGGATATATAAGCAGCACTATATAAATCAAGCAACATGTACTCATAAACCAAGGAATGAAGCAGCTTTTTTTTTTTTTTGGTTTTGCAATAACAAAGCATATTTCAAATTTCAAAAATATGTCCTGAAATAGTCAAAGCTTTAAAAATGTTCGTGGGTTTAATTAGGAAACTGGAAAAAGTCCAAACAGTTATGCTAAATAAAGAAAATCAAAATATCAGTGGTTATGAAGAGTTTTAAAGTTCTCCAAACTGCCTAAAAATAAAAAATTTCTAGTCATTCCCATTCCCCACTTTCTCTACCCCTCAAATACATGTTTTGCAAAAGTTCTCCAATTGATTAAAGAATCTTAACGTATGAATGCATCTTTAGACACCACTCAAAAGAGCAGTTGATGAGATCATGTTACACAGCAAGTTCCTGACAAGTAACACACCTTTCTAGTTTGGACCAGGCTTGAAAACGACGGTGCCACAGTACACTTCACATTACAGCAGGTACTGTCCTAATGATGCTCCCGGCTGCATCCTCTGTGGACCCTTTGCTTCTCTAGAGCATCATGGGAAGGCATCAGGAAGGCATCCTCCATGACCAGAGTGATATATATATACACATGGGGAAAGTAGAAGCAACCTCTACACTTGGAAGTAGAAATATCTGTCAAACATGACAGCTCTGCGTGCAGAGAAATGGCCATGAAGAGGAAGCACAGGAAGAGCCGGTAAATAAGAGGTGTTCTGGAGCAACTGCCAGCCAGCCAGCTTCATTCACCTGCCACACTAGGCTCTGAAGCCGTGACCCACACATACACGAGGTCAGGCTGTGACCAAACACAGTGAGAAATAGTGTAGAGGACCTGACAAAGATGGATCATCTATGCTAAGTCGTCCAGGGTAGTTTATTTGATATTACATCCTGCCAGCTCGTTGTTATTCTTCCCCCTGCCTGACAAAATTAATCACTCCTTCTTTTGGGCCTCCCATACCCAGTCATACATCCCACCATTATAGCACCTGTCGCAGTTTCTTTCAGTTATAGACACATCTGTCTTTTCAGTTGCAAAGCTCCTTGAAAACAGGAATCATGTCCTTTTAATGCTTGCACTCTGGATGATACCATAGAGACTCGGTATTTGTTGCATGTGGGAACAAATAAATTCAGAGATGAACGGTCCAAAACCTCTATCTGTTTTTCATTATAGTATAGAATCCCCAAACAGGCTTTTCCCGTACATATTTTCCACAACTCCTCAAGGCAAACTTTCCTTCCACCTGCAGCAGTGTGATTAGGACACTGCCCTACACGTTCCCACCTCCAGGCCTTTAACAGTGCTCTGGCCTACAACACCCTTGCAAATCTGCAAATAGCAATCCCAAATTTTAGGACCTATTTCCAATCGAATCCCTTTATTTTGTCTTCCTGGACCATGTCCACAACTTCCATCTCTAAATTCCTACTGTATTTGCATTCTGGTATATCCACATGAAGCTTAAACCTATGTTGCAAGATTTATATTTAACGTGCTTTTTGGGGGAGCCTTTTCTATGTTCCAAAAAGTAACCCTCTCTCCTTTTTATGAAATAAGAGGGAGTAAGACTAGACATGGCAAGTCAGTGAAAAACGTAGGAATGGAACAATATAAGATGACACCAAATGTGGGAACTTAGAAGACTGGGGAAAATAAAGAAGAAACAAAACCCAAACAGAAGGTCAATGTAATGAGACCTCTTGCTCAGCCACCAGTCTTTTTCTGCTTGCTGCCATGTCAGCTTTGTTGGCACCGACTCCCCCCCACCATCCTCACCTTTTTTTTTTTTTTTTTTCCTTCGGTCTTTCTTCAGAGACAGAATAGTTGATAAGATCTTAGGCTCTGGACTCTGCAGGCTGAAATCACAGTACCAGTAGCAACAGCTATATGAATAAGCAAGTTACTTAGCTAAACAATTTTCTGTAATCTGTTAATCAGCTTTTTTAATCGACACAGTTCTTAAGGTTAGGCTATCTCCTAGGAGAAATACCACTTAGACATAATGCCATTATTAGATTACATTATTGGATTCAGTTGCTAATATTTTATCTAGGACTTTCACATTTATATTTGTAAATTGGGAAATGCCTATAGTTACCTTATCCTGAGCTTGTCCGGTTTGGGTAAGGTTAGCTGCATAAAACAATTTGTGTTGTTTCCTTCATTCCCCATCCCTATCTTCTTTTTTTTTTTAGCTTTCAGAAAGACTTTGTATACAATAGAGATTAAAGTGAGGTAAATTTGTTTGTAAAATTTATGGACTGGTTATCTTGTTAGAGAAGAAGGTAAGCATGAGTAGAGGTGGAAAAGGAGAGTGGAAGAATTTTGACTTATGATTCTACTTCCTCATGTTTCTGATACTACCTTGTTTCCCTTTGTCTGTGGTTTCCCATGGGCAGGTAAATAGGATTTTTGGTGTTTTTCTGTTTGTTCTTTACACGGCTTGGTATCCTGTGAGCTTCTTGGATATGTGGTTTTGTGTCTGCCATCAATTTTGGCAATTTCTCAACCAGTATTACTTCAAATATTTCTTCTGCCCTTGTTCTTTCTTCTTCTGATAAAAAATGTTACCTCTTTTGGATGTTTTGTCTATTTTCTCCCCATCATTTTTCCTCTTTACATTTTAGTTTAGGAAGTTTTATGGGCTTACTTTCAAGTACACTGATTTTATTTTTGGGCAGGGCTATGTTAAGTCTACTGATGAGCGTATCAAAAGGTATTCTTTTATTTCTGTTACTGGTTTGTTTTGTTTTTTTAACTTCCATCATTTCCTTTTAATTCCTCCTTAAGAGTTTCTATCTCTCTGCTTATATTACCCATATTGGTTTGCATGTTCTCTACTTTTTTCATCAAAGCCTTTAACATATTAACCACAATTACCTTAAATTCTCTGATAACTGCAAAAACTGTGTCAGATCCGAGTCTGGTTCTGATGATTATTTTTTGTCTTTTCAGACTGTGTGTGCACATATGTGGTTTTTCTTTTTTCTTGCCTTTTGGCACGCCTTGGAATTTCTTATAGAAAGCAGGCCTGGAAATCTGTGGATAATAGGTAGTGATGTGAACAGGCCTTTAGTGTGAGAATTTATATTCACCCGGCTAACAGACAACCTGTGTTTCATATCTGTTGCAGCTATAGGTACCTAAGACTGCAAATTCCCATGGTGGTCTTCTCTGTTCCTCCCTCTTGGCTCTGGAGCTTCCCTGTTTATTGCTTCTCCGTATTTTCCTGTTTCTTCTGCTGTACTCCATTGCTGTTGTGACTGATGCACATTAGTGTAGAGGTGAGCTATAGGAGAAACAGTTGCTCTCAGCTCTTTTAATTAAATCTTAGGGGGATGACTTTCAAAAGGGTGTTGTCTTGCTCCAGGAGTAGAGCTTTATTTCTCTGCCTTGTCCCTGGGTCACTTTTCTGGGTATCACATTCCCAGTCTGTTTGCTTGAAACTCTCTCCTCTGCTGCGATGGATTTTGTCTATCTATTCATTTTTTCTCCTCAGGTGAACCAGGAAGGCTTCAGGCAGTTGGAGAAGGACCCACCTTTCTTCTCTCAGCTGGGATATGGCTGTAGGATTGCCCTCTGGGAAAACCCTTCCCCTTGGAGACTCACCTAGTCAGGGTTGAAAAGTTGAAAGGGTTTCAGGATGGCTACTCTATGCCCTATTTCCCCGGCAGTATCAGAGGAGCTTTCTTGAATTCTCCCCCTGAGCACTTAGGAGAGTTCCAGAGGGTCAAGTTTGTGAAGTGTGGGAACCCACTTAGACTACAGCCCCTAGGGGCTTTTCAATCTCTCACTTCTCTGCATTCAGCCTTCAGCAATTCATCTACATTGCTACGAAAATATTCTTACCGGTTTATGGCATCTAGTGGTTTCTGCTCCAGGTAACCAAGTCTCAAGAAATGTCCATTTGTCCAGAATCTTTGCTGTGGTGGTAATGTTAGGTATAACAACTTCTAAACCCCTTACATTTCACAGATGAAGCCAGAAGTCTCCTTTTTATGGTTTTAATCTCTTCAAGTTTTCTATTTCTTCTTGGATTAATTTTAGTAATCTATATATTTTATAGAATGGTGTTAATTTCATTTAGATATTCCAAAATTACCAGTATACTTAGTTGTTCCTATCATTCTCTTTATGAGTGTGTATACATATTCATATAAATATTTTTTAAGTTCTACTAAACTTATAATTATGTATTTTTTAATATTTCTGATTCGTGTCTTCTCTCATTTGTTGATCATGTCGATATTTTCATTATTTTATCATGTTATACTTATTTCTACTTTTACTTTCCCTCTGTTTGTTTAGCTTATTGTTGTTTATCGAGCACTTAAATGTCCCAGTCTTACGTTTCTTTGGGAAGAACACTACATAGACAGAACCTTTCCCATAGAGCTGGTTGTTAAGAAAATGCACATCTGACAAAGAATAATTAATGCACAAATATAAGACGATATGACCACTTACTGCCAACCAAGAATACTTTTCATATCAGACACCTTTATCTTAGATTGTTTCATAATCTGGCTCATGTACTATACTTGCCATTTCTCAACAAAGTTACCCTCTGCGCACTAGGCCGGTTTGCTGAGGGCTGTGATCTGCAGAGAGAACACTTAAAAGTGAACAAATTCAAAGCATGTTCCTTTCATGAATAAGTGATCCAAGGCTGAGCCATTTACAAAGAAAAACGTCTTGCAGTTGTTTCAAGCCTGGCTGCAGACCTCCTATGGATTTCTTTGGCATTAACTTACCAAGTTAATGAAACACCACTTGACATTTTCTAATAAAGACCTAGTGAAGATAAACATCTGCTTTTTTCAAAATTCAGCCTAAACCTATTTTGCTATTTTTGCTATCCAAAAATAAGGACAATCAAAACAGTAACCTACATCAGCAGAGAATGCTCTTCCACTGTGACGTGTGTATTCTCTTCCTAACAATCCCAGAGATGCTGGCAAGGATCCTGGAGGAGCCAATAATCGCTGACACTAGAGAACAGCTTATATGCCAGATCCATTCCAAGAGCACCCTCAAAGTAAAGCAGCACAGAAAACATACCTATGAAAGTTCACTTCTTTCTCCATAGTGTTTCACTCTTAGCGTTGGCTGGATCTGCCTTCCCAATCACAAATCCTAACTCAGTGGCGAATTGACAGGTGGAAAGGGCTGTGTAAGATTTAGACCAGAGTCCTCTAACCATCTAGAACAGTGATTTTTAACCTTTTTTATCTCATGGCACACATAAACTAATTATTAAAATTCTGTAGCACACCAAAAAAAATGTATTTTTTGCTGATCTGACAGAAAAAGTAGGCATAATTTTAATTCATTCATACCAGAAAGTTATGGTTGTATTGGCTGTTGTCAATGATTGTTTATTTGACAATCTAAGGGAAGAGAGATCAGTGCCCCTGACTAAATAGGCAAGTATTGTATATTTTAAAAATTCTTGTGGTACAGTGGTTGAAAATACCTGATCTAAACTGTCTGTGGGTGAGAACTGATTCACATAAATAGTTGTCAAAATGCAGAAACTCCCTTAATCTACCACTTAACCAGTTCACCAAATAAGTCATTGCTCTAGATTTCCTCTGACAAATATGAGCCAATGTCCATGTCAGACAGAAGGATCTTGGCCAGGCCAGTAGGTAATTCCTCAGGATCTCCCCACTTCTGCTCCCACTAACTGAGCCAGATGCTCATCAAGAATCAGCTGGAGGACCTGGCCGGTTGGCTCAGCAATAGACTGTTGGCCTGGGGTGTGGAAGTTCAAGGTTCGATTCCCAGCCAGGGCACAAAGGAGAAACACCCATCTGCTTCTCCACCCTTCCCCCTCTCCTTTCTCTCTGTCTCTCTCTTCTCCTCCTGCAGCCAAGGCTTCACTGGAGCCAAGTTGTCCCAGTTGCTGAGGATGGCTCCATGGCCACTGCCTTAGGCGCTAGAATGGCTCTGATTACAGCAGAGCAATGTCCCAGATGGGCAGAGCATCGCTCCCTGGTGGGCATGCCGGCTGGATCCCAGTCGGGCACAGGCAGGAGTCTGTCTGTCTGCCCCCCACCAGCCTCTTACACACACACACACACACACACACACACACACGCACACACACACACAAAGAATCAGCTGTTTTGTGCCCTAAATGGTGTATGCCAATTTTACTTGTTAGCAACATTGTATAATTTAGTTAAAAAGTGTAGAAACTAAAAATATGAGTGTGAACAAAAAGAAAATTAAATTGAATGAAAGTCAGTTTTTTATAAAGCAGCCATCACATTAAATATGACCAAGACAATTGTGCAACATACCAGGAAAATAGTTAATTATGTTTTTACATCAGCAGAGAAAGCTCTACAGAGAATTCTACACTCGGTTACTTACTTTGTGTTTTTAATTCAATCCATTATAATAATTTTAAAAACCTCTAAAAGGAAACTATAAATGATAATGGGCTTTATGCAAGAAAAATTATGTGAAATGTCAACCATGGGACTCTTACTGTCAGCAAACAAATTCTTGGTCCAACATTAAAAGACTAGAGAATAAACAAATAATGTATATCTTATACAGTACATGTATATATGTATAGAATTGCTCACAGTCCCATGCTTTCATTAAATTTTCTTATTAACAACTACAGATCCTTATCATATCAGAGAGAAAGGATTCCATGTAGTTTCACTGAGCAAATTAAAAGGTACTGCTCACAATTTCCTATTCACTTTCACTTTGCTTTCATTGTATGTAACTCAAGTACCTTCTCATATTCTCTTGTTAATTTCACCAAAGACTTGTAAAGCAGAGATTATAACTACATTTTTCATGGAAGAATCTAAAAATCAAAGAAGCCAGCACTCAAATGTAGAATCATTAGCCTAAACAGTATTTTCAAACTGACATGAAATCAATTCAGTGAGAAGTGAGGTACCATTTTTAAAAAAATAATTTCCATTGATTTGATTCAGAGAAAAAGGAAGGAGGGGGGAGGGCGATAGGGAGAGAGAGAAAAGCATCAACTCATTCCACATAATTGTTCCATTTAGTTGTGCACTCATTGGTTGCTTCTTGTATGTGTCCTGATGGGGAATAGAACCTGTGACCTCACTGCATTGAGAAGAAAAGCTTTTCAACCAAGCCACCTAGCCAGGGCCACAAGGTACATTTTTAAATAAGAGAATAGAATAGACATTATCTAAGGGTTAGTTTTTATCAGGAGTTGAGTTGTGTCCCTCCAAAAAGACACAGTGAAATCCTAACTGGGGATGTCCCGCACCACTCCAGTACCTCAGAGAATGTGACCTTATTTGAAGGCAGTGTCATTACAGAGGTAATCAAGTTGAAATAAAGTTAGTAAGGTGAGCATTACTCCAATATGACAGTGTCCTTATAAAACGGGGAAATCAGACACAGGGACAGATATGTACAAGGTGACATGAAGACAAGGAGACAGGGAGAAGGTAGCCATGTGCCTACAGTGATGCATCTTCCAGCCACGGAACACCACAGCTGGCCACAAAGCATCGCAAGCTAGGGAGAGGCATGGGAGAATTCTCCCCTAGAGTCTTCAGAGATAATACAGCCAGTCTGACCTTGATTTCAGACTTCCGGCCTCCAGGACTGTGAGACAGTCAATTTCTGTAGTTGTGAGTCAACCAGCTTTTGGTACACTGTTACAGTAGCCCCAGGACACTAAGACAAGGCTGTTTCATGAAAGCTTCTGCACAGAGGGTATGAGTGTGGGTGTGTATTGTGGGTCACAATGTAAATTTAATTCCTACTGTGGACTGTGGTCAAAAGAAGTTTGTAAGACAATGCTCTATAACACAGGCAAATCTATTACTGAAATCTATCTGGGCAATCCCCTTAAGACAGAAAGCAGGCAAAATGGAAAAAGAGAAGTGTAGTGTTGGGGAGGGGGTTGGAGCTTTTCTGGGAAGATGGGTGAAAAGAGCAGTACGGTTGGAGTAGCGAGGGATTGGGTAACATATTGTGCGGGACTAACCATGTGTCACTTGCAAGAGAACACAAAAATAGCCATTTTGGCAGGTGTTTGGGAAAAGGTTTTAACCAATCCACTTTGCATAAATAGAAGTGATTTAACCCCACCAAAGCTTCAAAAGAAACTATGTGAGGTGTGTTAATGATAGTGGGAACTCTATCCAGACAGGGAAAAAGCAGAGTAATGGAAAAGCAGACCTTAAGGGACCCATGTGCTGCTGACAGCAGACGGCAGAAGACTGCTTAATATTCTTATACAATTAAACTAATTCCCTTTAAGCTTCCTTCACATACTATAAACAAGATTTCCCCATCTCTCAGAAGTTAACTTTTAACATCTGAGCAAATGTATTGCTTAATGGCCAAATCCCCAAAATCCCAGTTTTTGTTTCTTACTTTACATATGCCTTTACAAAGCACTTTGTAAACAGTTTTGGCCTTGCTCTTGTAATGCACATCGTGATACCTAGTTAGTGGCACAAAATTTCTGTAACGTAGGATAATAGAATCATTAGCTGAGAAAGATAGCATTATTACCAAATCTCATTTATTGATGTGTGTGTAGCCAACAAAGGTGTGAAAGGAACAAGGTGAAACCGACTGGCTCATTCTGGTACTAAGAACAAAAATGGAGAGATAGGAATACCTGGTTTGACTGACTCAGGAGCTGCAGGTACTCATGTGTTCATAGCACTTCTCATAGGGCCCCCTGGCTATTCACACAGAGCTAGGAGCCACAGCTGATTCAGACCACACATCAGTATCCAATACCCACCAGCAAGAAACCAGTTCATGGTACTATCCTACATATGAGCTAGATAGATCTCCCATTGCCAGGTCAGATGAGAGCAAGCAGGTGGGTTTTTTTAAATTCTGCCCTGTCTGGCCCATAGAATACACTGGGATAGAAGACAGTGAGGCCACAGAGCAAGGAGGGAGACAAAGCTTTAGATCAGTGGTAGTCAACCTGGTCCCTACCGCCCACTAGTGGGCATTCCAGCTTTCATGGTGGGTGGTAGTAGCAAAGCAACCAAAGTATAAATAAAAAGATAGATTTAACTATAGTAAGTTGTTTTATAAAGATTTATTCTGCCAAACTTAGTGAAAATCCGACATGAAGTACTTGGTAAGTAATTATTATTATATGCTTTAACTTGTTGTAACTCTGCTTTATAAATTTTATAAAGTAAAGTTACTTCCCTACTTTATAAATCACCATTACTGTGGAACCGGTGGGCGGTTAGAAAATTTTACTACTAACAGAGATACAGAAGTGGGCGGTAAGTATAAAAACGTTGACTAGCCCTGCTTTAGATGAACAAACCAAGTGTGCGCTCACTCCAACACTAACACCACATTCAGCAGTTCCATGCTGCTGGTTTCTTGGGAATAAAGTAGATTAATGATCATAATCATTTCAAAGAATTTCTGAGGATTTAATGAGATAGATGGTAACTGTAAAATGCCTGGTTCACAGATGTGCTGCAGTTGCCTCAGATTTCAACCTACACTTGTACCTGAGGGAAGCTATCACCCCTTCCTCCTATTAACATTTATAGTGTCTCAAACATGCTGTGGACTGAGTGGGTGTTGGGGTTCAATGGCTGTGAGGGAAGAAAACAGGGAAGGATGTGAGGGTCAAAAAGCTGTTTCACTAAGCTGTACTGGCTCAGTACCTAAAGGGAGAGCCTATGAGATGCCCAAATGATTGTCTACTACAGTTAACCCTTTGAGTAGTACGGACATTCATGTACATCCTTGTGGCTCCTGGCCATCCAGATAACAAAAATTTTTATTTTAAAAATGTGTAAGGCAACATTAAAAAAAGGCAAATGTATGTTCTTCTTGTTTCCATAAATTAGTTATCAAACAAACATGATTTTAAGTTAATAAAACTGCAACTGGAACTAATTTTATTTTTTGAAAAAAAAGAAAACATCACTCCTGAGGTTCAGCGAGCATGAAAAAGACTCCCTATTCAAAGGGTTAAGTGGGTTAAATATCACCACAGGAGTAGAAACAAGAAGCCAAGAATTCCTAAGAATAAGACCAAAGAATGTGACACTGAATCTGGGTCATATGGATATAAAAGCAGGGAGGAAAAAGAAGGCATGGGAAAAAAAAAATCTTAGTAGAAAAAAGAGAAATGTGATGAAATGTAGTGAGGTCAAAATTCAGGGTTCTTGGTAGTCCATGGCCAAAGATAAATATGGAATGAAAGACCTGCATGAATTGCATACAGTCTTGTCTTAGAAATTCTCATGAGCAGAATGGTGCCCACACACAGTTGGAATCTGATAGTAAGATGGAAAGCGATACAGTGTCTGCACAAATGCAGCCTGAGTACCTACTGTGTGACAGGGGCAGCACCAAGTACTGAATCGTGTCAATACCATCAAAAATTCAAGGGCGTATTTGCACTCGAAGTTTTTTTGTTTTAGAAGAAGACAAAATAAGAAATTGGGAAAGGACTAAAAGAATACACTTAGGGACACTGTAGAAAAAAAGTATTTAGTACTCCTGAAACTATTTTAACTGATAGTATTTAATTGTAAAAAACAATTATGTATACCACTCCCAACTAGGTTAGAAAGGATATAGAGTTCATTCACTCATTCATCAAATATTCAACACCTACTGTGTGTCAGCTTCTTGTAACCGATGGGCATGGCACAAACACAACAAACAGACATCCCTGCTTTACCTGGAGTTGAATTCTAGGCACATATCTAATGTGTTTTAATTTAAAAAGTTAGGGAGATGTACGAAAAATGTTAAAAACCTTTACTCCTTTAAAAGATCACAAAAGCCTTTCTCTCTATAGATACATAAAAATACTCTGGGGCATATTATTAAGGAAAATAAAAAATCTTTTCTCCATTAATTGTGAACTGTACAAGAAACTCTGGAAAGATAGTATCGTATTTCCCCTGTATAAGATGCTCCCGTGTATAAGACACATCTTAATTTGGGGGCTCAAAATTTGAAAAAAATAATGTATTACATAAAGTTATTGAACTCGTTTTATTTATCATAAAATTCATACAACTCCTCATCACTGTCAAGACTCCAATCCATTAGCTTATCCTCATCTGTGTCTGATGACGAATCACTGTCTTCATATATAGTGTGTCCGTAAAGTCATGGTGCACTTTTGACCGGTCACACAGTCAAAAGTGCACCATGACTTTACGGACACACTGTATTGCCTCGTCCTCAGTTCCATCTATGGCATTTGAAATGCCACACTTCTTAAATGCAAGTAAAAAAAAAAACAACAACAAAAAGTACAACCACTGTATAAGATGCACCGAGTTTTTAAACCCCAAATTTTTGTAAAAGGGGGCATCTTATATATGGGGAAATACGTAAATCTAATTTAAAAATAAGAGTTTGCTGCTTTAATTCTTGTTATACATAGGTCATTTGTTAAAAGTTTAAACTTTTATAATATCTTGTTGAATTAACCATACTGTAATGCTCCCTAAATAAACCTTATTTGTCAATGTCACTCTTTCATTGAGTGATTTATTGAATACTTCTTAAGTGTGCAATGCTATAGGGTGTCGCTAGAAATGGAAAGAAATAGAATCTAGACCCTTACCAGGTTTATTACCTGTCATGAGGATGAGGGGATGAAGAATAAACCATATACATCTAAGCAACTAGAAAGCATTCAAGAGCAAATCTTGAGTTATTGCAAGCTAACAAGTCAGAAGCACCTAAAATCGTGCATTAATGACCACAGAAAGAGTACTCCTCCCCACACAGAAGTCAAGAAACCCTCTTCGGCCATGTACGGAAACACCTGCTTCCCAGTGAAGCTCATGCTATTCTGTTTAATGATGCTTCTCACTAACATTGAGTCAGTAAATTAAGCCTTGGAAAAATACCGCTCTCCGTAACTCATTCATTCATTAATTACACTGTCAACTATTGTGACTAAGAAGTAAATTCAACCTTATTTTTAATACCTATTGTTTAAAAAATCAAAATTGCAAAACATCCCCACCTCTCCCCTCAGTTACCAAAGCCAAGCACAAGCTGTGTTTATCCCAAATGAGATGTCGGCCGTTGATCTATGATGCCTCACCCTTGAAAGGCTGGGCCGCGGGTATTAGTGCTGATGAGAACATATGGTTTGGGTGGTTTGGCAGGCAAAACCCTGGCGGAAGAGTCTCAGAGCATCAGCAGATGCTGCCATAGCAAAGACATCCAAACGGTGGCATAATTGCTGTCGCTGCTTTGATGCCACATGTTTCACTGTGATGACAGCAATGCCTTCCCCCAAAAGGCTGGGGCAAAACAGAACCCCTTCTCACTCCCCACAGACAGACACCCAGGAGCGTGAACACACACAGGCATATGTGCGTGCACATGCACACACGTACACACAAATCAGGTGAAGTCTGCCTCCCATAGGTCTCTTGCTTGTCTCTAATGGCATAAGCCAGCTGCAAAGGGAACAGCGACAGGACAGCTATTTTGTTCTTTGCTTATGTAACTGCTGTTTAGAATCTAATCACAAAATAAGAAGTTGCACCCCAAACTCATAATCAAAGAAAAGGTGACCTGTTAGCAACTCAGAGACTAGATATGGGTCCCCTGCAAGCCTGCGTACTGACAAATCCTGAAAGCTCCAGTCCCAAATTGCTCAGATTCATCTTCACCAGAGTCATCTAATCAGTCAACATATATTTACTGATCACCTTCTATGGACTAGCAGTGGAGGGGGCTTCGAGAGCCACAATCTCAAAAGAGATAAGGGGTTGCTGGGGACAATTCTGCTTCCCTGCCTGCCATGTGATTTTCAAGTCATTCATTCCACCTTTACTGAGCAGTGACAGTCTGACATTGTACTCAGCCTGGAAACATAACACCAAATCAGACAGATGAGGTGCCTGACTCTAGAAAAGGAGTTAGCCAGCTACACCAGTGAATGCAATGTGCACCATGCTAGGGTAGGGATGGGCTGGCTTAGAGATCAGTGAGTGGGGACAGCACAATAAGTACCACAGATGGACTGTAGTTTACCAGGTGACCTAGGAGGAGTGCAGCCGAGGCAAAGGGAACGGAGTTAATGTCAGACAGAAATTTGTTCCAGGTCAGCGAGTGCTCCAAACCTCAGCATTTCAGCTGTGAAATGGGAAATTAGTATTAATAAATGATGAATGTGAGTAAAGAAGTTAGAACTCAAAAGTTGATGGGCATCATCGTCATTAAGACTGTCATTATTATTATTATTATTATTATTAATAATAACAGCAACATCTACATCTGCTTGGAAGTAAGAAAACCTATAGAACATTCTGGAAAGTTAACATGGTTCTATTTGGCTGGAATATAATGTGTATTTGTGGGGAGGGGATAGTGGGGGAGAGGAAAAGAGAGAGGGGGGATTATCTGATGGTAGATGTCTAAGTTACTTCTAACTTGAGCATGATGCTGAAGGCTATTGGATGGACACAATTGAGTGTTTCCATCAACCATCATCCCTCCACTGGACAGCGATGTAACTTCCGTATATTGTGGATTACTCATCTGTAAAAAGAGCATTAGGACACCTGTCCTATCTATCTCCAAGAACTGTTGCTGTTAAGGGATCCCATTCTGAACATGAGGTGCCAAGTAAAACTCAGAAAGGACAGGTACAAGGATAAGGGAACAGACCCACTGTCATGCTAATTTAGATAAATCTCCAAGTTGGAGTGAGTAACTGAACTAAAAGCACAAAACTGCCAAGCTGTCTGTTTTGAATGTCAAACATTTGCATGGTCCACATTTGTCATTCACTGAAGGAGAGGTAGACAAATTAATGAGCTGACAGGATACAGATCTAAACCACATATACATAATAAGAACTCACAGTAAAGCATACAAATAGCCTACCCTTCACACCGGAACTAAGTTACTCAGAAGTGATGGAAAAAAAATTACACACCTGTATCTTCTACAAAGCACAGATCCAGGAACTAAGATATCTAGATAAAAGCTATCTGCCTACAACATTGGGGCCAAAGCTTGTGGGTGATTGACACTGATTTCACTTTTCAGTCAAAACAGAAATTAGAAGACTGAGGGGCATCACAATAACTGAGCTACAAAACCTTTTACGGGGGAGGTGGTAGGGACTTACACTCATTTGCAAGGCTGCAGGAACACATTGGGATCTCCATCGGTCTGTCCACTGGGAGGGACAGTCTGGAGTCTGACTCCTTTGTGTCAGGGTGGGCAGGGTCTGAGGGGCAGCATGGCAGGCAGAGTTGGAAGAATGTGCAAGACTTTGTCTCACACAGATAGACCCAGAATTGAAACGTGCTGAGTTCTACCTCTTCTCATTTATGTAGACTTAGGTGAATTGCTTAGCCTCACTGGTGTTGTTTCTGAATACTAAGTGAGTCAGCCATATGTCTGTATGAAATGTACAACAGAGGATTTCATCAACCCATTATAAAGCTCAATGGACAAACAAAAGATAGCTTCAATGGCTCCCCACTAAACAGGGGCTGAACTCCAAACTACAATTTCTCATTTGAGACCCACTGTGCCAGTCTGTAGCCCTGACCTGGAACTACAGGCTGGAAGTCCTTCCACCACACTAACACTAACACTGACAACTTTCCATGGTCATGCCTCTGCTCACTCTGCCTCACACCCTGCAGGTTCTCCTCCCCCATCTGTCCTCCAGCCACCTCCCCAACCCTCAAGGTCCCGTGCCGTGCTGGTCCCATCTGTTCCTGGAAGCCACCATAAAGGACTCTTCACTTCTCCTTTCAAAATATAATCAGTCCTACCCAGGTAAGAACTAGGTTTCCTGCATCACAAAAAGAGGACTGCCCATAACCTGGGTGGGTCACATCAGGGTTGGGCAGAATCTCAGGGGGCAGGGCCGAAGCAGTGGTTCCCATTCCAAAGGTGAAGGAGAACAGGTTGAGACCGGGCTCCCGTAGACGGCTACGGATGGTGCTTGGCATATCCTCCACACTTGGCTTTGCTCTTCTTATTTGAGGTGCAGCCCAGGCCCCACCAAATCACTGCAGACCCCAATACCCCTCCTCCTCCCTGATCAAGTCCTAACTCTCTCTCTCTCTCCTAGCACAAGGATCTTCAACTAGTCTGGGGAACTCTGGGTGGGAACAAGACAGCTTCCTCATCTTCCTCTAGCCTGTTTCTGATTTATCATTATGGTGTACACTCTACGCCTGGCTCTACCAGAGACCTTCATTTGTTATTCTCAGGAACCTTTTCTTCTCCTAACAAAACTTAGCTCTTTAGATCAAGAACTTTGCTTTTAAAACTGCTGTTTTTTGATGTTATCTTCAAAAGCATATTTGGAAGTAAAAGAAGCAGCCATTTTTCTTCTTTTCTTTTCTGTGGACATGCCTCCTGCTTCCCCTTCTCCCTGCCTAGAATGCCCCTAATTATCCACAAGGCCAGGGGAAGACCCCCAGCTGAATAGAAAGCCATACATAAGACAGTGTGGAGAAGAAAATCTCAAAGGTTCATATCTCTTGGTGTGACACTGCTCTAATTTCATTGTATTTAAGTGAATAAGTACTGGAAACAAGCAGACCTGACATTCTCTGACACTTACTAATACCTGGTGGGGTAGAGTAGTTCACAGCTGTTCATAAGGAATACAATAAATAATAATACAGGAATACATTGTTTTGCGTACTCACAACTACAAAGCTACTTTTGCCCCACCCTGTATGCAATTTTAGGTAATTAACTTCTCTGTGCTGATTTTATCATCAATAACACAAAGTAACAGCACTCACTCCTAACTGGTACTATAAAGTTTAAATTATTGTAAAGTGCTTCACCCATAATATGTCATATACATACCACTCAATAAAAGTGTAGTTTTATTATGCACCAGACATTTGACAATTGAGTATGTTCTGCCTTCCAGTATATCTAATATCATTAGTCTTTACTATATAAATCTATTTTTATTTCCCTTCCCCTGCATGTAAGCCTTCTCTCCCTAACAAGATTTTCTAAGTTCCTCCACTATTTTCTCAACTATAAAACAAGAATAAGCCTGACTAGGCGGTGGCGCAGTGGATAGAGCGTCAGACTGGGATGCAGAAGACCCAGGTTCGAGACCCCCGAGGTCACCAGCTTGAGCGCGGGCCCATCTGGCTTGAGCAAAAGCTCTCCAGCTTGGACCCAAGGTCGCTGGCTCCAGCAAGTGGTGGCTCAGTCTGCTGAAGGCCCGTGGTCAAGGCATGTGTGAGAAAGCAATCAATGAACAACTGTGGTGTCGCAACAGCAACGAAAAAATAATGATTGATGCTTCTCATTTCTCTCTGTTCCTGTCTGTCTGTTCCTATCTATCCCTCTCTCTGACTCTCTCTCTGTCCCGTAAAAAAATAATAAATAAAACATTTAAAAACAAAAAACAAGAATAAGAATACTTTGCCTCATAAAATTATAAGCATTAATAGGGGTAGGGTGGTTATACGTTCTTAGCTTGATTCTAGTACAGAGAACAGTAGTTATTATTCTTAGATCCCTATGGGTAAAAACCATGTACCCAAGAAACTCATTTATGAGCCTGGGTCCACACAAGAAAGGCAGCCAGTACAGGAGATGCTGCCGGTGCCACCTCCAATGTCCCAGAGACTCTGCCACTTCAGGATGCTTTGGATGGCTTCCCACTGCACCGTGGGGTCTGAGGCTTTTCCTCAGCTAAGGCCATTCTGCCCACCTCATAGTAGGCTTAATGTGCCAGGAAGTTAACCTGCCCCACCCCTCAGCAGCCCAACCAATGACCAAATGCACGTGGCACCTCAATAGCTAAGGTATTGATTGCTCCCTTGCAAAGAATAATTCTGAAATGTCTTTTATACCATTTCCCAGAGCTTCTCCTTGGAATCACTGTGACTGACTAATAACATGTCTTTTATTGGCTGCCTTTCTTTCTTGAATTTCTTCCTCCCTCCCCCCACAGCAACCTTCCAAAATTTAAATTCTAGGAAACCCAAGCTAAGATAGAATCATGTGCCCATCAATAGGCAAGTAGACATAAAAGCTGTGGTACATACATGTAGTGGAATCCTACTTGGCCATAAAAAAGAATGAAATCTTACCTTTTGTGACAGCATGGACAGACCTGGAGGTTAAAGAGCTCCCCCAGGTCAGGACCTAGGCTCTGTAGTTTTATATACAAAACCCTGTCATCTCCCACCAAGAACTTAACCACAATATCTAGTACACAACAGTACTTTCTAAATAAATGCTGTTGAAACATAACCCAATTTTCTATCTTGCCATGTCTGAAATATGTAATTTTAGAATGACTAAGAAATAAATTATAGTGACGTCGTCATTTTTTCTGAATATCGCTTCCCCACCATTTCTCTTCCATGAATATGTCAACCTGAGGCACTGAGCACCATAAAGTGAGTAAAAAAAAGGGCACTAAGTACTACTCCCACCCCCTCAGTGACGGTCAGGAGATGAGAGCTATCTGCCCTGAAGAGTGTGTTAAAATCAGCTGACCAAGTGCTGAGAGGGGAAAGGGAGCAGGCCCAGGCTCAGCCACGAGGTGATGGCACAGTTTTTTCTAAGAACTGGCACGTCCTTCACTTTCAATAACACCGATCAATAGTTGTGACACATTCACAGAACCGTGCTGAAATCATAAAAACTTCATTAGTTTATCAGCTTGGAGCCAAAACATCTAAAACTAGTCAGTGCTAATCTACTTCTCCCTGCTTCTCTGCGCTGCCTCCAGTAGCCTGACGAAGAGCCCCCACATGAATGTGAGTTGTTCAGATTAACTCCCTTCTTGGAAAATATCCTTGTACTGTATTTAAAACAAGGACAGCATCCCATGGTTCTTTATTGACTGGACAATTACCCTAAGACAGTGGTTCTTAACCTTTTTTGAGGTACCGAACCCACCAGTTTCATATGCACATTCAACGAACCCTTTTTAGTGATAAAATATGATTTTTTTTTCCAAATTCAAGACATAGGTATATCTTTTTTTTCTGGTGCACAAAATGAGCCGTGCATGAACATCACCTTGCTCAAAGAACAAAACCAACAAAGTGCATGAACTCACAACAAATTACGGTATTACTTTATTCTGGTCTCTGCGGCAGAGGCTTCTCCGAACCCCTGAGACCGACTCATCGAACCCCTAGGGTTCGATAGAACCCAGGTTAAGAACCACTGCTCTAAGAAGACAGAATTTAATATAAGCTAGTAATTCTCAAAGCTACTTCATAAGGAAACATCACAAGCTAAACAGTAGTCCCAGGGGGAGGAGCGGACCTGGCGAGCAAGCCCCTGCTGTCCAGCATCAGCTCCTCAGCAGCGCCTCCTCTGCACCACCCTCATCCAGAAGCTGCATCCGGCGTGTCAGAGGTGCATCGGACTCTACTGTACATCATCTCCCTGCCTCCATCTTGTTCCTTCTCTTGTATTTTTAATCTACATAGAAGGCCTCATTATGCCAGGCACACCATGACGTGCTAGAAACTAGAGAACTATCATTAACTCCCTCTCAACCACCCCACCACCACCCTTCTCCCCAACACAGATGCGTCCATTGGTTGCCAAATTCAGTGAATCCTCCCTCATTAATATACTTTTTTTCAAGTGAGAAGAGGGGAGACAGAGAGACAGACTCCCGCATGTGCCCTGATCAGTATCCACCTAGCAAACCCCCTACCAGGAGGGCTCTGCCCATCTGGGGCTGTTACTTATTACTTGGCAGCTGAGCTAATTTTAGCACCTGAGGTGTAGGCTCCATGGAGCCATCCTCAGTGCCCCAGGGCCAACTTGCCTCAACCAATAGAGCCAAGGTTGTGAAGTGGAAGAGAGAGGCAGATAAATAAGGGGTAGGGGAAGGGGTGTAGAAGCAAATAGCTGCTTCTCCTGTGTGCCCTGACTAGGAATCAAACCTGGGACTTCCACATGCCAGGCTGATGCTCTACCACTGAGCTAACCGGCCAGTGCCCCTCTTTAATATCTTGACTCAGTTCTTTCACTTCATCCCTGCTGTCCTACTCTTACTCCAGTGCCTATTTCTGGATTTCCTACAGTGAGTCTTCACGGCCTCAGTCTGTCCCCCCACACTATACACATAGCTTTGGGTTAGCTTTCCCAACTGCAGCTCTAATCATGTCTTTCCCTGCTTTAACAATCATTCGATGGCAACCTATCCCATTCTGCTTTCAACTTAAAGACCCATACCCCTTCTCACCCTAGACCTCTAGCCATGCTAAACTAAGAATAATTACTAACCTTATAGGCTTTCTCATTCTCCTCAATCTTTGTGAATGCTACTATAATGACCTCAGTTTGATATGAGCCCCACCTACCATGTGAAGCAAATACATAGGTCCTTAGTGGGACTAGGTTCCAACTGGACCACCTTGGAGAAAGGACGTTCTGACACCACCTCTCTCCAAAACATTCATGCCCTTGCACATGCATACATGCACATTGGCTCCCACAGATCTGGTCATTGTTGGCTCACAGCGTGCATCACAGTATGCTATAATTCCCTTTTACATCACATGTCTCTCTAATAAGACTCTGACCTCTGCAACTGTCTTTGGATCTCCAGAATCTGACATAGTTTCTGACACTCAGTAAGCACTGAGGAAATGCTTATTCAAAAAGAAAATGAAAAAGGTGAATAGCCTGACTAGGCAGTGGTGCAGTGGATAGACCATCGGACTGGGACGCAGAGGACCCAGGTTTAAAACCCAAAGGTCACCAGCTTGAGAGCGGGCTCATCTGGTTTAAGCAGGGCTCACCAGCTTGAGCCCAAGGTCGCTGGCTTGAGCAAGGGGTCACTCAGTCTGCTGTAGCCCCCCAGTCAAGGCACATGTGAGAGAGCAGTCAATGAACAACTAAGGTGCTGATGCTTCTCATCTCTCTCCCTCCCTCTCTGTCCCTATCTGTCCCTCTCTCTGTCTCTCTCTGTCCCTGTCACACACACATAAAAAAGATGAAAAAATGAATCCATAGCATATTTTCCATTCTACGATGAGAGGATCTATTGCCCAGTAACTATCAGACTGTAATAGGAGCAGATTAAACAACTGAATATACCAAGGACACTTCCCAAACAAAACAGCCCCTAGGGAGCTCTCCATTCAAACTGGGTACCAAGTGGCTCAACATTTATTGTTTCATGAATCTCCTTTTGTCTTCTTTCTCAAGTTTAAACTACCCAAAGGCAGTAACTGACACCCATTCATACAACAAACACTTGACCAACAGTAATAATGTACCAGGCAATAATAATAACTAACACATATACATCACTTACTGTGCCACACTGGGTTAAACAAGCTCTATTACATTTTTAGTGTTGCTATAGGCAATGGACTAGGGACCAGATATATGAACAATCTCATACAACAAGGGAAACATTTCACCTAAGCATTCAATGTCTTTCCCAACAAATATTTATTGAACGTTCACTATGTTCAAAGCCTTTTAAGTATATCAAGTCATTTTCCTGAGGTAGGCATCCCAACTTTATCATAGAAGAAACTGAGATACAGAGAAATTACTCATTTTTCCCAAACCCCACTGATGAGAAGTGGCAGAACTGGGATTTCAATCCAGGTAGCTAGTTTCAGAGTCCCCCATTTTTTTTTTTATTCAGTGAGAGGAGGGGAGGTAGAGAGACAGACTCCCACATGTACCCTGAATAAGATCCACCCAGCAAGCCCACTAGTGGGCGATGCTCTGCCCATCTGGGGTGTTGCTCTATTGTTCAGCAACTGAGCTCTTCTTAGTGCCTGAGGCAGAGGCCATGGAGCCATCCTCAGTGCCCAGGGCCAACTAGATCCTAGTGAGCCATGGCTGCAGGAGTTAGAGGGCAGAAAGAGAGAAAAGAGAAGCAAGGGGGTGGAGAAGAAGATGGGCAATGCTCCTCTGTGCCCTGACTGGGAATCAAACCCAGGACATCCACAGGTTGGGCCAGAGTTCTACCATTGCACCAACCATCCAGGGCCCAGAGCCCCCCATTTTTACCACTAAACAAAACCACTTAGTGCTCATTGTTTCAAAAATAAGAAGAATGTTATCTGTGAGTATTTTTTTATCATTTCCTAAATTTCCTTTTTTTTAATTTTGATTATCCATGTTTTCAGCATTGAACCATGTGTTGAACCTGACCTATAACAGAAAATAAAAATAGATGAGCATGCAGTGAAAACAACTAACTGCTACATGATAGAGAAAATGAGAAGAGAAATAAGAAAATGCTAATGGGCCTGACCAGGTGGTGGTGCAGTGGATAGAGTGTCGAACTGGGAAGCGGAGGACAAAGGTTCAAAACCCCAAGGTCACTAACCTGAGCATGGGCTCACCAGCTTGAGTGCAGGGTCGCTGGCTTGAGTGTGGGATCATAGACATGACCCCACCCCATGGTCACTGGCTTGAAGTCCGAGGTCGCTGGCTTAATCAAGGAGTCACTCGCTCTGCTGTAGCCCCCCAGTCAAGGCACATATGATAAAGCAATCAATGAACAAGCAATCAATGAACAAACAATCAATGAACAAGCAATCAATGAACTAAGATGCCGCAACGAAGAATTGATGCTTCTCATCTCTCTCCCTTCCTGTCTGTCCCTATCTGTCCCTCTCTTTCTGACTCTCTCTGTCTTCGTCAAAAAAAAAAAAAAGAAAAAAGAAAAGAAATGCTAATGGGATAAGCTGTGTAAAGGCAGTGTGAGTCTACTACCAAACTCTCCACTGATGGACACTTTGGGACACCAGCCCACTTCCTGCAATGCCAGTAACTGAGCCATCCTCAAAACCAATACAGTTGCTACTATAATTTAAATGCTTAAAACATCTCTTCATGAATTTACAAAGAGACGTGATCACGAATAAACAGGAAAACCTGGTTGTAGGTGGTGTTTTCTTAGAAGGAAACTGCAACTGAATAATTTCCAAATGAAAACACTGAAGTTCAAGGTGCTTGGTGCACCCACCCCACACTGTGCTGTGCAGCCTGGAGCTGGTAAATCCTTTCTCTGCCCCATCTTCTGAGTGTATGCAGAAATCTGGGTCACCCCATCACGTGGTTGACCCACATTTACAGAAACCCAGCCTTCCCATCCTATTAGAAAAATAGAGCTCTGTGGAAGCAAGTTTTATGAATAAGTAAATTTACAGATAAGCCATTTTAATTAGGTAGGAAAGAGGAACCCCATTCCTTCCTGGAAAAGCCAATACTAATTTTTCTCCATTGGCACATCAGTAAACAGCTCCCGGTTTCTTCCACTGCATTCATCCATCTACTTTAAATTCCTTTTGCATTCCGTTAATTTTGCTTCACCTACTTTTTAAATCTGTACATCAGAGGGGCAGTGCTTTGAACCATCACATTTTGAGGGATGATAGCAGTGCATGATCTCCCAGATGCCTAGCCCTCCAGTTTGTGTCTGCTTCCACTTGGTCTGCTTCAGGTTTTCACAATGAATCACACATCACGGGTATGGGGCTGGGGGAGGAATGAGCTTAAATACGCTGTGTGTCAAAGTTCTCTGCAGTTTCATGGCCAGAGTTATGAGACACACATATTCCTGCTACGCTCCTTTACCTAAAAGAAAAACTAAACCCTCTTAGAAGGATAGTTGTGTCAGTCAAACTGGCAACAGGACTTCCCCTTTCTATTTTGGGCAGTAACCCTATACCTGTGTCTCCCCTGATACACAAGAGAAACCGATGAAGGGATCAGGGCCGCTCAGCAATAATGGGGTAGGCGCTTGAAGCTGAGGAAGTGAGTGATGACCAGTTTAAAGCCTTTGGAGAATTTTACAAGGAAATGCTCATCCCTGCACCCTTTCCTAAAATCATAGCTTGAGGGTTAAAGGAGGCCCCCACTTTCCCGTCGCACAAAAAGGGAAGTTGGTATTCACTGTTTAAGTCTGCACATGCTCCCATGAAGAGGAGAAACCTTTTTGTAAAATGCATGTGGATTTCTTTGTTATGCTACAGTGACTCCTGGGAGGTATATTTTATAATCAGTGCATTCCAGATGAAATAACCAAAGAAATTTGTTGATTCAAGTGTATATCTTCGGGATCAGCAGGCAAGGGGACAACATGCCAGACTAATCTCACTTTTGTCTTCCTATGCTCAAATTTTTATTTTTCCCTTCACCTTTCTTCTTTCCTCTTTAAAAATGTGTTTGCTAAACTGGTGGATCAGAGAAATTCTGTAGATCTAGCATAGCTGGATGTCAGCAAGGCATCTGACAAAATCTCTCATGAGATCCCAAAGGACAAGACAGAGGAAATGTGGGCCGAGTGACAAGCCAGGGAAAGGGGTTTAAAATGGATTGAATTTCAGGACGCACAAGGCAGTGTCAACCTGGAGGGGAGTCTCCAGTGGCTGGCCTCAGGCCTCTGAATTCAGGCTCATTTCTGTCAACATTTTTCCTAATGACTGGGATTAGGTTACAAACATCTCCCCAAATTTTCACATGATTCAAAACCAGAAAGAACAACAAACATGCTGGATGACAGAGCAAGGCCCAAAATGACTTCAACAGGCTAGGAAGGTGTTTCTCAAAGTTATTGTCTGTATATCACCTATACAAGAATCACCTGCTTTAAAACATCATCTAGTTTAAAATGCCGGTGCCTGGCCCACACCGCATCTGCTGGCTCATGACAGACACAGTCACTTGAAACAGTCACCCAATAAATTCAACTTAAAAAAAATAAAGAAACAATAGATCCTAACCTGTAATTCAGTGTGTCTAAGAACACCCTTTCTGATATATACATGAAAAGGCCTTAAAACTATTGCTACCTCAAGATTAGCAAAATCTGAAGAAGAAAAAAAACCTCCACAAAGTTTGGGTTTTTGTTTTTTTAACTCAGGGAAGACCAAAGAGTATCTTTTAAAATGAATTCAAGCTGGAGGCTGACAGGCATTTGGTAGTGGCATAAAAATTAAAGCCAAATTACACTCAGGTAGAATGGAGGAGTGCTCCAGTTCAATCCCCAGGGGTCCCGATTGTGTGGTGGGACTTCACCAGTAAATGAAATGTTTTGTTCCCAGTGCCTTCCTGGGAGTGAGAACCTCAGGAGGTTATTCCATTAGCTTTGTCACTTTAATAGCAACCAGATTTACCAAAGGAAATGCTGAAGAAAATATTGAACAAAAGATAATGTAAATATTGCTTGTTCCTGAAAAATGACACTTCAATTTAGCCCTGGCACTGAGAGTTTCTGTGATTTTTATATATTTTAAATAACAACTCCGAAACCCACGTCTAAGGGCTGGCTTAAGACTCATGCAACTTTCAAACTTGAGGAAATTAAAAATACATGTAAAGCCATGTCTTTTTACTATTAAACACTGGAAGCTGATATTAAAATCAGGATTCAAAGGAAAATCCAGCTCTCGCCTTTTAACATAAGGCCTCTGTCTCCTAACATAATATGCAATTGATTTGAGCCCAAAAGTTCAATTTTCTCCTTGATATTCTGGCATTTTATGAGATTTGGACCGCTTAAAGTAACTAACACTGCAATGAGGAAGTAACAGAACTTCACAGAGAAAAAATCCTGCCGAATGAACACAAACTGAGAAAAATGCAGTATTGCATGTTTCTTTCATTGCCTTTTAAACAAACAGAAAGATAACCATCATTCTGTATATTTCCCTTTAAGAAAAAGAATGGAACAGGGTACTTAAAAAGGGGGAATTAATTCATAAGTTTTCCAGACTGCTACTAGAATTTGCTGGGGGTGGGGGGAAAGTACAATTTTAAAATGTAAAATACAATAATTCATCAATGAATAGCCTTTCAGCTAACTGCCTACCTTCTTAAACAAAAGTATATGGGTTTACTTCTTGAAAGTCAGATCAAAGGTGCTTTAGGTAATTAACATCTTTCTTTTATTACTAAAGTGAAGATAGAGCAAGACATGGTTTTATTCTTGAAGCTCACCTCCTAGATTTATGACAACATAAAAGAAATGCCAATTTCCAAGATCTCGCCCTCCTTTTTAACACTGGGGCTACTGAATCGCATTGCATCCCATATGGCTACACTCTGCTTATGAAAAACGAAAGCAGGAGATAGGCAACAGACTGGGGCCACCAGGTGCTCGGGAGAGAGGGGAATGGGCATGAGGTTTGGAACCGGACAGAGGCAACAGTTGTACAACACTGTGAATTCCCTAAATGCCACTCATTTAAACACTTTGAAATGTTTAATTTTGTGTTATGTGATTTCATCTCAATAAAACAAAAAACAAAATCAGGCAAATTCCAAGGTTTCCCTGAGCACATCATCCCATCAGCAGCTCAGGGACAGAGAGAGGTCAGCAGGGAGTCTCAGGTCATTGAGTGGGAGCATATATTCCAGCACCTACTTATGGAAATGGGACCCTGTACCTTTCTCAGCCTGTAAAAGAATTCTATATGCTAAACTAAAAATCAAAGTATCACCAAGATGCTAGCTCTCAAAAGAGAGTAGGCCTAAAGGTGAAGGGATCTATTGTCTCTGCTCTAGAAAGAGCTAAGTTATGCTATTTATGTATCCTTGTCTCTAAAGTGTAGATAATTATGCCTCACAGTGTGGCTGTGAAGGTCATGCGGACACTGCCTAGCATAATGGAGCACAGTCAACATGGTTTCTTGGGGGGGGGTCAAAAAAGAAGAAACAGCTGTATAAACTATAGTTGGCAGATCAAGCAGACACCAGGTCTGTCAGGAAGACAATGGGGCAAGCAGAACCCACTCAGGACCACAAATCCTGAAGGCCACAGAGCAATGGAATATTCAGGTATGAGATACAAACTGTCCACTCCGGGCATTAACAAGAGGCACAGTAAGTGTCAAAGATCAACCGCAAATGGGAATTTTGAAGATAAGAGACGCTTTGTGACTAATAGGTGCATTCATGTTAGTTTTCAAAATAAGTCTTCCCCATACATAATCCCTGTTATTAAATTTAACAATTATCTTTACAACAAAACTTTATCTGTAACATTTTGTTCCTAGTTTCCTTAAATACACCTCCCCACATACATATTCACATACATATAAACAGGAATCTGATTACAAGATGACAGTCCAACCCAACAATGTCATCAAGAAGTAGCACAATCCATCCTGTCACTCAAGGTTACTTCTTCCAAATGTTTTTCCAGGGAATGATCTATCCAGCATCTCTAAGCTGGCCTCTGGTCTCCCCTAACCACACAGCCCCTTTCTAGGACATCTATCTTCCAGAGCCTAGTATGATTCCTGACTGAGCCTTTTCTGTCTGCATATGGTTAGAACTAAAAACCCCATATCCTTCTACTCCAAAGACCCTATGCTGACCATTTTAGCAATTCCAAAACAACAACTAACATAAAATACAAACCCAGTTAAAAAGTTTGATTTTTTCCTAGTACTTACTATGTTTCTGATCACACTGTGAAGGTACTGGCCCTGAAAATGAACAGAGGAGGAAGCACAACCAAGACCTGACCTGCAATCCTTTTTCTCATTCATTCACAAGAGTCTCTCAGCTATAAGAAAATGAATGGTCCCAGTTCAAAGTTTCAGACTTTTTTCTCATCTATAGTCCAGCAAAGCGACTTTGGCAGAGATGAAGACAGAATAATCTACCTTGGTCTGAGTTACCACTAAGCAGCCTTGGAACTGCCTGGTATGTATAAAAGAGATGACTTCCTGCTCATGGGGACCATTTTCCTGGCACCAACAAACCAAGTAACTCTAGCAAAAGTATTGTATGTTACCAGGAGAAAAAAAAAATGAATCTATGGCTTGGCCAATAAAGAATGCAGGCATGTTTAATAACTGAATGGTTTTGTGTTTTAAATTTGCATGTCTGATGGCATGCAGACAGGTGCTACTAGGCACCATGGTACTCTATGCAGCATGCAAAAATACTCAGTTAGTGTATAATACAAAATCAGCTGTGAAGCAAGTTTAAAACTACTCCCTCTAAGGAGGAAGGCAATATTTCTTCCTGAAGAAGAGGGAACAAAGGAGAAGACAGAGTGTTTTTAAAGCAGTCAGAAACATGTCGCCTACAGAAAGCATATGAATGGGAGGGAGAAAGGGCAGTGACAAGGCCAAAGACCTAACTTGGAAAAACACAAATGTTCTTTTGCAAAGAAATATCAAAAGAAGTTGATGTATATAAAATAGAAATTGAGGGAACTGAGGATGAAGATATTCAAAACTCTTTAAAAACTGGGGAAATCTGAGGTCTTTGGACAGTCAAATAATATATAATGTCTTATACAGAAAACTATTACCTAAAATGAGCCCACGGTTCCAACCAGGATATGAGAGGCAGCACCTGCCTAAGGAAGGTAGAGATGCAGAGGAGCTTCGTGGGCTGAAGTGACCCACAATAGGTTTTCGGGGTCTTAGTTAAAGAGGGAGAGAAGAAAGAACATAGAAGAATTATGTTGAAGATAAAGTGCACATATTCGACAATACATCTGATAAGGGGTTAATAACCAAAATTTATAAAGAACTTATAAAACTCAACACCAGGAAGACAAACAATCCAATCAAAAAATGGACAAAAGAAATGAATAGAAATTTCTCCAAAGAGGACATACAGATGGCCAATAGGCATATGAAAAAATGCTCAACATCACTAATCATTAGAGAAATGCGAATTAAAACCACAATGAGATATCACCTCACACCAGTCAGAATGGCACTCATCAGCAAAACAACACAGAATAAGTGCTGGCGAGGATGTGGAGAAAAGGGCACCCTCCTGCACTGCTGGTGGGAATGCAGACTGGTGCAGCCACTGTGGAAAACAGTATGGAGATTTCTCCAAAAATTAAAAGTCGAACTGCCTTTTGACCCCGCTATCCTACTTTTAGGAATATACCCTAAGAACACCATAGCACTGTTCGAAAGAAGAAATGCGCCCCTATGCTTGTGGCAACATTGTTTACAATAGCGAAGATCTGGAAACAGCCCAAGTGTCTGTCAGAGGACGAGTGGATTAAAAAGCTTTGGTACATATATACTATGGAATACTACTCAGCCACAAGAAATGATGACATCGGATCATTTGTAACAACATGAATGGACCTTGATAACATTATACTGAGTGAAGTAAGTAAATCATAAAAAACTAAGGCAGTGGTTCTTAACCTTTTTTGAGGTACCAAACCCACCAGTTTCATATGCGCATTCACCAAACCCTTCTTTAGTGATAAATAAAATAGGATTTTATTTTCCAAATTCAGGACATGGGTATATGTTTTTTTTCTGGTGCACAAAATGAGCCGTGCATGAACATCACCTTGCTCAAAGAACAAAACCAACAAAGTGCATGAACTCACAACAAATTACGGTATTACTTTATTCTGGCCTCCGCAGCAGAGGTTTCTCCAAACCCCTGAGACTGACTCATCGAACCCCTAGGGTTCGATAGTACCCAGGTTAAAAACCACTGAACTAAGGACTTTATGAGTCCATACATAGATGGGACATAAAAATGAGACTCAGAGACATGGACAAGAGTGTATTGGCTACCCATGGGGAGAGGGAGGTGACAGAGGGGGTAGGGAAAGGGGAGGGGCAAAAATAAAACCAGATAGAAGGTGACGGAGGACAGTTTGACTTTGGGTGATGGGTACGCAATATAATCAAATGTCAAAATAACCTGGAAATATTTTCTCTAAACATATGTGCCCTGATTTATCAATGTCACCCCATTAAAATTAATAAAAAGTATGATAACGTTTTAAAAAAAAAGTCCACAGACAATTGAAATACAAAGAGTCAACCTAAGAACTGACCACAAGAGCATTAAACACATTGTAAGAGACGAACAAACCAGTGACATAAAAGCACAGGAAATCTAAGATGACTGAATTTATAAGATAGTGATGGGTAGGCTTGTAGACATTTTCTTGGCTCTGTTAGGGCAAGGAGGAAAAAGCCATAAATATAAGCTATAAACCCTATGGGGGTCAATAAAATGTAGTGAAAATTACTGAAAAGTCAAAAAAATTTTTTTCAATATAAGTTATTATCATTACTTTTGTCACTACCTTAAATGGCTTGGAAAATATAAGCCACAAACCCCCATATTTACAGTTAAGTTCCCCATAGATCATCCATGTCTCAATGTTCTTGGTCTACACATACATTATTCAAAGCTTCGAACCACAAAAGAACAAAGAAGGTACTGGAACAAATCTGCAACATGCTCAGAGGTGAAGCTGATGGCCAGAAAACATCTCTCCCTTATCTAATCCAGCCTTTGGGAAGAAATGAGACAGACACTGGTGGTGAAGCACAGCCACCTCTTCCTACTCTTCCTTTCCTTCCAAAAGTACCCACAGAGCAGTGATCATATGCTGAGCTCTGGATGGCTGAGACACAAGATGCAATGGTGCCTAGAAATAAATCCTACCTTCAAGGAACATACAATCAAGTAGAAGTAGTAAGACAAACACAAAACTGATGTTGAAATAAGGTGAAGTATTGCCAATGGGTGTGAATTCAAGATAGGTAGGTTTGTATGCCCAAATCTTGGGCATGCTCAGTAATTCTAACAAAACCAGCTGATCTCACAGTGCTAGCTGGAAATCGCCAGATAGATTTTGACAGTATGATTATCAGCTAGAAAATTTTAATCACTTGTTCTCTGGACAGCTGAACAGAATCTTAATACAAACAGAATAGTCTCAGTATGATTCAAAATAGCTGGGCAACAGTTTTTATTCCACTTCCTAGGGATATGTAGAGCACCGTTACATTTTTAAAAAGTATCCTGTATAAACAATTAAGTTTAACCACCAGCAATAACTGCTGTCCCTGGTTGAATGTTCCTGTAAGAAAAATGTAATCAAACTTTGAAGATAGATTGTTCAAACTGTTAGTACTAAAAATTCTACATTCATAAACACACACACACACACAAAAAAAACAGTGGGTATGCTAGAAAAATGAAGTATTGGTGAGTCACCAAACCTTATTGTGCCTCATTTTTCGCAGGTGTTAAATAAAAGAAGAGGGTAGAGAATGTGCACAGGGGACACAACAATAAATGACCCATGCAGTGATATTTTTAAAGCTTTTTACCATTATGCTTCTATATGTTGTCCCTCAAGTTGCTCTATGCAAGGGCATACAGATGAAGGTCATAAACATTTACTCCTACACATGAGCTCTTGTTGGTATTCACTCATTTCTTCATATTTGTATATGCAAAAATTGCACAGGTTTGAAAATGAGTACCTGAATATTCTGAAGCCCCTAAAGATGTTTCTGATTGAAAGTCATCTTCTTAATGTATAACAGAGGAAATGCACAGCCTATTTATGGCCTGGACATAATCATTACCCTCCAATAAAAATGACTCATTAAATAAACAGCAATTTTCACCCATGAGCTCTTAGAATATATTTGCTTACTTACAGCTTCTTGTTCAATATTTTCTGTATTTCTCAGTACAATTATTTACGGTTCATACGTCGGCTCAAAATTTGCCAAATCAAAGCGACTCAGACACAATAAAAGATAAAAAAAAATCAGTAACAACAAACATCCAAGCAAAAAACAAAAACAAAAAAACCCACACTCATTATCCAAAGTTCAAGATTCTAGGATCTGTTTGAGAGGCACAGAGAACTTCCGATCTTTATTCTGCTTCTGGTTAGAAATCCAAACACAGCAGGTTTGCTGTTTCCAACATCTTTATTAAGAACCCCATGCGCCAACTATGAAATATTGCCTTGCAAAAGAGAGGAACCTTGAGAGTGACAGGCCATCTACTCAAGCCAGGGTACAGAGCTCTGCATGTTAAGTGAGTACCTGAGGTCCCCAGAATGATTAACTATTTGCCAACTGCACATTCTTGCCCCCTTCATGGGCTCTCCCCATGCAGCTTCACCTACCTGAAAGAACACTGGTACTAGGAAAAGCAGACCATTTAATTTGACTAAAAGGCTGGAAATCTGACCTTACAGCGGGAGAAACTGCATTGGTTTGATCAGGACATAAAGAATGCAGAGCCTCTCTTCCCTACCTACCCCCAGCTAAAAGTGGTGGTCAGTGACAGAAGAGGATTTTCAAAACCCCATGTTCAACCAGGGAAGTTGGAGTATTCAGGGGTGTCCCTTGGTTTAACAGACACTGCCAGGAGCCACAGGGGAAGGACTGTGTTGTTCTGTGTTTTTCATAGCTCCCTAACATTTTACAATTAACAATATGTTGTTTCACAGATTAACGTCTAATATCTTAACATTGGTTTTGTTTGTTATCTTAACCCAAAACAACATAATAATTGTAGGGCAGAAAACCACTTTGGGAAAAGAAATGTTTGCATATGCTAATGATTTAATTTAAAGAGTTCTGAGACAAAAACTGAGGATGTGTGATTAAAATATGTGCTCTCATCTGTGCCCCAAATGTTACGTATAATGTTTTTAGGTCAGCAAACACAGAATGTGAAAAACCCAGTTGTAAAATATCATAAGGAGGGTCAACCAAAAATGTCACAATGCACAGAGTCAGCTCCAGCATTAGCCATTCTAGTAAAAGGTGATGTCTACTTACAGCTAGTAACTCCACAGCCCAGTACTAAATAGTTAATAACCACAACCTAAGACATTAAAAAAAAGCATCTTTTGAATCATCAAGACATCTCTGAGCAAACACTACCCATGCTTAGAAGTCCTGGGTTCAACGTTCAGTTGTATTAAGGACCAGCTCTGGGGCCATCGAAACATCACATCATCTCAACAAGTCTCATCTTCCTCAAATGTCAATGTGGGGCACTGGATTAAATGTACTCCAAAGAACCATCAAAGAGGTTTGTTTTTTTTTTTAATTCAGTTATTTTACTTTAAGCAGGAAGTGTACTAAATTACTCTAATTCTTTGAAAATTAGTAATTTTAGTATAGGGTATGCATTTATTTTATTTATCAGGACAATAACTTCCATTTTCCTGCATGCATACATTATCTTCTGCTAAGAATGAAAGTCCACTAAGCAAGAGACCAAGCTCCATGCCCACCAGTTAGGACCTCACCTCCGACACAACAACTGCTCACTCTGACAGGATGAAAGACAACACATTTGATAATAATAAAAGCAGAACTGCTGTTTAATAGTATTCAGAAAGTCAGAATCCAGGAGGAAGATGGGAAATGTGTATATACTTAGCCAGGGAGGGGGCAGTGAGAACATTTTTCCTCTTACGGTGCAGATCCAGTGAAGTTAAAGGAAATTTGGGATCGGGCACAGTTACCTCAAGACTTCCGATGCACTGGAAAACACTTTTCAACAGGATACTTCTGTGTTGAACAAATCTGCATTTACAATGGGTCCTTTTAAATTACATTCTTCCTATAGCTCAGTGTAGTTTTGTTTATCACAAAGTTTAGTTATCTGAGTTTGTATGTGGCAATCAACCAACTTCGCTCCTCAACTTTTCTGTTTCCCTCCAAGTTGAAATAAGAAGCTTATAATCTACAATCCCTAAAGACTTCATCCAGAGACCTTCTCTGGAACCCACCACCACTTGTCCATTTTTTTTCTCCCTTACTTGCATTATTTTTCTGCTTAGCACTTGAACGCATCAAACATACAACACATTATACTAATCCTGATTATTATTTATTTCTATTAATTCATTAAACTTATTTCTTGATCATTTTAAAAATGTTATGAGAATAAGGATTTTTACCCATTTGGTTCACTGGTCTTAGTGCCTTGAACAATGCCTAGGACATGGTGGGTATTCGATACATATAATATATAATGACACATATAATATTGGTATAACAAATATAGAGGGTGGAGCAGAGGTTTACAGTTATACATGTGGAAAATAATACAGTAATTAATAAATAATACAAGAATAAACTTTCATGTGCTCACAACTATAAATCTACTTTTGCCCCACCCTGTATTTTTATCATTATTTACATTCTATAATTTATTGCACATTTATCACATTTAACACGCATTGTATTTTGCCAATATGTTTACAATGCTCAATGCTACATGTTATGTAATATATAATGTATATTATAATGAATGACCGAATAGTGCAGATACTACCTTTACGTTCCTATCAACAAAGGCACAAATGGAATGTACACAGTGGGTTGGTGGGGTGGCAAATTTCTAGAAAGACTCAAACAAGTGGACCCCAGAAGCAATGTGTGGTCAGGACAAAAGCCAGGGCTGTGGAATTAGGTGATGTGATTTGAAGCCTTGGCTCTGTTATCAGTTTTGTGAAAGTTATTTAACGTCTCTAAATGTCAATGGCCACACCCATAAACCTAGGGTTATAAGAGTACCTGCCTCAGAAGTGGAGTGTGAGGACTGGCTGAGCTCAAGTATGCAAAACCTGAGCTCAGCATATATCTGCAAAGCCAATAGACAGTATGCCCTCCCTAAGTGCTAGCTGGCACTGGTGATATGCTAACCATGGGGATGGAACTGATGATGAGAGTACTGTGGCAAACAATGAAGATGGAAAAGTAAGTTCAACAGACAAAATTCTCACAAAACCCTTCATCTCTAGTGCCTCTTCTACCTCCCTCTGCATTTCTAGCCCATGAATTTATACACATACATTTAATGAAATAGCACTCAATGTCAGGTGCTTACAATAATGGAGAGGTATTAAAAAGATGCTTTGCCCACAGCAGTCACAGAATCAGAAATGCTGACACTGTTTCCCTTGCAGTTCTAAGCAATCCAAGATCCAGAGAAACAGGAATCATAACACCCTGACCAATCAGAGCCGTTAGAAAACTTGTTACTTGTGCAGCTGAGTTTTATGAGCATGTAGTTGAGCACTGGCCCAGGCAGTCATCACAATTTTATGGGTTGTGTTTTGCTTTGATTCAGTTTTGTTTGTTTTAATGAAAAATCTTTCCCAAATACATTGCAATTCTTTGCCCAGACCCAGTTTATGCAACCAAGATCCACTCAGCTAAACTGCTGCTGAACTACCTTCCAGGCTGCAACTGTTCACCAGCTTCCTGACAGGCACTCTCGCTGATGCTATGGAACAAGGAGCTCCCCGCAGCGGATGGGAGAGCCTGCAGTGGATGAACAACAACCGCACTGTACTGTAACCATGAAGTATGGCTTCCACACCAGTTTGCCCAGGCACACCAAACACAATCCAGAAGAGTCGGGAAGTTAATGTCCTGGGTGGCAGATCTCACCAGTAAGAAGGAGGTCAAAACTGGGAAGAGCCAAGGAAATTGCTTGTCCTTCTCTTCAACTCCAGGCCTAATGGTCCAAGATGCAGAGGTTCCATGTGAACTCCTCTCCCTGGGAGACTTGCAGAGTTACTGAGAAACAGTTTGAAGCTATGACCAATTTAATAAAACACCAATTTATATTTGGTTTCCCTTCCTTCCTACCTGACCTCCCCTCCCCCCCGCCCACTTGCTTCCCTGAAATCAGCAGCCTTAATAAAACATGAGTATGTATTGTCACTTTTGCCTCGGGCTCTGTTTTCTAGGGAACCAGAGCCTCCACAATCACTGGGAGTTTTCATTATAATGATCTAATGATCAGCTATTATTCTGTGTAGGAATGACGTGATGGGCTCCCTTTGGGGTTCTGTCCTTAAGGAGACACCTAGGGCTATTTATCCCCAGAGTGTCTGAAGTGCAGTGATTAAGAGCTCAGACTCTGGTGCTGGACAGCCTCATTTAAATCCCAGCTCCCCCACAAGCTGTGAAGCCTTGAACAAGTCATTTAAAATCAAGCTTTTGTTTCCTCATCAGTCAGATGTGGATAATAAGTACCTACCTTACAGAATCTTTGTGAAAAACAAATTAATTAATAACTTTTCATGTCTGGCACACAATAGTGCAGGTTAGCTATTTATTTCTCTTGCTGCCCACGTAATAGATTTATTTCTCATTGAAGTTAATATGCCTACCTATGGAAAGATCTAAAATATTTCTACCTTGCGATTTCTGAACTACCATAAAACTATATATTGACAAGCTTAGCTTATTAGAATTGCATGTCAAGTAAAAGTAAATACTGTCTACGGAAACACACAAGTTCATGTATATCCCTACAAATTCCTTTTACAAACTATTTAGAAGACTCCTCAAAGGCAATTTTTGCTTATCTCCTGTTTCTTGAGCGTATCCTAATAAATTATCAAATTCTAAATTAGCTTAAGTTTTACTACACATTTTCAAATCACGCTGTATGACTGTGGAATACAGAATTCTGATTTAATGTTAACACCCTTGAGTGCCTATGTTATCCTCGCTGGATAACACAAGAATTTACTGACCAGGAAGGGACCTCTCGCCTAGTCTGATTCTGATTTGCCCCGTAGGCTAAAATTACCAGATAGACAGAAAAAGGACTAACACCTGCACTTTTAGCAACTACAACAATGTATTATGAAATTGTTATCCATAATGTAATCACTCTTTCTATTGAAAGGCTCATCCAGTTTAACCATGTAGCAAAAATTCTTGTAGATATACCCTTATCGTGTGAGAAAGAAATTCATAACTCTAGCCAGGTTTGGGAAGAGATGTGTGACCTGCACCAGGGCAGGGCATTCACACACACTTGGAAGACTTGAATCTTGCTTTCCATCTCCAAGCTTCCTTGAAGATCTAAGGGCCTCACACAGGCTTAAGTATGACATGTTTTCCCAAATATGTAACTCCATATCAAAGTGGACTGCAAGTCCATGTTTATTTTTAATAATCACAGGGTTTTAACAAGGTCAGAGTCAATGAAATCAGAAACATCCTACCGATGTCAGCAGCCCATGGGAATGAAAATTACTGATGGTGAGATGTGCTAGTTATGTGTACATTATAATAGCAATAAATTAGAACATCCATGATAAAATTTAATAATAATATGGAAATTATGGTTAAGTGAAACCCACACGATTTAAGGAAACCCCCAAGTCATGCTTTTAGGATACTGATAATGAGTCTAAGTGAAAGAACTCTGTGACAGTCATTAAGGCAGCTCTCAAAGGCCCTTTATATCTGCTTCCAGATCCCAGTGTATTCTTATTAGTGAATTGGCAAGTAGGTGCTATAAGAAAGAGAGGGCCCACTGGACAAGGAAATTCTCTCACCAGCCATCTGCTCTGAAAGGGCAGAGCTCCGGGTCCTGTATTTCTGGAACCTGCAGATTTTCTTATTCTTCTCACTTTGGCCACAGAATTCCCAGGGCGCCTCCTTGGAGACACCTAGGAGCCAGATACACTACCATGCAACCTTGATCTTATGTCCTTTGCACTGTTTTGTCTGCTGGCTTAATAAGACATGAGAATGACAAAAAAACCTAAACCTATCGAGTTGTCATCAATTTTCAAATCAGGAAGAGCCTCTGTAGCCTGGCCCAGCGCAGTCAGTCTTTCTGATGACCTTCAAGACTTACTTCTTCCAGAAAAATGTTCATTTACTAACACTGCTAGGCAGATGCAGATTTAACACAAAGCTATCAAAGTCAAAGCTTCCAAGCCTCCGGGAGGACCCTAGCAATGGCTCACATGGTTAAACACCATTGCAAAAGTAATATACATATTTCAACCACCAATGTCCCTCCAATGGTAACTTTCTTCTTCTATGACATTTTGCATCATCAGGTAGAGTGGCAGCAAGCATTTGGGGCATCTGTCCAAGGGACAACTGAGTCGAGACTACATTTAGTGCTGTGCAGTCAGTAGCACATATTTATGTAGTTCACCACCAATTCCATGCATCAAGCTGTCGTGAGTCGTCCTAGTGTAGAAATGGATTCCAAAATCACTCCTACTACATACTGCACTGAGATACCACCACTGTAGCACAGAAATAAATGACCAGTACTCGCATCACTATATTGAACACATCCTGTGTTGGCCAGTGGTGGCCAGTGGAGAAATTACAGCAGTGGGGGAAGAGCAAGTTGGCTCCAAGTACAGAGCCAGCAGCTGGTCTGAGGAAAATCCCCCAATCATTCTCAACTTTTAATTGTAAGGTTTGGATCTTGCCTACGGAGTCAAAATGAAAGTTCTCTCCTAGAACTCAGCATACAATTGTAAACGCACCACAGTTTTTTTCTGTTGTTGATGAGATTCTCTGCAACAAAAATTACTAAACTTTTTTGTTTATAGAGCACAGACCCATTGCAGCATTAATGGCAAATACATTTGTTATAGCTCACAGGAGAAAGAAGTTTGACAGAGGTCTTTTTTTTTAAATGACACTAATGTATAAAATTTAGATAGCATTACCAACAAGTTGTGACTACAGAAAAACATTTCTAAACTCTCAAATAAAACACAAATTTCAACAACATGGAGGAAAATAAAATAATCTTTCTGTATTTCCTTTTTCTTTTGGATTACAATTTGCATTCAATTTTATTTTGTATTAGGTTTGAGTGTGTAATTTCTTTAGAAACAATTTTAACATGTTAATCCTAAAAAGAGGCTATCAAACCAAAAATGCAACCAAAAAAAAAAAAAAACGTAAGGAAAAAAGTATTAGAGAGGTATGTCAGGCATTTAATTAATAAAAATATAATATTACTTTTCTGACTTTTGAGATATGTACAGTGTATGGTGACTTTTAAACTGATGATTTTTCTGTCATTTGTTTCCTCACTCCAAACAAATATAATAATTTTATAGTCAAAACTTCTCATACTTTCCCCTCAAAGCAGCAGGCTCTCACACTTCTATGAGGTACAAGCTTCAAGCCTCAGAAAACACGGATCCTTTCTGGGGTGAGGTATGCCTTGATAACTGAGCCTTGCTTATACAAAAGCAACTCATTGGAGTGCTGCAGTTACCTCTCCTCCTGTCCTGTCTCCAACTGGAACTGGTCAAATCATCACACAGCACACAAGGACGATAAGAGCTAAGGCCCCAGTGAACACCACCAATGTCTAGCACAGGCACTTAGGCATCGCAGTTTGGAATTACACGATTTTCCACTAGTCCCTGACTTAATGTTCCATGCATCCTTTTCAATGTAAAGCAGGGAATGGGTGCACTACAAATGTGGGAATAAGGAAAGAGGAGGTGGAGGGCAAGAGAAAGGAAAAAGGGAAACAGGGAGGAGGAGGCCGACTGTAACAGAAGCAAGTGAGAAAACCCTATGAAAAATGGTTGGAGCTCTATTTTATAGATTTTGGGGTTAAACCACAAAGCCTTCCTGTTTTTACCATAATATGTTTAGAGAGAGAGAGAGAGAGAGAGAGAGAGAGAAAGAGAAAGAGAGAGAGTGTGTGTGTGTGTATGTGCAGCTCAAATTTTTAGTTTAATTCCTTCAACTTTTATTCACTTTTTGACTCAAGCTATTTCATATTCAGTGTTATTCTAACACAGAATTATTCTCCCCAGCATACTGCTTTTTAAAAGCAACTAGAATATTACCTATGTTATGCAAATGAAAATCTGTGAACTTAATCACAAAGAGTGGCCTTAGAGGAGCCACTAAATCCTCCACTGTCCAATGGAAAAATCTGGAGAGTCCTATTATATTCAATAATTCATACACCAGTGTCCAGAATTTAATATAAATTGAATTGAATGCTATACACAACTCTGTGTAGATTCTGTTGATAAGACATGCTTTCATAAAAACAGGAAAGCTAAAAATACAGACTACAGCCCATTTTAATTTTCATTTCATTTTCTTTTGAATGAAATACTGTGAATATACCAGCATCACATAAATATTTATCAAACTCTGTAATTCCTCCAAATGTCATGATAAATAAAAGTATCTTCAAAACACCTGCAAAAACATTTTTAGGAGACAGAAATGAGATGCAAGCTATCCAGAGTCATGGAGGGCAATACATCTATCCTCCGCCTTCTAAAGAACTAACACACGAAGTAATCATTTGATAGTTTTTGTAACCCCTGCTTACTAGACCTCTGAAATTTCATTCTTGTTAACTGAAGAAATAAAAAAGAATTCAGTATCACTTGGCACCAAAGAAATAATGACCTTGACATGAAGGGCCAAGCAAGCTGTTAACATTTTCCATTATTAATATAAAAGAAAGCCCCATTTCAGAGCAAAGACCACACAAGTTTCCAGGTTGTTGGCCTGCCTGCCACCATATTTGGATTTCCTCTTTATGGTGATCATTATCTTTATCATTTACTAGTTACACAGGAACAATAGAAGTTCAAACTTGCTCTATGATGCAGACATAATTACAGATTTGAACCAACAGTCCTCTATTAAAACTAAATTTCCTTCAGCCAACAGCTACAAAAAGGTCAAGAAGAAGGCACCTGCTAAAAAAGAGCAATAAAAACATGCTGTTCATTATTTTCCAGAAGCTTCTAATCCTTTCTCCCACCTGGTTTACATGACAACCACTAAGTTCATCTGAATGCTGTGCAGTGTTCAGGGCTCCTCTGGGAAACATTATTTTTCTCTCTAATAATTATGTTCAAAGAGTCTATCTAGAGTTAAGTTTAAAAATCAAGATCCAAGAGAAGTTTCTGCTGTCACCTGATCATGACTTCCTTTCTCTCCTTTGCCTGGTATGGCTGGTCCCAAGGGGAAATTGTAAGGTTAAGTTTAGGCCAAAATGCACCGAGCCTCTTTTGAGTGAGATGGGTGGAGTAAAAAAACCATCTCAAATAAAGAATGATTATGGGGAATGCCATTTACTCGAGAATTGTCATGAATTGCACCACAGCTACCAAATAAGGTCTTACTCTTCAACTTGTCAAGAAGTTACAAGCCAGTTAGAGGAAAAGAAGCTGAAAAGATTAACAATCATCATAGGAATAAAATATGACTCCCAGTGCCTCCGAAAAGAAGAGCAAGGAAGCTTATTTATTATGACATTATGCAAGAGGCGTGCTACTATGGGAATTACCCACTGCTTTAAATGTCTGGGCTGGGGTTAACAGTGTGGGCCATGATAAGAAGCTCCTCATATTTCTAATACACATTTTCTCTTCCTTGGTTTTCACTTACTCACTCTTAACTAGCCGATGATTACAGATTACAGCTAGAATATTAGACTCAACACTGGCAACTACATAGTAACCAGTTCTTCGGACAAATGAAAAGCTACTTAGTTTCATGTCGGAATTTTTCCTTAGGCCACCAGTTTAAATAAATTCTTTTCCATGCAAAAGACAAAAGCACAGTATCACAACTTCGTGAGCATGAGAGATCCTGATACCACAGCATCCAGCCGAACTCCTCTTTTTCCCGAGTCTGGTGGGTCAGGGAGTTCAGCAAAGCCTTTTCTTTGCATTGTAGAAGAGAAGTGGAAAGCATAAGCCAAATGGGGAGACAAAGTCCTCTGGTTCACTTTGTAAAATGAAACCACTAAATTATTATTCTGTTGTTTCTCCAGGTCTTCAGTGGAATGTGCTAACACAGAGAGCAGCATTGCAGAGATTAGAGTAAGAACTGCTAGACAGCATCAGATTTATAAATATTTTTAAACTTAATATTTGTTTTAGAATATTTACATAAGAAAAATATTTTATCAGTCAGGGTTCTGTCAGAAAACAGATGGTACCCTCAAACTGAGTAATTGAAAAGCATTTAATAAATAGACTCTTTACAGAGGTGTGAGCAGGGTGCAGAAAAAGCAATAATAATAATAATAATAATAATAATAATAATAGTAATAATAAAAGATGCAGTGCTCCAGGGTCGGTAGCAGTAGGGAGCAGTTTCCACCATCAGTAGAGGGATGAAGCCAGTCTGAATTAGCCAGTGTGGAATGAGTTGGAGATGAATAAACTGAACCAACTCTCTTTCATCCTTTCTATTTCCACCTGGCAGAACCAAAGACATCAGGGAGCAAAGGAGCCCACTGGCCACTGGCCAATGAACTCAGGTGCACAGGCACAAAGCAGAAAGAAAGCTGGAAAGTGAATGTGGAAAGGCAAATGGAAAAAAGCCAGTGCAGACACTAAAAACAGTTATAAAGTTATAGTTACTGTTGGAATTGTCTGTTCACTAAAAAGAAATGATTAGTTTTACAGTGCTTAATGACGGTGAGAAATTTCTTTTGAGTGCCTATCTGAACTAAAGAGCACGACAGAACTCCTAAGCTTCCATGGATTCTATCAGAACACTTCCAATGAAGAGAGCAGTCTATGTTCACATAGTTGGAGAAATGCTGGCTAGAACCTCAATATAAAGAAAAGGTAAATATAAATGCATATGTGTGGTGCACATGAGTTTCCCCTCTTAAAATACCAGATGTGTAAAAATAAGAAAACAACTGTCCCCACCTCATGGGATGACTGAATGAGACCAGCTGCATAAAGCATTTGCATGGAACCTGTCACATAGACGGTACTCAGTAACCACGTGAACTATGGCTGCCATCCCTGCAAACATCATCGGCAGCAGCTGCATTCTGACCTCTAGAACAGACTGGGAAATTTCCCACCATGGAAGCCCCAGCATTGCACCTGTAGCTGTGTGTCACTAGTGCTTGACCAGGTGCCTTACACAGAGGTAGCACCCAATTAATTTAAGGTTATAAAGACCACAGTGAGAGTTGTCAAAGGCTATGTCATTAGTCAGTAATTATTCATTCCTCTCCCTCCTTCCTCTGTAAGTATTCTTCCCTGCCCCACATCAATATTGAACAAATTTGTTTTTGGTTTTTTCTTTTGTATTTTTCTGAAGTGAGAAGCAGGGAGGCAGACAGACTCCCGCATACACCCGACTGGGATCCATCCAGCATCTCCACTAGGGGCCAATGGTCTGCCTATCTGGGGCATTGCTCCATTGCAACGGAAGCCATTCTAGCACCTGAGGCAGAGGCCATGGAGCCATCCTCAGTGCCTAGGACAACTTTGCTCCAATGGAGCCTTGGCTGTGGGAGGGAAAGAGAGAGATAGAGAGAAAGGAGAAAGGGGAAGGATGGAAGAGCAGATGGACACTTCTCCTGTGTGCCCTGTCTGGGAGTTGACCTTGGGACTTCCACACGCCAGGCCAACGCTCTGCCGCTGAGCCAACCAGCCAGGCCTGGACCAGTTTTGAGTAGTGGCTTTAAGAGGCACTGTAAGCTTCCAGTAGCCCTCTTCCTAACTTTTTATTTATTGATTGATTTTAGAGATAGAGGAAGAGAGACAGAAAAGGAGAAATAGAGGGAGTGAGAGAGGGAGAGAGAAACACTGACTTGTTGTTACACTTACTTATGCACTTATTGGTTGATTCTTATATGTGCCTGACCAGGGATTGAACCAACAGCCTTGGCTTATCGGGAAAATACCATAACAAACTGGGCTACCCAGCAAGGGCCCCAACAGCCCTCTTGCACTCCTGACCTCCACTTCGTAAATCTCATATCCCCACTAGTGTGTGTGCTCCATCAGCCTGTGTCATGCAATGGAAAGACATGTGGGACATATTGTAACACAACCCACAGTCTGCAACAGTGCTGCTTCAACTGTTCCCCTGGACTGAGGAGCAAGAAGAAAAGTCTTTTTCAATAAGCCACTGAAATTTTGTGACTGTTGGACAGCAATAATACAGAAAAATGTGACTACTACATTCGCTTAACAAGGTTATTATGGCCTGCTAGAGTGGAAGGAGGGGGACTAACATGATATCTGGAGTCCATTTCTGGAGTTCCAATCCCAGCTTGGATAACTCCCAGGTTCATGACCCTAACTGGGAAAGCATCATTAAACTCTACCTTGCTGAATTACTGCAAAAATTAGAAACAGTATTCACAAAGCACCTAGCTCAGTGCCTGGCGCATGCTAGGTACATGATAAATGGAAAAATAATATAATTAGCAATAATGGATGGCAAAAATATCTTCCCAATTATCCATGATTAATGTCCTAAACTAGAAATTGCTTACCCCAATTAAGTATTTTTTTAACCTCAAGTAAATAAAATGGTAAAACCATTGCTTAAGTTTGCAGCTTGCGAAAGAATCTAATAGAAGAGAACAGCTTCAGACAGACAATGTGCTTTTCAACCCTTAAAAATGTGACTATTTAAGAATATGAATTCTCATTGTGTCAAAGAATAGGAACGCATTCTCAGTAAAGAAAACAATGATGGCATTGCATCTTCCAGACTAGTAATTTAAACTGTGATTAAGCCCACTGTGGTTGGGCCTCACAGTTAATCCATTTATTATGAACATTATTAACATGTATTAAACGCCTGTGCGTGGTAAAGAATTCCAAAGGTATGCTCTTATTCACTGAGTTCCAAAGAAGTCAAGAACATAAAAGTACTAAATGGATCAACTAATCCCAGCATCTGCAATTTCACAAAGCAGGAGCGCACAATTATTGAAGCACAGAAATAGAGTTTTGATCCACTGGGAAGGCATTCAGAAAACTATCACCACTAATGAATTATAGAAGATTTATATGGATTGTAAAACTTAACTAATAAAGAAAGTTATCTAAAATATGAGCTCAGTTCCTTGCCTTTCATAAGAATAAGGAAAAGGACTTTACAAAAAAGATATTATTTGGTAGACACTCTCTGAAGAACCGAACTAAATTTAGGGCAGTGTTTCTGAACCACATGCAAAAGGAATACTTGGAGCACTTAAATGCAGATCCCTGGGCTCCAGCCCCAGGCCTACTGAATGGAATCTTTGGTACCGGTCTTGGGAATCTGTAAACAAACTCTGCAGCTGATGAATATGCACTCCTAAATTTGAGAACCACTAAACACTGTGAGCTATTAAGTAACCTTTGGCAGCTGACTTAAAGTTTCTGGAAAGACAAAAATCCAAACAAGGTTAGGCCATTCTATGCCCATGGGTCAAATGAAGACAATAGAGTCTGAACTTGAAACTCAGTAACAGCTGCAGGGCTAAATAGCTGTTCAATCTGCCAGCAGCTCAAGCTATGACTTTTAATCACACTGGGAAGCCAAGAGCTGGTGGATCATTCAACAGCAGTGCAACCCCAATAGCACCGTGGTGATGACTTCTCTTACTGGGCAAATGTTTGCCAAACTTCCCCTTAACCCTGCATCTCCCTGGCACAAGTCCAGGCAATCATTCCTCATCTGCTTCTTGGACTAGGCTGTTAAAATCTCTAAGAGGTGAAAGGGGAGGAAGATTATTAAGAATATTATTATATGGAAATTCAAAATTTCAACATCAAGTCTAACCCCCCAATCATATAGAGAAAATATATAGTTTTACTTTTTAAGAGATGGAAACAAAATGAACAGTGAAAAAGAAACACTGCTATTAGTTTTAAAAATTAAAAATCCTCTGGGAAAGTAAATCAGAAGCATATGTAATAAGTGTAAAAACAATAAAGAGCACTGAATTAGAACTGAGGGAAGTGGAGAGTGCTAGATCATCTATATCCTCTTGTGGGCATGCAGACACAAGTCCCGAAGCTTCTCTCTGACCCAAAGGAGTCTATGTTTTCATTAACCCTTTTAAAGTCACATAGCAATGTCAAAATATAAGCGGCATTATTATCATCTGCGGCAAGATTTATTTAATGCACTCCAGAATCTAACAGAACACATGCAGAACAGTGGGTTGTTTTCTCAACAGAGGCACAGGATATCAAACTCTGGGAGTAAGAATTATAAGGGTAGCTATATCATCAGATGAAACTATACCCACATTTCTCTGAAATAATACCCAAGATGAGAACAAAATAACATGGTACAAATGGATAAAATCTAGGCCACTCTCACCAAACTGCTCGTCTTACCTGCATCAAACTGTACCAAGATGAAATTTCCTAATAAAACAACTCCACGTGGTTTAAAGTAGTTATCTAGGTAGCAATTGTTAATAATTTACTCCAACAGCTTCCTGCTGGCCTACCTACCCACATCCACCTGAGTCCCAAAGGTAAGCTTCTCTAACTGGAGATCCACACAAACAATAGGACTCTAAGAAAGAAGGAGGGGCGATTAATATCCTGTCTCATCAGCCAATGAACTCAGGTCTAAGGATTTGAAAACCTGTTTATTACTTTATTGCCTTACAGATTTTAGGTCAATACCAAATTCGACTCTATCTAGGAACATGCAAGGAAGCCCATACTTGTCTATAGATGGCAGACAGCATAGAATACTGCAGTACTCAGAGCTAAGTTTGAAACTAGGCTCCAAGTTACATACCTTCACTGAACGTCAGTTCAGGCTGTCCCGCCCACTGTAAGTACTCAAAGCTTTAAGTCGTTATGATTAGCAGTAGACTTTCAGCATAGAGCAGACACTGCCTTTCTCATTTTGTACTTCAAATGTGACAATAGATTCTAATTGAATAGCAATTTAGATATAATAGAGTAGGTGGCTGAATCAGAATCCAAATTTTGACATCTACTTTTTCCTTTATTAAATGGCTATGAAGACAAATTTTATACTTCACACTACCCATAATTAGAGTCCACGTATATACAAAAATTACAGTTTAAATTTGTGAGGATACATATTTTGTAATTCCTACCTGATATTTAATAAAATTCCTCAAATCCTTTTTTTTCTAGTATTATTGATGTAGAGTTAGTATACCTATAATGGACCTTCCCACTACCTATTTTAATTATCATCATCATTACTGGGAACAAAGCACCCTGTAAATGTTGTTGAAAATGATTAAATATCTATAAATGTGTCCCGATGACTATAAAGTGCTAATATGACCACTTACACAAGAATAAAGAACACACACCTCATCTTGAGATATCTATGTTCTAAAGTAGACAAGAAAAATGCATAGTGCTAATTGAGAAACACATACATGCACCTGTCCACTCAAACACAAATAATAACAAGAATATAAAAAATATACATATGTGCATCTATGATGAAGAGTAAATATGTAAGTAGGCAGGGACAATAATAATATTGGGTAAATTTTCCACCGTATTAAAAAATATAAAAATCAATTCTTACAAATAAAATCTTAATATCAAATTTTTAATCAATAAAATGCACCAAACACCTGCTCTAGTCTATCCTGGGAACATTTGTAGAAGCATACCTCCATGTATTAATGGGGTATATACAGTGCAAATGCCTCTCGTTCAAGAGCCAGATGTGCCCATAAAACCTGAAAGACCAAGAAACTGATGCAGTATCGCTTCAGCAAAGCATTATTGTAATGGGAAAGACTGGTATACACGATCCATTTGAAAATCCATTTCACACTTCTAATTTAAAACCAATTCATATGTAATTTACTTTATCAGGGCCCTTAATTTGTGAAAGTCAAAAGTGCAATCAACAGAGGTGACAATTATTTACACTTATCAGAAGATAACCTGGTCATAGCGCTAAACAAGAAAAACAAAAATACAGAGACTCCTACTGAAAATGACAACTAGGACTATATAAACAGGTTGTATAAACCAATACATTCTAAAAGAAAACCTTCTACTGTCCTGTCATCTCTGCACCAAACACAGCCTCATTTGGCATTCTATTTTAGTGTGTGAGAGTATCCGTTTACTTTTCCAACGTGATACTTTGTGAGAGGTTAAACTACATTTCTGACACAAAATAGTAAACTTACCACTCTCATCATCTATACTGAACCTTCCAAGACCGCTGCCATCCCTGATGGAATACTGGATTTCTCCATCCCTCCCCGAGTCCTCATCTCGGGCAGTCACCTGAAGCACACTTGTTCCAATCCGTGAGTTTTCTTTTACAGATCCAACAACAGCAAAGTCTGGGAAATAGGGGGTATGCAGGTTTTCATTGACATCCACCACTTCCACCTCAACAAAGGAAACAGATGAGAGAGAGACTGGCCGCCCTTTGTCTTTAGCCCGAACTGTGAGGTTGTAGAACTGCTGCTTTTCATAGTCCAGCTCTTTGCTCAAGCGAATGGCACCACTTGCTTTATCTATTTCAAATCTCCCATTATAGTCATTGACCAAAGAATAGCGCACTTGACCCCCCAGTCCAAGATCTGGATCATGGGTCTCCAGCCAGGCAATGACAGTGCCAACAGGGAGATCCTCAAGGACCTTCACACTATAGCTGCTGGGAATGAAAGCTGGGGAGCAGTCGTTGACATCATCCAAAAAAACCTTAAGAGTGACCACTGAAAAGAGTTGCTGGCCACTTTCTGCCTTGTCTCTGGCTTCTATTTTTAATGAGTAGTTTGCCTTGGATTCCCGGTCTAATTGGTCCGCTATGTAAATGATTCCAGTTGAGCTATTGATGGCAAACTGCTGTGTATCTGTCAAGACTGAGTAAGTCACTTCACCATTAGGACCCAAGTCTTTGTCTCTGGCTTCCACTTGAATAATCTCAGTGCCCATACTTGAACTTTCAAGAATGTTGACTGTGTAACTGTTTTGAAGAAAAATGGGGCTATTGTCATTAGCATCCTCCACATTGATGGTCAGCAACCTCCACGAAGATTTCTGTGGATTACCTAAGTCATAGATGGTGATATTAAGGAGATAGAGGTCTGTATGCTCTCGGTCCATGGGCATAAGGACTTTAAGTTGCCCAGTCTCCATATCAATATTAAAGCAACTATCCGTATTGCCATCAGATATTGTAAATAGCACCTTTCCATTGAAGCCAGAGTCGGTGTCAGAGGCTTTAATTTTCAGGATGTTAGCACCAACTGGCAGATTCTCCTTTACAGCCACGTCAGAAGGAAATGACTTGTCAAAATGTGGTCCTTGCCTATTAACTGAATAAAAGTCAAGAAATCCACCCTCCAGGTTCAGTTTCCCATTTGCTTTTGCCTTAATGAGGAGTTTCTCTGCCAACTTTTGAGCCACACGAGTTTCTCTGCAACTGAAGCTCTTTGAAGACACCTTTCCATGCAGGACTGAAATGTTGACAGACATGGGATCCGCAAAATTCTCTCCATCGGTGGCTGTAATCCTGAGGGCAAACTGGCCATTTTTAATGCCAGAATTCATCAGGGACTTTTTAAGCTGTAAAACACCAGAGTCTGGGTTTAAATAAAAGAAACCGAGTTCATTTCCAGAGATAATTTTGTACTTTACAAGTTCAAGTTCATCAATATCTATTGCAGAAACAGCTGTGATGTGACCCCCAACTGGAAAGTCATATGAAATAACTCCCTGGCAGGCCACTTTTTCAAAGAGAGGGGTGTTGTCATTGACATTTCCTATTCGAATAGTCACATTTACCTCACTTTCATGGCGGTATGGGGAACCCCAGTCAGAGGCTCTGACAACGAACCTGTAAATTTCTGGAGAGGATTCAAAATCCAATTCTTCAGTTGTGCTAATAACACCTGTAAACTGGTTAATGGCAAATGGCAACAAATTCAGGCTGGCAATACTATAGGTGATGTACCCATTTTCTCCCTTGTCCTTATCAGAGGCTGAAACCATGAGCACGCTCGTTCCCACTGGAATACTTTCATTCACAAAAGCATCATACAGTGGCTGCTGGAACTCGGGGGTGTGGTCGTTTGCATCTTCTATGCTAATGGTGACTTGTGCTTCTAAATCCCCTTCCTTGTTTGTCACCACCAGTTTATAAACCTCCTTCTTAACAGTGTTCAGTGGCTGTGCTGTGACAATCAGACCTGACCGAGGATTAATTTTGAAGTACTGTGCATCCTCACCAGGAGATAATTTATATTCCACATCGAGCGGTTCAGGACTTACTTTTACTATAGCAACTACAACCCCCGGAGGGGAAAATTCACTAATACTCACATCGTACATTTCTTTTTCAAATCTAACTGGGATGGTGTCTCTTTTGGGGTTGGCAATGTGGACTATCTTAATGGCAGAATATTTCTGAGGTGACCCCTTGTCTTTTGCTTGAAGAGTGAGGTTGTAGCCATAGGGAAAGCTCCCCCAGTCGACCTGCTTCCTCTCCTTGATCTTATATTCATTTATCCACTTTCCTTCCTTAGCCAGGAAGAACTGATCTAAAGGATCCCCAGCCACAATGGAAACAGACTCGATCTCCCCATTTGCCCCCTCATCAAGGTCATCAACTGTCACCACTGCGTATGTTGGCTCTTTGTCCAGGGAGAAAGGAACATGAGTGACCACATGGAGAGTTGGCGCATGCTCATTTATTCGTTCAACGTGAACATAAAGCTTTGCAGTACTGCTCACTCCGTTGTTTCCGTAGAGTTTCATCCCTCGGTCCACAGCCAAAATCTCCAGATCATACCTATTCTTTTCATCATAATTTAATCGTCCACTTAAAGAGATGACACCACTGGTGGGGTGGACTGAAAAGAGATCAACTTTGTTTTTAAAGTAGTAGTAGAATTCTCCATTGGAACCAATATCTGCATCTGTTGCTGTCACCTGGGCGACACTAGTCCTTAAAGGTGTGCTTTCTGCTATTGTAACAGAGTATGTTGTGGGTGAAAATAAGGGTCTCAGATCATTCATATCTAATACCTGAATGCTCACTTTGGTCCATGCTTCCAAATCCTCTCCTCTGACGGAACCTTTTACTATCAATAAATAGTTGTCCTGAATTTCCCTATTCAATATGGCAGAATTGCCACCTTTAGTTCTTATTCTGAGAAAACAGAAATCTGCAATGATGACTTCCTCAGCTTTGAAAAATCCTTCCTCATCTCCAGACACTATTCTGTATTTGATGTCCCAGGACAGATCGATTAAGGTGATGCCCATTCTACTCTGACTGCTGACGTAGGTCCTTGCTGCTGAGTTCTCATACACTGTGGCATTATAAACGGAATGTGTGAAGTGAAAGCCCAGGGGCCCAGTTCCCGGCAGCCCCTGGGAGGCAGTGGCCAAGAGCTTGAGCAGCAGAAGGATGAGGCAAGAAGGAGGTGGCCGTGTCCCCACACAGTATCCCATAGTTATATCCATCAAATCATACTTCCATCCTGGAGGGGGAAAAGAGAGAGAAAAAAAAATTAACTTAATGGAAAGTGGGTGAAGCAATAGAAAATAACTGCTATGGGACAGTACTATTAAAACTTTTTATTATAAATTCTTTTTATGAAAACTGAACAAAAGGATAAAGTAGAAACCTTGACACTACAAGATGACAGCAATTCAAAATCACTAGGATTTAACCTCAACTTGTTTTATTTTTTAAGTAACACTTTTACACTGTTGATGGAATTACTCAGTGGTAAAAGGTTTCCTGCATTCTGCAGGTCAGTTTAGAAATTTGTGCTGGAAGCCTTAAAAAGTGCATTTACTGGCCCTGGCCAGTTGGCTCAGCAGTAGAGTGTCAGCCCAGTGTGTGAAAGTCCCGGGTTGATTCCGGGCACACAGTCAGGGCACACAGAAGAAGCACCCATCTGCTTCTCCATCCTTCCCCTTCACTTTTCTCCCTGTCTCTCTCTTTCCCCCTCTCAGCCAAGGCTCCATTGGAGAAAAGTTGGCCCAGGCGCTGAGGATGGCTCCATGGCCTCCACCTCAGGCGCTAGAATGGCCTGGATCACACCAGAGCAACATCTCAGATGGGTTGAGCATCGCCCCCTGGTGGGCATGCTGGGTGGATCCTGGTCAGGAGCATGCGGGAGTCTGTCTCTCTGTCTCCCTGCTTCTCACTTCAGAGAAATACAAAAAAAAAAAAAAAGTGTATTACCTTTGCCTTAGAATGATCTTCTAGGCAGTTATCCTATGGAATTAATTAAACAAGTGTATATTTATAGCTCAATTTAAAATACAAAAAAATTTTAAAGGTACTATTTGTTTAACAATAGAAAAGATCAAATAATTTTTGGCACATTCATAAAGTGAAATGCTACACAGCCACTAATCATAATTATTTAAAAAAATATGTATATCCAGATATGATAAGATGTAATGCTAAGTGGAAAAAAATATCACACAACAGTAGATGTGGTATGATTCTATTATTATTTAAACATCTAATGTACAACTACATTTTTCTATTTAAAAAGGGGTAATTGTTTACTGGGAGTTTGTAGCATATGTTCATTCTCTAATACTTTTTCAATTAACATTACTGATTAATGGTTACATAATTACTTTACAATTATTATCTTTTAAAGAAATGCATCCAAGATATTACCATCTCTTCTTGTGCTGACTTTTAAATCAATCAAGATTTATGCATAATCCAACACATTGAGAATGAACAAAGAATCCTATATAACAAATGAAGCAGAAAGGACCATCCCTAAGAAGTTGCACCATATAAGTGATATACAGAAGAGGACTGTGCTATTCCGTAAAAGAAAGGGAACAAAGATTTCCTGCAAAAAATAAAAATAAAATAAAGAATTCTAAGAAATTTAATTTCTCAAGAGTAATTTAAGAAATTACTTCCAATTATCTTGACCAGCCTATTAAATTTCTATAGTCACCATAGTTCTATGACTATCAATTTAAAGAAAAAAAACATTTTCTTATTTTGAGATCTGTCAAGTATTTAAAATAGAATATTTTAACTTAAATTTAATGTAAAATGACCAAGGAACAGCTAAGTCTATTTACACCCTGATGGCTCAGATTGTTAGAACCCCCCAGTTTATGAGTTCTTCCACGGAGGCTTACTCTGCAGGACCTCGCATCCCCTTTCTCGTCTGTGGGGATTGAGGAGGAAATTAGAAGTGGGAAATGAATCCTTTTGCACAGTATGAGTTAGGCACTGTGTCAGGAATTTTCCCACTTTCTTATATTCAATCCTTACAACAATCCTAGCCAATAAGTACTATTTTACCAAACTATATGTTAGAAAACTGAAAGTTACAGAAGTTAATCTACTTGGTTGGAACATTGTCCCACTCAACAGATACATGTTTCCCCATTGGTAAGTTTCAGAGGACCTCAAACCTTGGTCTTCTTTACTGTAAAAGCCATGCTTCTTCACATCACACCGTTTTCTTCTTTGTTTGTAATAAGAATGAAATCATTACATCGACCTAGAAGCATTTATGTCATAATTTAATTCTATTTAGTTAATATTTATCATTGATGGAAAAGCAGAAAACCCACTCAGCTTCTCTATTTGCTTATCTCCTTTCTGGTTTTAAACTAGCTCTAATTATTGGCTGTAAGCTGAAAAATATCATTCAGAATTTAAACATTATAAAATATTATAAATTTGCCTGACCAGGTGGTTGTGCAGTAGATAGAATGACAGCCTAGAATGCAAAGGATCCAGGTTCAAAACCCCAAGGTCACTGGCTAGAGTTCAGGTTTACCAGCTTGAGCATGGAGTTGCTAGCTTGAGCATGGGATCACAGACATTACTCAAGTCGCTAGCTTGAGCCCTAAGGTCACTGGCTTGAAGCCCTAGGTCACTGGCTTGAGCCCAAGGTCAGTGGCTTGAGCAAGGGGTCACTGGCTCAGCTGTAGCCCCCACGTTAAGGCACATATGAGAAAATAATCAATGAACAACTAAGGTGCCACAACAAAGAACTGATGCTTCTCATCTCTCTCCCTTCCTGTCTGTTAGTCCCTCTGTCTGTCTGTCTGTCTGTCTGTGTCTGTCTCCCATAAAATATATTAAAAATATACATATATATATATATAATTATTTTGTACGTTGCAGTAGTCTCCCCTTATCCAAGGGGGATTCTTTCCAAGACTTCCCAGTGAATGCCTAAAAGCACAAACAGTACAGAATCCTATATATACAATGTTTGTTCCTATACATACATACCTTTTCAGTATAAGGAAGCACTTTATGGCTTCTCTTTGGCATATCTGAATTGCCAGCATCACTACTCATGTGCTTTGGGACCATTGTTAAGTAAAATAAGGATGCCTTGAACATGGAGAGACCATGTCAGTGGATTTGTTAATCAGGAAGGTGGCAGCTTTGTGACCCATGGCCGGGAGCATATAAAGTGTGGATATGCAGGACAAAGAGGTGAAACACATCCAGGGCCGGAAGGCATGAGATTATACCACATTACTCAGAACAGTGCCCAATTTAAAACTTATAAATTTCTTACTTCTGTAATTTTCCATATTTTTGAACTGAGGGTGACTGTGGGTAACTAAACCATTGGAAAGCGAAACCATGGATAAGAGGGGAACTCCTGTACAAAACGCTTTCATATCCACAGTTGGCAAGGCACATGTTATGATATCCTTTCTGTAGATGAACCCATCGGACCTTATTTCTAGTAGCAGAGTCTCAACTAGAACTCAGGCTCTCTCCGCACCAAACAAGGCTATCTCTATTTTTCTGACCAACTCTGCCCTTCAGGAGACTCTCGCAAAGCACAGCTCCAGGCCTGCATTTGCTTGGGTCCAACGGGGGACGAGGTATGTCATGCTGTTTTCACCTACTTCAGTGTCTAGGAAGCAGTCGGCAGGTAGAAAGAGAGTAGTTTAATAGAGGGATTTCATAGACAGAACAAACAATAAAAATGAAAGCAGAAAGCTGAGATAACTTTATGAAAGAAGTTAAGCTCACATTCAACTCCTTTGCTGCCTGTTCTGAGGAAAAGCTCAGGTGCTGAGTGTGTGAAGCAGGAGCTTGGAGACAGTAGGTTCAAATATCCTGCCCAGGAGGATGGAGCCAATGCAACTGGAGGGGCCTCTCTGCGGAGCAAGCACACAGCTGAAATATGGAAGTGAGGGAGCCCTCTTTAGACATCATGGATGTAAACCGGCAGATGCTTTAATAATACTCCCTATGCCTCAACAGAGGTTCACTATGAACATAGTGGAATGAGATATGGCTCTCACAAGGAATGACCAGAGGTTGTATATACTCTCTCAAAGTAGAAAATGGGGGTCACTCTCAGCATCTCCCGGGAAACACAAGTTCAGCTTCTGTCTCGTTTCCCACTCACTACTCTACACCAAGGGTACTGCCTATGAGAGTAGTTTTGCTGACTTTGCTCAAAGAGTCTGGGCTCCATAGTCACCAGGGAATAAGATGGCCCCAGTGGTAAATTCAGTTTAAGTGAAATTGTTTAGTCTGTCCAACCCCATTGCCACCGCAAACCTAGACTAAAAAGGAAACCTGACGCTAGGAGCAGCATTTGTGTTTCAGGCTATTCCCAGCACCTGGGACAGCACACGCCACAGAGGAGGCTCAGAGCACGGGGTCGCTGAACAGAGTATAAAGGTGCAGATGTAGCCAGAGGTCCAAAGCCTTCACTATATTCAGTTCCCAAATCCCAAAATATAAGCACATCTTACTTCAGGAAACAGAATCAAGAAATTACACAGACTCAAAAGAGCCTTAAACCCCAGCTGGTCCTATCTCCTAAGTGTACAGATGAGTAAACTGAGGCCCATAAAGATGAAATGATTTCCCTAATACCAGGTCTCAGATCTCTCGGGATCAGAGCTGGTACCAAATGGAAATGTGTGTTAACTGAGTTACTTATTCTTTGAGTTATGTAACAATTTGAGAACTGTGGTTTGTCATCATTCTGCAGTGATTGTCATTTTTCTGACACCTTATTACTCTAGCTCATTGTTTATAAGTAAATGTTTAAGTGCCCAAAGGGGACAGTTACTTTTACAAGCCCTTCTGGTGAATCCATCAAAGCACAGAATGCTGTCATAATATGAAAAAACACCATTCAATTTAACTGTTCTAAAATTGGTACTTTGCATGCTAAGTTTTTCTTTCAGCAAGATATACTGCTGGAATTTTTTTTCTTATAAAGCAGAATCAACAATCTTAAATGCAAATAGAAACTACTTCAAACCAAACTGATGGGAAGTAGTATAACTGTGTACTGAAATTTGGATTTAGAAATAAAAATAAATTGAGCAGGACTAGGCTAGTTGGCCTCAGTTCTTAAAATCAAAACATCCCATAAGGTTTTTGTATCTTTATTTGGGAGCAGGCGGGGAGCCCTGTCTGCCACAATTCATTTAAAAGCCTTACAGTTTTTCTCATTGATTTAGAAAATAAATGAGTGTTAGAAGTTAGAAATTCTGTAAAATTCTGCCAAGTAAATACTATAATAAAGATTCTAGTATGAGTATATATACTAGAACACACACACACACACACACACACACACACACACACACACACACTATGGCCTACTATTCAGTCATAAGAAAAGATGAAATTCTGTCATTTGAGAAAACATGGATAGACCTTGAGAATATTATGCTAAGCAAAATAAGTCACTCAGTAAAAGCTAAGACCTATATAATTGCACTCATATGTGTGATATAAAATTGAAATTCACAGACAGAGACAACAGTATGTGGTTATCAGAGGGAAAGGGGTGGAAGAGTGATGGGGGGGTAACAAGGATCAAATATATGGTGATGGGGGATGGTTTAACTTTGTGTGATGGGCACACAATGCAACAGACAGATCATGTATCACAGAAATGTACACTTTAAACCTATGTGATCCTATTAATTTATGTCACCCCAATGAATTTAATTTATACAAAGACTTTTGGCTTCCTTATTTTTTTAGAATGCCAAGACAACTGTTAAGATATAAAAAAACAAAAACAAGAGAAAAACAGTACTACTTTTTCCACACTAAAACCAAGCTATTTGCAAAGCCCACACAATGATTATGGTATTTTAGACGCTCTGCACACTGCTTTATTGCACTGCTTCTGGATTATGTTAAAGAAAGCACTTAGTTCCCCACCTCAGAGCCTATTTTCTATGACTTAGTAACATAATCAATAATTTTTTATATGCTCTCCAAAGAGCTCTTCAAGCCATCCATCAACCTTGGAGACAGTAATTTTTCGGAGGCAGTGCAACATGCCCCCCTTCCATCCTGCCCTACCCACTCAGCATGGCACTCAGAATGGCAAGCAGCTCTTCCTGTCCAGGGATGAACACGCACTAGAGGCCTCAGGGGCAGGGCATAGCCTTCACAAAGGCCACCTCTCTCGGATTGCCAGGGTAATCTCCCTGCTTTGGTAACCTGCTGAAGCTGTTTTCTGCCATCATTGAACTAACTTCCTTAAATAGCTGAGATTTCAGTTTCCCTGGGCTTGGCACAGTGGTAGAGCATCAGCCTGGCTTGTGGATGTCCCGGGTTCAATTCTCAATCAGGGCACACAGGAGAAGTGACCATTTGCCTCTCCCTTCCTCCCCACCCTCCCTCTCCTTTAGCTATGGCTCAAATGGTTCAAATGTAGCCCCTAGCACTAACGATGGATCCATGGAACCTCTGCCTCAGGTGTTAAAAACAGCTCGGTTGCAAGCATGGCCCCAGATGGGCAGAGCATTGGCCCCAGATGAGGATTGCCAAATGGATCCCGGTTGGGATGTGCATGCGAGTCTATCTCCCCTCCTGTCACTTGGGGGAAGAGAAAAACACATCTTAAGAAAACATTCTATCCTATCTTATATATTTAAAAAACTTTTTGTTGTGGGGCAGACAAACATGGTACTGGGGAAATGTTTGATAGGCTGTATAATAATAAACAAAGTCAGTATATAAAGGTCTTGGCTTTACAGACATCCTTAATGTGGATATTTGTGTTAGACCTGCAAATGGAAGTTAGCTACTACTCAGGAGTCGTACATCTATACAAAAGCTGCATGTGTAGTCGGTCCGGAATACACACTTTGATGCCCAACTGCCTGGGTTTGCACCCAGCTCTGCCATTTATTGGTGGTGTAACTTTGGGCAAGCTATTTAATCTCTCTGTGCTTCAGCTCATTCTTCTACCGAATGGGAACCAGGATCTGAGTTAATAAATATGAAGTGCCTAAAACTGCATGTGGACAACTGCTAGCAATTAATATAGACTTGGAGAAGACAAAATCTTTAAGTCACATAATAGGAAAGAAAATGTACAACCTTCCCAGACATTTTCTTTTGCAATAGGAAAAGTCATATCAGAGGTAAAAGAAAAGATGCCTTTTCTTTACTAAAAGCAAAGGAATATTACATTATACCCCAAAGTCAAAGAAACCTAACTCAAATCCAGGCTTTGGCACTTATTGATTGTGTGACCCTGGGATAATACTTAAGGCTTTCTAAATCTCAGTTTCCTTATCTATAAAAATAAGGATTATAAAGAGTTTCCACTGCCACGTAAAAGAATCATATCTGGCACACAGTACAAGATCCATAAATATTAATTGGCATTTAATTATTCAGGTGTTCAGAAGAAGGGATACAAAATGAAAAGCAAGTGAAATATGAATAACGAATAAAGGGTTGCCTGACCAGGCAGTGGCGCAGTAGATAGAGCATCAGACTGGGATGCCGAAGACCCAGGTTTGAGACCCCGAGCTGGCCAGCTTGAGTACAGGCCCATCTGGCTTGAGCAAAAAGCTCGCCAGCTTGGACCCAAGGTCACTGGCTCCAGCAAGGGGTTGCTCAGTCTGCTGAAGGCCCGCGGTCAAGGCACATGTGAGAAAGCTATCAATGAACAACTATGGTGTTGCAATGGCAACGAAAAACTGATGATTGATGCTTCTCATCTCTCTTCGTTCCTGTCTGTCTGTCCCTATCTATCCCTCTCTCTGACTCTCTCTCTGTCTCTGTAAAAAAAAAAAAAAAAAAAAAAAAAGAATGAAGGCTTGAGGTCCTGGCTGGCAGGCTCAGTGGTAGAGCATCAGCCTGGTAGATGGAAGTCTTAAGGTTGATTCCCAGCCAGGGCACATAGGAGAAGCACTCATCTGCTTCTCCACCCTTCCCCCTCTCCTTTCTCTCTATCTCTCTCTTCACCTCCAGCAGCCAAGGGTCCATTGGAGCAAAGTTGGCCCTGGTGCTGAGGATAGCTCCATGGCCTCTACCTCAGGTGCTAGAATGGTTCTGGTTGCAATGGAGCAACACCCCAGATGGGCAGATCATCGCCCTCTGGTGGGCTTGCCAGGTGGATTCCGGTCGGGCGCATGTGGAAGTCTAACTCTCTGCCTCCCTGCTTCGCCCTTAAGGAAGAAATAAAAAAAGAACTAATGGTTGAGAGTGAAATGATCACAGGGTAACCAATCTTTAATATAAAAGCCACCCTCCTTCCCCAGACCCCATGCCATGGGTCAGGGTCAGTGCCAGAGAGGTATCTGTCAATGGTGACATGGGCCATGGGGTACTGCCACAGCTCTGGAACTCATTTTAAGCCCCAAATGTACACTTTCAACCTTAGGAAACTATAGCTTCTTTAGGGAGCTAGTCCACAGCTCTGGCATTTAATTCCAGAGCAGTTCCGGCAGGGTTTCTCCTTGTGGTTATGAATCCCAGAGCAGCCAGATACTGCTAAGCCCTATCTTCCAGAGCAGCTTATCCTGATACTGCTCAGATTACCATCCTCATGACACTACTTTATGTTCCAGATCCTTGCTCCTGGAATCAGTTAGACACTGTCTGTATGACACACTAGGGAATAACGTTTCACTCTCTGGCTGATGCTAACAGCTGCCTGAAAAGAAAAAAAATGTTTACTGTGTCTTTTTTTTCTTAATACAAACCATTGTAGCTAGAGTGCGTACAGGAAAATATACTAGGCATTTGGGTCACAAATAATTCATGTCATGCTGTTACTCAGCTTCTATCATGATATACGGTACCAGAGCCATGTAAACTAATTGAGTTTTACAGTCAAAGGGATCATAAAGTTGTCTAGTCCAACACTCCTGTTTTAAAGTTAAAGAATCAGATTGAGAGAGGTTAAGTGATTTGGACAAGGTCACATAGCTTGCTAGTAAAAAAGCCAAAATTGGCCCTCAGATCCCTACCATAATTTTCACTCATACTGCTATTGTCTCCATTAAGAATGTAGGTCTAGACTTGGCCACACTGCTCTGTTGATTCATATGTCATTTAGAAGCACAGAGGCTACTGGTTCGATCTCCAGTCATGGCACACACAGGAACAAATTGATGTTCTGTCTGTCTCTCTGTCTCTGTGTCTCTAGCTCTCAAATCAATAATAAATAAACAAAAGAATTAACCAATGAATGTGTAAATAGGTAGAACAACAAATGCCTCTCTTCCTCTCTCTCTAAAATCAATAATTAAATTTTTTTTTCATAATATAGACCTACTGTTCATGTCTACAAGTTTTACTTCTAAAATTTAAAATTGATGCCACCTATTCTATGAAGCAATCCACAAGGTTATCCATTCAACTGTGCACTCTGCTTCTTAAGCTGTGATTCTCAAACTTTAGTTAGAGTGAGAATCATGGAGGGCTTGGGAAAGCTAACATGGCTGGGCTTTACCCCAGAGTTTTTGTATCTGACGGTCAGGAATGGGGTCAAAAATTTGCAACTCCTATAAGTTCCCTGGAGATGCTGGTCTTGGAGGGACTGTACTCTGAGAACCACTGATCTAAACTTTGTTTGCTATCTATATTGTACCTCTCTGATAGGACTTTCTTCCTTGTATTAATTATGTGTGCTTTTAAATTATATAATGAGGGGAGTAAGCTCCTTATATCTTTTTCTTATGGTATCTTTGAAAGTCTAAAACTCATTCAATTTTTATCAAGTGAGACTTATCTCATCAGCATACACCTTCACTCTATAACATGCTCTAGGGTGAAGGTAAAAATGAGCATCGGACAAATCAGGAATTAAATCGTAAAACTTTGAAACCATGAGGAAATAGATCATCCATCATTTCCCATAACACACAATTTGTCATTTCTATGACACACTATTTTATGCAATGTGAATAGGCATAGACTAAAAAATAACATTTTAGGAAACACTGGTTAAATAAAGGTAAATAAATTATATAATTTAGAACTTCCTGGAGCCTTTAGCATGCTACAAAATAAATGTTCCCATTTCCTGTCCTTAGTCAGCTCTAAGAATTTAGCCTACTTTGTTATCTCCTTATGAAAGCATACTCTATATTTGTCTATTTCCACTAGTAACAGAAAAAGTTTGTGGTACATAGTCAGGACTCAGTAAACACTGTGCCATGTACATACTATGTAAATTATGATTTCAAGGGATATAATATGCACAGTTTCTAAAATCTATCTGATCATCAATCTCTCCCTCCACTCCCCCACCTCCAGTATACATAGCCACTTGCAGGGTAAGAAGGCGTATTCTGTGAAATACAGTTGGGAGGCACCGAGTGTACTTCAGACAGCTCAAAGAATTGCCTGCAAAGCTTTGGGTGTGGGGTGTAATCCAAGGATTCTTGCAACCAGTTCATTATTCCTCCTCCTACACCATATCACAGGGTATAAATTCTCATCTCAGCTAAGCCGAGAGTTCTTCCTGAAGAGATGGCTTCAGTATTTATCACATAAACCCACACTCCAACTGAAGAATGAGATGGCCGTCCCATAGATTGCCGTGCTATTTCCTTCTCTTATTAAAAAAAATAAAAAAAGGCAAGTAAAGAATTTGCACAGTTCTATGAGCTACAAAGACTGGCATAAAAGGAAGAATCTTATTAATGTTGAATAATCATCCATATATAGTCAAGAGTCTTTTTAATTTATTTTTGCTTAGTCAATGGGCAAAATCAGGTAGCCAATTCAACAACATTCGGAGACGTAAAACATAAAGCAAAGTTCATGTTTCTCTGTTCTCTGGAAAATTCAGCTTACCTACTTGAGCTCCAAGTCTAAGCAGGGCTCTATAAGCAAGAAGACTATTTCATTTACAATGATATAATATCACCTTCTGTCATTCTGAACAAGGGACGAAATCCCACACCAAAGCCTCCAGTTGGTTCTGCCAACCAGTCAAGCAGACCGTTACCCAAACCCAGTCTTTCTCATGGTAATAGTACTGTAAACTCTAACTTTTTCCAGTGGTGCAAATCTTTCTGTTGTTTAAAAGTGGTCTCTGAGGAGAAAAGCCAGTCAGCATGAAGCAAGTGTAATTCAAGTTGGCTCTGAGAGAAACGGAAGGACCAGCCACACAGCGGCCGTGTTATGAATACCCCCCTTTATTTTCTCCCCAGGTGCTACAAGTATTTCCATACAACACTGGTTAATGTCAAGTATCATTTCATCAGCAAATGCTTCAAATTCAGGGGTAATTCAACCAGAGGCTATCAGAAGGAAAGATTAGCATGTTGTTCAAGCCTTTTAAAAAATCATTTCTCCCTCTGGAGAAAGAAATTCATCATGGGGTAAGAAAAAAAAATGGATGGAGAGGATATAATTTGCTCTTATGCTTGGCTGTCTGAGAAAATGTTCCAAAGAAATGTGTGATTTCAATTTTTCTCTGGTGGGCCCCACTGACAGAAGCCAAAGGTAAACACGTTAGTAAACGCTTATGCTCAAGGTATAAAAAACAAAACAAAACATACAACAACAAAAAACCTTTTCCAAGTAATGGCATTTACTGTGACAAAATGCCTGCAAGAGATAAGAACCTGAAGAGGTTCAAATGGAACAACTGTCTTCAATAGTGTCCACTCCAATAGGTATGGGGCACAACACAGTCGAGGGGAAACTGTGCTCGGTTTCTGCTTGCTGCACTAATGCAGTCCGTGTTTACTGCTGTGTTACATGCCTACAGTCTGCCCTGTTTCCAAAAGTTAACATCCTTCTAGCCATTCCAACTGCCATTCTCCTTTATAAAGGAGCTTCCCTCAAGAAAAAGAGCTTCCTCACTCAGCACCTCCCTTTCCTGCTGTTAAACAGTGGCGATGTTAGGGCAAGGGAGAGTCAGGGCATCCATGGAGGGCTCAGGGTACACAGAGCTCTAGAACCTAAATGACATAGTCTCTCAGGTTTCCTTTTCCTAAAGGAGCTGAACCACCAAAGAAAAATAGAATAAATGATGGAACATCTTAAAGATTGTAGAGGACTTCTGGAAGAATAGAATTCAGTTCCAAATTTTTCCAAGGTTAGTCCTGGGATCGGGTCTTACTCTGGATAAAGCAGAGCACAGGCTCCAGAGGGCAGTCCTGGAATTGCCTGTTTGGATAAATGTTACCAAGACAGCAGCACTGAGCCCGCACTTGTCAGGGACACAATCTAGAATTGCTAAATAAATCTAACGAGAAGGGAGATATACACTCAGCTTGACAGCAGTGTAGTAACACTAGACGTTCACCTCATGAAGGCCAGGGAGTGGGCAAATGAAGATGGGGGAAAAGAATACTTGTGTAGGAAGTAAAGAAACAGTATGTCAAAAAATCGGTGAAAATCCCAAAAGGTATCTTAAGTAACAATCATAACAAACTCCGAAAGGAGAAAAAGATGATATAACATACTGTGGAGAAAGGTTAAAATTATAATACAGGAGGAGACAAAGACTATTCGGGAATAGGCAATGATAACAGTTGCCAGGATTTGAAACAGCTGTTGTGTGGGTCAAGAAATACAGTCTAGATGTTTGCTGACAATCCAGAAAACCTGTCAGCCATGTCTTCTCACATTGCCATCACTGACAACTGCGTCTTAGTAAACATGGCAAAAATGTAAATCTGGTTTCTTCAGCTTCCCAATACTGCCTCATTAAGATTATTTATTATGGATTGATGGGTTTATGCCAGCGTCGCCTGGATTAGTGCTCAGTACTAATGAGACCAAGTCACAGGTTCAGTTCCCATGTGGGACTATTCAACACAGTCTTCCTAACAACAGTTCAATGAGGATATGTGAGCATCAACTACCTTCCCTCTCAAAAAGCTCAAGGCTACATAATCATGTGTCAGTGCAGTCCTCATGTTCACTGGAGATAACTTATTTTCTTAGGGGGACAAGACATTGTTAAATTTTTCTGTGGACACAAGTTGAAGGAATTGTCAAAGAACTTACCAAACACATATTAGCAACTTTCAGTATCAACAACCTAACAGAAAAAGGTACTGTCTCAAAGCAGCCAGAAATAAACTAGGAGTGAAAACATTCAGAGCCTCCGAGATGACCTGACAAGAACTCTGCCCCTGAGAGGTGCTGGCACAAAAGGGAGCTGTAAGTCCAAGGGCTGATCCCCTCTTGGCAGAATAACTTTTTTTTTTTTTTTTAGCAAAGCTTTAATTTTTTTTTAATTTTTTTTTTTATTTTATTCATTTTAGAGAAGAGATACAGAGTGAGAGAGAGAGAGAAAGAAAGAGAGAAAGGGGGGGAGGAGCTGGCAGCATCAACTCCCATATGTGCCTTGACCAGACCAGTGCAGGGTTTTGAACTGGCGACCTCAGTGTTCCCAGGTCGACGCTTTATCCACTGCACCACCACAGGTCAGGCTTGGCAGAATAACTATTAAGCACAACTGGACAAGACTGGTCAATTGAGCTCTCTCTGAGAGACACTGAACTACTGTCTGCACCTCAGTAAATCCTACCGCACACAGCAATTCTGGAGAATGAGGACTTGGTGGTGAAGTGCTGAATGAAGTGGCTTCCTGGGATACTCCCTCACCTCCTTCTTAGGACCCGGCTAGCATCATTTGTGTAAATGAAAGCCGGAAGGGAGAAAAAAGGCAAATGTATTAGTTTCAAAAAAAAATGAATGTATGAGTACTTAATGAATACAAATCCAGGGTTTTGGAGGCAGAGCAGATTAAATTCACACATGGCTGATGGAAAAAATGAGGATATCCCGAAGGGCAAAGTGCTGGCTGCCTGTGTAAGAGACAATAGTACCCTGTAGCCTCAAACCCCTGACCAGCCTGATGCATCTCTCCTGCACCCTGCACAGCGTTCCTCCTACAACCAGCCAGTCACGTACTTAAACCTTGAGCAAATCCTACCCCCGCTAAAACACTTTGATACCTTCCCCAGGCTTTCGGGATAATAGTGAGCCAAACTGTCAACATGGCTGAGAAGGTTCTACCAAATTTGGCCCTGACTTCTATCTAACCACTCTGAGTTCCAGCCACAGTGGTCTATTTTTCCCCCTGGTTCTTGGCAGATCACCTCCTGCCTCAGGTATTTTGCACACACTACTGTCCCCAAGTTTAACTCTCTTCCCATCCCTGATTCCCAATCATAGAATCTCAGCCACCTTAGCTTCTGTCTCCCTCAGGGCACATTTCTCTCATCCCCAAGACTACCTGCGGCCCCTTGTTCTGTGTTCTCCAAGAATTTCCTTCCTAACATTTATTACCATTTTAATTATATTTTGGTAAGATTCTTTGATTATTAGATGCTATCCCAACTTGATTGTAAATTATATGAAAGAAGGTACTATCTCTTATGGTCATTATTGTTGCTCATACCAAATGTACTGCTTGGCACATAGTAAGTGCTCTATAAATATCACTGTCAGATAAAATACAAATGTCTTATAAAACCCCAAGAAAATATAGGATTAGAGCAGTGGTACCTAACTAGGGACTCTTTTGCCCCCAGAGGACACTTGGCAGTGACTACAGACATTATTTTCTGTCACAATGAGGAGAGAACTACTGGCATCTAGGGAGTACAGGGCAGGGATGCTGCCAGGTGTCCTCTAAGGCACAGGACAGCCTCTTAAGCAAAGCATTTTTTTTGTCTAAAATGGCAAGAATGTTGAGGTCGCAATGGAATTAAAGGAACTAGGGCAATTACATTGATAAGGGTATAAATATAAAATATAAATATAAAAAAGTACAAATATAAAAAAAATTAACAAGAAAAATGGTTCACGAAACAATCCCCTTCACTATTGCAAAAAAATAAATAAATAAAGTACCTAGGAGTAAATTTAACCAAGGAGGTTAAGGACTTGTACTCAGAAAATTATAAAACACTCAAAAAAAAAAAAAGAAAGAAAATTATAAAACACTGATAAAAGAAATCAAGGAAGACACAAACAAGTGGAAGCATATACGTGTTCATGGTTAGGAAGAATAAACATCATTAAATGTCTATATTACCCAATGCAATTTATAAATTCAATGCAATACCAATTAAAATACCAATGACATACTTCAAAGATATAGAACAAATATTCCAAAAATTTATATGAAACCAAAAAAGAACACGAATTGCTTCAGCAATCTTGAAAAAGAAGAATAAAGTGGGAGGTATCACACTTCCTGATATCAAGTTATACTCCAAGGCCATTGTACTCAAAACAGCTTGGTACTGGCATAAGAACAAGCATATAGATCAATGGAACAGAACAGAGAACCCAGGAATAAACCCACATCTTTATGGAAAACTGATATTTGACAAAGGAGGTAAGAGCATACAGTGGAGTAAAGACAGTCTCTTTAACAAATGGTGTTGGGAAAACAGGACAGCTACCTGCAAAAAAATGAAACTAGACCATCAACTTACACCATGCACAAAAATAAACTCAAAATGGATAAAAGGACTTAAATGTACGCCGTGAAACCAAAAGCATTCTAGAAGAAAACTTAGGCAGTAAACTTTCCGACATCTATCGAAGCAATATGTTTGCTGATTTATCTCCACAGGCTAATAAAATAAAAGACAGGATAAACAAATGGGGCTATATCAAACTAAAAAGCTTTTGCACAGCTAAAGACAATATGAACAGAATAAAAAGACAAACCACACAATGGGAGAACATATTCGACAACACATCTGATAAAGGGTTAATAACCAAAATTTATAATGAACTTGTAAAACTCAACACCAGGAAGACAAACAATCCAATCAAAAGATGGGCACAAGAAATGAAAAGACACTTCTACAAAGAGGATCTACAGATGGCCAACAGGCATATGAAAAAATGCTCAACATCATTAATTATTAGAGAAATGCAAATTAAAACCACAATCAGATTCCATCTCACACCAGTCAAAATGGCTCTCATTAACAAAACAACACATTATAGGTGCTGGCGAGGATTTGGAGAAAGGGGAACCCTCCTGCACTGCTGGTGGGAATGTAGACTGGTACAGCCACTGTGGAAAACAGTATGGAGATTACTCAAAAAATTAGAAATGGAACTGCCCTTTGACCCAGCTATCCCACTTATAGGAATACATCCCAAGGACACCATATCACCGACTGAAATAAAGAAATGCACCTCCATGTTTATGGCAGCATTGTTCACAAAGGCGAAGAGCTGGAAACAGCCCAAGTGTCCATCAGTGGATGAGTGGATTAAAAAGCAGTGGTACATATAAACAATGGAATACTATGGCACCATGAAAAAGAAGATAATATTACCTTTTGCAACAATATGGAGGGGCCTGGAAACTATTATGTTGAGTGAAATAAGCCAGGCAGAAAAAGAAAAATATTATATGACCTCACTCATTTGAGGAATCCAAGGAACATTGAGAACTGAGAAAAGGAATTGAGACAGAGGAGGGATCAAAGGGACCAGAGGAAAAGAGGACAGAGGGAAAAGGGATAATAGGATGGGATAAACCTGAAGGGAAGGGGGGAGGGTTCTGTCAGGAGGGCAGTAAGGGAGATGTTGAGGGGAATATGAGGGGGGGGTGGAATCAGTCGGTGTCACCCTAGAATCTATGTAAAAACAATTAATTAAATTAAAAAAAAAATAGATCAAATTGAAACAAAAAAAAAAGAAGAAGAAGAAGAAGAAGAAGAATGATTCACAGAAGAGATGCTGGAACTCTTCCAATGTCATTGAACTGTTTCCAGGATAATGTCGCAGGGAGATCAGCTCTGGGTACCTGGTGCTAAGAATTGGACTCCCCCCTTCTGGGGCTAAAATGACTTCTACACTCAAAGTATGAACCCAGCTGGGTTCTGAGCTCCCTGCCCAGAACAAAGAATAAAGGGACTGTCACCTTTCAGGATGGAAGCATTTGGCTTGTCTCCTTCAGGAAGTACTCGCATGGGGCAAAGCCATCAGTCACCCAGACAGCTAGCATCCCCGTTTGCTCCCAAGCAACTAACATTATCCAGTTTTCCACCAACCCGACTCAGATCTCACTTTTACAGAAGCATTTATTCTGCCAACAAAACCAAGACCCTGAATGATTGATCTTTCTAGGTCAATAGCAGGCCCTCTCTCTAAAAGTTTACATAATTTTCTCTGCATGACAACTAAGATCACAGCCTCCCAGGCATTTGAGTGGCCCTACTCTTCCATGGTTTAGGGGAATCATTTCACTCCCAGCATACTGTACAAAACAGGACGAGCAAACCCCGCCCTGGATTGAGAGAGCACATGCAACTCCCACAATTCTACCTTAGGCTATAAGAACCGAAACAGATTTTTAAACACTCTGTAATAGCAACAGCTGCTGGGAAGCAAATGGGTTGTTACTCTGACAAGACTTAAACCAAGTACACGCATTCCATGTAGTTAAATTGGGTTTTCTTTCAGTCCACCCCTGAGTACATGCAGTTAAAATACAAGTACTATACACTTTGCCACTAATTACGTACTACAAATAAATAGTTTACAGAAGCATGTGTAAACTGAATGGGAAGAGCAGCAACTCGGAGCATCCAGAGCAGATGTTTGGGGACAGCTGTACAGTGAAGCTGACAAGAATTTAGATGAAATTTATCTTAAAGTCCCACTAGAATGAGAACATGTTTGTTTAACCTTTATCAAACCATTCCATGTAGGTGGTTCAGATAGGAATTTTCCTTTAGAACAGATTTCTATTGTTGTGTTTAACAGGGGTTTCCCACTTTTTCTTTTATATATATATATATAACTAAAGAAAGAAGCCCTAGTGATTTGACGATTATGCACAAACCATTAAACCATTACAAATGTAAGCCCAGAGGCTTGTTTCTCTAGCTCTGGTTCAATTGGTAAATGCAAACAGGCAAGAGGGTATATTATTTATTTTATTATTTTTTTTAACAGGGACAGAGAGAGAGTCAGAGAGAGGGACAGATAGGGACAGACAGACAGGAATGAAGAGAGGTGAGAAGCATCAATCATTAGTTTTTCGTTGCCATTGCCACACCTTAGTTGTTCATTGATTGCTTTCTCACATGTGCCTTGACCATGGGCCTTCAGCAGACCAAAGCAACCCCTTGCTGGAGCCAGCGACCTTGGGTCCAAGCTGGCAAGCCTTCGCTCAAGCCAGATGGGCCCACGCTCAAGCTGGTGAGCTTGGGGTCTCAAACCGGGGTCCTCCACATCCCAGTCCGACACTCTATCCACTGCACCACCGCCTGGTCAGGCAAGAGAGGGTATATTATTAATGAAGAATTTAGCAAGAGCAAAGTCTCTGCACCAAGTGGCTCATGTTCTGAGCTTCAAGAATCCACCAGATTTCACTATTGTTTTCAAGAACTTTATATCTTCCACATCAAAAAGAAAAATGTTCACTCTCAGCCTCATGTGGATTAACAATACCATCCTGACATTACTTATGGTTTTTTAAGAGAAAGAATAAACAATATGATGGGTAAAAAGTTACTTAAATAAAACCTGATTAACCAGAATTTTTGGCAGCAGCTACCCTTAGCCTCACATATGTTCTTCAAAATCCAGTACCAGTTACTGAATAAGTATTAGTTGAATCGGAGAATAGTAATACTAGATAACACAGAATGAGCACTGACCACATTAGCAGACTTTGTGCATTGCTGTGTTATATAAGATACCTTGAAGTCTGGTGCTTCCAGAGTCAGTGAGCTTAAGAGGAAGAAATTTCAGACTCTGGCTGGTTGGGTTGGCTCAGTGGTAGAGCGTCGGCCAGGTGTGTGGATGTCCCAGGTTTGATTCCTGGTCGGGGCACGAAGGAAAAGCGACCATCTGTTTCTTCACCCCTCCTCCTCTTGCTTCTCTCACACACACTCTCTCTCTCTTCCCCTCCTGTAGCCATGGCTTGACTGGAGAGAGTTGGCCCCGGGCATTGAGGATTGCTCCATGGCCTCCACCTCAGGCGCTAAAAAATGGCTTTGTTTGAAACAGAGGAAGGACTCCAGATGGGCAGAGCATCACCCCCTGAGTGCGCTTTCCAGATCAACGTCAGTTGGGGCGCCTGCAGGAGTCTGTCTCTGCCTCCCCTCCTCTCAGTGAATAAAAAAAAAAACATATCAGAGGTAGTTCAGTTCAGCCTCTTCACCTGCAGTTGAAATGATGGTGCTAGGAATTCAGTATTGGTCACACAGACTCGCTGAAGGCAAGGCCAGGAGAAGAATGAAGTTCCAAACCAAAAATAAACAGATATACTACTATTATATTCTAAAATAATATTCTAGCTGTACAAAGAGAATACTTATTTACCATACTCTCACGGACTCTCCAATGAAAGCCATAGACTTTATGACCCTACCTCTCCCATATTTGAATTTAACATGTCATAGAAACAGTCAGAAAACATAATCTGGTAGATTAAGATTATTTGGTTTTGCAATCAAATAGTTACTAGTTATTTGATTTTAAAAAATCAATTCTGTTCTAGAGCATCATAGTTGATCTTTCCACTAAGTAAAAGTGAAACAAATGAATAAATTATTTGTATAATTTTGCCCTTCACAGTTCCTGTACACATAATATAGAATATATATCCAGATGATTCAACACATATTAATCTACTTTTGAAACTTTAGGCTTTACAGTGTCTATCCAACTGGGGGGGGGAGGCTATTCTGTAATGACCTTCATACTCTAGATTCTTCTTCTATCTCCATTTAGTCAACCTTACAATATGTCCTCAATTTACATGACACAGTGTGTCCACTTGATTCTCCACTAGTACCACCACAAAACCACTAGCCTAGAGTTGGAAAACCATGCAAATATAGTTAACACTATTGAACTGTACACTTAAATGTAGATAAAATGATACATTTTATGTTATAAATTTTAACACAACTTAAAATATTATTTTTTAAATATCTTCAAGGTCTATGCTTTTGGAATTTTTACACCATATTTATATGCTGACATATGATGCAGAACATCTGAGATTTTCAGCAGTCACAATTTTTTGGAAGCCAGGTGGGCAGGAGTTGTTACTACAGACTACATAATTACAAACAATTACCTCACTCAGACCCAAGGGAGTTCACAATAACTAATACATCACCTTCTGTCCATCATCCCATGGACTGCAAAACTCCACTACCTGTCAACAAAGCCCTAACCAACCACTTAATCTAAGTTTAAAAATAAAAGGAGTAAAACCTTCAAATTTAAGTCATATGGGAATTTTGTACACAGTCCATTTCAGGGAGGGAGTGAAGGAAAGAGAAGACATTTGGGGAATTTTCCTTTTTTTTTTTTTTTAACAAAAATAAGCATGCAGGTTCCCCACGAAGATGAAGAGAATATGGATCCAACACACAGGATGGGAAGAAATGGGTGAAAGGTAACTGCTGGGGATATTCAAAGGTGTCAGACGACAGAGATGGCTTTGTGTCTAATGTTCCCACTGTGCCATCATCATTTAATGGGGTAAGCCCTTCTCCTTTCTAATATATGCAGAGTCATCAAAATCCTGGCACACGGTCCCTTCAGGATCAGAATTTCCACAGGTCTAATCAACGGTGAACACACAGGGCAGTCCCCCCAACCTGACATTCCCTCACAGAAGCCTAATTTAATTGTGACCAATTCTTATCCAAGTCAGCTCTTCACTGACAGAAGAGAGGAGCTGGGAACAGCTTTCCCCCATGCTGGCCCGAGGCTGTTTCAAAGTGTCCCCATAATTGAAGCAGCTATCTTTCCTCCTCAAGGTGGTGTTTTTCTATGCTACCCAGGAAAGAATTATAGCTCAACCTGAATGGCATTACTGGCATGTAGGATGCACCCTCCTAACGCATAGAGAGAATTCCTCCTTTACCAACGGAGTCACTCTCTGGAATCCCTCTATAGATGATTGGAATTAACAAAGGAAGACAGAAAGAAAATCCTAGGCCATAGATTAGCCTCGTATAGGGGGGTGTAACGTAAATCCTGATGAAAGTGGATCCTGACAAGTCACACGGCAGTAGTAAGAGATTTATCCAAGTCCACCATCTAGAATGGTGCTACTCCCTTGAAGTTATTACACTCCTTCCTTCATGATATCACTTAAAATGTGAAGGAAAAGCAAATATGGGAATACTGGTCAACCACTCTGCTTCATGATGCAGTATGCACCCTCAATCCCTTATCGATTGTCATCTATTACACTGGGAGCAAAATGAAAAAGTTTTTTCTCACCTTTTGCTTTTTGGGGGGGGCGGCAGGTAGAAGAATGAGGGGAGGAAAAAGATGACTTAGGAAAGAGCATGAATGCTCTGTATCCAAGGTGTAGGATAGAACTGGGGAGACTACCTAACACTTTCTTTAAGTACATCTTGCTGCTGCCTTTATGGGGAATAAAATTATTTTAAATTAAGAGATATTGATGAGACAGACATCAGGAAAATATAATTTGAACATGATTAAAAGTTCAAAGAAACTTTCACGGTTTTTCCTGTCTTTGAAGCTTCAAGACGAGAATCTGGAGAATTCTGATTAGGGTCCAGGGCTTGCTGCTCCAAACTCTCCACCAGATAAGGGGATTCGTAGAGAAGACACTTACAGAGGGAGGGGCAAAAGGAGGCTTACAGTTGAGGAGGCAGAACACAGACTTTATTCTTATATTATTATTTATTAATTATTGTAGTATTTTCCATATAAACAAATGTAACTCTACTGTTGCTCCAGCCTTATATAGAGAGAAGAGGAGTGCCCGCCAAACACTGAGCATCCATGCCACTTTCCTCCTGGTCACAGGCCACCGGTCCCAGCAGCTGCTTTACTTGGTAGCTTGACTCTCTTATTCTATAATTTCAGTGATTTGAGTAAGTCAGTTGCTATGATTAATAATAGTAAGTTAGCATTGCTAATATAATTTAATGAGAATCTAAAACACACAGAAATCACTCCTGCAATAAATATTTGTAGCTTTATAAAGGGTATAGATGAAAGCAGAAGTACCAAAGTCCATATATCCCATATGTGTTTCCATGTTGAATACCTTCAATCAACTATTTGACTGCTTCTGTCCTCCTCAGCTATTTATAACTGAAACACCTGGTCTTCAACTCTATTCATTTTCTGCATGATTTCAGTTATTTTATTATAAAAGTATGATGCTTGGGCTTGAGGCATGATCTAGAAACCAGTCATTATTTAAAACTCCATTTTATGGTGAACTCATTTAAACTCTACTGTTACTAAGTACACTAGTTCAAAAACTCAATTCAACCAACAATTGTGAAATACCTAGCAGGAATAAACTTCAAGCAGCTGAAGGAAAGGGAAATGCTGACAGAACTTGGCAACACTGTAAGGTAAGGTTGGGAGGGGAGGCTAATTGCTGTGTGAGGCAGGAGAACAAAGGAAGTCCATGGAGGAGGAAGTGTTTTATATTTTACCAAGGGCCTACCAAACACCAGGATTTTGATCATATATGCCTCACATATTTAATTCTCACAATAAATGCATGAGGTATCATTATATCTATATTATAGATGATGAAATTGAGGTTTGGAGAATGTAAGGTTCTTTTCTTTAATGTTTATTTTATTGATTTTAGAGAGAGAGGAAGGGAGAGAGACAGGAGCATTGATCCATTCCTGTATGTGCCGTGACCAGGGATCGAACTGGTAACCTCTGTTCTTCAGGACGATGCTCCTTCTCACTCATATACAACAGAGCTACACTTCCAACTTGGGTGTGTCTGACTTTAGTATTGGGTTCTCAGGCACCACAGTATGACAGCCTTATCTGGGGTGGGTCACAGAGGGCAGAAAGAATGATGAACAGAAATATTTTAGGTCCCAGTTTCAGAGGAAGGAAATGAAGGAAAAAAGTGCAAGGTTACTGAAGGGATCAGTGACCCAGTTTAGCGGGACCACGAGAAGCTAGAGGACAAAAAAACAAGTATATAAAACTTAAGAGGTGGGCTTCCAAGCCTTCAGTATCAAATTAAAGACCATGAACTTTCATTTAGAAATTCCAGAGCCCCCTGCCCACCCCATTTTTGCTGACCAAAGGGGCGTCATGAAGGAAGAGCTGCCACAGGAAAATTATAGCTCTGTAGCTAAGGAGTGTGGAATATAACTGAGGGAACAGAGAGACAAGAGGCAGGGAGGGCGGATAAAGAACACTAAGCCAGGAAAGGCTATCGTAAGAACACATACGCCTATTGGTCAAGTTCATTCATCTCAGCTTTAGTATTTCATACACATGCATTATTATTTAACGTAATAATATTTAACGTATATTTTATAGATGTCAATACTATCTCGACTCAACCAAAAAATGATTGAGTCATAAGAAATAGTATTACAAAATTCCGTATCTTTAAAGCAAAGTTCAAATTCAGTTCTGGATTCAAGTCAGGTTTCACTGTGCTATGAATTTCACAGAGCCGAAGACAAGAAGAGAGTATCTCGTTGCTGGAGTATCTCAGTCCACAATCAAAGCAAAGAGGTGTGAATGTGGTTTTATAGCCACTTTGGTTCAAAAGAACATCAGCTGCCTCTGAAGCCCTGTGACAGCAACTTTAATAAGGAGGGTTTTACTGCTAAAATAACACCCCACACCTGCCCTGGGCAGCCATGTCCAGGGCTATTCTGCCATTATGCGCATTTCAAGTGCCTTTGCTATAAGCCTTTATTTCGTAAAACAAACTATAATATATGACCTGCCTGAAGAGAAAATATTTATTCAGATCAGAGAAGGACTTTTAATATCTTAGAGAGGTTTCGATGGAACTCTCATTTAAGAAAAAAAGAAGAAGAAGAAGAAAACATACCTTATGTGCCCTGTGGTTCATTATCCATTCAACCACAGATAATGTTTAACTGTGCAAGAGCAGAGCTAAGTAACCTTAAATTACTCTAGATCTACTATATCTAGAGATAGGCAAAAAACTTATCGGAAACAGCATTGCTAAGTATATGTTTTATTTTACATGACAAAGTATTTTATTACAGGTTTTATTTTCTTAACATTTATTTATACAACTGTGTATAGCATTCAATATCAACATCTGTAAAGCTGTAAAGGTAGTTATAGATATTTTACATACACACACACTCCTGTCAGTTTCATAAGAAATCCCTTCCTTTACTTCATTACCATAATTTGAAAACTAAAGTCAATGAAAACTCATTAAAATACTTCACACTATTCAATATTTGCTATGTTTATCAGATATTTAAAGCTTTTTCTTCCAAAGTGCTAATGTTCTCAATAATAAAACAATTACACATTGTGGAGGCTTAATAGCAACATTCAAATGAATATTTACTCAAATAAATAACAATGAAGCAATACAGTACACCATTTAATTGCATATTTTTGTCCATTACCCGCTGTCAAGTCTTGCAATTTATAGTAAACCCCAGCCAAGCAGTGGTGCTAACAAAAGTGAATTTGAAAGTGCTCACCAGTGGTACTCTTGCTTGCCTAGCGACCCTGCACAAAACATGCCAACTCCCTGACCGCCTGCCTCCGTTCTCACCTATCTCACAGAGCTATCATGGATTTGAAAGCACCCTGAGATTTAATGCAGAAACCATCTCTCATTGCACTGATGAGGAAGCTAAGGATAAGAGGAAATGTCTGGCCCAGAGTCAAAGCCAGAAAGCCAGACTGCCACAGTAGCTGTGTTAGGTTCCCCAACAGGCAGACTATTAATTAAGAGGACTTCAGCAGAGCAGAACGGGGAAGAGGACAGCTTCCTTGACTTCATGCCAAATTCTGCAAGCACACAATCTAGAAATGTAGTGGGCAGTTAGGCAAGAGCAGAGCAAGGATGATAGGCCACATATGGAAGGTCACCAGGGAGGGAAGTCCCAGGGACCTAGCAACTGAAAAACTGGAAAAATGAGGACCTCATCCCCAGGGTGACCTTTCCTTCCCTAGGATATCACTGGTCATACTGTTTAGACTCCCTGACCTTTCATATCTTTGGTTGTGTGGTTCAGCCACTCCTCTGACCTTTCCTTCCCTGGTATGTTGCTAGTCAGGTAGTAGATGCCCTTAGTTAGGAGGCCAGAGAATAGGCTCATATGGTATACAAGCCCTCCCTCGCACAACCACTCCCAGAAGCATTAAGCCCTCAAGACAATGATGTTCTGACCAGCATCAATTAATCCAAGGAACAAATCTGTGGTCTGTTAACCACAGAGACAAGAGTTTCAGTCCAACTAGAGATAGCATGTAGGCCTCAGTTCTGCTTCAGCTCCAGACCCAGAAAAGCAGCAAGGCATTTCTATTAACAGTCCCATTCTGGTGTCATTTCTCCACCAACAGAAATACGATATTTTAATTTCAACACACACACAATGTCTTATGTGATTTCAAAAGAACAAATAACAAAACCCAGCACTTTATTTCAATTGACATATGGGAAAGTACACTTATCTTTCCATGTTTGAGTCACAGGAAGGTCTTAAATGATCTCTAGGAAAATAACTCAGGTCTTCTACCTTCTCAGTTCTCTTTTCACCACATTACAACTAGTTTTACATTTGTCTCTTAGTCTTCTCACACTACAAATTTGCAATCTTCAGTTGAAAACTTTAAAAATACAAACCATTTTAATGTTTGACTTTTAAGACCTTGCCCAATTTCTAGCAACTGTAAAAAATCTGTTCAGATGAGGCTGAAGTTTATTAAGAACGGGTAAGAACTTGCTAATTTATCAACCAAGAACACTAATTTCAAACCTAGCCAATAGTTTATTAGGGAAGAAACTGTCAAGATTCTGACTCGGATAGGTAAGGTTCACACAAGGTTTGGAAAAAGCTAACAAGCTAGAACTAGAGCGAGAGGGGCTTCTGTTGTTATTGTTGTTGTTTCTCCATTCAGCAGTCCTTATTGCAACCTGTTCAGAACTCCTTCCCTGAAGCTGCCAGACTATCACAGAAGAACTGGATGCTTGTGCAACCACTGCCCTCTGTTTACTGTCTGAGACAAGAAACAAAGGAAGCTATAGGTGCCCAGCAACGGAAGCTCCGCAGGAAGAATTTCAGTCGGAATCCGACTTTCAGAAGCTGAAGTTAAAACAGGTTAGCAAACAGGCAGTTCCCCACCCCCAGTAATTCCTTGAATCCTCAGGGCTCCGTTGGCTGCAGATTTTAACTGTCAAGAATGCGTGAGATGCAAACAGCTTCTAAGGATGCATCAAAGCAGAAAGCCCAGTGCCTGTTCAGCAATTTCCTGCCAAGATCCATTTCCCATAGAGTTCTCCAAGGTCTAGATTTAGGGAAAGTAAGCTCTGGAGCATGGGACTAGCTACAGGTCTCGGCGGCAGGAAGGTGAGAATGCAGCCGAGGGCCAATGGATGCTCTAGTGCCTGTCTTTAAACAGACCTTCATCTCCCCGAAACGTGAGGTGGGGGACTTTTGAACAACCCATCTGCAATTACAGCATTTGAGCTAGAACAGCAGCAATATAGAGCATTATGAGATTCGAAGAGAGACACTGAAACCTCAACTCCCTACACTGCAGGTAAATTTGGAGCAGAGTGGAGCATGACCTGTGGTGGCACAGTGGATAAAGCGTCGACCTGGGAACACTGAAATCGCCAGTTCAAAACCCTGCACTGGTCTGGTCAAGGCACATATGGGAGTTGAGCTTCCAGCTCCTCCCCGCTTTCTCTCTCTCTCTCTCTCTTTCTCACTCTGTGTCTCCTCTCTAAAATGAATAAAATAAAAATTAAAAAAAAAATTGGAGCAGAGTGCAGTGACGATCTGTGATCCTCATCAAAGTGCATTCTATATGCACAGACTTGACCGCTGAACAGCAACCGGTAACAAAAGTAGACAATGTGCTCTTTGCCCAGAAAGCTTAACTTACCATACCCTCCTTTACAATGCCAAAAATACAATTCAAATTTTCTTCCTCGTGTCTTATTTCTTAAAAATGTATGTATAAAGTCAAATACTTCAGGACAACAATAAGTCAAGATGAAAATTTTACTGGCATCAGAAGAACCTTGACTTATCTCAGAAAGAAATCCAAAAAATGTTCAAAACCACTTACAGCACTAGTACATTTTTAATCTCTCCCTCTGCCCAGGGTTTTCCAAATTACTCAGGTAATTTATATGAGAACCTGCTTTTTCTCCACAGCAACCATTGGAAACAGTCATTAGCTCTCATTTTATAGGTGGGGATGCGGAGGCTCAGACAAGCTAACTGACTTGGGTACATCAATCACATTATAGTGCCCAGAGCAAGGGTCTTGGTTTACAGTGGTTTTGATGATCCTAAGATCTTGTTTCTACTTTTCTAAGAAAGACTTACTGAGAATAAATTCCTTCTGCATGCATTTGTTTTCCTGACCTCATGACCTCTACAAGTAACCCTCTAAGTCAATTTTCTATGTATGTTCCCTAAGTCATTGGGCACTCTGTATTATTCAAACACACTTCCCATGAATGCTGCTGGCTTTCTATTCTGTATCACCCACAATGCACATGCTTGTGGGTGGGATTCTCTTCCAGACAAAATGAAATATAAATTATCCAAACCACACAATACAGTGTACAGAAGAGGTGTTATAAAATTGTGCATCTGAAACCTTTATCATTTTAACAAGTGTTACCCCAATAAATTCAATTAAAATAAATAAAAATCATGCAGCCTAGCATACATGTGGGTCTTTGCTATACTCTGTTCACTAAGCCCGCCCCTTCATCTCCAGATGCTTCCCTTGCAAGAATCTTCTTGGCCATCAAGCCGCTTCTTTTGCACTACCTACTAAGAAACCAATTCAAATGGCTGACTCATTTTTTCTCATTAGCCACCAAGCCCTGTGGACTGGTCCTGAAACACGTCTTGATGGATTTAAAATAGGAGCATGTAATAGTTTATAACCTCTAAGATCTGGGCTGGCAATTGCTTTAAGAGACCCCAGCTCTTTGTGGGTGATGCTGATCGCCAACTCCATTCCGAACACTTCTCCAGATCCCAGCCCCACCTGGAGTTAATTTTGTTTTCTGGTGTAAGTTTGTATCTTATTTTCTTTCCTAAAATAACTGTCAGTTTTAGGACATCACAGTATAAGCCATCCATAAGTCAGGCATCTATATTCTAAAACAACCAAACAAAAGAAAAAGAATAAACTTAAAGGTACTAAAAGATATTTTATGCTATTCCTAAAATCTTGGCAGGAAGAAGCCATCTTTAAAGATGACACAATGTTTATAAGCCATAAGAAAACAGATTTGACCACTTATAAATTAAAAACCTCTGAGACGTAATAATAGTAATAACAGCAACAATAAAACAAGAAACACTACAAAGAAAATTAAAAGAGTAACAACAGAACAGAAAGAGCTTTTACTTACCACTAAGAGGAAAATAAATACTTCAAAAGAAATTTGGAAGGAGGATTGCACTAGCCCTTCACATCAGAGGATATACAAATAGCAAACAAACAAACAAACAAAAAACTCTAAAAAAAAAATGTACAACCTTCCCATCCTTCAAATGATCAGAGAAATAAAAATTCAAATGAAAGTCCATTTTTGTTTATCAAATTGGTGAAATCGAACAGATTTATATTACCTAATGTTGGCGACAATGTGAGGACGTGGGCATGCTCCAACACTGCTAGTGAAACAGTGATTTGGGGTGGTCGTTTTGGAGGACAACATTGTACCCCTTACTAAATTTTTAATGGCACATATTCTTAGACTGCAATTTCGTTTCTGTGAATCTAGCTATGGAAATAGTCATAATACTTTTTACAAGACTGTTTAAAACAGTGGTGACCTGAAGGCAGCCTGAGTGCCCCTTAGTAAGGGCAGGTGAATACTTCCAGGGTGTCTCCTCGGTCGAGTATCAGGCACCCATTATGAAGAATCAAGCCAGTCTCTTTTTATTAACAGAAAAAAAAACTATGATTCATTTAAAATAGGTATAAATTTTAAATTAATATAAAATTTACACACATATATTTGTATAGTATAAAAAAGGTCTGGAAGATTACATACTCAAAAGTAGCCCAAAAGAAGGATTAGAATGGCTCAGGAGAAGAATTTATACTTTATTTTATATTCTCCTTTATTGTTTGAAGACTGAAGAATTGTTCAAAGAATATTATTTGGAGAACGAAAAATTGTTATTATTTGGTGATTGAAGCACAATCTTCTAAAGCCTCAAAGCAGATGGTGACCCTATAGCACCCACTGCACTGTTCTTACCATGTCACATTAAGTACTGTCACCAGGTAGACCATACTTAATGTGACAAGTCATGGTATAAAATATCCCCACTTCTCCATGCCACACAATCCAACACCTGTCTGTACTGAGTCCCCTTTTAAAAGATGGAAAAAGCCAAAAAGCAGCAGCTGGTAGTAAATGTTTTACAGCTGAAAAAAAAAAAAATCAGAGCCCACAAACAGCTGTGCTCCATCTCACTTAGCAGTCATTGTCTACCTCAGCATGACCCCTAAACGTGTGGCAGTCCTGTGACCGGTACATTTGAACAGGGAGAAGGAAGATGAGAAGTCGGAAGCGGAACTTCTGAAGAGGTAGCTTTTACAGAAGCCAGAGCACAGGATGAGAAGACTTGGGTACAAGTTGTCGGTTTTTCACTTTTTAGCCAAATAACCTTGCTCAACCGGAGTCTCCACTGTTACCACGAAATACATAAAGCCCCAGAGAAAGGTTACTCTTTAGTTCATGTGTCTAGTATGAGGATTATGGTAAATGGGATGTTTAATGTGAAAAAGCCTTTTGCAGAGGGTAAAGTACTATATAGAGTGTTATTCTTATGTCCTCCACCTCGTCCACCAACTAGAGAGCCTTTTCAGGGGGACACAGTGCTCTTTAAATGCAAATACCAAGCCCTGGCTGGTTGGCAGTAGAGCATCAGCCCAGCATGTGGAAGTCCCGGATTGGATTCCCAACCAGGGCACACAGGAGAATCGCCCATCTGCTTCTCCACCCTTCCCCCTCTCCTTTCTCTCTATCTCTTTTCCCCTCCAGCAGCCAAGGCTCCATTGGAGCAAAGTTGGCCCGGATGCAGCTCCATGGCCTCCGCCTCAGGCACTAGTACAGCTCCACAGCTAAGGAGCAATGGCCCAGATGGGCAGAGCATCGCCCCCTGGTGGGCATGCCAGGTGGATCCTGGTTAGGCACATGCAGGTGTCTGTCTGCCTCCCAGTTTCTAACTTCGAGAAAAGAAAGGGCAGGGCAGGGCAGGGAAAAGAAAAGAAAGAAAGGAAAAGAAAAGAAAAGAACAGATCCTATAGAAGTTCAGCATCATTTGACAAAAGTAATTTCCAAGCATTTCAATCAAATAATGTGGCAACTAGCTGAGTTTGGTTTTGTGTTCAGAGAGTGGAGAAGTTAACAGGACCAGGGACTGATATTTGAAGCTGGAGGGCCAGTCTGGGTGGGGTATGAGAGTCCAAAGCACTTAATTTCTGGGCAGAACTACAACAAAAATGAGAAGGGCAATGTCCCCAAATCCATGGAAGGGCAGCAAGAACAAGATAAGAACAAGAACTCACCCAACAGAAAGAGCTCATCTGTACTCTGAACATCAGTCTTCCCAGGTACTGCTCTGTCCTCTTGTGGGAAAGAGGAAAAGAAAGGTATAGACAGGGACTCGCGAAAGCTTCGACCTCTTCTTTCCCCACTATTAGTAATTGTTTAGGCTCAGAGCAATTATCCAAGAATTCCCAGATTTCATTAAAACTGCACAGTTCAGA